>CM062297.1:24573936-25836551 GCA_031216915.1 Pictodentalium vernedei
ACATCACCATATATACACAACACACCACAAGGCCAATAACGTATGCATGGGTCAATAACGCATGCATGGGTGTACAAAACTTCATACATTACCAGAAAGGACCTTTTCCCATGTGTGGACGAACAAAACCTTATATTGTATCGTGACATACGTTAACAACACTTGGAATTTTTTTTTTTATTATTATTAATTATTTTCATATATCAAATGTTTGTACACAACTGCATCGTATGAAATATTTTCAACAAAAACATTTGAATGCTGGACATGACCCCCCCCCCCTCCCCCCTTACCGGAAACTGCCAAGGCTGGCGAAAGAATATCCGAAAGAATAAGAGACCCAAAGTCCGTAATATAATTTTCTGGGTACGTCCTATTAAATAGTAATTTTTTAGAATAATAAAATGATGACAGGCAGGGGGGGGGGGGGGGGGGTCAGTTATCAGGGCCGTCGAGGGTGGGGGGGGGGGCAGGTGGGAGGTAACCGATGTAGTAACACCGGAGCCCGCCGTTAATGGGGGCCCGGTAGCATAGGCGTATGGGTTAATGTTTTAGGGGGGGGGGGGGGCTGGGATATTTGCCCGAAAAATGATTTCGCCGCAACTCAAATTGCCCGAAAAATTCAAATTTTAATATGAAATTGCCCGATAAATCCAATTTTTTCACATTCATAGGCCTATGCCCGGTAGCTTCCCTGCTGGAGTACAAGCTCCAGCCATTCTTATGCAATTGGAACCATGCTTTGTGGTGGATATTTCAATATTACGCGCCGCTCCGCAAGGAATTCATGGTCATGTGCCATCCATTAACGGCGGGCTCCGGTGTTACTACATCGGTTACCCACCCCCCCCCCCCTCGACGGCCCTGACAACTGACCACCCCCCCCCCTGCCTGTCATTATTTTATTGTTGTGTCCGACACGAAACATTTTATTGTATGTGCTTTTCGCAGTAAGCAGTAATAAAATGATGACAGACAGGGAGGGGCAGTTGTCCGGGAATAGGAGGGGCGGGGGGCTCATGTCCATATTTGCTATAACGAGGGGGCTCATGTCCGGGGGGGCTCATGTCCGGGGGGAAAATGTCAAGGGGGGGGGGCACTCGTCTGGGGGGGGGGGGGGAACATGTCCGGCATTCGCAGATAATATTTCACTCTATGCAATGCGCGAAATCTCAAGATTGTGCGGTTTCTCGTGAGTCGTTAGAAATCACATATTCTCCCATTTTCAAACTTTGCGATGAATCCACACCAGCATGAATATGCTGGTCGGAATATAGTGTGGTCATGCGTAAAAAGCCCCCGATGGGCCCACACTGAACTTCCACTAGTGCCAATTTCCAATTTTTTTCCGTTTGAAGCTTCAGAATCCCGACAACGAGAGTGGTAGACCCCTTTTCGTTTTAGTCATCACCTCGCCTCTATACGCGCGTGGGACAATGCGCGCGCGTGTGGTGTGTGTGTGGGGGGGGGGGGGGGTTAGATAGTAGTGTGCTATACCCATACTTAAACGACCGATTGATAACTCGGAGCTAAAATTGAATAAAAGTATTACCAAACATATTTAATGTTATCTTTTATAAATGAATGTCGGTCATCCCCCACCACCAGGAGACCGGTCCAACCGAAGTTATCACCTGAATATTTACCACCCGGACAGGAGCTGAACTAAGGGCCTTATTTCCTGGTGGCGGATGTCCGGGTGGCGCATCATATATAGACGGGCAAATGTTGGGGGGGGGGTGAAGCTGGATTGCTGTATTTCCCTGGTGAGGGGGCCTAGGCCTATATCAGTGACCCGGCACTACCAGTGGTGCAGGCCGTTGACAGGAGGTAGGAAGGGTGGGGATGTAGTAACAAGAGGCAGACGTTAATGGGCCCCACTCGCGTCACTGCTGGAGTACAACCTCAAGCACTCCTATGCAGTTGAAACCATGTTTTCTGGTGGTTATTTCAATATTACGCGAATTCCGCGTTCCCCCACTCCCTCACGCAAGAATTCATGGTCCATGTGTCAAAATTAAGGAAACCTCATCTTTTGACATCCATAAAAACGATTTTGTTTTTCCCTTCCCCAACCTAAGAGAAAGGGACGCCCCTTTCGTACTCGCCTCCACTCGTCGCCATACGACTGGGTATGATGCGCATCGCCTCGCAGCTAGACATTAACACGGGGCCTAGTCCAAACTTGGACCCAAAGTCCTTTATATGTTATTTTGGTGTTATAAGTCCTTTGGGGCATATCACACCAAAAAATTGTATTACGGACTTCAGGTCCAAGTTTGGACTACACGAGCCCCTTTTTTTTCTCTCGATCGGGGCCTGGATATTCCTCGACGGCCCTGCATTGATGAGATCGATCATTCGTTATTATCAATATAATTTCCGTTTTATTCGAGAATAAGAGTAGAATGCTCGTTGGCGATTTTATTTGAAACACAGTTTTTATTTTGTTTTAGAACGTGTTCCGGGGAAAAACTGTTAAATGTTTTGATATTAAGACGCTCGGTATCAGCTTGTATCGGCGTTTTTGTTGAAGAATCTTCTTTAAAACTTGTTACTTGACTTCGTTTCGGCTGAGTGTCCATTGCCAATTTTCAATTACCCAAAAAGTGTTCCCCCGAAACATGCACTGATTGTCGCTATGAACGGGAAGAAAAACATTTTTTTAATGCGGTAGGTGTTATCCATGTCAATAAATATCCGATTCTTTTTCAGTGTTGTTTAGCGAGCACATGCAATGTTTTGTTTGGACCGAACGACCAGCATGTATTTAACAAGGACCAATTATCTAAACTTGTTTCTCGTTTCGTGGTATATAATGAATACAAGGTCCAGATGTGGAGCCCAGTGTGCGACAAATAAATATCCGATTATAAAAATCAGAGCACCTGGGCTCCAAATTGGAGCTAATGTGCTGAAAGTGACATGCCGCCACAAAAATGTGGTATACATGATAACATGCAAACAATTTCGCACACAGTGCATCGGGCGAAACAAAAAGGGAATTACGCATCAGAATAAAAGAACAATTTTACGACATCAAGAAACAACTTGATAATAATTTTGTAACTGTGTGACCGAACAGTGGGTAGAAAATAATCATGATATTTGAAATCATTATAATACTGACGGACCAAGAAACACTAACCATCTGGAGGGATGGCATAATGAGTTCAAGATGAAGGTCAAGCAGGCACACCCCTCATTTGCACTTTATATTGAGAATACTGAAGCAGGTATAAGCGGCAAATGAGATTTCACTGATTCAGTATGCAGCAGTGGGCGTCACAAGGCGAAATGAGGAAAGTATCGTCATACTGACAATTTATTTATTTATTTATTTACATGTATACTTACAATAGAATTACGATACTCAAACAGAGGTTACCCCTTTACCCAACGTAACGGAAAAAACCGGCCAGCGCTATTCTCAAAATCGCCAACTAATTTTCATTATTGTTTCATTTTTGTCTCAAAAACATTGGTTATGACCCCTCGTTGGAAAGAGCTCGCCGAGATCGTTCCACTGAGGGGTCATAACTAATGTTTTTAGAGACAAAAAAATTAAAAGCATTAGTTATTCAAGAATTTTTTTGCAAGTGTCGTCTTTTGTTCGTGTTAGGTAAAGGGTTACAAAATGATGAGCTGCAGATTCTGCTTCTTGTGTGCTACACATTTGAATTGAATGTATATTGTGTTAATATTGTGTTTCGTTCGTTCGTACGTTCTCACTCGTTCGTTCGTTCATTGGGGGCACGGTGGCTCAGTTGGTAGAGATGCAGGCTGCAAGCCGAGAGGTCCTCGGTTCGAATCCCACCTGCAGCAACCGCGTTGTGTCCTTGGGCAAGACACTTCCCACCCCCCCCCCCCCCCCCACACACACACACCACATTGCCCACGGTGACGCTGTGTACTAAGTCGTACTGCACGTCGATGGTGCATATGTCTTCAACCAATATATTTATTTATTGATGTTTAAGGTCACATATTTATGCACAATGGCTAATCATGACCGCGACAGTTTTACGTGTAGAGGAAGCCGGAGTACCCGGAGAGACCACCGAGCAACGGCAAGCAACTGTCAGCTCCCCAACATACTAACTCCACACAAGCAGGGTTAGCATTGGTTGAAGACAAGTGCCCCATCGACGTGCAGTACGCCTTAGTACACAACGCCACCGTGCCCCCACGCGAGCAATGGGGATGAAGTGTCTTGCCCAAGGACACACGCGGTTGCCGCAGGAGGGATTCGAACCCAGAACTTATCGGCTTGCAGCCTGCACCTCTACCTACTGAGCCACCGCGCTCCGTCTTCAACCAATGCTAACCCTGCTTGGGTGGAGTTAGTATGTTGGGGAGCTGACAGTTGCTCGCCGTTGCTCGGTGGTTTACTCCGAGTATTCCGGCTTCCTCCACCCGTAAAACTGTCGTGGTCAAGATTGGCCATTGTCCAGAATATGTGACCTTAAACACCAATAAATAAAAAATAAATAATTCACTCCATTACTGTAAATATATTATTCGAATAAATGTTGTAGAAAAATCATATTAGTATTTGTATTTAATTCAATGCAGGGTATTCTATATTATCGGAACAAATTAAGAACAAACTATAGAAAATCTCTGCTAAATACCCATTGTTCTCGTTAAGTACTCATTTCTTAACTGTTCAACATTAACATCTTCAATTTATCTCTACTACAACAAAAGATGTTGGACAGCTGAGAATAAGCCATCCACCTTCCCTCCAATACCGGTAAAAATTTGCAATAGTTAGGAATTCAAGCACAGATACCACCAACATTGTTGTGTCTTGGGCAAGGAACTTTATCCCGGTTGCCTACATGGGGGCATGATGACGCAGTGTACTAAGGCGTGCTGCACGTCGATGGTGCACATGTCTTCAACCGCTGTATCTCTGCTTGAGCGAAGATTGAACAGAGTTACGATGTTGGAGAGCTGACAGCTGCTCGTCGTTGCTCGGTGGTTCTCTCCGGGTACTCCGGCTTCCTCCACCCGTAAAACTGTCGTGGTCAAGATTGGCCATTGTGCAGAATATGTGACCTTAAACACCAATAAATAAAAAATAAATAATTCATTCCATTACTGTAAATATATTATTCGAATAAATGTTGTAGAGAATCATATTAGTATTTGTATTTAATTCAATGCAGGGTATTCTATATTATCGGAACAAATTAAGAACAAACTATAGAAAATCTCGGCTAAATACCCATTGTTCTCGTTAAGTACTCATCTGCCGAGTACCGGATCCTTTTCCTCCTTCAACACGCCTAGACATGTGACAGCCATCCTATACAGTTACAGAGGGTCGAAAGGGGCCTGTCCCCCATACCGTCCCTGCGCGCCTTCGGCGCGCGAAATCATCATTTTGTCGTGTTTTAAGTACTCATTTCTTAACTGTCCGACATTAACATCTTCAATTTACCTCTACTATAACAACAGAGTTGGGCAGTTGGGAATAGACCAATTGTTATAAAAGCTTGGTCAGTTGATTGTTGCCAGGGCTTTTTCTTACATACATTTTAAAGTGTGTTCATTGTAAGTTTGATTTATAATAATACTTGCGGGTGTTACCCGGCGTTGCACGGGAGAGATGGTTATATCAATATACCCTCAGATCTGATCGGCCCAGCCGTTTTCGAAATAGAAGGTCAAGGTCACCAATTTCAAGGTCAAGGTCACCCCGCACGTGCACCTCGATAAAGTCAAAATGATCGATGCTCAATATACCCGCACATATGAAATTTCAGCCCGATCGGCCCCACCGTTTTCGAAATAAAAGTCAAGGTCACCAATTTCAGGGTCAAGGTTACCCCGATAAATTCAAAATGATCGATGGATCACTATCTCCGCACATATGAAATTTTAGTCCGATCGGCCCAGCCGTTTTCGAAATCAAAGGTCAGGGTCACCATTTCAAGGTCAAGGTCACTCCGCAAGGGCACCCCGATAAAGTCAAAATGATCGATGGGTCAATATACCCGCACATATGAAATTTTAGCCCGATCGGCCAGCCGTTTTCGAAATCAAAGGTCAGGGTTACCAATTTCAAGGTCAAGGTCACCCCGCAAGGGCACCCCGATAAAGTCAAAATGATCGATGGGTCAATATACCCGCACATGTGAAATTTTAGCCCGATCGGCCCAGCCGTTTTCGAAATAAAATGTCAAGGTCATCAATTTCAAGGTCAAGGTCACCCCGCACGGGCAAAGCACCCATCCCATGGTACTCGCAGGGACAAATTGCCCCCGTGTAGAAAATAGGAGATCGATCGGTCGAGAAACGGAGGAGTTCACCCGGAACAAAGATATATATATATATATATATATATAGAGAGAGAGAGAGAGAGAGAGAGAGAGAGAGAGGAGAGAGTTAGAGATATAGAAGCAGACATTCGCGTTTATATATTAGATTAAGGAATGTTTGGAAAGTATGGCTTATTGTCTTTCGTATTTTTATTGGGGTTTAACTCTTAGGCCGCTCAGTATTTTCAAGATATTTTTCAAACAATCTAGTCATGGCTGCTGTTATGCAGCCGTGTCTAGATTTGATGAACAATTCAACTGAATTTTACTCAATAAATCATTGGTAAAAAAATCCCTTTAACTTCTTGCATGTTTCTGGAGGATATTCCTGCCCAGGACAGGATTTCTCTTGTCTCTGAAATAAGAATAATACGGGTAATTTAACCAAATCTTTGCCCTGTAAATTGAACTGAAATAAGAATAATACGGGTAAATTTAACCAAATCTTTGTCCTGTAAATTGAACTGAAATAAGAATAATACGGGTAAATTTAACCAAATCTTTGTCTGTAAATTGAACTGCAATAAGAATAATAGCGGTAAATTTAACCAAATCTTTGTCCTGTAAATTGAACTGTAATAAGAATAATACGGGTAAATTTAACCAAATCTTTGTCCTGTAAATTGAACTGAAATAAGAATAATACGGGTAAATTTAACCAAATCTTTACCCTGTAAATTGAACTGAAATAAGAATAATACGGGTAAATTTAACCAAATCTTTGTCCTGTAAATTGAACTGATATTTTCACTAATGATTTCTTGAGAAAAATTTATATGAATGTTTAATCAAATCTATTCATGGCTGCTTCACAGCAGCCATGACCTAGTGTTTATGAAAAATATATTGAAAATCCTCAGAGGGTTAAGAGTTAATAGCTGTGTTCAGTCTAGCCCGATAATTTTGGTGTGGTGTCAAGTAACTTTTTTGTTTGGCACCAAATAAATTTCTTTGGTGACAAATGAAATATTTTAGTACCAAATGGAATCTAATTGTAAACGAGGACAAATTGTCTATGTATCACCCTTTGAGTACAACAAGGCGCCATCTGTAATGATAAAGCACCCTGTTACACTCAAAGTACGATAATTTAATCTAGTATTACTTGTCTCTCTTTTAAGTTTTTTAGTTACAAAAAAAACCAAAATGATAAAAATATATATAATAAAAAAATAAAAGGCTTTTATTAACGTTTTCAAATTAATTTCATGATTAATTTTTACTTACTGTTTATTCAATCCCAATAAACTGGTAGGAAATGGTTTATTTTATCATATAACTTCTCCGTTTCTCGCTTATTACAGTTTCATATTATGAATAAATATTAAGACTTTTAGTTTGATTTGTCAATTTGAAATGACGCTAGCAGGGTAGAAACGCCGTCAAGAGCACACAATTTTTGTGGGAGAATCGTGTCTCACCAAGAACTTAGTTTTTTCAACAAATTGCGTTCGTCACGATCGAATCTATGGACTTGTGCGATGAGACACGTGACCGTTCACATCCTCACATTCTCCTGTTTTTTACAGTGGTGGCGGTAGACGAGTTGTCGTGGGTTCAACATTCAATTTCTCTAACGGTCAACGTGGATCCGACTAAAATTTCGACGGAATTTATTAAAACTCTAAAAAATTCACCGATTTAAAAATTCACTTTTTGGTGGGCTCGTGGCTTTGACAATGACCGTCATCGGGAAAAACACTCACCTTTTTCGCAGAGGTAACACAGACTCGCATTTAGGTGATTTATTTCGGCTTGGATATTACGTATTTTGCAAGATTGTGACGGAGACAAGATTAGCACTGAGATTCCAATTGACAAAAATTCCAAAACGACGCTGTCATCGCGGATGGAAGATGAGCTATCCAACATGGATTCCCGTGAGAAAAACAGAGTCCGAATCAAGCGGCGAATTTTATTTGGTGCGCCCGAACCGGCACGCGATGACGTATGAGGTTGTTTTTGGACACGGATAGAGATCGCTCGCCCGAGTCTAAAAAGTGTGAGGTGTGCTTGAACCGGCCCACGATGACGTAGGAAGAAGGGGTTTTTTAGTATTGATGGATGGATGGATCGCGATCGAAGATGTGTAATGTTATATTATGAGTTGTGAGGCGGATGATAAAAAAAATTGTTTTTTAAAATATACATATATAAAACAACATTAAAAAATAGCTGTTTTCATCATTAAAAAATAAAATAAAATAATGTAAAAAATAAAATAAAAAAGAAAATAATAATAATAAATAAAAACAATGTTTCTACACATAGGAGATTCTAAGAGAAGGGACGAGCAGGTTCGCGAATTAATACGCAGCAAGGAGAACATTCATGTGCAGGACAGGGCCAAACAATTGGGAGAGATGGGATTGAGACGAGAGGTGACCAAGTTTTTCAGGCCCGTCACCGAGGTTCAGGAACGAGCAAGGAATGAGATCGTCGAGGAATTGAGACCCATAAAAGAAGGTTCTCTGAGGATGCAGGATGGGTTCGCACCCCGGTAGTCTCAGGCCGAGGACTCTGTCCGATTACTCCCCGGAGAGACTCGAGACTGATTAGAGTACCGTCGATAGTAGCGACGCTTCGAACAGTGTCAGATTGGACGATGATAGTGAAGATGATCCGATATACGGATTTCATAAAGAAGGCAAAAAATATTTTGTGGGTGACACGGAAGTATCGCGCAAAAACGATGAATTGATCGTAGGTCCAAAAAGATATGTAATGACCGATGGAACTGCTCACTTACAAGACATCTGAGGATTACACCGAGGAGGATCGTCAAAATTACGGAGACATTCTGGTTCAGACTCACGCCATGAAAAAGAACAACGATCCCAGAGTGACGAGACCAAAGGATAGGAGAACTAACAAGTGGAAGAACGTGGTGGAACCCATATGGAAGAAATACTGACCGTTTCACGAGATCGATGACTGGAAAAGGAATGACCGACAAGATATTTCTTCCACGCGATCCCATGACTTGTCGGAGGGATTGACATTGTTGATAGCTAGAAGAAGAGAGTCTGGTAACACTGGAGTGGATAACGAGATAGTGAGCATATGTGACGAAATGTTGAGGCAGAAGGTTTTGACTAAGAAGGATTATCAAAAGTTGATGAATCGTTTGAAATAATAAAATAGTAAGAGAGAAGAAAAACAGATATTAAGTAAACAAATATATATATATATATATATATATATATATATATATATATATATATATATATATATATATATATATAACTTCGTCAAATTGCCGTCATGCTCGGAAGTTTACTCCCTTCTAAGCGGCTTTCATTTTTGACTAATACTTATTCCGTTACTAATACTTATATATATATATATATATATATTCAAAAAAAATAATTTAAAAAAATCGAATTCTTGAAAAAAAATATGTTAGTGATTAAAAACAGGGGATACGCTAGATCATACGTCTACGGCGGATCGGGCATCGTCGATTCGATGATGCAATTTTAAACTCGTAAATTCACCGGCGACGCCGCGAAACACATCTCGTCAAGTGCTCTCAAAATCAGAAAGAAGACAGCGATCGAAGCGGGTAAGAAAGCCGCGGCTAAAGCGAGTGGTACAATAGCTTTGGAAGCCGGCAAGAGAGGTGCCAATGTATTGATTAATAAATTGATAACTCCACCATAACCCCCTGCCAAACGATCGAAAATCGAATTCAGACATTGGGGAGACTTCTACGACATCGTACTTCGAAGTAAAAAAAATCTATCCATCATCAGAGAAGTAAAGCGTTGAGCCCACGGCACCTCTTCTACCACCACCAGAAAGGAGTGATGACGTGGGACAGAAATATCGAATCGAACAAATCAATAGAATTCAAAAAATTCAAAATACCAAAAAAAAGTAATAAATAAAAATACCCCTCCCCCCCCCCCCCCCCAAAAAAAGAAGAAAAACTAAAACAATGAATAAACAAGATAGAGAATGTTTGAGACGAAATCGAAAGCATTTGGTAGATAACATAGATGAGAGCAATTTATTAAATTTCTTAGATCTGTTGGAAATGACAACACCCGTAATATTGACTTCGGAAATGGTAGAACGAATTAAAAAACAGGGAACAACTATGAAAGATTACGTGAGACATTTACTATATATGTTAACATATAGAGGAGAAAAATCTTTTGAAGAATTTAATATTGCTATGTTCGATTTCCGTTTAGACATGGACGAGTGTTTTACGAATGTTATACCAAAACAAATAACAATATATGTAAGTTCGGAATGTCAAACCAAAACAAAATGAATAGTAATAAATAAAAAAATATATAATTGGATTTTGAGACAGTGATTTTATTCTCTCTTTTTTAAGTTGTTTCCCCTACATCACAAAAAAGTGATTATTTCAATTTTTTTTGTTTTCACTGTTTGTTCAGAGGATCGAGTTCGATCAACAGACAACAGAGACCGCTGAAGTACATGTAGCAGCCTCAGAATTATTGGTTTTCGTCTAGAAATTGATCTTGTCCGCTATCTGCACATTGAGAGGCCTACTGAAGACGCTAGTGTTCGAGTGTTGTTCCTTCATCTTTTCAACGCTGTACCTCTTATCGGTTTCCACACCGTTCACCACAAGATTGACGACTGCCCAATTGCTCAAGTCCATTGAAGTCAGAGTCATTTGAATGATATTGCCTCCCACCAGCATTGGATATCCTATCAGACCATGCAGCTGTCCTTTACGTCTGTTTCCGAAGGACCATTCAGCTTTTCTGCTTCTAACGCACTGCTCTCCTCGGCCCAGATGGTGATCAATTGTCTGGCGTGTTTTATCTTCTCCACGACGGAGATCGGAGTGCAAGCATCCGACATGTGGGTGGGATCTGGCAGATTCATGAGTGCGTGCCCCCCCCCCCCCCCCCCCCCCATGTCCAGTTTGCCATCTATGATATCACCCTTTTTCAAGACTGTATTTTCGTCTAAGTCCTGTCTTCTGACTGTGCCGGAAGCGAATTCCGGTTCGTCATCAAGACCGAATAGATTGTGACCAGCCATGTCGATGCGGGCCTCCATGGTTCCTCCAGATTTTTTGTTCAGATACAATTCGTTGACTTGAGATTTCAGATAAGATTGAGAATTCTGTAGGGCAGAATCCACGTAGCCTTTGTTGACTACCATCGAGTCTTCATCCTCATCATCAATTTGAGACAGATTCAATATCTTGTTCAATCCTATATCCAGATCCGATTTCATTTCTAACTCATCGATGTTATTCTTTCTCAGTTCTAAGTCTATGTACAGGGGCGGATCCAGGATTTTATAAGGGGGGGGGGGGTGCTATTGTTGGTCGGCAAGCGCGCAGCGTGATGGCGCTCTGCGTCGTCCTTGCGAGCGCCGAAGGCGCGAAGCAATTAGCGGGTGGTCTGGGGGTCCTCCCCCAGAAAAAAATTTTGAATTAGGAACCCATCAGATGCTATCTGAGACGTATCCGGGTCATATATTTGTCTTTTCTCTTAAACCTATTTTCTGCCGATTTGGCTTGAAATTTGGTAAAAACAATTATGGTACTGACACTGCCCAATGAAAAACAAAATAATCATTCGAAATTGTTACCTACCAAGAAACAAATATAATCACCCCTGGATTTTGCATCAAATTAACTGAAATGCGGGGATTGCCTGGAAGAAACATAATAATTTTCACCATGACATACCTGTTGTACGCAGGGGCGACAGAAGTTCCAAGAAGTAAGAGTGTGTGTAGGTGGGTGAATGTGTGGATGGGTGGGTGCCACTGGGTGAGTGGCCGAGGGGAGGGGGGTCACATTTCTTCTGGTCAACTTTGAGATGCATATACTATTTAAATGTTAAACACCCCAAAGGCAGATTTAAACGGGGTGCACATGGCGTGCGCCCCTCTATTTTCTCAGAAATCATTTCTGAGAAAATAGAGGGGCACACGCCGCGTGCGTCCCCGTCTATTAATCAGATATAAAAAGTATATGTCGTTGAAAATTATTTCGTTAGAATTGACTGGAGCGTGCCAAAGGCAAAGGCACGCCCCAGTCAATTCTAATAAAATAACTGAAGCCAGTGCATACTATAAATTAATAGTATGTGCACACTTGCATCACAACAGTTTGTGACGATATAAGTATAGAGGGCGACGTCCCTCTATTTCAAAATCCTGGATCCGCTTCTGAAACACCCAAGTCCTGTCTCAGTTTGTGCGCTTCTACCGTGCTATGTGAACGCACAAACGTGTACACTGTGTAAATACATTGTTCCATCAACTGATCTTAACTGGTAAGTAGCTTAATTATTTTATTCATGTTATCGAAGAAATAAGTCTGGATACTAGATGTCCTGTTGCTCTGTAACATTAAATTGTTTCAGTTTACTAGAGAATGCCTGTAGGCATTATCCAGCAAGTTCAACTGTTGCGACAATTTAATATTTAATAAAGAGCATTTAACATTGGTGAATCATTCACCAATGTTAAATGCTCTTTGTTTAATATTAAATTGTCCCTTTCAATCATCTGTCATAGTGTAAAACTATTGCTGAAGGCGAACGTCACTATAGCATCACTGATTCAGCTGAACAAAGATATATTTACGAACAGAGCTGATATACGTGGAAACTTTGTCCATAAGACCGTAAATATATGGATGACATTGGAATCAGCTCGTCAACTGATTCAAATGCCATCCATATTTGTATGGATATTGGCATATTTTAAATTTTTTTTTTAAGAAATTCACAATTTTGGGAAAAGCTGTGATTGGTAACTGGTTCAATGCCAGGCACATTCTTATAACAATTACATTTTATTGAAATTAAATCTTCAAGATAGATTATTGGAGGCTGGATCGGAAATACAGTAATCGCGTATGCTTATTACAGTAACACTTGTGAGTGGGATGAAGTTCTCACTCTTTCAGAATGTCTGCAAATTCAAGTTTTCTTGGATGACTGTGAGTAGTGAGTAGGCGTGTGTGTGTGGGGGGGGGGGTGTGCTCGAGCACCCAGAGCACCCCCCCCCCCTGGATCCGCCCCTGATGTATTGTTTTAGTCGCTGCATCGTTAGGATTCATGGGGATGGGCATGTTGGTTATCTTGTTAGAATTCGCATTCAATTCGGACTGATTTCTCAGATGTTTACTGAATCTTCCGTGAGACTCGTCCGCATATATTTTAGTTGTGACATTGGTCAAATCTCTAGGATCTGTTACATTCACCACTCGTTTAGATTTAAAGTCGAGATCGTCCGTCATGTCTTTATTCACATAATTATCTCTTATCATCTGTCAGAAATTTTTGTCTCCTCTGTCGACGTATTTTTTAGTTGCAGCATCTGACAGGTCGGTCATTTTGGGAAGATTGTAGATTTTCTTATTGTTTAAGTTTAAAGGTTCTTTTCGAGGTTCATATCTCCGAACGTATCATTCGTCTAAGTTGTCACCACCAACAACTTCAACCCTTCTTCTTTTCTTTCCAGAGGGACTCCATTATTGTCAGCATGACCAAATTTATCGACTGACATGTTTGTTTTGTTTTGTTTTTGTTTATTATTATTATTATTTTAATTACAACTTTATTTTTTTTATATTCTTTATTTATATATCAATTTTTTTTTCTTTCTCCTCCTTTAGTGTTAATCATTGAGAATATCCCGAAAGTGATCTCCTTCCGACCATCTCTTGAGACCGTAGAGGCACAGGTGACCACAAAACACTTGATCCGGTGCTTGCACTTGTTTGGTATTGTAAATAACTGGCGATAAATAGTTTCTTATTTCTATGGGCGGAGAGATTCTGTAGCTATCGAAATAATAATTTTTATTATTCGAAAACTACGCGAACCACTGCATGCCCTCACCTCTGATATCGTCCAAATTTAAAATTCCATTCCGAATCATCGTCTTTTTTTTCGGACAGGCATCTCTAGAAAACACACATCGAAAATGTTTGATTTTTAAATCTTTTGCCGCTTGTTATTAGCTTCAGCATATTTGGTGGAAATCATAAAGACACCACCCCTCATGGCCTTTTTGAACATAACATGTCGACGTCTGTTAATAATTCCAATGGAACCTTGGTCATCTTCAAGAGAGCATCCCAAGTGAGTCCCGGTGACGTGAAATTCTAAGCCAGACCTAGTTCGTAATGTCGACGACACATTGATCGAAAATTTTCAAACACACCAGCCAAGAGAAGCATGTCGGTTTTCAAATAGAGGTCGTGATATTCTCTCACGATTTCATGTCGAATAATCTCCACACTTTTTGCGCGTGTTCGTAATCGTCGTCGGAAATGTGAGACTGGTATAATTTTGAATAAAAATCTTCTTCAGAAGGTAGCGTGACTTTCTCGAATTTCTCGAGATCACTCATGTAATCGTAAGGGTAGACGCCTTTCCTCAACATGACGTCCATCAATTATCGTCGATCGTTAAAATGTTTACTCGTGATTTTAAATTTCTCCCTACTCAAACTGTCGTCTAATTTTTCCAGACTGGCCGACATGAATTTATAACTGTCGATGAAACGTATCTCTTTATGGATGGGACTCTTTATTTCCACACTCGATCCATCCTTCTTCTTTTTATTCTCCTTCTTCTTTTCACCGACGTCCTTCCATTTAGTGAATGAAATGTATTTTTCATCACTTTGCGCGATGCAGCTCAACTCCCCCTCACTGACACCCATATTTTTCAGGAACAGGTGACTGTCGTAACCTGAGAGATTGTGAAATATCACCGGATAGAATTCAGCATCTCAAAATCTTAAATTACATATGTTGTGAGCAGCGCCGTGAAACAGACATGTGTAGTGATCGTTATCTCTAACTTTTCTATTATTTTCAGACCGATTATCGAATAATTGTCGACAGATGTGACATTCGGTGGTTTCGTTGAATTCTCGCTCTTGCTCTGGCGTGATGATCATTTTTTTAGGTTTTTCAAATTTGTCGTATAATATTTGAATTTTCGATTCTAACTCTTCCACGAATCTTTGATCCATGTCGTCGTCATCTGAACGTTTACTGTAGATGAGTGGACCTGATGATTTAGAATGTTCGATAGAACACTTCACGTAAAAACAATAGCCCGAAGGTACGTGCTTCTGATATTTTTCAGCGTAACTTCTACACTCGTCGGAATGGCAAGAATTCATTTTCGTGGTGAAACATTCGAAACTGGCATAGATGACAAATGGTGATTCTAATCTTTTTTGTAGTTGCGAAAATCCATGTAAGAGTTAGCTTTAGGCATTTCGACGACAACGCCATGCTTTTCACTGCAATATTCCAGATGACACATCAATGATTCTTGACACAGGAACGAATTCATGCAGTTGAGACAGAAAACTATCTCGTGTTCATGTTTAAAAATCTTCTTCGACAACAGTCTACTCATACTTTTAATCCAGCAATAATGTTGATTGTCACCCTCGAAAATTAACAACAAATTAACAATCTTTTCTCTCTCTTTGTGCGAAGTCAGTCTGAGAGGATAGAATATTCCTTTTTTATCGTCTTCATCACATCCCAGGACGTTCACCGCACCGATGGGATTTAGCTTTTCGAAACCTTTGATTTCTTTCAACCGCGTCAGGAAAGACACTCCTGTCCAATCGGGATGTTTACAAGTCTCCACGTACTTGGAAACTCTCTGAGCGTGTTTTTTATGGGATACAAGGCCGATGTGATCGCCCATTTGAAACTCTCGTTATCATCTTCATTCTTCACATTGATCACAGCTTGTTTTTTAAATACAAAATAAGGCAATTTTATATAGGAAGATGCTTTCAAAGGATCGTGTCTGCCCACGTGAATCTCGAGATTCAATATCTTCTTGAATGTCCAACCACTTCCCTTGTTTTAAAAAGTAGCCATAGATTCCAACATCTTGTCTTTCATCACTTCGTAAACGTCGGCTAATTCATCGTCTCTAAACACAATCTCGTTTTTAGATCGGAACTATGTATCTTCCACCACGCTCTCACTGGTCTTTGCGTCGACCTTTTTCTTCAGACAATGTAAGATCATTTTTATTTTTAACCCTTATCTAGATGTTTTCGAACTATGTCCTACACTCTACCCTTCACCTGTTCCATGAACGGTCTGGGAACGAGTTTTGCGAGACCTGGCTTCACGTCGAAAGTTTTAAACTATCCTTTGATGGCTTTGTCTCATTCTATCAAAATTAATGGTGACTTCAATGCTTCGATTACAATTTCCGTTATCGCTTCGAATCTCATTTTTTCATTCACCACTCTTGTGATTGCATCCATCGCTTTTTTGTCTAACGAATTGTCATCTCAAACCGCGTCGCTTTTCATTTTTTTTTATTATTTTCTTTTAACCCTTTACCCAACGAATCGCCCGCATCCGCCCGCGTAATATGCAAATTCAGCAGTTGAAAAAATATTATTTTTCAAAAAATTTCAACAAAACCATATCATGTGACCCCTCGTTGGAACGAGCTCGTCGAGCTCGTTCCAACGAGGGGTCACATGATATGGTTTTGTTGATTTTTTTTTTAAAATTTGAAAAAATGATATTGAAAATAATAAATTTTGCTATCGTCTGCGTTTAACTGTCGTCTTCTTCTTCTTGGGTTTCCTCGGCGGTCGTTTGTTGATGATGTTTTGTGGTCGCTGTCTTCTCATGTTTTTTTCGCGATTCATGTTTTTTTTGTCACTACCGCAGATCTTTCGTCCATTCCTTTTTCGTCGAGCAAATGACGGATGCATTCATCTTTTTTCATGTATTTGACACCTTTCAATTTCAACGACTGATGGACTTTGGCTTATAATTTCACCAGTGATAGATCACAAGTCTCCTCACGCATGGCTTCAATCAATCCTCCTTTAGTTCTGTGACTGTTGTAATCTTTAATTCCTAGATTTCTACAGTACTTTTTCAACTGGGGTATAGTAAACAAATATAATTGTTTTCCATGATATACTTTTTTATGTTTGGCATTTTTGTGTGTTAAACTTCTTATTTAATATGTATATATTACATTTTTAGTTTGTTTTTTTTTTAAAAATTTTTTGTGAATTGTTAAACTTATTATATATATTTTTTGTGTTTTTTCCCTAATGACAAACCCCCCCCCCCCCACCCTCCCCTCCCAGATAAAACAGAAAAAACATGTACAAACTCATGATAAGTACTTTAAGATGAGCTTTGGAGTCGAGATTTAAAATCTATCTATCATGAACTAACTCTCCTTTTTCGTAAGTTTGTATACGTGACGTGCCTGTTAACTTTAAAGCTATCGTCTCCCACCAGCAAAAGGGTCTCCAAATAACACAAAGGATGAAATATAAAAGTTCGAATGTTGCATGTTTGTGGACAAGAAGTCATGCAAAGAGTTTAATGACCCGAAAATGTCAAATTGAATGGGTGACCGACGATTGTTATTGTGTTATGTTGTGCTAGAGAGCCTGGGTTATTGAAAAAACACGCTAGTTTTTGTCTTCCGACATTTTAAAAAATGCCAAGGTTAACCGAAAATCAGAGGTTGAGTGCCATTCGTATGCATGAGGCTAGCATACCTCCAGATGAGCAAGTTGCTGAGTTCGGAGTCACTGTGGCCACTATTTACCGTCTCAGTGGAAGGTATATTCAGGCCGACCAACTTTTATTACCCCTGCACAAGACCGACACATCAGGACGTCTCACTTGCGGGATTGCCCCCTCCGGTGACGGGGGCAGCAGCGGTTACTTCTACTAGAACTAACAATAGAATTAGTGCACAAACTGTCCGCAACAGACTCGCTGAACACGACATCCGTGGTAGGCGTCCATACCACTGATCAATCCTTACCCAACGTCATTGTCCAGTCAGAATGGAATGGTCACGCCAGCGTGTTCGCTAGACTCAGAAGCGTTGTAGCACAGTTCATTTTAGTGATGAATCGCCGATGCGGAGTACGGTTTTATGATGCCTGCGTGCGGGAATGCGACCGTTTCGGCGGGGTACTCTAATGGTTTGGGCAGGAATTTCCTTGCGCCATCGAACGCAGTTGATCTTCCTCGATGGTAATCTGAATGGACAGTGATATAGGGACGAACTTCTTAACGCTGTTGTTGTCCCGTTGTTCAACGCTAACGTCGGATTGCAGTATTCAAGCAAGACAATGCCCGATGTCTCGTGGCGCGTATCTGTTGTAACTTTCTCGAGGAGCAGAGTATCGAACTTCTTCCCTGACCCCCCACTTTCGCCAGATTTGTCGCCAATCGAGCATCTTTGGGATCAATTCGACCGTCGGGTACGACTTCATGATCTTCAGGCGTTAGGCGATTTGCGTAATGTTATAAGGAAGAAGTGGAACGCAATACCACAGGGTGACATCCAGAGACTTATCAGGTCCATGCGCCGTCGATGTCTTGCCATCCAAGAGGCAAACGGTGGACATACACGCTATTGACTGCATGTGTGAACTTTTCATTTCACCCCATGTTTGAATTGCGACGCCCTGGCGTGACGCTTTCAACAGTTAGAACATGAAATTATGCAAATTCATACATCTGGACTCGAAATATTAATTTACAATAATTTGTTTGGGATTAAAGTCGATAATACTAAAAAAATTGCTCCCCAAAGTTTATTATATTTTCTTTTTTGACTCATTATATGTTATATGTATATGATCTCCTGTGGGAACCTAGCCGAAGTGATTTTGTGTTTTTTAACTTGGGTATACAAGCACTGTGTTTTACTGATAAAATTAGACCCTGTCACAAATGCTTTGGGTGGAAGTCCTCTAAAATGGACAAATTGGGTATAAACGATTAACTGAACTTTACTTTATCTCCATGTTGTGGTCATAATTAGGCATTGTATAGAAATATGTGACCTAGAACACCAATAAATATATATGATAGGTGCGTGGTGGTTCTGGGGTTATAGCATTGGACTGTACAGTTTGATTCATACCTAGGGAAATTGCGTTGTGTCCTTGGGCAAAGCACTTAGTCCCGATTGCCCATGTAGGGGCACGACGGCGCCGTGTACTAAGGCGTGCTTCACATCGATGATGCACTTGTCTTCAACCGATACTAACCTTGTTTGTGTCGAGCTAATACGTTTGGGTGTCTGACAATTGCTTGGTAGTTCTCTATGGGTACTCTGGTTTCCTCCTCCCATAAAACATGTCCAACACGAGGTGAAACTGGCAGTTGAAAGTGTTGTTAAACCCCAATAAATAAATAAATATGATGGGATATAGAGTACACAGCTGTTAACTGAATAAATATATCAAGAAATTACTTGTACACTGACAATCACCAATTTTCCCTTGTTGATTGACCTTATGGCCCCAGTACATCACATACGGGCATTTAATCTATTACATCTTGTTTGACAGAGCTCCACGAGCTCTGTCAAACAGGATATAGGAGAAATAAATGCTCAGTTTATCTTTTAGAATGCAGAAAAGTGACCAAATCCCTATTAATTGAATACTCCTGTTAATTGAATTATTTTCACAGGCAAAGTGGTAACTCCATTTTCAGGGTTCGACTGAACGTTTGAAGTGTTTTTGCAGAAGATAAAATTCAGTTCACAATGATAGTTGCCATATTTCCATTCAAGGCAAAAATGTATTGTTCCGTGTCCGTGACCATCGTCATTTCTGGAGAGACGTTTACTAATGTAGTAATGAAAATCTTAAATATTTTATTCAGGAAGAGGAAGCTGAGTGGATAGGTCTGTCAGTAGAAGAAGCTATAGAGAAAGGAAAGAAGACTGAAGAAAATAAAGAACACCATTACTCGATCTTCTTACTGACGAGTTTATTGAGCAGTTTAAAGGTACAATAACAATATCACTTGTTTTTGAATGTCGTATTGTCAGAGGCGGAGGCAATTTAAATGAATTTGCGGGAGGGGATAGCGGTGAATGAAATACCACCTTTACTACCTAAGAGTATGTATCCCCCGAACCTGAAAGCTCGAGGTCTTCCGCGGGAAATAAAAGTAACTTATAGAAACTGATGTCCCCCGAGAACTTTGGAAGACTTAAGTACTCAGAAAGTGAAGAAACAACTATAGCAAAGTGACATACTAAACATTACAGCAATTGTTTCTTATCAAATTCTAGAGTGTCTACATGGGCAGCCAGGACTTAACTAATCAAGTCTAGAGTGTCTAAATGGGCAACCAGGACTTAACTAATCAAGTCTAGAGTGTCTACATGGGCAGCAAAGACTTGACTTATCAAGTCTAGAGTGTCTACATGGGCAGCCAAGATTTGTCTAATCACGTCTAGAGTGTCTACATGGGCAGCCAGGACTTATCTAATCAAGTCTAGTGTGTCTACATGGGCAGCCAAGACTTGTCTAATCAAGTCTAGAGTGTCTACATGGGCAGCCAGGACTTATCTAATCAAGTCTAGAGTGTCTACATGGGCAGCCAGGACTTATTTAATCAAGTCTAGAGTGTCTACATGGCAGCCAAGACTTGTCTAATCAAGTCTAGAGTGTGTACATGGGCAGCCAAGACTTGTCTAATCAAGTCTAGAGTCTAGAGTGTGTACATGGGCAGCCAAGACTTGTCTAATCAAGTTTAGAGTGTCTACATGGGCAGCCAGGACTTATCTAATCAAGTCTAGAGTGTCTGCATGAGCAGCCAGGACTTATCTAATAAGTCTAGAGTGTCTACATGGGCAGCCAAGACTTGACTAATCAAGTCTAGAGTGTCTACACGGACAGCCAGGACTTATCTAATCAAGTCTAGAGTGTCTACATGGGCAGCCAGGACTTATCTAATCAAGTGTAGAGTGTCTAGATGGGCAGCGAAGACTTGTCTAATCAAGTCTAGAGTGTCTACATGGGCAGCCAGGACTTATCTAATCAAGTCTAGAGTGTCTACATGGGCAGCCAAGATTTGTCTAATCACGTCTAGAGTGTCTACATGGGTAGCCAGGACTTATCTAATCAAGTCTAGAGTGTGTACATGGGCAGCCAGGACTTATCTAATCAAGTGTAGAGTGTCTAGATGGGCAGCGAAGACTTGTCTAATCAAGTCTAGAGTGTCTACATGGGCAGCCAAGATTTGTCTAATCACGTCTAGAGTGTCTACATGGGCAGCCAGGACTTATCTAATCAAGTCTAGAGTGTCTACGTGGGCAGCCAGGACTTATCTAATCAAGTCTAGTGTGTATACATGGGCAGCCAGGACTTATCTAATCAAGTCTAGAGTGTCTACATGGGCAGCCAGGACTTATCTAATAAGTCTAGAGTGTCTACATGGGCAGCCAAGACTTGACTAATCAAGTCTAGAGTGTCTACATGGGCAGCCAAGACTTGTCTAATCAAGTCTAGAGTGTCTACACGGACAGCCAGGACTTATCTAATCAAGTCTAGAGTGTCTACATGGGCAGCCAGGACTTATCTAATCAAGTGTACAGTGTCTAGATGGGCAGCGAAGACTTGTCTAATCAAGTCTAGAGTGTCTACATGGGCAGCCAGGACTTATCTAATCAAGTGTAGAGTGTCTAGATGGGCAGCGAAGACTTGTCTAATCAAGTCTAGAGTGTCTACATGGGTAGCCAGGACTTATCTAATCAAGTCTAGAGTGTCTACGTGGGCAGCCAGGACTTATCTAATCAGGTCTAGTGTGTCTACATGCGCAGCCAAGACTTGTCTAATCAAGTCTAGAGTGTCTACATGGGCAGCCAGGACTTATCTAATCAAGTCTAGAGTGTCTACATGGGCAGCCAAGACTTGTCTAATCAAGTCTAGAGTGTCTACATGGGCAGCCAAGATTTGTCTAATCACGTCTAGAGTGTCTACATGGGCAGCCAGGACTTATCTAATCAAGTCTAGAGTGTCTACGTGGGTAGCCAGGACTTATCTAATCAAGTCTAGAGTGTGTACATGGGCAGCCAAGACTTGTCTAATCAAGTCTAGAGTCTAGAGTGTGTACATGGGCAGCCAAGACTTGTCTAATCAAGTTTAGAGTGTCTACATGGGCAGCCAGGACTTATCTAATAAGTCTAGAGTGTCTACATGGCCAGCCAAGACTTGTCTAATCAAGTCTAGAGTGTCTACATGGGCAGCGAAGACTTGGCTAATCAAGTTTAGAGTGTCTACATGGACAGCCAGGGCTTATCTAATCAAGTCTAGAGTGTCTACATGGGCAGCCAAGACTTATCTAATCAAGTGTAGAGTGTCTAGATGGGCAGCCAGGACTTATTTAATCAAGTCTAGAGTGTCTACATGGGCAGCGAAGACTTGGCTAATCAAGTTTAGAGTGTCTACATGGACAGCCAGGACTTATCTAATCAAGTTTAGAGTGTCTATATGGGCAACCAAGACTTATCTAATCAAGTCTAGAGTGTCTACATGGGCAGCGAAGACTTGGCTAATCAAGTCTAGAGTGTCTACATGGGCAGCCAAAACTTATCTAATCAAGTCTAGAGTGTCTACATGGGCAGCGAAGACTAGTCTAATCACGTTTAGAGTGTCTACATGGGCAGCCAAGACTTGGCTAATCAAGTATAGAGTGTCTACATGGGCAGCCAAGACTTATCTAATCAAGTCTAGAGTGTCTACATGGGCAGCGAAGACTTGTCTAATCACGTTTAGAGTGTCTACATGGGCAGCCAATACTTGGCTAATCAAGTATAGAGTGTCTACATGGGCAGCCAAGACTTATCTAATCAAGTCTAGAGTGTCTAGATGTGCAGCGAAGACTTGGCTAATCAAGTCTAGAGTGTCTACATGGGCAGCCAAGACTTGTCTAATCAAGTCTAGAGTGTCTACATGGGCAGCCAGGACTTGTCTAAACAAGTCTAGAGTGTCTAGATGGGCAGCGAAGACTTGACTAATCAAGTTTAGAGTGTCTACATGGGCAGCCAAGTCTTGGCTAATCAAGTATAGAGTGTCTACATGGGCAGCCAAGACTTATCTAATCAAGTCTAGAGTGTCTACATGGGCAGTGAAGACTTATCTAATCAAGTCTAGAGTGTCTACATGGGCAGCCAGGACATATCTAATCAAGTCTAGAGTGTCTACATGGGCAGCCAAGACTTATCTAATCAAGTCTAGAGTGTCTACATGAGCAGCCAGGACTTGTCTAAACAAGTCTAGAGTGTCTAGATGGGCAGCGAAGACTTGACTAATCAAGTTTAGAGTGTCTACATGGGCAGCCAAGTCTTGGCTAATCAAGTATAGAGTGTCTACATGGGCAGCCAAGACTTATCTAATCAAGTCTAGAGTGTCTACATGGGCAGCGAAGACTTATCTAATCAAGTCTAGAGTGTCTACATGGGCAGCCAAGACTTATCTAATCAAGTCTAGAGTGTCTACATGAGCAGCCAGGACTTGTCTAAACAAGTCTAGAGTGTCTAGATGGGCGGCGAAGACTTGACTAATCAAGTTTAGAGTGTCTACATGGGCAGCCAAGTCTTGGTTAATCAAGTATAGAGTGTCTACATGGGCAGCCAAGACTTATCTAATCAAGTCTAGAGTGTCTACATGGGCAGTGAAGACTTATCTAATCAAGTCTAGAGTGTCTACATGGGCAGCGAAGACTTATCTAATCAAGTCTAGAGTGTCTACATGGGCAGCCTGGACTTATCTAATCAAGTCTAGAGTGTTACATGGGCAGCCAAGACTTATCTAATCAAGTCTAGAGTGTCTACATGAGCAGTGAAGACTTAACTAATCAAGTCTAGAGTGTCTACATGAGCAGCCAAGACTTATCTAATCAAGTCTAGAGTGTCTACATGGGCAGCCAAGACTTATCTAATCAAGTCTAGAGTGTCTACATGGGCAGCGAAGACTTATCTAATCAAGTCTAGTGTGTCTACATGAGCAGTGAAGACTTATCTAATCAAGTATAGAGTGTCTGAGTGTCTACATGGGCAGCCAGGACTTGTCTAATCAAGTCTAGAGTGTCTAGATGGGCAGCGAAGACTTGACTAATCAAGTTTAGAGTGTCTACATGGGCAGCCAAGACTTGGCTAATCAAGTATAGAGTGTCTACATGGGCAGCCAAGACTTATCTAATCAAGTCTAGATTGTCTACATGGACAGCGAAGACTTGTGTAATCAAGTCTAAAGTGTCTACATGGGCAGCCAAGACTTGTCTAATAAAGTCTAGAGTGTCTAGATGGGCAACCCGGACTTATATAATCAAGTCTAGAGTGTCTAAATCGGCAGCCAGGACTTGTCTAATCAAGTCTAGAGTGTCTAGATGTGCAGCCAAGACTTGACTAATCATGTCTAGAGTGTCTACATGGGCAGCGAAGACTTGTCTAATGAAATCTAGAGTGTATACATGGGCAGCCCGGACTTGTCTAATCAAGTCTAGAGTGTCTAGATGGGCAGCCAAGACTTGTCTAATCAAGTCTACAGTGTCTACATGGGCAGCCAAGACTTGACTAATCAAGTCTAGAGTGTCTACATGGGCAGCGAAGACTTGTCTAATCAAGTCTAGAGTGTCTAGATGGGCAGCCAGGACTTGTCTAATCAAGTCTAGAGTGTCTAGATGGGCAGCCAAGACTTGTCTAAAATTGTGCTAATTATCAGGATGTGGAATGTTAAAATTTAGAAAAAATATATAAATAATTTCTAGTCCTTCGGGGATTAAATAAATTGTAATAAAGCCAATCTATCCGATAAATAGGGCCTTGCGAGTCATCCGTTTATCGAATCGAATCGAATCGAATTTCGAATCAAATCTGGTATATTATTCAAATTTGAATCGAATCAGGGGTGTCTTGAATATGACCGACTAGGGAAAGGGGGTGCTGTAAAATTGATTTATTTCGACAGTGATGGCTCATGTCCCATCTGATAAAATATTCCAGTTACATCACCAAGACATGCCTTCATTGAATTCATGCCTTGGTGATGTAGTTGGAATATTACCCAGTTAGGATTATAGTTCAAAATCAGGAACTGGTACTAGTCATGGTACATAGCTAGCCGCTAGCAACAGCTCATCGTTTATATTGCCTTGAAAGTTTAAATTTTCTTTCAATAGTGGTATTGTCTTGTGACATTAGAATTAGCATGGCTGGTAGTATGGATACAGACGTTGTTTCTGTTTCGATAGCGAAAATTACACTCAGTCTTTATTTTCAGCGTTATTTTTTTACAATTTCCATCAGAACAAGACGTACTGTGACACGACGAAGATGACTAATGTCAAGCTATACTCCAGTGAAAAGATTCAAATGGAAGCGAATCATGCAGGTGACTCGAATGGAACCGAATAACAACTTGAGTTTCGAAATCGACTCAAATCTCAATCGTTTCGCAGGACACAACTGAAAAATCACATTTTCTTCTGACTAAAAAAAAGAGTTGCATGAAAAAAATGCTAAATAGTAAACTATAACCAGCATATTTCCTTGAAGCCAACTGTAACAGTGAAGCCATTACTTAACGTAATGGTTGATAGATAAAGTGTTGAGGAGCTTGATATTATAGAGTGCCCTTTTCCATTGGTGTTGAATCCTGTTTTCTGCCATTGACTGGGATATGGTGTTTGGGGACCTTTCTGACACAAATTGAATACAGTAAAATTATCTCCCTTGATATGCAATGATTACTATTGCAAGATTTCAAATTTAATAAATACTGTATAATTATCTCCCTTGATATTCCATCAATGTACATGAGGTTATGGACCACTAAAAAAATCCAATTGAACACAGTGCTAACCTTTGACTCTCTGTACAACTCACCAAGTTGTTTTGCAAAAAAATAAATATATATCCACAAAGTACATCATCTCTTAAAAAAAAAATGGAAAAAAATATATGTTGCCACACTGAATTTCAATTTAAAATTCGAATTTTCACTACTACCCTATGGTCCTGCACTGAATGGCCTTGACACTTTTTTTTTCATGCCTCATGTTTTTGAGAGATTCTCACACATGCCGGCAAAAAATTGCAAACAAACTTTTTAAACCTTCCTAAAGAGGACAAAATTTTTTTTTAATTGATGGTTTCAAATCCCACTGATATTGAACCAATCAGCCAATTGGGCCTATTTAATCCTACTCACAACTTTGGGTGTTAAATTTTCCAAGTCACGTGTTCACCAATTTAGTGGTTCATAACCTAAAGTGATCACAAAATTTCTCAAAATGTCTGTGTTTATTGGTTTAAATCAAAGGAAAATCAGTGTTTGAATGAATAAAATTTGTCGTTTCAAATGTAATTGCTTTTACCTGAATTATTTGTGATTTCTTTAACCCACCCTGTTTTCTTGACCAAATGTATGAACAAGTGCCTTTGCAAATTGTTTTTTCATCATTTTAAATGATAACTTTGTGAATGTTGAATAAATTACATCCAAATGACCCTGGTTCCGTAACAAAACCTCTTGCAGGGCTTAAAATTCGTCTGGCACCGCGAGAATCTAACGTGATTCTCGCGAAATATATTCGCACGAATCCATTTGCACCATGACATGAAGTTAAGGATTTCCACCCAGGATTTACCACATGCTTCACATTTTCTTGAGTTTCGGTATCAAATCAAGTCATGGCTGCTACAGCAGCCATGACTTGATTTGATGCCAAAACTCAAGAAAATGTGAATAGACAGTTTCTCATAATTATATATGTTATGATACACCCCGATCAGAACGTCATTATATGAATCAACGGCATCTTACAAAAAGTGAATCCAAGCAGGGAATTCACGCGAATCCACTTGGATTCGCGCCAGTGTAGTTTGCCAGAATCATTACGAGAATCGATTCGCGGATTCGCGTGCAAATTTAAGCCCTGTCTTGACATTAGGTCAGTGGATAGCTTCGAAATCTGTGCATTTTCAAAACATGTAGCTTACTGAATATTTTAACCCCCTCAGTCACTCAGAATTTGGGGCAGTAGATAGGTTGATTTCAGCACATTAAAATCAAATTCTAGTAGTGTGGGTTTCATTTTATTTGCTGATATTGAAGAAAGAGTCATTCTGATAATGTTCAGCAAATGTCCTTGTTACGAGCTGGTACTTGGGGAATGTATGGGGTAGATGATCTACCCCACCCATCCAAGTTGGTATGAACACAAAAAATTGGTCATCTGCAAAACATGTGCTCGTTGTTAAATTTAATTGGCAGCCTGTGCACGTGAATATTTCATTTTGAATGTACTGGGACTTCAACCCTTCCCAGTGGTAATAAATTAGTTGAGTGTACACCCTATCATTGTTAGGTGGAGATAAGACTTGAGAAAAGAGGCTTAAATTTCTTGATCACATGCATCAGTCTTGGCATTTTAGAAGTTTTCTTAAATTATTCATTTTCAAATTTGAGCAAGCAAACTTGGCTTCTTTTGTGTGAAATACATAAATTTTGGAAAAACTAAAAAAGCTTACTGAAATTATTGGATTTGTTACCAAAGGGTCATTTTATGTGAATAGCCTCTGTGTTGAAAAGTAGTGCCAAAAAACTTTCTTCTCTCTGCTCTTGAACAATGGGAAAATTCAAGAAAGGACATGGACACAGATTTTTGTCGAAGCATCCATGGTACCCACGTGCCAAGAGGATTTCTTACAGTCCAGAAAAATCTATAAACTTACGCTCAAGGAAAGTTATGGTCTCATCTGGTGAGCTGGAAAGACCATCAATGGTTCTTGAGCCTGAGCCACAGCCATCTACTTCAAAATCTGGGCCACTGAATGATTCGGAGAATGTTTCTGTAGATGAAAACACATGCAGGTAAATAAAAAACCCCTAATAAGCTTTCAACTAATTGCATACTATTGTCCATTGTTTTGTATAGCCAAGGCGTCCATTGGAAGAGGGTTGGGGGTGTAGCCTGTATCACGTTTGCTGAGAAGTATGTCCATGAATTCATCAAATTTGGACAACAGCACCAAATATATAGTAATTATTTTACCTTCTCATTAATATCTAACATCAGAGTGCCCATCCAGCTCATTTTATTGCCTAGGGACCCCCCAAAAAAGGTTGTTGAAACTGGCTTGAATGAGCTCAAAGAGCTCACTCCAGCAAGTTTCAACAACCTTTTTTTGTCCTTTTGTGTGAATATTCTCTCAAAAATATGCAAATCATGTCCGGTCAGCATATAAAGATTAAAATGTCAGGACAAAAGTTAGAATTATCCTTATTCAGTACTAGAGAATACACATTTTGTTTTTTGGGAAAACCCTCTTTTCACAAACAGTGACATCCGATCATAGACTGTTGAAAATAAAGTAGGAAAGCATAATTCAACACTGAATGTTTTGTAACTCACCGGAAAGAGCACACAGATGCATACAAAAGGACATGAAAATGAATTTCCACTAAAAAGTTGCCACGTCAAGTCCACTGATTTCTGTGCCATCAGTATTGGGCAGTTTTCATCTGTGTACTGACATGGATTCACCCCACCCCCATTTATCAAGCCCTCTTCCTTATCATATTAGCTTATCTGTACTCAACATTTTACAAAAGTATGCAAAAACTCGAATTTTTATTATATATAAGGCTGGTATGGGAGAGAGGGGGACCTGGGGGGGGGGGGGTATCCAGTTCTCAACAGAATGCTCCTTCTTTTTATGTACACATTGAAGATAATTAACACAATTAAAGTCGATCTCTGAATATATCAGACTCTTAGGGTTAAATGTTCTCCCTTCTAGGGATTCAGATTACCTTGATAGGACAAATGCTGTCTGGAAACGTGAGTCACAGCCATACAGATTTGTCCATGTTCAAAAGAGAGAGAATGCTTAGATAGAATTTCTTTGTTACATTGAACAGCATTGTATATTTATTTAGTATCATGTTACAAACTTCATTCTCAAATCATTGAAGAGAGAACCCGTCACTTTTCAAAGCATTTTTAAAACTTATTTATTCTCAGTCATGACTCAGGATTGACAGGGTTTGGGATGGAGTGGTGTGTAGCTTTCTCGAAACATCTATCACAATTATAAAGTAATGGAATGGAATATTTGAACGGTCAGATTTTAACCCTCTTAATACTTTGATGTGAGTACACCTTTAATATAAAAAAAACCCAAAACAAACCAAACGGTGTTTACCGTAACATCTCAAGGCAGCTGTACCGGAAGCTGGTTTCCAATCTTTTAATGTATTGTTTACTGTATTTTTACAGTGCACCCAAAAATATTCACTCTTCCATTTAGCAGAGTTTAGAAATTATCAATTAGAATTCTGAAGAGTTTTTTCTTGGAATAAGAAGTTAGTTGTGTTTTGGCGGAGACCTTCCGACTGAAGTATTCCTTTGAAGCGAAACCGAGTTTACCCAAAACGCACACACCGATTCACTCCAATCGCCCAAACCGACTCATTTATTTATTTATTTGTTTATTTATTTATTGGGGTTTAACGACACTTTCGATAGCCAGGGCCACTTCCTGTCGGACAGTTTTACGGGTAAAGGAAGCCGGATTGCCCGGAGAGAACCACCGGGCAACGGCGAGGAACTGTAAGGCTTCCCGGCATACTAACTCCAAACATGCAGGGTTAGCATTAGTTGAAGACAAGTACGCCATCGACGTGCAGTACGTCTTAATATACAACGCCACCGTGTTCCACGTTGGCAATAGGGGTGAACTGTCTTGCTCAAGGACACAACGCAGTTGCCGCGGGTGGAATTCGAACCAAGGACCTCTCGGCTTGCAGCCTGCATCTCCACCTTCTAAGCCATCGCACCCCGGCCACAAACCGACTATGGTTATCGTGAAAACTGCACTTTTCGGTAGTACCCTGCATATATTGTGACTGAAACATGATCTCATCAATTATGATCCTGTAATTAAATCATTTAATATTCATGAATATTGAGATGTTGAACAGATAGACACCAATGAGTTTTGACCGAGATCATATGACATTCATCTCGTACCTGCACTGGTAACCTATACGATCGTGCTGAGAATGCCGAATGAGAACGTTTTGACATTCTTTTTGTGCACATCATAGTCAATGAAACATACGCTATCCGTACATGCTTTATGTCGTAAAACACGAATAATTGCTTTTATAAAGCAAATTCACTGTGAGAAGAATACCAAGTGGGGTTGTTGATAAGCTCTAGTTACGTCTCCTTGCACTTCCACAATCCAGTAGAATGAATCGACTGCAAACCAGCGACTTGTTCTTACATTACTATAATAATAACACTTTGATCGGCCGCTGATTTTTCGCGGTTCTCGGATGAGAAGGGCTTGCTTACCCATGTACACCCAACTGCCTTCCTATTCCCACGCTTCTTCTCTCTTCCCAACACTCGGAGACGAATTACTTGATGACATCCCTTGCCCCATTCTTCCCAATCTCTCCGATTAGCATATTAACTCTCTCCTTTGAGTCTCACACTAACCACGTGTCCTTCATTCTCCCATCCCACTTCCCCATTATACTCCCAGTGAATCTTATTCTTTTAGACTGGTATTTTGGGTATTCCAGAAAAAAGTATTCCAGGATCTCCACCACGCCCAAATTACACATCTGGCATTCCTTTTCACTGCTTTTCCCAATTCTTCCCCTCAGCTCCAGGGACCGCGACCTCAGCTTGAACAACAATGACTCCCCCACCCACCCACCAGATGCCATCAAATTACTCTTCAAAACCAGTCTTTCCTTTATCCCGCAGACCACCTAAAGACCTCTTTGATTTGACCCTCTCTCGCCAATTAAGGTTGCCATCCTCCATGATCCTTTCTCTGACGATTTTTTTACTCTGGTTTGCCCGAATGTCTAGGTCAGAGATCTCCAATGAGTAGTTCTCTATTAGTTCCCTCATTTGCACCATCCACCCTGTCTTGATATTTGAACTGAAAATTCTCAGAAACATTACTTTACACCATCGGCTGTCGGGGAGATTTACCAAATAATTAAGATAACCAAGTTTCAATAAGTCTACCCTGTCTTTGATCCTCATCCACCCAAGCTCACTCCTGATTGCTTCTAGTGCTGCGGCATTACTCGACCTTGTTATCCATCGGCCTGCATCGTTCTGCAGGATTTCCAAGCTCTTTACAACCGTCTGGTTTAGGGGTACCACTTCCGTTCCGTACCATATGTTATACTTGGCTGACCCACCATTTCCCAAATTGGTTTCCCAATGAAAACCTTATTGAAACTATTTCTCCCTACATGTTTCATTTGGTTAAGGATTCGCCTCCCCTTCAGAATCAATTTATTTGTGTGGTTCCGGTAGATGCCTCTTCCTGTGATGTTTATATTTACCCCCAGATACTCGTAGTCACCTGTCTCTCCTACTCTAAGAAGTTTGCTGCTACCTTTCGGAATACAGAAGTCCCCCACTCTCCACCTTCGAGTGGGGTTCACTTTGCGGCCCGCGGGTATAGCTTTGCTCTTGCTTTCATTACGTTTGAGTCTCCATTTGCTTATAGTTCCCAACAATTTCCAGCATTTTCGCTAGCCCCTCTTCGCTTTCTGACACATACCCCCCTCGTCGCTATACAGGAGTTCATCTCCTAAACCTTTGATGTGCAATGCAAAAAGAATTGGCCATAAGATACACCCCTGTTGTAGGCCTATCTCCATGGGCACACGTTTTGTTGTTATGTTACCCAGGCTAAGTTCACTCTGTGATTCTTTATATAATGCTTTCATAATTCCAACAAACTCGTCTCCCAAGCCCAGAGCTTCAAGCTTGCGCCTCATACCTTCCCTCCATACTCTATCGTATGCCTTTTTAACATCCAAAAAGGCCATAAACATATTTTTCTTTTTAGCTTTCGCGGATTCTATCATTTGGGATAGCGTGAAGAAGCGGTCAGTGACTCTCCTTCCCTTCCTGAAACCATTCTGGATCTCTCCCCAAAAAAAACCCTTCTCCTCAATCACCTCCTCTAATCCCCCATACAGGACTTTACAGAAAACAAACTTTTCCAATGTTGCTACTGACAGAGATCCCTCGATAATTAACCAAAACGTCCTTTTCCCTCTTTTTGTGAATAAATGTCACTTTGCTTTCTCTCCACTCATTTGGGACCTCTTGCTTTTCTATGGCTAAATTGAATAGGCTTTCCAAGAGTTCCGCTCCCCCTTGTTTGATAAACTCGTTAGGAATTTCGTCCACCCCTCCCGCTTTTCCATTCCTTAATTTTGAGATCGCTTTTCGCACCTCCTCCGTTTTAATTTCGCTGCACACGAAGTTGGATAGGTTTTCCTCGACCTGGTTCGGACACTCTTGTGGCTTCCCATGCCCCATCGCTTATCGCTTACCTTTCCCCGGTGCTTGACTAGTTGTAATGCGATTTGATCTTGATCGTCTGTAACTCTGCCATCTACTTTAATACTCCGTGGCTTACTTCCTTTGTTACGTTTATTCACCCATTTCCACAATACGTTCTTACTCGACCCCCCCCCCCCCCCCCCTGTCATTCTTATCGTCATAATAAAACTGCTATTTCGCGCTCTCCGATTATCGTCTTTAACCTTATTTACTTTATTTCGTGTTTGTTACGGCCTTCTGTTCGCCCTATACCTATCCAAATGTACCCCTTATTTGGTCTTACCCATGTCTCGCTTAAGCCCATGACGTCAAAGTCCTCCTGGCCTCCCACCCCGCTCCTCTCCAAAAAGGCTCCGCTACCCGTATAATTTTATACCCCAATACTCGTTTCCCGATACATGCTCGCGTTGCCCCAAAACCTGTCTCAGTGGTGGATAAAGGGTATCCCCAGGTCGACACATCCTCACTCAGCGCCAAAATTCTTGAGTTCCGTTCATCCCCACCTCCAATGACAAGAAGTACACCGGATACAACTACTCTTGCATTCCTACTTAGCAGTTTGCTGACTAAACCTCTATACGACTCCACCAAACTTACTGGCCTTGTCTCCCTGATATTGTTTGTCCCCACTTGGACCACCACTACCGGTTTCGATCCTGACCCTGCCACAATACCATTTACACGGTCCCTCAGATCCTCCACCTTCGCCCCCGGAAAGCACAAGACTGTTTGATTAGAAATATCAGGACCACAAACCACATTGTCAATCCCACGTACAATGCTATTCCCCACTATAACTAATTTTCTTCTTCCCCCACTTCCTATATCATCTGCAACTCACCTCGTTTTGCATTATTCTCTTCACCGCCCTCCTTATCCCATCTTGCTTATCAACATTAGCAGCCACCTCTCCCCCTCAATGTCCGCCTAACTCTCATTCCCGTGGGTCTCGGAATCTAACAGACTGAACCTGTTCTCTAAACACCGCCTAGTAACCCTGGCAGCCATACGTCTCTACCACTACTGTGGGTCTCTAGCACCGATATTGTCCATCATTACTACAGTCTTTTATTTCTAGCCCTACTATTGGTCTCTAACACGGATACCATCCATCATTACGACAGTCATCTGTCTCTAGGACTACTACTGGTCTCTAGAACTACTATTGGTCTCTAGCACGGATACTATCCATCATTACAACAGTCATTCTGTCTCTAGCACCACTATTGGTCTCTAACACGGATACTATCCATCATTACAACGGTCATCTGTCTCTAGCACCACTATTGGTCTCCAACACGGATATTATCCATAATTACTACAGTTATCTGTCTCTAGCACCACTATTGGTCACTAACACTAATACTATCCATCATTACAACAGTCATCTGTCTCTAGCACCACTATTGGTCTCTAACACGGATACTATCCATCATTATTACAGTTATCTGTCTCTAGCACCACTATTGGTCGCTAACACCGATACTGTCCATCGTTACTGCAGTCATCTGTCTCTAGCACTATTGGACTCTAGCACTACTATTGGTCTCTAGCACAGACACTATCTATCATTACTACAGTCATCTGTCTCTAGCACTACTATTGGTCTCTGGGACTACTGTTCGTCTCTAGCACGGATACTATCTATTATTACTACACTCATATATCTCTAGCACTAATATTGGTCTCTAGAACGGATACTATCTATTATTACTACAGTCATATATCTCTAGCACTACTATTGGTCTCTAGCACTACTATTGGTCTCTAGCATGGATACTATCTATCATTACTACAGTCATCTGTCTCTAGCACCACTATTGGTCTCAAGTCCCGATACTATCCATCATTACTACAGTCATCTGTCTCTAGCTCTACTATTGGTCTCTAGCACGGATACTATCCATCATTACTACAGTCATCTACCTCTAGCTCTACTATTGGTCTCTAGCCCTACTATGGGTCTCAAGTCCCGATACTATCCATCATTACTACAGTCATCTGTCTCTAGCTCTACTATTGGTCTCTAGCACGGATACTATCCATCATTACTACAGTCATCTACCTCTAGCTCTACTATTGGTCTCTAGTATTACTATTGGTCTCTAGCCCCAATACTATCCATCATTACTAAAGTCATCAGTCTCTAGCTCTACTATTGGTCTCTAGCACGGATACTATCCATCATTACTACAGTCATCTACCTCTAGCACTACTATTGGTCTCTAGTATTACTATTGGTCTCTAGCCCCGATACTGTCCATCATTACTACAGTCATCTGTCTCTAGCACTACTATTGGTCTCTAGCACGGATACTATCCATCATTACTACAGTCATCTGTCCCTAGCACTACTATTGGTCTCTAGCACAGACACTATCCATCATTACTACAGTCAGCTATCTCTATCACTACTATTGGTGTCTAGCACTACTATTGGTATCTAGCACTACTATTGGCCTCTAGCACTACTATTGGTCTCTAGCACAGATGCTATTCATTATAACTAGCGCCATATATCTCTAGCACTACTATTGGTCTCTATCACTACTATTGGTCTCTAGCACTACTATTGGTCTCTAGCCCTGATACTCTCCATCATTACTACAGTCACCTATCTCCAGCACTACTATTGGTCTCTAGCACTACTACTGGTCTCTAGCATGGATACTATCTATCATTACTACAGTCATCTGTCTCTAGCACCACTATTGGTCTTACTACAGTCATCTGTCTATTACACCACTATTGGTCTCTAGCACCACAATTGGTCTATAGCACAGATACTATCTATCATTACTACAGTCATCTGTCTCTAGCACCACTATTGGTCTCTAGCCCCGATACTATCCATCATTACTAGTCATCTACCTCTAGCACTACTATTGGTCTCTAGCACTACTATTGGTCTCTAGCACGGATACTCTCTATCATTACTACAGTCATCTGTCTCTAGCACCACTATTGGTCTCTAGCACTACTATTGGTCTATAGCATGGATACTATCCATCATTACTACAGTCATCTGTCTCTAGCACCACTATTGGTCTCTAGGGCCACTATTAGTCTATAGCATGCATACTATCTATCATTACTACAGTCATCTGTCTCTAGCACCACTATTGGTCTCTAGCACGGATACTATCCATCATTACTACAGTCATCTGTCTCTAGCACCACTATTGGTCTCTAACACTACTATTGGTCTCTAGCACAGATACTATCTATCATTACTACAGTCATCTGTCTCTAGCAGCACTATTGGTCTCCAACACAGATACTATCCATCATTACAACAGACATCTGTCTCTAGCACCACTATTGGTCTCTAACACGGATACTATCCATCATTATTACAGTTATCTGTCTCTAGCACTACTATTGGTCTCTAGCACTACTATTGGTCTCTAGCACAGACACTATCTATCATTACTACAGTCATCTGTCTCTAGCACGACTATTGGTCTCTAGGACTACTGTTGGTCTCTAGCACGGATACTATATATTTTTACTACAGTCATATATCTCTAGCACTACTATTGGTCTCTAGCACTACTATTGGTCTCTAGCACTACTATTGGTCTCTAGCACGGATACTATCTATCATTACTACAGTCATCTGTCTCTAGCACCACTATTGGTCTCTAGCACTACTATTGGTCTATAGCACGGATACTATCCATCATTACTACAGTCATCTGTCTCTAGCACCACTATTGGTCTCTAGGGCCACTATTGGTCTATAGCATGCATACTATCTATCATTACTACAGTCATCTGTCTCTAGCATCACTATTGGTCTCTAGCACGGATACTATCCATCATTGCTACAGTCATCTGTCTCTAGCACCACTATTGGTCTCTAACACTACTATTGGTCTCTAGCACAGATACTATCCATCATTACTACAGTTGTCTGTCTCTAGCACCACTATTGATCGCTAACACCGATACTATCCATCATTACAACAGACATCTGTCTCTAGCACCACTATTGGTCTCTAACACGGATACTATCCATCATTATTACAGTTATCTGTCTCTAGCACCACTATTGGTCTCTAGCACTACTATTGGTCTCTAGCACAGACACTATCTATCATTACTACAGTCATCTGTCTCTAGCACGACTATTGGTCTCTAGGACTACTGTTGGTCTCTAGCACGGATACTATATATTTTTACTACAGTCATATATCTCTAGCACTACTATTGGTCTCTAGCACTACTATTGGTCTCTAGCACTACTATTGGTATCTAGCAAGGATACTATCTATTATTACTACAGTCATCTGTCTCTAGCACTACTATTGGTCTCTAGCACTACTATTGGTGTCTAGCAAGGATACTATCTATCATTACTACAGTCATCTGTCTCTAGCAACACTATTGGTCTCAAATCCCGAACCTATCCATCATTACTACAGTCATCTGTCTCTATCACTACTATTGGTCTCTAGCACGGATACTATCCATCATTACTACAGTCATCTACCTCTGGCACTACTATTGGTCTCTAGTATTACTATTGGTATCTAGCCCCGAAACTATCCATCATTACTACAGCCATCAGTCTCTAGCACTACTATTAGTCTCTAGCACCGATACTGTCCATCATTACTACAGTCATCTGTCTCTAGCACTACTACTGGTCTCTAGCATGGATACTATCCATCATTACTACAGTCATCTACCTCTAGCACTACTATTGGTCTCTAGTACTACTATTGGTCTCTAGCACTGATACTGTCCATCATTACTACGGATACTATCCATCATTACTACAGTCATCTATCACTAGCACCACTATCGGTCTCTAGCATTACTATTGGTCTCTAGCACAGATGCTATCCATTATAACTAGCGCCATATATCTCTAGCACTACTATTGGTCTCTAGCACTACTATTGGTCTCTAGCACTACTATTGGTCTCTAGCACGGACACTATCCATCATTACTACTGTCATCTATCTTCAGCACTACTATTGGTCTCTAGCACGGACACTATCCATCATTACTACAGTCATTTATCTCTCTCACTACTATTGGTCTCTTGCACTACTATTGGTCTCTAGCACCGATACTGTCCATCATTACTACAGTCATCTGTCTCTAGCACTACAATTGGTCTCTAGCACGGACACTATCCATCATTACCACAGTCATCTGTCTCTAGCACCACTATTGGTCTTACTACAGTCATCTGTCTAGCACCACTATTGGTCTTTAGCACTACTATTGGTCTCTAGCACTACTATTGGTCTCTAGCCCTGATACTCTCCATCATTACTACAGTCACCTATCTCCAGCACTACTATTGGTCTCTAGCACTACTACTGGTCTCTAGCACGGATACTATCTATCATTACTACAGTCATCTGTCTCTAGCACCACTATTGGTCTTACTACAGTCATCTGTCTATAGCACCACTATTGGTCTCCAGCACCACTATTGGTCTACAGCACGAATACTATCTATCATTACTACAGTCATCTGTCTCTAGCACCACTATTGGTCTCTAGCCCCGATACTATCCATCATTACTACAGTCATCTATCTCTAGCACTACTATTGGTCTCTAGCACTACTATTGGTCTCTAGCCCCGATACTATCGATCATTACCACAGTCATCTGTCTCTAGCCCTACTATGGGTCTCTAGCACTGATGCTATCCATCCTTACTACAGCCATGTCTCTAGCACTACTATTGGTCTCTAGCCCCGATACTCTTCATCATTACTACAGTCATCTGTCTCTAGCCCTACTATGAGTCCCTAGCACCGATACTATCCATCATTACTACAGTCATCTGTCTCTATCCCTACTATTGGTCTCTAGCACGGATACTATCCATCATTACTACCGTCATCTGTCTCTAGCTCTACTGTTGGTCTCTAGCACCGATAATATCCATCATTACTACAGTCATCTGTCTCTAGCACCACTATTAGTCTCTAACACGGATACTATCCATCATTACTACAGTTATCTGTCTCTAGCACCACTATTGGTCGCTAACACCGATACTGTCCATCATTACTACAGTCATCTGTCTCTAGCACTACTATGGGTCTCTAGCCCCAATACTATCCATCAATACTATAGTCATCTGTCTCTAGCACTACTATTGATCTCTAGGCCCGATACCGTCCATCATTACTACAGTCATTTATCTCTAGCACTACTATTGGTCTCTAGCACTACTATTTGTCTCTAGCCCAGATACTATCCATCATTACTACAGTCATTTATCTCTAGCACTACTATTGGTCTCTAGCACTACTATTGGTCTCTAGCCCAGATACTATCCATCATTACTACAGGCATCTATCTCCAGCAGTACTATCGGTCCCTAGCCCCACTATTGGTCTCTAGCACCAATACTATCCATCATTACTACAGTCATTTATCTCTAGCACTACTATTGGTCTATATCACTACTATTGGTCTCTAGCCCAGATACTATCCATCATTACTACAAGCATCTGTCTCCAGCACTACTATTGGTCTCTAGCACCGATACTATCCATCATTATGACAGTCATCTGTCTCTAGCACCACTATTGGTCTCTAGCACAACTATTGGTCTCTAGTCCTGATACTGTTCATCATTACAATAGTCATCTGTCTCTAGTACTACTATTGATCTCTAGCCCCGATACATTCCATCATTACTACAGTCATTTGTCTCTAGCACCACTATTGGTCTCTAGCCCCGATACTATCCATCATTACTACAGTCACCTATCTCTAGCACCACTATTGGTCTCTAGCCCCGATACTATCCATCATTACTACAGTCATCTGTCTCTAGCACCAATATTGGTCTCTAGCCCCGATACTATCCATCATTACTACAGTCATCTGTCTCTAGCACTACTATTGATCTCTAGCCCCAATACTATCCATCATTACTACAGTCATCTCTCTTTAGCACTATTATTGGTCTCTAGCACTGATACTATCCATCATTACTACAGCCACCTGTCTCTAGCACCACTATTGGTCTCTAGCCCCGATACTCTCCATCATTACTATAGTCATCTGTCTCTAGCACTACAAAGACCTCTAGCCCTGATACTATCCATCATTACTACAGTCATCTGTCTCTAGCACTACTATTGATCTCTAGCCCCGATACTATCCATCATTACTACAGTCACCTATCTCTAGCACCACTATTGGTCTCTAGCCCCGATACTATCCATCATTACTACAGTTACCTATCTCTAGCACCAATATTGGTCTCTAGCCCCGATACTATCTATCATTATTACAGTCATCTGTCTCTAGCACTACTATTGATCTCTAGCCCCAATACTATCCATCGTTACTACAGTCATCTATCTCTAGCACTACTATTGATCTCTAGCCCCGATACTATCCATGATTACTATAGTCATCTGTCTCTAGCACTACAATGACCTCTAGCCCTGATACTATCCATCATTACTACAGTCATTTGTCTCTAGCACCACTATTGGTCTCTAGCCCCGATACTATCCATCGTTACTACAGTCATCTGTCTCTAGCACTACTATTGATCTCTAGCGCTGATACTATCCATCATTACTACAGCCATCTGTCTCTAGCACCACTATTGGTCTCTAGCCCTGATACTATCCATCATTACTACAGTCATCTATCTCCAGCACTACTATTGGTCTCTAGCACTACTATCGGTCTCTAGCACCGACACTATCCATGATTACAACAGTCATCTGTCTCTAGCACTACTATTGGTCTCTAGCACTACTATTGGTCGCTATCACTACTATTGGTCTCTAGCACTACTATTGGTCTCTAGCACTACTATTGGTCTCTAGCCCCGATAATATCCATCGTTACTACAGTCATCTGTCTCTAGCACTACTATTGGTCTCTAGCCCCGATACTATCCATCATTACTACAGTCATCTATCTCCAGCACTACTATTGTTCTCTAGCACAACTATTGGTCTCTAGCCCCGATACTCTCCATCATTACTACAATCACCTGTCTCTTGCACAACTATTGGTCTCTAGCACGGATACTATCCATCATTACTGCAATTATCTGTCTCTAGCACCACCATTGGTCGCTAACGCCAATACTGTCCATCGCTACTACAGTCATCTGTCTCTAGCATGACTATTGATCTCTAGCCCCGATACCATCCATCATTACTACAGTCATCTGTATCTAGTACTACTATTGGTCTCTAGCACCGATACTATCCATGATTACAACAGTCATCTATCTCTAGCACCACTATTGGTCTCTAGCACAACTATAGGTCTCTAGCACCGATACTCTCCATCATTACTACAATCACCTGTCTCTTGCACAACTATTGGTCTCTAGCACGGATACTATCCATCATTACTGCAATTATCTGTCTCTAGCACCACTATTGGTCGCTAACGCCAATACTGTCCATCGTTACTACAGTCATCTGTCTCTAGCACTACTATTGATCTCTAGCCCCGATACTATCCATCGTTACTACAGTCATCTGTCTCTAGCACTACTATTGATCTCTAGCCCCGATACTATCCATCATTACTACAGTCATTTGTCTCTAGCACTACTATTGGTCTCTAGCACCGATACTATCCATCATTACTACAGTCATCTGTCTTTAGCGCTACTGTTGATCTCTAGCACTACTATTGGTCTCCAGCTCTACCATTGTTTTCTAACACCTATACCATTCATCATTACTACAGTCATCTGTCTCTAGCACTACTATTGATCTCTAGCGCCGATACTATCCATCATTACTACAGTCATGTCTCTTGCACTACTATTGATCTCTAGCCCCGATACTATCCATCGTTACTACAGTCATCTGTCTCTAGCACTACTATTGATCTCTAGCCCCGATCCTATCCATCATTACTACAGTCATCTGTCTTTAGCACTACTATTGATCTCTAGCACTACTATTGGTCTCTAGCACTACTATTGATCTCTAGCACGGATACTATTCATCATTACTACAGTCATCTGTTTCGAGCACTACCATTGGTCTCTAGCACCTATACTATTCATCATTACTACAGTCATCTGTCTCTAGCGCTACTATTGATCTCTAGCGCCGATACTATCCATCATTACTACAGTCATGTTTCTTGCACTACTATTGGTCTCTAGCACCGATACTGTCCATCCTTACTACAGTCGTCTGTCTCTAGTACTACTATGGGTCTCTAGCAGTGATACTATCCATCATTACTACAGTCGTCTGTCTCTAGCACTACTGTTGGTTCTAGCACGGTTACTATCCATCGTTACAACAGTTATTTGTCTCTAGAACTACTATTGGTCTATAGCACCGATACTATTCATCATTACTACAGTCATCTGCCTCTTTCACTACTATTGGTCTCTAGCATGGATACTATCCATCATTACTACAGCTATTTGTATCTAGCACTACTATTGGTCTCTAGCACTACCATTGATCTCTAGATGGTGAAAACGCCGTTTCCTTATTTTTAAATTGGTTTCCACAGAGAATAATAGTAAAACTTTCAAAACGGATTGGGGACAATTGTAAAAAGGCAGCTTTCGTATTTTTATACCAACCTGCAGTAAAATGTCTTGAATTTGTGAAATGATGCGCACATCGAAGATACAAATTTGATAATATTTCGAAATTTAAATTTTATATGAAATTTCCATATCCTTAGTGTTAAATGTACTGACAGCTTTAGGAAATCAAGTGGAACAAACTTTATCGTAAATCTCCTCCAGTGACGGAAATTGTCAGCAATGATTTTTTGGTATATAAGGTAACTTCAGTATCTTTTGTTTTATCAAGAACGCAACAAATCTATGAAGTCAAGATTAGCCAATGGATGACACCAATGCTGGCCGGTTTAGGGAACTTCTAGCCCGGATGTACCACAGTAAATAAGCACTATTCCGTTTCCCGGGGTTCCCATGTGTTCTTTAAAGAGTTTACCTCCCGTACGTTAGGCGACCGGATGCGTACACTTTTATTGTTATGTTCGATTGAATAACCGGATACAATTTGTCAAACTCACACATTATTATTTCGCTAGCGATGTTTCACAAGCAACGAATGACAAATTAGTTACTGGTATTTATTACATAAATATCCACGCGTGAATTCCTCTTTTCGCTTAGTCAGAGTGTTCCATTATTATCAGTAATATGTGTATAGATAGGATTATAAAGGTTATTATGATCTGCAAGTTTTATGTTACTGGGTTTTCACAGTCTAATTTACGCGTTAACTCTTTACCTAACATGAAAAGCAGACGACAATTGCAAACAAAATTCTTGAATAACTAATTTTTTTCCTTTTTTGTCTCAAAAACATAGGAATATGTCCCCACATTGGAATGAGCTCGACAAGCTCGTTCCAAAGAGGGGTCATAACCTTTGTTTTGAGACAAAAAATGAAAAAATAATGAAAATTAATTGGCGATTGTTGCAAATAGCTCTAGCCGGTTTTTGTAGTTACGTTGGGTAAAGATTTAACTCTTTAGCTTGCACAAGAGTGCATCAATCTACTCATCACAAATTTGCGATTCGAATTTAGCCGAAGCCACTCGAGTTACATATACGAGTGAGATATTCCCCTCATACGTTGAATACTATTTATCCCTTGAGGGCGGGGGCGCGGTTGCGTTGCGGTAACCAGTTCTCGTCAGATCACCGAAGTTAAGAAACGTCGTGCCCGGTTAGTTCACGCGTGGGTGACCGTCTGAGTGATCGATTGGGACTCCCGCGTTGTGTCCTTGGGCAAGGCACTTAACCCCGATTGTCCACATGCGGACACGCTGACGCCGTTTACTAAGGCGTACTGCACGTCGATAGTGCGCATGTCTTCAACCAATCTAGCCCTGCCTGTGCTGCAGTGCAGAGTTACGATTTGGGGGAGCTGGCAGCTGCTCGTCGTTGCTCGGTGGTTCACTTCGGGTACTCCGGCTTCCTCCGCCCGTAAAACTGTCGCGGTCATGATTGGTCATTGTGCACAAGTATGTGACCTTTACCATCAATGAATAAATAATCCTTTGAGGGCAATAATGCGCCATTTGCAATGCCAAAGCATTGCAAATGGTGTCTTGTTGCACCCAAGGGACGTAATTTTAGCGTGGTGTACTAAGGCGTGGCAGGTTGTGCACATATTAGCTGAAAAGTCCGACTTTTATTTAATTAGTTTTCTGTATGTCTTGAAGAAGAGTGGGAGATTACCCACAAACTCCTCTTCGATCCCCTTTTCCCTCCCAGATTTTGCCAGTGGTCGGACAAAATGGACTACTCCTCCCTCATAGTATACACTGCCTTTCCTGTAGCCTTTCTTAACAGGTACAGCCTGACATCAAGTTTTGGTGTGTTTTTTTACCTTGCCCCTTGTCTGACGAAACTGAACATTTGCGGATCAGTGGCTGTGATATAGGGTAAGGAGGGCTCCTTTCCCACATCCTGTTTTTCCTAAAAGCTGTCAACATTATGTACCTTTCATGCCCCAAATCCTGGAAAATGGTTTGACACATTATTTCTTGTATCTTTTTGTTAAGATTATGCTTTCACTTTCTGGGTTCACGAGCCTCAAAACACTACCCCGGGTATTTCAGTTGGCATGAAAAAGTTCGTTTTTTTTTTAGAAGAAGCTGGACCTTCACTTCATCTGCATTGGCGGTAGCAACCGCACATGCAATCATTCGATTCAGAAAGAGAACGTTTTTTCACCTGCTCTCAATTGGCATTGGGTTATTAAACATGTCGACGCACTGTTTTTGACGATGATAATTAACTAATAAATAATTCAACAACTCATTGAAATAAATTAGACTGTCAAAGTGATAGCTTAAAGTTGCGATTTTCTTGTTTAAAAGTGTAAATATGTTAGATAATCTTTCTGACTAAAACGAAAAACTAGGTACCTATCTGCCCCGAAAACCGATTTGTCACTTTAACAGACCAGCAATAATGCATGTGCTGCTAATTAAGTATGAAAATGTAATGGCCATAGAGTGCGCGTTTACTGAACACCATATGAGCTATCTGATAAAGAAAAGAAGAAAGAGAGACCTGTCGTCTCCTGCAGACATTGTTTGTGTAATTATGTCCAGTTAATAAGTAATTGTTGGAAAAACAAGACATCACACATGTTTTGGACACACACCCATATTATGCATCCAGCCTGTCACCGAATTCCGGTTATACCGAAATGCAAGACTTCCAACAAAACTTTAAGCGAGTATTAAATTAAGATAGATCTAAGCGGTAAAAGATCGAGAGAAGCGATTACACTGAGAATGCAGGGTATCGAAATAAAAATTGAGGGATTTTTCGAAAAATTCATTCCAGTCTGAAGACGTGTAATGCTGTGAATCGTAGGGACTGGGTTTGGCCCATGCTATAGGTTAAAGAAGGTGCTGCATCGGTGCGAAGGTAAAGGCACATTGTAATGTTGGGGGGCCACAGAGCTCATATTTAGAATAGGGAAAGTCGTGGGCGTAGTCGATGGCCATATGTAGCGTAGGATCAGAAAAAGAAAGTGCGAGCTCAGGGAGCTATTGATATTTAGGAAGACGGCATACCTGTTGCAGAAGGCAAGACATACGTAGGCTTGCCTGTATGAACATTATTCTGAGATAATTGGATGGGGGGGGGGGGGGGGGGGGGGTCAACCCATTGGTAGCGACCGCTCAGGTGAAAAGCGTCCGGTAAAGTGACAATACGTTAGTGGCCGTGCGACTGCAGTGGTAGAGTGACATTCCGTCACTTGGTAGAGGGAAAGCGATATAGTAAATTGACAATACGTTAGTGGCCGTGCGACGGCAATGGTACAGTGACATTCAGTCACATGTTAGAGCAAAGGAGTCCGGTGAAGTGACAATACGTTAGTGGCCGTGCGACGGCAGTGAAAGAGTGAAGTGAAGAGGCAACAAAGAACGAACACCAGCGAGAAGGGGGAAAAACAAGTGACAACGGAGAAAAACTGTGTGAGTACGGGGTGATTGACGTTTTGTTTTCTGATTCATTTGATTTAATGTAAGTCACAAATTACCGTATTCATTTATATGTACTGAGTCAATCCCTAAAAAGAACTATGCTCCAGCGCTGCTGCGTTAGTATTATAGCATGTACCCGATCGTGCCCCATTACCCGGACTTTTGCCGGTGCAACTAGCGTTAAATTCCCATAGGAACCGGACGTTTGCCGGTGCAACTTTTGCCGGTGCAAAAGTACGGCCCCTTTCAGCTAGATCCGCCAAGCAGTGTAGTACTGCATATATAGTATGCTATGGCATGTATAGTGATATAAGTACGCATGGGGCTATAGGTATATATTATGGGTAAGTGATGGAAAGATGATGGGAAAATTGGGTTTTTCTTGAAAGCTTTTCCCGTTGACGTTGCTATTGACGTCGTGACGTCATGATACGCGCGCGACGTCATGGAGATGCTGACCGCTATTATTGTCCAGTATACAATCTGACATAACGTAATTCGGTCCAGGGTATGTCTGGCTTCTCGTATGGGGTGGGGTGATATGGTAGTAGTGGTATATATCCATGTAGGTCCCAAGTTAACCCTTAGTACTATTAATCCTCCGTATGCTTCATATTATCCTATGTCTGCTATAGCTAAGCCAAGCGGTAGGGTGGGTGGGTGGGTGGTAGTATGGTATTGCGAGATAGTCATTGGTGGTTTAGATTGGCAGTACAGGATGAATGATCTGTTGGTCTATTCCCCCCCCCCCCCCTTAGTACTATTAACCTACCGAATCCTTTGTATTATCTTATGGCTGGTATTGGTAGTTTAGTGTTAGGCCAGGCAGTATTATACTAGGTTGTTTAGAACGGGTGGCATAGGATGCATGGTATATACCCCTGAAGGTCCAGTCCTCGATATTATTAACCAGCCGATTGCTTTGTACTATTCAATGACTGGTATAGGGAGTATGTTATGGCAGGTCAAGTGGTATTGTGGGGTGGGGTGGGGTGGGGTGGGGGTAATGCCTGGCAGTATAGAACTGCGGTATAGTATGGACGATATATACCTCTGTGGGCCCCTGCCGGTCCTATCTTAGCCCTTAGTACTATTAATTCACCTGATGCTTCATGTTATCCTATGACTGGTATAGGTAGTATGCAATGCTAGGCATAGGGGTATTGTGGTAGGGGTACTGCCTGGTAGTTTAGAACGGTACTATAGTAAGGGCTGTATATACACCTATAGGCCCCCTGTTAGTGCTTGGTACTATTAACCAACCGATTGCTTTGTTTTATTATATGGCTGGTATATGTAGTACGTTATGATAGATCTAGTGATTTTGTTGGGGTGGGGGTAATGCCTGGCAGTATAGAACAACAGTATAGTATGGACAATATATAGCTCTGTGGGCCCCCCGACAACTGTTGATACTACTAATCGACTTAATGCTTTAAGGCACCCCATAACTAATATAGGTAGTGTGTAGTGTGGGGGCCAGACGTTATTGTGGGTGGGTGGGTGTAATGCATGGTCGTCTAGTGTGGTAGTGTAGGATGTACGCGTTCTCCCCCTACAGGTCCCATGTTAGTCCTTAGTACTGTTATTCCGCCTAATGCTTCATGTTATCCTATGACTTGTATAGGTAGTATGTAATGCTAGGCCAAGGGGTACTGTGGGTCAGTGTAATGCCTAATGTCAAAACACGGAATCCAAATTTTACGGACTCGGCTAGGAATCTCAATAACGGAATGCCTTATATGTATACAGAGGAAATCTGATTCAACCTTGATCAATGTTATAGTCGAGACTGAGATAGGTATAGCTAGGAAAGGGGCCGTACTTTTGCGAGGGACGTTGTACAAATATGAGTGCGCGAATGCGCACGAGTGTTTTACTATAGTCACTCGCCTCGAATGAATTATTTCACGTAACCAGTCCAGTCAAGCGATTACTCTGTTTATTACTTTTCATTATTAACGATAATTGTATTATTTAACCCTTTACCTAACGTTACGGCGCTATTCTCAAAAATCGCCAATTAATTTTCATTATTTTTTCATTTTTGTCACTAAAACATAGGTTATGACCTCTCATTGGAACGAGCTCGTCGAGCTTGCTCCAATGAGGAGTCATAACCTATGTTTTTGAGACAAAATATGAAAATAATAGTTATTCAAGATTTTGTTTTACCCAACCGTATACAATTTTTCAAAATAGCACGTGCAATCCAAGAATGTCAAATTGAATGCGTGATCGACGATTTTCTTTGTGTTAGGTCGTGCTAGAAAGCCTGGGTTTTTGAGAAAGCACGCTAGTATTTGTTTCCGACATTTTAAAAAATGCCAAGGTTAACCGAAAATCAGAGGGTGCGAGCCATTGATATGCATGAGACTGGGATACCTCCAGATGAGCCCCCTGCTGAGTTCGGAGTCACAGTTGCCACTATTTACCGTCTCATTGGAAGGTATAGAACCACAGGATCTCCTGCCGACCGACCGCGTTCAGGTCGACCAAGAGTTACGACCCCTGCACAAAAAGGACACATCAGGACGTCTCACTTACGGGATCGCTTCCTTCCGGCGACGAGGACAGCAGCAATTACTCCTGGTAGAACTGAGAATAGAATCAGTGCACAACCTGTCCGCAACAGACTCGCTGAACACGGCATCCGAAGTTGGCGTCCATACCACGGATCAATACTTACCCAACGTCATCGTACCGTCAGAATGGAATGTTAACGCTATTGTTTTAGCTGGACTCAGCAGCGTTGGAGCATAGTTCTTTTCAGTTATGAATCACGATTTTGTATATGGCGCGCTGATGGTATGGCAAGAGCGTATCGCCGACGAGGAGAACGGTTTTCTGATGCTTGCGTGCGGGAATGTGACCGTTTCGGCGAGGGTAGTGTAATGGTTTGGGCAGGAATTTCCTTGCAGCGTCGATTGCAGTTGATCTTCATCGATGTCAATCTGAATGGACAGTGATACAGGGACGAAATTCTTAACGCTGCTGTTGTCCCATTGTTCAACGGATTGCAGTTATTCCAGCAAGACAATGCTCGATGTCACATGGCGCGTATCTGTCGTGACTTTCTTGAGAAGAGCATCGAACTTCTTCCCTGACCCCCGCTTTCCCCAGTTTTGTCGCCAATTGAGCATCTTTGAGATCAATTGGACCATCGAGTACGACTTCATGATCTTCAAACGTTAGGCGATTTACGTAATATTCTAAGGCAGGAGTGGAGCGCAATACCACAGGGTGACATCCAGAGACCTATCAAGTCCATGCGCCGTCGATGTCTTGCCATTCAAGAGGCAAACGGTGGTCATGCAGGCTATTAACTGCATGTGTGAACTTTTCATTTCACCCCATGTCTGAACTGTGACGTCCTGACGTGACGCTGGCAACAGTAAGAACATGAAATTATGCAAATTGATACAGCTAGACTCGAAATATGAATTTACAATAATTTGCTTGGGATTAAAGTCGATAATACTAAAACAATTGCCCCTCAAAGTTTATTATACTTTCTGTTTTGACTCAATATATATCTATTAAAATTGTTGTTTTTGGTGAACCCCTGTTGATTCATACTTTTTGACGAACGGTGGCACTGTGTGTCTTCTAACAATGCTAACCTTGATTATGCGAGGTTGGGGTTGCTTATCGTTGATCGGTGGTTCTCCAGTTCTCCGACTTCCTCCACCCGTAACAACTGTCAGACACGAGGTGAGTCTGGCTGCCTAAAGCGTATTTAAACCCCAATAAATAAATAAATGAATTAAATAAATAAATAAACGTGATCAAGTCAAGAAAAGGGTATTCTATATTGTAAGATAAATTGGTTATTACCACCAAATGGGTTTCCAAGATAGAGTATTGAAGTCTTAACCTCACTACTGGGTCATTTGATGATTCATCCAAACGAACTCGTCGATATATGATCAGAAACTTGGTCTCGACTTCAAACGCACATAGTGGTAATAACCTTTATGCATGAAGCAAAACATTGATTTCTACTGACATTGGCAATAGAAAAGCAAATTCGGTCATTAAGTATTGTCCCTATATACCGATAAATTCTGTCTTTTGATTGGTCAGAATGCCTTGAACAAATAGCCATGACAAAGGGCATACCTAACATCCAAGGTATATGAGAGCGTGCAACATCCAGGGTATAAGCGCACGCGAAACATTTGGGGTATATGGTTCAAACGAAAGCTTTCATCGTTTGCTCGCCTGGACATAAAAATCGAAACAAAAAACCTGAAAATAGTCACAAATATCATTAGATTTCCGACAATTCAATCACAAAAATAAACTAAGAGCAAATAATTCGTCCTCTGAGTACCAATGTGTTCTATGTGCCAGTTGGCTGCCAGTTGGCACATAGAACACATTGGAACTCAGGGGACGATATGTCAACAAAATACTGTTTACTCGTTTCTTTTATGACCCAAGAGATGTAACTCTATCTGTTGTCTTCTGCGATTATAAAAACAAAATAATTATCACGAATTTGGTCCAAATGATTGTGGAGCTGAGAAATATGTCCACAAATTTATTTCCACTATGTTTGCATTGTGTTTCAAATGGCACAAAAAACGTTACCTCCGCCAGCATGTATGGTATATGGATATTTAATACCTGGATGTCTCATTTAAACACCTCGCCTGCGGCTCGGTGTTTGAAAACCGACACTCAGGTATTAAATCTCCATACACCATATATGTAGTGGGAGATAACTTATGTTGTCACAAAAAAGAGAGGCGGCATAACATGTTTAACCCTGTCGGAAACTGGGCTTTGTCGCTGTTGGGGGAAATAGATTCAAGCCGCGTATTCAGCTCAACTCAAGGAGTGTTGCCTGAACCAGTGCGTGAACGTATGTCTCGCCGTGACGAACCCGCCCGTTTCACTTTGTTGGGGTGGTTCTTATCCTGGAGGGGTCCTTGACTTTTCGACAAAAAGCATGAATCAACAGAGGTTCACCAAAAACAACAATTTTAACACAAACATATATATATATAAATGAATATGGTAATTTGTGACTTTAAATCCAATGAATGCGAAAAACAGTTTTTAAGTCATTTGCGGGCTCACATACTCTGCTGTCGCTGGTTTTGCCTCCTTCTCGCTGGTGTTTGTTCTTTGGTCGCCTCTTCACTTCACCCTTTCACAGCCGTCACACGGCCACTGGCGTATTGTCACTTTATCCGTACGTCTTTGCTCTCACAAGTGATGGAATGTCACTCTGCCACTGCCGTTGCACGGACACTAACGTATTGTCACTTCACTATATCGCTTTCCCTCTATGAAGTTACGGAATGTCACTCTACCACTGCCACTAGCCTATTGTCACTTTACTGGACGCGTTTCACTCAATCAGTCATCACCAATAGGGTTAAACGCCCCCTTACGTTTATCTAAGAATAATGTTTATACAGGCAAGCCTGCTCTGCCTACGTATGTCTTGTCTTCTACAACAGGTATGCAGTCTTCCTAAACACTAATAGTTCCCTGAGTTCCCACTTTCTGTTTCTGATTCCACACTCAAATATGGCCACCGACTAGGCCCGCGACTTCCCCGATTCCAAATATGAGCTCTGTGGCTTCCCCACATCATGACGTGCCTATACTTTCGCAACGATGCGGCACCTCCTCTAACCTATAGCACGGGACATCCCCATCTACTCGACCCACAGTCTTACACGGCTTCAGACTGGAATAAAATTTTGGAGAAACTCTCCGATTTTTATTTAGATAGCCAGAACACTAATTCTCAGTTTCTCTTGCACTCGGCCGCTTAGATCTATCTTAATTTAATATTCGCTTTTACGTTACTTTGAAAGACTCGCATTTCGGCATCTATTGACATTCGGTGACCGGCCAGATGCGTAATATGGGTGTGTGTCCAGAACATGTGCAATGTACAACAATTGCCTATTAACTAGCCGTAATTACAGAGATGCCGACTTGCAGAAGAACACTGTCTATCTTACACCTTTAATCAGTTATCAGATTGCTCATGTGGCGTTCAACAAATGCGCCATAATGGACATTAAATTTCATGCTTAATTAGCAGCGCTTGAATTATTGCTGGTATGTTTACGTAAACAAAATGGTTTTCGGGGTTCATCATATGCCATCTTTACGTTTTACAATTAGCCCGAGTGAGAAAGATTATCGAAATTATATACACTTTTAAACAACAAACCTTTGATACTTTTGTACGTCTTATGACGTTCGAAATCAAACAGCACGTTAACACTTTGTGGTCATTTGCTTGGCTAATATTTTTCGATTTTTTAAAGCTTTAACCTCAAATTCCTATTTTCTCCCGAATAGTGCTCAGTGACAACCTTTGAGCCAAATGTTATCGCAGCTTAAAATACTAATATAATCCTCCTGTCAAGACTTCTTAACTGGTTGAGTGCTAGAAGCCACTATCAGGGCTTTCACAAAATGAGGATACCAGATCAAAAGCCAACACTTTCCTTGCTTATATTTTATATTCAGTCAAACACAAATAATATTTTGTTTATATAAATGTGGGCACTCTCCAATAATTTGTAATAAAACAAGTTTTTAATAACGAATTCAGACCACCAAAAATAATCTAGCCTTCAACAAGATAATCACTAATGTGAAAAATATCTTGTTGTTTGTGCATTCTGTCGCTTTTTGAAAAACGTTGAAGAAACTGAATTCCACTGACGTTTGAATGTCAGGATAATTAACCCTTTACCCAACGCAGACGATATCAAAATTTATTATTTTAAATATAATTTTTTGAAATTTTTCAAAAAATTTCAACAAAACCATATCATGTGACCCCTCGTTGGAACGAGCTCGACGAGCTCGTTCCAACGAGGTGTCACATGATATGGTTTTGTTGAAATTTTTTGAAAAATAATATTTTTTCAACTACTGAATTTGCATATTATGCGGGCGGATGCGGGCGATTCGTTGGGCAAAGGGTTAAAGTATCAAAGGGTTAAGGACCTCCACGAAGGTATAAAATAGTGACAGGTGATAGCCATTTCTGTGATGCGTGAGTCGAACCAGCTACGGAAGTGAGACGCGACAATCGGCAATGCCTTGCATGTTAGAACACGATACCCCTACACTTCGAATTGTCGTGGATAATCACGTTATTATGGAGTCATCTGATTAGCTTGCGTGAACCATACGTGCATATCCAAATTCATGACATAGGCGGTCAAATTCATGACATGGTCTGTCAAATTCATGACATGGTCTGTAAAATTCATGACACGGCGGGGCAAATTCATGACATGGTCGTGCAAATTCCTATCATGAATGGACTAATTCATGATATGGTCGGGAAAATTTCTGAAATGGTCGGGGAAATTCATGAAATGGTGAGGCAAATTCATGACATGGTTGGGCAAATTCATGACCTGTTGGGGCAATTTCATGACATGGCGGGGTGAATTCATGACATGGTGGGACAAATTCATGACATTCTTGGGCAAATTCATGACATGGTTGGGTAAACTCAAGATATGATCTGGCAAATTCATGACATGGGTGGGCAAATTCATGAAACAGTTAATATATGAAGGCAGTTAAATACCTGGTTACCTTCCTCTAAATAATTTTCCTCCAGCAGTGAAACGGTTTGGGGCAATGCGACCCGGATGTTGAAAGTGTAAACCTAAGTGTAAAACAGGCAAAGGGTTGGAAAGTAAACCTGGACAATGGATTTTAAAACATATTCCGAACGACTTTACCACTATTCTTCCAAAATAATTAATCCTTTAACTCTTTTAGCGCGGAATAATCTGAGAAACAGAATTCTTAGCACCTAATATTCATCAGGAATTTTACAGCAAGTATAGGTTGTTAGATAAAAGCGTTATTATTTTAAAAGATGTTCTAATGATCTCATTGACAGTTTTTCAAATGATTTTCTGTATATATTTAAATGGCACCTTTATACTTTCAAGGGACGGTATCGTTGTTCATGGATAGGACATAAATGGTGCAAGAAACATAGGAATGCATGTCTTTGTTTAACCCTTTACCGAACCAACCGGCCGCCCGCGAACTACGCAACTTCAGCAGTTGAAAAAATATTCTTTTTCCCAAAACGTCAACAAAACCCTATCATGTGACCCCTCGTTGGAACGAGCTCGCCGAGCTCGTTCCAACGAGGGGTCACATGATATGGTTTTGTTGACGTTTTGGGGAAAATGTGTAAAAATGCTATTTAAAAAAATAAATTTTGATATCGATGGGTGGGCAAATTCATGAAACAGTAAATATCTGGTTAAATACCTGGTTACCTTCCTCTAAATAATTTTCCTCCAGCAGTGAAACGGTTTGGGGCAATGCGACCCGGATCTAGAAAGTGTAAAAGAAAGGGGTCGCATGATATGGTTTTGTTGACATTTTGGGGAAAATTTGTAAAAATGATATTTAAAATAATAAATTTTGATATCGTTTACGTTGGGTAAAGGGTTAAATGCATTTAGAAATGGACACACAGTTGGCTAAAATGACTACTCCAGTAACTTTCCACGGTCTGTCGCCTGTCGACTTTAGTCGCCTGTCGCGCCAAAAGAGTTAAAATGTTTCCAAAGAAAAAAATGTTAATCGACAAGCAGACGATATAATCAAAATCAAATTGATAAGATATGAAATAATTTTAGGACCACGCGAAGTTTCGAAGTGGGATTTGATTCGATTCATAATCGCCCGGATGATTCTATTCGAGGGCCGCTTATATTCTCGTAGTGTACAGTACAGTCGGTCTCAACCGGTCGTCATCCACGCATGAGCAGTGAAGTCCACGCATGCGTTTACCAGGTAATAAAAATCATCAGCAGCAAGATTTTTTTAATTCACGAAGCACCGGGTTGTACCGGACTGTACCGGGTTGTACCGGGTTGTACCGGGTTGTGTTGTACCGGGTTGTTGTACTGGGATGTACCGGGTTGTACCGGGTTGTTGTACCGGGTTGTACCTGTACCGGGTTGTACCGGGTTGTACCGGGTTGTTGTACCGGGTTGTACCGGGTTGTACCCGGAGCTTCATTAATCAATTATTTGGTGACTATTCATTTAGTAAGCGTTTGGAATCTAATATTATTGCGTCCGGGGAAATGTTTCCCACCCGTGGAAAGTGACCAGTCCAAGATGGCTGTACCGTATCCTTTTAAATCCATTTCCATCATTAGATTCCATAAACAGAATCAGGTTGTGTCAACTCGTGTTTAAAGCCATCTTCTGTTTCCATGGCTATATCAGGTGATAACTGATTTGATAAAAAATCGGCGTTTCAATTAACTTGACCAAAGTGACGTCATTCAATACAATATTTGATGGGAGACAAGACAAGAAGGTGCTTTATCAGAATACCAATTTCGGGAGTAATGGGATTCAATTCGGTATTCGATCCGATTCGATTCGAAATCCTGATTCGATTCTGGATTTGATATGACCAAAATCTGAGATTCACGGGACCGTAAATCTTTTGATCATACAACGCAATACAGAAAGATGTGGCTTCTGATCTCTCACAAATGCAAAATAGTTTCGTCCATTTCTTGCAGACAAAATTCGATTTTGAGATACTCCGACGGCTAGGTACTCCTCCGTGAACCCCCTTCCCCCAGATCGAACCAAACCTACTTTCTCGCGTACCAGGGTATCTCTAGCGTTGATTTTCAGATTTTAACATGAAATCATCCTGGTTATATCGTATGAAATCGAAGATAGCGTCAGAGGTGATTTCTTCGCCTCTTCTCTTGATCGAATTGTTTTGCGCGTTATGATGTCATTTTCCGCACTTCAAACCCATCCCACCCCTACAATGTGCCTCGAATTGAGGAATGATCCATTTTTGAACACACATTTTTCAATAAAGTTTCGAGTAACATTCCACAAAATTGAAGAATTTTATAGAATTTATCTCAAAATAATTTCAAATTATCAAATGGACTGCTTCGCTGAAAAAAAGAGTGAGTTACTCTCAAATGAAGTAAATTAGATAAACGACCAACGTTTATGGAGGAAAATTAAGAGGACAAAATCACAAGTGGTGTCATATTGAGGACTTTCATTTTTCCCCGCATGGGTGGCTACGATGTGACGTCATTAGCATAGCGATGTGTGGTATTCTTGCGCATGTGCATTGCATGTTGTTTGGTTAACATGTGTTTCTGTCGTTCGTTTTGTTTTATATTGGTTCATATTCACTCAACCCAGTTGATAGGGGTTTATTTTAACTGGTTGAGTGCTAGAAGCCACTGTACTGTCGGGACTCTCAAAAAATGAGTGTACCAGAACAAAAGCCAACATTATTTTTGGTCATGTTTCATATTCAGTCAAAAGCAAATACTATTTTGTTTATATAAATATGTTTTATTTACAAGTTATGTGAGAGTGCATGTGGGCACTCTCCAATAATTGGTAATAAACAAATGTTTGATGAACAAATTCAGACCACCAAACATAATATAGCCCTCTACCAGATAAACCAACTGATTTGAGAATGTACAAATAATTCTATGACAAAGCTTTACAGCCAGTAACGATCAAAATGTATAACCCATGAAGTAAGAATGTACAAATAATTCTATGACAAAGCTTTACAGCCAGTAACGATCAAAATGTATAACCCTTAAAGTAAGAATGTACAAATAATTCTATGACAAAGCTTTACAGCCAGTAACGATCAAAATGTATAACCCTTAAAGTAAGATTGTACAAATAATTCTGACAAAGCTTTACAGCCAGTAACGATCAAAATGTATAACCCTTAAAGTAAGAATGTACAAATAATTCTATGACAAAGCTTTACAGCCAGTAACGATCAAAATGTATTGCCCATGAAGTAAGAATGTACAAATAATTCTATGACAAAGCTTTACAGCCAGTAACGATCAAAATGTATAACCCATGAAGTAAGAATGTACAAATAATTCTATGACAAAGCTTTACAGCCAGTAACGATCAAAATGTATAACCCATAAAGTAAGAATGTACAAATAATTCTATGACAAAGCTTTACATCCAGTAACGATCAAAATGTATAACCCATGAAGTAAGAATGTACAAATAATTCTATGACAAAGCTTTACAGCCAGTAACGATCAAAATGTTTAACCCATGAAGTAAGAATGTACAAATAATTCTATGACAAAGCTTTACATCCAGTAACGATCAAAATGTATAACCCATGAAGTAAGAATGTACAAATAATTCTGACAAAGCTTTACAGCCAGTAACGATCAAAATGTATAACCCATGAAGTAAGAATGTACAAATAATTCTATGACAAAGCTTTACAGCCAGTAACGATCAAAATGTATAACCCATGAAGTAAGAATGTACAAATAATTCTATGACAAAGCTTTACAGCCAGTAACGATCAAAATGTTTAACCCATGAAGTAAGAATGTACAACTAATTCTATGACAAAGCTTTACAGCCAGTAACGATCAAAATGTATAACCCATGAAGTAAGAATGTACAAATAATTCTGACAAAGCTTTACAGCCAGTAACGATCAAAATGTATAACCCATGAAGTAAGAATGTACAAATAATTCTATGACAAAGCTTTACAGCCAGTAACGATCAAAATGTATAACCCATGAAGTAAGAATGTACAAATAATTCTATGACAAAGCTTTACAGCCAGTAACGATCAAAATGTTTAACCCATGAAGTAAGAATGTACAAATAATTCTATGACAAAGCTTTACAGCCTGTAACGATCAAAATGTATAACCCTTAAAGTAAGAATGTACAAATAATTCTATGACAAAGCTTTACAGCCAGTAACGATCAAAATGTATAACCCTTAAAGTAAGAATGTACAAATAATTCTATGACAAAGCTTTACAGCCAGTAACGATCAAAATGTTTAACCCATGAAGTAAGAATGTACAAATAATTCTATGACAAAGCTTTACAGCCAGTAACGATCAAAATGTATAACCCATGAAGTAAGAATGTACAAATAATTCTATGACAAAGCTTTACAGCCAGTAACGATCAAAATGTTTAACCCATGAAGTAAGAATGTACAAATAATTCTATGACAAAGCTTTACAGCCAGTAACGATCAAAATGTATAACCCTTAAAGTAAGAATGTACAAATAATTCTATGACAAAGCTTTACAGCCAGTAACGATCAAAATGTATAACCCATGAAGTAAGAATGTACAAATAATTCTATGACAAAGCTTTACATCCAGTAACGATCAAAATGTTTAACCCATGAAGTAAGAATGTACAAATAATTCTATGACAAAGCTTTACAGCCAGTAACGATCAAAATGTATAACCCTTAAAGTAAGAATGTACAAATAATTCTATGACAAAGCTTTACAGCCAGTAACGATCAAAATGTATAACCCTTAAAGTAAGAATGTACAAATAATTCTATGACAAAGCTTTACAGCCAGTAACGATCAAAATGTTTAACCCATGAAGTAAGAATGTACAAATAATTCTATGACAAAGCTTTACAGCCAGTAACGATCAAAATGTATAACCCATGAGGTAAGAATGTACAAATAATTCTATGACAAAGCTTTACAGCCAGTAACGATCAAAATGGATAACCCATGAAGTAAGAATGTACAAATAATTCTATGACAAAGCTTTACAGCCAGTAACGATCAAAATGGATAACCCATGAAGTAAGAATGTACAAATAATTCTATGACAAAGCTTTACAGCCAGTAACGATCAAAATGTATAACCCATGAGGTAAGAATGTACAAATAATTCTATGACAAAGCTTTACAGCCTGTAACGATCAAAATGGATAACCCATGAAGTAAGAATGTACAAATAATTCTATGACAAAGCTTTACAGCCAGTAACGATCAAAATGTATAACCCATGAGGTAAGAATGTACAAATAATTCTATGACAAAGCTTTACAGCCAGTAACGATCAAAATGGATAACCCATGAAGTAAGAATGTACAAATAATTCTATGACAAAGCTTTACAGCCAGTAACGATCAAAATGTATAACCCATGAGGTAAGAATGTACAAATAATTCTATGACAAAGCTTTACAGCCAGTAACGATCAAAATGGATAACCCATGAAGTAAGAATGTACAAATAATTCTATGACAAAGCTTTACAGCCAGTAACGATCAAAATGTATAACCCATGAAGTAAGAATGTACAAATAATTCTATGACAAAGCTTTACAGCCAGTAACGATCAAAATGTATAACCCATGAGGTAAGAATGTACAAATAATTCTATGACAAAGCTTTACAGCCAGTAACGATCAAAATGGATAACCCATGAAGTAAGAATGTACAAATAATTCTATGACAAAGCTTTACAGCCAGTAACGATCAAAATGGATAACCCATGAAGTAAGAATGTACAAATAATTCTATGACAAAGCTTTACAGCCAGTAACGATCAAAATGTATAACCCATGAGGTAAGAATGTACAAATAATTCTATGACAAAGCTTTACAGCCAGTAACGATCAAAATGGATAACCCATGAAGTAAGAATGTACAAATAATTCTATGACAAAGCTTTACAGCCAGTAACGATCAAAATGTATAACCCATGAGGTAAGAATGTACAAATAATTCTATGACAAAGCTTTACAGCCAGTAACAATCAAAATGTATAACCCATAAAGTAAGAATGTACAAATAATTCTATGACAAAGCTTTACAGCCAGTAACGATCAAAATGTATAACCCATGAGGTAAGAATGTACAAATAATTCTATGACAAAGCTTTACAGCTAGTAACGATCAAAATGTATAACCCATGAGGTAAGAATGTACAAATAATTCTATGACAAAGCTTTACAGCCAGTAACGATCAAAATGGATAACCCATGAAGTAAGAATGTACAAATAATTCTATGACAAAGCTTTACAGCCAGTAACGATCAAAATGTATAACCCATGAAGTAAGAATGTACAAATAATTCTATGACAAAGCTTTACAGCCAGTAACGATCAAAATGTATAACCCATAAAGTAAGAATGTACAAATAATTCTATGACAAAGCTTTACAGCCAGTAACGATCAAAATGTATAACCCATGAGGTAAGAATGTACAAATAATTCTATGACAAAGCTTTACAGCCGGTAACGATCAAAATGTATAACCCATGAAGTAAGAATGTACAAATAATTCTATGACAAAGCTTTACAGCCAGTAACAATCAAAATGTATAACCCATAAAGTAAGAATGTACAAATAATTCTATGACAAAGCTTTACAGCCAGTAACGATCAAAATGTATAACCCATGAAGTAAGAAAAAGGAGGATCGGGTACTCAACAAATAATTCTATGACAAAGCTTTACAGCCAGTAACGATCAAAATGCATAACCCATGAAGTAAGAATGTACAAATAATTCTATGACAAAGCTTTACAGCCAGTAACAATCAAAATGTATAACCCATGAAGTAAGAATGTACAAATAATTCTATTACAAAGCTTTACAGCCAGTAACGATCAAAATGTATAACCCATAAAGTAAGAATGTACAAATAATTCTATGACAAAGCTTTACAGCCAGTAACGATCAAAATGTATAACCCATTAAGTAAGAAAAAGGAGGATCGGGTACTCAACAAATAATTCTATGACAAAGCTTTACAGCCAGTAACGATCAAAATGTATAACCCATGAAGTAAGAAAAAGGAGGATCGGGTACTCAACAAATAATTCTATGACAAAGCTTTACAGCCAGTAACAATCAAAATGCATAACCCATGAAGTAAGAAAAAGGAGGACCGGGTACTCAACATATTGAAGGCTGTAGAGTTCAAAGATTTAACATAAACAAAGACAAAGAGAGAACTGAAGTGAACAAAGTCCGATCTGAACTCTAATAAAGATCGAACCGTCAATCAATTCATTATGTCTCTATCACTTTTGTTTAACCCTTTACCTAACATGAAAAGCAGACGACACTTGCAAAAATAATTCTCGAATAACTATTTTTTTTCATTTTTTGTCTCAAAAACATAGGTTATGACCCCTCTTTGGAACGAGCTCGACGAGCTCGTTCCAACGAGGGGTCATAACCTATGTTTTTGAGAAAAAAATGAAAAAATAATGAAAATTAATTGGCAATTTTTTAGAATAGCGCTGGCCGGTTTTAGCCGTTACGTTGGGTAAAGGGTTAAGCAGTAGCGATTATACGTAATACGTCATAGTAATAGTTGGGCCCAAAAGTAGTAGTAGCAGAAGACTATGGAAATAGAAGTGAAAGTCAATCACATGACTGATAGTGATAGAAGAATGGACGTAGAAACCATCGTCTGCTACGAGCCTAGATAATACTGCTTGTAGAATCCTGTTCATTTATTCCTTTTCTAGTACCTGGCTATGGATTCTTTTTCCACAAACTGTTCCCAATCCTCTTCAGCTTAGTAAATTCGTAAAAAACGTACGTATAACCAAACAAAGATAACTTGGTATGAACTGGGTGTCAAGTGAGCTTAAGCCAATAGAACAATCTGAATGAACATTCCAATAATTGGTCGAGGGTAGATCTCGAGACAGGGTCGGGGATAGAAGCTAGAAATAAATGGCAGCCAGAAAATAGTTTAGAATAGATAAAAGAGAGAATTCGGGCCAGCACAAATACTCTCATGATATCGGACCCCCCCCCCCCCCGCCCCATCCAGGACAAACGCACTATACTATCGCAAAATATTAACCAAGTGTCATAAAAGATGATAACTAAGTTGCGTCCATTTCGGTATTTTTCGTCATTGTCTGGTAGTTTTCGGTAAGTTGGTGTACTCCGATTGAATCCAACACAGCCATGTACTGTTTGAAGCCTCTTAGCCTCAAAATCACCACATGCCACTTGAAACAAAAGGAGGGTTGAAGTATTTCCTATCCTCGCTACAAATACAATATAAAGGGCCAGCTTTCATCTTCAAATTAGTGCAAAAACGTCTGGTAATCTCCCCTGAAATTGTCATTTTGGGGATTAGAAATTAGCATCACGGAGATGGGAAAGTTTTACAATTCTTCAGATCAATTAAAATGTTCAAAAGTTACATTATGGAGGCGCGTGCCATCTACACGTTACATTATGTAGGCGCGTGTCATCTACAAGTTACATTATGTAGGCGCGTGTCATCTACACGTTACATTATGTAGGCGCGTGTCATCTACACGTTACATTATGTAGGCGTGTGTCATCTACACGTTACATTATGTAGGCGCGTGTCATCTACAAGTTACATTAAGTAGGTGCGTGTCATCTACAAGTTACATTATGGAAGCACGTGTCATCTACACGTTACATTATGTAGGCGCGTGTCATCTGCAAGTTACATTATGGAGGATCGTGTCATCTACAAGTTACATTATGGAGGCGCGTGTCATCTACAAGTTACATTATGGAGGCGCGTGTCATCTACAAGTTACATTATGGAGGCGCGTGTCATCTGCAAGTTACATTATGTAGGCGCGTGTCATCTACAAGTTACATTATGGAGGCGTGTGTCATCTACAAGTTACATTATGTAGGCGTGTGTCATCTACACGTTACATTATGGAGGCGCGTGTCATCTACAAGTTACATTATAGAGGCGCGTGTCATCTACACGTTACATTATGGAGGCGCGTGTCATCTACAAGTTACATTATGGAGGCGCGTGTCATCTACACGTTACATTATGTAGGTGCGTGTCATCTGCAAGTTACATTATGGAGGCTCTTGTCATCTACAAGTTACATTATGGAGGCGCGTGTCATCTACAAGTTACATTATGGAGGCGCGTGTCATCTACAAGTTACATTATGGAGGCGTGTGTCATCTGCAAGTTACATTATGTAGGCGCGTGTCATCTACAAGTTACATTATGGAGGCGCTTGTCATCTACAAGTTACATTATGTAGGCGTGTGTCATCTACACGTTACGTTATGGAGGCGCGTGTCATCTACAAGTTACATTATAGAGGCGCGTGTCATCTACACGTTACATTATGGAGGCACGTGTCATCTACAAGTTACATTATGGAGGCGCGTGTCATCTACAAGTTACATTATGGAGGCGCATGTCATCTACAAGTTACATTATGGAGGTGCATGTCATCTACAAGTTACATTATAGAGGCGCGTGTCATCTACAAGTTACATTATGGAGGCGTATGTCATCTACAAGTTACATTATGGAGGCGCGTGTCATCTACAAGTTACATTATAGAGGCGTGTGTCATCTACAAGTTACATTATGGAGGCGCGTGTCATCTACAAGTTACATTATGGAGGCGCGTGTCATCTGCAAGTTACATTATGGAGGCGCGTGTCATCTGCAAGTTACATTATGGAGGCGCGTGTCATCTACAAGTTACATTATGTAGGCGCGTGTCATCTACAGGTTACATTTATTTTCTTTGTTGAAGTTTGCCAGTTTACCATCTGAGTTTTGTTCCTTTGTCACCAAGGCTCAAAACAAGTGGTTTCCCATCGCTATTTGTTATGCAAAACATGATAAAAGCTACACAATATTCAATTATGTTTTGCATTTTGCGATACAGTATATTCAACTGCAGCCTAATAGGCTGCAGTTGAATATCTTGTATTGCAAAATGTAAAAATGAAAATTTGCAACAAACTTTGCAAGCTTGTTCACAGATGCTTTACTCCTGATATAAGATTAACTCTCCGTCTTGTATTAGCAACTTCATACATGTATGTAACATGAATTTTATTGGTTTAAATTCATCCTGCATTGGTTCTGCATTTTGCATAAAATACCCAGTCAAAATAACTTGAAGCCCATCAAATTAAGAGATGTTACATATTTGGAAATGTCTAAGTCCATGCAGTTGTTAAAGGCAGTTCAGTTGAAAAACATAGCTAGTGCTTCATGTGTTGCAGCTCATTTGAAAAAGCACTAGATGGACATTAGTCTATCTGCTCAGAAGAGTTTAATACAAAACAGTATGGCATAACTCCGGTATACAAGAACTGATATGCAATTTAAATAAAATGCTATTCACTTTTCGGAAATGTGTAGCATTTTGCTACGCATAGAAAAAAAGGTATTTTGAACCCTGTTAGTAGTTAGGGGAGGCATTATAGCCCCAAGCATTTTTAACACTGAGTTTCCCATAGGGTCCATTGCCTTAGTGTTAAATTGTGTAACTTATAGCCCCAAGAACTTATAGACCCAAGAACTTATAGCCCCAAGAACTTATAGACCCAACATGTATGCACTGGTGGCACAGTGCATACATGTTGGGTCTATAAGTTCTTGGGGCTATAAGTTCTTGGGTCTATAAGTTCTTGGGGCTATAAGTTACACAATTTAACACTAAGGCAATGGACCCTATGGGAAACTCAGTGTTAAAAATGCTTGGGGCTATAATGCCTCCGCATCATGCTTTATGACCAGATCCTATAGTACATTTCTGGCTTATAAGTTTCCACTGTACATTAATTTATTTTTTGTAGTTTGCAAATTAATTTTTTGTTTAGCTTAAATGTTTTTGTGGTTTGCAATATAATTTTTGTTTAGCTTAAATATTTTTTGTTTTTTGTGTTTCGCAAAATAGAAAAATAATTTGCAAACACAAAAAATATTTTCTAAGAAAATATATTTTGTGTTTGCAAATTATTTTTACAAAAAGCTTTTTCATAATTTTATGAAAAAGTTTTTTGTGAAAATAAATTTGCAAACACAAAATATATTTTCTAAGAAAATATTTTTTGTGTTTGCAAATTATTTTTCTATTTTGCAAGTTTTTATTTTATAAGGAAATATTTTATGTACCCCAGACCTGGATTTTTTCCCACACTCGATCGAATTGTCGCATGAGAGTTCTTCAGTGCATTTTCGATCCTCAGATTGTCTATAGAAAGAAGGTGAGTTGAGGGTTTGGATACATTTCATCGTCTGACTAAAGAAAATCATCTTTTGACAGAGAGGAAAAAGACATGGAGCCAACGAAGATCAATTACACTTCCGTAGAGAGTTATGAGAGAACCAAGAAACAGAGAGCCGATGAAGAATTCGCCTTGGCTTTGAGAAAGTGGTGGTCGGCAACACTTTCGATGGAAGAACAACTTAAGAAGATTGAAGACCACCCTTTCGTCAAAACCCGCCACACGTCCGTTCGGGGAGATCCAGTACAAGAATCGACCTAAACACTGGTTTGATCTCCCCGTACATTTGCAGGAGGAAGCTCTTGTAGGACGAAGCTATGCATGGGAACAAGATTGCTTTACAGATGAAGAGATGCTAGCAACAACCATAGGCGTGTGGGAAGGTGAATTCTTCACCGAAGCAGAGATGGCTTTACCAAACAGCTCTCTACGGAACTGAAGATTTTTAAAAACGGCCCTTTTCAGGGCCAACCCACACTATTAGAAAGAGATCTTCTCATGTACACAATCAAGTCTTTGTTATAAAAAGACAAAAAACAGTTCCCTCCCTAGAGTGTGACCCAATGTCTATATTAATTTAAAATCATTTTATATTAGGGGTTATCCATATGGTTTTGGGTTTTGTCATCTCTCCACCCTGTGTATACAACTTCTATAAATGGGGAAATTTTGTGTGTCTTCTTGTGTTTTGTTGTAAGTATAAGGAAATTATGCTTACAACAAAACACAAGAACACATGCACAAAATAAAAAAAACTTAGTGATTCGCGTTGTGGTCGAACTCTCTGTGATAGTTGTTTTTTCTATAGTAAGAATAGTATTCATTGTATGTTTAGCAATCAAAATTATCTCTACAGTATAAACTGTATATCAGGTTACACTATAAAAGTTTTCGATAAGTATGCATACAATATTAAAACCTAATACTCACAGTGAAAAAGAGAAGTGACTCTTAACTCTTTTTTACTGGTGGGAGATAATAGGGACACGGTGATAAAAAAAGGATTATAGGACTAACCTAACAAATTCGACAAAACTATCACAAAGGTTTTAACAAAAGACAAAACTGTATTTAAAGTTGAATCATTATATTGAAATGAACTCTGAACATATATACACCGAGATCTGAGTTTGCCTATCCATGAGAAAACCTATTTACATCAAGATTCTTTTTTATGCTATCTTTTTTATTTGATACCCAAGATTGTTTTTTGAAAACAATCTTGGGTATCAAATAAAAAACTGATATCACTCAAGTGATCTGATCTTGAAACAAATATAAAAAATAACTAAAAAACCCTATCTCTCTGTTACACAAATGTCTGGCGAAAATTATATAATAGATGATTGACTTTTAATAAAAAACTTAAAAAACTAAAAGATGTAAAAAATTACCTCTGTGGGATTGTTTTGACACCTGATATTTATTACAGTTATTTCAAATAATGTCTATAAGTTTGCTCAAACCATCGTCGAACATCTCTATCATTCTCTTGAAAATTTCTTGGATCAAATTTGATAGTAAGAACTGTCTCTAAATCATATCCTCTTGCAAGATGATCTAAAGCAAATATACAGTACATTCCACACACAACAGTAAATTCACTTTGTAGTTTCATTGTATTTATTGTCCAGGAATCTGTATTTTTCACTATGAAATTGTATATGTCTCTATCTAATGGTGGTAAACCATATGAATCAAAGTAGATAGCAGAATGATTGTCTTTAAAATATATTGCTATCCAATGTTCTCCTGGTTCTTTTGATGAATCTGTGTTCACAATATATGCTTGTCTGTGTTTAGGTTTTCGTTTTGGTAACAAGTCTTTTGAACACACTTTTCCTTTTAAGGATGATAACCTTTGAGAACTGTCAAGTATAGTTTGTAATTGTATGGTTTCCATCTTCTTAGCCTTGAAAAAGGCTGGCACGGAGCCATTAATCAAGATATCCTGTATAATATGACCAGTCTCTTTTCACTAAATCTGCCCACTTTTGAATGTCTTTTTGGCAGTCTATTTCAAAGTCTATATGAGCACAATATTCTAATAAGTTTATTTTTCTTGCTCTCTTGTGTAGATTATATAGTATAGTCACTGGACACACTTTCTGTAAACACTCTGCAATGTTCATATCTATTAATGTTGTTGTGTTGGTTCGATTTTCTTCTTCACAGATATTTTTCATTTTCTGTTGAATGGATTTTGTCAGTTCTATCACTACACATTCTTGAAATAATGTTTGTATTTTTTCTTTACACATCTTGCAATGTTCACACTGACTCATCTTGTTTAATAGTCAAATATCACTTCTCTGAATTTGTTGATTTCTATCTCACTATCAAATTCTGCATAGACAACAACGTTGATCACCTCTGGAAGAGCTTGAGCAAACTGAAGTTCAAACCTAAGATTGCCAGACTTTATTGGGTGAGCCAAGGGCCCACTACTACTCTGATCAGGTGTCAAATCAATACCCCAAAGGGTATACCCTTTTGCATAATCCTGCAAAGATAAATTAAATGATTGATTTTGTCCAAAATAGCCCATAGCTTCAAACAATGATAAATATGAATTTAGATAAAGTCCACCTTCAAAATTCGGTTCAAAGGGACGTGCTTTAATGGAATGTCCATCTATTGTGATTTCCAACTTATTCAAATCGAAATGTTGAAAATTAAATGGATTACTGCCAATATCTCCATTTATATCTCTATTACTAACTAAACCAAGAATAATTCGTTTTGGCATCTGTTTATGAAACAGATAGTCTTCTATTTTTGAACGAAGACCACTTCCAATAGTAAAAGTTTTAATTTCACTACATCTTATGGGCATTTTATAATTTGTTCGATCTATTTGTGCATTAAGATCATTCGCAAATTTTGGAAATAAATCCAATGCCGGTATTCTGAATATGGCTTTTTGAATTTCTATTTTTCCATGTTCACTACCAATCAAACAAAATTTAGTTGGAGCACGATGCAATTTAATTCTCATCTCAACTCCATTTGGTAAATACTTATCTTGCACAAACAGATCTAAATGCAGTTTTCCTCTTAGTTGTACATTTTTGCTACCACCAATTATTTTAGCTCGCTCAGTCAAACCTTTGTTCGACGAAGCTTTACTTGTTTCTGCGTGGTGTCCAGGAGTATCTGTATACCACATCTCACTAGCAGCTAGATGTGTTTTTTTCACATCTCTTGAATAACTAAGAAAATTCTCAAAATATGCTCTATAAGGATAAAGATCTGTATTGGTGGTGATAAGATTGCCATTCAGTGTAACATCAATTTTACTGAACATGCTATGAAAAAAATTATTGATAGGAGCAATTTGTGTATCTCCAGCCAAAACACTCCCATCTTGTTTTGTAATTTTAAATTGAACTTCAAGTGTAGATGCTGCAAGATCTAACCACTTGGTTGTTTGTCTTGGAATTAAAAATTCTATTGGTGAAGAATTATTTAAAGATGCAATAGGAAATTGTTCAATTTCACCAATATTTTCTATACCACTTGATGTTGGTGATACATTATCTGGATCAAAACTACTACCAAAATGTTCGCAAGATCCATGTAACATCATGATTTTTTTTTCAATCAAATATATCAAGTGGTCTTGATTTTCGTTTTGAATAAGCTTGTCTTTGACGTGTCTTACCTCTACGAGAACGAACCACAGACTGACGTTTTCGTTCTTGTTTCTGTCTTTTTATACCTAAAGCAGATTCACCAACTGATTTCAAAAGATCTTTTCAATGAGTTAATAAAATGTCTTTAGGTGCTTTACGTTTTTTTATCAATTCATTTGCTATTTCTAAACCATGTCTTAATCCATCTCTCTTTAAGGTTTGAAATGCATTTTTTGCAATTGGTTTTATAAATGGTGCAGCTGTTCTTATTGCTGTGCGAAAAATAGACCCTAATCCATATCCATATTGCCGTGGTACACCTTGATACACCGGCATCATTTTTTACAAATTTAATTTATGTCTCTGTCTAAAATGCAACTTGACAACTGTCTTGCCACTTGCAAACTGAATGGGTTTACCAGTGTTCCCATTTATATTTATACTAATCTGATCAAAATAAGATTTTGATACTGGTACGTAATGTACATTATCAAATTCTATATGAGTATGTAGAGACTCTTTATGTGATTCAAATGGAATCACACGTAAAATAGGTGCTTCAATATCACCTAAAAATGTATAATCTGCTATGTCAGCATAAATAAAGATTTGATTGAAATCCACATTTAAGTCCACATTATATTTAAATGCATCTTTTGATGTGTTAGGAAAAATGACAGAATAACTATCTTTACATCCCAATTTTTGTAATAAACTTTCTGACATTTTAATACCCACTTTCCCAATACTATTTCCTACTATTTTTACACGCCCTTGGAGACTTGAAAATCCAACATGAAATAATACATCAAATGATTTAAATATGTCTCCAAGTTTTTCTTGAATTTCTGTTTGCATTGCATCTATGACATGAGCGCCATTTAAATATGCACCTGATAAAATATTTAATTCAACACCAGCAACACCTTTGTGAAATGTATGTTTCAATTTCGTTTTATTAATACGATTTGATATGTTGCTATCTGTCACAAAGATTTTAAAAACAGATTCTTCATCTGTAATATTTTTTGCTTCCGAAGGTAAAATTACTTCAACTAATCCCACTTCCCAATGTTCTTTATCAACATGAATGGGTTTAGATAATTGTGTTTGAAAACAACATTGGTTATTATTTGGAAACATATCCATAGAACTATCACTGAGAAGTGTTACGTAAAATGAATTCATTTTTCTTATCTTGTGGTTGTTTCAAATATTTTAAACCTGGACTTGGAAGAATATATCCTAATGAACTACTTAATAACACTAACCACAATTCTTTATCAGGGCTTTGTAAACTCAAATGTGCAATGGCAGTAATTATAATACCATAAATGATAATAATCTGTGTGAAATAAGTGACTTGATTTTTTGCAACACGATTTCCACAAATTTTAAATTGTTGACTTTGTTGACTTTGTACATCAACACTTGTGGTTTCATTAGGTAATGAAGTTTCATTTAATGACATATTCTTTTTATATCAAATCTGATTCTGCTATCCAACTATCAAATTTCTTTGGATAACCTTCCCAATGTACTTTAAGTTCTTTAATAATTTTCTTTCCCACACGTCTTGACCGTCTATTAAGAATTGATTCAATTATATATTTTTTATCATCTTTTATACTTTGAATTTCTTGTGGATAAAATGTCCCTTGTATATTTTCACCACCCATATCTTCAAGTTTATAAGTGGGTGGTATTGTATGTTTTACATGAGTAATTTTAAATAACTCTTTTGTCCAATTTGGTAAATACCCTTTTTCAAATGTACGTTTGGTTTTATTAATACGTACTATATCACCAACTTTAAATTGTATTTTTTTCTTTTTAGACTTTTTTTTACCATACAAATGTTGAGATACTTATACTTCATTTTCTAATGATACTGAAGCAGGAGTTCTCTGAATACTTCGATGAAAACTATGATTATATCCATCAACTAAATTTTCCAACACATCAATGTACCTTAATGTACGTTTGTGTGTAAAATATTTCCACATTCGTGTTTTCAATGTACGTTGAAAACGTTCAACAATACTAGCTTTGGTTTCAGGATTTTCTGTTGTGAAGAAATGAATGTTTTGTTTCTTTAAAAATTTTTGTACATCTTTATTTTTAAATTCAGAACCTTTATCAGATTGTAATGATAAAGGTTTACGTCCAGAAGTTTTTAAAATACTCTGAAAAGATTTTGTTAATGTCTCTCCTGATTTATTGTGAATGGGTATTACCCATGCATATTTGGAAAATACATCAATAACACAAACTAAATAACGAAATTGGTCATTGTAAGATTGTAAACTTTGTAAGTCTGCTAAATCAATCTGCCATTGATGATCAATACCACCCACTATAGTCTTACGTCTTGAAAATTTTTTACGGATGGGTTTATGTAAAGTATAAGTTCTTTCTCCTTTCAACCATTTTTTCACTTGATCAATTGTGATGGAATTATCTTTACTATGAGCTGCTTTGTACAATTTTTGTATACCACCATAACCAGCAGGATGTTTTGTATTGTAATATATTTCAGATAATAAATCATTCAATAAGCTTCCCATTTTTCAGATAATCTACGTTTTGTCAATTTACGCTTTAGTGCTGACTTTGGTGTGTCTTCACTCCACTGCACTCTATGACCTCGACGAACTTTACGTTTTGGAGGGGAGGATTGAGGAGTTTCAGACCAACTATCTTCTGGAGAACTTTGATATTTACTGGGTTTGGGTATAGGTTGTCTATTCATCCATAACCAACGTTCACGATTACCAACAAAATCTTGAGGGATATTTATATCTTTTAATCCACGACTAAACATTTCCCATCCACTCGGTTTAAAACCTTTTCGGTGTCTAAGAACATCATTGACTAAATCTATGATATTTGAACCTTTTATGACTTCTCCATCGTAACTTAATACACCCTGATCATCCCAACTCATGTGTGGATGAGATGATAAAGCAGATAATAATGAAGTTGCTTTACGTCTCATTGTAACAGGGACACTTTCTATAATACGATCTCGTAAAAATAATGATTTTTCTCCTGACTCAGGCAATGGAACCAATGTTGGTTGTAATGCTTTCTTATGTGACATTTGAAATTTTTGTAAAGTTTCCCCATACTTTTGTTCTTTCTCACTTTCGGACAACTCTGAATTTCCTAACACAGATGATAAATCATTTTGAAGTTGTGCAGTATTTGTAACTTGTGGGTTAGGGGGTAATCTTGGTCTTTGAGCTTTTTCATTTCTAAAACGTTGCATATCTTCTAACATTTGATAAGGTACAATAGCCATCTTTTTCATATTTTATCGACTAATTTATTTGCAAGATTTGTTGCAACTCCTATAGCAGGTCCAAGTAAACCAAGTAATGGTAAAAAACCACCTTTTTGATTTAAAATTTGTTTTTTCTTTTTAAGAGTTATTGATTTACTAGCGAGTGCTCGTAGTTGTTGACGCTTTGGATGTAATTTTTGTTTCTGACTTTTTGTTAGATGTATGTTGCCTTTTAAAAGATTATGACAGCATTCTGACACACAATTAATTAATTCTTTAGGTGCATTTTTCATAATTTGTTTTTGAAATGCTGGAGGAGTTTGACTTAAACCTATTAACATACCACCATATTTTTTAACTAAAGGAATTTTTTGTTTCTTATTTTGTCTCACCATCTTGCTCTTATAGAATCTGATGATTAAATGAAACAAATATAAAAATGTAATGCTATTTATATATGTGCAAACTTTATATTATTTAAAGTAAGACCTTATCCCTTTAACAGGTTTAGGTGTATTTAAAGCTGTAAACCGTGCCATTGTGGGAATCTTTTCTTTTAATGGTACATGGTCTGTATTTTGTCTAGAACCCATTGGGTCATGCAGTACATTTTGACTTGGTTTTATTACAGAATACATTGGTTCATGATTTTTTTTAACACCATCTTTTGTTATTGACACTACACGTGTTAACTTAAGTGGTGATACTTTTCTTTGTCTTTGAAGATTTTTCACAAGTAATGCTTTTGTTTTTGTAGATGGAGATCTATGAGGTGCAATTTCAAAATTTGTGTACATATATTTTGGTCCTACCTTTCGTTGATTTTTTATCTCTCTAGAGCTTGATGAATTATTTGATCTTTTCTTAGGGGATTTTCGTTTCCTTTTAGGTGACTTTTGTTTCTTACTCTTTGTTTTTTTGAATGGTGAATAGAATGATCTACTTGTCTTATGACCATCCCATCGAATTAAATTACGAATGATAACACCACCAAAAAATCCACCACCTCCTGGTTTTAAAATAATGTTTCGTTTTGTTGCAAGATCAACTCTGGGATTTGCAAGTTGTTCAAGATCTTGTTTATGTTTATCCATATAAGTTAAAGTTTGTTTTGGCAATTTAATTTTCTTATTCAGTATGATTCTACTTGCTAATGTAAACCATTTTAAAATTTTCTTAAAACCTTTCTTAAGTAATTTTTGTCTTGCAAATGGACTTGTTTCTTGACCAAGTTGTTCCAAAGATTGTATGAATGATACCATGATGATGTGTAGTCGTTGACAAACTTTGACTAACTAACATCAACTCATTAGAACATGGGGAATTTATAGTTTTGTATAAATGATGGGACCACGTTCATTTTGTGTTACCCAAGGATGAAAAATATCAGTTCTTAATCTCAAAGACTCAGGAGTTCTAGGATGAAAATCAATTAATAAATAACCATGATCAATACTTGTTGCATCTTGATAACATGCATTTAAATGTGGTAATTGAACTTGATTTGCCAATACTTTAATTTGCCCTTTATCTCTGGTATTTTGAAATAAAATCATATAATGTGCATTTAAACTTATGGTACGACTAGATTTAGATTGTTGAAACATATTTTGTGTAATGTAAATGACACTTGCATTTCTATGATGTCCTTTTCGTGTGAACCATAATTTAATTTTTTCTTCATCTTTATCTCCTAACATATCATCAAAAACTACAAGATGGGGAATAGTGACATCACTGACAATTTCATTTTCATCATCAGGGATACCATCTATGAATTTAATATCTTCACTTTCTTTAAGTAAAGTATATGTATTTTGCCATTCTTTATAACACCAAATGATTTTTTGTGGGGGAATTTGAAATAAGTCATGTTTCATATCAATAAGCTTTTTGACAAATTCTGTTTTTCCTGAACCACTAGGTCCCGAAATAAAGATATTACAAGGGTGTTGAAACAATAAACATTCACTCGATGCCATAATTGTATTTGTGTGAATAAGAGTTGTCAAATCATTCACTTATATACTTTCTGATTCCATACCTTCTTCATGTCTTTTAGTAGGTATTCGTTTTAAGGGTGCTTTTAACTCAAATACAGTTTCTGAAGAATCTATTCTTCTATCTATTTGTGGTACACATTGTCTATACAAGTAATTAATGATTTCTTTATCATAAATTATATTACCCCACACAACTCTTGTCCAAATATTTTCTATATTATCTTTGTAAAAAGCATTCATGATTTGTAATGCATTACAAAATTCCCCATACATTTCATCTTTTCCCAATTGATTATGAATAAACTCTTTTGTTATTGTTAGATAACCAGGAGTGATCAATTGAAATGCATATAATAATGCCTTACGTGTAATCTTGTTGTCTAACATACGTCTTACTGGTTCCATGGTTGAAATCAAAGTGATGATTCTTTTGTCTCTTCTGATGTATTTTGTCCATCAGGTACTATATTACCTGATGCACAAAATACATCAGGACGGTCAGGAAAATCATTTCCTGCATTATCTGAAAACATTTTATCAAACTTAGTTTTGAATTGTCCTGCAGCTTGTCTTGCAATTATGGTACTAAATGATGTACTTTGATCATTTAGCACCATGAGTGCAAATAAAGACTTAGAATCTGGAAAATCATCTAAACACTTGTCATATTTTTTCATTGTTGAAAATATTTGATTTAAAGTGAATCCATAATCCATCACTGATAATATTTTATCTGGGGGTGTTTGCATACTTGTTGGTGGATTGTATAATTGACAATTTCTTATCAATTGAATATAAGAACAATTTGGTGACCACTTAACATGTTCTTGCAAAGGAATATCTTTTTCTTCCCAATTCATTAAACCTTGTCCACATACAAAACATTTTACTTTACCATCTCCCACATAGAAAAATCCAGCTTTAGCTAAGTCTTCTTTCTTGGATTTTAAAATAGGGTTTGTAGTCATACTAAAACTTGAAAGTCTTCTTAACTCTGACAAGTATATGGGATAAGTAGGATTGAGTGGTAGAGACATCTTGCCTGCTCAGTGTTCAAAGTTGAAATGAGAAATCTGAAGGGTTCTTTTATACCTTAGACCCATAAGGTTTTGTGTCATATTTATCCACTACAAAATGGTTTGTGTACACAGATCTAAATGTTTTGGTTTGTAATTCAATTGTGACATGTCTGGTCTTGTTCAAACTTGAAATGAGAATTCTAAAGAGTAATTTTTATACCTTAAACCCATAAGGTCTTGTATCATATTTATCCACTACAAAACGTTTTGTGTACACAGATCTGAATGTTTTGGTTTGTCTTTCACTTGTGACTTGTCTGTTCTTGTTGCGTTTAATTCTATGTGTGTATTCAATGTTCATTTTATAATTGTGTCTGTCTTGTACACATTCCACCATGGATTCAAAATTGACTTTTTGTGATGTATTGTAATCTAATGTGATTCCTTTAACTTTACATGATGTGTGTATTTGACCATCTTTAATGTATTTGTAACCATAATTTTTGGGACCTAAACCTACATATTCAATAATTTTTGCATCTGGATGTTCATCTGTCCATTGACCTAACCTACTGTTTATAATTTGTGGATTCCAAAGTGAGGGGTTATGGATGTAAATACAACTGTCTGTGTCAAAGTATAATACTCGTCTACCCAAGCGTCCTATTACTTTATATAATTCCATTCGTGCATAAGCTGTGACAAAAGATGCAACTGCAACATTAGCTGATTTGTGAGGTTCATAAACATCTGTAGATTTTGTGTAATTGACTAAAATACATTTATCATGATCAAACAATTCAACATTTTTAATAATGATGTCTTTATCTTGTATCAGGTCAAAATATTTGGATGGGTCTTGTATATATTCTGTTTTTGTTTTTAAATTGTTTTGTGCACTTTTCCCCCATAAACAGTTTAACATGGTTTTAGCAAATGATCTTTGTCCTGGATTTTTTTCAATATTTTCCAAATGTATGTTTTCAATTTGTGCATAGTCTTTCTTAAATGTATCTTTGTCTGTTTCTGTTTTCACCCAATCTGGATATCCACTGGCTTCTTGTTTCATTTTTAAATATTTGTTCACATAATGTTTGTAAATTTCTGAAGACCATTCTTCCCAATGCCAAATCTGATAAGTGTCAAGTAATGTGTATCCCATTCCCAATGCTTTAAAAAGTTCAACAGATGTCCATGTACCTGTAATACTGCGTTGATCTGGTGTGTGTTCACATTTGTCTAATTCTTGTTCTGCACATGTATTGCAAAGTGTAAAAACCATTTTCTTGTTGCAATGAATTGGTAATACTGGCATGTGTAGAGATTGTGGTGGTAAAACTTTACATTTGATAAGCCCCCTGTACTGTCTTATATTATTCATGTCTATGTTTTCTTTTGTGAGTATATTTGGATGACCTACTGGATATTCTCTGTGTTTATTGACATAAGGATAGAGTGAACAGATATCTATGTATTTTATTTCATTGTCTGTGTTTTGGTCTATTTTATGATGTAATTTAATGGCATTTGTTCTCCCCCCAAATAATGCTTCACGTGGTTTAATAGGATCCATGTTTGGAAAAAATGAATTTAATGTTGATTTTACTTCAGGATTTAATTTGCAAAAATCATCAAGTTCATGTTCCCATGTTATTCTCATGTTATACCCTAATGATTCTAAATGGTGTATGCGTTCCTGTGTTTTGTTGTATAGAGTTTGGTAATTTAACAAATTGACTGGATTTTTCTCATGTCTGTTGTCTTTATAACATGTCATGCACCCATGCCACATACATCCATAAAATTCAAAGATTGTATTTGTGTCTTTGTGAAACCCATCAACATAATATCCCCCTATTTTAACCTCCCCACCATTAAGTGCATGTTGAATATGTATGTTTTCTTCCTGTGCAAGTGTCTGTAAAAATCTAATGGCTTTAATGGAGTATTTGACTTTAGCAGGGTAACCTATGTCTGAAATGATTGCCATTTTGTTTTCTGGAAGTGAATTTTTTCTCCAAGCTTTTGTACATGCATCGGCTAAGGTAAATGCTTCTCTCAAGGGGTCTATGCCATCACTATCTATAAATTTTTGTCTGAATTCCCCACACCCCCTACGCAAGATATCTACATCTGATTTACAGTATAATTCCATTTCTTTTTGAAAATCAAATCTGGCATTACTAGTAAATTTTTGGTTGTACCACTTGATAAAATCTTCCCTATCTGATGGAGACATTGAATCTGGCATATACAATGTTGAATCTAAATAAGGGCCAATATAATTTTGATAAGCTTGTGTGTTTGCCAAATGGGGGAAATAACCTTTTGCTAATTCTGTCAAGCCAAATGTTTTGGGAAATTGTGCCAATCTCATTGAAAGAAAATTTAAAGAATCTATAAGTCTAATACCACAAGCTTTAAGTGAAAGAATTTTGTTCCCATTCATAATTACATCAGGAGTTGTTGTACCAGTTTCAATGAGGTGTCTTAAAATAAATTGTCCATCAAAACCTCTTAAATTGTGAGCAATAGCTGTTGTCCCTTTATGTTCCTTACTGAAAAGCCAATCACAAAAATCTGATAAAGTAGATTCCCCTTTAAATATTGATTGCCTATATCCAAATTTGTCACATGAAATACATTCTTGATCTATAGATTTGCAAATACATTCCCCACATGCACGATGAGCAACACAGAAATTTGGGATATGAACTCCTGAGTCTTGTGTGGTTTCAAAATCAAAAAATACAAATGGAATGTTTGGTATTTTTTCATCCTCGGGTGAAGTGTATTTTGGAATGAAACATTGGTGATCAGAATTAACTACTTGTTGACAATATTTGCATTTTTTGAATCCTTCACAGATATGTTTTCCTTTGGTTGGATATATTAATGAATTGCATGTTTTACATTTTTGAACTAATTGACAAATTGTTTTTTCTTCTTTCCCCTTTCTAGTGATATGGTTATTATAGCATGATAAACTTCTAAATTGTCTATTGCAACTGTAACAGGTAGTGGGATGTTCAGGAATACATTTTGTTGGAGCATAGCAAATAGAACCAAAAGGGCACATGTGACGTTCTCTCTGTTGGACCCCTTTACTGCAAAGTTCACAATAGTAGGAGCATCCTAAAAACCCTTTAATTGTTGTGATAGTATCAAAATGCTGGTCATGGTGGTAAATATGAATAACTTTACTATCAGTGGTGGTAACTGGAGGTTTGAATAAAAATTCACTTTTTGCATACTGTGGATGAATTTTGATGACATACTCTGGGTAAAGCAGGTCTTGTATTTTATAATATTCTTCATATCCACAAGGAATATTATAATCAAGACCTGCTTTGTCCATCAATGCCTTAGCTTCCAACTCTTGTGTCGGTCTATCAGAATTTCTAATATTTTTCCATTTCTTTTGCCAAAGATCAGAATTATCTCTATCAACATGACACTTTCCCACTACAATGGCCCGTGCGAGACACATTGAATCATTAACATTTTTAATTTCAATAATACTTTTCTTGTTTCCCACCATTTTATCAACAGATGAAAATGAAATTGGTGCGTGTCGCCCAGACCCTTGTGGTAGAGAAGTGTGTGTTATTTCCAAAGATAATTGCCCATCATGGATAGTAAAGTTATCATTTGATTGTACAACTTTTTCTACTTCATCTAATATGGTGTTACCAGTGATAGCCGAAGCCTTAGTAAATGGAATAAATATACCTATTTCTAATCCTGGGTGGTTAACTGATATTCTCATTGGATCGTTGTCTTCTACACCACATTCTTCTTTAATATCGTCTACCAAACTGTCAAAGACTTTTCCAAGGATGTCAAATGGATTCTTCTGATTAAATTGTTTGAATGTTATTCTGCATACATGGGATTTGGAACGGAATTTTCTTGATGTTCTTTGTAGAAGTGGGTGAATGGTGTACATATCTTTAGCTGACTCTACTCTCTGCTTCTTGTTATCTACTTCACTCTCTGTCTCACTATATTCTTCAATGGCTCTCTTCATCTTTTTCTTCTATCGTCTTCTAGCTTTTGAAAATATGTCTTGTCTTCTTGAAGTCAAAAACCCAAGTGTGAATCAACCTAAGATTCTTCCTCCTTTTATACTTTTTGAATGTACATTTAAATGTGCATTTAAATGTACATTTAATACCCAATGAATTATACTGTTAATAAATGTTTCTTATACACTTTTGAAAAGTCATAAAATGTAATCCATTCACTCTATGGGACAATTCCTATGGTAAATATTTTATTTGTTAGTGTATCTTTCAGTCAATATTTAACAACAGCAATATAGTATCCAGAGATTATTGAGTGTAAGAGATAGCATAACTGTTTGTAACCAGTACATTTAAATAGTGTGTCAGTGCATTTTATGGTTTTGTGTTTCTTTTGGCAGATAACAGTCGATAACATTTTATGTTCCGAACCGATTGTATCGCTTAAGATACCATCTTAAACTGCAGTTGACAAGCTTTACGATGGTATATAATATGTCCAGATAGAATAATTATGAGCGAAGATATTCGAATAAATATGTAAAAGTACGGATATGTTGGGAGTGCTTGACCCGTTGTTCTACAAAAATAATAAATTGTTCTGCTTGTTAAATGCATGGTATAAGTCGTGGGGAAACTCATTTATTTAAAACATTAAGTTGGTCGATCACATTTCATTGATGGAAAGTAATATTTCGGGAGTTATTCTGGTGTCGATATAACACGCAATGTTAAGTCAGTATTGATTTTTTGATTTGCAAAGCAGTGGTTATTTTCAGTGAAGCCGCGCTATATTTAAACCACTTCCCAGAAAATGACGTTGTGTTTCGTGATGTTTATTTTCCAGGAAAAATCGACTCTAACACTGAACACATTTAACAACTGGTGTATAGTATCCAGAGGTTATTGAGTGCAATAGATAGCAAGACTGTTTGTAACCAAATGGATGTACATTTAAATAGTGTGTCAGTGCATTTTATGGGATGCCTGTGTTGAATATGGTTTTGTGTTTCTTTTGGCAGATAACAGTCGATAACATTTTAAGTTCTGAACAGATTGTATCGCTTAAGATACCATCTTAAACTGCAGTTGACAAGCTTTACGATGGTATATAATATGTCCAGATATAATAATTGTGAGCGAAGATATTCGAATAAATATGTAAAAGTACGGATATGTTGGGAGTGCTTGACCCGTTGTTCTACAAAAATAATAAATTGTTCTGCTTGTTAAATGCATGGTATAAGTCGTGGGGAAACTCATTCATTTAAAACATTAAGTTGGTCGATCACATTTCATTGATGGAAAGTAATATTTCGGGAGTTATTCTGGTGTCGATATAACACGCAATGTTAAGTCAGTATTGATTTTTTGATTTGCAAAGCAGTGGTTATTTTCAGTGAAGCCGCGCTATATTTAAACCACTTCCCAGAAAATGACGTTGTGTTTCGTGATGTTTATTTTCCAGGAAAAATCGACTCGAATACCTAACATTACAATTCAATACGCATTTTGTTTTATCATAGGAGTATAATTGTTCGGATAACTTTTAGATTACAATTAATTCATCGCTTATATTGGATATTTTACTTGAATCATTTTGAAGGTATTGGTGTATTTTCTTCACTACATTTGTAATAGGATTGACAGTAAATTTTTTACAACTCAAATAACAGATAGTGTTCTTGTATTTGCAAATTCGTATTCGTACAAATATATGAAATATGATTTGTGTGAATATGAATTTACATTACAACTAGGGACTATCGACTTGATATTGTAAGTTGATAAGCATTCAGAAAAACTCAAAGTACCGGCGCTATTGTGTCATTTTTTAAAATCGGAGAGATACCCATGGGACAAACAAATGTAACTTGAGTGGATATTTAACAAGACGGGAAGGAAGGGAGAAATGACAATTTCTACATCTTATCTGATACAGAATTGAACAGCCTTTTTCAAGGCTACAAAATATTGGAAAGAGATTTTTCTTTCTAAACAAATAAAAGTCTCAGAAAGAGAGACACAGTTCCATTACCCATTCTGTGAGTGACTGTTGATAATGAGAGTTGTATCAATGAGAGATATCCTAAAACAAGTTTGGAATAAAAAAATGTTGCAATTACCCCTCCAGGATTGTCTATGGGAAAAACAGTGGTGACAAACACAGATTTAACAGTGAAAACTCCCAGAGACATTGGTTTGCCAGAGAAAAAAATAAAAACTTGCAAAATAGAAAAATAATTTGCAAACACAAAAAATATTTTCTAAGAAAATATATTTTGTGTTTGCAAATTTATTTTCACAAAAAACTTTTTCATAAAATTATGAAAAAGCTTTTTGTAAAAATAATTTGCAAACACAAAAAATATTTTCTTAGAAAATATTTTTTGTGTTTGCAAATTATTTTTCTATTTTGCGAAACACAAAAAACAAAAAATATTTAAGCTAAACAAAAATTATATTGCAAACCACAAAAACATTTAAGCTAAACAAAAAATTAATTTGCAAACTACAAAAAATAAATTAATGTACAGTGGAAACTTATAAGCCAGAAATGTACTATAGGATCTGGTCATAAAGCATGATGCGGAGGCATTATAGCCCCAAGCATTTTTAACACTGAGTTTCCCATAGGGTCCATTGCCTTAGTGTTAAATTGTGTAACTTATAGCCCCAAGAACTTATAGACCCAAGAACTTATAGCCCCAAGAACTTATAGACCCAACATGTATGCACTGTGCCACCAGTGCATACATGTTGGGTCTATAAGTTCTTGGGGCTATAAGTTCTTGGGTCTATAAGTTCTTGGGGCTATAAGTTACACAATTTAACACTAAGGCAATGGACCCTATGGGAAACTCAGTGTTAAAAATGCTTGGGGCTATAATGCCTCCCCTAACTACTCCTGTTTGTCATTCATAAAATGTATTGTTTTCTCCAGTGCAATCATACCAGAAATATATAAAAGAGTGTTTCCATTAACGTTTGACAATATAGGTACGCTTTTTAGTTTGACAGACGACTGGGAAGCGCATCAATTCGAAAAATATGATCTTGTATCTACTGTCTGCTATCTGGTGTCTGGTAGAAATATCTATCAGACCTGAGTCTTGATTTTTGTTCCTTTGATGTTCACAATTCTGTATAATCTGATTACTTTTCTCACATCTTGGCCGGTTATCTGTGAAGCAGTTAGCCAATCGGTTCTGAAAGACGATAAGGGGAGGTAACCGTCCACTTGAACCAGTCAGTTGAAGTGGACAGCTGGGTATGGATGTGAGCAATTTACTAAAAATGTATTCCTCCGCTTATGGAAGGGTTAAGAAATATTGATATAACGAATCACAATGGAAACAGAATATAACGCACGGAAAAAGGGGCGGTGGTTCTCAAATAAAGAACGGTGCACAAAATATTTCTTGCATTTTGGACATAAAATCATAGCTTATGACCCCCCCCCCCCCCCCCCCCCCACCACCACCCTCTTCCCTTTGGAGCAAGCTTGTTGAGTTCGTTCAGTGAGGAGTTAAGACTTATGTTTTCGAGGCAAAAATCAAAATATTTAGTTAATATTGCAGATTCTTTTGACAAGCGTCGTCCGCTTTCGTGTCAGCATGTTAACCCTTTACACAACGTAACGGTAAAAAACCGGGCAGCGCTATTCTCAAAACTCGCCAATTAATTTGCATTATATTTTCATTTTTGTCTCAAAAATATAGGTTATGACCCATCTTTGGAACGTGCTCGTCGAGCTCGTTCCAAAGAGGGGTCAAAACCTATGTTTTTTGAGACAAAAAATGAAAAAAATTAGTTATTCAAGAATTTTGTTTGCAAGTGTCGTCTGCTTTTCGTGTTAGGTAAAGGGTTAACTGATAATACTCAAGAACTGATTAATCCTTTATCAAACAATTTGTAACTTGAGAAGTTGAAAAACAACTTTCGCAGAGAATCAAAAAAACATATCATGTGACAGTTCGTTGGATCATTCCAATGGAACGGTCTTTTCGAGTGCGTTCCAGGCGGGGGGGGGGGGGGGGGGTCACATGATATGGTTTTGTTGATGAAATGTTTTGAAAAGTTTCCGAAATAAAATATTTGAAATAAAAAAAAAACGATATCGTCTGTGTTGGGTAAAAGTTTAAAAAGGTCCATTTGTAATTTCTGCTAGAATTGCCGCAAATAAACAAAATAAATATCGAGAACTTGGTGAATAATGTACCTAGGACTGCATGGTATATCGATAAACCGATACATACCGGTATTCATTCCAGTATCGATTAAATACCGGTGAAATTGCAAAAATATCGGTTTATCGTCATTATTTATTTACCCACAGTTCCATTTTCTACATTTCCCTAGGTTTTTTTTCCGTAATCCCGAACGAATAATATTATCTCTGTACCTAACGATTTGGTCGCACCCTTCCGGGTAATACACACATTGTGCGGTTAAACAAATATTATTTTTCAAAACATTTCAACAAAACCATATCATGTGACCTCTCCCTCGTTGTAACGAGCTCGTTTCAGCGAGGGTTCACTTGATATGGTTTTGTTCAATAGTTTTGAAAAATTTGATAAATTGATATTTGAAAAAATAATTTTGATATCGCCTGCGTCGGGTAAAGAGTCATTTAAATTTTATCATCAAGGCATGTTGATTTGTTCCGACTGTGAAGGATAAAGTCCCGATTATGGTACAAATGTTCAGATATTTGAACAGTCTTTCGATATACCGGTATACCTTACCTCGGTATTTTTTTGAACACCGATACCGGTATTCAATTTAGAATACCATGCAGTCCCAAATGTACTATTTATAACATTAGGAATCGACTGCATTCGCCCGAGTAATATACAAATTCAGTTGCTGAAAAAAAAATGTTTTTCAAAACATTTCAACACAACCATATCATGTGACCCCTCAGTAGAACGTAGCATCCCCTGTAAGTTATCGATTTTGAATAGTTCTCGCATATTTCATTGTAGTTGTGCATCGTTTGTATTACTATAAAAATTAATAAAACGGTACTCGTTGAAGAACGACGAATGAGGCAATCACTTAGATGATGGCAAGTTTCAATACGTCTTGCAGTTCTAGTGATCTCACCATAATGTTATCAATGGCGGCGCCAGAGTTACAAAAGTGAGGGGGTACAGTTGGGGATTGTGCAGCGCCGATCAGGGGTGGGTTTCACGGGAGGGGGGGGGGGGGGTCGGGGTCCTCTCCCTAAATTGAGAAAATGTTTAACTGTTTTGCAACAAAATCATGCGAATATGGATATCATTGGAACCGGCTGAGTAAGCCGGTTCCAATGATATTCATATTTGTATGATTTCATTGAGTTAATCTTTGAGAATGTTTCTAAAATATTATTTTTTTTTATTTTTTAAAACTGCTGTAGGCTGAATTCCAAACGGATGCCTTGCACGCTCTCGATTCTAGCATTCGTCGAATACTCTTAAGCACTATGTTTCAGTCCGTTCAAACGCGGCATGCCTTGTTGCAATTTGGACCCTCGACTCTTGTTTTTGTTTCCAGCTAGCATGTGTGTGGGGGGACGGCAGGGGGGGGGGGGGGAGGGCAAACAAAATTTCAAAACTTCTCTTTAGTACACTTGGGGATATGGGATTAAGCATACCGACTATTACACCGCAACGTTCAATACAACAAAAATTAAAATGACATTATTGTTTTACTACGCTTGGCAAAAAAAGTGGAGGGGTACGTACCCCCTACATACCCCTCCATGGCGCCGCCACTGAATGTTATTTATTTATTCATTTATTGATTGGTGTTTAAGGTCACCTACTTATACACAATGGCTCATCGTGACCGTGACAGTTTCAGCCGGAGTACCCGGAGAGAACCAAAGAGCAAAGACGAGCGGCTGCCAGCTCCCCTACATCGTAACTCAGCACTGCAGAACAGGCAGGGTTAGATTGGTTGGAGACATGCGCACCATCGACGTGCAGTACGCCTTAGTACACGGCGTCATCGTACCCCCATGTGGACAATCGGGGTTAAGTGTATTGCCCAAGGAACCGATCACTCAGACGGTCACCCATCCGAGGACAAACCGGGATCGACGTTGCTTAACTTCGATGATCTGACGAGAACCGGTTACCGGTACAGCCCAATCACCATAATGTTACTGATGCTTGAAATATACAGGGTGATTCAGTGCGTCAACATCTGTTTGCCTGGTATTCCACACAAATACAATTAAATTAGTAAAATTACGCAATAAATCTTCCGGGAATTACTAAGTCATATCGGTCTATATTTACACACATGTTGAAAGAGAAAAAATAAACACGGGGAATTCCAATATTTATAATGTGAAACCTATAGGGGAATTTTATTTTTATGTTAATTACCAGTGAATAAGTGAAGAAAAGTTTTATCGAGTTTTTCAAAAAAGAGAACACGTCTCAAGAGAGAAAGCAGAAAAGAAAGCGTAACATCATTACTACACCAAAAAGGATTTTCGATGTCGGAAGTTAATAATTTTTCAGCTACCAATAATGGATCGGAGGTTTGAAGATTTTCATTGAAATTACTTTAAAAATAACTGTCTCAAAACTGCAATGTTGTACTTTTTCCCCTAGTTTTGTGAAAATATAATATAAAATTGACGTAACACTCAAAAAGATCGCCCCCTCCCTCTCCCCCTCTCCCCACAACAATGTTCTTCGTTCGGAACACCGATGTGTTATTATTATATTATTATTATCCTCAGCCTATTCGTTCTTTCTTTTTCGTCAGACCAAAATTTCGGATACTTTCCCTTAACCCACAATCACGACATTTGAAACACTTGTCGTAAATATCAATATCTCGCCTGAACAACCATTTGTTTCCAGACACGTTTTATATTTTACTATATCTTTGTAATGTCAAGCCCCACACCACCCCCAACCCCACCCCCACACCCACCACTTCTCTCGTTCAAAAATTGCATATCCCATCTCCAGTAAAAACAGATATCTAAAAATTCTGTTTACTCAATGGAAATTTTTTAATCTATCAAGTGACGTAATAGGGTCATAAGTCGCAAAAATTCAACTTTGTCCGATTTTCATGACATTTTAGTGTGGTGTAGAGCTCAGACAATTAACCCTTTACCTAACATGAAAAGCAGACGACACTTGCAAAAAAAATTATTGAATAACTAATTTTTTCATTTTGTGTCTCAAAAACATAGGTTATGACCCCTCGTTGGAACGAGCTCGACGAGCTCGTTCCAACGAGGGGTCATAACCTATGTTTTTGAGACAAAAAATGAAAATATTTTGGAAATTAATTGGCGATTTTTGAGAATAGCGCTGGCCGGTTTTGGCCGTTACGTTGGGTAAAGGGTTAAAAGACAGCAGTGATTATATTTCATCTAGATTTGGGACAATCCATTTGGATTCTCGTGAAAATGGTTGCGAGAAATTCATTCCTGCTATGAGTTTCCCAGGATCTCATGAGGCCACCATGGTTGTACCCCTGTTCTATACTGATAAAAAAAACAATATTTAAAAATAAAACCTTACAGATATGGATGTAATTGAGCTGGTTCCAATGACCGCCATATTTGTACAATTTTATTGACAAAGCGTCCGTGTATTCTGGAGTTCACGCTAGCCTTGCATTGGTTAATTTGCTGCCACTATGATAGTTAAAAGGTTAAATTGACTTTCACGCGAATCCTATCAGAGGTACAACAAGAATCTACATGGATTTTCACTGACTTTGTTGTGCGAATCTTTGCGTGAATCGGTTCTCAAAATATAAGCCCTGGAGAGCTGTCTTTTTGGAGTTAGAGATTCCGCCATTTTTGACGTTTTTTGTCACTTCAAATTTTAGCATTTTCTCGTTAAAATCCCCGATTTTGTTTGAAATTTCGCACATCCACTTCTGGTTATCTGATGTTCATCCACCCGCTTGTACTTTTCGCAATTTCCAACTTTGATTGGAAGGAGTCACATTCTACGATTTTTTAACATTTTAATTTCCAGCTCATTTTAAGCCCTATCTTTCTGAAATTTTGGAAACATAATGTGGTCCTGTCCTTGAAAAATGTCAATCGTTATGGCTGAATTATGGTAACATATTCGGGGAGGGGGTCAAAAGGTCAAATATTATAATGCGTCGTATTGTCTTGAAACTCTAGTGTGTTGTAGAAAACAAATTAAGGCTAAAAAAGTGTTTGGATTCTCAGGTAATCCCTCATTGAATTTGACACCCCACCCCCCTCATTGGACATTTTTATTGCCTTTCTGTGTCTTCCAATATTAGTACAAACTCAGGGTGTCTTGACACTTTTCACATTTTTTGATTGATGCATATACAATTTATGGGAGAATGTAGGCACTCTCCCATAAATTATAACGAGGCAAATCCCCATAGATTAAATGCTTTAAGCCTTTGAATTGCAGTACAGTTTGCTTTTAGAGGAAAGTTTTATTTTTCAAATTGAAAATTAATTTATTTGTATAAATATACACTTTCTATATTTCTGTGTAATTAAAAATAAAACCATCCCTCCCTCCCTCACTGATTCGGAGAACTAAATGCACGAGAATCAGTTAATTTATTTTGTGTGGTCTAAGCGACAGCTGTTTTTTCTGTTTTTTCGATTGGAAGGAGCCGAGTTTTAGGGATTTTTTTTAAAGATTTAAATTTGCGGCTAATTTTTAAGCCTATCTCGTTCTCGTTCCAATGAGGTTTCATGACCTATGTTTTTCGACAAAAAAAAAACGAAAAAAATTATGAAAATTAATTGCCGATTTTTTAGAATAGCGCTGGCCGCCAGTGGCCGGTTTTGGCCGTTACGTTGGGTACAGGGGCAGGGTTAAGGGTTAGAAAACGTTTTCAGGGACTCAGAATAATATGAACATATTAGCCAGATTTCCTATAAATAACACTGAATATTTTGAGAAGCCACTCCCACAAGTTTGGCCACAGTTTATTGTCAAAAGATGGGACTGTAATTCCGGTGTGAAATACGCTCGGCAATCGCTTTCGGTAGGGGGCGCTGTGGCTCAGTTGGTAGAGGTGCAGGCTGCAAGCCGAGAGGTCCTCACCTGCGGCAACCGCGATGTGTCCTTGGGCAAGACACTTCACCACCATTGCCCACGTGGGGGCACGGCGACGCTGTGTACTAAGGCGTTGGTATGTTGGGGAGCTGACATTTGCTCGTCGTTGCTCGGTGGTTCTCTCCGGGTACTCCGGCTTCCTCCACCCGTAAAACTGTCACGGTCATGGTTAGCCATTGTGTAGAAGTATGTGACCTTAAACACCAATAAATAAATAAATCGCTTTCGGTCTGACGAAGACCTCCTTCAGAGTGCAGACACGAGAAGAAATACCCACTGTGTAGCACACAGGCGACGAAAGAAATGGAATGTGGCGATAAAAACTCTTGTTAGCCAAGTTCTGACTAAACAGAAGGTTTTTCCCAGAAATAAAAATATTTTGTTATGGTTTTTTCAGTCAAATAAAAATATTTCGATATCTTTTTGCCAGTCAAATAAAAATATATTGTGATGTGTTTCCCAGTCATATAAACTTTTTTGTTTTTTGTATATTTTTAAAAACAATCTTTCAAAGATAACAGTGTTATCTATAGTATACTAAAAATCCATTTTGACGTTTTCAAGTCACTTCAAATTATAGGCTTTTTCGAATATTCATCATTAAAACACATAAATAGACAGAAAGGATTTCGCGTTCGCACTGTTATTGTTTACCGCATGAAATCGATTTGGGCGGGGGGATAATACTGAATGAGAAGCCGAAGGCTTCGAGTTCAGTATTATCCCTCCGCCCAAATCGATCGATTGCGGTAAAAATAGTTTCTTTCTGTTAACAAAAATTCACAAAGTGGAGAATTCAGGTCGCCCTATCATTTTTGGCAACAGCCACTCCACTGTAAAACATTCGTTTGCTGACTTTCATCTGTGACCTCTCGTTGCAAAACTGCCGACCCATCTGAGAGATACCTCAGGAAAATGGAGGAACTGGGTGAGCTTCCATAGACACTGTTCTGTACGATGGATGTAATTTCTCTGTACACAAACATACCCCATGACGAAGAGATTGAAGCCTGCAGGGAGGCGCTGGATACACGTTCTTGTTTATTAATCCCCCCCCCCCCCACCCTCCCTCCTACAGAGCACATTACAGATCTCATCACACTTGTTTTGAAGTTGACTAATTTCCAATTAACCGACGTGAACTATCTTCAGATCAGTGGAACAGCAATGGAAACGCGTATGGCTCATTTTTATGCCAACAATTTTATGGGTGATATTCTGAAGCTTATTTTATTATCCCCACCATTTCCATCGCCCATCTCATGACTTTGGTTCGTTGAAGACATTGATTTGAAGTGGAGTGGAACTAAATCTGATCTATTGGAGTTTGTCCTTCTTCGTGTCTTCATTTCACCATTCTATAAAATTCACAGCAGACATCACTCCAGAAAGTACCACCTTTCTTGATGCCATCTTACACATTCACAATAACTTCATTGTTACAAGCTTGTATTGCAAACTTACAGACTCACCAGTATTTGCTTCCATATAGTTGCCATTCAAGGCACATTGTCAAAGACATTCCATACAGTCTCGCTATCAGAATCAAGAGGATCTGTTCTGAGCCCCATGACAAGGAAGCTGCCTTTAATTATATTCGAGCGCAACCTGTAAGCCATAGCTACAAGCGAGAACGGGTTGACAGTGCCATCATTATAGCTGATACACTACCACGTTGTGGTAGATTGTATCTATGGGACAATCTATTGCCACATCGCCCACTAGTACAGAACGCGTGTATACCTTTTGACACCACATTTCACCCAGATCTTTCGAGTCTTTCCAGCATACTTCGAAAACACTCGACGCTTATTGAGAATGGTCCAGTCTTATTCGTCTTATTCAATACCTTTCTCAAGTTTCCTGCCGTAGCTTTTGAACGTCATCAAAACATTCTCGATATCCTTATTCGTGCCAGCTTGAGTCCAGTTTAGAACTCGTCAGACAAGCCTGTTGAAAGACCAGTTGTAACACGACAGCACCAGCACTGGGTAAACATTCAGTCTTCGACACATCGAAAGCTTGATCGAAATTGTGTTTTTCCTGCTGTTTGAGTTTAATATAGACGAATATCTTTCGTGCTTTAGTCTCTTGTATCACACAGATCCAGCAAACATATATAATGGTCTACAATCCCAGCTTTTAAACACCGGAATCTCAATATGTATGTATGTATATATAGATACGATGCGCGGGCTGTAAGGAAGATTATATTGGGGAAACGTGCTTTTTGTCCAGAGTAAACCTACACAGAACACACATGAACAACCCGGGTACAGCACCACTGTACGTATCCGGTCACCTCAACAAATGCGGAAAATCAAATTTTAGGGTTTTCCCGTTCTACAGGGAAATAAGATTTGATTTTCTGCATTTGTTGAAATTAAATAAAGTTCAATAATTGCATTCACTTGTCTATAAGTGCCTGCTTTATTCACAATGATTTTGTTTTTCTTAGAATATTAGTCATTCATCATGATTGTAACAATGTAATCAAGTTACACCGGGTTTATCCCCACATCATTGAAACTATTACCACAACCTTCTGTTTGTCAATTGTGTTGTCAAGACAATCATTTTATGTACACAATACTGGGATATAATATTACTCAGCACAGATAACAAAACAACATGCATTGAACATTGAAACCGGTCAAATAAAAATATTCTGTTATGTTTTTCCCAGATATATAAACTTGTTTACTTTTTCTATATTTGCTCCACACGGATATATATATATATATATATATATATATATATATATATATATATATATATATATATATATATATATATCACAACATATATATATGGCGACCGGTCTTGATTATTACACTGACGGTTCAAAAGTTCAGAACATCAAAGCTTTGAATATACCCAAAAGTGGATCGTCTTCGTTGTATACTTGAGGTAGGTCAACTGACTTGAACTTCATTTTTAACGACTTCATAGAGAGGGAGAGAGGAGAGTAATCTAGATACGATTAATCGATTATTATCGATTATTTGGACAATTAATCGATCCTAAATTCAAAAATCGTAAATCGTGACAGCCCTAGTTTTAATAATTATGAGTGTTAGAATCACAAACTGGGACATATTAGTGCATTATTTCACAGACGGGAGTGTGTGGTTGAGGGGATGCTTTTCAAACTTGACCCCCAAATTTTAGCTAAAGGCAGGCCTTTATATTACCTAATGGGCATATCAGGTCCAAGTGAAAAATGTGCCCAAAATATAAGAAACTATATTATTAGTCAATATACATACAAAATGAATATAATTCAGGGCTTTCTAAATATAAGTTACATAACTTGTTCGCCAATCCTTGTAAAACAAATAAGATTAAATAAAAAAAAAAATAGAAGAAGGCTTCGTTACCAATATTTAGATTCCAGTTTGATTTCTGGGATATTCTGTTTTTTGATTGACTTAATCAAAACAGACAAGTCGCCGTTGAATACAGTACTTGTAGGGAGACTGACAATATTTATCGTTGGCAGAAGGAGCAAAATCTATAATTTTAGTGTGATTCGATTCGATATTAGTTTTAGTTCGAAATCCTATTTATTGCTGTGGGCCTTGGACCCCACAGCAACCACGCGTCGCCATAGAAACCGAGGTGGAGGCCTCCAGAAAACAAATTGGAAGACGAAATCAAATATCACAAACAACACCCGTTTCGCATGCGCCCTAAGACCGCATATCTCCTTAACAATGACATTACAACATGTATGATCACGCGGACTACCATGACAGCCAATATGACATTAACTGTCGCGTGACTGATGACGTCACTTTAAAGGCCACTCATGAGATTTCTCTGATGTGAGTCGTTTTCACATCACATACCACGCGTCCATATTTATTTTATTGGGTGAATTAATTATCGTCTGCAACCTTCAGCTTTCTGGTCGCAGATTCCAAATTTTAATTGGTTGTATGTACAAATTCGATTGGTATTCGATTAAACCCGAACTTTGTGAGCCCTAAATAATATAATATTACCTCCCTTTATGGATAAATGTCTTTAGGATGCAAACTAGGTCCACCCATTTTCTTTAGTCTATACGAATTTGTGAGGGTTAGAAAATTTTCATTAATTTTCTATACGACCTATGACGCCTCGCTGTAACGCCGTGTCATGAGTTATTGTTTCTTTTAAAAATGAAAATAAAAGAATAAGAAAAAAAATAATAAAGAAAAAAGCTAAAAAAGACACCACAAATTATTCAGTGTTGACGTTCGTCGTGTATAACCAATGGCAGATATTGACGAGCCACCAGAAAGATGTTAACCCTTTACGTAACACGAAAGGCAGACGACACTTAAAAACAAAATTCTTGATTCACTATTGTTTTCTCATCTTTTGCGTGAAAAACATAGCTTATGACACCTCATTGGAACGAGCTCAAGGAGCTCGTTCCAATGAGGGGTCGTAAGCTATTTTTTTGAGACAGAAAATGAAAAACAATAGTGAAAACTGAATGGTGATTTTTGTGAATAACGCTGGTCTTTTTGGTCGTTGCCTTGGGTGAAGGGTTAAAGTGATCTTACTGCACATCTCGCAAAAGAAACATTCTGCAGCCATGGAGCTAAAGTATATAATTTGCGACTTCAGTCGATAAACAAACAAAACAAAATGAAGGTTTTTTTCGAGTTGATGGCACCTAGTCTTAACCTTCTATCTTGGACTGCGTGATGGTCCTCATTGAGGGATTTTTAATACGACTCTTATCCTCATTTCAGAAAAAGGGGTGCCGCAGGCCATATGCTTTTCAAAAAAGGGGTGCCGAAATTGGGGTGCCGGGATATTGCCATTGATATAGGTTTTTATTATGCAGAAGGGAGATACCCCTGCATACAGGTTATGGGAAATCAAGCAATGTAATCGGTTAATTATAATTTATATAAATGATCTAGATAAATGAAACAACAAGAGTACTCGGAATAAGGTAGGAACTGCTACTATTACGTACCACCTTACCAGTAACAGGATGATACAAAGCATTTGGTAGGTTAATACTATGAACGGTTAGGATGGGACCTATAGGGGAATATACCAACCATACTCTGCTGCCGTTCTGTATTACCAGGCATTGACCCCACCCCAGAATACCGCTCAATAATATGAAGCAGCTGGTGGATCAGTAGTACCAAGGGCCAGCAAGAGACCTACAAGGATATGTACAGCCTATGCTATACTACCGTTCTAAACTACCAAGCATTACCCCCACCCCCACAAAATCACTAGGTCTACCATAACGTACTACATATACCAGCCATATAATAAAACAAAGCAATCGGTTGGTTAATAGTACCAAGCACTAACAGGGGCCTATAGGTGTATATACCGCCATACTATAGTACCGTTCTAAACTACCAGGCAGTACCCCTACCCACAATACCCCTATGTCTAGCATTGCATACTACCTATACCAGTCATAGGATAACATAAAGCATCAGGTGGATTAATAGTACTAAGGGCCAGCAAGAGACCTACAGGGATATGTACAGCCTATGCTATACTACCGTTCTAAACTACCAAGCATTACCCCCACCCCCACAAAATCACTAGGTCTACCATAACGTACTACATATACCAGCCATATAATAAAACAAAGCAATCGGTTGGTTAATAGTACCAATCACTAACAGGGGCCTATAGGTGTATATACCGCCATACTATAGTACCGTTCTAAACTACCAGGCAGTACCCCTACCCACAATACCTCTATGCCTAGCATTGCATACCACCTATACCAGTCATAGGATAACATAAAGCATCAGGTAGATTAATAGTACTAAGGGCTAGCAAGAGACCTATATGGATATGTACAGCCTATATAGTATCCTCAGATAAGTATACCATAAAAGGTATCCTCGATAGGTATCCTCGAATAATACAATACCAGGCCATGGGTATCCTCAAATACCGAGATGAGGCTAAGAGTCGTAGTAAATTATGCCTCATTGAGGAATTTTTAATGGTCCTCATAACCTCAAAATTCAATGAGGCTATGAGGGATAATAAATGAGGACTCATTGAGGGCATTTACATAGCCCTCATGGCCTCATACGACAAAAAAGGGATTCCACAGTCACAGGCGTTTTCCAAAATAGGATTCCATAGGATATACCTGTTAAATACGGAAATGAGGCTAAGTGTGGTAGAAAATTATACCTCATTGAGGGATTTTTCAAGGTCCTTATAACCTCAAAATTCAATGAGGCTATGAGGGATAATAAATGAGGACTCATTGAGGGCTTTTACATAGCCCTCATGGCCTCATACGACAAAAAAGGGATTCCATAGCCACAGGTGTTTTGCAAAATTATGGGATTCCATGGGATATGGCGATTGGATATAGTATTTTGTTATACACAAGGGAGATAACCCTGCATACAGATTATGGGAAATCAAGCAATCCGATTGGTTAGTTGTAATCTAGATAAATGAAACAACAAGAGTACTTAGAATAGGGTCAGAACTAACAAGAATAGACCAGAAATTGCTAAATATAGCAATAATAAGGTAAACTGTTCCAGTTGATAGGCTCTTCTACGCTACTGGAGTATACTCTAGAATAAAGGAACATGCCTAGGTAGATGTAAACTATTGCCTATATAGACAGAAGCAGAGAATTCTGGAAGAATTCGAAATAATACAAGTTGTCGGGTTGTTTGTGGTAATTATCCAGGAAAGTAGTTCCAGAAAATACTCCGATTCAATCGAGCACACCCTCAAAACATACCCCGTCTTATTGTAGGCCTTAGGTAACATAGCAATCACGTGCTACCATAGAAACCAAGATGGCGGCCTCCAGTATACAAAATGGACGACGGAAACACGTATCACCCTAACAACACGCGCTGCGCATGCGCACTCACACCACGTATCACTATGGAGATGACGTCACAACACGGCCGCTCACGCGGGTTACCATGGCAAAACAACATGGCGCCACTGGGTCGCGTGACTATGACGTCACATGAGATCCTGCAATGAGATCCTGCTACCTAGACCTGTAGGGGAACATACACTACTACCCACGGCGCATATTGAACAATGCATTTTAGTTATTTATTTATTTAAACATATTTTATTTTCTTCAGACTAGATCAGGATAAATGAACAGGCTTGCGTTTATATTGAAGACTGGAATTGGTAAACAGACTTGGCCTATATTAATGGACAATAAATAACAGGACGAAACAATAAAAATGAATTATACAGCCCTAAAGGCTGGAGGATTAAAGTACTCCCGACTCTCCCAATAAATACCAAAAAACAATTTCCGCAATTTGCAAAAAGAAGTATTCATCCGTCGATGCATTATAGAACTAAGTTATGGAAGGGTTAAGTAATTCGATATATCGATTCATAATGGAAATGGAATATAACAGACGGAATCAGTATATTTATATTTTTACTATTGGGTTTTACCGACACATTACAGTTTAACAGATGGAGGAAGGCGGAGTAGCCGGGGAGAACCACCAAGTAGCGGCGAGCAACTGTCAGACTCCCCAACGTACTAACTCCGCACAATCACGGTTAGCAGAAACAAGTGCACCATCAGCGTGCTGTACGCCTTAGTACGCTGCGCCGCCGTGTCCACACGTAAGCAGTTGGGATTAAGTGCCTTGCCCAAGCACGCAGCGCATTTACTACCGGTATGGATCGAACAGTAGACCTTTCGGTTTGAGATTCAACGCCATAACCACTGAGTTACCGTGCTCCCACAAGGAATCAATGGCGGTAGAACTAGAGGAAAGGATGGAGAGGGGGTGCATTGATTATTTCTTGATTGTTTGCCTCAAAACCATAACTCATGATTCCTCGTTGGAACGAGCTCTTTGAGCTCGTTCCAATAAGGGGTTATAAGCTATGTTGTGGGCAAAAAATAGAGTATTTAGTTAACTCTTAGAAGCCTGGGGAATCAGAATGAATTTGTTGAACATGACATACAGCGAAAAACTTACAGTAAAGCAGGTGCTTCTAGTCAAGTGTCGTCTGCCTATTCAGGCAGACGACACTTGACTATAAGCACCTGCTCGGTGTTTAATCCTCCCCAGCCCAAAGATAGCCTGATTACTTTCCGTATGACATCACAGGCAAGAAAACTCGACTTCCGGCTTCTAAGAGTTAATATACCAGAATTTTTTTTTTTTTAGCAAGCGTCCTTTGCTTTCGTGTTTGTAAAAATGGTAAATAACAAAACTCAAGTATTGATAACACGGGATCATGGGTAATTTAGAATCATCAAACGTGGGGAGAGGGCGAAATATAGGATCTGATAAAGTGGGGAACCATGGCTTCTTTCACCACCATTCCAGTTTCTTCTATTATTGCTGAGATGGTAGTATTGAAAGCGTTACATAATGATAAATAAAAATAGAAAACGGGATCAGTAATATATCATTAAATATTACAAGGTCATTGAATATCTGACATTTCTCGGAAAAAAGTACCTGCATACCCGAAGTATCGCTTTTTGAACAGTTGTCGCATATTACACTGCCGGTTTATTGTCTTTGTGTTACGACAAATTAACAATTATATAAATGATTAATAAAGAAATCACACAGAAGATGAAATCAGGTTTTAATTCTTTTTGTACTTCCATCAGATGAGCTCCTCGTCATGTTTCTGACGTTTGAAAAAAATGAAGTTATACATCGCTATTCGGTATGCTACAACAGCTGTACTATTTTTACCTGGAAACAAAATATCCTCATACTTCTGGGAATAACCAGGTCACATATTTCTACGCAGGTATAAACATAAATAAAAACAAACCCGGGTAATAAAGAACTTTATCTTCATAATATGAAAACTACCCGGAAATTTCATTTGCCAGATTTTATTCAATAATTAAAATTGACTCCTCATTGTTATTTAAACAGAAGAAAACAGCACTACTCAAAACAGAAAGGAAATATCCTAACATGTTTCTACACTAAAAACAGATCCATGTCTGAAATCAATAACTCGTCGGCTACCAACAGCGGACCGCAGGTTTGACGATTTTTTTCTTGATATTAATGTTATAATAACTAGGTGTAAACTGTTATGTGAAAACAAGGTGACGTTTTCGCGTCGACGTCATTTTTGACGAGTTTTCCCTGGCGATGCCAACATGAACTATTAAATTTCGTAAAACTCGTAATACACTAAACGATTGTCCCCCAATATTTTCGTTTCGATGTAAATCCCTTCCCGTTTATGTAAACCATCGGGGCAGGGATGTCGATAAGGGTGTTTATGAGGTATGACACCCCCTCTTCCCCAATAAGTTTCCCTGTCAGGATAATTTCGTTAGATTGGAGTTCAAGATATCAATTTTCTCCTGCTTGTAATCGGGTAGTTTCTTAACACTTTGAGCTTGTAAGACCGATGTTTCGTCCCGGGGCATAATTTCGTCCCATTTTTGACTCATTATAAGAGGTCTATACACGGCGCATTGATGATAAAATAATAACTGCAGTCTGAAGCCAGACGGGGCACTCTATAGCCAGACGTCTGCAGACTGCTGTTATTATTTTATCCTCCCTGTATATTGATATTGGACTGACCCATCTTACTGTAAGTGTACACAAAGGCGATACCATTCCAGGAAACGAGGGTTGAAAACGTTAAACACTAGATTTGATACTTGGACCTGTGTAACACACACTTGGCCATACAAATAAATGGAGGTATGGAGAACCCTATTCGGGCTGCGGGAGTCTAGCATCGGAGGCCTGCATCCCTCCTAAAAATTATAGTGACCCCCCCCCCCCCCGCCCCCACAAAAAATGGGAAAATTAAAGCACCAGAGGGCTCCAGATTCACTCTGAGGGTATTGAATTTACAAACTTTTCTGGGGGATCCCCGAACCCCCACCAATGAGAGGGGGATTCTGTAGGACTGAGGGGAAAGTGGGTATGGCCCTCCCATTGGTGAGGGTGAGGGGAAGAATAACTACATGTATATTTTATTCACTAGATTAATTCTTTTATTTATTAGGGTTTAATGACACTTTCGACAGACAGGGTTACCTAGTGTCGGATAGTTTTACTATGGGTGGAGGAAAGCCGGAGTACCTGGGGAGAACCACCGAGTAACGGCGAGCAACTGGCAGATTCGTCAGCGTACCGACACCACAGAAGCAGGGTTAGCAGGGCTGCACCATCGACATGCTTTGTGTCTTAGTACACAGTGGCACCGTGCCTCCACGTTGGCAAATCGGGATTACGTGCCTTGCCCAAGGACACAATATAGTGGACCTCTCGGCCTGGAGTTCAATACCGCAACTATTGAGCTACCACGATTCCAAATTTGTTAGAGGTCTTGACTTTTTTCAACTCTTATCCCTACTGAATATTATTATTATTATGCCTCACGTTTGTAACATCAGCCGTGATTGGTTAGACACTTTCTAAAAGTAATAGTACTGGAGTTTTGGGGCAAAACACGGGTACTATCGGAACGTTCTTCCCTGGAGACAAGAGAACGTAGAAAATGTAAGCTCCACTTCCATTGATCAGCGTCGATTGGAATTTCTCAACACCAAACGCTGGCTCCGTGTCCGTTTAACTTTTTTCGTCACCGGTAGACCCAAACTTACCAACAAATATATCATCTTCAGTGGGTGTGTTTTCAATTTTAACTGCAAACAATGAATTCAAAAGAATCAGAAATATTAAAAACTCACGTGCTGTTCACCATTTCAGTGAATCCTGAATATGAGTTATGACTTCAATCAATTGTATTTCCACAAGTTTAGTACTCCTCGACCTCACTGAGCCTCCGCCTCAAGTTCAAAATAAATTGTTTCACTCCGCTTAATTCTATCAACTGTCGTAGTCCGAGAAACATGAATTTATTTTCCATTAATTTATACCACTTATCACACAAGCATTAACAATGAACTATAACATGAACAGCAGGATGCAGTTGTAAACACTGGCATTTGGTGATACAGAAACTCCCAAAGCGACGGCACTTGTGACAAGTCATTCGAAGAGACGTCATTCCTTCGAAATGACGTCATGTTTTTGGATTCGACTACATTGTTATTACAAGATTTATGACATGTTGCAGTTAACGCTTATCAGTGAAAGTTATTTTTTGTTTGGCATAATAAAATAATTAGAACGTTTCTTTTCATGTTCTCTTCGCTGCTTCAGGTTTTATTTCAGAAATCACACAAACTCAGGTACTGTCGACCGATAGAACATGAAAAGAAACGTTCTTATTTTATAATATTCAAACTACATCAGGGCATGCCTTGAAGATGTCGTTGGAATATTTGTCACTAATTCACCACTTTAATTCGTATTTAGGGCATTGTGGAAATTTTCAAAACAAATGTCAGAAAGTTTTTTTGCCGACCCCTTAAGCGCCTTGCCCATGGACATAATACAGTGACCTCTGGCGGGGATCGAACCGTGGACCTTTCGGTTTCCAGTTCCGTAACCACTGAGCCAGCGCCCTCTATCATCATCATCAATCATCATCATCATCATCATCATCATCATCATCATCATCATCATCATCATCATCATCATCATCATAAATCATCATCATCATAAATCATCATCATCCTCATGTACAGAAGTACGCAAAGAAGCGGACAAGGGAAAGAGATTCGACATACATCATCATCATCATCATCACCATGTACAAAAGTACGCTGATGTCACCTTTACAGCGCGAATATTTATCGTAGTCTTGACAATAAATGTGAAAGTAATGGTGACGGTCTCGATGTTTGTACGTTACATAATAATTTATTTACAAGACACGTGAGTGTGTTTCACTCTGATAACTTCTTAAAATATTTTTGCTCGTCAACGACAATATACAGTTAAAACTAGAAGTCCTGCCTTGAACCATGCGCTTATCTAAGCTTAATTGTGCGAATGGCATCCAAACCACGGCAGGTTATCCTGGTTACTCGAAGAAAACACATGCAATGTTTCTGCCAATGGACCTCCGAGTTAACCGGGGGTCCATTGGCTTAAACATTGCTTGTGCACAGACCATATGTACAGAATTTGATAGCCTTAATATGGCCCTAACGCGTAGATTAACGCGCAGATCGACGTGCTATTTGTACGCATTTCCAGACAGGACTTCTGGTTTTAACTGTATAATAGAAGTTGGACTTTTGTATTTACTTTTACTGGAAACAGTTATTCTTTATGTCGTGTAGTGATATGTGAGAATTGAAACAATCTAGTGCGTGTATCATATAAAAATGACGTGTAACCCGCTAACCTTTGTCAATACAAATATTATATTTATTTACAAAAGTAGCAAACACTGTCAGTAACTTTGGGTCTTGTCGAGACATTGGTATTAAATCTCTTCACGCTGAAGCCACAATACCCAAATTTGAAGTAGCAAATTTTTCCCATCATGCAACAAGGAATTTAACCCTTTGAAACCGTGAGACAGTTTTTGTTCCTGCTTAACTATTTATTTTTGCTGCTTAACGCCACTTCAGCAGCTAAGGCTATATCGTGGCGAGAAAACGATGGCAAGTAAAACATATCATTGTCGGTTACGAAGTGAATGATGGATTGAAATTAGAAAATATTTGCAACAATCCCCGAGGGGCCTTAGTCGCTCACCTGATAAAGTGGTTCAAAGAAGAAGATACCATTCAGTTAATAATTGTTCATCAACACTACAGAGGAATGAAGTCATGAAATTATTCATAACTCTAGTGTCCATGTCAGATAATTACAGTTAAAACTAGAAGCCCTGTCATGAACTGCGCACAACCGGCACGTCAATCTGCGCGTTAATCTACACGTTATGATCACAGTAAGGCTACCAAATTCTGTACATTGGCCTGCGCACAAGCAATGTTGCAGCCAATGGATCTTCGGGTAACCCGGAGGTCCATTGGCAGAAACATTGCCTGTGTTTGCTATGAGTAACCAGGAGAACCTGTCGTGCTTTGGATGCCATTCGATATGACAACTGAGCGCAATTCCTACATGCAATTAAGCCTAGATAAGCACACAGTTCGTGACAGGACTTCTAGTTTTAACTGTATTATCATAGGTATTCCTGACTGCTTCCGATTCTACCAGCTGTAGACCATCACTGCCAAACTTTCAAGGGTTATTATGTCACTGCAGTTTGAAATGCAAATTTTATGGAAAAACACTAAAGAATGGATGTGAAGAAACTTGGACCCCCGCATACTCCCCCCGCCTACACCCCCCCCCCCCCCCCCTCCCATGAGAGCCAAAATATTAGGGCATGGACTCGAATTGAATAAATCTGATCTTCCCAGATATGTTATATATCAAATCTGAAAAGATTTGATTGATGGTTCTGGAGAAAAAATTTGTTGAAGAAAATACCTCATATTGCACATATAGGAGACCAGGTATTAACTCAGTGACTCGATTTGAACAAACTGAATCTGCCCCCCCCCCCCCTAGAGATGTTGAATACCAAATATCAAAAGCTTCTAATGGATGGTTCTGGAGAAGAAGATTTTTAAAGAAATTTCCTCATATTCAACTAAGTTAACTTTGGGCTCCAATTGAGAGCATAAACATTAACCCAAGGAACGATATCAACAACTGTGAATTTGACCCCCCTAGAGATGTTCTATACCAAATATGAAAGGATTCTGACTGGAGGATCTGAAAAAGAAGATTTTTAAAGACATTTCCCCATACTGAATTGAGGTGGAATTCGGGGCCCCCATAGAGAACCCAAATAATAATCCAGGAACTTGATTTGAACAAACTTGAATCAGACCGCCTAGAGATGCTGTATACTGAATATGAAAGGATTCTAACTGTTGGATCTGAAGAAGATTTTTAAAGAAATGTGTACTCATATTGCACTAAGTTAAAGCTCGGACCCCCACAGAAAGCCCAAATATTACCTGAGAGACGTGATTCGGACAAACTTGAATATGACCCGGCTGCATGCCAAATATCAGAAGAATCCGATCATTGGTTCTGGGGGAGAACTTTTATTTACTATTTGCAAATATGCTGACAGCATTTTTTTTAATCTACTGCTCCTGGGGATGCTTCATATCAAATAAGATTTCTCTGTTCCGTGTGGTATGGGAAATATGGGCGTTTGAAAATATTTTCTATTTTTAGCTCCTGGGATTCCCACTGGGAACACGGGAATTTTTTTTTACTATACTATTGAAAAACGTAGGGAATATCCAAACTGATGTTGATATTTTCGATTCTGCTGCTCCTAAGTATGTTTCATATCAAATAGGAGTTCTCTGTTCCGTGTGGTTTGGGAAATATGAGCGTTTGAAAACATTTTCTATTTTTAGCTCCTGGGATTCCCACTGGGAACACGGGAATTTTTTTTTACTATGCTATTGAAAAACGTAGGGAATATCCAAACTGATGTTGATATTTTCGATTCTGCTGCTCCTAAGTATGTTTCATATCAAAAAGGAGTTCTCTGTTCCGTGTGGTTTGGGAAATATGGGTGTTTGAAAATATTTTCTATTTTTAGCTCCTGGGATTCCCACTGGGAACACGGGAGTTGTTTTTTTACTATACTATTGAAAAACGTGGGGAATATCCAAACTGATGTTGATATTTTCGATTCTGCTGCTCCTAAGTATGTTTCATATCAAATAGGAGTTCTCTGTTCCGTGTGGTTTGGGAAATATGGGCGTTTGAAAACTTTTTCTATTTTTAGCTCAAGGGATTTCCACTGGGAACACGGGAATTTGTTTTACCATACTATTCAAAAAAGTAGGGGATGTCCAAACTGATGTTGATATTTCCGGGCCTCGAAAACTTCGTGCATGTTTTTCGCTCGAGCGCCACGTTAATATCTGTGGGCGACGTTTTGAAATTTTCATTTGTACTGGATGGGCTTTTGTCGGAGGTCTCATCGATCTTTTCCTGGTATAACTCGTTCATCAATAGTTTATGGTCGAAACGCAACTTTTGAGGTATGTGAAGACTGACACGTGACGAACGTTTACGTGCCGTTGGCACGTTGGAAGCTAGCAACAGACAGACTTCAGTAGCTCAAATTCTCAACGTTACTCTATCAGTGATTAGCTGGTTGTGGTCACGCTTCCGTCAGACAGGCAACGTTGATGACAGACATCGGTCAGGTCGTCCAAGGGCGACAACTGCCAACCAGGATCGTTTCATCCGAATCTCAGCGAAAGACTTGCACGAAGTTTTCGTGGGCCGGTGACATTCATGATAGACACCAAGCTTGATAATATATTGATCTGTCCAATCAAAACGTACGATTCCTACTGCGTTTGTGACGAATGACAGCTCTAGACTACAAAAAGAAAACTCGGTAAAATCAGGGACTTAAGAACTCTGCATGTTTTTAAAATGTAGTTGGAAATCTGTATAGTCCAGATATCGAATTTATTTTCAGTCTGGTGTGAGCAGACAACAAAAGAAGAAATCGCTACGCAAAAAGAATACTTCATTAAGACAATTCGCATGCGCCAATTGTGACCATTCTTGGTGGAAAAAGGTACAAGAAGAGAATCAGGTATATGTCTCTCATTAATTCTTAACCCTCTAAACACCGATGTCAAATATCAAAATTTCAAGCAGCAAATCTTTCCCATAATACAAGTAGGAATTTAACCAATTCAATCTTGTTTGACAGAGCTCAATGAGGGAAACATTTGCATCTCAAACTTCTGATAATATATCATTGTACAGAGGTCACAACTCTTATATTGCTGTGAAAAAAATTGTCCCAAAATGTATTCTTCCATGAGAATTCAGCGGGTAGGTTACATTTACCTGGGCGATGTTTTTTTTTTTACATCCTTGTTAGTTGTCTGTGCAGGCAGTCAACAATGGTGTAAAATCTGTCAGGTCACCTGCAGCTGTTCACCTTTATATGAGATCTATAAGATAGTAATTGTCGTTAACCCCCTGCACACTGATGTCAAAATATCCAGACCTGAAGTAGCCATTTTTCCCATAATGCAACTGGGAATTTAACCAATTCAATCTTGTTTGACAGAGCTCATTGAGCTCTGTCAAACAAGATTGAATTGGTTCAATTTCTAGTTGTATTATGGGAAATATTTGCACCCTGAATTTTAGATATTTCGACATCAGTGTGCAGGAGGGTTAATCAAACTGAGGCGGTGAGTGTTAAATTGCCGAACTCTTGACAATTGAAGTAGAACTTTTTTACACGCTAATATGGTGGATATATAAACACAGAGAAAAAAGTTAAGAAAAACACATATTGAGGAAGATGTTTGTGTTAAGTAAGTTTTATTGTGTTGCAGTATATATTGAGAACGCTCAAATACCCGTTTGTCGGAGCAAATGTCAATATCGTAATATGGATCTTCATTATATTAACGATGAATCGCGCGCAGACGATCATAGTAGCACACACGTGGGACAATGTTGTGACGACATTACCATGGGGCTACGCGGCTGTATTGCGCATGCTCGGGTCTTATTAACAGGATGGCACGTGTTCCTTTATCCATTTGGTTGAGTGGATTGGCAACACTAGAGTTTTTCTGCTTTGATTTTACAAGAGTAAGTTTTGAGCTCGGATCCTTCTGCAATTTATCTGCAGTAGCCCCGTTTCCCGTATTGTATAGGCCACCATGTTGTTTTTCGGATGTGGCGTCTGGTGCTAAGGGGCTAAATGCTTTTCAGGGTCTCATGTGTCAAGAATGTGTCTGACTCAATAAAAGTACTTCACTGTCCCTCAGTTTCTAATCAACGATCAAAAATATCGGTTTTGCTCCTACTCCTGGGGTTAATTCTTCACATTCCACTCATTCGAAATTTCTCATAACCTGCCTTTAGAATAATATTGAAGAGCTTCGTTAGAGCTGAGGTAATTGAAGATTTAACCGATTTAATTTTCGTTCCTAATCCAGTCTAGACCCTCCAACTTACCAGTTCGTCCATTGAGTTCCAATGTGTTCTACTGGCACATAGAAGACATTGGAACTCAGGGGACGAGTTTTTAATTTTGATAACACTCTCCAGGTTTCCTATTCTGAAATGTCAAAGTCAAGAGGCCTAGAAGAATGGATTCGATCTTGTAATTAGGAAAGTTTTTGTATTATTTCCGCTTTAAACTCTTCATTAAAAATATCTGATGGTGCAGGGTTATGTATGCAAGATAAGTGAAAATAGTTAACCCTTTACTCAACGAATCGCTCGCATCCGCCCGTGTAATATGCAAATTCAGCAGCTGAAAAAATATTATTTTTCGAAAAATTTCAACAAAACCATATCATGTGACAACTCTTTGGAACGAGCTCGTCGAGCTCGTTCCAAAGAGGGGTCACATGATATGGTTTTGTTGAAATTTTTTGAAAAAATGTAAAAAATGATATTTAAAATAATAAATTTTGAAATCGTCTGCGTTGGGTAAAGGGTTAATTTTCTTGTTCAATCTGAAAGGTCAGGTTGCCGGCTAGTTTATTTATTTATTTATTTATTTATTGGTGTTTAAGGTCACATACTTATACACAATGGCTAATCATGACCGTGACAGTTGTACGGGTGGCGGAAGCCGGAGTACCCGGAGAGAACCACCGATCAACGACGAGCAGCTGCCAGCTCCTGACGCTTAGTTAGATTTTTGATAACGATCTCGGAATAAGCTAAACTAAAACGCACACATTAACCCTTTACCCAAGGTAGCTTCAAAAAACGGCCAGCAAAATTCACAAGAATTTCCATTCAGTTTTCATTAATTTTTTCATTGTTTGTCTTACAAACATAGCGCATGGCCCCATAATTGGATCGAGCTGGTTGAGCTCATTCCATTGAGGGGTTAAAAGCAATGTTTTTGACGCAAAAACTTCTAACATTTAAATATTTTGCAAGTGTCGTCTGCTTTTCGTGTTAGGTAAACGGTTAAAAAAAACATTTATTGAGTGGATAACGAAACCACTCCCTCCATGGTGACATAAAATAAAATATCGTCTCGCGTAGCTACACAACAAGTGAACATGTTTTTTCTTCTTTCTCACTCGTAAAATAATTTCGGTATTTACAACATTTTTTTTATACCTTGCCCTCAACTGTCCTTGAAGACTAGAATAATTATGTATATGTTTTAGTGTTGATGTTTGTCCGAATGTTTCTTTTTTTTTTCTTAAGGTGTCGACGTGCAATTCTTGTCGAGCCTCTTACGATCCAGTGCCAAAGGAAAAGGAATGGGGTTGGGCATCATACAATTGCTCGTGTGGAAATAAATTCAGGTAAGAAAACTGATATTCCATACACGGCTGATACGCCCTCGTACAGTCGTATAAAACAATGATATTAGGCTAATAGTCCAGGCAAATTAGACATAAAAATGAGAAAGTAAGGAAAAAAATCGGAGAAAGCTGATTTCTTTATATGTTTCCGGGACACACATTGCGGATAAAGTGTGAAAAGTCCCCGCGAATCCGAGTTGAGCTTTTTTAGTTATAGCGTTTTTTTGATGAAAAATTTTTTTTTTTTTAAAATTCGACCCAGCTCCATATTTCTCATTCTTATTCGCCTTAGTAGGGTGAGAATCATAAATATCGTGCTGAATTATATTGAGAATACATATCCCCAACAGAAAATGCCAACTTTGTACCAATCCTCACACTCAATGGTGAAATATTCACAAAAATGTACAAAATTACGAAAAAAAATGTATTGTTTTCATACACACAACGGTACACAACGTCCATTATATCAAATCTACGACTACTTTGGGAGTTAAATTATATATCAAAAATTGCAGAAAAGCAGTGGCTTTATAATGATATATAACAATAGTCATTTATTCCATAATGAACTGGTGAAACGTGTGAAATATTAACCATACCCCCTAAACTCAAATTCAAACGGCATCGACTTTTCTCATTCAAATACCGTATTATAGCATCATTGTTTCAATTTCCATGTTCGATTAAATCACATAATGTGGTGTTCGCCTACACTCAAGATAAGTTGACAAAAGTTTTCGTTAGACTCGGCGGCTTCCATATGATTATGTCATATTTAGGGGCAATTGGTTCGATCATGGCTGGTAGCGGCTTGGATGAACTTTGGGGGACTGTTTATGCTGGTGGGTCAATCCATCATTTGATCAGTGGTCATGCATATTCAAGAGCAGTTCGTGCCCATTTGCTAACACAAATTGCCATTACAAAACTTGTGTTTGAAGAAAGCCGAACACTAGATAAAATAGACTGCACAGAAGTCAATGAAATATTCCGTGGACTTGCCAGAGGTGACTGTACAACAGCTGACGCTGTCAATCAAGAAAGTGTCAACCATCTACTGTCAAAATTACACGAACTGCTCCAGAATGCGTCCGTAGGACGCACAGGAAAGCTTTGGGTACAATACTACGAGCAAATAGGTCTTCTCCAGTTGTTCTTGAGAGCAGAGCGCACAGGCGACTGGGAACTCCACACATATTGTGTTCGCAATATGATTCCAGTATTTCACGCAGGTGGTCATTTTGCATACGCAAAAAGTTCTCATCTCTATTTGCAGCAGATGAATGAGCTAACAGAAATAATGCAACAGGATGATTTGAAGTTGTTCACTGAGAAAGGTTACTTTACCATAAGGCGCTCAGATAAATTCTGGGACGGGATATATTCTGATCAGACCATAGAGCAGTGTTTAATGAGAATGTTCAAGCTCCCTGGTGGTCTCGCACATGGCAGGGTAATAACCGATAGCACTGTTGCGAAATGGGTCCATGGACTACCTCTTTGCCTTCCGATATGTAATGCTCTCGAAAATTTTGTTCATGTTCACACTGGTCATGGCGAACAACATCGGGATCTCCGTCAAAGTTCACAATTGACTGATGCCAATGATATCACCAAATTATTGAACTGGCTCAGAGTGCATTCCCCCTTTCAGAATAGAGATCCACTACAATTAGTCTCTATAGCGACCGGGCTTGTGGCCGACGAAACTGTGAACTGTGACCAAGTTCGCAAAATTGGTGAATGTTGCGTATCGAATGTTGTAAGCAAAACGTTCAACAGCATCAAACTACGACGTGTTGACACTGTGAAGTCTTTCGCATCGATGGCAAATAGCATCAAAGTCCGTGGAAGTAAGGTAGTGATTGACCCCACAATTCTGTTCAACCGCATCACATGTGTTATTCAGTCACAAGCAGAGATGGAAGAGTATCTCAAATATGAACTCGCCCCGAAACCACCAGCATTGTTTGATTCTGCTGGAATGAGGAATACACAGAAAAGCACGCTCGGTAAGATCCTCAAAACATACGGTTCCGAGCAAACTAAAATCCCAGAACATTCTCTGTTTGTTGTAGATGGTGGATTTTTATTGAGGGCAGTTGTATGGCCTAAACAGTCGTCATATAAGGACATATGTACATCATATTCCAATTATCTAGTGAGACATTTTGGGGCGAACGTCGTGGTTGTTTTTGATGGTTATGCTTGTACAATGTCGACAAAGGGCATGGAACAAGCCCGTAGATCTAAAGACAGGTATTCCATTGATATCAATATCTCACCCGAGTTACCAGCCACCACACCCCAATCCGATTTCCTTGCAAATGCCAAGAACAAAACCCAACTGACCGATCGTCTAATGCAGGAGCTATCTGCTATCAATATTCAGTCCAAGCAGGCCGAGGCTGATGCTGATGTACTGATAGCCGAAACTGCACTTGACATCGCTCAAGATGACAACAATGTTGTCGTTGTGGGAACAGACACAGACTTGTTAGTCATTCTTACCTCTCGAGTTCAACCGGGATGTAATATTCACATGATGTATTCCATTACCCCAAACTTACTAGTTTCCATTACCCCAAACTTACTAGTTGGACAGGAAGTTTGGTAGATTTAGAAAAATTCACAGAACATGCTAATAAAATTCACCCCAGCATTAGAGTAACGTTACGGCACAGTGACCGATCTATCGAATTTCTTGATATGTATGTGAATATTGACCGCGGGGGGCTATACACCGATCTCTATCGAAAACCGACAGATAAACAGCTTTACCTATTAAAACACTCAGACCACCCGACGCACACGAAACGATCAGTGGTATATAGTTTAGGAATGAGAATAAAACGAATATGTTTGCGGGATGATGACTACAACAGGTGCCGTAATGAACTGAAAAAACAACTGAGAAAGCGAGGATATGGGGGTACTTTTATTGAAAGAGAACTCTCCAAAGTTGACCAATTTAAACGGGCAGAATTATTAAATAAAAAATGTAACAGTGAGAATAAATCTAACAGCAGAGTCCCACTGGTCACCACATACACATCATGGCTGCCAGACTTGGGAAAAATTACCAAGAAGTACATGGGAACATTACATGAATCCACCAAAATGAAAGAGGTGTTCAGTCAACCACCATTAATCGCATTCAGAAGAGCTAAAAATCTGGGAGACCTGCTTGTACACAGAAAGACTGCAAATGCTATGTCAACCCCGGTCAAAAACTGTAATCCTCAATGTAATGTGTGTAACATTCTCGTCAGAGGTAGTATTAAATCAGCAGAAGGTAGAGAATTTAATGTTCTCAAGAGTGTGAACTGTAAAAATAGGAATCTGATTTATACGTTGGACTGCCAGAAATGTAAAAACGCCGTGTATGTAGGGGAAACATCTAGACAACTACAAGAAAGAATTACAGAACATTTGCGTGACGCTAGGCTACACTGCGATAAACCGGTCTTCCGGCATTTCAATAGCAACGGTCATTCAATCACAGACATGCGCGTCGCCATCATGGAGTGTGTATCGGGAGGAAAAAGTTTGCGCCTCATAAAAGAAAACAAGTGGATAACGCGATTAGGGACAGACAGCGACAGGGGCTTCAATGCAAAAATAAACAGGACTGAAGCAACGTCAAATGTATCGTGGTAAGAAATGACGCTTCACATATGACGTTTTCCAACTAACGTCAATACTGTAAATATCTTGTGTTTAGTAGAAAGGACGCAAAACAGATAGGATGTAAAACTGTGTAATTAATCCACTGAAGAAGGGCAATGCCCGAAAGCTTTGGAACTGAGCTAAATTACATGTTTATACAATTAACTGTGAGTCCCTACCTGGACTATATTGAATTTACTAGTTTCAGTTAGTGAAATAGCAACCAAAATGGGTGACCATAGAAGCAACCTCCTTGTAGCACATTCTATAAGTGGTTGTGACACTACTTCTGCACTCTTTCGAGTTGGTAAGAAGAAAGTATTCAGTACAATTGTCTCCGATGATACTAGCGACTCACAACAGTATGTCAACACAATTTTGGCGGATGACAGTACACCAAGTGCAGTAGCCGCTGCCGGGGAACAACTTCTCCTGATCTTATACGGGAGTAAAACTGTTTCCTCTCTCGACCAATATAGATATGTCACTTACAAGCGTTATGAAGCAAAATCTAAACTGAATAAACCCATCGACCTAGCCTCACTCCCACCAAGCAGCGATGCTGCACAACTACATGTCTACAGATGTTATCTCCAGGTCCAACAATGGCTGGGCACTTCGCTTCCTCCGACGGATTGGGGGTGGTCGCTAGACAATGTACTTCTTGTACCGACTGCAGCCACAAAGCCATGTGCCCCCGATAACCTACTGAATCTGATCAGTTGTGGTTGCAAGAGTGCTTGTACAAAAAGGTGTGGGTGTAAGAAGGCAGGACTCTCTTGCTCAGGTTTGTGTAATTGCAGTTCGGATTCTTGTAACAACCACAGAAACACTGTCCTGTCGGAAATTTCTGAGTTCGATGAATAATATGTATATAGGTCATGTCATTTCTGTATATAGCGTTGATAATAGTCAATGTAACTTAATCCATGTTGATTGATTTGTACATTCTGTAAATATTATTTATTGATTTTTGTACATTCTGTAAATATTATTTATTGATCTAATGCTGCCAGACACAGACGTGTCTGTTCGGTCCCAAGCCCGAAAATAGTTGAGTTCTCATGCTGACGAATTTTATGCCAAAAGGGGAACTCGACCAGAAGCAGAGGGGGTCTTCCATAATGTCTATTTTGTAAGCAATGATAAAAGTCTTCAAATGGTGGTGGATTTTTTATCGTCTGTCCAACTAACATCCCGTTCTGTACTACGACCCTTTGGGCAAATCCGTTAGGAAAATCGTCATTTTTTGCGTAAATCCGATACTTTTTTGTGAATTTTCAATAATTTTTCGCAGAAATTGTCACAGAATGCACATTTTCCTCTAGGTAAATGTATATTAGACATTATGTAGCTCGAAATACGCGTAAACAAAAAATACAGTTGGATCAATTCGAGGTTACAAAGTTCGTGCGATTTTTTTTTATTTTTTTCAAACGCGTTTTCGAAAAAAGGCTGTAGAAAAAAAAGCTCAACTGGGATTTTAGGGGACTTTTGTCTAATCGTTCAGTGACATGTACTCGACATTCCCTGAAAAAAATCAGCTTTCTCCGATTTTTTTCCCTAGTGAAACCTAATGTTCTTGGGCTATAAAGAAAATTAATCTTTTGATTCTCAGGCAGCGGCGCATTCGTTTATTCAGCCCGCGTTCGTCATATTTATTTCGGAGGCAAAATTCAAGATGTATAAAACTATCATAGAGTTGCGATTTTAGCGGTATCACATCGCGATCTGCGTTGCAGTACGTCGTATACATTGATACAGTATTGATATTTTCTTCGTCAAATGCGACACGATACTCTTATGTATGTACAAATTAAATATTTATTTAACTGGCTGAGGGCTAGATTATTTTTGGTGGTCCGAATTCGTTCATCTAAAATTGTTTTATTATAAATTATTGGAGAGTGCCAACAGGCACTCTCCAATAATTTGTAATAGAACAAAATTGTATAAACAAACTATTATTTACGTTTGACTGAATACGAAACATGGGTAAGGAAAATGTTAGTTTTACACTGGTAACCTCATTTTTAGCTTAACTTTCGCGAAGCCAAATTTGAGGTATTGTCATAGCCCGTCCGTCTGTCTGTCCGTCCGTCGCGCCGTCAACACGTCTCGGGCTAGAGGCCGTATTTATAAACCGATCTTTACCAAACTTCTTGGATACCTTTGTTATCACCGTGGGACGAGAACGAGTGTTTTTGGGGTCCGGTCCGAAATTCTAGATGGCCGCTGGCAGCCATTTTGTACAAAATTAGGTGCAATCAGATGTTTGCGTAGAACTTCCATATGAAAGCTCTGATTCGAATAATTTTTAGCTAAACTTTGGCGAAGCCAAATTTGAGGTATTGTCATAGCCCGTCGTCCGTCTGTCCGTCCGTTGCGTCGCGTCGTCAACACGGCTCGGGCTAGAGGCCGTATTTTTTAATCGATCTTCACAAACTTCTTGGGTACCTTTGTTATCATCGTGGGACGAGAACGAGTGTTTTGGGGTCCGGTCCGAAATTCAGGACGGCCGCTGGCAGCCATTTTGTACAAACCTAGGTGCAATCAGCTTTTTGCGCAGAACTTCCATATGAAAGCTCTGATTTGAATAAATTTTTGTATAAGTGTTTAGTACCATGGGATGCATCACATATAATACGTGTTTTTTTCTCGTGCGTAAATTATGCAAATTAGACTAACTTTGATTTATTTATTGTTACTTTCAGCACTGTAAGTGCAAATGCCAATACGGTTCCGGGCTAGAGGCCGTATTTATGAACCGATCTTTACGAAACTTCTTGGGTCTTGGGTACCTTTGTTATCACCATGGAACGAGAACGAGTGTTTTGGGGGTCCGGTCTGGAATTCAAGATGGCCGCTGGCAGCCATTTTGTACAGAATTAGGTGCAATCAGAGTTTTGCGCAGAACTTTCACATGGAAGCGCTGATTTGAATAATTTTTTTTTGTGTGAATGTTTAGTACCATGGGATACATCACATATAATACGGGTTTTTTTTCTTGTGCGTAAATTATGCAAATTAGACTAACTTTGATCTATTTAGTGTTACTTTCAGCACTGTAACTGCAAATGCCAATACGGCTCGGGCGAGAGGCCGTATTTATGAACTGATCTTTACGAAACTTCTTGAGTACTTTGGTATTACCGTGGGACGAGAACGAGTGGTTTTTGAGTGCGGTCCGAAATTCAAGATGGCCACCGGCAGCCATTTTGTACTTTAGTTAGTGCAATCAGTATTTTGTACAGAACTTCTGTATGAAAATTCTGATTTGAATACATTTTTGTATGAATATTTAGTAACATGGAATACATCACATATAATACGAGTTTTTTTCTCGAGCATAAATTGTGCAAATAAGATGATTTATTCAGTGCTACTTATACACAGTAGGTGCACGTGTCAATACGGCTCGGGCTAAAGGCTGTATTTATGAACCGATCTTCACAAAACTTCTTGGGTACCTTTGTTATCACCTTGGAACGAGAACGAGTTTTTTCTGGATGCGGTCCAAAATTCAAGATGACTGCCAGTGGCCATTTTGTACCGAAACTAGGTCCAATCAGTTTTTTGTACACAACTTCTATACGGCTCAGGCTAGAGGCCGTATTTTAGAACCGATCTTTACGAAACTTCTTGGGTACCTTTGTTATCACCGTGGGACGAGAACGAGTGTTTTGGGGTGCGGTCCAAAATTCAAGATGTCCGCCAACAGCCATTTTGTACCAAAATTAGTGCAGTCAGTTTTTTTGTACAGAACTTCTGTTTGAAAGTTCTGATTTGAATAAATGTTTGTAGGAATGTTTAGTAACATCGAATACATCACATGTAATACGGTTTTTTTCTCGTGCAGAAATTATGCAAATTAGATGAACTTTGATTTGTTCAGTGCTACTTATACACAGTAAATGCACATCGCAATACGGCTCGGGCTAGAGTCTGTATTTATGAACCGATCTTCACGAAACTTCTTGGGGTATCTTTGTTATAACCTTGTGACAGGAACGAGTGTTCTTGGGTGCCTTTGTTATCACTGTACTATGAGAACAAATATTTTTGGGTTCAGTCAGACCCACTCTGGGACTCAAAGATTTCTTTTCCAGTTTAGCATCTAACTGTAACCCCACCTTTACAATACTTGACCTATATATTTGTTACAGGCTACGGTCAGCATTTATGTACAGACCGTTACAATACTTCACATGTACCTTTGTTATCAGGTCATTACCTAGATGCTTGTCATTGCTGTATCACATACTATACATGTACATGTCTTAAACAAGTTGAGCTACAGTGTCATTGACACTTTCATTTGTATGAATGTTTAATACAATGGGATACATCACATTTAATACAGGCTTTTTTCTCGTGTGTAAATTATGCAAATTAGACTAACTTTGATTTATTTAGTGTTACTTTCAGCACTGTAAGTGCAAATGCCAATACGGCTCGGGCTAGAGGCCGTATTTATGAACAGATCTTTTACGAAACTTCTTGGGTACCTTTGTTATCACCGCGGGACGAGAACGAGTGTTTTGGGGTCCGGTCTGAAATTCAAGATGTCCGTTGGCAGCCATTTTGTACAAACTTAAGTGCAATCAGATTTTTGCACAGAACTTCCATATGAAAGCGCTGATTTGAATATTTTTTTGTGTGAATGTTTAGTACCATGGGATACTTCACATATAATACTTTTTTTTCTCGTGCATAAATTATGCCAATTAGACTAACTTTGATCTATTTAATGTTACTTTCAGCACTGTAACTGCAAATGCCAATACGGCTCGGGCTCGAGGCCGTATTTATGAACCGATCTTTACGAAACTTCTTGGATAGATATCTTTGTTGTCACCGTGGGGCGAGAACGAGTGTTTTGGGGTTCGGTACGAAATTCAAGATGGCCACTGGCGGCCATTTTGTACCGAAATTAGGTGCAATCAGTTTTTGTACAGAACTTCTATATGAAAGATCTGATGAATAAATTTTTGTACGAATATTTAGTAACATGGAATACATCACATATATTACGGGTTTTTTTTCTCGTGCATATATTATGCGAATTACACTTTTTCTCTCATTCATTATTGTTGACTTGGTCACAACAAATACTGATTCCTGTCATATTCATTATTGTTGACCTGGTCACAACAAATCCTGATTCCTGTCATATTCATTATTGTTGGCCTGGTCACAACAAATACTGATTCCTATCATATTCATTATTGTTGACCTGGTCACAGCAAATACTAATTCCTGTCATATTCATTATTGTTGACTTGGTCACAACAAATACTGATTCCTGTCATATTCATTATAGTTGACCTGGTCACAACAAATCCTGTCATATTCACTATTGTTGACCTGGTCACAGCAAATACTAATTCCTGTCATATTCATTATTGTTGACCTGGTCACAACAAATACTAATTCCTGTCATATTCATTATTGTTGACCTGGTCACAACAAATACTGATTCCTGTCATATTCACTATTGTTGACCTGGCCACAGCAAATACTAATTCCTGTCATATTCATTATTGTTGACCTGGTCACAACAAATACTAATTCCTGTCATATTCATTATTGTTGACCTGGTCACAACAAATACTGATTCCTGTCATATTCATTATTGTTGACCTGGTCACAGCAAATACTAATTCTTGTCATATTCATTATTGTTGACATGGTCACAGCAAATACTAATTCCTGTCATATTCATTATTGTTGACCTGGTCACAACAAATACTAATACCTGTCATATTCATTATTGTTGACGTGGTCACAACAAATACTGATTCCAGTCATATTCATTATTGTTGACCTGGTCACAGAAAATACTAATTCCTGTCATATTCATTATTGTTGACCTGGTCACAGCAAATGCTAATTCCTGTCATATTCATTATTGTTGACCTGGTCACAACAAATACTGATTCCTGTCATATTCATTATTGTTGACCTGGTCACAACAAATACTAATTCCTGTCATATTCATTATTGTTGACCTGGTCACAACAAATACTGATTCCTGTCATATTCATTATTGTTGACCTGGTCACAGCAAATACTAATTCTTGTCATATTCATTATTGTTGACCTGGTCACAGCAAATACTAATTCCTGTCATATTCATTATTGTTGACCTGGTCACAACAAATACTAATACCTGTCATATTCATTATTGTTGACGTGGTCACAACAAATACTGATTCCAGTCATATTCATTATTGTTGACCTGGTCACAGAAAATACTAATTCCTGTCATATTCATTATTGTTGACCTGGTCACAGCAAATGCTAATTCCTGTCATATTCATTATTGTTGACCTGGTCACAACAAATACTGATTCCTGTCATATTCATTATTGTTGACCTGGTCACAGCAAATACTAATTCCTGTCATATTCATTATTGTTGACCTGGTCACAACAAATACTGATTCCTGTCATATTCATTATTGTTGACCTGGTCACAGCAAATACTAATTCCTGTCATATTCATTATTGTTGACCTGGTCACAGCATATACTAATTCCTGTCATATTCATTATTGTTGACTTGGTCACAACAAATACTAATTCCTGCCATATTCATTATTGTTGACCTGGTCACAGCAAATACTAATTCCTGTCATATTCATTATTGTTGACCTGGTCACAGCAAATACTAATTCCTGTCATATTCATTATTGTTGACCTGGTCACAACAAATACTAATTCCTGTCATATTCAAAGTTGAGCTACATTGTCATTGACACTTTCATTTTGATTGTGGCTTCTAACACTCAACCAGTTAAAAAACTCCTTGTTTTTTTAATCTCCATTTTAGTTGTTCTATATTGATTTTGTGTTGTATGATCACTGTTACAAAAAAAACTATTAGCGAAATCAACATGGAAGCTCTAGTATTTAATTTTAGGCTCTCATAATTGGATTTTAGGCATCGGCGACCATTCCATCGGAAATAAAAAATAAAAATAAAAACCACCCTCCCTCATTCGTTTAAAAAAAGAAATGCCTGAGAATCAATTACTTAATTTTGTTTGGCCTTAACACTTTCAACACTGGCACCTGGAACGTATCATTTCAGTCAATACTGTCAACAGCAAAATGGGCAAAATCATCCTGGTTTGTTGGGAGGATCAGCCTCACTTAAAACCATCCTGGTTTGTTGGGAGGTTCAGCCATGCTAAAAATCATCCTGGTTTGTTGGGAGGTTCAAAATGCGAAACGATTCTCATATGTATACAAAATAAATATTTATTTAACTGGTTGAAGACTACATTATTTTTGGTGGTTTGAATTTGTTCATCAAAAATTGTTGTATTACAAATTATTGGAGAGTGCCAACAGGCACTCTCCAATAATTTGTAATAGAACAAACATGTATAAACAAACTATTATTTAAGTTCAACTGAATACGAAACATGGGTAAGGAAAATGTTACTTTTGCACTGGTACCCTCATTTTTTTTGAAACACCTGATTGTGGCTTCTAGCACTCAACCAGTTAAAAAACTCCTTATTATTTTTGATTTCCATTTTAGTTGTTCTATATTGATTTTGTGTTGTATGATCACTGTTACAAAAAACTAATATCAGTGAAATCAACATGGAAGCTCTAGTATTTAATTCTGGCTCTCACAACTGGATTGTATGCATCGGCGACTATTCCATCAGGAATAAAAAATAAAAACCGCCCTCCCTCGTTCGTTTTTTTTTTTTAAAAAATGCCTGAGAATCAATTATTTAATTTTGTTTGGCCTAATGACGTCAGTAGCCCTACTATTACCGTATCAAGTCGTTCAAAGAGAAACAGTCTTGAAGATGATTACATGTGTACCACTGATCTATACAGTTAAAACTAGAAGTCCTGTCACGCATAGTGCGCTTATCTAGGCTTAATTGCGCGATGGAATTGCGCGCAATTGCCACATCGAATGGCATCCAAAGCACGGCAGGTTCTCCTGGTTACTCATAGCAAACACATGCAATGTTTCTGCCAATGGACCTCCGGGTTACCCGGAGGTCCATTGGCGGAAACATTGCTTGTGCACAGGCCATATGTACAGAATTTGATAGCTTTACTTGGGCCATAACGCGCTCATTAACGCGCATATCAACGTGCAATTTGTGCGCATTTCATGACAGGACTTCTAGTTTTAACTGTAAACAGAGGGACTGATGAAACGTCAGCGAAAAACGTGGCAACACAGCACGTGGTAACTCCGTGCCATATTATGATCTAAGAGCTGTAAGGCTGCGATTGTAGTCACGGTGTAATAACTTACACTACATCAAACATCATGGTCTGCACCTACAGTTAGTACCAAAACTAGTAACACGTCATTAACTTTTTAATTTCGGCACTAATTTGTTGTTAACTCTGTGCATGCTACTGGTGGATATTCCTGCCCCGCACAAGGTTTCTCTTGTTACTGATATAAGTATAATTTGGGTATATTTAAACATATTTTCCCTATAAATTGAATGGATTTTTTCACCAAAGATTTCTTGTTATATTTAGATTAATGTTTCATCAACTCTAGTCATGGCTGCTTTACAGCAGCCACGACTAGATTTGATGAAAAAATAATCTAAATACAACAATACTAGATTTGATGAAAAATGAGAGTGGTGGTCGAGTGGATAAGTGCGCTAGTCTCTCGCGGAAGAGGTCCCGGGATCGATTCCCGGTCGGAGAAAGTTCTCGAGGTATCCGAACAACACTCTCAGTCAGCATCAATTGTGGGGTTGATGCTGTCACAGCATACCGTCCTATCGGATGGGGACGTAAAATGGCTGCCCTCTGTACGTAGAGAGACACACTCCGTGCAGGCTAAATATCCCTTCCTAGTATTCGAGAAGAGCTAGGCCACGAAGTTGCCGCTACGAAGGTCATCCCACACAGCTGCGCCATTGGGCCAAGGAGAGGCGTTAATATAAGTTGCATAACTTGTTCACCAATCTTTGTAAAGTGAATAAGATTAAATAAAAATGAAAAAAATATCTTGAAAATACTCAGCGGGTTGAGAGTTAATATTGACTAACTAAGGTATATTGAAAATATTCAATTTGCATTGCCGCGGAAAAGGTGCGCATAAAAAGTTTAAAAGTATTCGTTTATCACAATCATTACAAACAACCGGAAATTGCGGGTTACGTCAAGAAATTCACTACTATCTAGAAAAAAAGCTTTTGTTGAACATTGTTCATATATAGGAACAAATCCGCCACATCACCCCCCCCCCCCCCCACCCTCCGCCCCCCCCCCCCCCCCCCCCACACACACACAAACAGACACTTCTCAAGATTGTGGAAGTTGGTATGTTATTCTGTTTGTGACTAATGGGTATTCCAGTTATGCAGTCATGTACATATCAGTTATTTATCAGCTCTCTTTGCCGGACAAGAAAACGCCTTTTAAATGTGTGACGTAACAACAGTATCCAATGTCTTCATATTTTTTCAACTTATTCCCCAACCCATACACACATTAGCCTATTAGATCACTAGCAAATAGGAATCTCTGGAAAACAGCTATGAAATGACATTAATACAGCGAGAGAGACAGAGTGTTGACTAAGGTGTTGAGTAATATTTATACGTTGACTTGAAAGAACTTCATTTTTCATTGAAGGAACATACATGTAACTGACTTGAAACACGTCACTGGAACGAGTTCGACCGTTCAATCAGACTTCACAAGACATGGTTTTGTTGACGTTCTTTGAAAGAATATTTCTTTCAACTGAACGATTTGTAAATTATACGGACGGATGCAGTTCATTGGGTTAGGGGTTAAATAAGAAAACAAACTCATTTGTTATATTATATTATTTCAATGAAAAAAATGTGACCGATGAACGAATAGAAATTTGATGTCATTAAATGAAAGACAACTCAAGTATTCCCTGTCATTTTGCATCCGTCCAGTAAAACCTCGAATCCATAACTTACTCCCCTCCCCGTGGGAAACGCGGGAAGTGGAGCAGTGCTTGTTTACTCGGTAGACGAGTTCTGTTTTACGTGTAAAATAGGACACGGTAACTAACACGTCTGTTTCGGGGAAACTGCTTCCTTTATTGTGGGCGATGTCGCGAGTAACACCATAGCTGCCCCTGACCCCGTCGGGGAGCACAAGCCCATTTGTCGGAGAAATTCTTGCAGCACCCCTGGGTGGAGACCCTCTCACCTAGGCAGCCTAGGTATAAACGATTTGCTACACCTCCTCTGTTCATATGTTGCGGTCATGTTTTTAGCTATAGGTGCTAAAATGATCTTATTTACCAATACATAAATAATTAAATAGCTAACTTGTTCCCCTTCAGAAATGAAAGTTGCGGACATGATATCGCCATAGATTCTAAGCATGACCTTAATCACCAATACATAAAAAATAGCTAACTTAATCCCCTTCAGAAATAAAATATATTTTCACCAAGGAAATGTCGACATCGATTATTCAATACGATTTTCTGACTTACGCAGATGTCTTTCATTATTTATGTATTGGTGTTTAAGGTCACATACTTATGCACAATGGCAAATCGTGACCGTTACAATTTTACGGGTAGAGGAAGCCGGAGTACCCGGAGAGAACCACCGAGCATCGACGAGCAACTGTCAGCTCCTCAACATTTTAACTCTGTTCAAGTTCTGTTCAAGCAGGGTTACAGCGGTTGAAGAAACGTGCACCATCGTACAGTAGCCCTTAGTACACGGCAGCATCGTGCCCCCACGAAGGCAGTCGGGATAAAATGCCTTGCCCAAGGACTCAACGCGGATCGTCCCGGGCGGGGATCGAACACGGAACCTCTAGCATAGAAATCCAGCAATAAAATACATTTTCACCAAGGAAATGTCAACACCGATTATTCAATACGATTTTCTGACTCACGCAGATGTCTTTCATTATTTATTTATTGGTGTTTAAGGTCACATACTTATGTACAATGGCTAATCGTGACCGTTACAGTTTTACGGGTAGAGGAAGCCGGAGTACCCGGAGAGAACCACCGAGCATCAACGAGCAACTGTCAGCTCCTCAACATACTAACTCTGTTCAAGCTCCGCTCAAGCAGGGTTACAGCGGTTGAAGACATGTGCACCATCGACGTGCAGTATGCCTTAGTACACGACATCATCGTGTCCCCATGAAGGCAACCGGGATAAAGTGCCTTGCCCAGGGACACAACGCGGGTCAACCCGGACGGGGATCGAACTCGGAACCTCTAGCATAGAAGTCCAACAGTCTACCACTAAGCCACCGCCGCGTTCCCCAGGTGTCATTCACACGCATTAGTTACAATTTTCCAAGAGGATACAATAACACTACTTCTGATATCTATTTTTATCTTACAATAAGTATTATTGGGCCTGTACTTACCTAGATGCATCGTGTATCAGGGCCTCTGGTACAAAATCTGTATTTTGCAACAGCAGAATACAGGCGCGTGTTCAGTAACGATTTATTTACGTTATTATTTCTAGAACACCACACGTTTTCGAAAGTTATTTGCTTAAGGCGGACAGAGGATGTCTTCTTAAACGTACCATTACTAAATCATTAACTCTTACCTCGCTGGGTATTTTTTAAATATTTTTCATCCAGTCTAGTCATAGCTGCTTCACAGATTGGATACAAAATTCACGTTTCATGTAAATTTAACTCAAGCAATCACTGGTCAAAAGATCCCTTCAATTTACAAGGAGGAAATTTAGTTGAATGTACCCATACTATACGTATTTTAGTGACAAGAAATTTTGTGTCTTGTGCAGGAGTACCCACCAGCAGCATGTAAAGACTTGAGCCACATTTCTTTTATGTTTCTGTAACCGAATCGTTGGAAGCATTCGAGTTAAAACAACACAATGTTTATTTGCGCAGTCTTTTCAAGAAATATTAAACAAAGGCGCTCATTAAGTTTATCCGGGGATCGAGAACGTTCTAGTCTGCCGTACATGTATAGTTCACGTTCAAGCGAAACGACATGCGTTTTGTTGTGAAAACGAAATCATAAAATAGTTAACCCTTTACCCAACGAATCGGCCGCATCCGCCCGCGTAATATGCAAATTCAGCAGTTGAAAAAATAGTATTTTTCACAAAAATGTGAACAAAACCATATCATGTGACCCCTCGTTGGAACGAGCTCGTTCCAACGAGGGGTCACATGATATAGTTTTGTTGATATTTTTTGAAAAAAAATGAAAAATGATATTTAAAATAATAAATTTGGATATCGTCTGCGTTGAGTAAAGGGTTAATAAAGTAGGGAGTCATAAGATAAATCAAGCGTCATCAATTTGGTCATGTGGAAAAAGTTGTGTCCAAGTCTCCTTCTTGTATCTACAGCTATATCTCGATTCGACCCTAATACATTATTTTGTACATAAATATGGTGATGATAATGGTCTATGGTCCCAGGTTTTAAACACAGGAATCTCAATTCATGGAAGATCCGTGAAGATTCAACTGCTTGAATTTAATGTATATCGCCAATGCAAGCAGGAATTCCATCAGGCATCGTCCTAACACCGCGCAACTGGATTGAAAACGGGATTTTGGGGCTTTTTTTTGGAAGGTGGCCTCGATGGGAGTCGATCCCGGGTCTACGGCACCCAATCGCCTGGCCATAAATGCTCTGCCACAACACCAAATGAGCCATGTAAGGGAGTGGATTCCAATCGCCTGGCCATAAATGTTCTGTCACCATGCCAACTGAGCCACTGACATGGCTCAGTTGGTATGGTTGCAGAGCATGTATAGCCAGTCGATTGGGTAGACCAGGGATCGACTCCCGTCGAGGCCACCTTCCCAAAAGAAAATTCAGTTTTCAATGCGGTTGCGCGGTGTTAGGACGATGTCTGGTGGAATTCCTGTTTGACAATGGCGATATAATATATAGATAATAATATATATTTATTTCAAATTATTATTTTCCAAATTATGATTTACTCGGATTTCCGGGTTTGATTATAAACGATACTTCCACAAGTGAATTATGCAATCAACAATTGTGTCATGTATCCGTGCGCGCAAACAAAGACGCTTTGCCGTGGATGTAATGGGGACTTCATTGTTTTTAAATCCCTTACCTAATATGAAAAGCAGACGACACTTGCAAAAACAATTTTTGAATAGCTATTATTTTCATTTTTTGTCTCAAAAATAGGTTATGATCCCTGATTGGAACGAGCTCGGCGAGCTCGTTCCAATTAGGGGGTCATAACCTATGTTTTAGAGACAAAAAATGAAAAAATAATGAAAATTAATTGGCGATTTTTAAGAATGGCGCTGGCCGTTAAGTTAGGTAAAGGGTTAAATAATATAATTATCGTTAATAATGAAAAGTAATAAACAGAGTAATCGCTTGACTGAACTGGTTACGTGAAATAATTCATTCGAGGCGAGGGACTATATTGTAAAACACTCGTGCACATTCGCGCACTCGTGTTTGTACAACGTCCCTCACCTATCATGAATTATTTCACGTAACAAGTGCAGTCAAACGATTACTCTCTATTTATTTATTCACTAAAACCAACACGTCGTCTAATTTTGATTTTAAAACAAAGTTGTCTTCAGCTCTAAATTTACTGGAATATTAAACTTTAACGTGTCTGTCGTTCATGCCAACACGTAAAGTATACCATTTTACGTTAACAAGTTTAGTCATGTCTTAGAGATTTTGGTCGCCCCGACCTTCTTTCGCCTTGTGGAACAGCAGCGTGAAATTCTCACAAACTTCCGTATGGCACTCTGAATATGGATAAGCGGATGACCAAAAATTTATACTGTCTTTATGCGAATTAACCCAAACACCCTCAAATATTTGAAAAATCTGTCTACTATCAAATAATGATTCCAATAAGGTCTAAAAAAAAGTTAAAATATGTTTCTCAGGCCGTCCAGTATGGTCGTTTTGGCTGCCTGAACTTCTTTTTAACCAATCAAACTAAAAAAAAATATTTTACCCAAGTTAATAAAATTGATAAATTTGTCTCTTGAGTGTAACAAGACTTAGCACTGCTTTAACATTGCAAAGCCTTCTTGCACTCATGGGACGAAATGCACCACCACCCATGCTATTCTGTAGATTATGAGGCCTAAAATATAAAACGAACTAAGAACATGAACAAGCAAATAATTACAAAAAAAAAAAAATACAGTGAAAGACAATTGCAAATGTACAAATAATGGCCCGAGAAACAGAAAATCTACCATGGGGCCTATTCAGTATTTTCTATCTCTTTTCATCTTAAAGAAGGTATTTATTTATTTATTTATTTATTTATTTATTTATTTATTGGTGTTTTAAGGTCACATACTTTTGAACAATGGCTAATCGTGACTGCAACATTTTTACGGGTGGAGGAAGCCGGAGTACCCGGAGAGAACCACCGAGCATTGACGATCGAACATTCTAACCCTGTTCAAGCTCCACTCAATCAGGGTTACATCGGTTGAAGACATGTGCACCATCGACGCCAGTACGCCTTAGTACTGTAGGCAACCGAGATAAAGTGCCTTGCCCAAGGACAGAACGCTGGTCGTCCCAGACGGGGATCGAACTCGGGACAACTAGCGTACAAGTCCAACTGTCTACCACTGAGCCACCGCTCTCAAAGAAGGTAATACAGTAGCATTAGCTTCATAAGGTTGCATATTGTGGTGCACATTATTTTTTAAAATTGTCACACTGTAGTGAAAAGTAAATATGTTACTCAGGCCTGTGCTTCGACCATTTGCACCCATCTAACCGTGACTTCTCACATGTGATATTAAGTTCAAAAGTTACGTCACCCCTATTAACAGTTATTTATTTTTTATGTGTTTAGTGGCTTTTCTCAGATGGGCGTAAACAGTCGCTGCTACAGATGCAAAAAGTACATTTCGCCATCGAGAGTAGACCCACCATATACTCGCAAAAATATTAAATCGTCCAGCTGCCACTCGTGTTCAGCCGCCAACTGTTTCAGTCGAAAAGGTAAGAATTAAACTCTCTTACAATTCATAACCAGGGAACAGTTTAGCATGTAGCATTGCATTGCGTGATGAATATTGAGAGTTTGGTCGCAATCATTAAACCATCACAGAATGTATACAACTTTGCTTCTAATAACCTAACCCCTTAAAGAAAAAAGCCAATCTGAACCTTTCCAGACTTTTAAGTTTATACTATTCGTGTGTTAATTTATATACTAGGCTCATGTTGTAGCCTTTTCCTAAATGTAATCCCTGTATGTTTCCTTAAATCATGCTCTATCTATAAACCATATGAGGTTTTCCTTCATTCTTGGGACTTGGAACCCATGACCTACTACTTGAAAAAGACTTCTAACTGAGCACGGCCTTACATCACAGTGAATTCTTTATATCTGAAGGCAAGTGTCTCAAAACTTCGTTTTAGAAACTAATACGTGAAGGAAAAGTGTATCTCCTGGCGTCAGACAGGGAGATTACTTATGTGTTATTGTAATCCACCTTTTCCCGCTTCCTCTCTCCTCTTTCTCTTTCTTTCTCCCCTTGTTCTTCTTTCACTCTCTTTCTCTCACTTTCCATTTTTGTTATTTTTGTAACACAACAATTTTACTTTGTTATTAAATGTTTTAGTTTGCCATGTAATTTATGTATTTCAAATTTGTAGGAGAGGAGGGTAAACTAAGTGTTTAGCACTTGTCCTCTAATCCAATTTGCACTAAATGTAGCAAATAAAATATGTTTAACGCTTTACCCAACGTAACGGCCAAAACCGGCCAGCGCTATTCTCAAAAATCGCCAATTAATTTTCATTATTCTTTTCATTTTTTTGTCTCAGAAACATAGGTTATGACCCCTCTTTGGAACGAACTTGTCGAAAAAAATAGTTATTCAAGAATTTTCTTTGCAAGTGTCGTCTGTTTTTCATGTTAGGTAAAGGGTTAAACTAAACATATGATGCGAAAACACAATTCCATGCCAACATGTCTGTTAAATATTCTATGACTTTTAGTCACCACTCCAAACTTACTCCCAAAGTCTGTAGTATAATTATTGGGCGTGGTAAGTCCTCTGGTCCCCTGGACGTGCCACACCAAAAATTATATTACGGTTTTGGGTCCAGGATTTAACCCACTTAGGTACGTTATAGTCACAAATAGGAAGAACTGCCAATAAATCCTCTCGTTATACAAGAACTCCCACTACCATTAATGCTTGTGTTGCAAATCTGACAACCCTTTCTCGAGAAGTGTAGACAAGAAGATGTAACCCTGTATTCTGAAGGTTCGAAACAAATATGTATATATATGTAGCTCTGCAGGTTTGCAATAAAGCTTGTAACAATTCAGCCATTCTCAATGAGTGGGGTGGTATCAAGAAAGAATTACAGTACCCGATGGCAACCTACCCTTCAAAAACATTAAAGGAATTAAGAATTACTGTTCTGTTAAGGCCGCCGGAGGGACTGCAAATGGATATATGTTCGATCCAGAATGTTTCCCGAGAGCCGGGCTCAGTGGGGTTTTTTTTCCAGTGAGACGTGGAGTCAATAACGAGGGTCTGTAGTAAAGTAAAAAGGTGACCAATCAACATGCAGTGCCATGTAACATCACAGTCGCACTCTTCTTTTGTTTTGAATGACTGGTGGTTTTTCACAAGTTTGTGGAAGAGGTACAGGTTTCGCCAACAAATGGAGCGTGACTGTGCTATTACACGACACTGCATGTCGACTGGTCACCTTTTTACTTCATTCCGGGCCTTCCTTATGGACTCCAAATATGACTTTATTAAAGCTAAGCGCGTCTCTCGGGAAACATTCTGGATCGAATAGCTGTGCACTTGCATACATTTTGTCTTAACAGAACTTCAAGTAATTCTTAATTCCATCTTAATTTTGAAGGGTATGTTTCCATGAGATAACGTAATACTGGGAGTTAGGGGTTATAAGAATCTTTTTCAAAGTTTGTCCTTTTAAATTATGCAACTTTTCTCATTTCGAGATTTTTTTCGTACATTTCGTTTCTTTTTTGTGTGTATTTTTGTGTGTGTGTGTCTGCACCCCGAAGAATGTTATCGGCAGACCGAAAGCTTTGTTCAAATTCGGGGGCGGAGGGGGGGGGGGGTGGTTCTGTGCCGTTTGAGCTTAATATATAAAGAATATCCAGTGTTTTAAGTGGATACCGAAAAATTATTTTATGAGTGGTCGATACAAACGTGTATTTTTCGCGAGAGCTTGCGCGAGTGAAAATAGCCATTTATCTTCGTCACAAGTCAGATAATTTTCGGTATCCACTCAAAAACACTAGATTTTCTTTTTATTATACGCTTGTTATCAGAATCTGATAATTCCACTCGTTTCAACCATGAACTGATGTTAAAAGTAAACAGCGTATTGAATCGTTGATACGCGGAAGTGATTTGATTGATACTCGGAACAGATAGCGTCTTGCAATCTGATTCAGCTGGCGGGTTTCTAGTCCAAACATGGATGTCCGTAATATAAGTTTTTGGTCTTGTACGTCCTGAGAATCCGTAATTTATGTTTTTGGTTTGGTACGTCCTTTGAAAGGACGTACCAAACCAAAAACGTATATTACGGACTTTCGGGCCATGTTTGGATAAGAGGGTTTCATGAATCAATTCAAGGTGAATTCGTGTCGAATTATTGCTGGAACTGATCGGTATCCACTCAAAAACACTAGATGTTCTTTTCATTATACGTTTAAAGAACAAATTGATCATTTCCAGTGATAATTTTGCTCGTATTTACCTTGAAGTGATGCACCGAAAGCCACCATTTTGATAGATACCGTGAAAGTGAACATTTCTGTATCTTCACAGTGGGGTATACGATTTCTATCTTTCCGCAATTTCTTTGGTAATTTATCGTTTAGCGTATAATAACGACAGATATCTTTCGCTTGTGGCCCTTGTATCTCACAGATCCAGCACACTTGAAACAGATGCATTATAAAATACTTATCTGTTGTTTCTACAAGTTCACACTGGATTAGCGGGTATGTTGTAGACGGGTATTCTCACTTTATTTTCTTATTTATTTATTGGGATTAACGACACTTTCGAGGGTCACCTCGTGTCGGACAGTTTTACGGTGGTGGAAACCGGTGTACTCGGAGAGAACCACTGAGCAGTGGTGAGTAACTGCATCCACACTCCACACAAGCAGGGTTAGGATTGGTTAAAGGAACGCGCACTATGCACGTGAAGTATGCATTAGTACACCGTGCCCCCACGATCCCCACTATAGCCTAGGACCAAATCTATCTGCACATACACTGTTTTTTTAGCTTAACTTGACATAAGTAGTATGTCAGGGGCTTTTCACCTCCAGGTTGGATGATCTCATTTGGATGATCTCATGTGACGTCATAGTCATGTGACCCAGTGGCGCCATGTTGTGTTGTCATGGTAACCCGCGTGAGCGGCCATGTTGTGACGTCATCTCCATAGTGATACGTGGTGTGAGTGCGCATGCGCAGCGCGTGTTGTTAGGGTGATACGTGTTTCCGTCGTCCATTTTGTATACTGGAGGCCGCCATCTTGGTTTCTATGGTAGCACGTGATTGCTATGTTACCCAATTTTCCTGCAGTAGGACGGGGTATGTTCGATTAAATCGGAGTAAATCTAATTACAACAAACAACCCGACAATCCCTCGAAATCACCAAAATCCACCCCAAATCACCGTAATTGACTTAATTTGATACGGATTTCCCATTTTATCGGTTTAGCACGTAGTGCTATAGTACTAAGGGGGTAAAGGGGTGCGTTCGATTGAACAGGAGTAATGTTCTGGCTTAGAATTCTCCCAGAATCCCTTTTTGGATCCTTATCCCGTGACGTTTTTAGCTCACCTGACTGAAAGTCAGGGTGAGCTTTTCTGATCACTTTTCGTCCGTCGTCCGTCGTCCGTCGTCCGGCGTGAAGGTGGTGTTTGGGTCTTTTTCTTCCAAACCACTGGCCGCATGTTAATGAAATTTCATGTGAGTAGGGGTTATATAGCGGCATTTTGATTTTTGGGCAAATTAGGTTTCGGCTCATATTGAGCAGAGGGGTGGGGCAAAAATGCTCCAATTCTTAAAAAATCTTCTTCTCAAGAACCAGCAATAGCAGAGACTTGATATTTGGTATGCAGCTTCCTTTTGAGGTGTAGACTCAAGTTTGTTCAAGAGAAGTTTGTAGGTCTATACTTGGCGATGTTATGGGAGGAGCAAAAATTTTGGCCCCACCCCAAATTTCTCTTTTTTAAACCGAGAGGCCAATTTGAACCAAATTTTATGTGAGGGCTTATTGGGTCATAAGTACCTAATTTATGCAGAAATTTTTTTTCCTGTAGCCCCGTGGGAACCACAGGAGCTAAAAATAGAAAAAAATTAAAACGCCTATATCTCAAAAACTGCACGGCAGTGAGAATTTTTATTTGGTGTGAAGCTTTCTTGGGACCAACAGAAAGGATTGGTAAAAAAAAATTGCTATCGGTTTTATCATAGGGTACTTTTTCGGGACTCTGAAAAAGTGCTGAGTCAGTATTTTTTAACACAGTAGGCAATGGGAAAAAAATAAAGAATTGTTTTCTTCCAAACCACTGCTCTAAAAGCTTTCATATTTTACATATAACATCTTTGGAACATTGATTCACATATTTGTAGAAATCAAATTCCTCGGTCCATATTTGGGTTCCCTATGGGAACCCAAATGTTCAAATTAGTGCAATATGAGGGATATATTTTAAAAATCTTCTTCTTCGGATCCACAAATCAGAATCTTTTGATATTTGCTATGCATCATCCTTAGGGGGGTGAGATTGATGTTTGTTCAAGCCAAGTCCCTGAGTTCATATTTGGACTCCCTTTGGGAACCCAAATTGTAACTTAGTGCAATACGAGGTATATTCTTTTAAAATCTTCTTCTTCGCATCCACCGGTCAGAATCTTTTGATATTTGGTATACAGTATGCTTAGGGAGGTGAGATTCAAGTTTGTTCAAGTCAAGTCCTTCGGCTCATATTTGGTCTCCCTGTGGGAGCCCAAATTATAACTTAGTTCAATATGAGGAATATTCTTTAAAAAAAATTTTTTTTTCAGATCCACCAGTCAAAATGTTTTGATATTTGATGTACAGCATTCTTAGGGGCTGAGAGTGAAGTTTGGTAAAGCCAAGTACCTGGGTTCATATTTGGGCTCACTGTGGGAGCCCAAATTATACCAAAATTTTTATTTTCCAAACCAAAAAGTCGATTTGAACCAAATTTGATATGAGGGCTTATTGGGTCATAAGTACCTAATTTATGCCGAAAATTGTTTTCCTGTCCCCCACGGGAACTGCAGGAGCTAAAAATTTTTTTTCTTTTTAAATGCCCATATCTCCAGAACTACATGGCACTGAGAATTTTTATATGGTGTGAAGCTTCCTTAGGACCGGAAGAAAAAAATGGTAAAAATTTTATCATAAGGTTCTTTTCTAGGACTAAAAGTGCCGAGTCATCATTTTTTAACAGTGTAGCTAATGGGAATAACGTTGAAGAATCTTCTTCTCCCAAAACACTGCTTCAGAAGCTTTTATTTTTGGGCTCCCTATGGGAGCCCATGTATAACTTAGTTCAGTATGAGAAATATTCTTAAAAAATCTTTTTTTTCTGATACTCCTCTCAGAATCTTTTGATATTTGATTTTTAGTTTTCTTAGAAGCGGCAAATTGAAATTTGTTCAAGTTCTGGTTTATTGATAAAATTGGGCCCAGTAACCAATTCCTGCGTTGAAAGCCCTGTAAAGTGGGCAGTAATAGGCATAAACGATTGACCAAACCTGATATTATAATTATGCCTCTGTAATGATGTAGCCTTAGAAAGTGACCTTAAATTCCAATAAATAAATAGATAAATTATTGAGTACCCAATATGGGGATCTAACATATGAACACTCTGGGTTACTAAGTAGAGAAAACACTTTTATGTTGAAAAACTGATAATAACCACAAGGCAGAATCCCTTGCTATTTTGGTGATATGACTCGGCCAGTATCAGGTGAGCGCCCTCAGGCCCCGTGGGGCCTCTTGTTTCCAATAAGAACAGCACGTAGTGCTATAGGGCAAATTTACCCAGAATTCTCTGCTTCTATCTATATAAGCAACAGTTTTCGTCTATCTGCCCCTGTTCCTTTGTTCTAGAGTATACTCCAGTAGCATAGAAGAGCCTATCATATGGAACAGCTTTGCTTATTATTACTATATTTAGCAATTTCTGGTCTATTCTTGTTAGTTCTGACCCTATTCCAAGTACTCTTGTTATTTGATTTATCTAGGTCATTTATATAACCAACCAATCAGATTGCTTGATTTCCCATAACCTGTACTTAATCGTATAGAGTTATCTCCCTTGTGTATAATAAAAGCCTATATCCAATGGCCATATCCCCAGGCACCCCAATTTCGGCACCCCTTTTTTGAAAAACATATGACCTTCGGCACCCCTTTTTTGTCATATGTGCTTATGTGAAAAAGCACAATGTGACACAATGTGTCCTAGCACAAAGGCACATGCTTTATGTGCCGATATGTGCTTATGTGAAAAGGCACAATGTGACACAATGTGCCCTATCACATAGGCACATACGGGTATTTGAGGATATCTATAGCCTAGTATTGTATTATTTGAGGATACCTATCTAGGATACCTTCTGGAGAATCCCTTTTTTGTCATATGTGCTTATGTGAAAAAGCACAATGTGACACAATGTGGCCTAGCACAAAGGCACATGCTTTATGTGCCGACATGTGCTTATGTGAAAAGGTACAATGTGACACAATGTGCCCTATCACATAGGCACATACGGGTATTTGAGGATACCTATAGCCTAGTATTGTATTATTTGAGGATACCTATCTAGGATACCTTCTGGAGAATCCCTTTTTGTCATATGGGCTTATGTGTAAAAGCACAATGCGACACAATGTGCCCTAGCACATAAGCACATGCTTTATGTGCCGATATGTGCTTATGTGAAAAGGCACAATGTGACACAATGTGCCCTAGCACATAGGCACATGCGACCAAAATGGGATTCCATAGCCACAGGTGTTTTCAAAAAGGGATTCTTTAAAAGGGACGTGACGTGACGTGATTGGGCGACTGTGACGGCTACAGGGGCCCGAAGCCCGAAAACCTTTAGCACAGTCTACAGGTTAAATTTATGAAGGGATTTTATTGTAACTTCGTAGGATCGCTCCAGATGATGCCCAGATGAGATTGTCCCCTTTGGTTGCGATCATTCAACCAGGAGGGCTGCCCGAAGCCCGAAAACCTTTAACACGGTCTACAGGTCATATTTATGAAGGGATTTCATTGGAACTTGGTAGGTTGACTTCATATAATGTCTAGATGAAAACGTCCTCCTTTGGACACGATTGGGCAACTGTGACGGCTACAGGGGCCCGAAGCCCGAAAACATTTAGCACAGTCTACAGGCCATATTTATGAAGGGATTTCAATGTAACTTGATCGGATGACTCGTTTTGGAATAATTTCACTGTAACTTGATAACTTTCGTTAATATACGTTAACTGTGAGGGCCACAGAACATTCTACAGGTCATAAGTATGAAGGGATTTCATTGTAGCTTGGTAGGATGACTCCAAATAATGTCTAGATGAGAACGTCCCCTTTTGGTCGTGATCATTCAGCCTTTATGGCTGCCCGAACCCAAAGACCTTTAGCATGGTCTATAGGTCATATTTATGGAAATATTTCATTGTAACCTGTTAGGTTGACTCCATAGAATGCCTAGATGATGACATCCCCTTTTGGTCCTGATTGGCCAGCTGTGATGGCTACAGGTGCCCGAAGCCCGAAAATCTTGAGCACCGTCTACAGGTCATATTTATGAAGGGATTTCATTGTAACTTTGTAGGATCACTCCAGATGATGCCCAGATGAGAATGTCCCCTTTTGGTTGCTATCATTCAACCATTATGGCTGCCCGAGCAGGAAGCCCGAATACCTTTAGCACAGTCTACAGGTCATATTTATGAAGGGATTTCATTGGAACTTGGTAGGTTGACTCCATATAATGTCTAGATGAGAACGTCCCCTTTTGGACACGATTGGGCAACTGTGACAGCTACAGGGGCCCGAGGGGGCGCGGTGGCTCAGTTGGTAGAGGTGCAGGCTGCAAGCCGAGAGGTCCTCGGTTCGAATCCCACCTGCGGCAACCGCGTTCTGTCCTTGGGCAAGACACTTCACCCCGATTGCCTACATGGGGGCACGATGACGCTGTGTACTGAGGCGTACTGCACGTCGATGGTGCGCATGACTTCAACCAATCTAACCCTGCCTGTGCTGCGGTGCAGAGTTCAGAGTTACGGTGTTGGAGAGCTGCCAGCTGCTCGTCGTTGCTCGGTGGTTCTCTCCGGGTACTCCGGCTTCCTCCACCCATAAAACTGTCACGGTCACGATTAGCCATTGTGCATAAATATGTGACCTTAAACATCAATAAATAAATAAATAAATACAGGGGCCCGAAGCCCGAAAACATTTAGAACAGTCTACTGGTCATAATTATGAAGGGATTTCATTGTAGCTTGGTAGGATGACTCCACATAATGTCTAGATGAGAACGTCCCCTTTTGGTCGGGATCATTCAGCCTTGATGGCTGCCCGAGCCCAAGCCCCAAAACCTTTAGCATAGTCTATAGGTCATATTTATGGAAGGATTTCATTGTAACCTGTTAGTTTGACTCCATATAATGCCTAGATGATGACATCCCATTTTGGTCGTGATTGGTCAACTGTGCCGGCTTCAGGGGCCCGAAGCCCAAAAACCTTGAGCACAGTCTACAGGTCATATTCATGAAGGAATTCCATTGTAACTTCGTACGATCACTCCAGATGATGCCCAGATGAGAATGTCCCCTTTTGATTGCGATCATTCAACCATGATGGCTGCCCGAGCCCAAAGCCCAAAAACCTTTGTCCAGTCAATGATTTCACGGGAGTATGGCAGAACAGCAAATGTATTTGTGGCTTCGACCTTATTGCTAGCACTGAGCACGTAATTACTGATTTTCTTCACACGATTTTTGTATTCTGCCCTAAATTTTCTCCGTTATATCAGCATTCTGGAATTTGACACTCACGTGTATTCCTAAGTATGTGTTTTTGCTTGGCCTTCCATGTGAATTTCAATAAAGACCCACCTAGATCTACTTTATACTGCTTTGTCACGTTTTTAGTGCAAAGTGTTACACTTATGGAGTCCAAAAGTCATATCAATACTTTTGAAAAAAGGACTCGACTTGGAGAAATGTCAGCCGTTTATGGATCATCGATAGTTTACTGGGAAATGCGGCTTGCATATGATATTTTAAAATCAATGAAATTGTCAGATATTTGACGGAGATACGATATACAGTTAAAACTAAAAGTCCTGTCACGAACTGTGCGCTTATCTAGACTTCATTGCGCGTAGGAATTGCGCGCAATTGACATATCGAATGACATCCAATCACGGCAGGTTCTCCTGGTTACTCAAGCAAACACAGGCAATGTTTCTGTCAATGGACCTCCGGTTTACCCGGAGGTCCATTGGTTGAAACATTGTTTGTGCATAGGCCATATGTACAGAATTTGATAGCCTTACTATGGTCATAATGCGTAGATTAACGCGCAGATCGACGTGCTGTTTTGCGCATTTCATGACAGGACTTCTAGTTTTAACTGTACAAACATATGAATGTGGGCACACAAACGAACAGACAGACAGACAGAAAGATGTGCACATTACAGATAATGTTTTGCTTCTTTACAGTGCTTTCGTCTTCACTTAAAACACATACTGTGTATTTTTAGAACGACTCATGAAACTTCAAAAAACTGTAGAAATTGTATTCATCCACCTTGTATTGTCGCATTGACATGGAAATGCAAAATTGATCAGAAAACATTAGAACCAAATAATGTAACTCGTATTGCCACGTTCGCTTCGGCGGATGCCCATTATCACGCGGACATACACGTGCATTACATACAAGCGAACAGAACAATCTGAACAGTTATTTTTACGGGCACAGCCTTCACTACCGTAAATATGAAAAATATCTTATTAACTCTGATCAATTAACGTATAAATAAAAAAAAATGGTCTGAGAGACCTTGAATGCTGAAGATGACTACAATATTACAACTCATTTATGGTTGCTGTGGTGTGGTGTATACCAACAACAATTTATTTAATTATTTATTTGTGTTCAAGGTCACATACGTCTGTAAAATGGCTCATTGTGACCACAACATGCATATTTCATACCCAGACAACCGTTTATACGCATGTTGCTCCTTTTAGAGGACTTTCACTCCAGGCATTGGCTACGGAGCATATTTTACTAGTAAAACAAAGCTTGTTTAGCATGGTAAAGAAGCAGTGTTTCATATTCTGGGGTTACCACGAGGAACCAAAAGCAAAACCGGTTTTACCAACAACAAAACAGGGATTAGTAACCTTTTAACTTGACGAACGAAGCTGTGAGTAGCAACATGACAACTTGATCTCAGAAAACTCTGCCTCGAACGATTACGCGACATATGCAGAGAAGTAAAATCGTTGATCGCTACAACCTTGCTTGACTTTCGTCTGCACAGTTAACTCTACCTAACATGAAAAGCAGACGACACTTGCAAACAAAATTATTGAATAACTATTTTTTTCATTTTATGCGTGAAAAACATAGCTTATGACCCCTCATTGGAACGATCTCCTTGAGCTCGTTCCAATGAGGAGCCGTAAGCTATATATTGGGGACAAAAAATGAAAAAATAATGAATATTGAATGGCAATTTTTGTGAATATCGCTGGCCGGTTTTGGCCGTTTCGTTGGGTAAAGGATTAGCAAAGCAAGATAAAGCATTTAGATGATTTTACATACCAAATCACGGGAATAAACAAGCAAATAAATCTTTTACGTGTTGAACCAAGATCAGTAACTTCGATTGTTTGACCAGCCCATTCTTACAATTCAACATTCCATATTCGCTACCTCCACTTATAAATGCAGGCACATACCATTAAAACAACATCTATAAATCACTTATGAATCATTTCTTCCATGCATTTCAGGAACAGATCCAGCCGTTACATGTGTGCATCCGAAGTCAGTCACAAAGACAGTATTTGATCCGTCTCTCTCTATCAAAGCGCGTGTGTAATTTGTTTATAGCTTCCAATACAGAGAGAAAATACTTGAAATGATAAACTTAATCCGTTGTTCCATACAGCCACACTTCAGGGCGGCTATTACAAATGAACATTATATTTCCCGAGAGGTTTTAACCCTTTCATACTTTTGTACGTCTTATAACGTACGAAATCAAACAGCTCGTTGATACCTTGTGGTCATTTATTTTGTTATTATTTTTCGATTTTTTTTTAAAGTTAGCCTCTATCCCTATTTTCTCCTGAATAGTGCTCAGTGAAAATCGTTGAGACAAATGTTATTGCAGCTTAAAATACTAATATAATCCTGTTGTCAAGACGTCTTAACTGGTTGAGTGCTAGAAGACACTATCAGGGCTTTCAAAAAATGTGGATACGAGACCAAATGCCAACACTTTCCTTGCTTAAATTTCACATTCAGTCAAACACAAATAATATTTTGTTTATATAAATGTGTTTTATTACAAATTATTGGAGGGTGCTTGTGGGCACTCTCTAATACTTTGTAATAAAACAAGTTTGGACAAATTCAAACCACAAAAAATAATCTAGCCCTCAACCAGTTATTTATTTATTTATTATTTTATTGGTGTTTAAGGTCACATACTTATGCACAATGGCTAATCGTGACCGTGACAGTTTTACGGGTGGAGGAAGCCGGAGTACCCGGAGAGAACCACCGAGCAACGACGAGCAACTGCCAGCTCCCCAACATCGCAACTCTGAACTCTGCACCGCAGCACAGGCAGGGTTAGATTGGTTGAAGACATGCGCACCAGCGACGTGCAGTACGCCTCAGTACACAGCGTCATCGTGCCCCCATGTAGGCAATCGGGGTGAAGTGTCTTGCCCAAGGACACAACGCGGTTGCCGCAGGTGGGATTCGAACCGAGGACCTCTCGGCTTGCAGCCTGCACCTCTACCAACTGAGCCACCGCGCCCCCCCCCCCCCCTCAACCAGTTAATCACTAATGTGAAAAATATCCTGTTATTTGTACTTTCCGACGTTTGACGTTACATTTTGAAAAACGTTGAAGAAACTGAATTCCCAGTGACGTTTGAACGTCAGGATAATTAAAGTCTCTAAGTGTTAAATCAACAAGTTCTTTCTCAAGAGGCAAATTTCCTTAATAACAGATGTTGACCCTTTATCTAACGAAATGGTCGAATGCACTTAATTTACAAATTGAACAGTTGAAAAACAAATTCAAAAACATTTCAACAAGACCATATTATGTGATCCCTCATTGGAACTAACATGTCAAGCTCGTTCCATTAACCCTTTACCTAACATGAAAAGCAGACGACACTTGCAAAAATAATTGTTGAATAACTATTTTTTTTCATTTTTTGTCTCAAAAACATAGGTTATGACCCCTCGTTGGAACGAGCTCGACGAGCTCGTTCCAACGAGGGGTCATAACCTATGTTTTTGAGACAAAAAATGAAAAAATAATGAAAATTAATTGGCGATTTTTGAGAATAGCGCTGGCCGGTTTTGGCCGTTACGTTAGGTAAAGGGTTAATGGGTCACACGATAAGGTTTTGTTGAAATTTGATGAAGAGTGTGAAACAAAATATTAATGTAAATTACAAATTCTCACTGAAAAAAGGAAGAATATAACTTGTTCTAGATTTGATTTAAGTAATTTTCGGGGTTTGTAAGTTTATGTGAATCAATAGATTATTTTTTTTAACTGTAAGAACACTTAATTCTGTTCACTTAACCCTTTACCTAACATGAAAAGCAGACGACACTTGCAAACAAAATTATTGAATAACTAATATTTTTTTCATTTTTTGTCTCAAAAACATAGGTTATGACCCCTCATTGGAACGAGCTGGTCGCGCTCGTTCCAATCAGGGGTCATAACCTATGTTTTTTAGACGAAAAATGAAAAAATAATGAAAATTAATTGGCGATTTTTGTGAATAGCGCTGACCGGTTTGGGCCGTTACGTTGGGTAAAGGGTTAAGCTTCCAAAATCAATTTAGCGGCGTATTGTAGGTCACTACTACGATGCACAATGTTACATGTATTTTATATAAGCGTATTCAGACTAAATTGGGGCCGTTCAATTTAAATCAGTACAACACAAAGTGCATCAAGTTATTTTATGAATTCAGCAGTACTGGAAGCTTACACGGAGTTGTCTCCACTTGATAGACACAGAACAAGATCAAAACTTGTTCTTGAACATTTTGTCGTCTATTCCAAATATATTTCATGAAACCTCGGAGTCGTTAACTATCATCCATTAATTCCCCTCCCCAGGAAGGCCGGATCGGCCAGAGTGAGGGTCCGAATTAACCTAACAGAGTGAGTGTCCGAATCAGCCGGATCGAGTGTCAGAATCGGCCAAACAATATGATCTGTATTAAAAAGTTTGTTGTAAAATTGTTCATATCAGAATAAATTATAATTTTTGATCTAAGAAATCTTCGTCTTAATTATCACTCAAGAGACCAAAAATATCTGGATTAGGGGCCGACTCTTCCAAGGTCCGAATCCTCCAAGGTCCGAATCCTCCAAGGTCCGAATTCTCCAAGGGCTTGAATATCCACACCACGTTTCAAAGAAATCGCTCCATAAACATCTAAGAAAATCCCCGGACAAAATTCAGGCATACTAAGACGAAGAGGGGCATAACTACTGAAAAGAGTCCGATCGAAACTTTAATCGCAGGTACACAATTTCCTGTGGTAGTGAACATCCATACCAATTTTCAAAGCCAAATCATCTTTTATTCCCAAGGAGTATGGCAGAATCCCCTGATGTTGGTAAAAAATAAATCTTCAGTTCAATTATAAGCCCCTTACCACCTTTCGTCGTGCAGATTTAACTCAATTTCACAAAACGTAAATAAAGGGCAAATTATGTCCCGACGAAGGTTCGAGATTCGATTCGGTTTCCGATCTTTTCAAAAATTCGATTCGATTCAAAATCATCTCGATTATTCGAATAAAATCGAATCTCAGATAGTTTTTGATTTCATGCATTTTTATTATTGTCTTTCTAAAGGTGACAACTGATTTTATGAAGTTTTCGGAGGAACAAGATATACCGCAAAAAACTTTAGTTGATAAAACAAATTTTGTCGGAAAATCCCTTAAACTGTCATATGAACAATAGCGGAGAACGCGTTGCGTGGAATTTGTACATATTGTAACATAGATCGCCCCTTGAGCGTGACAAGGTGCCATCTGCAATGCTTTAGCATTGCAGATGGCGCCTTGTACCACTCGAGGGACGATATATGGCATTTTGGTCAATTCTCGCTTGAATCTTGTCCAGTTGCTAAGATAACTGCAAGGTGAGTTGTCACCACGATTATATTAAGAACAGCATATGTCAAAATTTATTTTCGCAGTGATACATTCAAAGCGAATTATTTATTTATTTATTTATTTGTTTATTTATTTATTAAGGTTTAACGGCACTTTAATAGCCAAGGTTATATCGTGTCGGTGACAGCCTTACGGGAAGAAGTGGAGCAAATGGAAATATACTGACTCAAGTGTAAACTACAGCCTCAGACATAAAGGCTAATCCTTTTAATTCGGAACAACATGGATTTTATCTGATGGAGAGGGGGAGGGGGTGTTCACGATTCGTAAATATACTGTCAATGTTCAATGAATGATCATATTCCATCAATTTTATTGTCAATATTATATATATTTAAGGCCCCACAAAGTAGATCTTATGATTTTCGGCCGATTTTTTTGTAGAATTTCATGTGGGCGGACGGTTTTTTATTTTATTTTTTATGTTTTTAATTATTCTATTACTGTCAAAAGCTCATGTTCTTGATTTGTTTTAGGCCTCATAATCTACAGAATAGCATGAGTGGTGGTGTATTTCGTCCCTTGAGAGCAAGAAGGCTTTGCAATGCTAAAGCATTGCAAAGCCTTGCTGCACTCAAGGGACAAATTTATCAATTTTATTAACTTGAGTAAAGTATCAGACACAAACCATTTAATTATACTTTTAAGTTTCCATTTGGTTATCAAAGGAGAGCATGCGGCAGCGAAAATGACAATGCGGGGGGGGGGGGGGTCGGGCTGAGAAACAGTCCTTCTAAACTTGTTAGGCCTAATAAAGATATTTTGAATCATTTCAAATTGTTCTTATTATCTGTTGTGAAATACATGGAGAGTACTTATGGTTACTGGGTCGAGGCTATTATTATTTCATGGATGACTAGTAGGTACACTAGAAATTTTCCACGAACGACAACACCTGCTAGTCACGAATGGACCTTCTGTAATAATGCTACACATGCAATCTCGCACCTTGTTTGAATGCACCTTCTCGAAAACAATAACAACCCTTTACCCAACGCAGACGATATCAACATTTATTATTTTAATATTCGTTTTATTCAAATTTTTCAATTTTTTCTAAACGAAAACATATCACTTGACCCCTCATTGGATAGATCTCGGTGAGCTCATTCCAATGAGGGATCACATGATATGGTTTCGTTGAACGTTTTTGAAATTCTTTTTTAATTACTTAATTTGTAAATTATGCGGACGGATACAGTCGATTCGTTAGGTAAAGGGTTAATAAACTTGATGTAAACAATGCGTCATTTTGGGTTACAACAACGAGAAAACGGAACCAGTAGCAGATATATGTATTCATATCTATAAAAAAAAAAATCATTTATTCCTGCAAAGTGAGAGAGTGTCCCCAGCTTTCACAATTTTCATTGAACAACTGACAGAGTACATAGATATAGAATGAACGTCCATTGGTAAATACCCATCTATAAAGGCATCGGTACTGAGGGAGAGTTGGGTCAGATTGTCAACAATCACATAACTGCCATTTTCCTTTATAGTGTGACTGGGGGAGCGCTTGTGTGAAATTAGTGGCGAAAAGACCACTGACGTCAAGGATGAAACCCGAACTCCATGAGGCGCGACAAATTATATACTCTACTACTGTCCCTTGAGAGTTCACATTTGCTTCTGCAACACACGTTTATCTGATATTGTGATAGTATTTTACTCCCACTAGAATTTTACAATTTTACACACTGTTTATTAGCATCATACGTATATAATGTTTTTATAGAACATCGATCTCTGCGAATATATAGAGGATATGGAATGAGTGTTTTTCTCATATAATATTTATGAAACGAGTCTAAGATTTTCCGTTTTGGAGAGCCTCTGGCGAGTCAAACGGAAAATTCGGACGAGTTTCATAAATATTATATGAGAAAAACACTCATTTCATATTCTATTTATCATATGACACACACACGCACAAATTAGCAGGACAGATAACGTAAATTCTTCCTACTGAAATTATGCAAATGTGACCCAGTTGTGTTTTTGTTTAGCCAATCAAATTGTCCAGTTTTGAAATTGACCAATGAAAGCTCCCAACTCTAATTATGCAAATTATGAAAATGTGGCCCAGTTGTATTTTGTTCAGTCAATCAAATTGTCTAGTTTTGAAACTGACCAATGAAATTGACGTAAGGCTTTATTTATCACTGATTGATATGAAAACAAAATATCAAATGTTTTAAAGTGAACAAAACGGACGAGTCATATGATAATCGGTTGTCTTGTATTTCGGGCCTATTATTAACAACTGTGTCTGAATGAAAAAATATTAAAAAACCAAAAGAAATAGTCATGAATGAAATAATGATAGTAACCTGGTAACAACTCATAAAGCCATACTTATTATTTTTGTTATATGTCTCACCTATCCTAAGAAAATGTGTTGCCTTTTTAATCTGAAATTAGTATAAAGTAATTGCTTCAACAGTGACAAACCTTTCAGTTTGAACGCCATCAGTGGACAGGCAACGATCCGCTTCAGTGACGAAATTAGTCGTCCGCGAAACAAAATAAGTCCCCCAACTTTCACTGAAATCTTTACAGAAACGCGAATGAATATTAATTTAATACCACAAATTTCTGTGTAAATAACTCTTACTTTCATAATATTTTGGTGAGTTTTATATATTGATACCATTTTCGATTCGGCGGTTGCACCTTAGATGAAAAATACGGTTTTAAAATTATGTAATCGTATGTCTTGTGACGAGTATGAGGAAACATTCGACGTCTACGTTTTCGCTATTTTCTTACATTTTTTCTAGAAGAATATAATCAATGATATTATGTAATAATATCACTTCAAAAATAACAATTCTTTATTGAAATATAACCTGAGATTGTTGCTGTATAAACTAATTTACTCTATATACCATGTTCGTTAGAAATGGGCGGTATTGGAATTTTGAGTTCGGTATTGGTTTCGGTAATTTTAGGGGTTATACCTCGGTATCGGTTTGGTATTCGATATCTGACTTGACTGAGATTTGCGGATAGTACCAAAGATGAATTCAGATCAGGAAAAACAGAATAAGTTGTATCATTCTCCTACAGCGCTATAAATGACATTGTCCCTATATCCCGATAAATTCTGTTTTTTTGCTGGTCAGAATTCCTTGGACAAATAGCCATGGCAAAGGATGCCCCCACATCTAAGGTATATGAGAGCGTGCAACATACAGGGTATAAGCGCACGCGAAATATCGGAGGTATATGGTTTAAACAAATGCTTTCCGCGCTTGCTCGCCTCGACATAACATTTGAACTAAAAAACTGAAAATAGTCACAAATATCATCAGATTTCCGACAATTCAATCATAGAAATAAAATAGAGCAAATAATTCGTCCCTGAGTACCAATGTGTTCTATGTGCCAGTAGGCACATAGAGCACATTGGAACCTGGGAACGATATGTCAACAAAATTCTGTTTACTCGTCTCCTTAACGACCAAAGGGATGTAACTCTATCTGTTGTCTTTTGCGATTATAAAAGCAAAATAATTGTCACGAATTTGGTCCAAGTGATTGTGGAGCTGAGAAATGCGTCCACAAATTTACTTGCACTATGTTTCTGTTGTGTTTCAAACGGGTCAAAAACGTTATCTCCGCGGCGAGGCGTTTGAATGAGACATCCGGGTATTAAATCTCCATATACCATACATGTTGGCGGAGATAACTTATACTGTCAATGAGCTCAACAATCTTTTACGACCATAAATCACATCTACAGCATTTTTTTTTACTTGTTCTAAACGCACCTTAATGTTTAAAGACCTGTTTCAGTCTTTTGAGATCTCAGAACATGTACCCTGACCATACCATCTTTAGAAGGTTCTTCTGACAACAGTCAAAAACACCTGTGCAGTGATTTCTAGTCAGATGTTGGCTGCCTTAACAGCCAGCCAAGACATGACTGCAAATCACTGCTAAGCAATTGGACATGGTTGTAGTCTAGTGGAAATTCAGGAAGCTGCCCAGTCCATTGAGGGTTAACAAAAGTGAAAAGAAAATTAGTCACTTCTTTCAGGAAAATGAGCCTTTCAACTATTATCAAGCCTCAACAGGGAATTATAAATAGCGAATGTGGAAATATTTGAAAATTCAGACGGTTTCGGTATTCAAGTTCGCGATACCTCCTGAATTCACAACGCAGACAGTTGCTTAATGATTTTGTGTGTTAGACCAATTATGATTTTCCACGTGTACCCCCCCCCCCCCCCTCCCCAGTGCTGCTCGTTGAGAATATTGATCTACCCACAAATAACGAATATAGACTCCCCCAGTTGATGGCTCTGACCTAGCATGCACATACCATAACAGTCCAAAGGGTTAATGTAGGGAAGGGTTATTAAGGACATGGGAGGTCTATACTGGCCTGTCAATCACCAAGCTATTGTTTCAAAGTAATAGTCACCTGCTTGTAAACACCATTCACTGGTCAAGTAGTGTCATGAGAATATTGATATATCTTAGTAACAGCAAAATAACAGTATGGTCAAGGGGAGATAAGTTATATTAACGTGGATGTGTTGGGGCACATTCTGGCAGACATATCACGTGCATCTGTGCTTTAGCTGCACTCTGGGACTGGAGTTTCAGTTGTGTCGGAATGTTAAGTTGTCAATTACGACTTCACAGGTGGTGAAGAATTTTTACTAACCATAAATTAACTAGCTGTGGCGGCAGAGTAACATATCATGTCACGTATACATCAGGACTAGGTATGTTTCCTTCCTCTAGACACTGCGTGATGCCGAGTAAGAGCAAGCACGTTCACTCCAACACTGACATCCTCCGAGTTGGAGTTATTTGAAACCTGGGGGTGGGGGTTATTGTTGGAGTGCGGGAACGGATCGCTTGGGATACCTGCCTTATGTCACCTGGCTGATTGACTGATTTGGCTGATGCCTCAGGATGTGTAGTCAGCATGATTGTGCAACAATCTGCACAGGGTCCGTCACGTTCCTGTATATAACTGTAGATGGAAAGTCCGAGCTGACAGTTCCATCATGACTTCAAACAGTTGCACATACCATTCGTCAACATCTGAAATTACTGGGAATCAGATCACTAACTGATTCAGCTTTTCGATACCGTCACGCCAGTATAAATGATTTATGTATTTAAACACTATTGGTGGTTTTGGAGACTGCAATAAAACCCACTGCGTACGGAGCGTTGCTGTCCTATAGTTAGACCAGATAAAAAATGCGGGCTTTCAAGTACATTGATTACTAAATGTGAAAGCGTGGCTTTAAATTGTATCCACGTTGAATGTCTGTTGAAAATAAACAGAACGACACACGCGTGTGAATGGGTTAATTGATGTGGTACAAGTGCAAGCGCCGAAGGATAGAACGAGAGGCTGCAGGGCTCGAGTTTTATCCTTCCGCGATGGCACAAGTGTCATATGGATTAACCGATTCACACAGGCGTATCTTTCTGTGTTTATTACACGCCACAGCCCCCCCCCCCCCCCCCCACAAATGTCCAGGAAACCGCCGCTGCACTGCTGGAAGAATGGAAAAAACATCTCTCAAGCTGATATGGGGTCAGGAGTATGCCACGTCGGATTTGCGCTTGTCTCGCGAACCGAGGAGGATTTACAAGGTATTGAGGTCTTGGACTGAATGTGGTAAATTCTCTGACTGACCGTCCAAGTCTTCTATAGCTCAGTGCGTGGAATGTGTGCTTGTTAGACACCTAACTACCGCTGAATTCATTCACAATATGTCACAGTGCAATGCCTCAACTGTCTTTTTGATAAAAATTTAAATATATTTCTTCATTTATCTCACTTTTATCAAATATCCATATGAATGGATGACGAGAAATTTAGCAGTCACATTTCACCGAGACTCCGATTGATTCCTTCAACTTGGCCAAGCGAAAATAATCCACAGGCCTCGGTACTACATGTATCGATATGGAACATTCTGACATTCTGTTTATAGTGCCCTCCTACAATCATTTCCACTTCCAAATTCTGGCGTCTCTGTCGGAAAAAGTTCGTACTAGTCCAGCCGCCAAGGCACCGAACCTCAAAGTGGCATCCAAGTTGTATTTTTTCTCGATGGATTTCGTAAGAGTAACATCTGACCACGAAAAAGTTTACCCGACGAGGAAGGGACTAAAATGTCGTCACCACACTTCTCAGCAAGCTTAGTAACAAACACTTGACTGGAAATACAAGTACCCCACACTCACCAAACAATTTGAACAAGTCGATCGAATTCCAAGTAAGGGATTAGCCATCTCCCAGGAAAGGAACCAGTGATTTCAAAGCTTTGGTATAGTGATTTGAATCTGTTGAGGTAGTATCAATGAACTGTTTTGACGTGGACTTGGTATAGAGATTTGAATCTGTTGAGGTAGTATCAATAAACTGTTTTGACGTGGACTTGGTATAGAGATTTCAATCTGTTGAAGTAGTATCAATGAACTGTTTTGACGTGGACTTGGTATAGAGATTTGAATCCGTTGAGGTAGTATCAATGAACTGATTTGACGTGGACTTGGTATAGAGATTTGAATCTGTTGAGGTAGTATCAATGAACTGTTTTGACGTGGACTTGGTATAGAGATTTGAATCTGTTGAGGTAGTATCAATGAACTGTTTTGACGTGGACTTGGTATAGAGATTTGAATCTGTTGAGGTAGTATCAATGAACTGTTTTGACGTGGACTTGGAATAGAGATTTGAATCTGTTGAGGTAGTATCAATGAACTGTTTTGACGTGGACTTGGAATAGGGATTTGAATCTGTTGAGGTAGTATCAATGAACTGTTTTGACGTGGACTTGGTATAGAGATTTGAATCTGTAGAGGTAGTATCAATAAACTGTTTTGACGTGGACTTGGTATAGAGATTTGAATCTGTTGAGGTAGTATCAATGAACTGTTTTGACGTGGACTTGGTATAGGGATTGGAATCTGTTGAGGTAGTATCAATGAACTGTTTTGACGTGGACTTGGTATAGGGATTGGAATCTGTTGAGGTAGTATCAATGAACTGTTTTGACGTGGACTTGGTATAGGGATTGGAATCTGTTGAGGTAGTATCAATGAACTGTTTTGACGTGAACTTGGTATAGAGATTTGAATCTGTTGAGGTAATATCAATGAACTGTTTTGACGTGGACTTGGTATAGAGATTTGAATCTGTTGCGGTAGTATCAATGAACTGTTTTGACGTGGACTTGGTATAGAGATTTGAATCTGTTGAGGTAGTATCAATGAACTGTTTTGGCGTGGACTTGGTATAGAGATTTGAATCTGTTGAGGTAGTATCAATGAACTGTTTTGACGTGGACTTGGTATAGAGATTTGAATCTCTTGAGGTAGTATCAATGAACTGTTTTGACGTGGACTTGGTATCGAGATTTGAATCTGTTGAGGTAATATCAATGAACTGTTTTGACGTGGACTTGGTATAGGGATTGGAATCTGTTGAGGTAGTACCAATGAACTGTTTTGACGAGGACTTGGTATAGAGATTTGAATCTGTTGAGGTAGTATCAATGAACTGTTTTGACGTGGGCTTGGTATAGAGAGTTGAATCTGTTGAGGTAGTATCAATGAACTGTTTTGACGTGGACTTGGAACAGAGATTTGAATCTGTTGAGGTAGTATCAATGAACTGTTTTGACGTGGACTTGGTATAGAGATTTGAATCTGTTGAGGTAGTATCAATGAACTGTTTTGACGTGGACTTGGTATAGAGATTTGAATCTGTTGAGGTAGTATCAATGAACTGTTTTGACGTGGACTTGGTATAGAGATTTGAATCTGTTGAGGTAGAGACAATGAACTGTTTTGACGTGGACTTGGTATAGGGATTGCAATCTGTTGAGGTAGTATCAATGAACTGTTTTGACGTGGACTTGGTATAGGGATTGGAATCTGTTGAGGTAGTATCAGTGAACTGTTTTGACGTGGACTTGGTATAGAGATTTGAATCCGTTGAGGTAGTATCAATGAACTGTTTTGACGTGGATTTTCTGTAGAGATTTGAATCTGTTGAGGTAGTATCAATGAACTGTTTTGATGTGGGCTTGGTATAGAGATTTGAATCTGTTGAGGTAGTATCAATGAACTGTTTTGACGTGCACTTGGTATAGGGATTGGAATCTGTTGAGGTAGCATCAATGAACAGTTTTGACGTGGACTTGGTATTGAGATTTGAATCTGTTGAGGTAGTATCAATGAACTGTTTTGACGTGGATTTTGTATAGAGATTTGAATCTGTTGAGGTAGTATCAATGAACTGTTTTGAAGTGGACTTGGTATAGAGATTTGAATCTGTTGAGGTAGTGTCAATGAACTGTTTTGATATGGACTTGGTATAGAGATTTTAATCTGTTGAGGTAGTATCAATGAACTGTTTGGACGTGGACTTGGGATAGGGATATGAATCTGTTGAGGTAGTATCAATGAACTGTTTTGACGTGGACTTGGTATAGAGATTTGAATCTGTTGAGGTAGTATCAATAAACTGTTTTGGTATAGAGATTTGAAAATGTCGAGGTAGTATCAATGAACTGTTTTGACGTGAATTTGGTATAGAGATTTGAACTGTTGAAGAAGTATCAATGAACAGTTTTGACGTGGACTTGGTATAGGGATTGGAATCTGTTGAGGTAGTATCATTGAACTGTTTTGACGTGGACTTGGTATAGAGATTTGAATCTGTCGAGGTAGTATCAATGAACTGTTTTGACGTGGACTTGGTATAGAGATTTGAACTGTTGAAGAAGTATCAATGAACTGTTTTGACGTGGACTTGGTATAGGGATTGGAATCTGTTGAGGTAGTATCAATGAACTGTTTTGACGTGGACTTGGTATAGGGATTTGAATCTGTCAAGGTAGTATTAATGAACTGTTTTGACGTGGACTTGGTATAGAGATTTGAACTGTTGAAGTAGTATCAATGAACTGTTTTGACGTGGACTTGGTATAGGGATTGGAATCTGTTGAGGTAGTCTCAATGAACTGTTTTGACGTGGACTTGGTATAGGGACTGGAATCTGTTGAGGTAGTATCAATGAACTGTTTTGACGTGGACTTGGTATAGAGATTTGAATCTGTTGAGATAGTATTAATGAACTGTTTTGACGTGGACTTGGTATAGAGATTTGAATCTGTTGAGGTAGTATCAATGAACTCTTTTGACGTGGACTTGGTATAGCGATTCGAATCTGTTGAGGTAGTATCAATGAACTCTTTTGACGTGGACTTGGTATAGGGATTGGAATCTGTTGAGGTAGTATCAATGAACTGTTTTGACGTGGACTTGGTATAGGGATTGGAATCTGTTGAGGTAGTAACAATGAACTGTTTTGACGTGGACTTGGTATAGTGATTTGAATTTGTTGAGGTAGCATCAATGAACTGTTTTGACGTGGACTTGGTATAGAGATTTGAATCTGTTGAGGTAGTATCAATGAACTGTTTGACGTGGACTTTGTATAGGGATTGGAATCTGTTGAGGTAGCATCAATGAACTGTTTTGACGTGGACTTTGTATAGAGATTTGAATCTGTCGAGGTAGTATCAATGAACTGTTTTGACGTGGACTTGGTATAGAGATTTGAACAGTTGAAGAAGTATCAATGAACTGTTTTGACGTGGACTTGGTATAGGGATTGGAATCTGTTGAGGTAGTATCATTGAACTGTTTTGACGTGGACTTGGTATAGAGATTTGAATCTGTTGAGGTAGTATCAATGAACTGTTTTGACGTGGACTTGGTATAGAGATTTGAATCTGTAGAGGTAGTATCAATGAACTGCTTTGACGTGGACTTGTTACAGGGATTTGAATCTGTTGAGGTAGTATCAATGAACTGTTTTGACGTGGACTTGGTATAGTTATTTGAACTGTTGAAGTAGTATCAATGAACTGTTTTGACGTGGACTTGGTATAGAGATTTGAATCTGTTGAGGTAGTGTCAATGAACTGTTTTGACGGGGACTTGTTATAGTGATTTGAACTGTTGAAGTAGTATCAATGAACTGTTTTGACGTGGACTTGGTATAGAGATTTGAATCTGTTGAGGTAGTATCAATGAACTGTTTTGACGTGGACTTGGTATAGAGATTTGAATCTGTTGAGGTAGTATCAATGAACTGTTTTGACGTGGACTTGGTATAGAGATTTGAATCTGTTGAGGTAGTATCAATGAACTGTTTTGACGTGGACATGGTATAGTGATTTGAATCTGTTGAGGTAGTATCAATGAACTGTTTTGACGTGGACTTGGTATAGAGATTTGAATCTGTTCAGGTAGTATCAATGAACTGTTTTGACGTGGACATGGTATAGAGATTTGAATCTGTTGAGGTAGTATCAATGAACTGTTTTGACGTGGACTTGGTATAGTGATTTGAATCTGTTGAGGTAGTATCAATGAACTGTTTTGACGTGGACTTGGTATAGAGATTTGAATCTGTTGAGGTAGTATCAATGAACTGTTTTGACTTGGACTTGGTATAGAGATTTGAATCTGTTGAGGTAGTGTCAATAAACTGTTTTGACGTGGACTTGGTATAGAGATTTGAATCTGTTGAGGTAGTATCAATGAACTGTTTTGACGTGGACTTGGTATAGGGATTGGAATATGTTGAGGTAGTATCAATGAACTGTTTTGACGTGGACTTGGTATAGAGATTTGAATCTGTTGAGGTAGTATCAATGAACTGTTTTGACGTGGACTTGGTATAGTGATTTAAATCTGTTGAGGTAGTATCAATGAACTGTATTGACGTGGACTTGGTATAGTGATTTGAATCTGTTGAGGTAGTATCAATGAACTGTTTTGACGTGGACTTGGTATAGAGATTTGAATCTGTTGAGGTAGTATCAATGAACTGTTTTGGTATAGAGATTTGAATCTGTCGAGGTAGTATCAATGAACTGTTTTGACGTGAATTTGTTATAGAGATTTGAACTGTTGAAGAAGTATCAATAAACTGTTTTGACGTGGACTTGGTATAGGGAGTGGAATCTGTTGAGGTAGTATCAATGAACTGTTTTGACGTGGACTTGGTATAGAGATTTGAATCTGTCCAGGTAGTATCAATGAACTGTTTTGACGTGGACTTGGTATAGAGATTTGAACTGTTGAAGAAGTATCAATGAACTGTTTTGACGTGGACTTGGTATAGGGATTGGAATCTGTTGAGGTAGTAACAATGAACTGTTTTGACGTGGACTTGGTATAGGGATTTGAATCTGTCGAGGTAGTATTAATGAACTGTTTTGACGTGGACTTGGTATAGAGATTTGAACTGTTGAAGTAGTATCAATGAACTGTTTTGAGGTGGACTTGGTATAGGGATTGGAATCTGTTGAGGTAGTCTCAATGAACTGTTTTGACGTGGACTTGGTATAGGGACTGGAATCTGTTGAGGTAGTATCAATGAACTGTTTTGACGTGGACTTGGTATAGAGATTTGAATCTGTTGAGATAGTATTAATGAACTGTTTTGACGTGGACTTGGTATAGAGATTTGAATCTGTTGAGGTAGTATCAATGAACTCTTTTGACGTGAACTTGGTATAGAGATTTGAATCTGTTGAGGTAGTATCAATGAACTGTTTTGACGTGGACTTGGTATAGTGATTTGAATCTGTTGAGGTAGTATCAATGAACTGTTTTGACGTGGACTTGGTATAGAGATTTGAATCTGTTGAGGTAGTATCAATGAACTGTTTTGACATGGACTTGGTATAGAGATTTCAATCTGTTGAGGTAGTGTCAATGAACTGTTTTGACGTGGACTTGGTATAGAGATTTTAATCCGTTGAGGTAGTATCAATGAACTGTTTTGACGTGGATTTGGTATAGGGATTGGAATATGTTGAGGTAGTATCAATGAACTGTTTTGACGTGGACTTGGTATAGAGATTTGAATCTGTTGAGGTAGTATCAATGAACTGTTTTGACGTGGACTTGGTATAGTGATTTGAATCTGTTGAGGTAGTATCAATGAACTGTTTTGACGTGGACTTGGTATAGTGATTTGAATCTGTTGAGGTAGTATCAATGAACTGTTTTGACGTGGACTTGGTATAGTGATTTGAATCTGTTGAGGTAGTATCAATGAACTATTTTGACGTGGACTTGGTATAGTGATTTGAATCTGCTGAGGTATCAATGAACTGTTTTGACGTGGACTTGGTATAGAGGTTTGAATCTGTTGACGTAGCATCAATGAACTGTTTTGACGTGGACTTGGTATAGAGATTTGAATCTGTTGAGGTAGTATCAATGAACTGTTTTGACGTGGACTTGGCATAGTGATTTGAATCTGTTGAGGTAGTATCAATGAACTGTTTTGACGTGGACTTGGTATAGAGGTTTGAATCTGTTGAGGTAGTATCAAGGAACTGTTTTGACGTGGACTTGGTATAGAGATTTGAATCTGTTGAGGTAGTGTCAATCAACTGTTTTGACGTGGACTTGGTATAGAGATTGGAATCTGTTGAGGTACTGTCAATGAACTGTTTTGACGTGGATTTGGTATAGAGATTTCAATCTGTTGAGGTAGTGTCAATGAACTGTTTTGACGTGGACTTGGTATAGGGATTGGAATCTGTTGAGGTAGTATCAATGAACTGTTTTGAAGTGGACTTGGTATAGGGATTGGAATCTGTTGAGGAAGTATCAATGAACTGTTTTGACGTGGACTTGGTATAGAGATTTGAATCTGTTGAGGTAGTATCAATGAACTGTTTTGACGTGGATTTGGTATAGAGATTTGAATCTGTTGAGGTAGTATCAATGAACTGTTTTGACGTGGACTTGGTATAGGGATTGGAATCTGTTGAGGTAGTATCAATGAACTGTTTTGACGTGGACTTGGTATAGAGATTTGAATCTGTTGAGGTAGTATCAATGAACTTTTTTGACGTGGACTTGGTATAGAGATTTGAATCTGTTGAGGTAGTGTCAATGAACTGTTTTGACGTGGACTTGGTATGGAGATTGGACTCGGTTGAGGTAATATCAATGAACTGTTTTGACGTGGACTTGGTATAGAGATTTGAATCTGTTGAGGTAGTATCAATGAACTGTTTTGGCGTGGACTTGGTATAGAGATTTGAATCTGTTGAGGTAGTATCAATGAACTGTTTTGACGTGGACTTGGTATAGAGATTTGAATCTCTTGAGGTAGTATCAATGAACTGTTTTGACGTGGACTTGGTATCGAGATTTGAATCTGTTGAGGTAATATCAATGAACTGTTTTGACGTGGACTTGGTATAGGGATTGGAATCTGTTGAGGTAGTACCAATGAACTGTTTTGACGAGGACTTGGTATAGAGATTTGAATCTGTTGAGGTAGTATCAATGAACTGTTTTGACGTGGGCTTGGTATAGAGAGTTGAATCTGTTGAGGTAGTATCAATGAACTGTTTTGACGTGGACTTGGAACAGAGATTTGAATCTGTTGAGGTAGTATCAATGAACTGTTTTGACGTGGACTTGGTATAGAGATTTGAATCTGTTGAGGTAGTATCAATGAACTGTTTTGACGTGGACTTGGTATAGAGATTTGAATCTGTTGAGGTAGTATCAATGAACTGTTTTGACGTGGACTTGGTATAGAGATTTGAATCTGTTGAGGTAGAGACAATGAACTGTTTTGACGTGGACTTGCTATAGGGATTGCAATCTGTTGAGGTAGTATCAATGAACTGTTTTGACGTGGACTTGGTATAGGGATTGGAATCTGTTGAGGTAGTATCAGTGAACTGTTTTGACGTGGACTTGGTATAGAGATTTGTATCCGTTGAGGTAGTATCAATGAACTGTTTTGACGTGGATTTTCTGTAGAGATTTGAATCTGTTGAGGTAGTGTCAATGAACTGTTTTGATGTGGGCTTGGTATAGAGATTTGAATCTGTTGAGGTAGTATCAATGAACTGTTTTGACGTGCACTTGGTATAGGGATTGGAATCTGTTGAGGTAGTATCAATGAACCGTTTTGACGTGGACTTGGTATAGAGATTTGAATCTGTTGAGGTAGTATCAATGAACTGTTTTGACGTGGATTTTGTATAGAGATTTGAATCTGTTGAGGTAGTATCAATGAACTGTTTTGACGTGGACTTGGTATAGAGATTTGAATCTGTTGAGGTAGTGTCAATGAACTGTTTTGATATGGACTTGGTGTAGAGATTTTAATCTGTTGAGGTAGTATCAATGAACTGTTTTGACGTGGACTTGGGATAGGGATATGAATCTGTTGAGGTAGTATCAATGAACTGCTTTGACGTGGACTTGGTATAGAGATTTGAATCTGTTGAGGTAGTATCAATAAACTGTTTTGGTATAGAGATTTGAATCTGTCGAGGTAGTATCAATGAACTGTTTTGACGTGAATTTGGTATAGAGATTTGAACTGTTGAAGAAGTATCAATGAACTGTTTTGACGTGGACTTGGTATAGGGAATGGAATCTGTTGAGGTAGTATCATTGAACTGTTTTGACGTGGACTTGGTATAGAGATTTGAATCTGTCGAGGTAGTATCAATGAACTGTTTTGACGTGGACTTGGTATAGAGATTTGAACTGTTGAAGAAGTATCAATGAACTGTTTTGACGTGGACTTGGTATAGGGATTGGAATCTGTTGAGGTAGTATCAATGAACTGTTTTGACGTGGACTTGGTATAGGGATTTGAATCTGTCAAGGTTGTATTAATGAACTGTTTTGACGTGGACTTGGTATAGAGATGTGAACTGTTGAAGTAGTATCAATGAACTGTTTTGACGTGGACTTGGTATATGGATTGGAATCTGTTGAGGTAGTCTCAATGAACTGTTTTGACGTGGACTTGGTATAGGGACTGGAATCTGTTGAGGTAGTATCAATGAACTGTTTTGACGTGGACTTGGTATAGAGATTTGAATCTGTTGAGATAGTATTAATGAACTGTTTTGACGTGGACTTGGTATAGAGATTTGAATCTGTTGAGGTAGTATCAATGAACTCTTTTGATGTGGACTTGGTATAGCGATTCGAATCTGTTGAGGTAGTATCAATGAACTCTTTTGACGTGGACTTGGTATAGGGATTGGAATCTGTTGAGGTAGTATCAATGAACTGTTTTGACGTGGACTTGGTATAGGGATTGGAATCTGTTGAGGTAGTAACAATGAACTGTTTTGACGTGGACTTGGTATAGTGATTTGAATTTGTTGAGGTAGCATCAATGAACTGTTTTGACGTGGACTTGGTATAGAGATTTGAATCTGTTGAGGTAGTATCAATGAACTGTTTGACGTGGACTTTGTATAGGGATTGGAATCTGTTGAGGTAGCATCAATGAACTGTTTTGACGTGGACTTTGTATAGAGATTTGAATCTGTCGAGGTAGTATCAATGAACTGTTTTGACGTGGACTTGGTATAGAGATTTGAACAGTTGAAGAAGTATCAATGAACTGTTTTGACGTGGACTTGGTATAGGGATTGGAATCTGTTGAGGTAGTATCATTGAACTGTTTTGACGTGGACTTGGTATAGAGATTTGAATCTGTTGAGGTAGTATCAATGAACTGTTTTGACGTGGACTTGGTATAGAGATTTGAATCTGTAGAGGTAGTATCAATGAACTGTTTTGACGTGGACTTGTTACAGGGATTTGAATCTGTTGAGGTAGTATCAATGAACTGTTTTGACGTGGACTTGGTATAGTTATTTGAACTGTTGAAGTAGTATCAATGAACTGTTTTGACGTGGACTTGGTATAGAGATTTGAATCTGTTGAGGTAGTGTCAATGAACTGTTTTGACGGGGACTTGTTATAGTGATTTGAACTGTTGAAGTAGTATCAATGAACTGTTTTGACGTGGACTTGGTATAGAGATTTGAATCTGTTGAGGTAGTGTCAATGAACTGTTTTGACGTGGACTTGGTATAGAGATTTGAATCTGTTGAGGTAGTATCAATGAACTGTTTTGACGTGGACTTGGTATAGAGATTTGAATCTGTTGAGGTAGTATCAATGAACTGTTTTGACGTGGACATGGTATAGTGATTTGAATCTGTTGAGGTAGTATCAATGAACTGTTTTGACGTGGACTTGGTATAGAGATTTGAATCTGTTCAGGTAGTATCAATGAACTGTTTTGACGTGGACATGGTATAGAGATTTGAATCTGTTGAGGTAGTATCAATGAACTGTTTTGACGTGGACTTGGTATAGTGATTTGAATCTGTTGAGGTAGTATCAATGAACTGTTTTGACGTGGACTTGGTATAGAGATTTGAATCTGTTGAGGTAGTATCAATGAACTGTTTTGACTTGGACTTGGTATAGAGATTTGAATCTGTTGAGGTAGTGTCAATGAACTGTTTTGACGTGGACTTGGTATAGAGATTTGAATCTGTTGAGGTAGTATCAATGAACTGTTTTGACGTGGACTTGGTATAGTGATTTGAATCTGTTGAGGTAGTATCAATGAACTGTTTTGACGTGGACTTGGTATAGAGATTTGAATCTGTTGAGGTAGTATCAATGAACTGTTTTGACATGGACTTGGTATAGAGATTTCAATCTGTTGAGGTAGTGTCAATGAACTGTTTTGACGTGGACTTGGTATAGAGATTTTAATCCGTTGAGGTAGTATCAATGAACTGTTTTGACGTGGATTTGGTATAGGGATTGGAATATGTTGAGGTAGTATCAATGAACTGTTTTGACGTGGACTTGGTATAGAGATTTGAATCTGTTGAGGTAGTATCAATGAACTGTTTTGACGTGGACTTGGTATAGTGATTTGAATCTGTTGAGGTAGTATCAATGAACTGTTTTGACGTGGACTTGGTATAGTGATTTGAATCTGTTGAGGTAGTATCAATGAACTGTTTTGACGTGGACTTGGTATAGTGATTTGAATCTGTTGAGGTAGTATCAATGAACTATTTTGACGTGGACTTGGTATAGTGATTTGAATCTGCTGAGGTATCAATGAACTGTTTTGACGTGGACTTGGTATAGAGGTTTGAATCTGTTGACGTAGCATCAATGAACTGTTTTGACGTGGACTTGGTATAGAGATTTGAATCTGTTGAGGTAGTATCAATGAACTGTTTTGACGTGGACTTGGCATAGTGATTTGAATCTGTTGAGGTAGTATCAATGAACTGTTTTGACGTGGACTTGGTATAGAGGTTTGAATCTGTTGAGGTAGTATCAAGGAACTGTTTTGACGTGGACTTGGTATAGAGATTTGAATCTGTTGAGGTAGTGTCAATCAACTGTTTTGACGTGGACTTGGTATAGAGATTGGAATCTGTTGAGGTACTGTCAATGAACTGTTTTGACGTGGATTTGGTATAGAGATTTCAATCTGTTGAGGTAGTGTCAATGAACTGTTTTGACGTGGACTTGGTATAGGGATTGGAATCTGTTGAGGTAGTATCAATGAACTGTTTTGAAGTGGACTTGGTATAGGGATTGGAATCTGTTGAGGAAGTATCAATGAACTGTTTTGACGTGGACTTGGTATAGAGATTTGAATCTGTTGAGGTAGTATCAATGAACTGTTTTGACGTGGATTTGGTATAGAGATTTGAATCTGTTGAGGTAGTATCAATGAACTGTTTTGACGTGGACTTGGTATAGGGATTGGAATCTGTTGAGGTAGTATCAATGAACTGTTTTGACGTGGACTTGGTATAGAGATTTGAATCTGTTGAGGTAGTATCAATGAACTTTTTTGACGTGGACTTGGTATAGAGATTTGAATCTGTTGAGGTAGTGTCAATGAACTGTTTTGACGTGGACTTGGTATAGAGATTGGACTCGGTTGAGGTAATATCAATGAACTGTTTTGACGTGGACTTGGTATAGAGATTTGAATCTGTTGAGGTAGTATCAATGAACTGTTTTGGCGTGGACTTGGTATAGAGATTTGAATCTGTTGAGGTAGTATCAATGAACTGTTTTGACGTCGACTTGGTATAGAGATTTGAATCTCTTGAGGTAGTATCAATGAACTGTTTTGACGTGGACTTGGTATCGAGATTTGAATCTGTTGAGGTAATATCAATGAACTGTTTTGACGTGGACTTGGTATAGGGATTGGAATCTGTTGAGGTAGTACCAATGAACTGTTTTGACGAGGACTTGGTATAGAGATTTGAATCTGTTGAGGTAGTATCAATGAACTGTTTTGACGTGGGCTTGGTATAGAGAGTTGAATCTGTTGAGGTAGTATCAATGAACTGTTTTGACGTGGACTTGGAACAGAGATTTGAATCTGTTGAGGTAGTATCAATGAACTGTTTTGACGTGGACTTGGTATAGAGATTTGAATCTGTTGAGGTAGTATCAATGAACTGTTTTGACGTGGACTTGGTATAGAGATTTGAATCTGTTGAGGTAGTATCAATGAACTGTTTTGACGTGGACTTGGTATAGAGATTTGAATCTGTTGAGGTAGAGACAATGAACTGTTTTGACGTGGACTTGGTATAGGGATTGCAATCTGTTGAGGTAGTATCAATGAACTGTTTTGACGTGGACTTGGTATAGGGATTGGAATCTGTTGAGGTAGTATCAGTGAACTGTTTTGACGTGGACTTGGTATAGAGATTTGTATCCGTTGAGGTAGTATCAATGAACTGTTTTGACGTGGATTTTATGTAGAGATTTGAATCTGTTGAGGTAGTGTCAATGAACTGTTTTGATGTGGGCTTGGTATAGAGATTTGAATCTGTTGAGGTAGTATCAATGAACTGTTTTGACGTGCACTTGGTATAGGGATTGGAATCTGTTGAGGTAGTATCAATGAACCGTTTTGACGTGGACTTGGTATAGAGATTTGAATCTGTTGAGGTAGTATCAATGAACTGTTTTGACGTGGATTTTGTATAGAGATTTGAATCTGTTGAGGTAGTATCAATGAACTGTTTTGACGTGGACTTGGTATAGAGATTTGAATCTGTTGAGGTAGTGTCAATGAACTGTTTTGATATGGACTTGGTGTAGAGATTTTAATCTGTTGAGGTAGTATCAATGAACTGTTTTGACGTGGACTTGGGATAGGGATATGAATCTGTTGAGGTAGTATCAATGAACTGCTTTGACGTGGACTTGGTATAGAGATTTGAATCTGTTGAGGTAGTATCAATAAACTGTTTTGGTATAGAGATTTGAATCTGTCGAGGTAGTATCAATGAACTGTTTTGACGTGAATTTGGTATAGAGATTTGAACTGTTGAAGAAGTATCAATGAACTGTTTTGACGTGGACTTGGTATAGGGAATGGAATCTGTTGAGGTAGTATCATTGAACTGTTTTGACGTGGACTTGGTATAGAGATTTGAATCTGTCGAGGTAGTATCAATGAACTGTTTTGACGTGGACTTGGTATAGAGATTTGAACTGTTGAAGAAGTATCAATGAACTGTTTTGACGTGGACTTGGTATAGGGATTGGAATCTGTTGAGGTAGTATCAATGAACTGTTTTGACGTGGACTTGGTATAGGGATTTGAATCTGTCAAGGTTGTATTAATGAACTGTTTTGACGTGGACTTGGTATAGAGATGTGAACTGTTGAAGTAGTATCAATGAACTGTTTTGACGTGGACTTGGTATATGGATTGGAATCTGTTGAGGTAGTCTCAATGAACTGTTTTGACGTGGACTTGGTATAGGGACTGGAATCTGTTGAGGTAGTATCAATGAACTGTTTTGACGTGGACTTGGTATAGAGATTTGAATCTGTTGAGATAGTATTAATGAACTGTTTTGACGTGGACTTGGTATAGAGATTTGAATCTGTTGAGGTAGTATCAATGAACTCTTTTGATGTGGACTTGGTATAGCGATTCGAATCTGTTGAGGTAGTATCAATGAACTCTTTTGACGTGGACTTGGTATAGGGATTGGAATCTGTTGAGGTAGTATCAATGAACTGTTTTGACGTGGACTTGGTATAGGGATTGGAATCTGTTGAGGTAGTAACAATGAACTGTTTTGACGTGGACTTGGTATAGTGATTTGAATTTGTTGAGGTAGCATCAATGAACTGTTTTGACGTGGACTTGGTATAGAGATTTGAATCTGTTGAGGTAGTATCAATGAACTGTTTGACGTGGACTTTGTATAGGGATTGGAATCTGTTGAGGTAGCATCAATGAACTGTTTTGACGTGGACTTTGTATAGAGATTTGAATCTGTCGAGGTAGTATCAATGAACTGTTTTGACGTGGACTTGGTATAGAGATTTGAACAGTTGAAGAAGTATCAATGAACTGTTTTGACGTGGACTTGGTATAGGGATTGGAATCTGTTGAGGTAGTATCATTGAACTGTTTTGACGTGGACTTGGTATAGAGATTTGAATCTGTTGAGGTAGTATCAATGAACTGTTTTGACGTGGACTTGGTATAGAGATTTGAATCTGTAGAGGTAGTATCAATGAACTGTTTTGACGTGGACTTGTTACAGGGATTTGAATCTGTTGAGGTAGTATCAATGAACTGTTTTGACGTGGACTTGGTATAGTTATTTGAACTGTTGAAGTAGTATCAATGAACTGTTTTGACGTGGACTTGGTATAGAGATTTGAATCTGTTGAGGTAGTGTCAATGAACTGTTTTGACGGGGACTTGTTATAGTGATTTGAACTGTTGAAGTAGTATCAATGAACTGTTTTGACGTGGACTTGGTATAGAGATTTGAATCTGTTGAGGTAGTGTCAATGAACTGTTTTGACGTGGACTTGGTATAGAGATTTGAATCTGTTGAGGTAGTATCAATGAACTGTTTTGACGTGGACTTGGTATAGAGATTTGAATCTGTTGAGGTAGTATCAATGAACTGTTTTGACGTGGACATGGTATAGTGATTTGAATCTGTTGAGGTAGTATCAATGAACTGTTTTGACGTGGACTTGGTATAGAGATTTGAATCTGTTCAGGTAGTATCAATGAACTGTTTTGACGTGGACATGGTATAGAGATTTGAATCTGTTGAGGTAGTATCAATGAACTGTTTTGACGTGGACTTGGTATAGTGATTTGAATCTGTTGAGGTAGTATCAATGAACTGTTTTGACGTGGACTTGGTATAGAGATTTGAATCTGTTGAGGTAGTATCAATGAACTGTTTTGACTTGGACTTGGTATAGAGATTTGAATCTGTTGAGGTAGTGTCAATGAACTGTTTTGACGTGGACTTGGTATAGAGATTTGAATCTGTTGAGGTAGTATCAATGAACTGTTTTGACGTGGACTTGGTATAGGGATTGGAATATGTTGAGGTAGTATCAATGAACTGTTTTGACGTGGACTTGGTATAGAGATTTGAATCTGTTGAGGTAGTATCAATGAACTGTTTTGACGTGGACTTGGTATAGTGATTTGAATCTGTTGAGGTAGTATCAATGAACTGTTTTGACGTGGACTTGGTATAGTGATTTGAATCTGTTGAGGTAGTATCAATGAACTGTTTTGACGTGGACTTGGTATAGTGATTTGAATCTGTTGAGGTAGTATCAATGAACTGTTTTGACGTGGACTTGGTATAGAAATTTGAATCTGTTGAGGTAGTATCAATGAACTGTTTTGACGTGGACTTGGTATAGGGATTGGAATCTGTTGAGGTAGTATCAACGAACGTGTTTTGACTTGGTATAGAGATTTGGTATAGAGATTTGAATCTGTTGAGGTAGTATCAATGAACTGTTTTGACGTGGACTTGGTATAGAGATTTGAATCTGTTGAGGTAGTATCAATGAACTGTTTTGACGTGGACTTGGTATAGTGATTTGAATCTGTTGAGGTAGTATCAATGAACTGTTTTGACGTGGACTTGGTATAGAGATTTGAATGTGTTGAGGTAGTATCAATGAACTGTTTTGACGTGGACTTGGTATAGGGATTGGAATCTGTTGAGGTAGTATCAATGAACTGTTTTGACATGGACTTGGTATAGAGATTTGAATCTGTTGAGGTAGTATCAATGAACTGTTTTGACGTGGACTTGGTATAGAGATTTGAATCTGCTGCGGTAGTATCAATGAACTGTTTTGACGTGGACTTGGTATAGAGATTTGAATCTGTTGAGGTAGCATCAATGAACTGTTTTTACGTGGACTTGGTATAGTGATTTGAATCTGTTGAGGTAGTATCAATGAACTGTTTTGACGTGGACTTGGTATAGGGATTGGAATCTGTAGAGGTAGTATCAATGAACTGTTTTGACGTGGACTTTGTATAGAGATTTGAATCTGTTGAGGTAGTATCAATGAACTGTTTTGACGTGGACTTGGTATAGAGATTTGAATCTGTTGAGGTAGTATCAGTGAACTGTTTTGACGTGGACTTGGTATAGAGATTTGAATCTGTTGAGGTAGTATCAATGAACTGTTTTGACGTGGACTTGGTATAGAGATTTGAATCTGTTGAGGTAGTATCAGTGAACTGTTTTGACGTGGACTTGATATAGAGATTTGAATCTGTTGAGGTAATATCAATGAACTGTTTTGACGTGGACTTGGTATGGAGATTTGAATCTGAAGAGGTAGTATCAGTGAACTGTTTTGACGCGGACTTGGTATAGAGATTTGAATCTGTTGAGGTAGTATCAATGAACTGTTTTGACGTGGACTTGGTATAGAAATTTGCATCTGTAGAGGTAGTATCAATGAACTGTTTTGACGCGGACTTGGTAGAGGGATTGGAATCTGTTGAGGTAGTATCAATGAACTGTTTTGATGTGGACTTGGTATAGAGATTAGAATCTGTTGAGGTAGTATCAATGAACTGTTTTGATGTGGACTTGGTATAGAAATTTGAATCTGTTGAGGTAGTATCAATGAACTGTTTTGACGTGGACTTGGTATAGGGATTTGAATCTGTTGAGGTAGTATCAGTGAACTGTTTTGACGTGGACTTGGTATAGAGATTTGAATATGTTGAGGTAGTATCAATGAACTGTTTTGACGTGGACTTGGTATAGGGATTGGAATCTGTAGAGGTAGTATCAATGAACTGTTTTGACGTGGACTTGGTATAGAGATTTGAATCTGTTGAGGTAGTATCAATGAACTGTTTTGACGTGGACTTGGTATAGAGATTTGAATCTGTTGAGGTAGTATCAGTGAACTGTTTTGACGTGGACTTGGTATAGAGATTTGAATCTGTTGAGGTAGTATCAATGAACTGTTTTGACGTGGACTTGGTATAGAAATTTGCATCTGTAGAGGTGGTATCAATGAACTGTTTTGACGTGGACTTGGTATAGTGATTTGAATCTGTTGAGGTAGTATCAATGAACTGTTTTGACGTGGACTTGGTATAGAGATTTGAGTCTGTTGAGGTAGTATCAATGAACTGTTTTGACGCGGACTTGGTATAGGGATTGGAATACGTTGAGGTAGTATCAATGAACCGTTTTGACGTGAACTTGGTATAGAGATTTGAATCTGTTGAGGTAGTATCAATGAACTGTTTTGACATGGACATGGTATAGAGATTTGAACTGTTGAAGTAATATCAATGAACTGTTTTGACGTGGACTTGGTATAGAGATTTGAATCTGTTGAGGTAGTGTCAATGAGCTGTTTTGACGTGGACTTGGTATAGGGATTGGAATCTGTTGAGGTAGTATCAATGAACTGTTTTGACGTGGACTTGGTATAGAGATTTGAATCTGTTGAGGTAGTATCAATGAACTGTTTTGACGTGGACTAGGTATAGAGATTGGAATCTGTTGAGGTAGTATCAACGAACTGTTTTGACGTGGACTTGGTATAGAGATTTGAATCTGTTGAGGTAGTATCAATGAACTGTTTTGACGTGGGCTTGGTATAGAGATTGGAATCTGTTGAGGTAGTATCAATGAACTGTTTTGACGTGGACTAGGTATAGAGATTGGAATCTGTTGAGGTAGTATCAATGAACTGTTTTGACGTGGACTTGGTATAGAGATTTGAATCTGTAGAGGTAGTATCAATGAACTGTTTTGACGTGGACTTGGTATACAGATTGGAATCTGTTGACGTAGTATCAATGAATTGTTTTGACGTGGACTTGGTATAGTGATTTGAATCTGTTGAGGTAGTATCAATGAACTGTTTTGACGTGGACTTGGTATAGAGATTTGAATCTGTAGAGGTAGTATCAATGAACTGTTCTGACGTGGACTTGGTATAGAGATTGGAATCTGTTGAGGTAGTATCAATGAACTGTTTTGACGTGGACTTGGTATAGAGATTTGAATCTGTAGAGGTAGTATCAATGAACTGTTTTGACGTGGACTTGGTATAGAGATTGGAATCTGTTGAGGTAGTATCAATGAACTGTTTTGACGTGGACTTGGTATAGAGATTTGAATCTGTAGAGGTAGTATGAGGTGGTATCAATGAACTGTTTTGACGTGGACTTGGTATAGAGATTTGAATCTGTTGAGGTAGTATCAATGAACTGTTTTGACGTGGACTTGGTATAGTGATTTGAACTGTTGAAGTAGTATCAATGAACTGTTTTGACGTGGACTTGGTATAGAGATTTGAATCTGTTGAGGTAGTATCAATGAACTGTTTTGACGTGGACTTGGTATAGAGATTTGAAGCTGTTGAGGTAGTATCAATGAACTGTTTTGACGTGGACTTGGTATAGAGATTTGAATCTGTAGAGGTATTATCAATGAACTGTTTTGACGTGGACTTGGTATAGAGATTGGAATCTGTTGAGGTAGTATGAGGTGGTATCAATGAACTGTTTTGACGTGGACGCTACACATCTAGTACTCAGAAATGTAGCACTACAGACTAGGGATCTGCGAATTGCCGATTTTGATCGAATCGAATATCTAATCGAATTGGTGGAAATGAATCGAATTCCGAATTGAACTTCGAATCGAATCACAGTTAATGGATACGTCGTCAAAAGAAAAGTTTTTTTTTCCAAAAATAATAACCCAGATTATTAAAAGACACAGTTATGTGGAGTGCATTCTTCGCCTCACCACTTCCCATGCTAAAAAACTGAGAAGTAAACCAATATACTAGCTACTGATTAACCCTTTACCTAACATAAAAAGCAGACGACACTTGCCAAAAAAAATTCTTGAATAACTGATTTTTTTCATTTTTTGTCTCAAAAACATAGGTTATGACCCCTCGTTGGAACGAGCCCGTCGAGCTCGTTCCAACGAGGGGCCATAACCTATGTTTTTGAGACAAAAAAATTAAAATGTAATGAAAATTAACTGGCGATTTTTGAGAACAGCGCTGGGCGATTTTGGCCGTTACGTTGGGTAAAGGGTTAAATACAAGTTCGCTACAGTAAGCGATCATCTTCATGCTGATTCACAATACATCTTTATTGTCAAACATCTGGTGCCAAGAACTCCGGATATAGGAGGGTATTACATGTGTGGGGATGATCCGTGGGCGTTCATCATTGTGGTTGTGGGGTCATCGGTGGGGTAAATACGTTAAATGGTCTCTTAATGGACCGGTACGGGGTGAGACAGGGATCAGTAGAATTTAAACCAGGGCTTGCCCCAGTATAAATTCTACTGACCCTGTCTCATCCCGTACCGGTCCATTAAGAGAATATGTAACTTATAATACATATGTACATGTATCGCTACGGCGCAGAGTGTAAAGAGCCTTTAACCATTGGACTCCCAAGGCGCTGGTAACAGTGCTTCAGCAACAACAACAAAATGCGGACCCTGAGGTTTCAGCGTAGTCAGCCTTATGGATAAAACGGCCCTGGCAAACTAGTACATTATAGACACAAATATAATAACGCCTTTATAGTTATATTGAATAATAATCTACACTATGTCCTCCAAAGTTTAAATTTTATAATAATAAAATACAATACATTATGTATTTATTTAAGAATTCAATGCAATTTTTATAATCTTTATTGGAGTATGAACGTGTGGGAATGGGTACAAATTATGCATGAATCCCGAAGGATTCATACATAATTTGTACCCATTCCCACACGTTCATACTCCAATAAAGATTATAAAAATTGCATTCAATTCTTATAATTACATTCCGTAACTGTTTAAACTACTTTTTACCAAACAACAAAGCAGAAAGACGAAATAAAACATGTACGAACGAACGAGGCGAAAAACCACCCTCACACAAAAGACTCTGAGTTGAGCGCCGGTTCCGTCTGAATGATATCCCAAAGCCAAATAAGCTTTAATTTTCACAACTTTAGAAATAGAAACGAGTATTTTAGTAACGGGCTTTATGCCACAGTTGGGAAATGTCACCAAAGAAACAGCAGCGGAGTGGATCACTGCGAGAGGCGTTAAAAGTTAAAAACCCGCCCAAACACCGCCCAAATTACATTCTGTCAACTGCGCTCTACCGTAAATGCGGGTCAAAGTTCGACCAAATGTATTCATTGGAAAATGAATTACATTTGGTCATGACGTTTTCATCCAGCTGACCAATGGGAATTGAGTATTTGGACCCAAAACTACATTAACAATGTAATTATTTGCTGATGAAAGGCGATATTCCATTGAGTTTGTATCTATCAGGCATCAGATGTCGCGTTCAACTGACTAACAACCGTAAGCACAACTGATTTAGGTCACACATAACGGTTGCCATGACGATACAAACCTTATACAGAACAAACCCCCGTTTACCCTGACCTAACCTACTTGTATTAGAAACTGGGCGTGGGAGGGAAATAACAGACTAGACGACGAGCGTGCCTACATGACATCATTTGTTTACTGTGCGTTTCATGCTATTTTACTAACAACAGAATCAACTTAACAAGCTGATTCCAACAATTCGTAAAATAACATGACACACAAAGCATCCCTAAATTAGAACCTAACATATCAAGAGACGGTTACACTGCCGCACCTCGGCACTGATGACTTACCTGATATCTAAATATATCTACATGTACAAATTCATTACATCAAATATGGTACAATTTGGGTTTTTTATGTGTTTCCAGTCAGTCGGAGCCATGCCAATATGAAATGCCTATATAAATTGAGGTAGATAGAGAGTAATCGCTTGACCTAACTGATTACGTGAAATAATTCATGAGAGGTGAGGGACGTTGTCCAAATACGAGTGTTTTACAATATAGTCCCTCGCCTCGAATGATTATTTCGCGTTACCAGTCCAGTCAAGCGATTACTCTGTTTATTACTTTTCATTATTAACGATAATTATATTATTTATCCCTTTACCTAAAGAAACGAGAAAAACAGGCCAGTGCCATTCTCAAAAATTGCCAATTAATTTTCATTATTTTTTTTCATTTTTTGTCTCTAAAACATAGGTTATGAACCCTCATTGGAACGAGCTCGACGAGGGATCATTACCTATGTTTTTGAGACAAAAATGAAAATAGTTATTCAAGAATTTGTTTTGAAAGTGTCGTGTTTATCAGTCAGTTTGACCCACTCTTTGTGCTGTATTATTCACAAAGAGAGACTTTCACAACAATATGGAAATCTGTCTCAAAAATGGCATTTTGTGTGTTTCATTTGACGTTTTTTTTTACCTAGTACTACAATTACTACCATAAAAAATTGCATTCTCTTCGTGTAGAATTTAATATGCCATCCTGTGTTATAAATCAACAAACAGACATACCTACAGTTAAAACAAGAAGTCCTGTCATGAAATGCGCATAAACAGCACGTTGATCTGCGCGTTAATCTACGCGGTATGACCATAATAAGGCTATCAAATTCTCAAATTCTGTACATATCGCCTGTGCACAAGCAATGTTTCAGCCAATGGACCTCCGGGTAGGACACCCCTCGTAGTTAAAACATTGCATTGATCCCACGTCACTATGTCATACAATGTCAGATATACAACTGTATAATCGTGTCTTGCACTAAAAATTCTGTCGCGGTTAACGTTCAAAATATTTGGCCCCTCCTACTTTTGGGGCGTTCAAATTTATATATGTGAACTTTAGGAATATATTAGGGCGTCTAAAATATGATTGTAATTATTTGACATATCGTCGCCTGAGTGATAGAATGTTCCATGTCCCCTATTTGTCCAGTCCCCAATGGGACATAGGACATTCTAGTACTCAGACGACGATACGCAGTCAATGATCACAGACTGACCAGAAAGACCTGGACTTATATTTCGAACGGTTCTACCTATAATTAATTTAGACGGGATATTATTATTTACAGTCTGTATTTTCTGTTTACATTCTATTAATAGACGGTTTCCCCAACTCGAGTGTGAGTTGTATTTTAGCACTATGTTGACAGTTTACAGGAACTGTTTTGTATCTGAAGTTACGTTGTTTTGTTTCTTTTTTTTTTTTGGAATATAACTTGACCGAATTATGGTTAGTCAACAGTGGCGGCGCCAGAAATTTTTTTGTGTGTGTGTGTGTGGGGGGGGGGGGGGGGCAACTAGGGGGCAGACTCCCATGAAGGGGGGCAAATACGTAAAGGATCATATCATTACTTTGTTATGAGGTAGTCCAAACTTGGACCCAAAGTCCGTAATATACTTTTTCGGTTTGGTACGTCCTGTGGACGTACCAAACCAAAAAATTATATTACGGATTGTGGGTCCAAGTTTCGACTAAATGTAATGGTAATTAGCGGTCCTCCTTTCAAAAAATCCTGGATCCGCGTCTGGTGGGTCTGTGCGTGAGAGAGAGAGAGAGAGAGAGAGAGAGAGAGAGAGAGAGAGAGAGAGCGAGAGAGAAGAGAGAGAGAGAGAGACTTCAAATAATTGAACAGTGCAAGGGAGATAATGCCCGTCTGTCATAATGCGAAATCCATGAATTTTTTTAGACAAGGGATATGAATAGACATGCCTTTGTTGGCTCATAACTTAATTATAACTTATAAGTATCTGCATCCGAGTCTTTAAATATCTACTGCTTGGATGTGTTCATCAGCTAGCCTGAGGCTTTGGGCTAAGTGTGTATGGGAAATTATTGGGAATAAAAAAAGAGAGGGGTGTTTGTGTGTGTGAGAGAGAGTGACTGAATGTGTTTGTGTGTGAGGTGGATGGAAATGCATGCGAGATGGTGGGGGGGGGGGGTGGGCAACTGAGGGCAAAGCCTTCGTTTGGGGGGGGGGGCAAATGCCCCCCCCCCCCCCCCTCCGTAGCGCCGCCACTGTTAGTCAAGGCGGTGCCTTGTAGATAAGCCAACTAGATATCCTCTCCGGACAAAAAATAATTATTTTTTATGAAGAAAGAAAACATAAGAATTGAATCATAATTGTTCAAAATTCACGAGAATATGAAACAAACTGATCACGCGCAAATTTACCAAGTGGTTCATGGAATTTGCACGGGATCAATTTGTTTCATCGCCACGTGCATTTCGAACAGTTATGACTCAATTATTAATTAGTGTTCCAGGCTGTACAGAATCATCAGGGTAAACATCTCTTGCAGACTGTCTCAAAGCATATTGCCAGAAATCCTGATCTGCACCAACACCACCCAGGATATCGTCTAACATGGATGTTTGTTCCATGCATTGACCATGTCATTCATTAAAATCTTTAAATGTTGATACTTCCACGACTTCAGAGTGTGCTACAGCTGAATGCTTGGGATTTGGTGCTTTCACATCTTCACAGTGTGCCTTAGAGTCATCTGGTTATCTGAATGGCTTGGAGTTGGTGTCTTCACAACTTCACAGTGTAACGCCCCAGTGTCATGTGGGATACTGGATAGCCTAGTGTCGGTGGAATTTCGGACAGTGACTTGCGGTTACCCGGTTCATTTGAAGTGCTGGAGACTGGTTCGTGTGGAATACCGGGTAGTTCAGTGTCGGATGGAATTTCGGACAGTGACTTACAGTTGCCTGGTTTATTTGAACAGCTGGAGATTGATTCATATGGAATACTGGATAGTCCAGTGTCGGGTGGAATGTCGGACAGTCACTGACGGTTGCCTGGTTCACTTGGACTGCTGGGGATTGATTCGTGTGGAATACTGGATAGTCCGGTGTCGGGTGGAATTTCGTGCAGTGACTTACGGTTGCCTGGTTCATTTGTACTGCTGAAGATTGATTCGTGTGGAATACTGGATAGTCCGGTGTCGGGTGGAATTTCGTGCAGTGACTTAAGGTTGCCTGGTTCATTTGTACTGTTGAAGATTGATTGACTGGATAGTCCGGTGTCGGGTGGAATTTCGGACAGTAACTTAGGGTTGTCTGGTTCTTTTGTACTGCTGAAGATTGATTCGTGTGGAATACTGGATAGTCTGGTGGCGGGTGGAATTTCGGACAGTGACTTAAGGTTGCCTGGTTCATTTGTATTGTTGAAGATTGATTGACTGGATAGTCCGGTGTCGGGTGGAATTTCGGACAGTGACTTAAGGTTGCCTGGTTCATTTGTATTGCTGAAGATTGATTGACTGGATAGTCCGGTGTCGGGTGGAATTTCGGACAGTGACTTAAGGTTGCCTGGTTCATTTGTACTGCTGAAGATTGATTGACTGGATAGTCCGGTGTCGGGTGGAATTTCGGACAGTGACATAAGGTTGCCTAGTTCATTTGTATTGCTGAAGATTGATTGACTGGATAGTCCGGTGTCGGGTGGAATTTCGTGCAGTGACTTACGATTGCCTGGTTCATTTGTACTGCTGAAGATTGATTGACTGGATAGTCCGGTGTCGGGTGGAATTTCGGACAGTGACTTAAGGTTGCCTGGTTCATTTGTACTGCTGAAGATTGATTGACTGGATAGTCCGGTGTCGGGTGGAATTTCGGACAGTGACTTAAGGTTGCCTGGTTCATTTGAACTGCTGGAGATTGATTCATATGGAATACCAGATAGGCCAGTGTCGAGAAGAATTTCGGACGGTAACTTACGGTTGTCTGGTTGGACTAGTTCATTTGAATTACTGGCGGTTGATACCTTTGGATTAGAGCTGTAGGTTAACCGAAACCGAACCGAGGTTTTTAGTTTTTTTTAAAAAAAAACCGAAACCGAAACCGTCGACATCCCGTAATCTAAGGTTTTTCGTTTTTTATTAAATACTCTCTTGCTGCTGAAATTCACAGAATGTAGCCATCCCAGAGTAGTGAGAGTACCCAGACACTGCCAATGGCAGTGTCTGGGTACTCTCACTACTCTGGGAAGGCTACATTCTGTGAATTTCCGACATTTCAGTTTAGTTGTGTTTGCAGCTTTCCTCAAGTTGCGTGTAGGTGTCAGACCTCGAAAAATGGCCAAGCACAATAAAAGTTCTGTATATTTAGGTAATTTTTATATTGGCCTTCCTGATTCTTCATGTATTATAGCTTATTTCGGGCATTCATTGAGTTTCACTCAATTTCACTACCATTCAGTTATGACTCCGAACATAAGAATGCGTTTTATTGAATTTTACTTGGCCTCATGAACAAACCGAAAACCGAACCGAACCGAGGTTTTTCTCCACCTGAAAAACCAAAACCGAAACCGAACAAGAAATTTAAAAACCTACAGCTCTACTTTGGATATTCACATAGCTCCCTATGGTCATCTGGAAAGGCAAAATATATTTTTTGAGTGAATTCACTTTACATGTCTGGTATAGTTGCTCCAATGTTGTTTCATCATTGAGAATCTTGTCATTTAAATCAAGCATCCTCAAGTTAGTGTTTTCGTTTAATTTTTCACTGAATAAGAACAATGGTTTCACCTTCTTCTTGATATCTGCCACCGTCATGTCAACTGACCCCTTTAGATATCTCGTGCCTCCTCCCTTCCCCAATCGGATCTAATGAAATGACTTTCCATCGAAATGTTTCTAACCAACTTCTTATTTTCTTTCTGCGTCTTGGCATTTTGATTTCCGAATAGTTTCCTGTATTTAGAAGAAATCTTTATCAGAAATTGACACAATTGTTTGAGAGACCGCTCTACCTCTTGAGTTGAACAGCATTTCCATCTCTTGAGACACCTGCTTTTGCAGAGAATAGTTGAATAGCAATCCGGTTACCTAATTTGAGGTGTGCGCAATGAAATCTTCATCCTTTATACCCAATATTGCATTTACATCTATCTAGAAAGGAAGGAGGGGACGCAAACCTGGAAATAAGCAGACAATCATCTGCAGAATGAGGTCCCCAGTGAGTGAATTTGGTGATGCTACCATGCACAGCAGGTATATTGACCCTCTGTAACCTCAATCTGAATCAACGTGTCAGGCCAAAAGAGAAAGAGTCGCGCGGAGGATAACTTGGCACACTGTATGGGATAGTATCAGAAAATTCACCCTCTGGGGACCCCATTCTGCAAATGAAAAATTGCTTATTTTCAGGCTTGAAGGGAAGACATTTATTCAATGAAGATGTTCTGCACACACTGTTGACCACACACAATCTACTTTTATACAAATAAATGTATGGGCTGAACATCCCTACACATGGATATATGTGCTGAACATCCCTACAAATGAATATATGGGCTAAACATCCCTACAAATGAATATATGTGCTGAACATTCCTACAAATGAATATATGGGCGGAACATCTATACAAATGAATATATGGGCTGAACATTCGTACAAATGAATATATGGGTCGAACATTCCTACAAATGGATATATGGGCTGAGCATCCCTACAAATGAATATATGGGTTGAACATCCTACAAATGGATATATAGGCTGAACATCCCTACAAATGAATATATGGGATGAACATTCCTACAAATGGATATATGGGCTGAACATCCCTACAAATGAATATATGGGCTAAACATCCCTACAAATGAATATATGTGCTGAACATTCCTACAAATGAATATATGGGCGGAACATCTATACAAATGAATATATGGGTTGAACATTCGTACAAATGAATATATGGGTCGAACATTCCTACAAATGGATATATGGACTGAGCATCCCTACAAATGAATTTATGGGTTGAACATTCCTACAAATGGATATATGGGCTGAACATCCCTACAAATGAATATATGGGTTGAACATTCCTACAAATGAATATATGGGCTGATCATTCGTACAAAAGAATATATGAGTCGAACATTCCTTCAAATGGATATATGGGCTGAGCATCCCTGCAAACGAATATATGGGTTGAACATTCCTACAAATGGATATATGGACTGAACATCCCTACAAATGAATATACGGGCTGAACTTCCAAACAAATGAATATATGGGTTGAACATTCCTACAAATGAACTTATGGGCTGAACATCTCTACAAATGAATATATGGGCTGAACTTCCATACAAATGAATATCTGGGATGAACATTCCTACAAATGAATACCTGGGTTGAACATTCCTACAAGTGAATATATGGGTTGAACATCCCTAAAAATGAATATATGGGTTGAACATTCCTACAAATGAATATATGGGCTGAACATCCCTACAAATGAATATATGGGCTGAACTTCCATACAAATGAATATATGGGCTGAACATCCCTACAAATGAATATATGGGCTGAACTTCCATACAAATGAATATATGGGTTGTACATTCCTACAAATGAACATATGGGCTGAACATCCCTACAAATGAATATATGGATTGAACATTCCTACGAACGAATATTTAAGCTGAACATTCCTACAAATGATATATGGACTGAACATCCCAACAAATGAATTTATGGGTTGAATATTCTTACAAATGAATATATGGGCTGAGCATTCCTACAAATGAATATTGGGGCGGAGCATTCCTACAGAAGAATATATGGGCAGAACATTCCTGCAAATGAATATGTGGGCTGAACATCCCTATAAATGAATATATGGAATATACGAGTTGAGCATTCCTAAAAATGAATATATGGGGTGAACATCCCTACAATAAAAATATGGGCTGAATATCCCGAAAAAATGAATATACGGGTGGAACATTCCTACAAATGAATATATGGGCACAGCATTCCTACAAATGAATATATGGACGGAACATTCCTACAAATGAATATATGGGCTGAAGATCCCTGCAAAGGAATATACGGAATACATGGGCGCAATATTCCTTCAAATGCAGATTTGGACAGAACATTCCTACAAATTAATATATGGGCTGAGCATCCCTATAAATGAATATATTGGCTGAACATCCCTACAAATGAATATATGGAATATATGGGCTAAACATTCCCCCAAATGAATATATGAAATATATGGGCTGAACATCTCCAGAAATGAATATATGGGCGGAACATTCCTACAAATGAATATATGGGCTGGATATCCTTACAAATGTATATATGGGCTGAACATTCCTACAAATAAATATATGGAATGAACATCCCTGCAATTGAATATATTGAAAATATGGACTGAACATCCCTACAAATGAATATATGGAATATATGGGCTGAACATTCCTATAAATGAATATATAGGATGAACATCCCTATAAATGAATATATGGGCGGAACATTCCTACAAATCAATATATGGGATGAACATCCCTACAAATGAATATTTTGGAATACGTAAGATGTTAACTACTGTGCTTATTTGTTAATTTTTGGTTATATTACGAAGAATTTACCATTCCGATGCTTACATTAATAACTGAATGGAAGATTTTATTCAGTAATGAAAGTTTTAATCAACACGTGTGTCACTGTTATTGGTAAGCTTTCAAATCCAGTGACTGGGCCGTTCATAGCATGTGTCATTGTTATTGGTAAGCTTTCAAATCCAGTGACTGGGCCGTTCATAACATGTGTCATTGTTATTGGTAAGCTTTCAAATCCAGTGGCTGGGGTCTGACTTAATTTAGGTGTGGAGTTATTGTGATCACATAAATAAATATGATATTTCTGTATTTGTTATGCAGAATCGCCAGTTTTTTGTTTGTTTTTTTTTTGTTTTGTTTTGTTTTTGTTTTGTTTGTTTATTTTTTGGGGGGGGGGGGGTTGTAATCAGGATATATTATTTCTACAGGTGCACGTATGAGGTCCCAAGCAGGAGTGTGGGAGTGAGGAGGACATGAGAAAGAAACATTGGGACATGGGGAGGACACATCAGACCATCATGAGGGTGTATAAGAGTCTGAAGTAGAGTATTTTTTCGAATTCGGATTCAGATAGAAATAATAGATTTTGTCGGATGCGACATCTATCCTACAGTCTATGTTTTAACGACCTTCTTCGACTGCCAATTCATTCCAGGAAGAGAAGATAATTACCGAATACCTCTACTATGGAGACTGACTGCACCAATTTCGAACGATACCGTAATTGCCTATTTTTTTTCCTTTATTTGTTTTGTGGGGGTTTTTGTTTGTTTGTTTTAACGCGTTTTCCAGGATGAATCAAAGTTATCGTTTTATTTGGTAGACATTTGAAGATCGGATCGGATTCGAATTTTCGGATTCGGACTATCGGATCGGATTGCGGTCCCAATCTTCGGATTCAGACTCAGGCTGGATTTGCCGTCAGCGGTCGGATTCGGATTACAATAAAGGCGTTTGGGTAGGATTTGCCGTCAGCGGTCGGATTCGGATTACAAGAAATGCCTTTGGATCGGATTTGCCCACTGTATCGGATCCAACGCATATCACTAGTCTGAATATGTCATATGATGACGTGAGTAGGAGGTCTGAAGGCATGCGTGAGACGTAAAGGGCGTGTTGGCGTAAAGGAGGACTACGACATTACGAAGACATTTGAGGGCATAACTGATGAGACGGCAAATGGAAACACAAGGTGCGTATGAGGACACGTAAAACACGTATTAGGGTATGAGAAGGAGTATGAGAACATGATAACATATGAAGGCAAAAGGAGGGCGTATGAGGACACGAAGCGGCCACATGATGACATGAGAAGGACTAATGAGGCCACCAAGAGGCCCAATAAGTCCATGGAGGCGTATGAGGGCACAATACTCACTTATGCGGTCACAAGAATGTATGGTGTGTGTGGATGGGGTAAGAAATTTATCATGTCACTTCCCAGGCTCCATACCATCCACATCAGAGGTCTGAAATAACTTCAAGTGTTAGCTGCGAACGGATCCGTGAAACAGGTTTTTAAGCTGTTTTATCCGACGGTAAACGGGGGAGATAAATGGAAAATGTAGCCTGGGAAAAGTACTAAACAGGGGAGATACATGGAAAATGTAGTCTGGGAAAAGTAGTAAACAGGGGAGATACATGGAAAATGTAGCCTGGGAAAAGTAGTAAACAGGAACGAGAAATGGAAAATGTAGTCTGGGAAAAGTAGTAAACAGGGGAGATAAATGGAAAATGTAACCTGGGAAAAGTAGTGAAAAGGGAAGATACATGGAAAATGCAGCCTGGGAAAAGTAGTAAACAGGGGGAGATAAATGGAAAATGTAGTCTGGGAAAAGTAGTAAACAGGAAAGATAAATGGAAAATGAAGTTTGGGAAAAGTAGTAAACAGGGGAGATAAATGAAAAATGTAGCCTGGGAAAAGTAGTAAACAGGAGAGATAAATGGAAAATGTAGCCTGGGAAAAGTAGTAAACAGGGGGAGATAAATGGAAAATGTAGCCAGGGAAATATAGAAAACAGGAAAAATAAATGGAAAATGTAGTCTGGATAAAGTAGTAAACAGGGGAGATAAATGGAAAATGTAGCCTGGGAAAAGTAGTAAACAGGGGGACATAAATGGAAAATGTAGCCTGGGAAAAGTAGTAAACAGGAAAGATAAATGGAAAATGTAAGCTGGGAAAAGTAGCAAACAGGGGGAGATAAATGGGAAATGTAGCCTGGGAAAAGTAATAATCAGGAGAGATAAATGGAAAATGTAGTCTGGGAAAAGTAGTAAACGGGGGAGAAAAATGGAAAATGTAGCCTGGGAAAAGTAGTAAACAGGAGAGATAAATGGAAAATGTAGCCTGGGAAAAGTAGTAAACAGGAAAGATAAATGGAAAATGTAAGCTGGGGAAGGTAGTAAACAGGGGGAGATAAATGGAAAATGTAGCTTGGGAAAAGTAGTAAACAGGGGAGATAAATGGAAAATGTAAGCTGGGAAAAGTAGTAAACAGGGGAGATAAATGGAAAATGTAGCCTGGGAAAAGTAGTAAACAGGAGAGATAAATGGAGAATGTAAGCTGGGAAAAGTAGTAAACAGGGGAGATAAATGGAAAATGTAGACTGGGAAAAGTAGTAAACAGGAGAGATAAATGGAAAATGTAAGTTGGGAAAAGTAATAAACAGGGGAGATAAATGGAAAATGTAACCTGGGAAAAATAGGCCTTTATTGTAGGAATTGACAGGAATGTTGGGCTGAAATGATTGAAAAAACGACAAGTTACGAGTTGTAGTTTAACCCTTTAAAACCTGGTGGTATCTTCCATGTCAGTTCCATGGTAGCAATGGGAAGAGTCCATATTTATTATTTGGGGGTAGACCAATTAATATTTTCAACGTGCAGCCTTAGGGCTGCACGTTGAAAATATTGATTGGTCTACACCACACATTTGCCTTGCAGTCATCTTCCATATTACGTAGCTTGTGATCCGGCCGGGAAAACGGCCTCTTGAGTTCAAAGGGTTAAATAAAGAAAAGAAAAAGAAATAAAATTCAAAAAAAATCTTAAATTGAGACTTTCGTGTATAATTATTGGTAGGAAGGAATAGACGCGATACCATCCATGACTTATATCGACATGAGAATCAGTTATCTCCCTTCAAATTATTTGACGGACAAGGAAGGTCCATTTAAGAAGCACGTAATTGTTGGAAAAAAGCCTATGAAATCACAGAAAATAAAGCAAAGTTTCCGTTTGTTAATTTTAATAAACGAACACAACAGACAGCTCAAAAGTAATAAAAGGAAACTCGGCTTTTATTACACACCCGTAACTGTATTTGTCACGACCACATGGATTTTAGGGGCATGCGGTAATTTTAACCAGAAAGCTCTAGTGCAATCCGATAAAAAGTAGGCTACCCTTCGCGTGCACAAATTCTCTCGTTAGACTGGTTCTTTTAGTTTGCAGCGTTCAGTGCAATATAACCAATGAGAACCATCGGCTATATTTATCTGTCGGAATTACCGATTCTCATTACAAAATGTTTGATGCACAACTATGCTAAAAACTGTTTAAAGTCATGAAAGACACACATGATCTCTGTCAAGAAATTGAACAGTGAAACTCAACCTTTGCTTTCGTTATTGAAAATCGAGGAAAACTTAATTAATTTTAGGGCAAAAAAGTCCAACTGGGTTCGATATTGCAGCCAGCCACTAGTACAGTTCCTATAAAACTTTGTTACAACTTACATTATTACCACTTTATAGGGCGCTCCTTGGGTTATTAAAATGATCTGAGGTGGACGATAAGACTCGATAACAGCCCGCAAAAATAGCGTTAATAATGAAAACGGCCCGCTCGCCCAGAATTGTGGATAATTTATGTTCCGGAAAAATGACGCTAATGTGCTCGAAATTTTGTTGTCCATTTATTCCAACAAAACGGATTAAACCATGATTTATTTCGGATTATTAACTTCATTTAGGATTTAAAAGTGGGGGTGAGCATTGATACGATAAATAATCTCATTTTGTAAATAACGGCGTGAGTTTGTAGTTAAAGCGCTTCAGCCAAATTCCAGCAATCCTATTTTCGAGTCATCCAAATAAATTGTACTCAGCTTTGAACTTTGACCTTTGTTTGTAAATAAACAGACGACAATCTGATTCTTCTGTTTGTAAAGCAAAAATGTCTCAGTTGCTTGAAATGGCGTTCTTCTATTTCTAAATCAAAAATGTCAGCAGTGGCTTGAAATGGCGTTCTTTGGTAAGTGGTAATAATAGTAATAACATATTCCTTTTCGGGCGTCATACTACATTAACGGCCCTCGAAAAATGATTAACAGCCCTCGGGACCATTAACGACCCTCGACTTCGTCTCGGGCCTTTAAGTGGCCCTCGGGCTGTTAATCATTTTTTCTAGGGCCGTTAATGAACCATAACGCCCCAAAAGAACATGTTATTGTTATATTAGAATGTTTCCCTCACCGCTGCGTGCTGTCGGCGAGTCGACAGGAGGCCTACTGTGTAACTGTAATCCTATTCGATTCACACTTCGGCAATGAAGCAGCACGTTTGCCAACGTAAACATACTTTGAAAAGCAGTTGATAAGTTGAAATTGTTCTCAGGAATCAAGACTAAATGGATCTTGAATACTGGCTACCAGGCATGATTGGCATGATTGGCATGAAGTGGAAAAGCAGACGGCGACACGCCGACAACGCCTGGAGATGTTTGACAGCTAGTACATGCAGTTATTAATTAACTATCTCCAATTCCACACTTATTAGATGACCACCCCCGCCCCACACTAGCTGAATAAAGAAAATAAATTCGGAAGAATGAAAAGCCTGGTTTTATAAGAAAAACTCGGTAGTTTACATTAATTTTGTGGAAACAATGTTTTTTTACGTGCTAGTGGGTGTTGGGGCAACAGGTTCATTTTATTTATTTTATTTTTTTGGTGGGGCAGGGGGAAGGGCTTTTTAGGGGGATATAGTATTGCTAAAATTTGACTTTCTGGAGTTTGAACTGGGGAAATTAAAAAATGTTACCAGCTACCCACTACAGAAATTCTTAAAAGTCTTGAGTAGGGTGGGAATTAGACCATGAAGAGGGGAGGGGTGGTAAATACATGTGGTCTGATAAATGCAATATTGTCAATTTTATGAGATGACTTCCATGAAATTCAAAAATAATTATTAGAATATTTAAAACATAGACAATATGACAATATTTTCCAGACACAGATTGATGTGTATTTTTAAATGACTAATTAAGGGTTTTTGCTAGTATTTGTTTTATACAAAGATATTATTTTGCTTTAATTCTCAGCAACAAAACTTAATCCAATGCCACCTATGTGACTTAGCTACATGGGTCTATGAGATGGGGGGGGGGGGGTGTGAGGCACTCCCCCCCCCCCCCCTCCCTTCACCAATAAGCAGTTAATTTTGCAGTTTTCATTGAAAGGGACTGGTATTTTCATAACAGATTGTTCAGAGGGAGGGGGTATTTTTATAATTTTGGCAAATATCAGGGCAGTGGGAAGAGCATATTCATAGGCAAATTCGAGGCAAGGGCCTACTCATTTCGTGAGCTTTCGAGAAAATGCTGTCAGGTTATAGATGGGTGGGGAGTTTGTAAAAAAAAGGTGTACAATACAAACTAAATTACTTGTGGAGACAAGACAAGACATTTTCTTGCAGTTATCAATATCATGCAATATATTTCTCCCTTTGTACATCTGTAGTATTATGTGGACAACCTAAAGCTTTTATTTGTAAGTACAGCCCATTTCAAACAAAGGTTATCAAGACTTGAGGTAAAATAAAAAGAAGGCTAAATTTCAAGTCAGAAACTTTATAATGTTGAAAAATAAAGTGCAAACTTACCAAGACTGCAGTGTTCACTCAGAGTCAGAATGGAATCTCAAACTGCCTCAGGCTCAGTTACTCCAAACGATCGAATGAATACCCCGGAAGGTTAATTGTTGCACAAAATGTCTTTTCTCGTCCAGTGTGTACTTTTGTTACAGTGCAGAACAGAAATGACCGATGTCGACATGCGATAGCCTAGTAGCAGTAGTGCATGTATAGTCAAGCCGAGTTCAAACTTATATTTTTAGTTTCAAATTCAGTTTAAAAAGCACGAAATTTAAACAGAGCGGCCAGTTTGCACAGTATTCAAATTAAAATCCTTGTACATTTTCCATCCTCCAGATATAATGATGCCTGCACACACACTTTTGAAAACACATTTTAAACCTCATAATTTGTGACGTCTGCTATGCTGAACGCAATCTTTTGAGTTTTGAGTGTTCGGATCGACATTTTCTTGCGAATAAAATGAATCAACAGCGATTCTACAGGTGGCAAGGTCAAAGACTTAAGACTGGTTCTCTGACAAAATTGCCCGTTTCTCTCTAAAATTCTTTCAACCGTTCAAATTGTCGACTATTTAATTAAATTAGCGATTAATACAGTGAATTCTTTTTCGAGGTTGGGTGTGTAATAAATACAGAACCACACTTATGTTTGAATGGGTTAACGATTACTGGACTCGAGCGTGTGGCACTGGGATAACCACTCGAGCCTACCGGCTTTCGTGGTATTCCTGCGCCACTCGCTCTCGTCCAGTAATCGTTAACCCATTCAAACATAAGTGTGGTTCTGTATATTTATGGCAAGCTAATTAGAACAGGGCTTGCCTTGAGTCGGGGCTGATCAGCCCAGGCCCCGAGATCAGCCCCGAGGAGCACTTGCTGGGGGCTTTTTTTCAAGCCCCGACATTTTCCACAAAAAGCACTAACAATAATGGACAAAATGGAAAATCAGCCCCGAAAAGGCCCCGACCTCAATATGTGGGGCACTTTTATTAGGCCCCGACCATTTTACTCAAGGCGAGCCCTGTTAGAAGTAACTAGTTGACGGATAATCCGTTATTAACCCTTTAAACACTGGTGATATCTTACATATCAGTTCAATGACAGCAACTCGAAGAGTCCATATCCATTATTTAGGGATAGACCTATCCATATTTTCAACGCGCAGCCTTGTGGCTGCACGTTGAAAATATGGATAGGTCTACCACACACATGCACGTAGTATTCATCCAATTTAATAAAATTAAGTGACGTATCATATTCCTGAGCGAAAAAGCGGTCGCTAAAGTTTAAAGGGTTAAGAATATCTATCAGTATCACACCTACCAACACTTATGTTTCTCTTTGTTTGTCGAATGTGTTCTTCAGTAATTTGCAAGTTTTATTTTTCCCAGGAAACAAAGCAAATCTCCCCTCACAGACTGTTATATTAATGGTAGTGTTCAACCGAGGATCGGAACCGGCCACCTCAATCGGCCGGTTGTGGGCAATCGGATGACATGGACAACGGTTTCTGGAACATCGGTTCAACCGATTGTTGCCAAGTATTTTCTGATGATTCGTTAACGGCATTTTATTATCTTCTGCAATTGTTCAGTTGTTAATGTAAAATGATGTCAATCATACCATTCAATAAAGTTGAAACACCACCACAATGTGTATTCTTAATCTCTCTAGACGCCCCTTTTCGGGATACACAAGTTAAACGACATGTAAAACTTACAATTGACCGAACTTGTGGCAGTCGCCAGTTCATGCCGGAAAAGAGAAGGTTGCACTCCATTGACTGGGGTCGCAGTAAAATTACCAGTCGCAATCAGTTGGCCGGTAAACGTGGCTCTGAGAGCCACGCTTACCGCCCAAGTGTGCGCGACTGGTAATTTTACTGCGACCCCAGTTAACGAAGTTTAACAGTGTGAAAAATGTTCAGTTTATTGTAGTTCTTTCGAGTCTCGACTTGTCTAGTAGTGCACGGTATTTCAATCGGAATCGGTATGACCGTGGGACTTCTAACAGGGGTGAGGGCTCAAACTGATATAAACCTGGAGTAGAAGACCACCTCTCTCCAGCAAATAAGATCACAACTCCCGTGACCTAATTCTAGTGTCACGACAGGATAAGATAATTGCTGACTGTAAGATGGTCCTGAGAAGACAAACAGAAATAATGAGGGTGACTGGTTGGTTAAGAACCCTTGATACGCTCTAGAATTCTCGCACTTGGTTATATCGACTTGACAACTAATTTACCAACAGCTCTCTCCAGTAGGTTATGGTTAATTATTCGCCAGACATCACACGGCGTCGTAGTTGCAATTAATAGTCAACAGTGGGACAGAACTAATACGCACTTGGTCACGATAAGGAAAAGCTGGGGACTGACTACATTTCTGGATCAAACAGGGCTTCTTTAGTGTGAAATGAAAAGCCGATAAAGATTACAATGTATTATATACCAACAATTACTATTGTTGTATTTTCAGTGTTGTTTAACATTCAATGAATTTGGATGAAATTTAAGGGCGTTATCAATTATTAAAACACAGCCGCGTTATCCGCCTCAGTGCATTATAACTCCGAATCGCCAAGGTGTGTAGCGGTCGAGGTATAAAGGCCATTTACCAACCAGCCTGGTTGGTCCGGATCTGTTAGTCTCGTGGTAAATCGGTCACTTTGTGTGCTAGAGGTCGACGGTTCGAACCCCGGCTCCCGCACTTATCTCTCCTCCTGTTACATTTGGGGGCTCGTCCGGGATCTGGGTGAGATTCACGGTGGGTGAATCTCAAAAGAAGGGGAGAGTAGTGTAGCGGTCGAGGTATAAAGGCCATTTACCAACCAGCCTGGTTGGTCCGGATCTGTTAGTCTCGTGGTAAATCGGTCGCTTTGTGTGCTAGAGGTCGACGGGTCGAACCCCGGCTCCCGCACTTATCTCTCCTCCTGTTACAGGTGAACAAAGGGATCGACGCAAGTGTGTTTTCGGAGAACAATGACTGTGGATTCGTAAAATAATCCACAGTTATTGTTCTCAGAAAACACACTTGCGACAAGCCTTTTGTTTCCCGTTGGCGAAAGTCACGGTGTACAGGCACATATTTGGGGGGGGGGGGGGGGAAGCAAATGGACCTAGTGGGGGGAAGCGAATCGATCATTTTGAGGGGGGGGGGGGATGATCGAGGAAAAGCTATGTTTTGGCAATGATTAAAATCGATTGTTTATAAAAGGTATTTGCGAGGGAACCCGGCAATAAATGGGCTACATTTCTGCCTCAACAGCTTGGTTCTCTATGCTTTAGTTTCTTCAAACACTTCGACACAGTTTGAGAACAAACATTTAACTCGGCTATTATAACTACACATGTCTTTTAACAGAATGTTGTGTTTTAAGTCGGATGATAAACTCGTGGTAAATCATTCGGAGTTAGAAAACACTCGACCCTTCGGGTCTCGTGTTTTCTAACACCGAATGATTCACCACTCGTTCATTATCCCTTACAGAAAGACATGGAAATCATAACAGTCTTACCACACACAGCAGTAAATACCGCACATATCACTATAAAAGATAGCATACCGCACACAGCAGTATAGCAGACGGAATACCGCACACAGCAGTATAAGAGATGTCATACCGCACACAGCAGTATAACAGACGGAATACCGCACACAGCAGTATAACAGACGGAATACCGCACACAGCAGTATAACAGACGGAATACCGCACACAGCAGTATAACAGACGGAATACCGCACACAGCAGTATAACAAACGGAATACCGCACACAGCAGTATTAAGAAACAGGAGTTAACACACAGTGGAAATAAACGTCCGAACGGTTTAACATCCAAAGTCCCACTCAAATTGCTCCCAAAATAACATTTCAATCACACTGAGAAACCAACCGAGCATTACTGTGAACACTGTTCACTGGCTGGATCTTGGCAACTGATCTTCACTAAATCAATTAACCCCAATTATACAACACTATCTACATATCCATGATCAATTATTTCTATGAATTACCCTTTTAACATTATGCACCTCCAAACACGTGATCGATCACCGCGCCCAATAAAAATGCCCAATAATATAATTATATTTAAATTGCTTCCCAAACTCGAATTCGTGGAGAAAGATTGGAACTACATTTAAACTTCTGCTGACTTACTACTTTACTCAGTTACACCTATCCGTGCTTACCAATTAGTTATTAAATAAAATTGTTTAAATCATCATGTCCTTCGTTGACCATAATACTCGCTCAAAACATCAAACGCAGAGGCTTCTAAATATATCCTCCGGTCACATCGGCATCAGAATCGGCCGATTGTAAGCTCAAATTATCGGTAATCGGTCAGGGACCATTTTTTGGTAATCGATAGAACACTAATTAATGGAAAGGACAGTATTTATGTTAATTGCCACGATCCGTACCCTGTTGATATAATGAACATAAAAAGGATCCAAACAGCAAAAGATGATTAAAACGCCGTTTTCTTATTTTTAAATGAGTTTCAACCTAGAATAATAGTCAAATCTTCAAATTCGTTGGGAAAGAATGTATACTACTCTACAGAAAAATGCCCGAAGCAGGCCTTTAGATTGCCCAAAATTTACACCGCTTACAGGTGTTTCCAAATTAGAGAAAGAGTGAAGACATTAAGAAAAATATATAAATTCTCTGTGTCGCTCCTACATTTGCGAACAACTTCCTTCATAATATGACCACAGAAACACAAAGAAAGGAAAGGCAATAAAACATAACAGGATAAGGCTTTTATTTCTAGTTTTAATGTGCCCAAATTAGGGCAAAACGGTGTGCCCAAAACCAGTGAATTTAAAGGCTTACCTGAAGTTTGTGAAATGAGGCATTACATCGATTTTGCAAATTCGCTATCATTTCGAAATTTCAGTTTTTAAAATGAAATTCCCATACCCTTAGAGTTAACTTTTCAGATTGCTTTAGGAAATAAAGGTGAAGAAAGCTTCCGGTAAAATCTCTTCCAAAGACGAAAAATGTCAGCTATGACTAACTGATAAATGGACAGTAATATTTTGGTTCTTCATCGGGGTGGGGGGAGGGGGTAGTATAGGCCGAAGGGTTAGTGAAAAATATGCAATGAAGTCCTCACCTTTTAACTTGTGGAGCGAAAGACGGTATTATATTATATGCTATCTCAAAAGAAAGTGAGACATGTTTAACGAATGCGTTTCGATACCTTTAGATATTTAGACTTCATTACTTGGTTAGTTACATATCGGCCGAGATATAAGACCGAAGTAACTTCATATCGAAGGTCTAAGGCTCATGGGAAGTTACCGAGGGCTGATATCTCGTCCGATATGGGACTAACTAAGTAATATCCTCTTTATTTATCAAACCAAAACAAATAATTCATTGCCTGAGTACTAGAATGTTCTATGTCCCCTATGGGACATAGAACATTCTAGCACTCAGCCGACGAATTATAAAATGTTCTTAAATCTGTTATAGATTCCTGACACTGTTATTGTTTCTCATTTTTTTCATATAGTCCGAAGTTTTCTCTTCTACTTCAGTGGAGAATAGCTTAACTAGACTTCTCTCACTTCAGCGAATCTTCGCCAAGTTCGCTTACTACATAGGTTTAATCCCAGGAACTGGAATTCTCGAGTTTCCCGGTTCCGAAAGCCGGCCCTGATACCCGGGAAATCTACAGCACGGAACCGGGAATTAAGCGTGGCACTGTTTGTGTATTGAACTGAAGTTTTCTGTATTGAAACTTTGTAGGATTTCGTCAGCCCTTCCACGTCTGATATTTATACAGTCCTGATTCCTGACGAACCATTTTCAACAAATCACTGTAGCTCTCAACCAGTTCTGTGGGATCCCTCCCCCTCCCCATCCCTTTCAACAGCAAGAAGATCTTCTTCATCCGCTTCAAAGTTCAAACTCGTCTTCATTTTCAGAATCACAAGTATCACTATTCACTACCTCATCCAACATCAACGCCCTCTTCACAGTCCTCACCAGTCTCCTGTGCTTAAAGCAGAGGAGACCGGTGACGGCAGTGAAGAGGGTGTTGATGTTGGAGAAGGTAGAGGTAATAATGCGAGTGATTCTGAAAATGAAGACGAAATTGAAACGGGTTTGGGGTTTCATACTTATCTTTGGAGAAGAACTTTTTTTCCGTTTGGAGATGGGGGATTGCCAATGAAATATGCTCATTATCATTAAAATAAATACGTCATGTTACCCTACTAAATTTGCTTGATAGGGAAATTTCCAGATTCCCGGTTCTGAGGGTAATTTCATTCCCGTTTTTGAGAAAACCAAGGAATATATTAAACCCTACTTACGAGTCTAGTACTGAAATGGTTAACAGGATAACCGGTTTGAAACCGGTTACCTACCTAACCGATTAAAAAAACAACGTTAACCGGTTATCCAAATATTGATAGTGATCGTCATTCCTCGGTTGAAACGTAATAAATCTGCCGCTTCTCCTTTGGGATAGATTTCACCTCGAAACAGCGCTGCATATACTGAGAAATAATCGACTTAGGCGTTCAAGACTTCGTTAATGATCGGCAATTTCCGCAGTACCGCAGAAACTATTCCGTAGTATGTATACAAACGAACGTTGTCGAGTATTCGACAACGTTCGTTTGTATACACACTACGGAATAGTTTCTGAGAATACTGCTTTCCAATTCCTATAGTTTTGATCCCAGATTCGGTGAAATAATGGCTACGGTTAACCGGATATTATCCGGTTATAGATCTCGGTTAGTCGGTTGGGAAAATGAGCCAACCGTTTCTGCCGTGCTTACGACCGTGAATCTTAGTTTGAGTTGAATCTTCTATTTTCCCTTTATCCGCCCAATCCTTCCTTGTTGCCATCATTAATTCTTCACCATACAAAAACTACACCCTTTTGCCTTGTAACGCAAATTTTAGTGAGTGACTGATTTCGATGAATAACGGTGAGAGATTTTGGTGTGAACATAATGACTATGCATAGTAACGCATAAGGGGGGGGGGGGGCAAGTCTACTAGCATGGTTCATATCGGCCAATATCGGCGCCATACTAACGCATCAGGGGGGGGGGGGGGCAAGTCTACTAGCATGGTTCATATCGGCCAATATCGGCGCCATACCAGCACAGTTTGAAGTCAATCAGCTGAACTCGATAATGAGCAATTCTGGGGAAGAAAATAATATCTAATACATTAAGAGGAATAACTCTCCGGAAGAGTATGTTGATATCACGGCGTGTGTTCGGAGTGGGGGAGTTTTAACAGCAAGTAAACCATCGCAACGCATATAATAAAAACAATATTTCCTGCTTTAAGTTGGTACCAGAATTATCTCATTCGTGACTGCAGGAAACTCGTGCGCGGCTGTTTTCCTGTTAGTAATGAGAAGATAATTCTCCTACCCACTCAAAAACAATAGGTAACTTATATATATATATATATTCCTGGGGAGAAATATCGTTTAATAAGTCCTAGCATCTTTTTTCGTCGCCTGAGTGCTAGAATGTTCTATGTCCCCCATGGGACTTAGAACATTCTAGCATTCAGGCGACGAATTGTCATCGCGACAATGCGCTTCCATACAAAGTAAAGAGAAGAATAGGTAGTAACCAAAGAACACTTTACAACATATTCTCTCCTAACCCCACCTCCGTCCACTACAGACGTCTTTAACTGGTAGTGTGCTAAATTATTTTCGGCCATCAAATTTGGTACATATGGCTATGCCTTGTTACAATTTATGGAAGAGAGCCTATGGGCACTCTCTCATAAATATTGTAACAAGGCGGACCCTTACAGACTATAAAAATCAGTTCAAAGATAATTCAAAGTACATCCATTGTTGTGGTACCTGCAGTTCAGAATAAAGCCCAAATATTGGATTCCAGTACTCTACCCCTACTCCCCTCCCCATCCCACCCCAACAGTAGTTTTTCTAGTGGGAACATTTTCATCTGTACAGAAGTCTTATACATGCTAAAAACTAAAGTGTTAAAAACTACACTTGAAGTGCTTTATTTAACACTTACTAAGTGCTGAACTAGCACTTTGTTCAAGTGTAAATATCCCAGAACTTGACAGGTGTTACAATAATATCACTTGACAAGTGTAATGTCGCGACACTTAAAAGGAAACAGCGCAGATGACGTGGATCAGACTCGAACTCTCGAGCCTGATCCGCGTCATCTGCGTTGTGTCCTTTTAATTATGTACCCACCAAGCGCAAATCAAATTAAATCAAACCCTAAGAGTTGGAATGGGTTTAACACCTTGAAAGTGCCAGTTTTAACACTTTAGTTTTTAGTGTGTATATTGATTCTCTGGTAAGCCTTTACTTTTTAACAAGATTAGATTTGATACTTGCCCTTATGTCACACGCACAGCCCTTCATAGAAATGGAGATCTCTAGTTCCCGATTCAGACTGTTGGGGCCTCATCATTACAAATTAGGAGTACCGGTTACACTAAGTGTTACATGAATAAGAATCTGCGTCACGACTATCGTTATGTATATTTTATTTATCCACAGATAAATTCCAAGAACCCTTGGGTTTCTAAACTACAGTCCCGATTGTCAAATATTCCAACTGCATCACCAAGGCGTCAAGGAAGGCATGCCTTGACGATGCATTCGGAATATTTTATCGGGACTTGGGCTATCACGGCCGGGATAAATCAGGGTCACTCACCCCCTCCCTCAGTCAGTCATATTTGCGATGCCCCATCCGCCCACAAACACGCATTTTTTACATAGATTTCGCCTATAGTTTGACCCGTCTTCCTAAGAGTGTAAGGCTCTACCCTCTCAACACGCCAGGAATCCTTTTGGTCTAGGAGGGAGGAGAGACCCTCGAAATGTTTTGTAGGTAACTTTGCTCAGTTTGCTAAAATGGTATTCCTCAAGACAATAGCCTTCCAGAACTAAGTAATGGGAGGATTAATTGATATCAACATAGATGTATCTATTAGGGTTGAAACGGTTGGCTCATTTACACAACCGACTAATCGAGAGCTATAACCGGATAATATCCGGTTAACCGTAGCCATTATTTCACCGAATCGGGGATCAAAACTATAGGAATTGGAAAGCAGTATTTTCAGAAACTATTCCGTAGTGTGTATACAAACGAACGTTGTCGAGTACTCGACAACGTTAGTTTGTATACATACTATGGAATAGTTTCTGCGGTTACTCAGAACTCACGGAAATTGCCGATCATTAACGAAGCCTTGAACACCAAAGTCGATTATTTCTCAATATATACAGCGCCGCTTCGAGGTGTAATCTATCCCAAAGGAGAAGCGACAGATTTATTTCGTTTTAACCGTGAAATAACGATCAATATTGTTATTTCGGATAACCGGTTGGCGTTTTTTTTAATCGGTTAGGTAGGTAACCGTTTTCAAACCGGTTATCCGTTTAACCATTTCAGTACTAGTATGTATGGGGGTGTAGGGGTGTAATAACCCCTCTCCTTAAATGTTCAAGTCGGGGCATTTTCACCTGAATTGGAGTCTCAGATTATCGAGTCGCCCTTGTTTGAAATCATGTAATTTCTAACGTGACTAGACTTGCATATTGTACTAATGTCACGCACGCGGCCGGTCTCATGTAAATGGAGGTCTGTGGTTGACTTGAAATGTTTGGGGTCTCACCATGGACAAATTTGAGCCCGGTACGTGTTTATTAAAAAAACAAATTTCTCAAGGTTTTTTACTCTAACTCAAATCTTGGGATCGCGGTGGCTCATTTGTAACGTAATTATTAGACTGTGTTGTGTCCATGGGAAAAACAATTAAATCCGATTGCCCACGTGGGAGCACGGATGCGCTGTGCACTAAGGTGTACTGTACATAGGTGATGCACTTGTTTTCAACCACTGCTAACCCTGCTTGCGTGGTGTTAGTACGTTGTGGAGTCTGGCAGTTCAACTTTCAGGCTCCACAACGTACTAACACCACACATTCAGGGTTAGCAGTGGCTGAAAACAAGTGCATCACCGATTTGCTCCCCGTTGATCGGCAGTTCTCTCCGGGTACTCCGGCTTCCTCCACCCATAAAACTGCTCATCACGAGATAGTCCAAACTTGGACCCACAGTCCGTAATATAATTTTTGGCGTTGGTACGGCCTGTAGGTCCAACGCTCTCGATACCTGTGCTGTACTATACGACCTGCAAACGATTTACTTGCAGGTCTATCTCGCCTCGTGGGAAGAATATGGCATATCCAGAAGCTTTTTGTTATTATGTGACCGAAAGAAGGATAATTGTAAAAAACAAAACCCTCTATGTCGGAAGCGCTTGGTCACCGTATTGTTCAGAAACGAAAGATTCATATCATCAAAGTGGTTCAAGAAAATGAAGTTGGCAGCCATGTTTTGTATTTTTAAACATAATGACGTCATTCCTTCCTTGAGCAATTGGTTGCAATCAGGAAACCTAGGAAGGAATGACGTCATTATGTTTAAAAATACAAAACATGGCTGCCAACTTCATTTTCTCGAACCACTTCGATGATATGAATCTTTCGTTTCTGAACAATACGGTGACCAAGCGCTTCCGACATAGAGGTTTTTGTTTTTTACAATTATCCTTCTTTCGGTCACATAATAACAAAAAGCTTCTGGATATGCCATATTCTTCCCACGAGGCGAGATAGACCTGCAAGTAAATCGTTTGCAGGTCGTATAGTACAGCACAGGTATCGAGAGCGTTGGACCTACAGGCCGTACCAACGCCAAAAATTATATTACGGACTGTGGGTCCAAGTTTGGACTAATCACGAGATGACCCTGGCTGTCGAAAGTGTCGTTAAATCCCAGTAAAAGGAGACGAATTCAAATCTTGACTGGCAAATCTTCCAAATACATCATCAAGGCATGCCTTCGAAGAAGGCAAGTCTTGATGGTGAAACAGGAAAGTTTATTCTGTCGAGACTTGAGTCAGCAGGTGGGGTAGGTTGGATTCACACCCACCACCATTCCCACAATCGGTTATCTTGGCGATGTCTCTGGATATCGACACAATGAATCGTATTACTCCGGGAATAAAATACTTGAAATCGCTGTACTGAAAGCGTTACAAAAAATAAAAAAAAATAGTTATTCGAAAATACATATCGATTTCTGGGTCAACTGATTGAACAGTATATTGCGCTCATCGTTTAACAGTGCACTGCGCTAATTATTGAACAGTACATTGCGTGAAGATTTGAAACCGAAAGTACATTTCTATTGCATTTCCTGCATTAAACGTTTCTTAGAATAGTAGACCGTTGTCAATCTTGAACAGTTAAAGCGTATTACATTGTCTGTATATCATTTGCGTTGTTAAAGGTCAGTAATCAGGCAATTACGATCGGTGTTGACTATCAATTAGGTATCCCATAGAAGATGATGACCGTACGTGGTACCTATTACAGTTTCCTTCTCCTCGAATTGTCCCCGGCTTCTGAATTAAAACATTGTCATACAATGGGCTGTAGCTGTATTAATAGGCCTATAGTATTTTACCCAGAAGCAAAATCACGTCATAATTTTTCGGGGAATAATTATATCATGTGAGATATTTCTACAAGCACCCCAACACATGAAAACAAAATCCTTACAATGTAAACAGAGTAATTTCATATTCTATATTAATTACTGGTACCGACGAATAAGTCGAAAAAGAATACAGGGCTGAAATAGATAAATCCGGAGCGACCAACAGCGGATCGAAGAAGGTATGACTATTTTATTGATAAAGCTATGATACTACCACAGGCACCTGCTTCGGGATTTATGAAGAAGAATTATAATATTTCCCCCACTGCTTGATATAAAATAGAGTATATAAAGCAGTGGGGGAAATATTATAAATCTTCTTCATAAATCCCGAAGCAGGTGCCTGTGATACTACCAAGAAAGAATACAAGACTGAAATAAATAATTCTGGAGCGACCAACAACGGATCGAAGAAGGTTTGACTATTTCATTGATCAGAGTTATCCCAATTCAGGTTGGTCGATAAAACAGGGCGATCGTTACGACTTGATGTTATTTTGAAGATTTTCTCATAACCACGGTCGTTCCTACCGAAGGGTGGGGTGTCGTGTGGGTGTCGACGGAACATCCCTCTCCAACCAGTTTCGTGTGTGTGTGTGTGGGGGGGGGGGGGGTCACATAAGATTATTTCGGCATGAACTCACCTAAATCAAATGGTAAAGTGTCGTTTTCTGTATTAATTGTTCTGCTGTAGTTCGCTCACCCTGGCTCAACCGGAATATCTTTGATCCCCTTTTAAAGAACCGCGTAGATATCACCTTAGACTACCTGCCTTCAAACCTGCTACAGAAGTTCGAATTTATAACAACCCTAAATTTTTTACGGAATGTCCGCACGCTTCGAAGGCAGACTTAATACTCTCGAGATCCAACTTCCGGAGACACAATACTTCGTAGGTCCAACCGTCCGAAGGACTAATATTACACGGTACCGATATTCCGAAGGCCCAATACTTCAAAGGTACGCTACTCTGAAGGCCTAATATTCCGAGGACTCAGTAATCCGAAGGCCTAATAGTCCGAAGGTTCAATAACCCAACGGTCTCTTGGTATTAGTGCTAGGCTGTGCTTCTTCGTCTGGCTGAAGCCTTTTTTGTGATCGGTCTCTCTCTCTCTCTCTCTCTCTCTCTCTCTCTCTCTCTCTCTCTCTCTCTCTCTCTCTCTCTCCCTAAGGCCATGGTTTCGTTGTTTGATTTGGATTCCGCACTCTAGTTTTACAACGCTTTGGCCGAGGATCATAGAACTCCACAGGTGCATTGCTAAAGAGAAGGGGATGAACCGTGTCGATTTAGGGGCAGTCCTTGACCCAGTGACTCTGTCATACCACACAACACTACTCCTCTATCCAGTAGCCCGTCCCAAAGACCCGACTAGCAGTTCATATCCCCACATCCTTTCCATGTTTGTGACCTGAGTGTGTCTTTAGGGTCGTTCCTAGAGAGATACATTTACGCCGGCTCTACCATTCTACCAGTGCGACCCTACTCTAAACTACATTCACCGTGTGACCATACCTATTCGATCACCCATCACATATACAGTTTGAGCCATAGACCCGGCCGACTGCTCCAATAGAATGTGACCTAAACCAACCAACCACCCGACCCTACCCATCTTAACAGTGTTACCACCCATTTCAAGTGTTACTCAGCCCCCCCTCACCCCCCTCCTCGCCCCCCCCCCCCCGCCCAACCCAACTCCAGCCAGTGACCCCCATCCAACCAGTTACCATCAGTAAGATGTTGGTCTAGATATCAAAGCAACTCTATGCCATTTAAAGCATCCTTTCCACAAAGTTCGGCCTCTTTTTTCAATATCAAAACGACTTTTTAACTGTGACCTGATAGCAATAATTTACAGATTATCGTAAAGTAGCATTTCTTAGAGGGTTGGTTCAACTTGTTTGTAAGAAAAATAATTCTGTCAGATCTGTATCTATATCAATCTCGGTTCATATACGATTACCCCCCCCCCCCCCCCCCCCCCGCCCCTTAGGTGATACATGTCGCTTTTTAACTAGTCGATTGAGCTAAAAAGGAATTACTGCTTGGAGTAAATGCTCTTACGACCATGGACACATTTCAAAAAAGAATTCTATAGCTAGACAGTAGGAAGGAATTCTTTAACCCTTTACCCAACGAATCGGCCGCCTCCGCCCGCGGAATATGCAAATTCTGCAGTTGAAAAAAAATATTATTTTTCAGAAAATTTCAACAAAACCATATCATGTGACCCCTCGTTGCAACGAGCTCGTTCCAACGAGGGGTCACATGATATGGCTTTGTTGACATTTTTTGAAAAATTTTAAAAAATGATATTTAAAATAATAAATTTTGATATCGTCTGCGTTGGGTAAAGGGTTAAAATCGTGTATAGCCGATTCCATCAACGTTAACTCTTCTACCTCTATCAATTCCGTGATCAGCTCCAAGTATTTATCACTGCACTACTCCCGCGACAGGTCCCGGATGATATCACCATCATACTTGGCTTCCACTACTGCTACCAGTCGAAGACGGAGAACTAACGGATTTTGACGATTCTTCGTGTCATTTCGGAAAACGGGTACTGAAGAAAAGCCGGCTGTTTTAGATCGTGTGCCGAAAGTGAGGTTCTACAAATGGATTGCTGTAAATGGGGCGCCAAGAAATGTGGATGGTTATTTCATCAAATGAGGTAAAGAGCAAAGAGAGCTTTTGCTCCTGGGGGTAAATGCATTTGCAACTCGTCAACTCATCTCAAGAAACGAGGTGTCGTGGTCCAGAAGATTGCAAGATAGGATGGCTTTAATTCTACTTAACATGAAAAGAAGACGACACTTGTAAACAAAATTCTTGAATAACTAATGTTTTTCATTTTTTGTCTCAAAATCATAGGTTATGACCCCTCATTGGAACGAGCTCGACGAGCTCGTTCCAACTAGGGGTCATAACCTATGTTTTTGAGACAAAAAATGAAAAGATAATGAAAATTAATTGGCGCTTTTTGAGAATAGCGTTGTCCGGTTTTTGGCCGTTGCGTTGGGTGAAGCCGTAAAGGGTTAAGCGTAGTGATTTCTTACCGTAGTGTTTGGTGTTTGATGGAATGTACATGTGCGTACAACGTATACGGTGCTTCTGCACGTGCTGGGTATACTAATATGTGCGTGTGAGCAAGTTCACAAAGTGCACGCAGGCATTACTACTCACCAACATTGCAAAACAAAATCATACTTCAACAACATACTTACAAATAAGTATTAAACCTTGTTTAACAGGAGAGACACTTTACCAAACGGTGAGTAAGTACAGATGTGAACAGACGCACCCTCAGACTGAGGCTCCATCCCAATGCCTTGTCTTAAATGAACTTACAAATGGAAAAACGCGTGTTTGCTTTAGCATATCAAACGAAAACCGCACGTGAAGACTTATTTCCTCTCAGTCACGATTGAGATAATTCGCGTACCTACTCGGGGGGTGGGGGGGGGGGCACCAAAAATTTGCAAGACGTGACGTGGGGGTGGGTGGGTCTCTTGAGTGCGCCAAAAATGTGCACTTCCAACTTGTGCATTTTTTTTATTTTTTTTTTAAAATATATCAATATATCAGCTAATATATACCATCATTTGTGTTTGAAACCTTAAAGATGATGTTGTACATCACACTCTTAACATAAATACAACACCAGGAGGCTTTATATGTGAGAATATTGGGCTTAATCTGGGAAAATGTCACACGTTAGTAGGGGGTGGGTGTCTTGTTCGAAATGTAGAAAATGTGCAGACAATATCTTGGGAAAATTCTCTCTGATGCACTAAATTTAACCCAAGTTATTTATTTATTAATAGAATTTGTATGGATAGAAGAGGGAAAGTAGCAAACATCTGAGAATACTGACAGAACAATTCAAATGAAAATTTATTCCCGTGTATGTACACCTGCTCTGGCCAAGCCTGATAATGAACAGCTTGTCATTTGTAGATTGGGGCCCACAGCAGCCCACAGAGGTTTAAATTGGTGGTACCAGTTTAAGAACATTATGAAACCCCCCTAAAGATAGTTTATTTTGGATTTTAATGGGAGAGTAGGGGGTGGGCGTCTGAGAACGGTAGTAGAAAATTTGCACGTAGGGGTGGCTGGGTGTAAAAAGGAGCTGAATAAAAAATAGGACGTCACGTCTTGCAAGTTTTTAGTGCCCCTCCCCCACCCCCCCACCCCCCCTACCCCCGACCTACTCAAGGAATTCTGGTCAGTATATGAGTTACGTGTGCCAACTGCTGACGAACCCTTTTTTATTTCATTTAAAAGGGACGCGGTGGCGTTGCGGTAACCAGTTCTCGTCAGATCACCGAAGTTAAGCAACGTCGAGCCCAGTCAGTCCTCGGATGGGTGACCGTCTGAGTGATGGTTTCGGACTCCCGCGCTGTGTCCTTGGGCAAGGCACCTAACCCCCATTGCACAATGACGCCGTGTACTAAGGCATACTGCACGTCGATTGTGCTCAAGTCTTCAACCATTCTAACCCTGCCTGTTCTGCAGTGCAGAGTTACGATGTTGGAGTTGGCAGCACCTGTAAAACTGTCACAGTCATCATTAGCCACTGTGCATAAGTATGTGACCTTAAACACCAATAAATAAATAAATTTAAAAGAGTCAAACGCAGAAAACGAGCATCGGTATCGATCTAAATATCGGTCATTCCTTCTGGTGAGAATTTTTGTTGTACCTACACTTAAAACTAGAAGTCCTGTCACGAACTGCGCGCTTATCTAGGCCTAATTGCGCGTAGGAAGCGCGCGCAATTGCCATATCGAATGGCATCCAAAGCACAGCAGGTTCTCCTGGTTACTCATAGCAAACACAGGCAATGGTTACCCGTAGGTCCATTGGCTGAAACATTGCTTATGCACAGACCATATGTACATAATTTGATAGCCTTACTGTGGTCATAACGCGTAGATTGACGCGCAGATCGACGTGCTACTTGTGCGCATTTCATGACAGGACTTCTAGTTTTAACTGTATTGCTACCGCGTCGGCCCATTTTTCCGAAGAACCATTATTCGGAATGTCCAATACTCATAAGGTACGATATCCTGTAGGCCCAAATACACTGTAGGTGCGATATTCTGAAGGCTCAGTACTTCGAAGGACGATATTTCGAATGTCCAATACTCCGTAGGACCGATATCATGAAGACCCAACACTCCAAATGACAGATATTCCGATGGACCAGTAATTCGAAGGTTCAATACCTCGAAGGTCTATTTTCAGAGAAGGGTCAATACTCTGAAGGGCCGATATTTTGATTGTTCAATATTCCGAAGGTCCGATACTCTGAAAACCCGATATTCCGAAAGTCCTCCATTCGGATACACAGAAGATTTTGAATCGAGGGAGACATGAAAACTGCATGTTGAAAATATTAATTGGTCTTGCCGCAAATAACGAATATAGACTCTACCAGGTGATGGCTCTGAACTGGCGTGGAATATACCATTAGGGTCTAATGGGTTAAAACTTGCACTCGACCAGCATACGGATTCGTGTACGAGCCAAGTGCAAGAAGGTAGTTCCATGAATCTACTGGGAATTAGAAGAAGGTTCATAGTAAACAATTCTCTACCGTACCCCAAGCAGCCTTCATCTGAACACTTACACACTAAAAACTAAAGTGTTAAAACTGACACTTTCAAGGTGTTAAACCCATTCTAACTCTTAGGGTTTGATTTTAACACTCAAAGTGCAATGCTTTAAGCACTTAGACATTACAATCGTCAGACATCTGAAACTTGAATAGATGGCACTTCCCATGTGTCTAGCATTGGTGGTTCTTCCAGAATCGTCCATAATTTGATTTGCGCTTGGTGGCTACATAATTAAAAGGACACAACGCAGATGACGCGGATCAGGCTCGAGAGTTCGAGCCTGATCCGCGTCATCTGCGTTGTTTCCTTTTAAGTGTCGCGACATTACACTTGTCAAGTGGTAGTATTGTGACACCTGTCAAGTTCTGGGATATCTACACTTGAACAAAGTGCTAGTTCAGCACTTAGTAAGTGTTAAATACAGCACTTCAAGTGTAGTTTTTAACACTTTAGTTTTTAGCGTGTAGAGTTTGACAGGACCTCTCTCCCAATGTCAACTGGGCTATATTCTGCATATGCAGTCGTTGAAGTGGCTAAGCCTGTAAAAACGGCAGCGTATGTGCGTCATACAATAAGCTAAACTAAGGTGTTATATCAGGATACCTAAGTGGTAAACGCAGGATAGCTAAGTAGTGTATTCCAATCAAGTGATTAAAAACATTCTTGATCAACTCACCAAGATGTTACACACTTTAGTTGTTACATTTCGTAGTAGTTGCTGACTAGGGTCGATACCATACGTATGCTTCGAGATCGATTCCGAATCAGTCTCAGGATTCGATTTTTTCGAATCTCTCGTACTAACTTCAATTTCTTACATTTCCAACAAAAATAGGATAAAACTGTCATTAGAAAATTCATTCATGTAGGCTCAATTCCTATTTATTTGAGTAACTGAAAATGTTTTGACAATGTTTAATTGTTAGGTAAGGTGTGAATTTGGCCCAGAACATTATCCATAGTTTTGGTGTTTGAAGACTTAACTTGTTACTATTCACGTTCTTTAGAACGTGAATAGTAACAAGTTAGGCCTTCAAAAACTAAAACTATGGACAATAGGCCTAGCTGTTTCAGCGACGGTGCTACAGAGAATATTTAGTTATTGGTGTGTAAGGTGTTCACGCCGTCGCGCAAGGATCATCACAGTGTTCCGTAACTTCCGTTTGATGCAATATGTAATAACTTGTCTTTTAAGATTCGATTCGGGATTCGATTCGATGTCGATATCAGAGACACGATTCGATTCGAGATTCGATTCGAAAAGAAATTTGTGATTCGCAGATCCCTATTGCTGACGCCATTGGTTACATATCCTGGTGGTTTCTTATCCGTGTGGCGGTCTATCCTTATGGTTACATATCCTAACGATCATATAACCTACACTCGAGAATCAGTTGGGTTAAATTCAAGTCAAATCAACCGTGCTGGGTGCATATGAATTCAATTTTAGAGTTTAGTGATTTCTTACCATAGTGTTTACTCAGTCTATTCGCAACATATCATGGTTGTTTCCCACCTACATGTACTGTTTACATATCCTGGTAACTGGTTATATCATTCTCTTCTAGTTGCAAAACATAGTATTATTTATTAGTTTTTAAGGTCACATATTTCTTCACAATGGCTAATCGTGACCTCGACAGTTTTACGGGTGGAGGAAGCCGGAGTACCCGGAGAGAATCACCGAGCAACGGCGAGCAACTGTCAGCTCCCCAACATACTAACTCCACACAAGCATGGTTAGCATTGGTTGAAGACAGGTGCACCATCGACGTGCAGTACGCCTTAGTACACAGCGTCACCGTGTCCCCACGTGGGCAACGGGGGTGAAGTGTCTTGCTCAAGGACACAACGCGATTGCCGCAGGTGGGATTCGAACCGAGGACCTCTCGGCTTGCAGTCTGCACCTCTACCTACTGAGCAACCGCGCTCCTCCCCCCCCCCCTCCCCCCCACACACACACAAAACATAGTGATCAGGGTTCTGAGCAGTTAACGTTTCAAACATTAACGTGTTAAATTATTTTAACAACGTTAAAATTTTTTAAAAAATTAATGACGTTTAACTTTGAAGATTATAATTGTATAATATGTAGCATTTCGTCGTTAGCTTGTGTTTACCCATGCCGGGTCGGCGTGCCGACGACGTCGAATTTTACGCCATTTGACAAAATTGAAGAACACGAATAATTTAGATGTCCGCCAATTATAAAGAACCCATTGATTTGGTGGAGAGACCATGAAACCCTCCTACCAACGTTGGCGAAGTTGGTCCGCCGATACTGGGCGATACAGCAATATCAGCTTCATCCGAACACCTATTTTGCATTTAAGGACTGGTATTCGAGCAATGGCGGATGTCTCTTTCTCTGGATACGGCCGCAGCGATTGTATTCTTAAATGAAAACATCACTGAATGTTAGAATTTACGATAACCTGCGAGAAATACATTAACTACTCGTCCCCTGAGTTCCAATGTGTTCTATGTGCCAGTAGGCTGCCAATAGGCACATAGAACACATTGAAACTCAAGAGACGAACTGCATGTAATAAAAGTGGCCGAAGTTACTAAAATTTCGTTCATTTTAACATTTAACGTCATTTAACTCGTTAACGCAGAATTATTTAACACGTTAACGTGTTCAGGAAAATTTTAACTCCTCCCAGCCCTGATAGTGATCACTTATCTAAGTCGTTACCAATCCCGGTGGTTCTATATCCTCGTGAATATGTTTTGCAATAGATAACATCCCATGGATCGAATACTCTACGGAGGTTTCCTATAATAGTTGTTAACAATTACAGTGTTTAAATATCCCGGGGTTACATACCCCAAGTTGTAACATGTCCTAGTGGTTACAGTAAAGTGGATAGTGTATTATCACTAAAACACTCGCAGAGTGGAGATTCTACCCCAGCAATAATAGCAAATTTGTTGCAACGCATAACCTGCACAAGCAAAGTTTCAGCCAATGGACCTCCGGGTTAAACCCGGAGGTCCATTGGCTGAAACATTGATTGTGGTTTTTTGTCGATATGTACAAAATTTGAAAGTTATAGCTTGGGTGATAACTCCACTCCGCGGGTGATTTCGTTACAATCCACTCTCCACGTACTGTATATATCCTAATGGTGTCATTATATACTACTCTAAGTTTGCTGAGCACCAAGTATATCCAACTACCTGTTTTACGTTTTAGTTCAAATATTGTGATGAAAAGTGTATATATTTCTATTTAATTATATCTTTAATGATTTAAGTACAGAAATTAAAGAGTTTATTTGTGTTTGACATTCCTGGTAAAAGAGGAAATTTTTCAAATTTGCCAAAACGTTGATGGAGCGAACTGGTAGGGGTTCTGTATCGAGTATGAGACCCATTACTGTTAATTACAGCTTTCTCGTGCTTCCAGTCAGGTTTGCTGTGGTCATTTGTGGGATGTTGTTCCATTCTTGTACCAGCATGGCACGAAGCTCCTGAACACTTCTTGGTTGGACTGGACGGACTGAAATTGCAAGCTGCAACTAATTCCAAACATGTTCGATTGGATTGGCGTCAGATGACCTGCTGGCCAGTCGATACGATCAATCACCTCCTTCTGTCGGTACTCCTGGACAGAATGGGAAACATGGGGACGGGCATTATCATCCATCAGAAGGAATCTTATCACCCACTGCACCTGTATACAATCTGACGTGGGCATCCAGGAGCTCATCAATATACCGCCGTGCAGTCAATGTACCACGGTCAAGGACACAGAGCTCTGTACATCCACCCAGCTGATGCCACCCCAGACCATTATTGACCCTCCACCATAGCGGTCATGCTCAGCAACGTTGGCTGCATGGAATCGCTCTCCTGGTCTTCTCCACACCCTAGAACGCCTATCTGTGTAGTCGAGGCAGTACCTTGACTCATCTGTAAAAAGGACAGGTCGCCAATCTTCTCTGGTCCATCCAACGTGGTCCATGGCCCATTCATATCGTGCCTGACGGTGGTTCTGGGACAGCTGAATGCGAATACATGGTCTTCTCGATTTGAGACCACCTCCGTGCAACCTTGCCCTGGTAGTCTGAGTCGAAACATTTACCCCGGATGCATTCTGAAGGTCACTGCGAAGCTTGGATGCTGTGGCAAAGCGGTTCCTACGGGCCTGAATGATCAAAAACAGGTCTTCAGCTGCAGATGTTGCCCTGTCTCTGCCACCACCATGCCTGACTGGTGTGCCAAACTGCTGAAATCTCGAACATGTTCTAGAGATCACCCTATGGTGCAAATCAAGGGCTTCGCCAACCTGACGATGGGTAGCCCCTTGCTCCGCCATCCATACAACCCGCCACATTTCTTCTTACATTTGCATTCGCCATATTCAATCATTAATCACAAGGGTTTGTGTTGAAATGAAGACTGAATACCCTACACATCTCATGTACATGTAGACACTACACGAAAACATCATGGAAATAAAGGAGTACATACTTTCCATGACTGTCACGGAAAGTCTGCCTGTCAAGAGAGCTAATGTAAACACTGGTGACCATCTCAATACATTCCACAATCATATTCACCAAAAATATGGCAAATGTGTCACAAGAAAATTTCACAATTATGTGTCAAATATTTAGTGCTTAGCAAACTTGGAGTATGATAGATACTTGTAAGTGTATTGTCCAGTTGTAAATATCATGATGGTTTCCCACCTACTATTTTTTTCATACCGTAGTTATTTCATTCTCTGGCATCATAGTGATCACTTATCTAAGTTATTACCAATCCCGGTGGTTCTATATCCTCGTGAATATGTTTTCCAAAAGATAGCATCCCATGGATCGAATGCTGTATGGCGGTTTCTTATAATAGTTATTAACAATTATAGTGTTTATGTATCCCGGGGGTTACATACCCCAAGTTGTAACATGTCCTAGTGGTTATATATACTAGTGGTGCCGTCATACATCCTTGTAGTTGCATTGTCCACTGGCTCCATACCACAGTGGTTACCGATGACCAGGCCTGGCAATCTAGAAAATCAAGGAGTGCAAAACAGTTGCCCTCCTCAGATTGCTTGGGAGTGCAATTGCACCTGAAATTTTCAATCCAAAAACTTGTATGCTATTTTGGTTATATTCAATTCAAGGTATTAATATTGCGACTGAAAAATTGTACTACATTTAGCAACATAGTGGGAAAATTGGAACGCTCTTCTCATTTTTCAAAATGTTGCTTTCAATTCTTATGTGACTATCTTCTACACTCAAAATCTATCGAAAAGCAGCACAGAATGGGTCATGAATTAATGCGAATTAAAGCAACATTGACAAATCGTCCCCTGAGTTCCAATGTGTTCTCTGTGCCAACTGGCACAGAGAACACATTGGAACTCAGGGGACGAAATGATAATAGATTTTAAAGGCAGTCCCAAACAGGTCTGGCATTCCAGAAAACCAAGGGGTGCAACAAATTGCCCTCCTCAGTGTTTTCTAGGCGTGCAGCACCCGTGCACTCCTAAAGAATGCCAGGCGTGGATGACAATGGGCGTTGTGTGATCTGCACAGGGAGAGTCGCACGGTGAATGGATGTAAAAATCGGAACCGTGTGGTGGATAAAAACTACATTCGCATTCTTTGGAGAAAAGCTGCAGGTTTCAAGGCATGCCTTATGTCTAAGTGTCTAGCTTGCATTGTAATGATCTCGGACAGAGCCATACTTCCGCTCGTACAGAGAGTTACATTAACGTACATCTGTTAAGAGTATACGCTTTTTACTCTCACTAGCCTGGGACATAGGACTGAGTTTATTGAAGATCAAGGGGGGCGCGGTGGCTCAGTAGGTAGAGGTGCAGGCTGCAAGCCGAGAGGTCCTCGGTTCGAATCCCACCTGCAGCAACCGCGGTGTGTCCCTGGGCAAGACACTTCACCCCATTGCCCACGTGGGGGCACGGTGACGCTGTGTACTAAGGCGTACTGCACGTCGATGGTGCACCTGTCTTCAACCAATGCTAACCCTACTTGTGTGGAGTTGGTATGTTGGGGAGCTGACAGTTGCTCGCCGTTGCTCGGTGGTTCTCTCCGGGTATTCCGGCTTCCTCCACCCGTAAAACTGTCATGGTCATGATTAGCCATTGTGCATAAATATGTGACCTTAAACATAAATAAATAAATAAATAAATAAATAAATAATTGAAGATCAAGAGGTACAACTAACCAAGTAATAACCTCTGTCTTCATTAACCCTTTACGCAACGAATATTCCACATCCGCCCGCGTAATCTCGTATCACAGAACTAAATATTTTCCCATAGGCGACCATTATAACACTTATGTGAAAAAAATATGATCGAATCACTTAAAATTAAATATTTAAATATCCGCATAAAGTACAGACCTTCACACAACTTTTTCTGGCCAGAAAACTGGGGATCATGAAACAAATAAGAGAAAAATGCATCAGGAAGTGAAGTACTGGCCTTGAACTCAATTTTTTCTGGGAATTCCCAACAAAAATACACAAATAGTTAACTGAATTTTTTAGCCCCAGAAAATACTTAGAAAATCTCTTTTTCTTGTGGAATATTCAGTATTGATGTAAAAATCTAATAAAATGCTTTAACAGTTTTCTCAAGCAATAAGTTTTTTTCTAGAAGTCTTATTTTAGACTATGATGCAATATCCGAGAGCAACATTTCAAGGCAGATCACTCTAAACCAAATATTTAGTTCCTGCAAATTCAGCAGGAGACAAAATACTATTTTTCAAACAAATTTCAACAGAACCATATCATGTGACCCATCTTTGGAACGAGCTCGTCGAGCTCGTTCCAATGGGGGGGGTCACGTGATATGGTTTTGTTAAAAATTTTTGAAACGTTTGAAAAAATGGTATTTAAAATAATAAATTTTGATATCGTCTGCGATGGGTAAAGGGTTAAACCAAAGCAAATAATTTTTTTTTAAAATCTCAGAGTTGTTACAGTTTTCTGACAGGGTTATTGTTTCTCGTTCTTTTCACAAAGTCCGGACTTTCCTATACTCCTAATCCAAGTTAAGCTACCAAAACGTCTCGGCTTCCTCAATGGGGACGTTTGGATAGAAGAACAACCTATTCTTCCACTCCACTTACGACTCTAGATTTTAGTTGCGAATTTGCGATGAGTTTTCTGTACAACTCTGTTCTTTCTTCTCTTCATCCAGCTAATCATTACTAACTGCCATCATTAATACCTCATCCTACAAAACTGCTTCAGATCACTCCACTATTCCTGGTAACTCCAGTTATCCTGATTGTGTTCGACAAGCGTGAACATTGCGATGTGAACAAATTGGTTGCGTCTAGTAACGCATCAAGGGGAACATCAAGGGTCATATTATCCCAGTTTGATGCCATTTCAGCTGCGTTTTGAGCAATTATGGGATAGAAAATCATATCTAACAAATAATAACAAGAGGCGCCTTCGCCTAGACAGCTCCGCCGAGGGTCACTGCTTTTAGGGGAATCTAAATACAAGACAAGAATCCAAGTAATACTGCTTGTTACCTTCATTTTCATGATGTGACAACGGGTCACCGTCAAGGTCATGACACAATGCTAGGTTATTGGTAACAATTGTATGAAGGACAAACAAAATGTTGACGACGGACGAACAGACGGCGGACGGAGAGACAGACGGACGAATGGACAGACAGCTTGTCATTAAAAAAGCTCCACTGACATTCTATCAGCCGAAGCTTATGTTCAATGGTTAAGAAATTACGGCCCCGACAAACAAATATCAAAGTTTTTCTAACTATCACCTTATCAAAGGACCTGTGAGCTAAACACCATATTATAATTCGTGACACACTGTCTTTTGATATTACATATTGTTATGAAGTTTCATAAAATACTATTCAGTGGTTAAGAAATTATGGCCCGAACAAACAAACAAATAAACTGTTGTCGACGGACGGACGGACGGACAATTTAGAAACGGAAAAGCTCCGCTGACATTTTGTCACAAAATTTATCTCAGCTGCTTATGGGCGAACGACGATTTCTACTGGAGTACCGTGTACCCGAGTAGACAGACGGCACTTGGGCATAAACAAGTGGTCAGTTATACGCCACACCATGTTTGCTGTTATTTGTGCCGTTGATGTCAGAGCACGCGCTGTACTTCAGAAAAGGCGTGTAGATTCGAATTCAGGTTAGGGCTGTCGCGACTATCATTTTTTGTAATCGAATAATCGTGACCAGTAATCGACGATTAGTCGATTAATAGTCGCTTCCCATGATTTTTTAGCAAATCATTCTTCTGTTCGTAAAACTCTGAAAATGACAATGGCACCAGTGTGTTCAGACGAAATAGGGTTGTGGGAACAACAAATCGGTCCCGACTGAAGCTACATGTAGTCCAATCTTGGACCCACAGTCCGCCGTAATATAATTTTTGGGGTTGGTACGTCCTGTAGGACGTACCAACCCCAAAAATAATATTAGTGACTGCGGGTCCAAGTTTGAACTAGATTGAAGCCGATGAATTAAAATGAATTTACCAAAGAACGTTCCTGCATATGTTTCCTTTCTGCAATAAGTTTGTCGAAATTTTGAACATTGAGATCTATGCATTCCCTCGTCAGTTGTTAAAATTGGATCTTAGTCTGAAGTTCCGAACTTTGAGAAGTGATCTGACGTTCTGACTTTCGTCATAATTTTGTCACTTCCGCGCTTTGGGTTTTCCAATGGGTGCATTCGTGTGTACAAGACTGGAGAAATTCAGAAGAATCTATTCTTCTCGAGTAACTGTGAGTGTTCTTTCTTACACAGTCAGTGACAGTCGTACAGTCTTCTGGATATGAATGTTAACTATGGTTAGATATTTAAAGTTATTCACCTTCATTGATCATTCACCTCACAAAACAATGTAATTTAGCCCCGACGTGTAGTAGACGTGTACCACCTTGAAAATGAACAACGATCGACTAAAAATAAAAAAAAAAACGTCGACTACTTCAATAGTCGACGGTTAGTCGATTAATCGAATAATCGCGACAGCCCTACTTCAGGTGTCTGTGTACTAGCGGAGGGTTATTCACATTAGTGATACCGTATCCACTGTCTCGGTGTACAGCATAAAGGTCATATCAATACACACAGGATATGCTAAAGGAGACAACATACATGTATAGCTGAAATATTGTCCAAGACAACTTACAGATATTTTTAGTCCTCGAATCAGAAACAATTGCGTGTGTTTTTTTTTTTTGTTTTTTTTTTTTGAGGGGGGGGGGGGTGGGCGGGTCTTTTTCTCACCTTATCGTAAACTTGATCCCAAAGATGTCCTCAGAACCTGCGATATCTGCGTTCTGATTGCATGACTCCAATGATGCGATTATCCCAACTCGAAGCTTAAAAATTGAAACAATGTGTTTTGGTGGAAACAATTCGTATTGGCGTACTGTCCATGTTTATAGAAAAAGGTGGGGGAGCGGTGGCGTTAACCGAAGTTAAGCAACGTCGAGCCCGCTTAATCATTGGATGGATGACCGTCTGAGCGATCAATTCGGACTCCCGCGTTGTGTCATTGGGCAATGCACTTAACCCCGATTGCCCACATGGGGGTACGATGACGCCGTGTACTAAGGCGCACTGCACGTCGATGGTACACATGTCTTCAACCAATCTAACCCTGCCTGTGCTGCAGCGCGGAGTTACGATGTTGGGGAGCTGGCAGCTGCTCGTCGTTGCTCGCTGGTTCTCTCCGGGTACTCCGGCTTCCTCCATCCGTAAAACTGTCGCGGTCATGATTAGCCATTGTGCATAAGTATATGACCTTAAACATCAATAAATAAATAAATACATTTAATTTAAAAGAATCAAACGCAGAAAACGAGCATCGGTATCGATCTAAATATCGGTCATTCCTTCTGGTGAGAATTTTTGTTGTACCTACACTTAAAACTAGAAGTCCTGTCACGAACTGCGCGCTTATCTAGGCTTAATTGCGCGTAGGAAGTGCGCGCAGTTGCCATATCGAATGGCATCCAAAGCACGGCAGGTTATCCTGGTTACTCATAGCAAACACGGGCAATGTTTCTGCCAATGGACCTCCGGGTTACCCGGAGGTCTATTGGCTGAAACATTGCTTATGCACAGGTCATATGTACATAATTTGATAGCCTTACTGTGGTCATAACGCGTAGATTGACGCGCAGATCGACGTGCTACTTGTGCGCATTTCATGACAGGTCTTCTAGTTTTAACTGTATTGCTACCGCGTCGGCCCATTCTTCCGAAGAACCATTACTCGGAATGTCCAATACTCATAAGGTACGATATCCTGCAGGCCCAATACTCCGTAGGTGCGATATTCTGAAGGCTCAGTACTTCGAAGGACGATATTTCGAATGTCTTTGAAATAAATAGAAAAAGGTTGTTGGTAACTTCCATAATGCTTCGAAGAGCTCAAATATATTTTTCAGACCGACGTGAACAAACAGCAACCCCAGACAATGAGCAGTAAAAAGAGTTTACAATTCGCATGCGCGGCGTGTGACAGTTACTGGTGGACGACAGTGCCAGAACCAGCGGAAAATCAGGTATGCTGTTGGTTCATCAGTGTTCAACAATCCATAAACTATTTTCTAGACGTAAAGTTTAAAGGTTATATCCGGTCAGTGCTATTCACAAAAAAATCACTATTCATTTTTAATGTTATCCACTTGTTGAATTCAGTAGCTCGTGACGCCTTATTGGATCGAGCTCATTATAAGGATCAATAAGCTATATCTGTTAAACCCAAAATGAGATTATTTAGTTATTCATTAATTTGTATTTTGCAAGTGTCGTCTCTAGTGGCGTTAGATATAGGGTATACCCATAGTGGCTTGGTGTACCAAATGTTCACCACGAGTGGTGAACATTCGGTACACCAAGCTACTTTGGGTATATTTTATTTATACCGTGATCGTCAGATTATTAAGAGTCGCTATTATTTTTTCTCGGTTTTGCTTAGCAGGAGCCGTACATACGTGCGAATCTGTTTTTGTTTACACGAGCATCGGTGGGCGGTACTTCCGCTGTCACTTTTATCTCCGAAACGAAATGGAAAAAGTAGCGGGGCCTTTTTCATTTTAATAACTTTATAACATACTATTTCGAGTTATGGATGCTTTATTAACATGAGACAATGCATGTTTATTAATTTTTTGTACCTTATGGGGTAAACTCATTTAAAAATAAGTTGCCACTTTCATTGCGCTCTTCGCGAGGCGACGTGTGATAAATTTAGACAAGTTCGCATGCAGGTCGACGTCACCGAAAGTCAACTTGGATGTAGTTCCACTGTAGCGGTAAATTTTATCAACTGAAATCCCATTGCTGGCGTGTTCACTACGGTTAGTGTGTGAAGCTAAAATTTATGTCATGAGATTTTCATATATAGTAGAATGAGCGTAATGGTAAGCGCAGAATGACGTTCGGGGCTGACGTACGGGGACACCCAAATGTTCGCAGAATGACGTACGGGGGCACCCAAATGTTCGCAGAATGACATCCGGGGCGCCCAAATATTCGCAGTGCAAAATAACGTTGGCGATTTTTTTATTCGTTCACTTTTGTTAACTTATTAAAATCACAGTACATGCGGGTGATTTTGTATTCACCCACTCATTGGGTGAACATTTCTATACAGGTTTACTTTATAACTGCGTAGCAATCGTACAGATGGAGATCAGCATTTTCAAGTTAGAGAACACTGGGCGCGGGGACTTCATTACGGAAGGAGGCGGGGTGAGTTAGAGGATCGGAGCCCCTGCCTTTGTTTGTGGGATTAGATATTAAACAAGGGTATGGGATAAAAAAAGATTCGTTATTCTCATTTTCACGCTGGTCATCCGATTACCACCTTTGCGGTGCAGTACTTCGTTTGCTGTTTAAAAAAGACGGAAACGGTTGAAAGGTAGGTGTCATAAAATATGGTATAACTGCTATTAACGTGCGTATATCACTAAAAAAATTTAATCTTGTACATAGTGTCGGGCTTTTTTATGAAGTAATTGAGCTCTGTTATTGAAAATATATTAGCGTTCATCCTCATTCTTTCGGAACTTTTCGACAAAATTTGTTCTCTCCGTGAATATCAAGGACATAGAAGGTCAAACCTTCGCTCCATTGTTGCTTCAGACTTTTGTCTTTGAGTTTAGGTCAGCTTCAGCTTTCATAAAAAGTCCTGCATTCGCCTTATTTGGCAGCTTCGGCGAGAGGTTTGAACGTTTAGAATACCTGATTTGCGGCGTTGTCTAAACCGCAAAAGGTCGTAACTTTACACCGCAAATAAGGTATTCATAAAAATCAATTACCCCCCTCGATAAATTCCGTTTAAACATGTTTTCACAAAAGGCTCACAAATGTAACTTACACATTTGGCTGAAATAAGACAGTTCTCTATACGAATGCTGCTCCAAGGACTCACAATAGCATATTTAAATATAATTTTTTTTAAATATAATTCGCAGTTCAAACCCAACAACTGGAATTTTTATCTCCAAATTTCCACTTTAAAATACTTCAAAAACAATTGTGTTTTATTTCTCTCATGAAAATATTTCTTGGATGAAAGTATTGGTGAAACTTTACCTACCCTGAAAGAGTTTGCAACACAAGTAGGCTTGTTGAAATGCGTGTACATACCAATTTTCCAACTTGTATGTGTAACTATCTGCTGTTTTTTAAACCGCAAACGAGGTACTGCACCGCAAAGGTGGTAATCGGATTATTTCCTTGTTTTTTATTTATAATATTGTTTGTCTCTCGGCCAGTGTTTTCTTTTCTCTAACAATTACGCGGAGGTAGTCGCTGAGGAGAAATTGTTAAAAGTTCAATCATGATTGTTCGAAACCCATGAGGTGATGAAACAAATTGATCGCGAACGGCTCATTATAAATTTGCGCGCGATCAATTGTTTCATCACCTCGTGGATTTCGAACTATCATGATTCAATTCTTGCGTTTGTTCCCTCCAAAAAGCATAATTATTTTACGCCTGGACAGAATATCTAGTTGGCACATCTACAAAGTACCACCCCGAGTATCCATAATTCGGTCAAGGCCCATTCTTGACCCTTTACCCAACGTAACGACAAAACCGGCCAGCGCTATTCTCAAAAATCGCCAATTAATTTTTATTATATTTTCATTTTTTGTCTCCAAAATATAGGTTATGACCCATATTTGGAACGAGCTCCTCGAGCTCGTTCCAATGAGGGGTCATAACCTATGTTTCTGAGACAAAAAAAAAAAATTTTAATTAATTATTCAAGAATTTTTTTCAAGTGTCGTCTCCTTTTCATGTTAGTTAAAGGGTTAAAAAGGAATAAAACAATGTAGCTTCTGATAGAAAACAATTCCTGCAAATAGCCGATATAGTGCCTAAGCTTTAACGTACTCAATTAGTTTTAATATAGAACACCTCTCATAATAAAATTCAATGTACTTGTTCATGACGCTTACTCAAATAATATTGTCAACGCCGTCCAAGTGGAGAACTTGCAAAAGGCTAAAAATTGACTCGAGGCTTTCATTAGAGTCAAGCTTGTAGTTTCCTTGTAAATGTGGCAGTATTCGCCGATGCAGTGGAAACAAATCCCCAATGGAAAGTATGTTCTCAAGAACCGACGAAATGTTCATCAATTTGAAAAGTTTAAATTGAAAACTGATGAAATCGGGAAATTGTTATGCTGGCGTTCATTCACTGTATGATTCGTACATGCAAGGGAACGCAACGAATCGGCCGCATCCGCCCGCGTAATATGCAAATTCAGTAGTTTAAAAAATATTATTTTTCAAAAGATTTCAAAAAGACCATATCATGTGGCCCCTCGTTGAAACGAGCTCGTCGAGCTCGTTCCAACGAGGGGGTCACATGAAATGGTTTTGTTGAATTTTTTTGAAAAATTTGAAAAAATTAAATTTAAAATAATAAATTTTGATATCGTCTGCGTTGGGTAAAGGGTTAAAGAACATTCATTTGTATATATTTATGAATATATATAATAATATGGTCCTAGCTTTTAAATACAGGGATCTCAATTAATGGAAGATTCGTGAAGATATGCAACTGCATGCTTGATTTTAATTTATATCTCCTTTGTCAATCAGGAATTCCACCAGACATCATCCCAGCACCGCGTCACTGGATTGAAGTTTTTCGGAAGGTGGCATCGGCAGGTACAGTGGCGGCGCCAGAGTTACAAAAGTGAGGGGGTACAATTGGGGATTGTGCAGCGCCGAGCTGGGGTGGGTTTCGGGGGGGGGGGGGGGAGTCTGTTACAACCAGTAGTGTACAAATTTACCAGTAATGTCGAAATCGACCAGTAATGTCGAAAAAATTAACCAGTAATGTCGAAATCAACCAGTAATGTCGAAAAAATCGACCAGTAATGTAAAAATCCGTAATGTCGAAAAATTAACCAGTAGTGTCAAAAGTGACGACCAAAATGAGGAGCACTAACACTTGCCGACAGGGAGGGGGGGGTATAGCCACCCCCCCCCCCCCCACTCCCCCGATGACACCCCTGGTCGTGTGCTTTAATGACTGACTATTATAACGTCAGTCACTACCCGATATTTGCTACATGTCTATCATCTAGTTCTACCAATTTGCTACCTGTCATTTTACCTACATCCATCAATCAGTCAGTCTGCGTCACCCGCATGTACCCGCATGTACGTGGGGAGCACTATCAGCTCAATCGAGAAATTGCCTCGCAATTCAATTTGATGAATATCCAGGTTCTATACCTGACGAGGTCAGTTAAGTTGTGTCCTTGGGAATGACACTTTATCTCAGGTGCACGTTGACTTCGTGTGCCAAGCAACATGCCGAAATCACACGTGTATGGTGCGCGTGCTTTAAACTAAGTGTCGTAAACGAAATCAATCAATTAATCAACCAACCAGTCAATCTTTGTATGAAGGTCTGCCTGTCTTTGCGTCATTCAGTTGTCTATCCACGTCTAGGGATTATTTTTCACACGCCACGTTGCTATCTGTCTGTCTGGATTTCTGTCCGTCTGCCTGGATGCTGCTAACCTGCCTGCCTACACACTTGCCAGCCTACATGTGTGACTATATGTCTGTACGAGCGCTAAATACTAGACTAAATATTTCAGCGTCGTATCAATTCATTATCTATCCAGAGAGAGAGGGGGAGGGAGAGAGAGAGAGAGAGAGAGAGAGAGAGAGGAGGGAAGGCGAGACAGAGAGTTGGGCAAAGACAGAGGGAAATGAGGATAGAGAGAGAGCGATAGAGAGAGAAAGGCAGAGAGAGAGAGAGGGGGGGATGGGGAAAGAGAGCTGGGCAAAGACAGAGGGGAGGGGATAGAGAGAGAGAATGATGGAGAGAGAGGGGGCAGAGGCAGAGGAACATGGGATAGAAAGAGAGGGGAGACAGATAGAGAGAAAGAGGAGAGAGAGAGAGAGAGAGAGAAAGAGCAAATATGGTGGGATATGTTGTGCATATGAAAGAGGGAAATAATTGTTAAACATAAAATTCCATATTTACTGGGGTAAATGTGTTTAAACTTGCGCGAAAATGGTTAAAAGTCGATAAATATAGGCAAAATTACAATTTGAGAAACCCGAAAAAATATTGAAATTTTTGCGAAAAATCGTCATTTTGGTCGTCACTTTTTGACACTACTGGTTAATTTTTCGACATTACGGATTTTTACATTACTGGTCGATTTTTTTGACATTGCTGGTTGATTTCGACATTACTGGTTAATTTTTTCGACATTACTGGTCGATTTTGACATTACTGGTAAATTTATATACTACTGGTTGTAACAGGGTCCTCTCCCTAAGTTGAGAAATTTTTTAACTGTTTTGCAACAAAATCATGCGAATATAGATATCATTGGAACCGGTTGAACAAGCCGGTTCCAATGATATTCACATTTGCATGCTTTTATTGAGTTATACCTTTGAGAATGTTTCTGAAATAATAAATTTTATTTATTTTTAGATCAACTTTGGCGAAGCCAAATTTGAGCTTTTGTCATGGCCCGTTGTCCGTCGTCCGTCTGTCCGTCTGTCCGTACGTCAACAATTGGATACGGCTCGGGCTAGAGGCCGTATTTATGAACCGATCTTTACGAAACTTCTTGGGTACCTTTGTTATGACCGTGGGACGAGAACGAGTGTTTTTGGGTGCAGTCCAAAATTCAAGATGGCTGCCAGCCGCCATTTTGTACCGACGATGCAGAAATCTGTTTTTTGTACAGAACTTCCATATGAATGCTCTGATTTGAATAATTTTTTGTATGAATGTTTAGTACCATGGGATACATCACATATAATACGGGTTTTTTTCTCGTGCGTAAATTGTGCAAATTAGACTAATTTTGATGTTTTTGGGGGTTACTTTCAGCACTGTAAGTGCAAATGCCAATACGGCCCGGGCTAGAGAAACGAAACTTCTTGGGTACCTTTGGTATTACCGTGGGACGAGAACGAGTGTTTTGGGGTCCGGTCCGAAATTCAAGATGGCCGATGGCAGCCATTTTGTACAAAATTAGGTGCAATCAGATTTTTGCACAGAACTTCCATATGAAAGCGCTGATTTGAATAATTTTTTGTGTGAATGTTTAGTAACATGGAATACATCACATATTGTAAGGGGGTTTTTTTTCGTGCAGAAATTATGCAAATTAGATGAACTTTGATTTATTCAGTGCTACTTACACAATGTAAGCACACATGTCAATACGGCTCAGGGTAGAGGCTGTATTTATGAACCGATCTTCACAAAACTTCTTGGGTACCTTTGTTATCACCTTGGGATGAGAATGAGTGTTTCTGGGCACGGTCCAAAATTCAAGATGGCTGCCAGTGGCCATTTTGTACCGAAATTAGGTCCAATCTGTTTTTTGTCACAAGTTCTATACAGCTCGTATTTATGAACTGATCTTTACAAAACATCTTGGGTACTTTTGTTTGCACCTTGGGACAGGAACGAGTGTGTTTTGGGGTGCCTTTGTTATCACTGTGCTATGAGAACAAATATTTTGGGGTTCAGTCAGACCCACTCTGGGACTCAAAGATTTTTTTCTAGTTTAGCATCTGACTGTCACCCACCTTTACAATACTTTACCTATACATTTGTTACTACAGGCAGCGGTCAGTATTTATGTACAGACCGTTACAATACTGTATATGTACCTTTGTTATCAGGTCATTACCTAGATGTTTGTCATTGCTGTGTCACATACTATACGTGTACATGTCTTTGTCTTGACAGGTTGAGCTACAGTGTCATTGACACTTTCATTTAAAATTGCTCTAGGCTGAATTCCAAACGGATGCCTTGTACGCTCTCGATTCTAGCATTCGTCGAATAATCTTAAGCACTATGTTTCAGTCCGTTTAAACGCGGCATGCCTTGTGGCAATTTGGACCCTCGACTCTTGTTTGTTGTTTGCAGCTAGCATGTGTGGGGGGACGGGGGGGGGGGGGGTAAACATAACTTCAAAACTTCTCTGATTTAGTGCACTTGGGAATATGGGATGAAGCATACCGACCATTACACCACAACGTTCAATACAACAAAAATTAAAATGCTAGTATTGTTTTACTAAGCTTGGCGAAAAAAGTGGGGGGTAAGTACCCCCACATACCCCTCCATGGCGCCGCCACTGGACAGGTGTCGATCCCGGTTCTACGACTTCCAATCACCAGGCCATAAATGTTCTGCCACCATACCAACTGAGCCAACGGCAATCCCAAAATAGGTTGCAATTGACTCAGCCAATATGTTAGTTCGCATTTACAACTCGCCCCGAGACCGATATTCGAGAGAAATGACAATTACTGAAATGTTGGAATTGTTTTCTGTGATGATTCGTAATTGTCTACAAGTAGCCTGTATTTTATTGTGAGATTTACCCGTGGTTTGTTTGCCTTAACATCCAATGCAACTGGAACAAATTGTTGTTTTAATGGTCTGTAGTCCCAGCTTTTAAACCTCTGCGGGGTACGTTTGGAAATTTTCATTTGTACTGGACGTCCTTTTTTCGGAGATCTCATCGTTCTTGTCTTGGTATAAACTCGTTCATCAATAGTTTCTGGTCGAAATGTAACTTTTGAGGTATGAGAAGACAGACACGTGACGAACGTTTACGTGGCGTTGGCATGTTGGTACCTGGCAACAGACAGACTGCAGTGGCGCACATTCTCAACGTTAATCAATCGGTGATTAGCAGGTTGTGGTCGCGCTACCATCAGACAGGCAACGTTGATGACAGACGTCGGTCAGGTCATCCAAGGGCGACAACTGCTAACCAGGATCGTTTCATCACAACCACAGCATTACGTAACCGCCATCTGTATTGAGGAGAAATTGAAACTAAAACTGAAACCTACATTTCTGCAGATAGGTTTACGCAGTTAGTTGTTTTTAATAAACTCAGAATCGTGTGGATAAACTAGACTCTATGATTCTGGAGAGTCATGGCTTTTCCCGATGAGATTCCATGATTTTTCATGACCCCACAGTGTCTGATGAATTGTTTTTAACTGTCTCACTGAAGTTCCTTCATTGTTATGAAAAAGGTGAGTATAGTAGTCTCAAATGACTCAGTTTGATAAAAAAAAATGTTTAGGTAAAAACCATCATTAACGGTGGAATGGGTTAATGTCAATATCGTCGTCCAACAAGGTAATGGCCGACAAAAGGAGTTATGTTTGTTTGACACATACCCATGTTGAGCTGTGGCTATTTGAATATGGTCCATTTTATCTCCAATGCATCCAAAATATTGATGTCTGGCAGCTTGTAGAGGGTAACAAGTGCTAACAGGAATATTCATTCATGCAACTTGTAATGTCACACCAAGAACTGCGAATGGCCATTTATTCTTTAAAATCTACAAGATGTTTTCAGAGAAATCCAGGGAGAACATGAATTTTAAGCTTTTGATGGGTATCATTGTTTATCCAGCCCAAAACGGGTTAAGTGTTGTTTTTGAATACTCTTATTACTTCCAAAAATAATTCTCAGTGAATTCTACTTCCACTTATTTTGATCTCTCGTCTCAAATTCTGGTGCTGCGGGTATGCAAACACAGCCCATTTTATCAACATTTTGATGTTTGAGAACCTGCATAGGGTTAATAAATGCTTCCAGGAATATTTTGTACATGCAATCTGTAATGTCACACTAAGATCTGAGAATGGCCATTTTCTCTTGAAAATCTACGAGATGTTTTTAGAGAAATCCTCGGAAAACATTAATTTTTAACCTTTTGAGGGGCATCTTTCTGTAATCAGCCCTAAACGGGTTAATGCTTGGTTTTGTGAATACCTTCGTTACATACAAAAATGATCATCGGTGAATTCCACTTCCAATGAAGGGGGTTATGTTTATCTCGCAGGTACACATTTGGTGTTATGGTTTCCCAAAGAACAGCCAATTTTCTCCAAATGTCTATGCTTGGCAGCCTATGGAGGGTTAACAAATGCTTACCGAAATATTTTGTCCATGCAACTTGAACTGTCACTCCAAGACCTGCAAAAGGTCAATTTTTCTTGAAATTTTATTTTGAGAAATCCACAGAAAACTGGAATTTTAAGCTTTTAAGGGGTATATCTCTTTAACCAGTCAAAAATGGGTTAAGACCTCGATTTTTGAATACACTTACTAGTTACAAAAATGTTTCCCTGTCAGTTTTGCGTCCGGTAAAAGAAGTTATGCATCTCTGTTACATTCCCATTTGATGTTGTTGGTGTCCAAAAACAGACTATTTTTTTCCAAAATTTTCACATTTAGCAGCCCGTGGAAGGTTAATAAATGCTTCCCGGAATAATTTATCCTATTAACTGGTAATACGACACCAAGACCTATCAGTGGCCATTTTCTCTTGAAAACTCTACCAGATGTTTGTAAAGAAATCCAGGGAAAACATAATTTTTTAAGCTTTTGATGGGTATCACGTTTGACAACCACAAAGGGGGTTAACGCTTGGTTCTTGAATACTCTTATTACTTACAAAAATGGCCCTCGATGAATTCCACTTCCAACAAAGGAGATTATGTTTATTTCTCAGGTACACATTGGGTGCTGTGCATGTCCTAAAACAGCCCATTTCAACAAAATTTCAATGCTTGGTACCCTCTAGAGGGTTAATAAACGCTCAACGGAATATTTTGTCCATGCAACTTGTAATATCACACAAAGACCTGCGAGTAGTCATTTTTTCTTGAAAACCTACAGGATGTTTTTATAGAAATCCACAGAAAATGGGAATTTTAAGATTTTAAGGGGTCTCTCTCTTTAGCCTGTCCAAAATGGGTTAAGACTTCGACTTTTGAATACCCTTACTACTTATAAAAATGTTTGCGTATAGATTGTGCGCTCGATAAAGGAAGGCACTTTTCTTTGTGGCGTACCCATTGGGTGCTGTTGGCGTCCAAAAACAACCCTTTTTATCACAATTTTGACTTTTAGCACCCCGTGGAGGGTTAACAAATGTTCACCGCAGTATTTTGTCCGTGTAACTTCTATTGTCACCCCAAAGCCTGGGAGTGACAAATTTTTTTTGAAAATCTACAAGACTCGTTTAGAGAAATCCACGAAAAACATGAATTTTTTAGCTTTATGGGGGTATTGCTTTTTAACCAGGCCAAAACGGGTTAACGCTTGGTTTTTTGAACACCCTTATTACTTACAAAACTGATCCTCGGTGAATTCCACTTCCAATAAAGGAAGTTATGTTTACCTCTCGGGTATCGTTTGGGTGCTGTGGGGGTCTGAAACCGGCCCATTTCATCAACATTTCGATGTTTGGCAGCCTGTGGAGGGTTACCATATGCATCGCCTAATATGTCGTGTATATCAAAGGTCGTGTCATGGGCAGGTCTAGTAATGATGAATGTTTAAAAAAATCTATAAGTCGTGTTTCGAGAAAGTGCCGATAAACCCCAATTTTTGCAGTTTTTTGTCAATTCTGGCGAAATAAGGGTTAAATCGAAAATTCCGCTTCGGTACATTTTTAGATTTTTTGCCCCTCTATGCGTGTGCCAAATTGTGTGAAAATCGGTTCAAAAATGGCTTCTGAATCGTACGGACAAAAATGTGTGGAAGCACCCCCCCCCCCCCCCCCCAAAAAAAAAAAAACCAAAAAAAATAAAAAAAATAATTATCCGTAGAAAAACAATAGTCTTTTCCAGAGGGAAAAGCCTAAAAAAAAAACAAACTAGACTTTATGATTCTGGAGAATCATGGCTTTTCCCGATGAGATTCCATGATTTTTCATGACCCCACAGTGTCTGATGAATTGTTTTTAACTGTCTCACTGAAGTTCCTTCATTGATGTTATGAGAAAGGTGAAGATAGTAGTCTCAAATGACACAGTTTGATAAAAAAATTGTTTAGGTAAAAACCATCATTAACGGTGGAGTGGGTTAATGTCAATATCGTCGTCCAACAAGTCAATGACCGACAAAAGGAGTTATGTTTGTTTGACACATACTCACTGAGTGCTGTGTCAATTTAAAAATCGTCCATTTTATTTCAAATGTATCCAAAATATTGATGTCTGGCAGTTTGTAGAGGGTTAACAAGTGCCAACAGGAATATTTATTCATGCAACTTGTAATGTCACCCCAAGAACTGTGAATGGCCATTTTTTTCTTTAAAATGTACAAGATGTTTTCAGAGAAATCCAGGGAGAACAGGAATTTTAAGCTTTTGATGGGTATCATTGTTTTTCCAGACCAAAACGGGTTAAGTGTTGTTTTTGGAATACTCTTATTACTTCCAAATATAATTCTCAGTGAATTCTACTTCCACTTATTTTGATCTCTCCTCCCAACTTCGGGTGCTGTGGGTACGCAAACACAGCCTATTTTATCAACATTTTGATGTTTGAGAACCTGCATAGGGTTAACAAATGCTTACAGGAATATTTTGTACATGCAACTTGTAATGTCACACTAAGATATGAGAATGGCCATTTTTTCCTGAAAATCTACGGGATGTTTTTAAAGAAATCCTCAGATAACATGAATTTTTAACCTTTTGAGGGGTATCGCTCTTTAACCAGCTCTAAAGGGTTAATGCTTGGTTTTGTGAATATGTTCATTGCTTACAAAAATGATTGACGGTGAATTCCACTTCCAATAAAGGAGGTTATATTTATCTCATAGGTACACATTTGGTGTTATGGTTGCCCAAGAACAGCCCATTTTCTCCAAATGTCAATTTTTGGCAGCCTCTGGGGGGTTAACAAATGCTTACCGAAAAAATTTGTTCATGCAACTTGTAATGTCACTCGAAGACCTGCGAATGGTTAATTGCTCTTGAAATTTTTTTTTTTGAGAAATCCACAGAAAACTGGAATTTTAAGCTTTTAAGGGGTATATCTCCACAACCAGCCAGAAAGGGGTTAAGACCTCGATTTTTGAATAAATTTACTACTTACAAAAATGTTTCCCTGTTAGTTTTGCGTCCGGTAAAAGAAGTTACGTTTCTCTGTTGTATTCCCATTTGATGTTATTGTTGTTCAAAAATAGACTATTTTTTTCAAAATTTTGACATTTAGCAACCCATGGAGGGTTAACAAATGCTTACCGGAATAATTTATCCAATCAGCTGGTAATGTGACACCATCACCTATCAATGGCCATTTTCCCTTGAAAACTCTACCAGATGTTTGTAAAGAAATAAGGGAAAACATAATTTTTTAAGCCTTTGATGGGTATCACTATTAACAACCACAAAATGGGTTAACGCTTGGTTTTTTGAATACCCTTATTACTTACAAAAATGGTCTTCGGTGAATTCCACTTCCAACAAAGGAGATTATGTTTATTTCTCAGGTACACGTTGGGTGATGTGCGTGCCTGAAAACAGCCCATTTCAACAAAATTACGATGCTTGGCAGCCTCTAGAGGGTTAATAAACGCTCACCGGAATATTTTGTCCATGCAACTTGTAATATCACACAAAGACCTGCGAGTAGTCAATTTTTCTTGAAAACCTACAGGATGTTTTTAGAGAAATCCACAGAAAATGGGAATTTTAAGATTTTAAGGGGTCTCTCTCTTTAGCCTGTCCAAAATGGGTTAAGACTTCGACTTTTGAATACCCTTACTACTTACAAAAATGTTTGCATATAGATTGTGCGCTCGATAAAAGAAGGCACGTTTCTTTGTGGCGTACCCATTGAGTGCTGTTGGCGTCCAAAAACAGCCCATTTTATCACAATTTTGACATTTAGCAGTCTGTGCAGGGTTAACAAATGCTCACCGCAGTATTTTGTCCATGCAACTTCTATTGTCACACCAAGGCCTGGGAGTGACAAATTTTTCTTGAAAATCTACAAGACTCGTTTAGAGAAATCCACGGAAAACACAAATTTTTGAGCTTTATGGGGGTATTGCTGTTTAACCAGCCCAAAGCGGGTTAACGCTTGGTTTTTTGAACACCCTTATTACTGACAAAAATGATCCTCGGTGAATTCCACTCCCAATAAAGGAAGTTACGTTTATCTCTCATGTATTGTTTGGGTGTGATGGGGGCCTGAAACCGGCCTATTTCATCAAAATTTCGATGTTTGGCAGCCTGTGCAGGGTTACCATATGCATCGCCTGATATGTCGTGTGTATCAAAGGGCGTGTCACAGACAGGTCTAGCAATTACGAATGTATAAAAAAAATCTACAAGACGTGTTTCGAGAAACTGCCGATAAACCCCAATTTTGGCAGTTTTTTGCCAATTCATACGAAATAAGGGTTAAATCGAAAATTCCGCTTCAGTACATTTTTAGATTTTGTGCCCCTCTATGCGTGTGCAAAATTTCGTGAAAATCGGTTCGAAAATGGCTTCTGAATCGTACGGACAAAATGTGTGGGGAAAAAAAAAAAAAAAAAAAAAACCCAAAAAAACTAGACTTTATGATTCGGGAGAATCATGGCTTTTCCCGATTAGATTCCATGATTTTTCTTGACCTCACAGTGTCTGATGAATTGTTTTTAACTGTCTCACTAAAGTTCCTTCATTGATGTTATGAGAAAGGTGAGTATAGTAGTCTCAAATGACTCGGTTTGGGTTTGATAAAAAAATGTTTAGGTAAAACCCATCATTAATGGTAGAATGTTTTAATATCAATATCAATGTTTCCCTATCAGTTTTGCGTCCGGTAAAAGAAGTTACGTTTCTCTGTGGCATTTCCATTTGATGTTGTTGGTGTCCAAAAACAGACTATTTCCTCAATTTTTTTTTTACATTTAGCAGCCCATGAAGGGTTAACAAATGCCTACCAGAATAATTGACCCATGCAACTGGTCATATGACACCAAGACCTATCAACGGCCATTTTCTCTTGAAAGCCCCACAAAATGTTTGTAGAAATCCAGGGAAAACGGTTTTTTAAGCTTTTGATGGGTATCCCTGTTAACCACCCCATCAGGGGTTAACGCTTGGCTTTTTGAATACCTTTATTACTTACAAAAATGGTCCTCTGTGAATTCCACTTCAAACAAAGGAGATTATGTTTATCTCTCATGTATACATTAGGTGCTGTGCGTGTCTGAAAACAGTCCCATGTCAACAACATTACGATGCTTGGCAGCTTGTAGATGGTTAAAAAACGCTCACCGGAGTATTTTGTCCATGCAACTTGTAATGTCACATAAAGACCTACGAATAGTCAATTTGTCTTGAAACCCTACAAGTTACCGTTAGGGAAATTCACAGAAAATGGGAATTTAAAGCTTTCAAGGGATATCTCTCTTTAGCCTGTCCAAAATGGGTTAAGACGTCGACTTTTGAATACCCTTACTACTTACAAAAATGTTTCCGTACAAATTGTACGCGCGATAAAAGAAGGCACTTTTCTTTGTGGTGTACCCTTTGGGTGCTGTTGGTGTGCAAAAACAGCCCATTTTATCGCAATTTTGACCTTCAGCAGCCCGGGGAGGGTTAACTAATGCTGACTGGAATATTTTGTTCATGCGATTTGTAATGTCACACCAAGACCTGCAAATAGCCGATTTTTCTTGAAAACCTACAAGATGTTGTTAGAGAAATCCACAGAAAACGGGTATTTTAAGATTTTAATGGGTATCTCTCTTTAACCAGCCCAAAATGGGTTAAGACGTCAAATTTTGAATACCCTTACCACTTTCAAAAATATTTTCCGATCAATTTTGCGTCCGATAAATGAAGGCCCCTTTCTCTGTGGTATATTGTTTGGGTGCTGTTGGTGTCTAAAAACAGCCCATTTTATCACAATTTTTACGTTTAGCAGCTCGGGGAGGGTTAACTAATGCTGACCGGAATATTTTATCCATGCAACTTGTAATGTCACACCAAGACCTGAGAGTGACCAATTTTTCTTGAAAATCTACAAGACTCATTTAGAGAAATCCACGGAAAACATGACGTTTTGAGCTTTTTTGGGGTATTGCTGTTTAACCAGCCCAAAACGGGTTAACACTTGGTTTTCTGAACACCCTTATTCCTTACAAAAATGATCCTCGGTGAATTCCACTTCCAATAAAGGAAGTTATGTTTACCTCTCGGGTATCGTTTGGGTGCTGTGGGGGTCTGAAACCGGCCCATTTCATCAACATTTCGATGTTTGGCAGCCTGTGGAGGGTTACCATATGCATCGCCTAATATGTCGTGTGTATCAAAGGTTGTGTCATAGGTAGGTCTAGTAATTATGAATATTAAAAAAAAATCCTAAAGACGTGTTTCGAGAAAGTGCCGATAAACCCCAATTTTGGCAGTTTTTTGCCAATTCTAGCGAAATAAGGGTTAAATCGAAAATTCCGCTTCGGTACATTTTTAGATTTTTTGCCCCTCTATGCGTGTGCCAAATTGTGTGAAAATCGGTTCGAAAATGGCTTCTGAATCGTACGGACAAAAATGTGTGGAAAAAAAAAACAAAAAAAAAAAATAAAAAAAAAAATAATAATAATCCGTAGAAAAACAATAGTCTTTTCCAGAGGGAAAAGCCTAAAAAAAAAAAAAAAAAAAAAAAATAGACTTTATGATTCTGGAGAATCATGGCTTTTCCCGATGAGATTCCATGATTTGTCATGACCCCATAGTAGGTATAAAAGGAGAATTCACTACCACTTTGTACATGTACATGTACAACATACGTAGAATTCAGTGTTAAATCGCATGCTTGTTCACAAAAACGTACAGTGGTCTTGAATCCCCCATGTTTTTTTGTGACTCCTAGATCGCACTTTCAACGTTCAAATACTCGTGGTGAACGCACGTTTTTAAAAAAAAGGCGAAATTGTACATCTTCACTTTTATCTTTTACTTTAAAAATTTTTGTCGACGTTCCCATTGCAGATCAGACCATCGATCCATCGTTGGTGAACGCGAGCAAAAAATTCTAGGCCATCATCAAAAAACGGCCTGCGGATTCTAGACCAGTGGTCCAGAACTCTCTATTGTTTTTGGGGCAGTGGGTTTTTCCCATTTATGACGTCATTAGGGGAATTCCCACTATTGACCAATCGGATCGCTCGATTCTCATAAATTCGATCATACAGAGTTATCTCCCCTTGTCGTGGGGTGGGTGGGGGGAATACCTGAGGAAATAAATGAAAAAAAGTGATCGATATATATAGGAGAGAGAAAAAAAATATAAATAAATAGTTATTTAAAAAAATAAATATATCAAATCGAATAGATAATAAAAAAATACGTAAATCATGAGCGATTCTCAGACTATTAGAGCGAGGTTTCTTTTAAACATGCTGATGAGAGCATACGCAATCTGCGTGAATGAACAACTACGTCCCATCTTGTTAGAACGATGCGTCGGATGTCGGGATTATCTAGACTTCGATCACGAGAATCATTCGTGTCTGACGATGGAAAGGGAAGATATGGTCGTCATGTATTTCGAACCAGCGTTCGAACGCGTTAGATTCAATGATGTGATCACGTTTTGGAAGAGATTAGTCTTCTGTAAGAATCAAGACAAGCCTACAGATTCGGAAGAACTGAAATTGGCGCGTAGAAGTTTGACTTTAGAAGACAAGGGATGCATCAAGAAATTATTGCTGAATGAAGCATACGTCTAAGTTTTTTTCGTTGATATAAAATAAGGGAGAGTAGAAAATAAAAATAAATACACACATAAAATTTTTATCTAATATTAGAAAGAAAAAAAATACAAAAATGAGAACCAGAAATAAATTGTATCCGACGTTAGTGGACGACGAGGACGAGAAGCCGATCGACGTTTCGCCAACGGCGCCATCGCTAGAAGAAAGAGAAAGAGGAGAGAGGTATCGCATCGATCAAATCAATAGAATCCAAGAGTATCTAATTCGAGAGAGAGATTCTCGTCATTCCCTCAAGAAGAAGTATTCGCGTTTCGTGACAGTCGTCAACGCGATCGACACGACACTCATCACGATTTCCCTGGGTTTACACGCGGCCGGCATTGGATTTTTGTTGACCGCGTCCGGCATTCCGATCGTGTTGACCATAGAAGGAGTGGCTCTCGCCGCCGGATTGTTTCGCACACTCGGAAACTTTGAGTAGGAAATTATATCTGAAGGCGAGGAAACCCGACAAGATTCACGTCTTGGCCGACTCCAAGATCGACACGATATCCGAAATGATCTCTATGGCGTTGAAAGACAGTAGGATATCGGACGGAGAATACTTCGCGATATTGAGCGAGAAAACTAAATACGATGCCATGAAAGCCGTGAGAATCAAGACTCGTCAGATCATCAAGGAAGAGATGAAGGATTCTCTCGTGGAAAAGGGGAGGAAAGAGGCCAGGGAGGAATTCAGTAAGATGATAGAACTCAAGAGCAGCGATTGAAAAAAAATATATATATAATAAGAACAGAATTTTAAAAAAAAAAAAAATATTAAATTTATATATAAAATAAAAAACGAAATTAATTTAAATAACTCTTAAAAATGTATTGCGTAAAGTGTAAGAGAGTTACCGAGACGAGTAATTCTCGAGAAGTGCGAACTAAAAACGACAGACGGATGCTTCGCGGAATTTGCGACGTGTGTGGTTCTGTCAAGACGCGATTCGTCAAAAAAAAGAATGCGAGCAAAGGTAAAGGCATCGTGAATAAAATGATCAACAATCTACCTTTCGAAAGGCATCTGCCCGGTCACAGTTTCACGGGACCCGGAACGAAATTGAACAAGAGACTCAACGCCGATCTGACTCCCAAATCTTGGAGCAAACCTGTGAATAGGGTGGACGTGGCCACGTACGATCACGATCTGTTCTACGTCAAACATCCCGACACCAAGACTCGCAACGACGTCTGCGATAAAAACATGTTGGGGAGATTGAGAGGCATATCGAATCCGACCAGGAGAGAGAAGATGGAACGTTCGCTGGTCGGCAATCTGATCGGTACGAAACGTCGATTCGGATGGGGCGTTCAGAAAAAAAAGTGCATCTGAAAAGAAGAAGAAACGATTATTGATGAGCAAATTGGCCGAGGAGTTACACAAACCCATAGTGCGTAAATTTCGAAAGAGAAGGGTGTTCGTGAAGGGTCTGGATGATATTTGGTCTGCCGACTTGGTCGACATGAGATCGTTTTCGAGGTGGAACGGGGGCATCAAATATCTATTGACGGTCATCGACGTGTTTTCCAAATATGGTTGGATCAGAGCTTTGAAGAATAAATCGGGACCTTGCGTCGCCGAGGCCCTGAAGAGCGTGTTCGACTCGTCTTCTCGAAAACCGAGTAAATTGTGGGTGGATAAGGGAAAGGATTTCTACAACAAGGACGTTCGTCGATTGGTAGACCTCTACTCGATCGAAAACGAAGAGAAAGCCAGCGTGGTGGAACGTTGGAATCGAACGATGAAGGAAAAGATGCACAGATACTTCACGGCAAATTCGACCAAGAAATACATATACGCTCTTAACGGGGATGGTCAAAGATTACAACAACACGCGACACAGATCGATCAAGATGACTCCCGCGGAAGCTAGCGATCCTCAAAACGAAAAACGGGTCTACGCGAATCTATATCCCGAGAGATCTAAGATCAGGAAGAAGTCTAGAACGCCGAAATTTGCGGTCGGTGATCGAGTGAGAATTTATGCTTATAAGAAGCACTTCAAAAAGGGTTATACTCCTCGATGGACCTCGGAAATCTTCGTGATCATCAAAATATTTCACACCGATCCGGTGACTTATGAAATCGAAGCTTTGGATGGAGAAGAGATCATCGGAAAGTTTTACGAACAACAATTACAGAAGATGAAGTTTTGATGAAGAAGACAAAATTTTTTTTATTTACTCTCTTTGACATTTTCTTGTTAACACACATATATACAAGAGAGAAAAAAATAATAATAAAAAATAATTAAAAACTATTTTTTAGATAAAGAAAGCAAGTTAATTAATAAACAAAAAAAATAAAAATCCTTTCAAATGACAAATATACTAGATATAACACAAAGCATAGTGAAAGATGAAAGTATTCAAGAATATGAGGTTCACGAATACGAACCGGTAACCGGAACGAGTTTGAACAATGCGGGAGAGATAAGAATCAACGTCGAAACTCAAGATCTATTCGTACATCCTAGCGAGAGTTACATAGTGGTGCAGGGACGTCTCACCAAGGAAGATGGGAGCGACTACGCCGACGACGACACGGTTACTCTAGCCAATAATGGCATCATGCATCTATTCAGTAACATAAAATACATGCTATCTGGACAAGAGATAGAATCTGTTTTTCATCCCGGTCAGGCCACCACGATGTTCGGACTCTTGACATATCCTGATGATTTTTCGAAATCCAGAGGACTTAATCAGTTGTGGGTGAAAGACACCGTAGGCCCTGCTAGCACCGGCGCCACTTTGATATTCGACTACGTCGTCAAGACGTCCAGACCTAAAGGAACGTTTTCATTCAGGATACCTTTGAAACACATCTTCGGATTCGATTACAACAAGATCATGTACGGATTCAAACACAATCTGACGTTGATTCAAAAAGGAAACGACGATGCAATAGTGAGACTCACTGCGACCGATGCGGGTAAGATAACTCTACACAAGATATCGTGGTTCGTTCCGCACGTGGAGCCTTCGATCATGGAGAAAGCGCGTCTCTACAAGATCATAGAATCCAAGAGTAAATTACCCGTGGGATTTAGAATGAGACAGTGCGACACGGCTAGCATTCCTCCCTCCACGAATCACTTCAATTGGAGATTGATGGTGAAATCCACTTCCGAGAGACCGCATTTCATCGTGGTTGCATTTCAGACCGATAGGGACAGGTCTCAGGAAAAGAATGCGTCGCTGTTCGATCACTGCAGTTTGAGAAACATGCAAGTGTTTCTGAACGCCACGAGATATCCAGCAATCGATTACAACGCATCGTTCGACAAGAACGATTTCTGCAGACTGTACGGCGACGCCGCTGATTTTAGAAAAAAGTATCACGGTCTAGACGAATTGATGAGCAACCCTAACATGTCTCCCGGTGAATACAAGTCGATGTATCCCATGTTCGTATTCGACGTCAGTAAACAGAGTGAACGACTCAAGAGTAGCGTGTTAGACATTCAGATCAAGATGCAATTCGATAGGAACGTTCCGAGAAAAACCGAAGCCTTCGCCCTCGTCCTGTCGGACAGAGAATTACAATTCAAATCGGACGGAAATAAGATGTCGATCATTTGATGAGAGATGAGTGTGTGAAAACTGGAGATTGATATATTAGTGGCATCGTTTATTTGGTATTTTTTCTTTCGTGATTTTGGATGATATTTTTGAGGGTTTTTTTTACTTATTTTTGCATCATTAAAAAAAAATAATGCAAAAATCATAAAAAAAAAAAAGTTTCATCCGAGAAAAAATCGTCTTTTTTCAACATTCTCGACGTACAAAATGTTACAATTCCTAAGTAGTCACGTAGAAAACGAAATACACGTTCCATTTTTGCGTTTGAAAAAAAAGAACATATTTACGATTACGTTCTGAATTATTTAAAAGATCGCATGCTATTCACTCGAGAGAAATAAAAAGGATATTTCGTGACGAAGATATTAAAACTCGAACAGATCTTAGATTGTTCGATCCTGTGCGATTGTCTCTCCATTTCCATCAGATGTTCCATCCTGTGTTGCAAGCCAAAAAACAAAAAAAAGATGTGGAAAATGGTTAGATAAACAGCGGGATAGACGATTGAAACTGAAAAGAATGAGATGCTTTCCACCGTCACCACTACCTTCTGAAGAGAATGGTAATGATGCGAGTGTTATCAAGAGATGCACAACATTCGTTCATAATTATGATTCGGATAAACAAAAGTGTTGTCATAAACGTATCATATCACAAAGAAAAAGAAAAAGAAGAAGAATCGACGCTGAAAATTGAGAGAAAAGGAAACGTCATTATAATATATGGTGATAGTGAAGAAGAAGGAAAACAAAAAAATGAGATCTAAAGATGATCTCATTACTTTTTTTTTGTTTTTTTTGTTTTTAATAATCACACATTATTTTTTTTAATTCATTATTTTCCATGCATTCACTGTTTGTTCAAAGGATCCAGTTCGATCAGTAGACTCACCACGGAAGTGGCGGCTTCGGGATTATTGGTTTTCGTAACAAAATTAATCCTGTCTCCGGCGTTCACTTTGAGAGGCGTGCCGAACGTGCTAACATTCGCGTGTTGATTCTCAGTCTTTTCGACGATGTATCTCTTATCGCTCTCCACACCATTCACCATGAGATTGACGACCACTCTGTTATTCAAATCCGAGGAAGCCAGACTCATTCGAAGAATTTCACCTCCCAACAGCATGGGATATCCCACCTGACCATGTTTCGATCCGCTACTTCCATTTCCGAAAGACCACTCAGCTTTTCCCTCATTTAAGGTGCCGGCCTCTTCGGCCCACATGGTGATCAATTGTCTAGCATATTTGACTTTCTCCACCACCGAAATCAGGGTGCAGGCGTCCGTCATGTTCACGGGATCCGGTAGATTCGTGAGCGCGTGTCCACCCATGTCTAGTTTACCTTCCATGATGTCGCCCTTTCTCCAGACCGAGTTGTCGTCCACGTACTTTCTGCTGACCGCGCTGGAATCGAATTTGGGATCGTGATCGAGACCGGATAAATTGTGACCATTCATGTTGATACCACCCTCCATGGTTCCGCCAGATTGTTTGTTCAGGTAGAGATCGTCCACTTGCGATTCTAGGTATTCTTGTGATTGTATCACAGCAGAATCCACATAGCCCTTGTTGACCGCGGTTGAGTCTGCATCCGTGTCGTCAATCTTCAACAGATTCAATATCTTGTTGAATCCCGCATTCAGATCCGATTTCATTTCTCATCCGTCAGACTCTCTGTTCCAGATCTACGTAGTGTTTGGTCGCCACGTCCTTGGGATTCGTGGGAGTGGCCACGTTCGTTATCTTGTTATAATTGGTGTTCAATTCCGAGTGCATCGTTTTCTGAATGTATCTATTTCTCGGGTGTTCGCTGAATCTCGCGTGAGAGTCGTCCGTGTATTTCTTGGTCGCGGCATCGGTAGGATCTATGGGATTCGTGACGTTCACCAAACATTTGGATTTCAGATCGAGATCGTCGGTCATGGTTTTATCCACGTAATTATCCAGCAGGATTCGTTCGAAATCGGCGTTCCCCCTGTTGACGTATTTTTTAGTCACAGCATCTGTGAGATCTATCGGCTCGGGAAGATTGTAGAGCTTCTTATCGTTCATGTTCAAAGGTTCTTCTTGAGGTTCGTATCTCCGAACGTAACGTTCGTCCAAGTTGGCAACGTCGTAACCATCGTCGACTTCGAACGTCTTCCTCTTCTTTCGTCACTTCTACCAAATTTATCGACTGGCATGTTGTTGTGGGATTTTTTTGTTTTTAGAAAAATATGTTCAAACGCAGTTTATTAAAAATGAACTATGTTATTTTATTTTTCGTTTTTATTCGATTAAAATTTTTTTAAAATATTTTTTATCTTTATATATACTATAAAAAAATCTCTCTAATGTAAATCATTGAGAATGTCTTGAAATCGATCTCCTTCAGACCATCTCTTGAGAACGTAGAGACACAGGTGACCGCAAAACATTTGATCTGGTGATTGCACTTGTTGAAATAGTTCTTTATTTCTTTTGGCGGCGAGATTCCGTAGCTGTCGAAATAATAATTTTTCTTCTTCCCGTTCTTGATCCACGCCACCCAGTGAGTGCCTTCACCCAGCGAATCGTCTAGATTTAAAATTTCGCATTCCGATTGTCGAGGTCTTCTCTTCGGCAAGGCATCTCTGGAAAACAAGCCTAGAAAATCTTTGATTTTCAAATCCTTTGCCGCATTCAACAGATCGATGTTGGATAGGGGTTCGTTAGGTAAGACGACACCTTCTACGGATATCTTTATTTTTTTATTCATAAATGCGTATATATTTTTTTTATTTATTTTATTATAATTCACTAAAATGACGTTATTTTTTTAAATTTTTTTCTTTTTCTTTTAAAACTAACACTCTCGATGTCTCTATCGATTTCCATTTTCTTGAATCCGTCTAATTCCTCTTGATTTTCTGGAATCCCGATATTACCATCTTTTAGTAGAACAGATTCGATCGTTTTGTGGTGATTTAACGAATGAAATTTTTTAGATACCACGTCGTAAATGTATTTCACTTGATCTTTTGACAATTTTTTGAACAGGAAGAACAACTGCAAATATCTATTATATTCAAATACGTCTTTTTCACTACCTGCAAAAAAAGACGACGCAAAAAGAGATATCAAACGTAGTTTGTCTCTCTTAGCTTGAACGTTTTCAGAATTTAAGAATTGGAGTTTGTTAGGGTTTTTTTTTTTCTTTTTTTCTTTTTCTTTTTAAACTAACTCTCTCGATGTCACTATCGATTTCTATAATTTTGTGTTCATCTAATTCTTCTTGATTTTCTGGAATCCTAAAATCCACAATCATATCTGGAATCTTATCATCAACAATCGTATCTGGAATCCAATCATCCACATTCATATCGTCTAAAATTAGATACAAAGTCCAATGTCCGAGTGCCAAAGTGCTTATTTTATCGTCTAATATGAATCTCTTATCGTCGTCGGCCGTCAGCGAAATCTTGTTGACTATTTCGGTATGCAAGTCGTGATTTTCACTTCAAATCAATTTCATAGTCTTATACACCGGACCACTTCCTAACAGACAATCTTTATACTCTTGGAAAGAGATGTGTTTCTTCACCATGCACGCTTTAACTCCTTTGCACTTCTTGATCTCTTCATCATCTTCTAGACGATAAGCATACAGTTTGGGTCTCAAGCCCACGAATTCAACGATTTGTTTACCGCCGCTCTCATCCTTAAATTTACCCAACACCTTCTTGTTGTCGTTCGATTGAATGTTGGACGGGTGATCGATGGGATAATTGCTCGTATCGAACCACTCAGCCACGTCCGGAGATATATCTCGGTAGACGTCTTTCGTCTCTATCTCATAAACTAAACTGTCCGTGTCGATGAGCAGTAGTTTGGCTTTATCACCAAATTTTCGTTTGACATAATCGTAGTGAAACTCGTACATCAATCGCTTGCTGATATCTAAGATGATCGGTCCGAGATAATACGGTTTGTCGAACTTCAGGTGCGTCTTTTGCATGTGAACGGCCACTAGATTTTTGTCGAATATGGTTCGGTGTTTGTAATTGGGTTTCGCCACTAATTTTTTAGCTCTTTTCTCAGACGTGACGAGTCGAACGTCGGTTCTCTTCCTGATGTTTTCCATCGATTTGCCATACATGCAGTTGTTCATGGGTTTGAAGAAATCTTTTTCGAAATCGTTCTCGGCTCGAGTTCTGAGATTCGTGTTGAGATCGATGTATTTTTTCCTCCAAGACTCTTCGTCGAATGGAATGATGCGATGTATGTCAACTAATTTCATCCCGTAATCGACGTACTGTTTCAAATTCTTGCTGTAGATGACGTAGTTACGTTTGTTAAATAAATTGGGAATGAGTTTTTCCTCGTCTCCTTCGTTTGGTTCCATTCGTTTGGGAGCTAGCGGATAATCGTTGTGTGGATCGTGTAATTCTTCCGGATAGTTCAAATCGACTTCTAAAATGCAAGGATAGTCTCTCCATTTTTGCATCTCTTCCGGTTCCTTCACCCATTCGAAATTTCTAATCGGTAAAGCATGACTCATAGCCCAACCGTACAGATTATTGGCGTCCCAATACTGTATGTATTTAGTCGACCGTTTCGAATCGAAACCTTCTTTCATGTAGGGATTGTTAGCTTCAGAATATCTGTGAGAGATCATCGAGACGCCACCTCTCGCAGCCCTTTCGAACATGAGCAACATGTCCACGTCGGATAATAATTCCAATTGGACTTCGGTGGTCTTCAACAGATTGTCCCACGCCAGACCGGGTGCGGTGAAATACCAAGCGGGATCCAGATTGTAATTTCGACAACAGACGTCTCGAAAATTTTCGAACACGTCTGCCAAGAGCATAACGTCGGTCTTCAGATAGAGATCGTGATAATCTCTCATGGTTTTCATATCGAATGATTTCCACACGTTTTTGGCATGTTCGTAATTCTCGTCGGAAATGTCGGATTCGTATAATTTTGAATAAAAATCTTCTTTCGTAGGTAGTGCGGTGTCTTCGAATCTCTTTAGATCGTTCATGTAATCATAAGGATAGACTCCTTTCCTCAACATGACATCTACTCGTTCTCTGAAATGTTCGCTCGTGATTTTAAATTTATCCTTGCTCATGTTATCGACTAATTTTTCCAGAGCGGTCGACATGAAACTGTCGATGAAACGTAAGCATCTACGAATGGATTTCGTTTTTTCTTTCAACATCTCTCCGTTGATTACTCTTTTCTTCTCCATGAGCTTCCATTTCGTGAAGGAAATGTATCTTTCTTCGCTGTTCGCGATGCAATTTAATTCTTCGTGTGAGGTGCTGAGATTTTTCACGAACAGATGACTGTCGTAACCCGAGAGATTGTGAAACATCACCGGATAGAAAGCGGCGTCTCGATATTTTAAATTACACTTGCTGTGAGCCGGACCGCGATACAGACCTGTGTAATGATCGTGGTCTCTAACCTTCTTATTTTCCTCCGAATTCTCGTCAAACGATTCTTATGTGACATTCGGTGGCTCTGTTATTTTCATCCTGCTGCTCTCGCGTGATGATCATTTTCGCCGGAGTTTTGAATTTGTCGTATAACATTTGAATTTTCGATTCTAACTCTTCCACGAATCTTTGAGCCACATCGTCATCTTCATACTGTTTCGTGTAGGTGAAGGGACCCATGTCGTGTTGCGAGTCGAAAGCGCATTTCACATAAATGCAATAGCCTGAAGGTATGTGTTTTTGATATCTTTCGACATAACTTTGAAGAGCGTTGGGTTGACAGGAACTCATTTTCGCGGTGAAACATTCGAAATCGGCGTACACTATGAATGGTACTTTTAACCTTCTATTGTGATTTTCAAACTTCACGATGGTGTTGGGTTTGGGCATTTTGACGGCGACACCTTGATTTTCGTTACAATATTCCTGATGTTTCGCTAATGATTTTTCAGTTTTAAATATGTTCATGCAATTGAAACATAAAGATATCTTTCCGTTATGATTATTATTTTGTTTCGACAGTAATCGGGTCGGATGTTTAACCCAACAATAATGACGATTGTCACCATTCGAAATCAATAATAAAATAATCGTCTTTTCTCTTCCGAGATACGAAGTCTGTCTGAGAGGATAGATCGTTCGTTTTTACTCGTCGTATCCCAAGACGTTCACCGCTACAGTGGGATTTTGAACCTCGAAACGTTTGATATGTTTTAACTCTGTTGGAAAAGTCACTCCGGTCCAATTGAGATTTTTAGAAGTTTCCTCGTAACGAGAAACTCTATCGGAGTGCATTTTGACAGGGTATAAATCGGAGGTGACTGCCCATTTAAAACACTGATCATCTTTATTTCTCACGTTGACCACAGCATGTTTCTTAGTCCAGAAATACGGTAATTCCAAGTAGGAAGATCCTTTCAACAGTTCGTTTTTATTTATGTGAATTTCGAGTTTCAACACCTCATTGAACGTCCAATTACTACCTTCATGTTGATAATTCGCGAGAGACGTCACCATCTTGTCTTTCATCTTTTCGAAAACGTCCGATAGATCTGAACCTCGAAATATGGGTTCGACGTTAGATCTGAAATATGCATTTTTCACGATGCTCTCGCCAGACTTCACGTCGATTTTATTCATTATGCAATGGAGTATCATCTTCATTTTTAATCACACGTTCATGTATTCGCGAAACAAATCCAATACTTTTTTCTTCACCCATTCCATGAACAATTTCGGATCGATTTTCTTGAATGAGGGAACCACGTCGAAAGTTTTAAAAATGCCTTTGATCGCACTCTCCCGTTCTACGGGTTTCGATTGGAATAGTTCCGCAACGAGTCATGTTACATATTCTTCTCCTTTCTCTTCGTCGATTGCTCATTGAATTTCGCTCGATATATATCTCGTTTGTCTAGAATCTGAAGTGCATCACTCGTTTTCGTTTTAGTTTTTCTTTTCTTTTCTTTGGAAACTTGATGTTCTTCAACGGCTTTTCGTTTAGTCGTCTTCTTATTTTTCACAATCGAAACGTTTTTGGGTTTTTTCAACGTCGGCATTTCGATTCCTTTTACTATCTTCTCATTTTTCACAACCGATGCATCTTTTGACGTCGTTGATATCGACATTTCGTTTGCCTTTCTAGCGTTTCGCAAATATTCTTGTATGACATCAATTTTTTTTTATTTAGTTCTATGATTTCTGAAATCTGAAATTTGTAATAGTTTACAAATCTCGTTTAACTGAGGTATGGTTTTCTCATTTAAATTTACCATTGTTTTATCTGTTTGCTTCATTTGTAAGAATATTTTTTTGGAATTTTGTATTAAATACTTTGTTAAAAAAGTTTTGCTTTTTTACTCTTTTTATATATATAAAAAAAAAAAAGTTAAATTTTAAATTCAATTTTTTTCTTTAATGTGTTTTTTATTCAAAAACAATTTAAGACCGCTTTTATTTTTCGTTTGCAAAACGAACACGTTTTCTCGTCTTCGGAATAACATTCTCTACAACAACACAGGTGTGCGCACGGTAGAAACAAGACGTTTGCGACACCTTCGCAGACCAGACACTTTGTGGACATTTTGCTCGGCTCGTTTTCGACGAGTGATGATAACTCGTCAGCTTCCGTCATGAATTTGATGAGATGTTCTAAAGTTATGAATTGAGACAGGGTCTTGTTCGCGATGTTTAACGCATCATACAATTGTTCCTTGGTGTATCCGAGTTGTAACATCCATCAATAATTTTTGGTTTTTATCTCTATCCCGCTCTTCATCTTCGATTTTGATCAATCCTAACGTTAGGATCTTGTTCAAATAATCACATTCGCCTTTTTTAATATTACTTATGTGTTCTAGTAGAGGTCTGTCGTGAGGTTCCCAATTCATCAAATGTATGTTACAACAAAAACATTTGACTTTGTCGCCTTTACCCACGTAAACGAAACCTGCAGCGGTTAAATCTTCGGGTTTTTGAGCGAGATGCGAAGGCCAATTTTTAAACGTTTGACGTCTTGCACGTTGTAGACTATAATTCGGATGTTTGGACTTGCTCATTGTTTTTACCTCAAAATTGAGTTTGTAAGAATATTTTTTTTTAACTTTTATTTATATATAAAGACAAATAAAGAGAAACTTTTTAACAAATTATTATTTAAATACAAAATTTAAAATATACATTATTTGCAAGAATTCATAAAAACCAAATAATCGATCATGACAACAACACCTAAAAGATGTGAATTGAAATTGAAACGAGACGAAGCGTATGAGAAATTCGGTTTTAATATCTATACATTACAACAACACGATCCCATCGAATTGAATGAGGTCGAGATGGTGGACTTAGAGCGCTACTACCACAAATATCGAGTGTGTTTGAAATTGGATGAAGCCACGCTCGATTTGTTTTATGAGTACCAAAGCGATCTGCTGAATAATATCATCGTCGCCGACGACAGAGAATTCAACAAGGGTGATTTATTGTTGTCCTATGGAAGTTACATATATCCAATAATCTCACTTGAACTCGTGAACAAATTGGGTGGTGAGAGCGCATTCGCCGATGAAAAAAAACTCAAAAGAGTGAAGATAAACATTCACACCATTTTCGTAAGCGGAAAAATGACGAATGTCAACATGCTAATAACGGACTTGGAAATATAAACAATAGAGAGATTGAACTTTAAAATTTAACTTTTTATGTATATATAAAGAGAAAAAAAAACTTTTACTAAAAATTTTACATTAAAGAAAAAAATTGAATTTAAATTTAACTTTTTTTTTTTATATATATATAAAGAGCAAAAAAAATAAACAAACTTTTTTAACAAATTATTATTTAAATACAAAATTTAAAATATACATTATTTGCAAGAATTCGTAAAACAAAAAAACTAAATAATCAATCATGAAGACAGCAACACCTAAAAGATGCGAATTGAAATTGAAATGAGTCGAAACGTATAAGAAATTCGGTCATAAAATCTATAGATTACAACGACACGATCCCATCGAACTGAACGAGGTCGAGACGAAGGGCTTAGAGCACAAATACGACAAATATCGCATGCCTTTGAAATTGGACGAAGCCACGCTCAATTTGTTTCACGAGTGCCAAAGCGATCTGCAGAACATCGTCATCGCCAAAGATAGAGAATTCGACAAGGACGATTTGTCGTTGCCCTATGGAAATTACATATTTCCAAACATTTCATTCGAACTCGTGGAGAAATTGGGTGGTGAGAGCGAGTTGACCGATGTAAAAAAACTCAAAAGAGTAAAGATAAACATTCAACACGTTTTCGAAAAAGGAGAAGACATGAGTGTCAACATGCTAATAACGGACTTGGAAATATAAACAATAGAGAGATTGATTTTTTAGCGAAGAAGAAGGGAAAAAAAAAAAGTTATGAGATCATCTTTTGATCTCTTTTTTTTTTTTTTGTTTCTTCGCACTCTGTCTCGCGATATTCGTCATTATCGTCTAATTGTTTGTCCACCTTTTTACCCATCTTAAATATATTATTTTATACTTTCTATGATTTTATATTTTATATAATTATATATTATAATAACATATTCAAAATCGGTATGTTCTTAAACGGCGAATTCTCACCGAGCAACAAACCCTTGCCGAGTCACTCGATGTTCCGTCCACTCTTCAGATAGAGACCATTTCCTCTCAGAGAGTTGCCACCTCTAACGGGTTCTAGATACAATCCTTACCACTGTCGTCTATGTGGACGCGACACACGGCTCCTCCCTTCTTCAAGAACAGTCCGCTGCCACCCATTAATTTCTCAACCGCCGAACTAGCGAGTCCCGTGAGAGCTCCCACGCCGAGAGTCCTTCCGAGAAAGGGTAGTGCCTTTGCGGCAAAGGGTAATGCTTTTGCGGATATTCCTGCCAATAGCGGTAGGAAACCGCCTTTCATTCTCAAATTGTATCTCAATTGAGCGGGACTCAATCTCACCGTCAACCCTCTTCCATCGCGAATCGCTTTCTCCATCCTTTTGATTTGACTTCTGGTCCAGGCGATTGAATCCTGACCGCCTCTCGTCAGATCTTTGTGAGTGAATTTGAATCTTACCGCCTCGCCTCGAGTTGTTAACGCTCTCTTAAGTTTCTTCCTCTGTCCTGCAGATATGTTCACGTTTTTAATCACGTATTCTGTCATAATTCTGTTTTTTAAAATATATTTACTTCAATTGTTTCTTGTTTAATAATTATATTAAAATAATTTTGTAAAATTAATATTGCGTTTATTTTATTTTTGTTATCTATATATATACAATATTTTTTTTTTTGCTTTTATATTTCTCTTATGTGAAATCGTATCATCACTCTCTCTCCACGAAGATCTAACAGTTCACCATTTTGATCCGTCAATGTGGTTTTGAGACTATACAACGTGTCCAAAATCACTGGTAGATAAACTAAATTTTGAGGTCGCTCCACGATCTTATAACCCGGCGACACGTTTGGAAAGAAGGAATAGATCGTCGGTTGAGTGCTACCATTCACGTAACTTCCTGCAATCACGTCCACGTTCACCAGAATGCTATTGACTGCGAGAATGTCGACCATATTTTCAGGTGCCGCGTGGCCTCGATACATCTTTCGATCGAATCCCAACATCTTGCCTATAGAATCGTCCGTGTTGAAATCCACTCGAAAATTATCTTCCAAATCCAACATCGTCTGTAAGGTATTAGGATTGGGAGCGAGTCTGATCTTGTTGCTTCCCTTTCCATCCATCTTCATTCGCGTCTGAATGTAATTGTTCAAATCGTCTATGTCGTAACTCCCTTTGGGAATTCGAATCTCCAACCAATCCGTTCCGTCGGAATACTTGAACGAGTTATTCTTTTCGGTGACGTTGGGAAAGGAATAATAAGTCTCCAGATTCACCAAAGCCATCTCGTAACTTTTCTCTCTATTCAATTCGATGGAAGGTTCGAATTTCGTAGCGAATTGAGTCGAATCGCCACTCACCACGATTTGAATGGATTGTTTCGCAGCCGTATTCTCGGCTATCCATTCTAACAATTCTCCATGTTCGAACATTATATTTTAATTTTATTTTTTTTATTCAAGACTAATTATTTGAAGATTGATTATTTTCTAATTTTTTTTTATTTTCACGCTCTATCTTATTATCATCAGAAACATAAAACTTGTCGAATCCGCACCGATATTTTCCGCGATTAAATTCGCTTGTCAAATCGATCACGACGAAATTGTAAAGTCCACCATCCCAAACCCTCTTGCAGAATCTCCTGAATTCCACTGCGCTCATGTCGTTTGCGACGTGATCGCCGTAGATGTGATTGAGATTCTTGAGATCTTGGCGAAAGAGACATAGAAAATTAGCGTTCTCCCTTATCGTCTGTCTGGGCAATCGAAAATAATTCTGCGACAGGTAGAAACAGTCCACGTTGCTGTGTCGACCCCTAATGTAATACGATTCGCATCGGTTCTGTCTCTCCAAAAGCAGATCGTCGAAAATCATGAGATTCTTATCTTCCAATTTCAGTTCTCTAGGATCCGGAACGTCGCTAGCGTTCTCATAAAATTGACACTCGACATTCGAAGATGCATTTCTCTTCATCAGCTCCATCGCCGCACCGTCCAAAATGGTCAAAAGTGGAGCTCCGCTCTTGTCGAATTCCTCCCTACTGTCAAAGATTCTGGCTATGACGTCCTTGGGCAATCTACGATCCATGCACTCTCGAAGCAATCTGTATTCGGGTTGAAACAAGCTCTTGCCAAACACGAACAATCTGTCGTAATCCAACCAGTCAGGTCGGGACAACAGATTCATCAACAGATTGGTCTTTCCACAATTCGATTTTCCCACTATCAAACCTCTTATGCTCTTGGGAGAGAACTCATTATTCGACCTCTTGGTCGCGGCGTCGTTCCAAGACATATCTTTAATGTTCATCTTTGTTTTATTTTGTTTGTTCTTTTAGATTCTTTTCAAACACAAACTTTTTACGTTTTTCAAACTCTGTTTTTAATGTTATTATTTATTTATATCGCACCGTCGCGAGTTCTCTTCAATCCGGATCCACTCGTCATTTTGGCTAAATCTTGTATGGGCACCACAGCATCCTTAAAATCTTTCCAACCTTTCGGCGTTCACTCTAACGCAGCTCGCTTCGCCGGCGGACTGATCAACTTGTCGATCAACGCGTCGGCTGCCCTCTTGCCAGCCACAGAAGCTATCCTACCACTGGCTTCGGAAGCGGCTTTCTTACCAGCATCCAAAGCCGTCTTCTTACCGACCTCAAATGCAGTCGATGCGAGTTTTCTACCCGCATCGCCCGTGAACGCTCGCATTATAGAATCGACGATGCCAGAACCGCCTTGAACGTAACTCCTGACGTATCCCCTGTTCTTTATCACCAACATATTTTATTTTTATGATATATTTTTTGTTTTTTCACTGGTAAATCGTTCTGTTGTTTTTAAATACTTTTATTATTCTAGTGTAAGAATTTACTGTTTTATTTTTGTTTGTTTTGTTTGTTTCTCTCTACTTATTATATACACATCAATCCTTCAATTCGTTCATCAGCCTTTTATACTGGTTTTTATTCAAAACCTTCTGTCTTAACAATTCGTCAGATATAGCAACTATCTGATTATCTAATCCTGTGTTACCAGCCCGTCTGCTCGCCATCAACAAACTCAATCTCTGAGACAGAGCGTCGGAATCGCTCGGAAGAAAAGTGGTTTTCAACCCTTTGCCAGTCACCGATTCGATGAACTTCTTGTTCATATCCCATATGGGTTTCACCACTTTCGTCCACTTGTAACCTCTGTTGGCTTTGGGTCTCGTCTCTCTGGCATCGTTATTTCTCTTCATGGAGTGGGTCTGGACCAGAATGTCACCGTAATTGTCGAAATCCTGTTCCGTGTAATCGCTGAGCTTGTCGTAAAGGAGCAATCTCCGCAGACCATCGGTCAATTCGTATCTGTTCGAACCGACGATCAATTCATCATCCCCAATATCCACTTCCGTGTCACCTACAAAAATCCTTCCCTCCGAATCCTTATAAAATCCATACAACTGATCTCTCTTACCGCCATCATCATCGGACGATGCGACGCTACTAGTGGTGATAGTCGAAGCTGTATCATCAGACTCGCTCTCTGTTTGAATTCCCGTGGGAACGTAATCCGGTGTAGATTGAACGGAATACCGATTTCCAAAACTAGGAGGCAATGAACCCATTCTCAAAGAACTCTCCTTTATGGGTCTCAATTCTTCGACTATCTCCTTCCTGCTTCGCTCTTGACCCTCCGTCACGGGTTTAAATATTTTTGTACCTTCGCGTTTGAGTTCCATCTCACCAAGACGTCTGCTTCTATCAGCTGACTGAATCCCCTTCTTAGCATGCTCAAACTCTTCTAAAATTCGATCTCGGTGTCTAGGATCCATCTGTAAAAACATCTTTCGTTTTTAATTGTTAATGTTCCTTTGAGTATGCTAATATGAGTTATTTATTTCAAAATTAAATGTATAATTATTTTTATGTTTTATGTTTTAAGTAAATAAAAATCTTCCGTCTTTAATATAATAACTAAAACCAGTTGAGAAAAAAAACATTTACAAAATGACACCTCGATAAATAGTTAAAAAATATTAAAATAGGATCCGTTTCAAACGTGTTAAAAATCAGAAAGAAACATGAATAATTATAATCTCATTTGAATAAAAACCTGTAATACATCTCAGGCGTGACAAAATAGCGTTCTCAGCAAGTGTTTATACAGTAAATGTCACTTTGACATGCGACCTGCTTGTCAGTTTTGATAAAAACACATTGGAAAAAATCAGGATATTCCCCCCACTTACGTCAGAAAGGGAAGCGTCCAATAGCAGTCTGTTAAATTTTTTGGGAAAAACCCACCGCCCCAAAACAATAGAGAGTTCTGGACCACTGGTCTAGAATCCGCAGGCCATTTTTTGATGATGGCCTAGAATATTTTGCTCGCGTTCGCCAACGATGGATCAATGGTCTGATCTGCGATGGGAACATCGACAAAAATTTTTAAAGTAAAAGATAAAAGTGAAGATGTACAATTTCGCCTTTTTTTTAAAAACGCGCGTTCACCACAAGTATTTGAACGTTAAAAGTGCGATCTAGGAGTCACAAAAAACATGGGGGATTCAAGACCACTGTACGTTTTTGTGAACAAGCGTGCGATTTAACACTGAATTCCATGTTGGTGAACGCATCGTGTACGTATGTTGTACACGTACATGTACAAAGTGGTAGTGAACTCTCCTTTTATACCTACTCCCCATAGTGTATGCTGAATTGCTTTTGACTGTCTCACTGAAGTTCCTTCATTGATGTCATGAAAAAGGTGAGTATAGAAGTCTCAAATGACTCAGTTTGATAAAAAAAATTGTTTAGGTAAAAACCATCATTAACGGTGGAGAGGGCTAATATCAATATCGTCGTCCAACAAGTTAATGACCGACAAAAGGAGTTATGTTTGTTTGACACATACCCACTGAGTGCTGTATCTATTTGAAAATGGTCTGTTTTATCTCAAATGTATCCAAAATATTGATGTCTGGCAGCTTATTAAGGGTTAACAAGTGCTAAGAAGAATATTTATTCATGCAGCTTGTAATTTCACACCAAAAACTGTGAATGGCCATTTTTACTTAAAAATCTACGAGATGTTTTCAGAGAAATCCAGGGAGAACATGAATTTTAAGCTGTTGATGGGTATAATTGTTTATCCAGCCCAAAACGGGTTAAGGGTTGTTTTTTTTAATACGCTTATTACTTATAAAAATAATTCTCAGTGAATTCTACTTCCACTTATGTTGATTTCCCCTCTTAACTTTGGGTGCTGCGGGTATGCAAACACAGCCCACTTTTTCAACATTTTGATGTTTGAGAACCAGCATAGGGTTAACAAATGCTTACTGCTTACTGGAATATTTTGTACATGCAACTTGTAATTCACACTAAGAACTGAGAATGGCCAATTTTTCTTGAAAATCTGTGTGATGTTTTTAGAGAAATCCTCGGATAACATGAATTTTTAACCTTTTGAGGGGTATTACCCTGTAACCACCCCTAAACGGGTTAATGCATGGTTTTATGAATACCTTCATTACTTACAAAAATGATCCTCGGTGAATCCCACTTCCAATGAAGGTGGTTATGTTCATCTCGCAGGTATACATTGGGTGTAATGGGTGGCCAAGTACAGCCCATTTTCTCAAAATTTGCTGCCTCTGGAGGGTTAACAAACGCTTACCGGAATCTTTTGTTCATGCAACTTGTAATGTCACTCCAAGACCTGCAAATGGTCAATTTCTCTTGAATACATACCAGATTTTTTGAGAAATCCACAGAAATGGGAATTTTAAGCTTTTAAGGGGTACATCTCCATAAACGGGCGAAAATGGGTTAAGACCTCAATTTTTGAATACCCTTACAACTTACTAAGAATTTTACCTATTAGTTTTGCGTCCGGTAAAAGAAGTTATGTTTCTCTGCAGCATTCCCATTTGATGTTGTTGGTGTCCAAAAACAGACTACTTTTTTTCGAAATTTTGATATTTAGCCGCCCATGGAGGGTTAACAAATGCTTATCTGAATATTTTATCCATGCAACTGGTAATGTGACTCTAAGACCTATCAACGGCCAGTTTTTCCTGAAACCCTACGAGACGCTTGTAAAGAAATTCAGGGAAAACATGATTTTTTAAGCTTTTGCTGGGTATTGCTATTAACCATACCAAAAGGGGTTAATGCTTGGTTTTTTGAATACCCTTATTACTAACACATCTGGTCCTCGGTGAATTCCACTTCCAACAAAGTAGATTACGTTTATCTCTCGGGTATGCATTGGGTGCTGTGCGCATCTGAAAACAGCCTATTTCAACAAAATTACGATGCTTAGCAGCCTGTAGAGGGTTAATAAATGATCAAAGGAATATTTTGTCCATGCAGCTTGTAATGTCACACAAAGACCTGCGAATAGTCAATTTTTCCTGAAAATCTACAAGTTGCTTTTAGAGAAATCCACAGAAAATGGGAATTTTAAGCTTTTAAGGGGTATCTCTCTTTAACCAGGCCAAAATGGGTTAAGACTTCGACTTTTGAATACCCTTACCACAATCAAAAATGTTTGCCCATCAATTTTGCGTCCGATAAAGGAAAGAACCTTTCTCGGTGGTACACCAAGTGGGTGCTGTTGGTGTCCAAAAACAGCCCATTTTATCCCAATTTTGATATTTGGCAGCCCGTGGAGGGTTAACAAATGCTCACTGCAGTATTTTGTCCATGCAACTTCTATTGTCACACCAAGGCCTGGGAGTGACAAATTTTTCTTGAAAATCTACAAGACTCGTTTAGAGAAATCCACGGAAAATACGAATTTTTTAGCTTTATGGGGGGTATTGCTGTTTAACCAGCCCAAAACGGGTTAACGCTTGGTTTTCTGAACACCCTTATTACTGACAAAAATGATCCTCGGTGAATTCCACTCCCAATAAAGGAAGTTATGTTTATCTCTCGTGTATTGTTTATGTGCAGTGGGGGCCTGAAAAGGCCTATTTCATCAAAATTTCGATGTTTGGCAGCCTGTGGAGGGTTACCATATGCATCGCCTGATACGTTGTGTGTATCATAGGGCGTGTCACAGACAGGTCTAGCAATGACGAATGTATAAAAAAAAATCTACAAGACCTGTTTCGAGAAAGTGCCGATAAACCCAAATTTTGGCAGTTTTTTGCCAATTCTGACGAAATAAGGGTTAAATCGAAAATTCTGCGTCGGTACGTTTTTAGATTTTGTGCCCCTCTATGCGTGTGCAAAATTTGGTGAAAATCGGTTCGAAAATGGATTCTGAATCGTACGGACAAAATGTGTGGAAAAAAAAAAAAAAAAAAAAAAAAAACTAGACTTTATGATTCTGGAGAATCATGGCTTTTCCCGATGAGATTCCATGATTTGTCATGACCCCACAGTGTATGATGAATTGCTTTTGACTGTCTCACTGAAGTTTCTTCATTGATGTCATGAAAAAGGTGAGTATAGACGTCTCAAATGACTCAGTTTGATAAAAAAAGTTGTTTTAGGTAAAAACCATCATTAGCGGTGGAGAGGGTTAATATCAATATCGTCGTCCAACAAGTTAATGACCGACAAAAGGAGTTATGTTTGTTTGACACATACCCACTGAGTGCTGTATCTATTTGAAAATGGTCCGTTTTATCTCAAATGTATCCAAAATATTGATGTCTGGCAGCTTGTTAAGGGTTAACAAGTGCTAACAGGAATATTTATTCATGTAACTTGTAATTTCACACCAAAAACTGTGAATGGCCATTTTTATTTAGATGTTTTCAGAGAAATCCAGGGAGAACATCAATTTTAAGCTGTTGATGGGTATAATTGTTTATCCAGCCCAAAACGGGTTAAGGGTTGTTTTCTTAATACGCTTATTACTTATAAAAATAATTCTCAGTGAATTCTACTTCCACTTATGTTGATTTCTCCTCTTAACTTTGGGTGATGCGGGTATGCAAACACAGCCCACTTTTTCAACACTTTGATGTTTGAGAACCAGCATAGGGTTAACAAATGCTTACTGGAATATTTTGTACACGCAACTTGTAATTCACACTAAGATCTGAGAATGGCCAATTTTTCTTGACAATCTGCGGGATGTTTTTAGAGAAATCCTCGGATAACATGAATTTTTAACCTTTTGAGGGGTATCACCCTGTAACCAGCTCTAAACGGGTTAATGCTTGGTTTTAGGAATACCTTCATTACTTACAAAAATGATCCTCGGTGAATCCCACTTCCAATGAAGGTGGTTATGTTCATCTCGCAGGTACACATTCGGGGTAATGGGTGACCAAGTACAGCCCATTTTCTCAAAATGTGCTGTCTCTGGAGGGTTAACAAACGCTTACCGGAATCTTTTGTTCATGCAACTTGTAATGTCACTCCAAGACCTGCAAATTGTCAATTTCTCTTGAATACGTACTAGATTTTTTGGAGAAATCCCCAGAAAATGGGAATTTTAAGCTTTTAAGGGGTACATCTCCTTAACAGGTCGAAAATGGGTTAAGACCTCAATTTTTGAATACCCTTACTACTTACTAAAAATTTTCGCTATCAGTTTTGCGTCCGGTAAAAGAAGTTATGATTCTCTGCAGCATTCCCATTTGATGGTGTTGGTGTCCAAAAACGGACTATTTTTTTTCCGAAATTTTGACATTTAGCAGCCCATGGCGGGTTAACAAATGCTTATCTGAATATTTTATCCATGCAACTGGTAATGTGACTCTAAGACCTATCAACGGCCATTTTCTCTTGAAACCCTACGAGACGTTTGTAAAGAAATTCAGGGAAAACATGATTTTTTAAGCTTTTGATGGGTATTGCTATTAACCATCCCAAAAGGGGTTAATGCTTGGTTTTTTTAATACCCTTATTACTAACAAATTTGGTCCTCGGTGAATTCCACTTCCAACAAAGTAGATTATGTTTTTCTCTCGGGTATGCATTGGGTGCTGTGTGCGTCTGAAAATAGCCTATTTCAACAAACTTACGATGCTTAGCAGCCTGTAGAGGGTTAATAAATGCTCACCGGAATATTTTGTCCATGCAACTTGTAATGTCACACAAAGACCTGCGAATAGTCAATTTTTCCTGAAAACCTACTGGTTGCTTTTAGAGAAATCCACAAAAAATTGGAATTTTAAGCTTTTAAGGGGTATCTCTCTTTAACCAGTCCAAAATGGGTTAAGACTTCGACTTTTGAATACCCTTACCACTTTCAAAAATGTTTCCCCATCAATTTTGCGTCCGATAAAAGAAGGAACCTTTCTCGGTGGTACACTAAGTGGGTGCTGTTGGCGTCCAAAAACAGCCCATTTTATCACAATTTTGACTTTTAAAAGCCCGAGGAGGGTTAACAAATGCTCACCGCAGTATTTGGTCCATGCAACTTCTATTGTCACACCAAGGCCTGGGAGTGACAAGTTTTTATTGAAAATCTACAAGACTCGTTTCGAGAAATCCACAGAAAATACGAAATTTTGAGCTTTATGGGGGTCTTGCTGTTTAACCAGCCCAAAACGGGTTAACGCTTGGTTTTTTGAACACTCTTATTACTGACAAAAATAATCCTAGGTGAATTCCACTCCCAATAAAGGAAGTTATGTTTATCTCTCATGTATTGTTTGGGTGCAGTGGGGGCCTGAAACCGGCCTATTTCATCACAATTTCGATGTTTGGCAGCCTGTGGAGGGTTACCATATGCATCGCCGGATATGTCGTGTGTATCAAAGGTCGTGTCACAGGCAGGTCTATCAATGATAAAGGTGTAAAAAAAAATCTACAAGACATGTTTCGAGAAAGTGCCGATAAACCCCAATTTTTGCAGTTTTTTGCCAATTCTAACGAAATAAGGGTTAAATCGAAAATTCCCCTTGGGTACATTTTTAGATTTTGCGCTCCTCTATGCGTGTGCAAAATTTCGTGAAAATCGGTTCGAAAATGGCTTTTGAATCGTACGGACAAAATGTGTGGAAAAAAAAAAAAAACAAACAAAAACAAAAAAAAACAAAAACAAAAAAAAAAAACAAAAAAAATAATAATCCGTAGAAAAACAATAGTCTTTTCCAGAGGGAAAAACCTAACAAAAAAGAAAAAAAAAATAATAATAATAATCCGTAGAAAAACAATAGTCTTTTCCAGAGGGAAAAGCCTAAAAAAAAAAAATAATGATAATCCGTAGAAAAACAATAGTCTTTTCCAGAGGGAAAAGCCTAACAAAACCTTCAGCGCATATATTAAGAAGAAATTATTCAGTTCTCTGGTTCATGTCGCAATTCTTTCCTCTGTTATGACGGAAATGCAATATTATTAGTCTGTGTGAAACACACAGACTATTGTTTCTCTACGGATTTTTTTTTATTTTTTTAGTCTGTGTGAAACACACAGATTATTGTTTTTGCACAGTTTCTTTTACTTTTTCTTTTTTTTTTCTTTTTCTTCTTCTTCTTATTCTCCTGTCTTCTCATCACTTTTTTGTCCAAAAGACAACTCGAAAACGAATTGCCCTATCTCGGTGATTTTTGGCATACCGATAGACAAACAGAAGTTCTCGGCCACCTATGTTTTTCAGATTCATGGGGTATTACTGGAGTCCGTGAGGGAGTTTTGAATCTGGGTCTCAGGGGTGGTATGATGTATGGACCTGGGACCAACACCAAATGAGTCGACACTCGATGGAGATTCAAAATATGGGTCAGGGTCACGAAGGTCACCTAGGGGTCATTAAGTGCATTTTCATAATTGATGGAAATCACATTTTTTTACCCCTAAAGCATTCCTGACGAACACACATGCATTGTGACCTAAAAAATGTCGGCGTGGTCAATTTTTTTGAAAGTGGGTCACGCCCATATCTCAGGCGTGGTATGACATGGACCTGGGACCAACACCAAATGAGTCGAAACTTGATGGAGATTCAAAAGAAGGTCACGGGGGTCACCTAGGGGTCATTGAGTGCATTTTCATAATGGCTGGAAATCACATTTTTGACCCCCTAAAGCATTCCTGACGTACACACATGCATTTCTACTTTTAAAAAAGTGGGCGTGGCCAAAATTTTTGAAAGTGGATCACAACCATATCTCAGGTGTGGTATGACGTATGGACCTGTGACCAACACCAAATTGTTCGACACTCGATGGAGATTCAAAATATGGGTCAAGGTCATGGAGGTCACCTAGGTGAGTGCATTTTTCATAATTGCTGGAAATCACATTTTTTTGACCCCCTAAACCATTCCTGACATACACACATGCATATTTTACATTAAAAAAGTGGGCATGGCCAATTTTTTTTAAAGTGGGTCACGCTCATATCTCAAGCGTGGTATGACATATGGACCTGGACCAACACCAAATGAGTCCACACTTGTTGGAGATTCAAAATATGGGTCAAGGTCACGGGGGTCACCTAGGGGTCATTGAGTGCATTTTTCATAATTGCTGGAAATCACATTGTTTGGACCCCCTAAAGCATTTCTGACGTACACATATGAATTTTTACGTTAAAAAAGTGGGCGTGGCCAAAATTTTGAAAGTGGGTCCTATGGGTTATTGAGTGCATTTTTTAGAATTGCTGAAAATCACATTTTGTTACTCCAAAATGCACGAAAAAAAGTGGGCGTGGCAAAAAAATTTAAAGTGGGTCACGCTCATAATCTCAAGCATAGTATGACGGATGGACCTGAGACCAACACCAAATCAGTCGACACTCGATGGAGATTCAAAATATGGGTCAAGGTCACTGACGTCACCCAGGGGTCACTGAGTGCATTTCTCAGAATTGCTGGAAGCCACATTTTGAACCTCCTATTGCATTCCCACAACCCATACATTCATTTTTTCATGAAATGAAAGTGTCAATGACACTGTAGCTCAACTTGTCAAGACAAAGACATGTACATGTATAGTATGTGACACAGCAATGACAAACATCTAGGTAATGACCTGATAACAAAGATACATATAAAGTATTGTAACGGCCTGTACATAAATACTGACCGTTGCCTGTAACAAATGTATAGGTAACGTATTGTAAAGGTGGGTGACAGTCAGATGCTAAACTAGAAAAGAAATCTTAGTCCCAGAGTGGGTCTGACTGAACCCCAAAATATTTGTTCTCATAGCACAGTGATAACAAAGGCACCCCAAAACACTCTCGTTCCTGTCCCAAGGTGAAAACAAAGGTACCCAAGAAGTTTTGTGAAGATCAGTTCATAAATACAAGCTGTATAGAACTTGTGACAAAAAACTGATTGGACCTAATTTTGGTACAAAATGGCCACTGGCAACCATCTTGAATTTTGGACCGTACCCAGAAACACTCATTCTCGTCCCAAGGTGATAACAAAGGTACCCAAGAAGTTTTGTGAAGATCGATTCATAAATACAGCCTCTGCCCTGAGCCATATTGACATGTGTGCTTACATTATGTAAGTAGCACTGAATAAATCAAAGTTCATCTAATTTGCATAATTTCTGCATGAAAAAAAACCCTTACAATATGTGATGTATTCCATGTTACTAAACATTCATACAAAAATTTATTCAAATCAGAACTTTCATACAGAAGTTCTGCACAAAAGACTGATTGCACTAATTTTGGTACAAAATGGCTGCTAGTGGCCATCTTGAATTTCGGACCACACCCAAAAACACTCGCTCTCATCCCACGGTGATAACAAAGGTACCCAAGAAGTTTCGTAAAGATTGGTTCATAAATATGGCCTCTAATCTGAGCTGTATAGAAGTTGTGTACAAAAAACTGATTAGACATAATTTCGGCACAAAATGGCTACTGGCAGCCATCTTGAATTTTAGACCGCACCCAGAAACACTCGTTCTCATCCTAAGGTGATAACAAAGGTACCCAAGACATTTCGTGAAGATCAGTTCATAAATACAGACTCTAGTCTGAGCCGTATTGACATGTGTACTTACTGTGTGTAAGTCGCACTGAAAAAATCAAAGTTCATCTAATTTGCATAATTTCTGCACGAGAAAAAAACCCGTATTATATGTGATGTATCCCATGGTAATAAACATTCACACAAAAAATTATTCAAATCAGCGCTTTCATATGGAAGTTCTGTGCAAAAATCTGATTGCACCTAATTTTGTACAAAATGGCTGCCATCGGCCATCTTGAATTTCGGACCGGACCCCAAAACACTTTTTCTCGTCCCACGGTGATACCAAAGGTACCCAAGAAGTTTCGTAAAGATCGGTTCATAAATACGGCCTCTAGCCCGAGCCGTATTGGCATTTGCACTCACAGTGCTGAAAGTAACACCAAAAAACATCAAAATTAGTCTAATTTGCACAATTTACGCACGAGAAAAAAACCCGTATTATATGTGATGTATCCCATGGTACTAAACATTCATACAAAAAATTATTCAAATCAGAGCTTTCATATGGAAGTTCTGTACAAAAAACAGATTTCTGCATCGTCGGTACAAAATGGCGGCTGGCAGCCATCTTGAATTTCGGACCGCACCCAAAAACACTCGTTCTCGTCCCACAGTCATAACAAAGGTACACAAGAAGTTTCGTAAAGATCGGTTCATAAATACGACCTCTAGCCCGAACCATAGCCAATTGTTGACGTACGGACAGACGGACAGACGGACGATGGACGACGGGCCATGACAATAGCTCAAATTTGACTTCGTCAAAGTTGAGCTAAAAATTGGACATGGCCAAAAATTTTGGACACACTCAACTCCAGCATGGTGTGAAGAATGGACTTGGGTCCAAAATGCGGTCCACCTCAATGCGGGCAATGGAGATCATTAAGCGCATATTTTTCAGAACTATTAGGAATTGCATTTTATAACAGCTGATGCAATGCTGAAGATTATCCATGTATCTCATCTTTCAAATAACTGGCAGAGCCGAAAATGTCCATTTCTGATTCCCGTATCGAACCCTTTGAATGTTGGGCGCATAGATGCCTTGTTTGGTTTCTTATAAAAATTGTTCTGATTCCTGTATGAATATCTGTAAATACTGATAACGAAAATCTATTTCTGATTTGTTTAAAAATATTTTACTCCTGAAAATAAGCCTCCATAAATTCTCTTTCTATATAGTTTATTCCTGATTCTTTAACCCTTTTCACACAGACTTGAATTTACTGGTGGCAGTAAATTCTGTTTCTCTCGTTTTCTTCTTATTATTATTCTCCTGTCTTCTGTCTTATATGCGCTTCCTTGTCCGCACAATAACTCGAAAACGAATTGCCCTATCTCACTGGTTTTTGGCATTCTGATAGACAGTCACAAGATCTCGGCCACATATTCTGACCCCCTAATGCATTCCCAAAGTTTGTACATGCATTTTTACATGAAAAAGCGGGTGTGGGCAAAAATGTTGAGAGTAGGGCACACTCATATCTCAAGCATGCTACGATGCATAGACTTGGGACCAACATCAAATGAGTTAACACTCGATAGAGGTTTACAATATGGGTAAAAGTCACTGAAGGCATCCAGGGATCAATGAGTGCATTTTTCAGTATTGCTGGAAATAACATTTTTCGACCCCTAATGCATTTCCTAGATTGAACCTTTTGAATGATGTGCACATATATGCCCTTTCTGGTTTCTTAGAAAAATTGCTCATTTCCTGTGTGAATATCAAAAATGCTGTTTACGAAAATCCATTTCTCACTTGTTTAAAACTATTTTACTCCCGAAAATAAGCCTCCATAAATTCTCTTCCTATGTAGTTTTTCCCGATAGATACTTTAACCCTATTCTTACAAACTTGAATTTATTGCAGTTTCTCACCTGGGTCATGGCATTTCTAAGTTTTTCGTTTTCTGCCAAAAGAGTGCCAAATGTTGTCACAATGTTACGTTTTACCACAATTCTCAAACAAAAATCCTGGACGATTTGGCTGAAGCTTTCGTAATATTTGTAGCATGACTTACTACACCTGACTACATAAGCGGTATTACCCTCGTTGACTTCTTTTCGCCACAAATGTTCGAACAAAGTGCATTTTTTGGCAAAACTGGCCAATTTTCGCATGCGAGTTCTAAGCCATGAAGCCACATTTTCTCAAAACGCTTCCCATGTGAGGTTTGTGCATTCATCGAAGAATAATTTTGCCGTTATATATTTTATTCAAAGTTTTAACCTTCACCCAGTTTTCGGGGCTTGAATTCGAGTTACCTAAAATTCTTCATAAAATTAGCTCATTTTGAGTTCATTTTTCTTCCATTTATGAATGGAATATTGAAAAATGATTTACATGATCGTATTCAAAATTACCTACCGAGCATATTTACTGTTGTACGTTTGGTTGTTAAGTTTAACCCTATGCCCATTATTTTTGCATAAAGTTAGGTGCAGTCCAAAACGTCTCGTTTTTCAGAATTTGGAACAATTAAGTGACAATTTACTCCATTCCTAATTGATTGAGCGTTCAATGTTTTCTATGGCTGCATGCAAATTGTGGCATCTCTTGTTTTATATGTTATTATTAAAAGTTTAATCCATGGCAGGTTTTAGCCTTCCCTTATGGGTACTGTCGGAATAATTGTTATTTCCATAAAATCAATGAATATTGGCAAGCGTTCAGTGGTAGTTTGGAATAGAATATCTGAAAATGCTTTTCGATATTCAGATTCACAGTTCAATTCCAAGAATATTTTGTGTTATAAAGTTGCTGTAAAGTTTAACCCAATCCCTGTTTCGGTTGCATAAAGATAGGTGCCGCCAAAAAAAACCTTTTATTTTTTTAAGAATTTTGTAGGTTTAAGTCACAATTTACACCATTCCTAATTGATTGCGTGAAAATGTTGTCTATGGATCCACGCAGCAGGCAAAGTATGACAACTTTTGTTTTATATGTCGTTATTAAAAGTTTAACCCTTGGCAGTTTTGAGAGTTTCCATGTGGGTACTGTCGGAATAATTGTTATTTTCCTAAAATCAATCCCTGAATATTGGTAAGCATGCAGTGATCTTTCAGTCCTATAGAAAGGTGCAAATAGTTGAAGTTGAACAGTTCATCAAATAGACAAAAATAATGCCAAACTCGGCAGTTGACAGGTAAATAATGAATGGAAAAGTCAATGTATTGAGAATAAAGTGGGGACGAATCGTCCCTTCGGTTTCCACGCGATCCACGATGTTTCCACCCAGTCGCAGCACTCGCCAACGATACTAAACTGTCAAGCAGGGATAGTAGAACATATTCTGAGAATTTCAAGTAGCTGCCTTAGGTGGTCTGGATACAATTGGCGTATATCGAACACTGGTGTCTGTTCAATTTAGCCAAATGACGGTTTTTTCGCCACTGGGTCGAGTTGTCAGTTTCTGTCGGGTTGGTTTAAAATAAACAGTTTAACTCGAAACTTTCGGTCCTATATAAAGGTGAGAAGAGTTAAAGTTGAAGAGTTCATCAAATATACAGAAATAATGCCAAAACCGACCGGTGATAGGTAAATAATGAATGGAAACATCATTGCATTGATAATAGAGAAGGCACGAATCTTCCCCTCGGTTTCCACGCGATCCACGATCTTCTCCCCGGCCTCGGCACTCGGCAAAGATACTAAACTGTTGGGCAGGGATAATAGAACACAATGGGCGTATGACCGACATTGGTGGTATCGTTTCAATTTTAATGTTAAATAGCCAAATTACCGCCTTTTCGCCATTAACCCATGCACGATTTCTGTCAACTTTTCATTCCTGGCAATTATGCAACTGTTACCGGCTTGTCGAGGCCCATTTGGCACCAGTCTACGAGATGCATCTTTCAGTCACCAGCATCTCTCAACCAGTAACTGTGAATTATAAGTTTCAAATGGAACTAGCTCAGACAACCACCCAGAGCCCGCTCGCCCCGGCTAGAAAAGGACCAAATTCAAACAATTACCGCCCGTCATCAAAACGCTGTATCTCCACAAATTCTTGGCCGATTTCCATGAAATTTTCACTCATTCTTTAAAATAGTTATCGCATCGTCTCAGACAGAGAGAGACACCAATATCGCATTATATCATTTTTGAATGTCTGGAGAGCGTATGCCCTTGCGCGGAGGTTCCCACTGGGCAAGTGTTTAGTTTCTGGACTTTCTTAAAATATAATCCAGTTCAGCAGAGCTTCAAGAATAAACGCAGAAGGTTTGGAGTCGACTGCTTCAAAAACGTTCGGCACAATCTATGATACCTGATACGCACAGATTGTTATTATTATGTGCACAGGATCAGTTAAACAGATTGCAATTTACACTTAACTTGGACATTAACCACACACCATTCACGCCAAAGTGAAAGAGAACTGCTGGAAGAATTCTTAAGACGCGGTATTCTATAGATTGTGCACATAGCATATCCTGAAAACCGACCAAATCTATATTTATACACACAGACTATTGTTTTTCTTTTACAGTTTTTTTTTAATCTTCTTATTCGCCTGCCTTCAGTCTTCTAAGCACCTTTTTGTCTGAAGATAACTCGAAAACGAATTGTCCTATCTCGTTGATTGTTGGCATACCGACAGAGAGTCACAAGTTGTTGGCACCAAATGTTTTATAGATTCCTGGGCCATTAGAGGTATCCATGTGCTGTTTTGAAAGTGGGTCACGCCCATATCTCAGGCCTGGTATGACCAATGGACCTGGGACCAACACCAAATGACTCGCCACTCGATGGAGGTTCAAAATATGGATCAAGATCACGGTGATCACCTAAATGTCATTGAGTGCATTTTTCAGAATTGCTGTAAATCACATTTTCGACACCAATACATTCCCAAAGTCGAAACATGCATTTGTACGTAAAACAGTGGGCGTTGCCAAAATGTTTGAAAGAGGGTCTCGCTCAAATCTCAAGCACAGAATGAGGAATGGTCCTGGTACTAACACCAAATGAATCGACATTCGATAGAGGTTCAAACTATCGGTCAAGGTCGCTGAGGTTACCTAGGAGTCATTGAGTTCATTTTTCAGAATTGATGGAAATCACATCTTTACACCCCCGAATGCATTCCATACATGCATTTTTACCTTAAAAAAAGTGGGAGTGGCCAAAATTTTGAAAGTGGGTCACGCCCATATCTCAAGCATGGTATGATGAATGGACCAACAGCAAATGAGTCAACACTCAATGGGGAGTCAAAGTATGGGCCAAGGCCACTGAGGTCTCCTAGGGGTTAGTGAGTGCATTTTTCAGAATTGCTGGAAATGACCCCCTAATGCATTCCCGAAGTTCATACATGAATTTTTACACGAAAAAAATGGGCGTGGGGAAATTTGTTTAGAGTGGGTAACACTCATAGCTCAAGCATGGTATGATGCATAGACCTGGGACCAACACCAAATGAGTCGACACTCGATAGAGGTTCACAATATGGATCAAGGTCACTGAGGTCACCCAGGGACCACGGAGTGCATTTGCCGTATTGCTGGATATTACATTTTTGGACCCCTAATGCATTCCCTTGATCCAAACTTTTGAATTTTGCGCACATATCTGCCTTTTCTGGTTTCTTAGAAAAATTGTTATGATATAGTGAGACACCGCCTCTACACCCCACCCCACAGCTACGTGTCTGTGTGGAATGGCGAGTGTCTTCCCTGAAGGACCTAACACAATTATGAATAAAGGAAATGGAATATTCAGGCGGTGCTTTTAACTCCCTTCATACTTCAATGTGTGTCCAAAATCTTTCATTTAATGTAACTCATGGCTGTAAAACGTATTGTACACTTCTGTCACAAAGCCACACTGTACACAAAAGCCAATCTTCTGATCCGACTAACTTCTTATTTCCAGTATCTGTATGCCTCTAGATGCGGTTCAATGGCTCGGGCAGGAGATTAGTGACTAACTGGTTATGGCGTTGGACTTTAAAATCGAAAGGTTCATGACACAAGCCTCACCAAATGCAACTGCGACGTGTCCTTGGGTAAGGCTCTCAGTTCTGATTACCCCTGTGGGGGACACAACGACATTGTGTACTAAGGCATACTGCACTTAGATCGACCAATGTGCACCTTGCTTGTGTGTAGTTAGTATGTTGTGAATTTTGATAGTTGCTCATCGCTGTTCGGCATATGTATTCAGGTACTCTGGCTTACTTCGCCTGCAAAACTGTCTGATAGGAGATGAACTTCAACCTCTCAGTCGAAGGTGCTGTTGAACCCCAACAAAAATGGTCAGGCAAATATCTCAAGCACAGTATGTGATAATGTGACCTATACATAATTTCTTTCCCCTTCCTTTTTTCGTGATGTTAACTCAAATACAAATCATCTGTCCTGGTGCTGTTTGGCATACTGTAGTCAGCCACTCCTACTGGCCCAGTTATTGTTTTTGGGGCGCTGGAGCCTTTGGGTGTGGTCCACTTGGCCATAAAGATTTTTACAACCCCTAATTTCTTTTAACAGAAAAGCATCTTAAAGAAATACTTGTTTTATATTTATACACAGGAGAGAATAATGTAAACAATCAAATTAAACAGAAGTTGCTATAGCTGTCGCACATTTATTAGGCTTTTCCCTCTGGAAAAGGCTATTGTTTTTCTACGGATTATTTTTTTTTTTGGGGGGGGGGGGGGAGGAGGTTTGTTTGGGGGTTTTTTTCCACACATTTTTGTCCGTACGATTCAGAAGCCATTTTCGAACCGATTTTCACACAATTTGGCACACGCATAGAAGGGCACAAAATCTAAAAATGTACCAAAAGCGGAATTTTCGATTTAACCCTTTTTTCACCAGAATTGGAAAAAAACTGCCAAAATTGAGGTTTATCGGCACTTTCTCGAAACACGTCTTATAGATTTTTTTTAAACATTCATCATTGCTAGACCTGCCCATGGCACGACCTTTGATACACACGACATATTAGGCGATGCATATGGTAACCCTCCACAGGCTGCCAAACATCGAAATTTTGATGAAATGGGCCGGTTTCAGACCCCCACAGCACCCAAACGATACCCGAGAGGTAAACATAACTTCCTTTATTGGAAGTGGAATTCACCGAGGATCATTTTTGTAAGTAATATGGGTGTTCAAAAAACCAAGCGTTAACCCGTTTTGGGCTGGTTAAACAGCAATACCCCCATAAAGCTCAAAACTTCATGTTTTTCGTGGATTTCTTTAAACGAGTCTTGTAGTTTGTCAAAAAAAAATTGTCACTCCCAGGCCTTGGGGTGACATAGAAGTTACATGGACAAAATACTGCGGTGACCATTTGTTAACCCTCCACGGGGTGCTAAAAGTCTAAATTGTGAATAAAAGGGCTGTTTTTGGACGCCAACAGCACCCAATGGGTACGCCACAAAGAAAAGTGCCTTCCTTTTTCGAGCGCACAATCTATAGGCAAACATTTTTGTAAGTAGTAAGGGTATTCAAAAGTCGAAGTCTTAACCCATTTTGGACAGGCTAAAGAGCGAGACCCCTTAAAATCTTAAAATTTCCATTTTCTGTGGATTTCTCTAAAAATATCCTGTATGTTTTCAAGAAAAATTGACTACTCGCAGGTCTTTGTGTGATATTACAAGTTGTATGGACAAAATATTTCGGTGAGCGTTTATTAACCCTCTAGAGGCTGCCAAGCATCGTAATTTTGTTGAAATAGGCTGTTTTCGGACACGCACAGCACCCAATGTGTACCTGAGAAATAAACATAATCTCCTTTGTTGGAAGTGGAATTCATCGAGGGCCATTTTTGTAAGTAATAAGAGTATTCAAAAAACCAAGCGTTAACCCCTTTTGTGGTTGTTAATAGTGATACCCATCAAAAGCTTAAAAATTTATGTTTTCCCTGGATTTCTTTACAAACATCTGGTAGAGTTTTCAAGAGAAAATGGCCACTGATAGGTCTTGGTGTCACATTACCAGTTGATAGGATAAATTATCCCGGGAAGCATTTATTAACCCTCCATGGGCTGCTAAATGTGAAAATTTTGAAAAAATAGTCGGCTTTTGGACACCAACAACATCAAATGGGAATGCAACAGAGATGCAAAACTTCTTTTACCAGACGCAAAACTGACAGGGAAACATTTTTGTAAGTAGTAAGTGTATTCAAAAATCGAGGTCTTAACCCATTTTTGACTGGTTAAAGAGATATACCCCTTAAAAGCTTAAAATTCCAGGTTTCTGTGGATTTCTCAAAACAAAATTTCAAGAAAAATTGACCTTTCGCAGGTCTTTGAGTGACAGTTCAAGTTGCATGGACAAAATATTTCGGTATGCATTTGTTAACCCTTCAGAGGCTGCCAAGCATAGACATTTGGAGAAAATGGGCTGTTCTAGGGCAACCATAACACCAAATGTGTACCTGCGAGATAAACATAACCCCCTTCATTGGAAGTGGAATTCACTGATGATCATTTTTGTATGTAATGAAGGTATTCACAAAACCAAGCATTAACCCGTTTAGGGCTGATTACAGAAAGATACCCATCAAAAGGTTAAAAAATCATGTTATCCGAGGATTTCTCTAAAACATCTCGTAGATTTTCAAGAAAAAATGGCCATTCTCAGAGCTTAGTGTGACATTACAGACTGCATGTACAAAATATTCCTGGAAGCATTTGTTAACCCTCTGCAGGTTCTCAAACATCAAAATGTTGATAAAATGGGCTGTGTTTGCATACCCGCAGCACCAGAATTTGAGACGAGAGATCAAAATAAGTGGAAGTAGAATTCACTGAGAATTATTTTTGGAAGTAATAAGAGTATTCAAAAACAACACTTAACCCGTTTTGGGCTGGATAAACAATGATACCCATCAAAAGCTTAAAATTCATGTTCTTCCTGGATTTCTCTGAAAACATGTTGTAGATTTTAAAGAATAAATGGCCATTCGCAGTTCTTGGTGTGACATTACAAGTTGCATGAATGAATATTCCTGTTAGCACTTGTTAACCCTCTACAAGCTGCCAGACATCAATATTTTGGATGCATTTGAGATAAAATGGACCATTTTCAAATAGCCACAGCTCTACGTGGGTATGTGTCAAACAAACAGAACTCCTTTTGTCGGTCATTAACGACGATATTGACATTAACCCACTCCACCGTTAATGATGGTTTTTACCTAAACATTTTTTTTATCAAACTGAGGCATTTAGGACTACTATACTCACCTTTCTCATAACATCAATGAAGGAACTTCAGTGAGACAGTTAAAAACAATTCATCAGACACTCTGGGGTCATGAAAAATCATGGAATCTCATCGGGAAAAGCCATGATTCTCCAGAATCATAAAGTCTAGTTCTTATCAGCTGTTTTGATCGGAATTAAATTCCATCCCCAAAACAAGTTGAAAGAACCCCTTTGAGTTGCAAGAAAATTTAATTATTATGCAGCTCTGTCTTACAACATTTGATTAATTCTAGTTGAATAAAGAACCCTTCACCTTTCGTTGCGTTCTTTAATTTTTTTCCCATTCTTAAATATTAACTCAATATCAACACGTTTTGGGCTGAGTGGTTAGTGGCTTTCTCGAAACACTTATCACAATTATGAATTAATGAAATGCAATATTTAAATGGTCTGTTTTTAACCATCTTCATACTTCACCCCGGAGAACAAGAAACTTCATTTAACTTATGACTGAAGAACGTTTTGCACGCTTCTTGCCATATTGCCGGTCTTTACACAAAAGCCATTCTTCAGGATTCCACTCTCTTATTTTATGTATGCCTTGTTTAGGACACTAGATGCTCTTTTAAGAGTAGACCTTCAAATGAGCTCTTGAGGCTTTTCAGGTTTTTATGACAATATCCCCAATATAGAGCCTCTGCACCATTTGTCGGCGCGATAACTCAATTACGAATCGTCTTATCTCTATGCGCTTTGGCATGCTGGTTGACAACAACCAGTTTCCACTCATCCATGTTTTTTCAGATCGTTTGAGGCCTTGGGTGTGATCCAGTAGGCCGATTGCCTTAGAGTGTTCTAGCCCATAATAAATATTTGCTATCATCACCAAAAATGACATCTGGATTTGGTGGAGCCATTACTTTGAAGTAGGTTGCGCTCATTCTTCAATGTAGATGTAGACATGGGACTACACTGACTGAGTTAAAAAATGCTGTTGATTCAATATATGGTCCACCTAATGAGGTCACCAAGGTCATCAAGTGCATATTATTCAGAAAGACTGGGAAATGCATTTTATTACACCTTAATGCACTTCTAATGTTTATGAATGTATTTCGTCACTCAGTTTAGTGGGCAGAGCCAAAAATGTCCATTTCTGATTCGTGTAGCGAACCCTTTGAATGCTGGTCACAACATATATGCCTTTTCTGGTTTCTTATAAAAAAAAGTTCTGATTCCTGTATGAATATCTGTAAATACTGCTAACGAAAACCCATTTCTGATTTGTTAAAAAATATTTTACTCCCAAAAATAAGCCTCCATGAATTCTCTTTCTATATAGTTTATTCCTGATACTTCAACCATTTTCACACAGACTTGAATTTACTGGTGGCAGTAAATTCTATTTCTCTAGTATTTGTTACGTTCTCACTCGTGAAATAATTTTAGCATTCCAGTAAAAAGCGTTGACAAACGCTGTTCAAATGTCTGTTAAGTATGCCTGCTGATTACTTACACGCATTCGAAGTGCTGGTGTTTGTTCTATTTTTTTCTTTGTTTTGAAGGTGTCGACATGCAGGAAATGTGACGGAGACTACCATCCAGTTCCAAAGGGAAAGGAATGGGGCCGGGCGAAATATGAATGTTCTAAATGTGAGAAAACGTTCAGGTAAGAATAAGACAGAACGTAACAAGAGTGGAGTACGAGGGACAGGAATCAATGGATTGGAATTTTTTCTTTGGCGCGCGTTAGAAACGGGGAAAACTCCCCGAAGGATCGTTAATTTATGTCCTTCGTTCTCCAACCGAGTTGTATTGTGTAGTTGTACCACGATTAACTGGTTGAGTGCTAGAAGCCACTATCAAGGCTTTCAAAAAAGAGGATACCGAAGCAAACGTCAACATTATCCTTGCTCAGGTTTCATATTCAGTTAACTACAAATAATATTTTGATTATATAAATTTTGTTCTATTACAAATTACTGGAAAGTGCCTGTGGGCACTCTCCAATAATTTTCAATAGAACAAATTTTGAATAACAAATTCAGACCATAAAAATAATCTTGCCCTCAACCCGTTAAACAACTTGAATTTAGTGAATGAAGATGGCATTTTAACCCTTTACCTAATATGAGAAGCAGACGATTCTTGCAAACAAAATTCTTGAATAACTAATTTTTTTCATTTTTTGTCTCAAACACATAGGTTATGACCCCTCTTTGGAACGAGCTCGACGAGCTCGTTACAAAGAGGGGTCATAACCTATGTGTTTGAGACAAAAAATGAAAAAAATAATGAAAATTAATTGGCGATTTTTGTGAATAGCGCCGGTTTTTGCCGTTACGTTAGGTAAAGGGTTAACAAAAATATCAGATTCGGTGGTCTGTTTACATGCTTGCTTGACACCCTTTTTCGTCTTAAGGGCCAGTCAGATGCGTTCTAACATGACGTTTTTACACATAGGCCGGATTTCCTCGCGTGGAGTACCTAGTACATTTCTCAATGTCTGTATTGTTGAATGCACTTAGAAACCGTGGAATACAAAAATAATATCGCAACTTTCCCTGTATGAACATATAACTGTAAAGTTAAAAGATATTTTCCTGAATGGTAAAGCGTTGTTTGCCTGTAATTCTGTCTTCCTCTGGCGTTGGATGGACGGGTGTACAGGTCGGGGCCTGTATGTAACACGAAATTGCGCGAGTTCGTCAAAGGCCAAACTTCAACATAACCAAAGGACGGTAATACACGTGTGCACATATATGAACTGTAGAACTGACTGACACAGTGTTTGTCGCAACTGTCGTGTTATTGCATAAAGTTATCTATTTATTTATTTATTGGTGTTTAAGGTCACATACTTATGCACAATGGCTAATCGTGACCGTGACAGTTTTACGGGTGGAGGAAGCCGGAGTACCCTGGGAGAACTACCGAGCATCGACGAGCAACTGTCAGCTCCTCAACATTCTAATTCTGTTCAAGCTTCGCTCAAGCAGGGGCACAGCGGTTGAAGATATGTGCACCATCGACGTGCAGTACGCCTTAGTACACGGCATCATCGTCCCTCCCCCACCCCCACCCCCCCCCCCCTCTTGTAGGCAACCGGGATAAACCGGCCTTACCCAAGGACACAACGCGGCTCGTCCGGACCGGGATCGAAGTCGGGACCTCTAGCATAGAAGTCCAACAGTCTACCACTGAGCCACCGCGCCCACGTAAAGTTCTCTGACATGATGACACCAACTGTTCATCGAGCAAAGGTAGACTTGATTACTGGTTTGTAGGGTTTTATTTAGGAGAATGAAGTTTCAAGAATGGACTTACCTGTCTTCAAAGCACTTGAAACCAAAGTAATCTATCTGCTTCATCTCAGTGTCTGGAGAAATCAAAGCTACTAACAACGTCAAACTACCTTTCAAGAATGGACTTACCTGTCTTCAATGCACTAGAAACCAAAGTAATCTATCTGCTTCATCTCAGTGTATGGAGAAATCAAAGCTACTAACAAACGTCAAACTACCTGTTTTTCAGAGGCGGGGGAAGGGGGGTAACTAATCCTCCCACTTTTTCTGAGAAATATCGACATTATAATTATACAGTAGAGTGGTCGTGGACTGGTCGTAATCCACGCGTGTGTAGGGAAGTCCACGCATGCGTTTACCAGGTAATAAAAATCAGCAGCAGCAAAATTTTAATTAATGAAGCACCGGGTCGTACCCGGTGCTTCATTAAGTAAATTTTTGATGATTATTCCTGTAATTAGTGTTTGGAATCTAAAATTATTGCGCCCGTGGAAATATTACCCATTCGTACAAAGCGACCATTCCACTACGGTCGTATTGTAAAAATGATGCCTGGAATCTCTGAAGCTGGTCCATTTTCTCTCACCATAATATTTCCTCGGTCATTCTATCGTTATTCCTCCACTTTCTGGGTACTCAAGTCTTCAAAACGTACCTGGGGTGCACCAATTGGCATAAGAAATTAATTGTTCTTCCCAACCGGAGAAGACCCTGGAACTCAGGCGCAGACCGGGCCTAGAAAAGTAACCGGGAAATGTATAAAGGCGGACCAGGGATTAGAAAAAAAAATGATTTTTTCGAACTGAAAGAACGCTGCACTCTTGCACGCCCAACCCTCAAGAAACGAATGTCTATTCAGAATAGGACCCAGCCATAGGAAAGCAACAAGAAGACACGAAAAACATCACCAGATGGTTATCCAATATGCCACGAAGAAGATTAAGAAGTGGAGACATTCGGCAAAATTTCATCGTGTGAGAACCATAAGGTTCTCTCTTCCACTGGAGGACACAACCTTATGATTCTCACGCGACGAAACGACTTTGAACAATGTAGCTGAACAGCGTAAATGAACCAAAATAAATGTAAATTCTATACTACAATACTAATATTATACCTCACGTGACTTCCTTGCATTCTGATTGGCTGAAAGATGATACCCTATTTCGTGTAGTTTGCATCCACAGAACTGACCAGGCACTACACCCAGGCACTACACGTTTTCTATTTTTAGCACACTACTATATCAGTTTTCTTTTCATACTGGGCGAATCAGGCTAAATTTAAATATCGATTCACAGAGGCACAACATCCACAAAACGACCTAGAAAGAAATCATTGTGGAAAAATGTACCGCTTTTCCATTGTTGAAGTCACATTTTCCGAGGCGTTCATTTTATTCCTTGAAAAGATGATCCATATCTCGTTTCGAAGAGAATGATCCATACCTGGGTACAACATTCATGAGAACGCGTCCGGATAAGAAAAATCGTTTGTTTCGCTGCTCATATTATTTCGCTATTCAATTGTATGTTTTGGGCAGTAAACGAATAAATAATGGAATTCATTTGAATCTTCGGCGTTTGGTATCCCGTACTGACTCATTCGGTAATGTATATGTGTGACAAATGTGTAGAAATTATCAAACTGCGTTGTCAAATTTCGCAAATTTTAGCTTTCATTCGCGAGTTGCGCGATTCTAGAATACACAGTTCCGTTTGGGGGAAATGTTTTGTTTACCCTTGCCGACCGATTCAAAATCTGTCTTCTGCTCATATCAATAATCCAAGTTAGCCGTGTTTTGGAAGAAGAAAATGTTTTTTAAAAACTACATGGTATTTTTGTTCTATATAACGCTGGTTGGTAGGGCTGCTACCTTGGTAATAGATTAACAAATCGGACAGATGTTTTTCTTGATGGGTGTTCGATATAATATAAGGATTAGTGCATGTCTTGTCGTTGACTACGCCCATATAGTGCCCAGTGAGGTGGTGTAGTTCCCTCCGCTTCGCGGCGGGAACTACACCACCTCACTGGGCACTATATTGGCGTAGTCAACTCCAAGCCATGCACTATTCCTTAAATATACTATAATAATAACAATAATAATTTTTAATGTCTAAATTTCTTCTCTTTGGCAATCCAATATGGTGCTAAACTACACATACCGGTGGAATGTTTTACGATATAGATGCGATTTCAATCACGTTTGAAGTATGTTCATATATTTGCAGATTTTAAACTCCTTGATTAGGAGGTCTGCAACAAAAAAGCCATATGCCTGTTGATGTAAGTTTAGACGTAGGCCTAGACAAGTTTTAGTCAGATGAAAGGAGGTTGTTGAAACTTGTTGCTCGGTACGTGTGGTGATATCAGACATGACAGATATGACGGCATCACTACGGACAGCTACGTTATGTCCTTTGGCAAGGCGCGTAATCCCGATTACCCATGTTAGGGCATTGTGGCGCTGTGTATTAAGATATACTGCACGTCGATGGCGCACTTGACTTCAGACAATGCTAACCCTATCTCGGTGGAGTTAGTACGTTGGGGGAATCTGACAGTTGCTCGCCGCTGCTCGATGATTCTCTCCTGGTACTTCGACTTCCTCCATCCGTAAAACAGTCCAACACGAAGTGAAGCACGGTGGAATCAGACGATGCCTGTCGCTGCACTGACCAAAGGGTAAATATGACATCTGGCGTGAATGGGGCCCATCCCATGTTCTTTGTCTTATCCAATTACCTCAAGATACCAAATTTTGTCTCGATCGGTCGATACAGGGCAACGCCTCTAGCCTACAAACAAATCAAACAATGTAGACAGGAAATCAGATAGAGAGAGACAAACATTCGCGTTTATATATTAAAAGGATGTGATATCAACGACCTCAAATTGCAAAGATTACAATATAAATATACAGTGCTCACATCAATGATTTGATCAATGGTACACTGAAAAATACAATAACAGATCGTCAGGGATGTGGCTAGAGGGTTTCAGCTAGGGGGGGGGGGGGGGGTGCCACCGGTGTAAATTCCAACTGTGAGTAGTTTCGATAGGTGGTTGCACTGCAGCGCTGGGTGATATCTTTTAACCATTTAACCAACGAATCGCCCGCATCCGCCCGCGTAATATGCAAATACAGCTGCTGAAAATATATTATTTTTCGAAACATTTCAACAAAACCATATCATGTCACCCCGCTTTGGAACGAGCTCGTCGAGCTCGTTCCAAAGAGGGGTCACATGATATGGTTTTGTTGAATTTTTTTTTTTTTAAATTTAAAAAATGGTATTTAAAATAATGAATTTTGAAATCGTCTGCGTTGGGTAAAGGGTTAAAGTGATTATATATATATATACACACATGCTTATGAACCCTTCTGAAAATGTTCACTAGTCCTGAAACGGAAAAAGCATCATTTATAGTGGGTCTGGGTCAGAAAATTTACCGGATTGATGTCAGAGTCGAAAGTTTGAGGCCAATGTCAATTTTAGAGTAGGAAATTTGAAACTCAAGTTTCCAGTTGGAAATAAAAGATAAAAATTTCTCATCATAAAGTTGGATTTTTAATATTTTTCATGAACAATGTTAATGTATTGAATTTCCAACTGTTTGATTTTTGTCCTCGGAATATCCAACTATTGAAAAAAATACTCCTAGCTGGGAGGGGGGAGACCACCCACACCCCTCACCCTGTCGCCACATCCCTGCAGATCGTACGACCGAAAACGCACATAAGGCTTAACTCAAACATCCAAGCAGTTCCCGGGCATCTAAGCTGCCTTGTTACTCTTCTCAACAGGGATGGCGGAGCCGGGGTGGGGCACAGGGGGCACGTGCTCCCCACCCCCACTTTTTCACCAGTTATAGGTACCTGAACGGCATTCCCCACATAATGTACACAACCCCTGTGGTCACTACACATCACCTATATATAAATTACCACACTGATTTTCAAGATTCGAGATTTTATTGAATAAAAACAGAAAGCTCCAAATGGAACTTAATATTTCAGGACGGTTTCAGAGTTATGATTAACCCTTTAAAGGGACGCCTTTCCGGTCCTTGAACATGATACTGTATAAGTTCATTAGGTAGGATAGCTGGTACGTAAATGTGTTGGGAAGACCAATCAATATTTTCAACGTGCAGCTCTGAGTTTGATCTACCTATAAATAATGAATATTGTAACGGTTTAACCCCGTTGTTACATGGGTTATTTCGGTAAATAAAGGAGTCAGGGGAAATACGGGGCAAACCCACGCTGTCTGAGGAGACAAATTGTACAGATTTATAATGAATACTGATGATTACCTGATTCCTTTAATGGTCGAATGTCCTGTTATGAATTATTATACAAAGAAACCTTTAACACGCTGAATAATAACGACGCGAAACACTGAACCTTCTCTCTGGACTGCACTTAATCAAAAGCTCTGGCGAGAAACGCGCACCGCCTTATATATTAAACTGGCACGTGGTTTCAACAGAGTTCAAATGTCACTAAAGAGTTTATGCATAAAGGTCAAGGAAACTTCACAAAAACAAGTCAGGCTTTACTAACGGTACTTCCGTACATAACTTCTCCTTCTAAAAAATATGCGCCCCGCATAAGGAATCCAAGGGAAAACAAGCTACTCGTAGAGTGTCTTCTCAGTAATAATGCGTCTGACTACCTTTCCTGCGACAAAAAAACTCTTCTGTGACTAACTCTTTGACAAGTCTAGACCTCTGACGTGGGGTCTCCTCTTCTGGTTCATCCGACGCAGGAGGGAGAGACGCCGGTTCTGCAAAAGATCCTAGTGCCGCACTAGCTGAAACCGACCCAGCACGCCTCCTAACAGAGGTAGTGACCGCCGTTACTTTGCACTTGACACTCGACACCGAGCTAGCAGATGAGCTAGTTCTAGAGCTAAAATCTGTACTATCTTTACCCTGGCTCCGAAGTACCGTATTGTCCTTCTTAACATGAGGTGACCTAGATCTCTCGCGATTCATACCTATGTTTAAGTTCCTTATGTCGCTCCAAATTATACCGACGCTTGAACTTCCTCTTAAGGCCGTATGGACAGAAGTAATGTCGTCCTTGATGTTCGTCATAGATGTGCCTGCGTGGGGATGTCCTATTGCTGTAGATCTTCTCACACCAGTGGCAATTGAAAACATCATCCGTACTCTTCTCTTCCCTCTGAGCGCTGGCTCCCTTAATTGCCCTCTCTTGCCTCTCAGGCTCCTTTCTAGCCACCTGCTTAGTATAAGCCATCCTGAAGATAACATAAAGATAAAACCTCCGTGATATTTGCCGAAAAGAATAGGCTGATTACATAAATAATCGGCTTCAAATCAGTAAACAAAATGGTCATCAGATAAATTTTAGTTCCACCCAAATCTCAAAGGGGGACGTCGTCTTCGGGGGCCTGGGACTCCCACATGGGTTACTTTAGGCGCTGGGCCCTCTGGGGTTCCCGACTGGTCCGGAGTGCTCTGCCCGGTGCCTTCCGGTATATCTATAACAACTTCTCGGGTCCGGTCTTCCTGACTCCATATTCCTTCACTCCTTCTAACTCCTCGTCTGCTGTCCATGTTTCGGTTTTCAGAGCTTTCAGTTTGTACTTGCGCGTCTTTCGTTCCGACATCCACTGCTTCGGCCACTACACCTTCACTATCTCCTACATATGGCTTAAGTCTGTTGAAATGGACAACGTTAGGCATAGCCCTGTTATTCTTTCGAATCCTATATACCACATCATTGATCATGTGTGTAATGACAAACGGTCCCTCCCATGGACAGTGTAGCTTGGGTGAACGACCCTTCTTTTTACCCGGCTGATGTAGCCCAACTGTCTGTCCAACCCCAAATGATGAACCATGCATTTGTCTGTCATACCCGCGTTTCTGATGCAACGAACTTCCCTTCAAAACTTGGAGAGCCGTCTCGTGACTTGACTGTAATCTCTGTTTTAAAGACTGTACATACTCAGTTGTGTCTTCTTTACTTTCTGAGGGTGCTGGGGACATTAGGTCAACTGGTAGTTGTATTTCCCTCCCGAACGTCATAGAACTGGGTGTTTCGGCCGTAGATTCATTAATGGCACTCCGATACGCCATCATGACGAAAGGCAACTGTATATCCCAATCCTTTTGGTTTTTGTCAACCACCACCCAGTTAAACCGCTCGACCATCCCATCAGATTGCGGATTGTATCCGGTAATTCTAGTTTTGGCGATACCCAACAGGTGACACATTTCTCGAAAAAATGCGGGACTCAAAGTTTCGACCCTGGTCTGAATGCATCTCGCGGGGGGCACCCGAATCTACAGACATATTCTTTGATAATTACATCAGTAACAGTTGCAGTCTCCTGATTCGGTATAGGGTACGCCTCTACCCATTTTGTAAAATAATCTCCGCAGACCAGAATGAACTTGTTAGTTGTTACCTGCTAGGCTTGTGGGCAGGGGCCCATAACATCTACTGCCATTCTCTCCCTGGAAAACCAGACAAATATTGCTGAAGGGTAGCCTGTCTTCTTTTACCTAGTGACTTGCGGCTCTGACACTTCACACACCTTTGGCAATGCCGCCTGACATCACTCTGCATTGAATGCCAGTAATAGCGCTCCCCCAACCTACCCAATGTTTTCTTCTCCTTAAGTGGACAGAAGTCTTGGCGCCATGCAATTCCTCTAAAACCTTCTTTTCATGAACGTGTGGCACCAACAACTGCCAGGTGACTCTGGAACCATCTTTGGGCTCGTATTTCCGGTACAGAAACCCCTGTTTCACCTCTATACTCTCCCGCTGTGACCAATAAGACTTAGTTGCCTGGGAGAGAGTGCTGATTTCCTTCCAGGGTGGCCTGTTTCTGCCTTCTCTCTCCCATTGCCAAACACACTTCAGGTCCAAGTCTTGGCGTTGTTCCATGGCTAACGATTCAGTTACCTCTGAGGGAAGGAGACTTACATCGTTAACCTTTTCTTCTCGTGGAAACTGGCCAGCTCCTTCTCCACAATTGCGGCCGCATTGGGAACATGGGAAGTGCATCGCCGTTGTTGTGTTTCCGACTGGGCCTATGTTTGATTTTGAAATTAAAGGCACTCAGTGTTTCCAGCCAACGTGCTACTTGTCCCTCCTGTTCTTTGAAGTTCATTAACCACTGCAACGACCCGTGGTCACTTCGCATCAGATATTCCTTGCCCACTAGGTAATTCTGGAAGTATTTAGTGAAATAAACAACTGCCAAGAGCTCTTTTCTCGTAGTGCAGTAATTTCGCTCCTGCTTTGAGAGACACCTGCTGGCGTACGCGATCACTTTCTCTTGTTCAGACTGCTCCTGTGATAATACAGCTCCAATTGCGTGGTTACTGGCGACCGTGTCCATCACGAACGTTCCCTCCTCCAAAGGAAAGGCCAGAATGGGTGCAGATGTGAGTTTACACTTTAGAGTATTGAATGCCAGTTCATATGGTTCGGTCCTGCAAAAATGCTTGTTCTTGTCTGTTAGCTGGTATAGGGGTTTAGCAATTTCCGAACATGAGTGTACATAGCGCCTGTAATACGATGTCCGACCAAAAAAGCTCCTCAACTCTTTCTCGCTAACTGGTCTTGGCCAGTTTTTCACCATTTCGACCTTTTTGGGATCAGTGCTGACCCCCTGATCTGATACCAAGTGGCCGAGGTATTCTACTTCTTTCTGGAACAGTTGGCATTTCTAGGGCTTCAGCTTTAGGCCTGCTGCTCTGATCCTTTCAAAAACTTTTTGCAAGCGCTTCAGTTCGTCTTGGAAACTTGTACCAAATACCAGGATATCATCTATATAAACCATACAGATCTCTGGTTGTAACCCAGCCAGTACAGTTTCCATCAGTCTTTCGAAGGTTCGAGAGCTATTTCTCATTCCGAACAGCATAACACGCCATTGAAACAGGCCCAGACTTGTAGTGAATGCCGACTTCAACTTAGCGGACTCTTCTAATTCTACTTGATGGTATCAAGCTAACAAATCTAGCATGGAAAACCATGTAGCTCGTCCCAGGCGGTCCAGGGATTCCTCAATCCTTGGGATGGGGTAGGCGTCCTCTACGGTTTTCGCGTTTAACCGCCGATAATCCGACAAAATCTGGTTTTTCCATCTTTCCTACGAACCAAGATTGTGGGAGCAGCCCAGGGGCTACTCGAAGGCTCAATAATTTGTCTTTTTATCATGTCGTCAATCAGATGTTCAGATTCACGTCTTTTGAACAAAGGTAATCGCCATGGCTGTTGTCGTACTGGAACTTCGTCCGTGGTGATAATTCGGTGTTTTACAAATGTTGTCCGGCCTTGGTCATCGTCATCTCGAGAAAAGATATCTGAATTTTCACTCAAAAGGTATCGTATCTGAAATGCTTCTGCTTCGGTTTTATGCTGATAGAGCTGTTGGTTTTTAAATTTCTTGTTCGGTTTCGGTTTTGGTTTTTCAGGTGGAGTAAAACTTCGGTTCGGTTCGGTTTTCGGTTTGTTCATGAGGCCAAATAAAATTCAATAAAACTCATTCTTATGTCCGGAGTCATAACTGAATGGTAGCGAAATTGAGTGAAACTCAACGAATGCCCGAAATAAGCTATAATACATGAAGAATCAGGAAGGCCAATATAATAATTACCTAAATATACAGAACTTTTATTGTGCTTGGCCATTTTTCGAGGTCTGACACCTACACGCAACTTGAGGAAAGCTGCAAACACAACTAAACTGAAATGTCGGAAATTCACAGAATGTAGCCTTCCCAGAGTAGTGAGAGTACCCAGACACTGCCATTGGCAGTGTCTGGGTACTCCCACTACTCTGGGATGGCTACATTCTGTGAATTTCTGCAGCAAGAGAGTATTTAATAAAAAAACGAAAAACCTTAGATTACGGGATGTCGACGGTTTCGGTTTTTTAAAAAAACTAAAAACCTCGGTTCGGTTTCGGTTAACCTACAGCTCTAGCTGCTGAATATTATTTATGTACTAATCCTTTAAGTGATTTTCCACCGACGGGTCCTTTTCAACAGTTTCACCTGTTCTCTGCTGATCAGCCAATACGTCACATTTATTTACCGAATAAAGCTTACCAGCTGTTGTCCCTTGATAGAGGAGTACACTGTCATTCCCCGGAGTAAAAACTCTCACTGGAATAGCATCTTGATTTGTATCGACTATTGTTCTACCGAGTAATATTCCTTTCTCTTCGAGTTTTGAATTTTCTGGACTTTCCATTATCCCAAACTTTGACATTCAACTCCTCCATTTAACATGTCCCGGTATTATGGCTTCATGTCGGGCTGGCACAAACACTGTGGCCTTGATTGTCACGCGACAACATACTGGCTTCCCTTTTATGTCGACGCATGGTATCACCTCCTTATCAATTTTTTAAACATAGGTGTCTCAGGTTCAAGTTACTACCCGTGCTCTGGATGAAATCCATTCCCAGTACACCGTCACCAGTGACCTTAGCCACTCGAATTTTTTGTTTTCGTGTTTGGTCTCCTACTTTGTATGGGCATAATGCATTGTCCCAGCACCTTCACTTTCTGTCCGTTGGCTAATCCTATCTCCGAGCTACTGGCTTCTAATACCCATTTTGTGCCTTGTGAAGCTCTGTGGAATGTGTTCTCAGAGATCACAGTCACTGAAGCACCACTATCTATCAATAGCTGCGCATCTGTGGACCCCATTCTAGTATTCACATAAAGCCCTTCAGCTATATTATCGTCCACTTGTGTATTTTCTGTGCTCTCACTTAACTTATTACTTATAATTCTGGGCTCACTCGTCTTGGTCGATCCCGCGCCCCAGGGTTCGGCCGCACTTCGTTTCCCGACTTGTTGTGTTTCTTTGGGGGCAGGTCCTTTTAAAGTGGTTCTGGCTCCCACATACAAAACATCTCCTTGGCTTATCGCTACTGGTTTCCTGTGAGGTGCTCATCTTTTGCGAAACTGATTCCAGCATAGAACTCAACTGATTCGTTTGTATTTTTACCCACTTCATATTTTCTGCAGATTCTTGTGAAATTTGATTTACTCTATATCGTGCAGTTCTGTGATTTCCTGACATAGCTCCGCATTCTTTGTATAGCCTGTTTCACTCGTATTTGAAGGTGCTTCCATCTTTCTCAAAAATTTTCGACTACTAATCCTTTACTTTTCGGATTTAGAAAATGCTTCTATTTCTAATGCGACTTTTATTGCGTCATTCAACATCTTAGGTTTGGCTTGGAATATTCTTATTCTTACAGTTAAAACTAGAAGTCCTGTCACGCATAGTGCGCTTATCTAGGCTTAATTGCGCGATGGAATTGCGCGCAATTGCCACATCGAATGGCATCCAAAGCACGGCAGGTTCTCCTGGTTACTCATAGCAAACACATGCAATGTTTCTGCCAATGGACCTCCGGGTTACCCGGAGGTCCATTGGCGGAAACATTGCTTGTGCACAGGATATATGTACAGAATTTGATAGCTTTACTTGGGCCATAACGCGCTCATTAACGCGCATATCAACGTGCAATTTGTGCGCATTTCATGACAGGACTTCTAGTTTTAACTGTAAGTCTGAATCCGCTACCGCGTCCATAAAATGACCCTTTGCAAATCTGTCTTTGGCAGTGGACGGCAATTCTGGATAGGCCAGTGACGTCAGGCGTCTCACTGCGCTTCCCAATTCTTGCAGAGACTCCTCGTCTTTGCGTTGTCTATTCCTCAACTCCGACAAGTATAGTTCGGCTTGACCTCCTGGTCCGTATCTGTCGTTTAGACATTCAACCAATTGACTGTCTTTCACATCGTCTGGTAATTCAGTTGAGATCTGTTGTGCATCTCCGGAGAGTGACGCCGCTAAAAACCGTGCCCTTTCCATTAGCATCCACCCATTGATTTGTGCACAGTAGTCAAAATGTCTCTTATAATCAATCCATGCCGACTTGCCATCGAACCGCACTGGTGTGAAACGAGGCTTTACAGAACAACTCATTTGAGACGGCGTTCAAGGGTCACACATTTCTGCTGCTTGCTGTTTTCGTCTCATTTCTTCGTGCTTTTTTGCTTCTGCACCCCTCTGATTCCATTTGTTGTCCCAACTTTTATCACTCCAATTCGCCATGTTTTTTCCTCGAACTTGCCGTCCATGGTCTGAAACTAATAGTTTCGTCTCCTTCTTCCTTCCATCGTGGACGACGTTCCGTCACGCTGCTATCATATCACGAACTTCGACGTCCTTCGTCACCCCCTGTGACTCTCCCTTGCAAATCAGACGGCGTTGCGATATCCTCGGTATTTGTGTCCACTCTGTAACTTGTCCGCTCTTCCTTTTCCTGGCCCATTTTACAGAATTGTGGCACCTCCATTCATTGCCATATGCTTGGTGGTGACGGGCGTCACCCTTGTTGCTGCGTCCCATTTCCCGACTCCTCGGTTCATTGCGTTTTAGATTACCGTCTCACATCTGCCACCAGTTGTAACGGATTAACTCCGTTGTTACATGGGTTATTTCGATAAATCAAGGAGTCAGGGGAAATACGGGGCAAACCCACGCTGTCTGGGGAGACAATTTGTACAGATTTATAATGAATACTGATGATTACCTGATTCCTTTAATGGTCGAATGTCCTGTTATGAATTAATATACAAAGAAACCTTTAACACACTGAATAATAACGACGCGAAACACTGAACCTTCTCTCTGGACTGCACACAATCAAAAGCTCTGGCGAGAAACGCGCACCGCTTTATATATTAAACTGGCACGTGGTTTCAACAGAGTTCAAATGGCACTAACGAGTTTATGTATAAAGGTCAAGGAAACTTCACAAAAACAAGTCTGCCTTTACTAACTGGCATCTTCTAATTGCTGCCATTGAATTGATATGGACGATACTACAGGGTTGTAAGGGTTAAGTAAAAACAAAACAAAATAAATACGCCAAGGTTAGTGTCTTAAATAGGATGGGTTCAAGTGTGAGGGGTAGCGTGTATAATTTTTTTTTGCATGACTACACCTCCTCCACCCCCCCCCCCCCGCCCGAAGAAGGGTTAAGTAAAAACAAAACAAAATAAATACGCCAAGGTTAGTGTCTTAAAGAGGATGGGTTCAAGTGTGAGGGGTAGCGTGTATAAATTTATATATTTTGCATGAATACACCTCCTCCCCCCCCCCCCGAAGAAAAATTATTTTACACCCCTGCGGTTCCCAGAAACGTGTGACCCCCCCCCCCCCCCTCCCACACACACACTTTTTGAGCTTCCGCCGCCTTTGCTTCTCAGTGATTGGGTCATTTACGACTACATGGATGTAACGTCTCGGTAAATTCTCATGAGTGAGACTTGGGTGTAAAATTACGTTAATTCCTGTTAACCCTTTACCTAACATGAAAAGCAGACGACACTTGCAAAAAAAATTCTTGAATAACTAATTTTTTTCATTTTTTGTCTCAAAAACATAGGTTATGACCCCTCATTGGAACGAGCTCGACGAGCTCGTTCTAATGAGGGGTCATAACCTATGTTTTTGAGACAAAAAATGAAAAAAATAATGAAAATTAATTGGCGATTTTTGTGAATAGCGCTGGTCGGTTTTGGCCGTTACGTTGGGTAAAGGGTTAAAGGTTATTTCGATTGCTTCTTCTTCTTGCATGTTCCATCTCTTACAACTTTAGTGGATTTGCACAGATGACTGTGGAAAGTCGCTGCTATGGATGTGACACATACACTTTGCCACAGAGAGTCGACCCACCACGTAGACGAAGAGAAATAAAATCGTCCAACACCCATTCGTGTTCGGCTGCCAATTGTTTCAGCAAACAAGGTGAGAACTCATTTCTTTTACAGTCCGCAACCATTCCGTTTATGTTACACCGCATTTCTGGCTAAAACGTTTGGGGTAGGGGCAGCATATTCCTCACTGTGTTTTTTATGGCATGGATAGTTTTCAATTTGAAAGTACGAAAATATGTTAATAGTAAGTCTTGTTAGATATTATTTACCAATTTAATCAAATTCAGTTGTGGTTAGACAATAAATTTCACTTTCGGCTGGTTCTGTCTGTTTCCTATCCTCCATCCTTGACTTTTTTCATCATGAAAATAAATCGATTTTTCGATAAAGTAATCTCCCTTGAAATTTTTAGAGTGACGAGGAAGATCCAATTAAGAAGCAAGTTATAGCAGTAGAAAATGAAGCAGACGACACTTGCAAAAAAAAATTCTTGAATAACTATTATTTTCATTTTTTGTCTCAAAAACATAGGTTATGACCCCTCATTGGAACGAGCTCGTTTTTTTTCGTCCCTATGTTTTAGAGACAAAAAATGAAAAAAATAATGAAAATTAATTGGCGATTTTTGAGAATAGCGCTGGCCGGTTTGGGCCGTTACTTTAGGTAAAGGGTTAAAAATATTATACAAAATAATATCACCGTCTGTTTCAAAAGTGTAATGCCTTTGTGGGCTTCTCCACTCTTCTCAATGCACATGCGTCTCATTTACCACATTCCGTCGATTTGGTGAGGTCATGTCGAATAAAGCAGGCCTTGCAATCTATAAGGTCAAGGCGTGCAAAACAGTTGCCCTCCTCAGATTGCTTGGAAGAACAATTGCACCTGAAATTTTCAATGCAAAACCTTGTATGTTATTTTGGTTATATTCACTTCAAGGTATTAATATTGTGACAGAAACATTCAGCTGCATAATGGTAAAATTGGCACACACATGTTCTCATTATTCAAAATGTTGCATTCAATTCTTTTGTGGCCGTCTTCTACACTTAAAATGTATCGAAATGCAACACAGAATGGGTCCTGAATTATTGCGAATCAATGCAATATTGACAAATCGTCCCCGGAATTCCAATGTGTCCTCTGTGCCAGTAGGCTGTCTTTTGCGTGTGAAGGTTCTTGAGAATGCTTTCCTACAAAATTTACAGTTGTGGCTCGGCATAACTTCTCTCTTTGAACGCTCTGAGAACACATGAGAACTGGCTGGACATCACGATTTATAAGACAGTGGAAAGTATCCTCAAATACGCGCATGTACAGTACGTGGAGAGTGGATTGTAACTAAATCACCCGCGGAGTGGAGTTATCACCCAAACTATAACTTTCAAGTTTTGTACATGTGGACAGAAAACACAAGCAATGTTTCAGCCAATGGACCTCCTGGTTTAACCCGGTGTTCCATTGTTTGAAACTCTGCCTGTGCTTGTTATGCGTTGCAACAGATACGTGCGCATGTGTAGAACAATTTGTTTATCTTTGAAATCGATGTTTTTTTTACGTGGTGAAGTCGGATATTTTTCAACATAAAAATTTGATGGGAACTTTTCCTATAGGACTGAATGGTAAGAATCTGAACGTAGAGGGTAGCCACTACGTTCGGATCTCTGAACTACAGTACGTGGAGAGTGGATTGTAACTAAATCACCCGTGGAGTGGAGTTATCATCCAAACTATAACTTCAAGTTTTGTACATGTGGACAGAAAACACAAGCAATGTTTCAGCCAATGGACCTCCTGGTTTAACCCGGAGGTCCATTGTTTGAAACTATGCCTGTGCTTGTTATGCGTTGCAACAGATACGTGCGCATGTGTAGTACAATTCGTTTATCTTTGAAATCAATGTTTTTTAAGGTTGTGAAGTCGGATATTTTTCAACATTCCTTGAATTTGATGCTGTGTTTGCATTACAAAATGATGCAGACACGTAAATAAATTATATTTGGGCTGAGTACGACAAGTAGAATGTTGATTATGTGATTTTTGTCTTCTACTTCTACCAATGAGTGGCCACCATCAACACATTGATTATTCTGCCACTTGAGAAGATGCGCATGTTTTTTTGTTTCATTTGTTTTTTTTTGTTTGATAGTGCTATACATTTCAAATACAGTGCGAGGTTAAAAGCATCATGATCTATGGCTAAATAATCCTGTGTAATTGAGTCTTGAAGTTATCAAGACTCATGTTGGTGGTGACGCTGGCACTTGGTAATGTGTTCCAGTCCTTTATGGTCCTGGGGTAGAAGGAATTTTTCCTAACTTCAGTACGACAGGATGGTAATTGGAACCCTTTTACATTTGTCCCACGTGATGTTCTGTCTGATGAATGAGACTTTTTGTTGTGTCTACATAGACTGTTCCGTTGATAAGTTTGTGTAACATTGTCAGCCTAGCTATTTTTCTACGGTCTTTCAGGGCTTTCCAATTTAGACTCTCAATCATGGAGCTAACAGATGAGGTGTTATGGTGACGATTTGTTACATATCTCACTGCCCTCCTTTGTACCATTTCAAGCCGGTGAATGTTTTTCTGATGGTACGGGTCCCAAACTGCGCTTGCGTATTCTAAGGTCTTCGATATGAAGCGTGAACGGAGTCGACCCAAATGCGTCCAGTTTCTTTCAGTTTTTGTCAGATGAAATTTGAACGGGTTGCTCAAAGACTGTGAGGGCCAGGAGGGCCCCGGGTCACAGTCTTACAAAGACTACCAAGAGTGGTGCCTCTTAGTCTTATTCTTTAGTTCAAATTATTCACAACTGAATAATCACTATTTGTCACACCTCAATTTCCGTTTTAAAAAAATATGCAAATCTGGTCTAGTTTTCGTTTGTGTTACATGTTTTTGTTTTATCGAGGTTCGTTTTGCTTGACTACAATTCTTTGGGTGGATTGTCGCAAACATTCTGTGTTCCCTTGAATCTGCTTGATTCCGGTGTTTAGTTTGGTGCGGTGGAGTGATAACAGGACAGCGATAAAAAGTTTCAAATGCGATTTGTGCTATATTTCAACTAGTACAACTACATAACGTGATTACATCGTTTCTGTAATTAAAAACTAATTATTGTTGATGTGGTAAAGGCTTATTATACTGATGATAGATTATTTGATAACCTGGTTTGATTCAAGCGCAGGAGATGAGATTAGGATACGTTTCCGTGGGCCATTCGAGAATACCAGAGTTATTCTGGACATGCGCAGATAAGGCAAAATGTGATTCGTGTCGTTTTGTTCAAGTAAATGTATTCTGGAATAATATTCGAAATGTATTCTGTTGATCCACCTCACGAGGAGGAATAAACGTTATTCTAGACATGCGAAATATTGCGCACTGACTAAATAGTTTTGCACATCACAAATCTTGAGGCCGAAATTTGTTTTCAACGGTGGCATATCAGTGCCAATCCGCCTCCAGTTATTTATCTGTTACAACAAATTAGTAATGTGTTATAACCAACTAATAATCTGTTTTTAACAGTTTTTATACAGTTATAGCCAACTAATATTCTGTTGTAACAGATTAAGTTAGCATTATCTGTTTTTACCAGTTAATGATCTGTTATAGTTATCTTTTAAAAGCAACTAATGGGGAGCATGGCGGCTCACTGACTGGCGCATCGGACTTGTGACCGATAGGTCAACAGTTCGAAAGAGGTCCATACCACTTGCATTGTGACAGTGAGCAAGTCACCCCTAACCGCGCATACAGGGGCACAGATGCAACGTGTTCTTTGATGTGCTGCACGTTGATGGCACGCGTGCTTTCAACCACTGCTCATCCGGCTTGTGTCTGGTGAGTCCGTTGGAGAGTCTAGCTGTTACTTGTCGCTGTGCGATGGTTTCTCTAGATACTCCGGCTTTCACCATCTGTAAAACTGCTCGACACGATATGGCCTTGGCATTCGAAAGTGCCGTAACCCTCAATAAACAAACTAATTATCTGTTATAACAGTTTAGTAATCTGATTGATTGGGTTTTATTATAGGAAAGTGATGGGACTGAAAGATGTCTTTTACGGAATTGCAAAATTTTGCATAAGTTATGTAATTGGGGATGGAAAAGTGGGGGAGGGGGAGGAGGGGTATCGTGAAAATGTCACAACAGAACCTTCAGAAAGGTGTTTTCGTGGTCAGTACTGTAAGCCAAAATACTGCCCTCCCCCACCTTCACTCACACACGAAAAATAGCGTACAAGTACGTCTTCAGGGGTGAGAATTAATGTGATTTTTTTTTATTCGGCAGTGTAACAATGGAGGTGTGTGTGTGTGTGGGGGGGGGGGGGGGGCACGCCTCCTAGTCCCTTCATGTTACACTTGTGCAATTTAAGAAAAGAACTGACAAGTTCCGTCATCTGTGCAACCATCAACCTTTCGTACGCGATTGTGCAAATAAAACCCTTATGGTTCACAGATGTGGTATTAGAATGGGATTTTAAGGCTTATGTGACTGGGTACAAACCTTGTAAAGTAATAGAGCGGTATGTGTTGGTATGTACAGTATATGGCTAGAAGCCCACGTGTATCCCCCATGCCTATGGTAAGGGTCTCTGAAGAAGGTCCATGACCACTGAAGCAGTTTTATTTACGTTAACAAATCCGTTGGATTTTCCAGGGTGTGGTCTGTCGGTCAGTGGGACCTTAACGTCGCTGGGGCTTTTGGGCATTTCCAATACGGCTCGACCCGATGCTTTTACCGATGCTATTGCACATCGCCTTCTTTCCGTAGCCTGTTTACCCTATATAAAACTGCACCCCCCCCCCCCCCCCCCCACACACACACCTCGATTGTTACAATGACACGAGCATTTTCAGTGCACAACCGCCCTCTCGCTCTGACGTCTCTCGTGCCCATGACTCTTTTGCGATGTCACTCTAGTAGCCTACAAGGCCTCTTTGACTCAACCGCGACTACAGAATTGCACCCCACCCAAATGGGCCTTATCATGCTTTACCCCATGTAACACTGTACTGCTGCGGCCCATTCGCTTTAACACGCGAGGAATCGGGGCAAGTCCCATATGCAGCTCTACCAACTTTATACACCGAGCCCAAACATCTGACTGCCACCTGGTCTTTAGTCGACATTTTGTGAGAGGTGTCCAACGCGCGCCCCTACCTCCGTTTCTTCTTGCGAGTTTTACTGCCGTATCATACGGGAAATCTTTCGGACTCTTTAATTCCCCTGTTCTACAGCTGTTCTATAGCGCAACGCGGCCACACGCATAAAATCTTCATCCAGTAGGTGATTAAATTATGCAACTAGGCATTTTGACCGGATCCTCCCCCGCTCCTGCCCCAAATACACACTACGCCACTGACCTATTTAGAAATAAGCCGTAACACATGACTCCTGTTGGCCCCATATATATTTACTCGACAAGTTTCTGTGAGGTGACGCCTTATGCTGGTACCCATGTCTGTACTTTAGCTCTCTAATTTCATAGAAAAATAAACTGAGACGATCTTTATAATTCCGTGTCGGTGTTGAGACCAATTTCAGGGGCGGATCCAGGAATTTGTAGAGGGGGGTGGCTAACCATATTCGGAAAATTTTGAAAATAGCAACCTGAATGGTGCATTCTGGGGGGCCTTCCCATAGGGGAAATAATATACCGTCCCATAGGGGACATAGTACATTCTAGCACTCAGACGACGACTTGGTACATAAAGCTACTGTGGGTATATTTTATTTATACCATGAACGTCAGATTATTAAGAGTCGCCATTATATTTTCTTGATTTTACTGCACAGCAGCCGTACTTACAGTACGTGGAGAGTGGATTGTAACTAAATCACCCGCGGAGTGGAGTTATCACCCAAGCTATAACTTTCAAATTTTGTATATATCGACAAAAAACACAAGCAATGTTTAACCCGGAGGTCCATTGGCTGAAACGTTGCTGGTGTTGGTGATGCTTTGCAACAAATTTGCAATTATTGCTTGGGTGGAATCTCCACTCTGCGGGTGATTTAGTGATAATACACTCTCCACGTACTGTATACATCGGTTTTACATACGTGCACATCGGTTTTACATACGTGCACATGGAACATACTGACCTATTCAAATCGGAGTAATAGATACAATCACGGTTTATAAATTTTTCATTACCAGAGATGACCAAACATGAGACAAAAAGAGGGATGGAAATAACCCTTCAGGAGTAGGGTCCTGCGAATATTCGAGATTCGATTCAATATCGATACCATACGTATGCTTCGAGATCCCGAATCAGTCTCAGGATTCGATTTTTTCGAATCTCTCGTACTAACTTCAATTTGTTACATTTCCAACAAAAATAGGATAAAACTGTCATTAGAAAATTCATTCATGTAGGCTCAATTCCTATTTATTTGAGTAATTGACAATGTTTAATTGTTAGGTAAGGTGTGAATTTGGCCCAGAACATTATCCATAGTTTTGGTTTTTGAAGGCTTTCCTTGTTACTATTCACGTTCTTAACTATGGACAATAGGCCTAGCTGTTTCAGCGGCGGTGCTACAGAGAATATTTAGTTATTGGTGTTTAAGGTGTTCACTCCGTCGCGTAAGGGTCATCACAGTGTTCCGTAACTTCCGTTTGATGCAATATGAAATAACTTGTCTTTTAAGATTCAATTCGGGATTCGATTCGATGTCGATATCAGAGACACGATTCGATTCGAGATTCGATTCGAAAAGAAATTTGTGATTCGCAGATCCCTATTCAGGAGTTATGTTTGACATATTTGATGGGTATCCCTGATACACAATAATAATAGTAATTGTATCCGACAGTTTCACGGTTGGAGGTCATTGTCAGCGGTAACTGTGTTGTGTCCTTGGACAAGGCACTCAATCCCGACTTCCCGCGTGGGTGCTGTGGCGTAATGCGCGTCATGAATGTGATGGATCACTTGCCTTCAACTAATGCTAATCCAACTTGTGCTGGGATAATACGTTGCAGTGTCTGACAGCTGCTCATTGCTGCTAGGTGTTTATCACTGGGTACTCCGGCTTCCCCTACCCGTAAAACTGTCCACTACGAGGTCACCCTGTCCATCGCAAGTGTCCTTAAAACACCAAATAATTAAATGAAAAAAATTACGGGTGGAGGAAGCCGGAGTATTCGGTGAGAACAACCGAACAGCGGCAAGCAACCGCCAAGTTCCACAACGAACTAACTATGCACATACAGAGTTAGCAGCGGTTGACGGCAAGAGCACCATTCATGTACAATATGCCCCAGTACACAGCACTACCATACCCCCCCCCCCCCTCCCGCACGTGGATAATCGGGATAAAATGTCTTGCCCAAGGACACAACGCCTTTACCGCAAATTATGATCGAACCGTCGACCTTTGGATATTGAAGTTCAATGCTCTAACCACAGAGCCAGTTCGCTCTCTGTTAATCTGTAATTGTGAAATAGCAGATCATCTTAGATGGAACTTGCTTGCTATATATGTGCACAAACCCTTCAACTGTTGATTTGATAGTATGTGGGCACGCAAATATATAGACCAAAACAGAAACCACTGACATGCCGACAGTAGATTAGTATTTTCGACGAAGGTCCAGTTTGTGGGGTACCTGACGGCAGTTATCTTTTCCTAGTTCCTTATTCAACATTCGTTATCAACCGATAAAATCGGTTGATACCGAATGTGGAATAAGGAACTGGCAATAGGGAGCGGTTGTCACGACTGTGAATTTGTGTACCAAGTTGAACCACTCCGGTTCAAACATTCGCCAACAAATCGTATAGACAAACAAATAGATGGATAAACATCTCTGTAACTTTGCCTTTCAAAACGGGTAACAAATCGAGAAAAAATGTTAAAAGCAAGATTTCACAAAACAGGAGAAAGAAACACAAAACCCTTTCTTTTTGTAGACTAGTCTATACACTACCAGACAATCAACGTACATCCACCTATCGCAACCCATCCTTGACTCAAACACCATCATTGAAATAGGACGCTCACCACTAATTTAAAATTATCTTTAATCTTTTTCCAGGTACAGATAAAACAGTTACATGTGTTCATCCGATGTCAATTAAAAGAAATGTACTTAATAAGTCATTTTATACCATAATTGCTTGTTCTGTTGCATATAAAAAGCCTATGACAAAAATTTTAGCTTTACGCACCAACCGTGGTGAACACGGCAGCGGTGGGATTTCAAAAATTTCCACCCACAGTGGAACTACATCCAAGCTGACCTTTAGTGACCTCGACTGGAATGCAAACTTGTCTAAATTTATCGCTCATCGCCTTGTGATGAGTGGAATGAAACCGGCAATTATATTTACTATGTTTTCAAAGAGTTTACTTGATTAGATACCAAACAGTAACGAAGATGCGTTGCGTCGTGTTAATAAAGCATCCGTAACTCGAAATAGTATGTTATTATGTTATTTAAATGAAAAAGGACCTGTGATTTTCGCGTTTCTTTTTCCGCTTCGTTTCGACGATAATATTGACAGCAGAAGTACCGCCCACCAGTGCTCATGTAAACTAAAACAGATTCATACGTTTGACTATTGTATAATTTAACATTTAAACTCTTAATAATCTGACGATCCTGGTATAAATAAAATATACCCAAAGTAGCTTGGTGTACCAAATGTTCACCAGTCTAGACACTCCAAACAATCAATCCACCAATCCACCCCTCACTCAAACACATCATTAAAATAGGACACACACCACTAATTTGTCATTTTCTTTAATGTGTTTCAGGTACAGATACAGCAGCTAAATGTGCACATCCGATGTCAAATAAAAAAAGAGTAATTGATAAGTCATTATCTATAAAAGCAGAGAAGAAAGATGCGAGAAATGAAAAGTAAACATCGGCGCTTAGAGAAACCAAACATTCTCATCGATAAATGAGTGACTGTTAGATTTGACTAATTACTAAATGTAAAAACAAATTGTCTTCTTTGTTTTTCTCCTCGACGAGATATTTATATATATATAAGAAAAAATTATTAAAGTTCAAAACAAATACAACGACATCACTGACTATATTCCTGCTAGCGCTTTCACCGCTCTCTATGCGGATCTTCAGGCAAAAAATGCCTGAAGATCCGCATAGAGAGCGGTGAAAGGGCTAGCAGGAATATAGTCAGTGATGTCGTTGTATTTGTTTTGAACTTTAATAATTTTTTCTTATAACTACCAGCACAAGGATTTGTTTATAAACTTCTGATATATATATATATATATATATATATATATATATATATATATATATATATATATATATATATATATATATATATATTTAAAAAAATAATGTTCAACTCACATACTGAAATGTCTAATGGAACTTTTACACGACATGCCCACGATATGCATCGTCGTCGTGTGAGAACCATAAGTTTCTATCTTCCACTGGAACCCCGACCCTAACCCTTCCACTGGAATCCCGACCCTAACTCTTCCACTGGATCCCCGACCCTAACCCTTCCATTGGAACCCCGACCCGGACCCTTCCACTGGAACCCCGACCCTAACCCTTCCACTGGAACCCCGACTCTATCCCTTCTACTGGAACCCCGACCCTAACCTTTCCACTCGATTCCCGACCCTAACTCTTCCACTGGATCCCCGACCCTAACCTTTCCACTGGAACCCCGACCCTAACCCTTCCACTGGAACCCCGACCCTAACCCTTCCACTGGAACCCTGACGCTAACCCTTCCATTGGAATCCCGACCCTAACCCTTCCACTGGATCCCCGGCCCTAACCCTTCCACTGGAACCCCGACCCTAACCCTTCCACTGGAATCCCAACCCTAACCCTTCCACTGGAACCCCGACCCTAACCCTTCCACTGGAACCCCGACCCTAACCCTTCCACTGGAACCCCGACCCTAACCCTTCCACTTTAAGATAGAACCTTATGGTTCTCACGCGACGGTATCTCTGACACGTAAAAATAATATTGAATACTAAATTTGAAATAGAGGATCTCTTTTGAGTCGCGATTTCATATCAAAATTATGGACCTGGTTCACGAAAATCGATCTGAGTTGGGGTTTATGGAGGCGCTGATTGATTTTAGTGAATGAGGTTAAGAAAGTCCATGTCAAATCTGACAAAAATTGAAATTCTTTTTATCACATATTGTGTAAGTTATACCTTTACCCAACATAATGACTAAAGCTGGTCTGTGCTGTTCACAAATATCGCTTGTCCATTTCTTTCTTTATTTTTCTGACTTAAAAGCATGGCTTAACACTATTTTTTCAAATTTTGCCTTGAAAACATAGCCTGTGCCTCTCATTGGAACGAGCCCGTAGCGTCGTTCCAGTGAGGATCATAAAGTATGTTTTCGAGACGAAAATGAAAATATTTAGTAATTCAGGAAATGTTCTCTGCAAATGTCGTCTGCTATTTGTTTTTGGTAAAAAGTTTATAAAATACAAGAGAGGTTTAATTCAATTCTACTTCCCAAACCAACTGACTCCCAATGTTACGATGTCTGTCGTCATGCGCGTATTAGACGAGTGTGAACAATATTTCCGTAATGAGCTATTAGATGGTGATAATGTGAAAAATAGATATACACTACAGTGTGCTAATATATTTTTTATCCCACCAGTAGAATTCATTATTTGACTTGCGTGCCTTTGCGTAAGTTCATTCCGAATCGGCCAACTTTTTTTAAATTTCCATGTTGCACCTTGTCAACCTTCCTGATTTCACACCTTCGGAAGATTTACCTATTGTCTGTTTCACATCCATATAATTGTGCTCTACATGTCCACAACTTGGATTATAATTTTCTCTCTTGATTAAAACTGTCTGTAGTATTTTTAAGACAATGTATATTCCATATTTTATGATTTAAATCCTTACAATTATATTCACTATTTTTTATCTGTTGTTGGTGTTTCATTCAACTTTAATTTTATTTCACAAATTTATAGATAAAAATTTTATTTCACAAATTTATAGATAAAAGACCACCAACAACTGTTACATAAAATTTGTGTATGCTAGTCTGACTATTATTTATTTAGTTATTGGTGTTTAAGGTCACATATTTCTGCACAATGACTAATCATGACCTCGACAGTGTTACGGGTGGAGGAAGCCGGAGTACCCGGTTAGAACCACCGAGCAACGGCGAGCACCTGTCAGCTCCCCAACATCGTAACTCCACTCAAGCAGGGTTAGCATTGGTTGAAAACAGGTGCACCATCGACGTGCAGTACGCCCTAGTACACCGCGTCACCGTGCCCCCACGTGGGCAATGGGGGTGAAGTGTCTTGCCCAGGGACACAACGCGGTTGCCGCAGGTGGGATTCGAACCGAGGACCTCTCGGCTTGCAGCCTGCGCCACTACCAACTGAGCCACCGCGCCCCCTAGTGTGACTATTAAAACAATCATTGTATCGATAATGAATAGTTATTGTTTAGCCTCGAGAACTGAAGTCAAAATAGTGTCTTCCCACCAGACCAACTCCCACTAGGCCAATTCCAAAAAGACCAATTCCCCTTAGACCAACTATTTACTGTTATTGATGAAGGGGTGATTAAGGATAAGAAGGAAAACATTAATTTACTGAAAAGCACCTTATTTGATCAAAAAATATTTATATGCATAACATATAATTTTTTAGGTTTATAACATTTCAGCACAGCCCAATACATACAGTACGTGGAGAGTGTATTATTGCTAAATCACCCGCAGAGTGGAGATTCAAATCAAGTAATTATAGCAAATTTGTTGCAAAGCATAACCAGCACAAGCAAAGTTTCAGCCAATGGACCTCCGGGTTAAACCCGGAGGTCCATTGGCTGAAACATTGCTTGTGTTTTTGTCGATATGTACAAAATTTGAAAGTTATAGCTTGGGTGATAACTCCACTCCGCAGGTGATTTAGTTACAATCCACTCTCCACGTACTGTATAACAGTTCACTTCAGTTTCTCAACCCATTTACTTCAATTTCACAATTTCCCAAATACAAAAAATATTGATTTAAAACATTAATACATATACCATTTTACTTCAAATTACAACTATTTATTGTCATTGATTAACTGGTTGGGGGTTAGATTATTTATGGTGGCCAAATTTTGTTCATGAAATTTGTTTTATTACAAATTATTGGAGAGTGCCCTCAGGCACCACACCCACAGGCACCACGTCCTCGGGCACTCTCCAATAATTTGTAATAAAACAAATTTATATAAACAAAATATTATTTGCATTTGAACATATCGGTTGGTCTAAGGGGAACTGATATTTTGGGAATTGGCCTAGTGGGAGTTGGTCTAAAGAGAATTGGTCTAGTGGGATTGAACCGTCAAAATATCGTAATTTCAAGCAGCAAATATTACCAGTAATGTAACTTGCAATTTATCTAATTCAATATTGTTTGGCTATCTATGAAACAGGAATGACTTGGTTAAACTACTAACTGCACCATGGTCAAAATTCGCAGGTTGGAAGTTTAATATTTTCAAAGTATTTCTTCTGTTAATGTCGATACAGCTGCCTTTTGTGTATTTGGATGATTTTTTCTAGAATTTTAATGACGAGAGGAGTGCCCGATTGTTATGGGCTGAATTTGACAAGAAACCGAGAATTATACAGACGCCTTTGTAATTAATGAAATTGGGGGCGCGGTAGCATTGCGGTAACCGGTTCTCGTCAGATCACCGAAGTTAAGGAACGTCGAGTCCGGTTAGTCCTCGGTTGGGTGACCGTCTGAGGGGTCGCATGATATGGTTTTGTTGAAATATTTTGAAAAAAATTTTCTTTTCAACTGCTCAGTTTGCATATTACGCGGGCGGATGCGGGCAATTTGTTGGTTTAAGGGTTAAGGTTTCTCATTTCCCATGATTCTAAGTTTCTTTGTTTTCTGTTCTGTGGGCAACTGAACAGTATAAATATTTTCTCCATGACTGAAGTTACACTGGTTTGTGATTGATTTTCGCACCTCTAACCTCAGATCGCGAACATCCTAATTAAAATCTTAATTATGGAAACACTGAAACTACCAGCGAGACTGAAGAAGACCATAGCAGCTCTGGGCGTCTCTTGCCCTATCACCTGGGCTATCCAAGAGATAGGCTAGAGCGTTCATCTGACTCTTGAATTCTAGGTCGAAGAAGAGACAGAATCACCACCCTCCTCGGGGAGAGGTAGCACCTTTGGTGAGAGGATCCCCTCTCACCCTGGTCCTCACCCGAGGAGGTCAGAAGACCCTGAAGAGAAGGAAGAAGAGCCCGTCCACTAAGCGGAGGGATTCCCTACGCTCGGAGGGTTTCTTGGAAAAGAATAGAGAGAAGAGAGATGAAAAGGAGGAGTCAGAGACAGTGACCCTTTCCGCTCCCACTCCCACAGAGACACCCATCTTGCCACCAGCTCCACAGCTGGAGACGCCAGATGTGAACAAGTCTGTGGAGACTGAGATGGAAATGGAAGCTGTCTTCTCACCGCTTCCCGATCCTCACTCGCCTCTCCCTTCGGCAACCAAAATCCTGGACTCAGAAACCATACAGAAAGAAGCCGAAGAGCACAGTTTCGACCTGGAAAAACACCGAGAAGAGAGTAGGAAGTACAAGATCGAAAGCGATAGGCGGTATCAAGATCTATTGGCATTAATTGAAGATGCGCACGCATCGGCAACCATAAGGGCAGCACAACAATAGGCACCTATAAGTGAAACACCAACCACACCAACAGCCATAGACACCCTAACACCATCACAGCCACCTCCCCACAAGAAAAAACCAAGAAACACAGACGCCGTTAACTTTCTTCGCTTCCTTTTCCTCCTTTAACACGATAAGACATGGTGCATGACAAAAGTAAAGGGAATAATATTATACTGTAAACGAGGGTCGAAAGGGGCTTGCCTCACACCGTCCCAGCAAGCATTCGGAAACCATTCAATTAGAAGTTACCCACGGAAGGGACCCATGCATGCACACACACACACCTCTCATGCATTCACACCTCTGACTTCAGAGCGTGAACACCTTGACTACTAGGGAATTACCTGCTAGACTAGTGAAAGCCATATCAGCTCTGGGCGTCTCTTGTCCTATCTCCTGGACTATCCAGGAAATAGGCATGAGCGTCCATCTGAAACTGGAATTCTAAGTTGATGAGAACACCACAGCATCACCATCCTCGGGGAGAGGTAGCACCTTTGGTGAGAGGATCCCCTCTTAGACTGGTCCTCGCCGAGGGGGCAGGGAGGCCCTGAGAAGAGTATAAAAGAGAAAAGAAAGAAAAACCCGTCGACCAAGCGTAGGGACGCCCGACGCTTGGAGGCTTTCCTGGATAAGAAGAAAGAAGAGAGTGAGGGGGTGAAGGTTCCGGAGGCAGCCGCCAGTTCCCCTCCTAATCCCACAGGCACACCCAACCAGCTACCGGCTCCCCAGCCGATACAGCTGGATGAGGAACATCCTGTGGAGATTGAGGAGGAACTGGAAGTTGCTTTTTCGCCACCTCCCACCCCTCCTTCTTCCTTCGCTTCAATCCGGGCAAGGGTAGCACACCAATTCAGTCACCAGAGGCCTCAGAAACACACTAAGAAAAGATTATGAGGGAATACAATAAAATCATGGCCGAGTCCCCAAAATTCAAATAACAATCAGCTGAAGTCTCCAGAATGGATCAGGAAAGGCAAGACAAGAAAAAACAGCAAAAATCAAGAAACAACCTTATCACCATCACAACCACCTCATAAAAAGAACACCTACGGGAAACACAAACGCGGACAAGCTGCTTCCTTCTCTTTTCCTCCGTTACCGCGCTCAGTCACGGCAAATATTATACAGCTAACGGGGGTCGAAAGGGGTTTAACCCACAGCGTCCCTGCGCGCCTTCGGCGTGCAAAAACCATTTCATTTCAAGTTACACACCCTTTTTCACATTCGTTCACCGACTGTCAATCAGTTCGGACGCTTCAGTGGAATCTCCGTGAGCACCCCTAACCACAGCAAAAAAATGACCTTTCCACAGAAGCTATTGGACTTGCTAAAATGTCTGAATGTAGGTAATACCAGAAACTCGACCATCCATGTTTCTGGTGATACCTGCCAGGTGATCTTGGACTTAACAATACCACCTGGGATGGCTCCAACAAAGAGACCAAAGAAACCAGCAGCCAGACCATCGGTCTCTCTGTGGAGTGGTGGTACCTTTGTCCACTCGGGCTCTGGTCCACACTCGGAGAATGCTGAGAGGATCAAGTGCAAGAAGCTTCTCAATTTGTGTATTATACAGGTGGATGCCACCGATTCGTTAGATAAAGGGTTAAAAACCATAATGTGTTCATGTACAGCAGTCCTGATGATAGACGTAGAGTTGTTCCGCTTCCAAAACTGCTTCGATATTCCGTTCTGGAATATTCTGCTTTTTTAATTGACTTGCCCAAACAGACGAATCGGCGTTATTTACTGTATATTTATTGATGTTGTCGGTCACTTTCATAGCTACCTCATACCCACAGCAAAGAGATGGAGTCAAGTTAATCCTTTACCCAACGTAACGGCAAAAACCGGTCAGCGCTATTCTCAAAAATCGCCAATTAATTTTCATTATTTTTTCATTCTTTGTCTCAAAAACATAGGTTATGACCCCTCGTTGGAACGAGCTCATCGAAGGGTCATAACCTATGTTTTTGAGACAAAAAATGAAAACAATTAGTTATTCAAGAATTTTGTTTTGCAAGCGTCGTCTGCTTTCCTTGTTAGGTAAAGGGTTAAGCCAATAGTTTATATCTATGTTGTCCAGTTTGAAGGACCTCCACGTCAGGAATTGGTTCCTGGTCATATTTTACAAATAAAGCATAATCCAATTGGGGGCGTAATTCCTGGGGGGGGGGGGGGGGGGTTACACCCCCAAAAATATTCAGATCTAACAGAATGCTGAGAGGATCAAGTGCAAGAAGAAGAAAAACCCGTCCTCAATGCGCCGGGATGCCAAGGGCTCAGAGGATTGGAAGACAAAGAAGATAGAAGAATCCTACAAAGAGAAGGAAGAGGAGATGGAAATCCACACCTCTAGCCCGTCCTCAATGCGCCGGGATGCCAAGGGCTCAGAGGATTGGAAGACAAAGAAAATAGAAGAATCCTACAAAGAGAAGGAAGAGGAGATGGAAATCCACACCTCTAGCCCGTCGGAAAACCACCAACAGACACCACCCATACATCAAATGTCTCTCTGTCCAGTTCCATCTCCAGCCTGGACCCTCACGCAAAACAGGAAGATGATGAAGACATAAGCAAGTTCGCCCACGAACTGGAACAACAGATGTGGAAACAGAATAGTCAACACACAGCTCTCCCGCTGAAATTGAATATCAAAACCAAATGATACAGCTCATAGAAGAAGCCAAGAGAGATGCCACTCTCCGAAATGAGTACATGAATGACATGGAAAACCAGCTTTTGCGTGCGTTGATGGAATGGGCTGTGTACGTAGAAATATTCAGATATTAAGTAATTCATGAGTGCGGGGGTCCAGGTAGTGCAGCCGAATTTGATATGTTAGGTTTTAATTTAGTAAAGCTTTGTGAGTCATGTTATTTTACGAATTGTTGGAATCAGCTAGTTAAAGTTGATTCCGCTGTTAGTAGAATAAAATAACAAGCAAAGTAAACAAATGATTCCCATGAGTAGTATGTCTCGGGCTTTTCACTCCCCGCCCCCCTCTCCCATTTTGGGGACCCCGGAAATGACGTTATGTCACGAAACCCAGTGGCGCCATGTTGTGTTATCATGGTAACCCATGTGAGCGTCCATGCTGTGACGTCACCCCATAGTGATACGCGGGGTTAGTGAGCATGGGCAGCGCGTGTTGTTAGTGTGATACGTGTTTCCGTCGTCCATTTTGTATACTAGAGGCCGACATCTTGGTTTCTATGGTAGCACATGGTTGCTATGTGACCTAAAACCTTCTAATAGGATTGAGGTATATTCGGAGGGTATGCTCGATTGAACAGGAGTAATTTTCCGTTTCGTAGAATTACAGCAAGCATCCCGACAACCCCTCCAAATCACCAAAAACGATTTATTTGATACGGATTTCCTCCAGAATCATTTTTGTGGCATCCATACTTTGGCTTATAATAGTAGCACGTAGTGCTATAGAACTGAAGTCCCCTTTGGTTATAGCCAGCTGATAGACAACCTCCATGAGGGCTAATGTCATTCCTAATGCCAAGAATCTATCGAGTAGTTACTGATAAGTCTTTGCTCGAACCACTCTAATCCCATCGAACAAATAAGCCATAGAGTATTTACTCGAACGAGTGACTCGCACATACGACTCTTAGCCTCATTTCGGTATTTGAGGATACCTATGGCCAGGTATTGTATTATTTGAGGATACCTATCGAGGATACCTTTTGGAGAATCCCTTTTTAGTTGTATGAGGCCTTGAAGGCTATGTGAAATGCCCTCAATGAGGCCTCATTTACTATCCCTCATAGCCTCATTTCGTTTGAGGCCATGAGGGCCATGAAAAAATCCATTAATGGGGTCTAATTTACTATCACTCTTAGCCTCATCTCGGTATTTAACAGCTATTTCCCAGGCACCACAATTTTAATCGGCACCCCTTTTTGGAAAACGTCTGGCCTTCGGCACCCCTTTTTCGTCGTATAAGACCATGAGGGCTATGTGAAAAACCTTCAATGAGGCCTCATTTACTATCCCTCATAGCCTCATTTCTCATGAAGGCCATGAAGAAATCCCTCAATGAGGTATAATTTAATATCTCTCTTAGCCTCATTTCAGTATTTAACAGCCATATCACCAGGCACCCCAATTTCGGCACTCCTTTTTGGAAAACATATGGCCTTCGGCTCCCCTTTTTGTCGTATGAGGTCATGAGGGCTATGTGAAAAACCCTCAATGAGGTCTCATTCACCATCCCTCAGAGCCTCATTTCTTTTGAGGGCATGAGGGCTATGAGAAAAGGCCTCAATGAGGGTATAGTTTACTATCCCTCTTAGCCCCATCTCGGTGTTTAACAGCCATATCCCCAGGCACCCCAATTTCAGCACCCATTTTTGGCAAAACATATGGCCTCCTGCACCCCTTTTTAGTCGTATGAGGGCTATGTGAAAAGCCCTCAAGGAGGTCTAATTTACTATCACTCTTAGCCTCATTTTGGTATTTAAGGATACCTATGGTCCAGCTCCAATACAGGTAGTCTTACCAACGGCTTCCATCTTATTTCCAAAGCTCCAACTACTTGTCTATGGTCTATCTCTCCTATCATTAGCTTATACGGTAGTCTTGTACCGGTACTATTAGCTACTATTATTCTGCTCCATGTCTCATCCATTAACCCTTTACCTAACCTGAAAAGCAGACGACACTTGCAAAAATAATTCTTGAATAACTAATTATTTTCATTTTTTGTCTCAAAAACATAGGTTATGACCCCTCGATGGAACGAGCTCGTTCCAACGAGGGGTCATAACCTATGTTTTTGAGACAAAAAATGAAAAAAAGAATGAAAATTAATTGGCGATTTTTGAGAATAGCGCTGGCCGGTTTTGGCCGTTACGTTGGGTAAAGGGTTGTTATTGACTTGTAACACTACTTCCTAGCTATACCTTCTCTCAGGCCTTCAAAATGTTCAATCAGTTTGCTTCATTTAATTACAGACCTGGATAATATGGCAATTCTGTGGGTTATTAAATTCATTTATCAAAAAACGTCTGAGACGTAGTGGTCTTATTTCGGAAATTCGTGTGGTTTTGTCCACCAGGTGGCTTCATGCTATTTCCAGCAACAGATTGTTCAATAAACATAGATTTTTGTAACCACAGTTTTGGAGCTAATAGTGACCAAAATCGTCGGCGTGGATCCATCTTACACACAATGCGGTTGTGGGAGGAAGAAATTTAAATTTACGATGGTACTTCCAAATATTTGGTGAACAGAAAAAGAACTTTCTGAAACTTTGATCTTCTTTTTCGATTAACAGACTTCGTTGAGCCTGAGTTACATAGAGTTCAGCTACAATTAAATTATTTTTTTGTAAATATACAATTGTAAGAATGCAATGTATGTTGATGTGAATATATTTTTTTGTTTTCAAGTTTCCAGTTTTATGTTTTGCCTATCTACACCAACCAAATAATAGTAGTTCGTATCGATGGCGTATTAATCCCTTGTCGAAACTTGCGAAACTTTCTACAGTTTTCGGATTCAACATTGCAACTGCGGACTTTATCTCACAATTATTACATTGGCAATTGAATATTTTCCTGTGAATGTATCGTATGTTATATATACTACTCAAAGTTTGCTAAGCACCAAGGATATCCAACTACCTGTTTTACGTTTTAGTTGAAATATTGTTATAAAAAGTGTATATATTTTTTATTTAATTATATCTTTAATGATTTAAGTACAGAAATTAAGATTTTATTTGTGTTTGACATTATTTGTTAGCTTTTGAATACGATAACCATGGAAAATGGATATTATTGGTAAAAGAGGAAATTTTTCAATTTGCCAAAAAGTTGACGGAGCGAAATGGTATGGGTTCAATATTGAGTATGAGACCCATTGCTGTTAATTTCAGCTTGACAACGCCCTCTCATGCTCCCAATCAGGTTCCTCGTGGTCCTTTGTGGGATGTTGTTCCATTCTTGGTTGGACCAGCACGGCAACAAGCTCCTGGACACTTCTTGGCTGGGCTGGACTGAAATTGCAAGCTGCAACTCATTTCATACATGCTCGATTGGATTGAGGTCAGGGGATCGTGCTGGCCAGTCCATACCCTCAATCCCATCCCTCTGTCGGTACTCCCCGACAGCATGGGCAACCTGAGGACGGGCTTTATCGTCCATCAAAATGAATCTATCACCCACTGCACATGTATATTATCTGACGTGGACAACAAGGATCTCATCAATATACTCCTGTGCAGTAAATGTACCACGCTCAAGGACACAGAGCTCTGCACGTCCATCCCTGCTGATGCCACCCCAGACCATGATTGACCCTCTACCATAGCGGGCATCGTCAACAATGTTGGCAGCATGGAATGACTCTCCTGGTCTTCTCCATACCCTAGACCGCCTATCTGTGTCGTCTAGGCAGTACCTTGATTCATCTGTGAAGAGGACAGGTCGCCAATCTTCTCTGATCCATCCAACGTGGTCCATGGCCATATCATATCGTGCCTGACGGTGGTTCTGGGACAGCGGAATGCGAATACATGGTCTTCTCGATCGGCGACCTCCTTCGTTCAACCTTGGCCGGATAGTCTGCGTCGAAACATTTACCCCCGGATGCATTCTGAAGGTCACTGCGAAGCTGGGTTGCTGTGACAAAGCGGTTCCTACGGGCCTGGATGATCAAAAACCGGTCTTCAGCTGCAGGCAGATGTTGCCCTGTCTCTGCCACCACCATGCCGTCTTACTGGTGCGCCATACTGCTGAAATCTTGCCCAGGCTCTGGTTATCAACGTATGGTGCATACCAAGGGCCCCTTGCTCCACCATCCCTACAGCCCGCCACATTTCTGCTTCAGACAATTGTCTTCTTACATTTGCATTTCCCATATTTAATCATTAAATCACAAGGGTTTGTGTTGAAATGAAGATTAAATACCCTACACATGTCGCGTACATGTAGACAGTACACGAAAACATCATGGAAATCAAGGGGTAGATGCTTTCCATGACTGTCACGAAAAGTCTACCTGTCAAGAGAGCTAATGTAAACACTGGGGACCATCTCAGTACATTCCTCAATCATATCCACCAAAAATATCGCAAATATGTCACAAGCAAATTTCACAATGATGTGTCAAATATTTGGTTCTCAGCAAGCTTTGAGTAGTGTATTACATCGCACCGCAGATTCGAAAACAGCAATGAAATGTTTGCAGATTTCAGATCTTTGAAAATTAAATCGTTTCCCATCTTGGCCCAAACATCACGTGATCAGAACAAGTATATGTCTTCCTAACACACAGTATATAATTCGTAGTCGTTCATTTTTCTCTGAAAGTTTTCAACACGTCGGTGCTGAAATGATGAATATGCTTTCTTCGAGTATGGAGCGTGGGGTCTTTTATTTACAGCTCAGACATTAGAATTAGGGTTTAACCCTTTACCTAATACGAAAAGCAGACGACACCTGACAAATTTTTGAATAACTAAATATTTTTATTTTTGTCTCAAAAACATAGCTTATGACCCATCATTTGAACGAGCTCATCGAGATCGTTCCAATAAGAGGTCATAAGCTATGTTTTTGAGACAAAAAAAATTAAAAAAATAATGAAAATTGAATGGTGATTTTTGTAAATAGCACTGGCCGGTTTGGCCGTTACGTTGGGTAAAGGGTTAATATATTCCCTGGTTTTCTAGCAACCGGGAACGGGAATGAAATTACTCTCAGATCCTGGAACCGGGAAAATTCCCAGGTAATATCCAGCAAATTTACGAGGGTTGCATGACGCCTTAATTTTAGATGAGCATATTTCATCGGCAATCTCCATCTCCAAATGGAAAAGTTCTTTTCCTAAGATAAGTATGAAAACCCAAACTCGCTTCAATCTCGTCTTTATTTTTTTATCACCTCTACCTTCTCCAACATCAACGCCCTCTTCACTGCCGTCACCAGTCTCCTCTGCTTTCAGCAGAGGAGACTGGTGACTGCTGTGAAGAGGGCGTTGATGTTGGAGGAGGTAGTGAATAGTGATACTAATGATTCTGAAAATGAAGACGAGTTTGAACTTTGAAGCGGGTGAAGAAGATCTTGCTGTTGAAAGGAAGGGGGGGGGGGAGGTCCCCCAGAACTGGTTGAGAGTTACAGTGATTTGTTGAAAATGGTTCGTCGGGAATCAAGAATGTAAAAATTTCAGTTCAATACACAAACAGTTCCACACTTCATTCCCGGTTCCGTGATGTAGATTTCCCGGGTATCAGGGCCGGCTTTCGGAATCGTGAATTTCCGTTCCCGGGATTAAATCCTAATTAGAATTACCGATCGATTCCTTGTTATTCTTGTCGGTTACTTATTGAAAAAGTGAATAAATTCAAGTTTTGTGTGTACTTTTGTCATTATATTGGCATATAATATGTAGCTATTCACCACTTAATTCGTATTAATTATTAATTCGCATTGTAGAAATTTTCAACAAAATGTCAAAAGTTTTGTTGGACAATCCCTGAAGGTGGCTCGTTTCCCTCTCGTGCTCTCACAATGCAAGTCATTTACAGTTGTTTGTACTTTACTCCACAAATCGATACTCTTCTTTGACTTGTAGTAAGGTTAGATTTGTAAAGAACGACTCGTTTGGAACCGCTGATTAACCCTTTAACTCGAAATGCCGCTTTTCCTGCCTGGATTATGATACGCCATGACGTCATTATGATTATATATTATGGCTGTTCAGCAGATGTGTGGGGAAGACCAATCAATATTTACAATGTGCAGCCCCGAGGCTGCCAGGAACATTATAAGCCATAACGTCATTATATAGGGTGGCTATTCAGTAAATGTGTGGGGTAGACCAATCAATATTTTCAACGTGTAGCCCCAAGGCTGCCATTTATACACCATAACGTTCCCGGGATTCTGGGTATTCGGTAAATGTGTGGGGTAGACCAATCAATATTTTCAACGTGCAGCCCCAAGGCTACCATTTATACGCCATAACGTCATTATATAGGGTGGCGATTCAGTAAATGTGTGGGGTAGACCAATCAATATTTTCAACGTGCAGCCCCAAGGCTACCATTTATACGCCATAACGTCATTATATAGGATGGTTGTTCAGTAAATGTGTGGGGTAGACCAATCAATATTTTCAACGTGCAGCCCCAAGGCTGCCAGGAACATGATATGCCATAACGTCATTATATAGGGTGGCTATTCAGTAAATGTGTGGGGTAGACCAATCAATATTTTCAACGTGCAGCCCCGAGGCTGCACGTTGAAAATATTGATTGGTCTACCCCAAATAAGGAATATGGACTCGTCTAATGGTTGCCATTGAACTGGCTTGGAAGATACCACTATAGTTCAAAGGCTTAAGAAACAACCAACTAATCCACAGAATAAGTCAACATCATCGAACCATTCTACACTCCATTTGACGAAGAGTCTACCATGGAAGAAAATGAAGTAATTACCGGTGATGGTGCCGATATAGCAGGTTATTACATCGTTGATAACGGGTCGAAGTGAAACAAAAGAATGCTGGTTCGTGACAATGGTTACAGTTTTACCATTATGAAACAGAAAAAATGACCATACTCTCTGGAGATTTCCAAATGTAAAATGAAGGACAACCGTACAGCTACGGTTACACAAGATTGTCAAGCGTTTAAAGATCGACGGAAAGGTCATAACCATCCTGCAGAACCGGAAACCGGGATGTGACTAGAGGGTTTCAGCTGGGGGGGGGGGGGGGGTGCCACCGGTGTAAATTCCAACTGTGAGTGGTTTCGATAGGTGGTTGCACTGCAGCGCTGGGTGATATCTTTTAACCCTTTACCCAACGAATCGCCCGCATCCGCCCGCGTAATATGCAAATACAGCTGCTGAAAAAATTTTATTTTTCGAAAAATTTCAGCAAAACCATATCATGTGACCCCTCTTTGGAACGAGCTCGTCGAGCGCGTTCCAAAGAGGGGTCACATGATATGGTTTTGTTGAAATTTTTTTTTTTTAATTTTAAAAAATGATATTTAAAATAATGAATTTTGAAATCGTCTGCGTTGGGTAAAGGGTTATGAACCCTTTTGAAAATTTTCACTAGTCCTAAAACGAAAAAAAGCATTATTTATAATGTGTCTGGGTCAGAAAATTTACCGGATTGAAGTCAGAATCGAAATTTTAAGGCCATGTCAATTTTAGAGTAGGAAATTTGAAACTCAAGTTTCCAGTTGGAAATAAAAGATCAAAATTTCTCATTATTAGTTGGAATTTTAATATTTTTCATGAACAATGTTAATTTATTGAATTTCCAACTATTTGATTTCTGACCTCGGAATTTCCAACTATTGAAAAAAATACTCCTAGTTGGGGGGGGGGGGGTGAGACCCCCCCCCCCCCCCCCCCCACACACACACACACACACCTGTCGCCACATCTCTGACCGGAAAAGCTGATTGCCATCAAAAGAATTACTCGAGAAGTTATACATCCTAATAAAAATAATAACTAGAAAGTGTTTTAGCACACTAAAACATATGTCTCCCCTTCCTTTTGAGGTCAGAGGTCAAGGTCACATGCAGTTCATCAAGGTAGCGGACATGCGGTTTCATGGTGACCCATCCACATGTCAAAAAAAGAAATTCTGGTCTGGACAATTACTCCCTGTTTAAAGTACATAAAGTTGACCTTGAGGTCAAGGTCACATGACGGTCATGATGACATGTGGTCTCATTGTGATACATCCACATGTCAATCATCTAAGTTCTAGGTCAAAAAACAAAAAAGTTCTGATCTGGACAATTATTCCCTATTTGAAGTACATAAATTTGACCTTGATGTCAGAGGACACGGTCACATGCAGTTCATCAAGGTAGCGGGCATGTGGTTTCATGGTGACACATCCACATGTCCAAAAAAAAAATCTGGTCTGGACAATTACTCCCTATTTAAAGTACATAAATTTGACCTTGAGGTCAAGGTCATATGAAGGTCATGATTACATGTGACATGCGGTCTAACTGCGATACATCCACATGTCAAATATCTAAGTCCTAGGTCAAAAAACAAAAAAGTTATGGTCTGGATAATTATTCCTTATTTGAAGTACATAAATTTGACCTTAAGGTCAGAGGTCAAGGTCACATGAAGGTTATCGAGGTACACGACATGCGGTCTCATGATGACACATCCACATGTCAAATAACCAAGTCCTAGGTCAAAAAACAAAAAAATTCTGGTCTGGACAATTACTCCCTATTTGAAGTACATAAATTTGACCTTGAGGTCAAGATCACATGAAGGTCACGACATGGGGTCTCATGGTGACACATCCACATGTCAAATAACCAAGTCCTAGGTCAAAAAAACAAAAAATTCTGGCCTGGACAATTACTCCCTATTTGAAGTACATACATTTGACCTTGAGGTCAAGGGCACATGAAGGTCAAAATGGTATGCGACACACTGGCTCATGGTGATACATCCACGTGCCTAATATCTAAGGCCTGGCTCAAAAGACAAACAAGTTTTGGTCCAGACAAAGTTTCCTTGAAAAAAGCACTAATCTGACCTTTAGATCAAAGGTCAAGGTCACATGAAGGTCACAATGGTACGCTACACACCGGCTCATGGTGATACATCCACATACCAAACATCTAAAGCCTGACTCGAAATACAAAAAAGTTTTGGTCCAGACAGTTTCCCTTAAAAAAAGCGCATAAATCTGACCTTCAGGTCAAAGGTCAAGGTCACATGAAGGTCACTATGGTACACTGCACACCGGTTTATGGTGATACATCCACATGCCAAGTATCTAAGGTGTAGGTGAAAAGACAAAAAAGTTATGGCCCGGACAAAGTTTGTATGAGAAGAAGAAGAAGAAGAAGAAGAAGAAGAAGAAGAAGAAGAAGAAGAAGAAGAAGAAGAAGAAGAAGAAAAGAAGAAGAAGAAGAAGAAGAATATGCACTAAAACAATATGTCTCCCTTCTGGGAAGGAGAGACATAATTACTTACTCTGAAGTCCCGACGCCGTCAGGACAATGAGGCCTTATAAATTTTAAACTGCCTAATATGAAGAAATAATAATTGTTGTACTTTTTACATAAGTTTAATAAGTTGTCATTCATGCATTTGGTTTTATCATTTACTTACAATAATGCCACGAAAAATGAATGGTGTGAGTAATCTCGTTGCACTTCCACCGGCCAGATTAATTAATTAATTAATTATGCATTTGTGTGTAACGAGCTGATATGGTTAAAACCCGAAAAAGGTATAATTCTGAAAGTGTTAGCGGATTACAAAGGCGTTGTACTTAGCTGAAAACCGTTTTATGCCCCGGACCCCTCGAGGGCATTATGTTTTCATCGTGTCCGTCCGTCCGTTAACGTTGGTTTCCGCCCAATAACTAAAGAATCGCTTATTTTGGTCAAATCATAATTTTAGGGGGTACTTTGGATGACTAGACAATGCTTTATTTCCATTTTGGTCCAGCTAGCCAATTCAATATGGCCGTCATGGCGTTATGACGCCCTTGGGGGAGGGGGGGGGGGCACACTTCGCGTTGCTTTTGTTTTCTTTCTTTTTGTCAGATAAAACTTGGCTCGACGAGCTCGTTCCAATGAGGGGTCATAACCTATGTTTTAGAGACAAAAAATGAAAAAATAATGAAAATTAATTGGCGATTTTTGAGAATAGCGCTGGCCGGTTTTGGCCGTTACGTTAGGTAAAGGATTAATGTAAATTTATTCTCTTTTTATATTTTTGAAAACATTAAGTATAAATATATATTGAATCTGAAATTTTATGTATAGTGTAAAAATGAACAGATATAATATACCGGTACATTTTATTTACAGTTATTATGGTTAAAATAAATTAACTAATTAAATTAATTTAAATTTTAAATACCTGTTGGAAGGGTCCTTTGGGGGCATAAATCATAGCACGTCCATACAGGAAAGAGCTTGGCGAAAACAATCTCTTATTATATTTTCTTTTTTATTTCTTCTACCTTGGATGACCCCCGTTCCCGTGTGACGTATTAAATTCCCAGGTTTCCCTGGCATCCCTAGTTGAACATTCTACGATGGTACTGAATTCAGTTTCAAGTTGCCCAACTGTTAAATGTTCTAATGCATTATCTGGGGATGGTATTCTTTTGATTTCTAATTGGGACAGGTCCAGTCCAGAGCTTTGTCGAGACGGGCTTGGTGGTACAGTAGAACTGAATATCCATTTTGCCACCGAAAATTATTCAATTAACAGGAGTATACAATTAACAGGGATTTGGTCAGTTTCCTGTGTTCTAGAGGTAAACTGAGCATTTATTCTATTATATCTTGTTTGACAGAGCTCATAGAGCTCTGTCAAACAAGATATAATAGAATAAATTCCTGTATTGGATGTAGTGAGGCCAAAAAGGTTGATAAATAAGGGGAATTTGGTGCGTGTCACAGTAATTTTTTCGACATATTACAAAAATTTATATACAATTAACAGGAGTTTACTCTACAACCCATATGCAATTAACAGAGCAAATTTGTACTAAAGGTATGGTAAATGGTTTTGTGTTTGAAAATTATATTCGATTAAGAGGGATATACAATTAAGAGATATCCAATTAAGTGAGCTCCACTGTATTTTTTTTTTCTGTGCGTGATATACGTGACCAATCGATGTCCGCTCCATTCTTAACAGCCTCTCTATACGTTGCTTGTGTAATTCCTGTCTCACATGCCGATGCTGCCACCGCCCACACTCTGAACACTGTTACGCTTGCTAGCGTGGTCTTACTTCAGTCCTACAGTGTATGTATGTATTATTGGAAGACATGATGACAATTGTAGAAAGTTCAACTGCATGCCTCATTTATAGAATCTGTCTTGAAACTGTTAAAACACAAGATACACATAAACAAAACGGGTCATGGGTAAAAACAGTTAACCCACTTTTACAACAATATATGCACAAAATAAGTTTTTCAAGGCCTTTTTCGCGCGCTTGTGCTTTCAAAAAAAATTTTTGTATGTCAGATTCAGTCACAGGCGCTCGTCGTATTATCATAATTTTACACTTTAAATTAATATTAGGTCTATACTAATATATACTAGAAAGCCAGACACTCTTCAGACCGCGATTTTCAAAAAACGGGGAAATAGCGAATAATTTACCGATTTTGCTCAAATAAATGTCAGTTTGGCGTTCTTTTCACGAAGCCACTGCCATTTCGGCACCGAGTTGGGCAAAAATTAGTTTTTATCACCATTTTAATCTCATTTTCATATACTCAGGCGAAATATTTCAGCTCCGGAAACCCTGCTTATCCGGTTCACTCGCAATGAATTCTCTCCCGCTTGTTCATTGGTCGAAATAATAATTGGCTGCTACTGTAAGATTACAGAAGGTTTATATCATTTGTTACCATGATACTGTCATTGGCTGTTCTGAAGATTTCGACATAATTTGAAAGTCTTTCACGTCTTTTGGACGTTTTTGATATTCCGTTCGCAGTGTCTGAACTTCTGAACGCTTACAGGATTTTGAATTTCCGCACATCGTGGAGTTTGTTGCTATTTGTAACCGACCAATGAACGAGCGGGGGAGAATTCATTGCGAGTGAACCGGATAAGCAGGGTTGCCGGAGCTGAAATATTTCGCCTGAGTGTAAATGAGATTAAAATGGTGATAAAAACTAATTTTTGCCCAACTCGGTGCCGAAATGGCAGTGGCTGCGTGAGAAGAACGCCAAACTGATATTTATTTGAGCAAAAACGGTAAATTATTCGGTATTTCCCCGTTTCTTGAAAATTGCGGTCTGAAGAGTGTCTGGCCTTCTCGTATATTAGTATAGATAGTATAGACCTAATATAAATTTAAATTGTAAAATTCTGATAATACGACGAGCGCCTGTGGATTCAGTTGGCGGCGGAAGTGAGAAGACAAAGTACGTTTCCGTGGGTCATTCCGAATATATTCAGAATTCACCAGAATAGTGTGTCATGCGCAGTTCAATTACAGAATGTTATTCTCAAGGAAACGTTCACTTGACGTTACAGGTTATTCAGAATAACCGATGTTGATCAAAATTGCGCTTCTTGTCGAAGAATTAAACGACGACACGGAAAAAGTTGGTTGTGTTATCGGCAGCTAACATGAATTATTCTGTGCACAGATTCTCAACGAATTATCAGATTTTATAATTCTTAATAAAATGTATAGTACGTTATCAACACTAAACAAACTGAGTATTGATAATATAATATACATTTTATTAAAATTGATAACATCTGATAATACGTCGAGTGCCTGTGAATCAAAGTAGATTCGACACTTTATGTTACTGCAATGTGCAAAACGTTTGGAAGCTTTAAACCTTGCAAAACCCTTCAACAATGTTTTATTTTATGGTAGAGTGGGGCGTGGTTGATACAAACTGGTCTCAACACCGACATGGAATTATAAAGATAGTCTCAATTTTTTTTTTCTATGAAATTAGAGAACCAAAGTTTAGACCTAGGTACCAGGGTATAAGGCCTCGTCTCACAGAAACTTGGACCTCGTATATATGTGGGGCCAACAGGAGTCATGGGTTACGGCTTACTTCTAAATTGGTCATTAGCGACGTGTGCATTCGGGGGCAAGAGAGGGCGGGGGAGTTCCGGTCAAAATGGCAAAATGCATAATTTAATTACCTACTGGATGACAATTTTATGCAGGTGACTGGTTTATGCCGTAGAACATGGGAAATTTAAGGGTCCGAAAGATTTCGCGTATGATAAAAGTCGCAAGGAGAAAAGGAGGTAAGGTGGGCTTGTTTGGACACCAGTCTAAAATAGCCAATTGGGTCGACTGAAAGACCAGGTGGCTGTCAAATGTTTGGGCCCGGTGTATAAAGTCGGTAGAACTGCATGGGGTTTGCCACGAGGCCTCGCGTATTAAAACGAATGGGCAGTAGCAGTACAGTGTCACATAAGGTGACGCACAATAAGGCCCATTTGGGTCGTGCGCAGTTCTATAGTCACGGTTGAGTTAAAGAGGCATTATATAAAAGCGACGTCGCAAAAGAGCCATGTGCACGAGCTTCGTCAGGACGAGAGGATGGCTGTGCACTAAGAATGTTCCAGTCATTGTGACAACAGAGGTGTGTCTGTGTGTATGTGGGGGGGGGGGGGGGGTACAGTGTTATACATGGTAAAACAGACTACTGAAAGACGCCGTTGTGCAATAGCTTCGGTAAAAGCGTAGGGCCACTATTCATGCATTTTCAAACCCTTGAATTCCCATTCTAATACCATATCCGATAGTCGTGAATGTTTTATTTGCACAATCGCGTACGAAAGGATGATGGTTGCACAGATGATAGAACTTGTAAATCCTTTTCTTAAATTGTACAAGTGTAACATGATTTGGGTAGGAGGCGGGCAAAACACCCCCAAATCACCTATATTTGCACCCAGGCGAGCAGTTTTACGTGAATGGAGGAAGCCGGAATACCCAGAAAGAACCATCGCACAGCGACAAGTAACTGCTAGACTCTCCAACGTACGGTACTAACCAGACATAAGCCAGATGAGCATTGGTTGAATGCACGCGTGTCACAAACTTTCCGCACATCTACGCTCACTTTGCTGTTGTGCCCCAATGCGAGCATGCACACTCTAAATCGGTTGGGTTAAAAATCAACCCAAATCGACTGGGTTGAGTGAATATGAACCCACTTTGGGTTCATATTCACTCAACCCAGTCGATTTGGGTTGATTTTTAACCCAACCGATTTTAGAGTGGCATGCAGTTGGAATGAAGTGACTTGCCCAGGGTCACAACGCAAGTGGCATGGACCACTTTCGAACTGTCGACCCCTCGGTCATAAGTCCGACGCATCAGTCAATGAGCCACCGCGCTACCCATTAGTTGGTTTTAAAACATTACTATGACAGATCATTAATTGGTTAAAAAGATAAGACCAACTTAAGCTGTTACTGTATATAGATTATTAGTTGGTTATAACTGAATAAAAACTGTTAAAACAGGTTATTATTTGGTTATAACACATTACTAATCTGTTAAAATAAATATTATGAATCTGTTATAAAAGTTTATTAATCTGTTGTAACAGATAAATAACTGGAGACGGGTTGAAAACAAATTTCGACCTTAAGATTTCCGGTGTGCAAAACTGTATAAGGCAGTGCGCATGTCTAGAATAAAGTTTGTTCCAACTGATGAGGTGGATTAACAGAATGCATTCCGAATAGTATTCCAGAATAAGTCCACTTGAACAAAACGACACGAATCGCATTCTCCCTTATCTGCGCATGTCAGAATAACTCTAGTATTTTCGAGTGGCCCACGGAAACGTACCTTGGGGTACGTTTCCGTGGGCCATTCCGAATGTATTCAGCATTCAATCGACTAGTGTGTCATGCGCAGTGCAATTACAGAATCTTATTCTCAAGGAAACGTCCATTTCACGTTACACGATATTCAGAATAATCGATATTGATCAAGATTGCGTTTCTCGTCGAAGAATTAACCGACGACACAGAAAAAGTTGGTTGCGTTATCGGTAGCTAACAAGAATTATTCTGTGCACAGGCACTCGACAAATTATCAAATTTTATCATTTTTAATAAAACATAAATTATATTATCAATATTAAAAAAATTAGTTTTTAAAAATAACATATATTTTATTACAATTGATAAAATCTGATATTTTTTCGAGTGCCTGTGAATGGAAGTTGATTCGACACTTAATGTAACTGCAATGTGCAAAACCTTTGGAAGCTTTGAACCTTGCTTTTGCTTTCAACAATGTTTTATTTTATGGTAGAGTGAGACGTGGTTGATACAATTTGCTCTCAACACCGAATTGGAATTATAAGAATAGTCTGAATTTATTTTTGAATGGTAGAGTGAGATGTGGCTGAAACAAAATCAGGGGCGGATCCAGGGGGGGTGAAAGGGGTGGCTAGCCACCCCCCTCTTTTGGGATGACATATTTTTTTTTTCAAGCATTTGCTAAGTTGGCAAGCCGGATATCAACGGCACAACCTTTTCGGTGCGGTAACATATCGTAACTGGAGTAAGTTTGCCGGTTTCTCCTAATTACTTTGATCCGTTCCGTGGAATATACTACCGATTCGCGGGATAGATTTGCACTCTGACGTAATGTTTCCTGTTTAAGTTTGGTGTGGTCATATTTTCGAAATTGTAAAGCCTCACAATCCATCGCAATCATGGGTGAGCCACCACCGAAAATGAAGAAAACCACTATTGATTCTTTTTTTCAACCTAAAGAGAAGACGACGAACATTCCGTCTGAAAATACACATGCAGAAACGAGCGGATCCACATGCAGTTCATCCAATTCTGAGCCGCAGGTGCCCCCAGCTGAATCTCCTGGAGATGATCAAGCTGCAACCGCGATACACACAATCTCCCCAAATGATATTGCCAATTTTGTCAATACCAGCGGTATGACAGATTCAGAAAAAGCATTTATGCTTAAAAACTGCTGGAAACCAGATGCTAATTTTGACAAGTTGGACAGCCGGGTTTATGAACATCGAGTAAAAGGGGGTGGAAACATCAAAAAGAAAACTGTATGTTTCCAACAATCTTGGTTAAGTAAACGGAAATGGTTAGCATACAGCGACCACGCGGAACTAAGGGGCGGTTGGTGTCTGCCATGTACCCTCTTTCTCCGGAGAGAAGAGAAAAATAAGCTCGGAGTATTCGTCAAAACACCATTCCGAAATTACAATAAGTCGAAGGAGTTGTTAGATGAACACGAAAGTAAAATTTATCATGCATCTTGTGTTGAGAAAGCTGAAATGTTGATGGCACAACAGGGTGATATATTACGTCGAATTGATGTACAAATGTCTGAACAAACGTCGAAAAACATGCAAGTTAATAGTTCTGTTTTGTGCCATATAATCGACGCAGTCCTTCTGTGTGCAAAACAGCAAATCGCTTTGAGGGGACACAGAGACGACAAAATCGAATTCGATGTTCCAGCTACATGTAATGAGGGTAATTTCATTGCAGTTATGCGTCTTATGACTGATAAGGTCCCGGAATTGAAAACCTATCTCACAAAAGGTCCAAAAAATGCACGTTATATTAGTAAGACAATTCAAAATGATATACTTCATATTTGTGCGGACATCATCCGAGAGCATTTCCGTAAATGTATTGAGAAATGTCCACATTTCTCCCTTATTGGAGATGAAACCACGTCCAATGGTCAAGAAATTCTCTCTGTTTGTCTGCGCTTGTTAGACACTATTTCGGGAAGTACACCTTTAAAGCGAGAAGTTTTAATCGACATGCGACCATTGACGCGAACCACGGGTCAATCAATCGCCCAAGAATTGCTCAAGTCTCTTGATGAGAATAAGATTAACATTCAACATTGTCGCGGACAGGCATATGACACCACGGCGTCGATGAGTTCGAAGTCGAAAGGCGTGAATGCTGAAATACTAAAACATGCCCCCGATGCCGATTACCAAGGTTGTTGTCTCCACTCGCTTAACTTAGTGATCTGCCATGGGTGCAAAATCACCCACATAACGAATATGATGGATGCATGCAGAGAATTATTCAGTTTCTTCGACAACTCCCCGAAACGTCAAAACTTTCTAGAGTTAGTCATCTTGACCAACGCACCAGAAACCAAAAAACTAAAACTTAAAAACTTGTGCAAGACCCGTTGGGTCGAACGACATTCCACATTTGAGGTGATATCCGACCTCTATGAGCTCATTGTATTAACTCTCAATGAAATATGTGAGCCTACCGACGATGAATCATTGTACCCCGATGAAACAGAGAATTGGAACTGGGATTCCTCAACGAAGGTTAAGGCAAATGGACTTCGTCATATGTTCCTTGATTTTGGCCATATAGTATCCTTCGATATGTTGGAACCCATGCTACCGATAGTAAAATGTTTGCAAGGGCGCATGGTAGAAGTGTTTTTTGGCTTTAAGAAGATTGGTGTAGTAACTGACACATATAATGACATTCGGGCGAACGTGGATTCGTGGTTCGACAGTGTTTATGCTAAAGCGATAACGTTGGCCAAAAAAGTTGGTTCAGAAGAGAAAATGCCACGTATATGCAAACGTCAGACGACTCGCCCGAATACTGACGCGAATACTCCATTTGAATACTGGAAGCGTACGGTTGTTATACCTTTCCTCGATGTTGTATGTAGCGAGCTCCGTGAGAGATTCAGCGAAGACAAACGAGCGCATTATCATTTGACCGCAATCGTACCGGAGAGCATCGTTCAAACTGATGACGATACATTAGCTTCCACTGGCAAATTTCTTGTTTCTAAATGGGATCATGTTCTACCCTCGCCCTCAAATTTTGAAAGTGAACTAGCGCGATGGAAAAAATTTTGTGAAAGAGAGATTGTAAATAAAGACATTCCTATCACGACCGTGATTGAACAATGCGCTGATGAAATGTTTTTTCCTAATGTCAGAGAGCTGCTGAAAATTCTTGCTGTTTTGCCTATCGGTAGCACGGAGGCGGAACGTTCTTTCTCGTGTATCAGAAGAATCCATTCTTGGTTAAGATCAACCATGTCTACAACTCGACTGTCCGATTTGGCTGTATTGGCTATGCATGGCTTCAATATTGATGTTGATGTAAATGTCGTGAAAGAGAGATTCATTGCTTCACACCCCCGTAGGATGCAGAGCTCGTCCCTGTTGTTTGAGTAATAATAATGAGAATCAGAATCAACATAATCTAATTGAAATCCTGATCACATTGAAATAAAACTTTCTAGTTGTGTAGATTTTTCAATCTTATTGCATCCTTAACGATTGTATTGTAATGAATTTATATAACTTCTATAATATGTAAGTGATTAGCAAGGCATGGGAATGGATTTCCCTACAGTTAAACTGTAGGGAAATCCATTTCCATGCCTTGCTAATCACTTACATATTATAGAAGTTATATAAATTCATTACACTGTTAGTTGATGTGACTCAATCGAGGCCATTTAATTCCCATAACCCGGTTTCCCGGCCCCATGTCCTTGGGTGTCGCAGGTGACCAGCCCATCAAAACTGTCTGATATGGCATAGACAATTACCCCTCAATCACACACAGTGGTCCAGGTAACCTGGACCACTGTGTGTGATTGAGGGGTAATTGTAAAAACCCATAACATTCGTTGACTTGTATGGGTGGATTATGCATGTATGTGGACCTCATGTCAAGGGTATTGGTGGGGGAGATCACTCAGATCAGCTATTGAAAAAATGAAGATAAACCCCACGAAGGCCCCCCAGAATGCACCATTCAGGTTGCTATTTTCAAAATTTTCCGAACGACGAGAGGGGGACACCCCCTCTCGTGCTCACCCCCGCTCGCTGCTTCGCAGCTCGGATGATGCTTCGCATCATATGGTTAGCCACCCCCCTCTACAAATTCCTGGATCCGCCCCTGAAATTGGTCTCAACACCGACACGGAATTATAAAGATCGTCTCAGTTTATTTTTCTATGAAATTAGAGAGCTAAAGTACAGACATGGGTACCAGCATAAGGCGTCGCCTCACAGAAACTTGTCGAGTAAATATATATGGGGCCAACAGGAGTCATGTGTTACGGCTTATTTCTAAATAGGTCAGTGGCGTAGTGTGTATTTGGGGCAGGAGCGGGGGAGGATCCGGTCAAAATGCCTAGTTGCATAATTTAATCACCTACTGGATGAAGATTTTATGCGTGTGGCCGCGTTGCGCTATAGAACAGCTGTAGAACAGGGGAATTAAAGAGTCCGAAAGATTTCCCGTATGATACGGCAGTAAAACTCGCAAGAAGAAACGGAGGTAGGGGCGCGCGTTGGACACCTCTCACAAAATGTCGACTAAAGACCAGGTGGCAGTCAGATGTTTGGGCTCGGTGTATAAAGTTGGTAGAGCTGCATATGGGACTTGCCCCGATTCCTCGCGTGTTAAAGCGAATGGGCCGCAGCAGTACAGTGTTACATGGGGTAAAGCATGATAAGGCCCATTTGGGTGGGGTGCAATTCTGTAGTCGCGGTTGAGTCAAAGAGGCCTTGTAGGCTACTAGAGTGACATCGCAAAAGAGTCATGGGCACGAGAGACGTCAGAGCGAGAGGGCGGTTGTGCACTGAAAATGCTCGTGTCATTGTAACAATCGAGGTGTGTGTGTGGGGGGGGGGGTGCAGTTTTATATAGGGTAAACAGGCTACGGAAAGAAGGCGATGTGCAATAGCATCGGTAAAAGCATCGGGTCGAGCCGTATTGGAAATGCCCAAAAGCCCCAGCGACGTTAAGGTCCCACTGACCGACAGACCACACCCTGGAAAATCCAACGGATTTGTTAACGTAAATAAAACTGCTTCAGTGGTCATGGACCTTCTTCAGAGACCCTTACCATAGGCATGGGGGATACACGTGGGCTTCTAGCCATATACTGTACATACCAACACATACCGCTCTATTACTTTACAAGGTTTGTACCCAGTCACATAAGCCTTAAAATCCCATTCTAATACCACATCTGTGAACCATAAGGGTTTTATTTGCACAATCGCGTACGAAAGGTTGATGGTTGCACAGATGACGGAACTTGTCAGTTCTTTTCTTAAATTGCACAAGTGTAACATGAAGGGACTAGGAGGCGTGCCCCCCCCCCCCCCCCCCCACACACACACACACCTCCATTGTTACACTGCCGAATAAAAAAAAATCACATTAATTCTCACCCCTGAAGACGTACTTGTACGCTATTTTTCGTGTGTGAGTGAAGGTGGGGGAGGGCAGTATTTTGGCTTACAGTACTGACCACGAAAACACCTTTCTGAAGGTTCTGTTGTGACATTTTCACGATACCCCTCCTCCCCCTCCCCCACTTTTCCATCCCCAATTACATAACTTATGCAAAATTTTGCAATTCCGTAAAAGACATCTTTCAGTCCCATCACTTTCCTATAATAAAACCCAATCAATCAGATTACTAAACTGTTATAACAGATAATTAGTTTGTTTATTGAGGGTTACGGCACTTTCGAATGCCAAGGCCATATCGTGTCGAGCAGTTTTACAGATGGTGAAAGCCGGAGTATCTAGAGAAACCATCGCACAGCGACAAGTAACAGCTAGACTCTCCAACGGACTCACCAGACACAAGCCGGATGAGCAGTGGTTGAAAGCACGCGTGCCATCAACGTGCAGCACATCAAAGAACACGTTGCATCTGTGCCCCTGTATGCGCGGTTAGGGGTGACTTGCTCACTGTCACAATGCAAGTGGTATGGACCTCTTTCGAACTGTTGACCTATCGGTCACAAGTCCGATGCGCCAGTCAGTGAGCCGCCATGCTCCCCATTAGTTGCTTTTAAAAGATAACTATAACAGATCATTAACTGGTAAAAACAGATAATGCTAACTTAATCTGTTACAACAGAATATTAGTTGGCTATAACTGTATAAAAACTGTTAAAAACAGATTATTAGTTGGTTATAACACATTACTAATTTGTTGTAACAGATAAATAACTGGAGGCGGATTGGCACTGATATGCCACCGTTGAAAACAAATTTCGGCCTCAAGATTTGTGATGTGCAAAACTATTTAGTCAGTGCGCAATATTTCGCATGTCTAGAATAACGTTTATTCCTCCTCGTGAGGTGGATCAACAGAATACATTTCGAATATTATTCCAGAATACATTTACTTGAACAAAACGACACGAATCACATTTTGCCTTATCTGCGCATGTCCAGAATAACTCTGGTATTCTCGAATGGCCCACGGAAACGTATCCTAATCTCATCTCCTGCGCTTGAATCAAACCAGGTTATCAAATAATCTATCATCAGTATAATAAGCCTTTACCACATCAACAATAATTAGTTTTTAATTACAGAAACGATGTAATCACGTTATGTAGTTGTACTAGTTGAAATATAGCACAAATCGCATTTGAAACTTTTTATCGCTGTCCTGTTATCACTCCACCGCACCAAACTAAACACCGGAATCAAGCAGATTCAAGGGAACACAGAATGTTTGCGACAATCCACCCAAAGAATTGTAGTCAAGCAAAACGAACCTCGATAAAACAAAAACATGTAACACAAACGAAAACTAGACCAGATTTGCATATTTTTTTAAAACGGAAATTGAGGTGTGACAAATAGTGATTATTCAGTTGTGAATAATTTGAACTAAAGAATAAGACTAAGAGGCACCACTCTTGGTAGTCTTTGTAAGACTGTGACCCGGGGCCCTCCTGGCCCTCACAGTCTTTGAGCAACCCGTTCAAATTTCATCTGACAAAAACTGAAAGAAACTGGACGCATTTGGGTCGACTCCGTTCACGCTTCATATCGAAGACCTTAGAATACGCAAGCGCAGTTTGGGACCCGTACCATCAGAAAAACATTCACCGGCTTGAAATGGTACAAAGGAGGGCAGTGAGATATGTAACAAATCGTCACCATAACACCTCATCTGTTAGCTCCATGATTGAGAGTCTAAATTGGAAAGCCCTGAAAGACCGTAGAAAAATAGCTAGGCTGACAATGTTACACAAACTTATCAACGGAACAGTCTATGTAGACACAACAAAAAGTCTCATTCATCAGACAGAACATCACGTGGGACAAATGTAAAAGGGTTCCAATTACCATCCTGTCGTACTGAAGTTAGGAAAAATTCCTTCTACCCCAGGACCATAAAGGACTGGAACACATTACCAAGTGCCAGCGTCACCACCAACATGAGTCTTGATAACTTCAAGACTCAATTACACAGGATTATTTAGCCATAGATCATGATGCTTTTAACCTCGCACTGTATTTGAAATGTATAGCACTATCAAACAAAAAAAAACAAATGAAACAAAAAAACATGCGCATCTTCTCAAGTGGCAGAATAATCAATGTGTTGATGGTGGCCACTCATTGGTAGAAGTAGAAGACAAAAATCACATAATCAACATTCTACTTGTCGTACTCAGCCCAAATATAATTTATTTACGTGTCTGCATCATTTTGTAATGCAAACACAGCATCAAATTCAAGGAATGTTGAAAAATATCCGACTTCACAACCTTAAAAAACATTGATTTCAAAGATAAACGAATTGTACTACACATGCGCACGTATCTGTTGCAACGCATAACAAGCACAGGCATAGTTTCAAACAATGGACCTCCGGGTTAAACCAGGAGGTCCATTGGCTGAAACATTGCTTGTGTTTTCTGTCCACATGTACAAAACTTGAAGTTATAGTTTGGATGATAACTCCACTCCACGGGTGATTTAGTTACAATCCACTCTCCACGTACTGTAGTTCAGAGATCCGAACGTAGTGGCTACCCTCTACGTTCAGATTCTTACCATTCAGTCCTATAGGAAAAGTTCCCATCAAATTTTTATGTTGAAAAATATCCGACTTCACCACGTAAAAAAAACATCGATTTCAAAGATAAACAAATTGTTCTACACATGCGCACGTATCTGTTGCAACGCATAACAAGCACAGGCAGAGTTTCAAACAATGGAACACCGGGTTAAACCAGGAGGTCCATTGGCTGAAACATTGCTTGTGTTTTCTGTCCACATGTACAAAACTTGAAAGTTATAGTTTGGGTGATAACTCCACTCTGCGGGTGATTTAGTTACAATCCACTCTCCACGTTCTGTAGTTCAGAGATCCGAACGTAGTTGCTACCCCTCTATGTTCAGATTCTTACCATTCAGTCCTATAGGAAAAGTTCCCATCAAGTTTTTATGGGAACTCAAAACTCAAAATTGGGAACATACAGTTAAAACTAGAAGTCCTGTCATGAACTGTGCGCTTATCTAGGCTTAATAGCGCATAGGAATTGTGCGCTATTGCCATATCGAATGGCATCCAAAGAACGGCATGTTCTCCTGGTTACTCATAGCAAACACAGGCAATGTTTCTGCCAATGGACCTCCGGGTTACCCAGAAGTCCATTGGCTGAAACATTGCTTGTGCACAGGCCATATGTACAGAATTTGATAGCCTTACTATGGTCATAACGCGTAGATAAGCGCGCAGATCGATGTGCTATTTGTGCACATTTCTTGACAGGACTCCTAGTTTTAACTGTATATCAAGCTTCCGCTCTTATTACCGACTGTAATCGATAGTACACATATTTCCTTACATTTGTCCACAGTATCTTGATCCAAACTATGTTTTATCCTTTAATTATCGATAAAAGAATTCAGATGAGGCGTCAACAAATATTTCGAAAATTGGCCATGTTTTTGAATAAATATAAAACCGTAAAAACAATAACCTGGTAATGGCGCCGAAACGAATAGACCTTTTCATCTATGCCGAATCGGAATCTCGATGTCATTAGCGCAGAGGAGGTTATCAAACTCGATCGCATTCGCACAGAGCAGGTTATCAACCCTCTCTGCACAATTGCAATCGAATTTCTGTTTCGGCATTGATGAAAAGGTCTATTCGTTTTGGCGCCATTACCAAATTTTGCATCCACCAAAAATCAACTGAGCGGAACAAAATTCAAACTTGATCTGTAAGTATCCATAACAAAGCTGTATACATGTACCAAAAATTTTCTCAATATGTCTGTCCATAACGAAAAAAAGACCGGAAAACAATTCCAGACGGGCATATAAAAATTTGATGAAAAAACTATTGTTTCTAAAGGTGAAAGGTCAAGAATGTCGACGTTAAACCTCAAGAAGCCATAAGAAGCATTTGTCTCTAGGTACATTCAAAGCTTTGATGTTCTGAAATAACTTGCGAAGTTTGCAACTGACGACCGGTCTTGATTATTACACTGATGATTCAAAAGTTCAGAACATCAAAGCTTTGAATATACCTAAAAGAGTATTGTCTTCGTTGTTTACTTGAGGTACGTCAGCTGACTTGAATTTCATTTCCGATGACTTCAAAGAGAGGGGGGTCATCTAGCCTAGGTATGATTATTATCGATTATTTGCGATGATTAATCGATTCCTAAATTCCAAAATTGTGACAGTCCTGCATGCAGTTAGCAGTAATTAACTTCTCCATATGAACTCCATTTCAAGAAAAACAAAGCAATCTTATAAGGACGTGTGTATTTATACATGTTATTCCATATCCACTTTCAACTTGAAAATAACATTAATGAGCAATACTTTACACTCAACAGTTCTTGAATTTTCAACCACCCAACTCTGGATTACATGCACATGTAACATACAATTTTAAAATGTTGAGAACAAAAATGTCCATATAATATTATACAGTAAGGCCACACAAAGTAGACCTTCTGTTTCTCAGGCCATTATTTGTAAAATTACATGTGGGCGAGCGGTTTATTTTATTTTTTATTTCAGTAATTACTTCTTTGCCATCAAAAGTTCATGTTCTTGGTTGAAGTTTTAGGCCTCATAATCTACAGAATAGCTTGGGTGGTGGTGTATTTCATCCCTTGAGTGCAAGAAGGCTTTGCAATGCTAAAGCACTGCAAAGCCTTGTTGCACTCAAGGGACAAATTCATCAATTTTTTTAACTTGGGTAAAATATCAGACATAAACCATTTAATTTTAATTTTTTTTAAAGTATAAATTGGTTATAAAAAGAGAGCATGCGGCAGCCAAAAGGACCATGCGGGAGGGCCTGAGAAACAGATTTTTTATTTTTTTAGGCCTAATGTCAAAGCGAGCAACAGTTTCAAGTTAAATTATTTCTATTCAAACTCCATTGTGACAGTGTTGTTCATTTTAAATAGTGTAGGCTACCTCTACACAGTTCTTTTATATAAGTTTGTTAAAATGAAGCCTCTCGGTTCATATTTGGGCTCAATACAGGAGCCCAAATTTTTAACACTTAGGGCAATATGGGGAATGATCTTTAAAAATCTTCTTCTTCAGACCCACCAGTCAAAGTGCTTTGATATTTGGTATACAGTTAAAACTAGAAGTCCTGTCATGAAATGCACACAAATAGCACATCAATCTGCACATTAATCTACGCGTTATGACCATAGTAAGGCTATCAAATTCTGTACATATGGTCTGTGCACAAGCAATGTTTCAGCCAATGGACCTCCGGGTAACCCAGAGGTCCATTGGCAGAAATATTGACTGTGTTTGCTATGAGTAACCAGGAGAACCTGCCGTGCTTTGGGTGCCATTCGATATGGCAAATGCGCGCAATTCATACGTGCAATTAAGCCTAGATAAGCGCGCAGTTCGTGACAGGACTTCTAGTTTTAACTGTACAACATCTCTAGGGGGGTCAGATTCAAGTTTGTTCAAATCGGGTCCCTGAGTTCATATTTGGGCTCTCTATTGTAGCCAAAAATTTCAACTGAGTGCAATATGATGAAATTTCTTTAAAAATTTTCTTCTTCAGATCCACCAGTCAGAATCCTTTCATATTTGGTATACAACATTTCTAGGGAGGTCACTCTGGTCAGATTTAGGTTTGTTCAAATTGGGTCCCTGGATTGATCATATTTGGGCTCTTCTTCAGATCCACCAGTCAGAATCCTTTCATATTTAGTATACAACATCTCTAGAGAGGTCAGATTTACAGTTAAAACTAGAAGTCCTGTCACGCATAGTGCACTTATCTAGGCTTAATTGCGCGATGGAATTGCGCGCAATTGCCACATCGAATGGCATCCAAAGCACGGCAGGTTCTCCTGGTTACTCATAGCAAACACATGCAATGTTTCTGCCAATGAACCTCCAGGTTACCCGGAGGTCCATTGGCGGAAACATTGCTTGTGCACAGGCCATATGTACAGAATTTGATAGCTTTACTTGGGCCATAACGCGCTCATTAACGCGCATATCAACAAGCAATTTGTGCGCATTTCATGACAGGACTTCTAGTTTTAACTGTAGGTTTGTTCAAATCGGGTCCCTGGATCGATATTTGGGCTCCTATGGCCCCACGATTTTAATTTAATGCAATTTGAGGAAATTTCTTTCAAAATCTTCTTTTTCAGCTACACCAATCAGAATCCTTTCATATTTGGTGTACAACATCTCTATGGGAGTCAAATTCGAGTTTGTTCAAATCAGACTCATGGGCTCATATTTGGGCTCCCTATGGCAGCCCAAATTTTAACTTGGTGCAGTATGACAAAATTTCTTTAAAAATCTTCTTTTTCAGATCCACCAGTCAGAAGCCTTTCACATTTGCCATTTGGTATACAACATCTCTAGGAGGGTGAAATTCAAGTTTGTTCAAATCGGAGCCCTAGGCTCATATTTTAACTTAGTTCAATACATGTATGAGGAAATATCTTTAAAAATCTCCTTCTCCAGATCCACCAATCCAAATGGTTTATATTTGGTATACAACATCTCTAGGGGGATCAGATTCAAGTTTGTTCAAATCAAGAGCCAGAGTTAATATTTGGGCTCCCCATGGGAGTCCAAATTTTAACTTGGTGCAATAAGAGGGAATTTCTTTAAAAATCATCTTCTTCAGATTCACCAGGCAGAATCCTTTCATATTTGGTATGCAACATCTCTCGGGGGATGGGATCAGATTCAAGTTTCCTCAACTTGAGTGTGTGGGTTAAGATTTGGGCTTACAGTTAAGACTAGAAGTCTGGTCACGAAATGTGTGCTTATCTAGGCTTAATAGTGCGTTGGAATTGCGTGGAGTTGCCATATCGAATGGCATCCAAAGCCCGACTGGTTCTCCTGGTTACTCATAGCAAACACAAGCAATGTTTCTGCCAATGGACCTTCGGGTAACCCGGAGGTCCATTGGCTGAAACATTGCTTGTGCATAGGCCATATGTACAGAATTTGATAGCCTTATTATGGTCATCATGGGTAAACTGGGCGGACGCAGGGCCACCATATTTGGCAGGGAATTTTGTCATGTTCAAAATTTGAGTTGCAAAACTTTTATCACTGTGCTGTAAATTGGTGTGTGGCTTCTTCTTGTCAAGTTGTTTAAAAAACAGTGGAACTTAGGTTAGTAGCTCCAATTTTTTTAATTTACCAAATTTTACCAACAAAAATACTCATTTCCCTGTTGAAATGTTCCACCATTTTGCAGCTCCGAGTGCCTTTAGAGACCACCTGAGAGCCTCCAGAAACTTAAAATTTTCCTGGCTGAGTCCCCCCAGACCCCCACCAACGACAGGGGGACACCCCCTCTCGTCCTCTCCCCACTCGCAGTTTCATGGCTCGGACGATGCTCTGCATCGTATTAGGCGCCCCGTTGCATAGCCAACTTGGTTACCATGATAAATGTCGGGGGAACAACAAACTTGGTTCCCAGGGAACGATGAATGGGTTATGCAGAATTCTCAAATGTGAAGGCCTGGTTAACATTTCAAATTCAGGGACTGGGCTTATTTACAAGGAGGGTACAGTTAAAACTAGAAGTCCTGTCATGAAATGCGCACAAATAGCACGTCGATCGGCGTGTTAATCTACGCGTTATGACCATAGTAAGGCTATCACATTCTATGCATATGGCCTGTGCACAAGCAATGTTTCTGCCAGTGGACCTCCGGGTAACCCGGAGGTCCATTAGCAGAAACACTGCCTGTCTTTGCGATGAGTAACAAGGAGAACCTGCCGTGCTTTGGATACCATTCGACATGGCACTTGCGCGCAATTCCTACGCGCAATTAAGTCTAGATAAGCGCACAGTTCGTGACAGGACTTCTAGATTTAACTGTAATCTGAAACAAAAATATGAAAAGTTGGTATGTTGCCTTATTTTTAATTACATGTATGTGCTTATACCTGAGTTAGTATGGTATCTGCTGACCAGCCACACTCATCAGATGGATTCACTCCCTCTACTTTACATGTACTCTACTTTACTTCCTTTCTTGTGTCAGCCTATCAGTTGTAGTCTCTTTCCTGATGATGTCAAAACCAAAATTTCTTTCTTTCATCTATCTACATATAGTTGAGTCCGAAAGTAAATTATTAAGCTAGATAGTAAATCTAACTTCACCCAAGCCTTTAGATCACCCCCAAATTTAAAAGGGCTTATATTTCGTCTAAATTTGTGAGAATCCATTTGGATTCTCGTGAAAATGGTTGCGAGAATCCATACCTTCTAAGAGTGTCCCAGGATCCCATACCACCATGGTTGAACCACTGTTGAATACTGATAACACATGTTAACCTTTTACCCAACACACTTTTTTAATTTTTAAAACTAAATTTGATAATTTTTAAACAGTAAATAATAAATAAATGATAAAATAATTAAATGAACAATATTTACCAATAAAATCTTAGAAATATGGCTATCGTTGGAACCAGCTCAATGAGCCAGTTCCAATGACAGCCATATTTGTGCACTTTTATTGACAAAGTGTCAGGATATTTCAGGTCATGTTAACCTTCTATTGGTTAATTTGTAGCTGCTGTGTTGGATAAAGGGTTACATGTGAATTGACTCAATTCTTTTCATGCGAATCCTAGCAGAGGTGCAGCGAGAATCTACATGGATTCTCGTTGGTTTTATTGTGCGAATCGATTCTCGGATTCTCGTCGAAATATAAGCCCTGTTTAAGGTGGTAAAATGTGTGCCCGAAATAGGAAATGTGCAAAAGTATTATTAGCTCACCTGACTGAAAGTCAGGGTGAGCTTTTCTTATCACTCTTCGTCCATCGTGAAGGTGGTGTTTGAGCCTTTTTCTCCTAAACCACTGGCCCCATTTTAATTAAATTTCATGTAAATAGTGGTTATATAGGGGCATTTTGATTTTTAACCAAAATAGGTTTTGGCTCATATTGAGCAGAGGTGTGGGGAAAAAATGGCCAAATTTTTGGAAAATCTTCTTCTAATGAACCACCAGTAGCAGAGACTTGATATGTGGTATAAAGAGTCCTTTTGTGGTTTAGAATCAAATTTGTTCAAGAGAAGTTTGTCGGGCATTATTTGCCTTCGTTATGGGAGGGGCAAAAATTTTGGCCACGCCTAAAATTTCTATTTTCAGAACCGTCAGGTCGATTCGAACTAAATTTGATATGAGATGATAATCGGTCATAAGTAGTTGATTGATGCAAAAAAAATTTTCTCATTGCCCCCTGGGGACCTCGGGAGCTAAAAATAGAAAAAAACCTTAAAACTGCCATATCTCCAAAACTACACGGCACAGAGAATTCTTATTTTGTATAAAGCTTGCTTTTATCCAGTAGAATAGAATGGTTAAAAAAATCCCTATCGGTTTGATCACTAGGTACTTTTTTCAGGACTTTGAAAAAGTGCTGAGTCAGCATTTTTTAACACTTAGGCAATGGGAAAAAGATTAAAAAATCGCCTTCTCCAGATCCAGCAGGCAGAATCTTTTGGTATTTGGTATGCAACATTGTGGGGTGGATCTGATTCAAGTTTGTTCAAATCGACCCCCTGGGTTTATATTTGGGCTCAGTATAGAAGCTTGAATTCAAACTTAGTGCATTTCAGGCAAATTTCTTCAAAAATCTTCTTCTCCAGATCCAGCAGGCAGAATCTTTTGATATTTGGTATGCAACATTGTGGGGTGGATCTGATTCAAATTTTTTCAAATCAGCCACCTGGGTTCATATTTGGGCTCCGTATAGAAGCTCGAATTCGAACTTAGTGCATTTCTGGCAAATTTCTTAAAAAATCTTCTTCTCCAGATCCAGCAGACAGAATCTTTTGATATTTGGTATGCAACATTGTGGGGTGGATCTGATTCAAGTTTCTTCAAATCGGCCCTCTGGGTTTATATTTGGGCCCAGTATAGAAGCTTGAATTTGAACTAAGTGCATTTCAGGCAAATTTCTTCAAAAATCTTCTCCAGATCCAGCAGGCAGAATCTTTTGATATTTGGTATGCAACATTGTGGGGTGGATCTGATTCAAGTTTGTTCAAATTGGCCCCTTTGATTCATATTTGGGCTCACTATAGAAGCCCGAATTCGAACTTAGTGCATTTTAGGCAAATTTCTTAAAAAAATTTCTTCTCCAGATTCAGCAGGCAGAATCTTTTGATATTTGGTATGCAACATTGTGGGGGTGGATCTGATTCAAGTTTGTTCAAATCGGCTCCCTAAATTCATATTTGGGCTCACAATAGAAGCTCGAATTCGAACTTAGTGCATTTCAGGAAAATTTCTTTGAAAATCTTCTTAAAATCCAGCAGGCAGAATCTTTTGATATTGGGTATGCACCATGCTTAGGGAGTGAGATTCAAGTTTGTTCAAGCCAAGTCTGTGGGTTCATATTTGGGCTCACTGTGGTAGCCCGAATTATAACTTAGTTCAAAATGACAAATTTTCTTTAAAAATCTTCTTCAGATCCAGCAGTTGGAATGTTTTGATATTTGATATGCAGCATCCTTAGGGGTGTGAGATTCAAGTTTGTTAAAGCCAAGTCCATGGGTTCATATATGGGCTCCCTGTGGGAGCCCGAATTATAACTTAGTTCAGTATGAGGAATATTCTTTAAAAATCTTGTCTCTTTTTTCGATCCACTGGTCAAAAGCTTTGGATATTTGGTATAAGCTTTTCTTAGGAGGAGCAGATGCAGCTTGTTGGGACCCTTGGGGCCTCTTGTCTTTAATTTGTCTCAAATACAAATATTTCAAATTTTTTCAGCTGGTACTGTTTTTTATACAGAGTAAAGTAGGGCTGCACGGTATTTTGATATACCGGTAATACCGGTATTGAAATCTTAACCGGTTAAATATCGTCCATTTTTTTTAATACCAGTATATCGTCTGTGACGATATTCATTTCGAGCTGCAGTTTTTAGTGACAGATATTTCCTGTAAAAATTCTAATTAATCTCACAGCTGATTGAAAAAAAGTGTATTTAAACAGAAACTGTGAAAGCAGTTTGTTTGTTTTTTATCAATACACTTCATGTTCTGGTACTAGTAAACTCTCCCATAAGCTGTTTTATTTTTGTTTCTCCGATGACACAGGTAAGTACAGATTTTCCCCAAACAGTATGGCTTCAAGCGTAAACCATGAAGAATGATTACCGTATTTCCATTAATAATGGCTTTTGTTGGACAGGGAAATTTCTGGTTTAATACTAATAGTTCCTCCCACTTCATTGCACTTGTACTCACAATTCCAAGCACTGCAGTAATATTTTTTTATTTTATTACCGACACACTTGGAATGTGCTTTTCAATATGAACAAATTGCATACGTATTAATGAACCCACAATTCCAAGCGCTGTGGTAATGAATATTCATTTTTGTCAACACCAGTTCGCACATGTTAACGTTTTGAAAAATAGGTGAACGTTTTGATCTGACTTGTATGCCACATCTTAAAAATTAGACAGATAGTCATCAAAACACTAAGAAAAATATAAAAGAAATAATATTGTTTATTTTCACTTTGTTAAGAGTTATTTAATATTGAAATAGTATTTATACATCGCCAGTCAGTAAAGTTATTTCAGCTTTAAAAATCAACAATATTCCTTGAAAATGGAATTTTCTGATTTTTGGACACATTAAAAGCCATGAAAAAGGTGTCCCAAAATAAAGCAATCAAAGGCCTTAATCTCCATGAAAAGTGAATTGGTTGAGTCAGTCTAATGTTGGACCTTGACAAAATTGCTTTGCAATTTTCTCCTGTCGCGACTCATTGCAATATGTACACAGAACAACACGCGTGTGTGATTGAGTTAGTCGATATGACAGGAGTGCCAGTGCGGAAGGATAGACCGAGAGGCCACAGGACGTGAGTTTTATCCGTGATGGCACAATTGTTTATTGTTTATGACATGCCTCCATGTCTATGAAAACAATTATTAGAAGGACACTCAGCAATCCATTTGGTAACTATCATTCAGAAGAACACATTTTATCGTCAATCAAATTTGCGAGGGGAACCCATGTTACTATAGTTAAAACTAGAAGTCCTGTCATGAACTGTGCTTATCTAGGCTTAATAGCACATAGGAATTGCGTGCTTTTGCCATATTGAATGGAATCCAAAGAACGGCAGATTTTCCTGCTTACTCATAGCAAATACAGGCAATGTTTCTGCCAATGGACCTCCGGGTTACCCGGAGGTCCATTGGCTGAAACATTGCTTGTGCACAGGCCATATGTACAGAATTTAATAGCCTTACTATGGTCATAACGCGTAGATTAACATGCAGATCGACATGCTATTTGTGCGCATTTCATGACAGGACTTATAGTTTTAACTGTATTTTGTCTCCTGAGTTTCAATGTGTTCTATGTGCCTGCTGGTAGGTTGGAATTCAGGGGACAATTTTCAGTCATCGGTAGTGATTCAAATTGTAATTGCAGTGCATGATTTGTAGAAAATTCCAGTGAAATTAATTACCCTCTAGAGGTGTGTAACCAAGATTAGTCCACATAGGTTGTATATCAAGGCGCTCCATAGGGGAGCTTCACTTTGTACATTATGATTAACTGAAGAAAAGGCATGATGCTTGTGCTATTTTAGTCACTACTGAAGGGCTCAAGGATTGACAATGGATCCTATGTAAATTGTTTGCTTAATGTGGTGGATTCATTAGTGGCCACAGTTTATATCAGGTTCTGTTTAAGGTTAGTGTTTCAGGCCCTGTGGGGCCTCTTGTTTGTTGTAACAACTGGCATGTACAAAAACATGCTCCAACATGCCTGTCATCGATGTTAACCAGGCCTTCACATTTTGTGTGAACGATCGGTTCGTTCCCCCAACTCGTCAGATTTTAAGGCAGCACACACTCAGAGAATGCCAAACTCTACTGTGATCCACACTATCATTAACGTTAACCCATTCTACATTCAGTTTTGTTCACGATTTTGAGGAAAATGTCCGACATAGTATGATTGTGAGAGATTGAATATCACAGGGTCGAAAATGCCATTGACGTATGTACCGCTTATATCGCATCCCGATCAGATGTGTGCCATTTCATCGTGTGAAAACCAGAACATCCTGTGGTCCCCCTCTGGTTCTCATACGACGATTTGTTTGAATTTATTCATTATCAGGGTTGGAAATTCCTTCAATAATTGACGATTGCGCAACACAAGCTTAAAAGACAAAACACAAGTTGAATGACTACTGTTAATTATCTCCCTTGATGTGCGACACTAAAACTGAATGATTAAACTATTGGTTAATGGAGCAACGGCATCTTGGAAAACACTGTCAGAGTGTCAAACCACGGGGCCCCACAAGCGAATTATTGTTGGTGTCAGAGTTAGGAATGGGCAGACTGGACGGACACCCAGGGCCACCATATTTGGCAGGGAATTTTGTCATGTTCGAAAACTTCTGTTTTAAAATAGTCTGTCAATGATTTCCATTCTGCACATGTGTGAAGAATGGATTTTCATTTTCCACATGGTTTAGTCTTTAGTGTTGCTGTAGCTGGGGATTTCATAGAACAGGCATGTAATGAAATCAGGAAATAACATATTCAAGCCCTATGAATTCCCACATGGCGAAGTGTGTTTTCAGGTGTGAAATATTGTGTGATTTTTACAGAAATCATGTGAATTGTTTCAAAATAGGGCTGTCACGATTAATCGATTGTCAATCGGTCATGCCGAAATCGATTAGTATTTTTCGTTGTCGAAGAATCGGTAAATTTTACCCCGTTTCAGATATTTTTAATAATTAAAATTAATTTGAGAAAAAAACTATTGTTTCTAAAGGTAAAAGGTCAAGAACGTCAACATTAAACCTCAAGAAGCCATTAGAAGCATTTGTCTCTTTGATATATTCAAAGCTTTGATGTTCTGAACTTTTGAACCGTCAGTATAATAATCAAGACCGGTCGGCAGTTGCGAACTTGCGAAGTTCGCAACTGACGACCGGTCTTGATTATTACACTGACAGTTCAAAAGTTCAGAACATCAAAGTGTTGGGTGCACCTAAAAGAGGATCATCTTCTTTGTTTACTTGATGTAGGTCAGCTGACTTGAGCTTCATTTTTAACGACTTCAAAGAGAGGGAGAGGAGGGTCATCTAAGTACGATTAATCGATTATGGTCGATTATTTGCGATGAATCGATTCCTAAATTCAATAATCTTGACAGCCCTATTTCAAAATCGAAGCGTTTCCATAGCTTACAATTACTCGCATCCTGAATCTCTGTTTATTGACCAAATTGCAAGATCAAAATGCAATATTTTATCAATTATTGGCCATATGGAATTAAATGTACATGCAACATATCAATGGATTTGGTCCATACAGTTAAAACCTAGAAGTCCTGTCATGAAATGTGCACAAATAGCACGTCGATCTGCGTGCTTATCTATGTGTTATGACCATAGTAAGGCTATCAAATTTTGTACATATGGCCTGTGCATTGGCAGACATTGCCTGTGTTTGCTTTGAGTAACCAGGAGAACCTGCTGTTCTTTGGATAACATTCGATGTGGCAATAGCGTGCAATTCCTATGCGCTATTAAGCCTAGATAAGTGCACAGTTCATGACAGGACTTCTAGTTTTAACTGTATTTGGTGCGAGACTTTCTTAACAATGTCTTGCTTGAGTCCAAAAACTGTTGTGTTTTGGTCATACTGAGCAGAGTTATTGCCTGTAATTGCCTGCGACCTCCAAAGGTGGATTCAGGGATATCTACATGTAGTGAAGCCCTCCGTCCATCTGTCCACCCATCTGTCCATACAAACATTTACATTGTAATTTCAAAACCACCACTCAGATTTGGATCTCCTTTGGTATGCTGATAGACCTGCATGGGGGAATGGATATGCACAAGGAACAAACGTGTTCCACCCAATTGTTTTTTTTGTCCCAGAGTTATGGCCCTATTTCAACTTAAAATTTTTTTCTGTTTTCAATCTTTCCACTTAGAAATTTTTCTGTGCCACAGTACCTTCAAGGCTTCTTCGAACTTGCATACGGGTCGGGTGGGTTGGCCCACGCTTTGCGTTGTCCTCGTTAATTTTGGACTTGTTTTCCATTTTTAGCATGATAACTTCAATAAATATCAATAGATTTAGTCAATATTTTATATATGAGATTTTCTTTACAATTTCTTGAATGAGTTTGAAAGCTGGCCATACATAGAGGAGTTATGGCCCTAAATAAGTTAATTTTTGCCTGTTCTCAGCTTGTTAGTGCGATAACTTAAACAAAGATCAATGGATTTGATTATCTTATAATGACATGTTTTCATAGTGTTATCAAATGTGTCATGATTTTATTTCAACCTGTTTTGGATCACAATGCATTGTATCCCTGTTAATTGAATTACCAGAGAAAAATATTTATGTACTGTAGAATCCTCTTAATTGAATATCCATTTTTCCAGTGAAAATTATTCAATTAACAGGAGTATACAATTAACAGGGATTTGGTCAGTTTCCTGTGTTCTAGGAGGAAACTGAGCATTTATTCTGTTATATCTTGTTTGACAGAGACAGAGCTCTATGATAGAATAAATGCCTGTATTGGATGTAGTGAGGCCAAAAAGGCTGATAAATGGGGGAATTTGGTGCTTGTCACAGTGATTTTTTCGACATGTTACAAAAATTTATATACAATTAACAGAGGAGTTTACTCTACAACCCATATGCAATTACAGATCAAATTTGTACTGAAGGTATGGTAAATGGTTTTGTGTTCGAAAATTATATTCAATTAACAGGGATATACAATTAAGAGATATCCAATTAAGTGGTCTCCACTGTAACACAGAAGTTTAAATTCCTTTAAAGTAATAAATAGCATGAACATTCCTAAATTTTGGGGTATTACATTTAATATCATCTGTTTTTTTATGCTTTCTTTTCCATTTTTGTTGAAATGATATACAGCAAAACCTGTCTTGAGAGACCACTGTCTTGAGAGACCACCTGTCTTGAGAGACCACATCTGCCAGGCACCGATTGGTATTACTCTATAATGGACCTGCTATGGGAGACCACCTGTCTTGAGAGACCACTGTGACCTGGTACCAACTTGTATTTTTATGCCATAATGGACCTGTCTTGAGAGACCGCCCCTTTGAAGACTGAAATCATGCCAAAAACTTTTTACCTGTTCTGGAATTGGAAAATCCATTGTGGTTATACTAACATAATTAAAAGTATTAAAAGCTCTTAATTGGGTTTCAATTGCTATTCAGTTACATAACTCATTGAAGATTGAGATGTTTTTATAAGACCCCTGTGAAAAGATTAGGATTATTGTTGAATAAACAATTTCATACACACCTTAAATGTGACAGATAGGAATAAAAATAAATTTGTGTTGAAAGTCTTTTTGTAACAAACTGAAATGGACTGTTATAAAAATTATAAAAATAAATTAGTGTTGAAAATCTTCAATGAAGATTTTCAACACTAATTTATTTTTATAATTTTTATAACAGTCCATTTCAATTTGTTACAAAAACTTCATAAAAAAGAACAACTACAAAGTAATTACAAAAATTCATTCTTCTCCATTTCTGAATTTTGTGGTTGGTTATTCACTGACTTGAGAAAACCTGAAACCTGTTATGAGAGACCACCTGTCTTGAGAGACCACTTTTGTGTGGCCCAAAGGGCGGTCTCTCAAGACAGGTTCTACTGTAACCTGGAAAGGCTTGGAGATTTGTATACATTTTTGCTTCTCAATGGCAGTCAACATTCTGTCACTTTGCTGTTGTTTCTAGGCAAATCTTGGTTGCCTATACACATGTACAGTTAAAACTAGAAGTCCTGTCATGAAATGCGCACAAAAAGCATGTTGATATGCGCGTTAATGTTCGCATTATGGCCCAAGTAAAGCTATCAAATTCTGTACATATGGCCTGTGTAGAAGCATTGTTTCAGCCAATGGACCTCCGGGTAACCCGGAGGTCCATTGACAGAAACATTGCTTGTGTTTGCTATGAGTAACCAGGAGAACCTGTTGTGCTTTGGATGCCATTCAATATGGCAATTGTGCGCCTAGATAAGTGCACTATTCGTGACAGGACTTGTAGTTTTAACTGTATGCAGCCAAGACTTGCCTAGAAACAACTAGTAATGAAATGGTTAACTGGATAATCGGTTTGAAACCAGTTAGCTACATGTACCTAACCAATTAGAAAAACCTTCAACCGATTTAGTATCCAAAATATCGATGTTGATCTTCATTCCACGTTTAAAAAGTAGTAAATCTGCCGCTTCTCTCTTGTGACAGATTGCACATCGAAGCTGAGTTGTGCATATTGAGAAATAATTGACTTTGGTGTTGAAGATTTTGTTAATAAACAGCAGTTTCCGTGAGTAATCGCAGAAACTATTCCATAGTGTGTATACAAACGGACGTTCTCGAGTACTTGACAACGTTCGTTTGTACACACACTACGGAATAGTTTGAGAATACTGCTTTCCAATTCCTATAGTATTGATCACATATTCTGTGAAATAATGGCAATGGATAACCGGATGTTATCCGGTAAAAGCTCTCGGTTAGTCGGTTACGAAAATGAGACAACCGTTTCAGCCCTAGAAACAACTGCAAAGCAGCCAAAGCTTCTTGCAATTTAACTTCAAGCCTACTCATAAATTGCATGTTGGCATATCTGTTTTTGTTGCAGTAAAAAGTGATCAAAGTTTGAATAAAGCCCTGTAGGGTTACATGTACCAGTAAATACACAAAATGACACCTGCAATACATGTAGTAGCAGACGACACTTCTGAGAAAATAAATGTGCATTTGAACATTTTCATTTTTTCCAAAACATAGGTTGTGACCTCTCATTGGAACGAGCGTGATACGCTCGTTCCAATGAGAGTCATAACCCATGTTTCAGAAGGAAAAAATGAAAATATAAAAAGATTGAACAGTGATTTTCATGGAAAGCGCTGGCCGTTTTTTTCCGTTAGCTTAGGTAAAAGGTAGAGTTATATTTTCTATCTCTTGGATGCAAGTGGAAAATGTTTCTTGGGAAAACCTTGAATTTTGTCGGTTTTTCTCCTTGAAATTCCTTGAAAAAGCAATAAAAACCTCCTTGAAACTCCTGAAATTTGCTTAGAGGTTTGGTGCAGGGCACATGTGTGCAGAATGGATTTTCATTTTCCGCATGGTTTAGTGTTATTGTAGATGGGGATTTCATATAACAGGCGTGTAATAATATATATTCGGAGGCATCATTGCAGCCCACAGAAATTAGGAAATGCAATTTCATACAATCTTCAATAGGGCTGAACCACAGCTGACTTGGTAAGTCTGTGATCACCCCAAATCAGATCAATCTGATGACTTGATTAACAGGAGAATACAAATAACAGGAATTGGGGCATATTTCAGTTAAAACTAGAAGTCCTGTCACGAACAGGAGAATACAAATAACAGGAATTGGGGCATATTTCAGTTAAAACTAGAAGTCCTGTCACGAACTGTGTGCTTATCTAGCTTAATTGTGCGTTGGAATTGTGCGCAATTGGCTGCCATATCGAATGGCACCCAAAGCACAGCAGGTTCTCCTGGTTACACATAGCAAACACAGGCAATGTTTCTGCCAATGGACCTCTGAGTTACCCGGAGGTCCATTGGCTGAAACAGTGCTTGTGCACAGAACTTATGTACAGAATTTGATAGCCTTACTATGGTCATAACGCATAGATTAACACACAGATTGGCGTGCTATTTGTTCGCATTTCGTGACAGGACTTCTAGTTTTAACTGTACTGTCTCTGGTTAATCCCACCTGCGGCAACCGCGTTGTGTCCTTGGGCAAGACACTTCACCCCGATTGCCTACATGGGGGCACGATGACGTGTACTGCACGTCGATGGTGCGCATGTCTTCAACCAATCTAACCCTGCCTGTGCTGCGGTGCAGAGTTCAGAGTTACGATGTTGGGGAGCTGACAGCTGCTCGTCGTTGCTCGGTGGTTCTCTCCGGGTACTCCGGCTTCCTCCACCCGTAAAACTGTCACGGTCATGATTAGCCATTGTGCATAAGTATGTGACCTTAAACACCAATAAATAAATAAATATACTGTCTCTGGTTATAATCTCAGCATTTATTCTATTGTATCTTGCAGAGAATAAAACTTGGAATTCTGAGATAATCTATTTTACCATTCATATGGATATAACAAAGAGGACCGATTACAGTACCGTCATCAGGGATGGGTCCAAATCTATGGGTGGGCATTTTTCCATGTATATATAACCGAGATGGTCCACTACAGTTAAAACTAGAAGTCCTGTCACGAACTGCGCGCTTATCTAGGTTTAATTTCGCGTAGGAATTGCGCACAATTGCCACATCAAATGGCATCCAAAGCACGGCAGGTTCTCCTGGTTACTCATAGCAAACACAGGCAATGTTTCTGCCAATGGACCTCCGCGTTACCCGGAGGTCCATTGGCTGAAACATTGCTTGTGTTAAGGCCATATGTACAGAATTTGATAGCCATAATATGGTCATAACACGTAGATTAATGCGCAGATCAATGTGCTATTTGTGCGCATTTCATGACAGGACTTCTAGTTTTAACTGTATGACACCTAGAAAAATTTCGCCGATGAAGCTCCAGGGAAATCTTGCAACCCATGGATTTGAACTCCAAGAAGTGAAGCAGTGATTGTTTATTGTGATACCCAAGCACCATTTTTCTTGTAAAATACGACCCAGTCACTAATGTTTGGGGTGCTACAGTTAAAACTAGAAGTCCTGTCATGAACTGTGCGCTTATCTAGGCTTAATACATGTAGCGTGTAGGAATTGCGCGCTATTGCCATATCGAATGGCATCCAAAGAACGGCAGGTTCTCCTGGTTACTCCAAGTAAACACAGGCAATGTTTCTGCCAATGGACCTCCGGGTTACCCGGAGGTCCATTGGCTGAAACATTGCTTGTGAATAGACCATAAGTACAGAATTTGATAGGCTTACTATGGTCATAACGCGTAGATTAACGCACAGATTGGCATGCTATTTGTGCGCATTTCGTGACAGGACTTCTAGTTTTAACTGTACTGTCTCTGGTTAAAATCTCAGCATTTATTCTATTGTATCTTGCAGAGAATAAAATCTGGAATTCTGAGATAATCTATTTTACCATTCATCTGGTTATAACAAAGAGGACTGATTACAGTACAGTCATCATGGATGGGTCCAAATCTATGGGTGGGCATTTTTCCATGTATAAACGAGATGATCCATTATGACACCTAGCGAAATTTCCACCGATGAATCTCCAGGGAAATCTTGCAACCCATGGATTTGAACTCCAAGAAGTGAAGCAGTGATTGTTTATTGTGATACCCAAGCACCATTTTTCTGGTAAAATACGACCCAGTCACTAATGTTTGGGGTGCTACAGTTAAAACTAGAAGTCCTGTCATGAACTGTGCGCTTATCTAGGCTTAATACATGTAGCGTGTAGGAACTGCGCGCTATTGCCATATCGAATGGCATCCAAAGAACGGCAGGTTCTCCTGGTTACTCAAAGCAAACACAGGCAATATTTCTGCCAATGGACCTCCGGGTTACCCGGAGGTCCATTGGCTGAAACATTGCTTGTGAATAGACCATAAGTACAGAATTTGATAGGCTTACTATGGTCATAACGCGTAGATTAACGCACAGATTGGCATGCTATTTGTGCGCATTTCGTGACAGGACTTCTAGTTTTAACTGCACTGTCTCTGGTTATAATCTCAGCATTTATTCTATTGTATCTTGCAGAGAATAAAATCTGGAATTCTGAGATAATCTATTTTACCATTCATCTGAATATAACAAAGAGGACTGATTACAGTACAGTCATCATGGATGGGTCAAAATCTATGGGTGGGCATTTCTCCATGTATAAACGAGATGATCCATTATGACACCTAGCGAAATTTCCACCGATGAATCTCCAGGGAAATCTTGCAACCCATGGATTTGAACTCCAGGAAGTGGAGCAGTGCTTGTTTATTGTGGTACGCAAGCACCATTTTTCTGGTAAAATACGACCCAGTCGCTAATGTTTGAGGTGCTACAGTTAAAACTAGAAGACCTGTCATGAACTGTGCACTTATCTAGGCTTAATAGCGCGTAGGAATTGCGAGCTATTGCCATATCAAATGGCATCCAAAGAACGGCAGGTTCTCCTGTTTACTCAAAGCAAACACAGATGGGGATTTCATAGAACAGGTGTGTAATTTTAATGCCTTGTATTTAACGGAATCGGGTTACATGGAGGTCCATTGGCTGAAACATTGCTTGTGCACATGCCATATGTACAGAATTTGATAGCCTTACTATGGTCATAATGCACAGATTAGCACGCAGATCGACGTGCTATGTGCACATTTCATGACAGGACTTCTAGTTTTAACTGTAGTGAGTGTTTATTTTCATGGACAGGGTTGGTCACACTATCTGGTAAAAAGTTTCATTATTAATAGGGCTATCACAAGTAATCGATTGTCATCGGTCATGCCAAAATTGATTAGTATTTTTCGTTGTTGAAGAATCGGTAAATTTTACCCCGTTTAGGCGTCTCGTTTTATCCTTCCATGCTTGCACTTGTGTCATATCGATTAACCCATTCGCATACGTGTGTTGTTCTGTGTTTATTACATGCCTGCATGTCTATGAAAGCACTTATTAAAAAGTCAGCAATTCATTTGACAACTCATCCCCTGACTTCCAATGTGTTCTATGTGCCAGTATTAAAATAGCCAGTGTCTTTGTGTTCGTCCTTCCCACTTTGGTTTCCCAATGATAACTTTAGGTATGCAGTACGTGGAGAGTGGATTGTAACTAAATCACCCACGGAGTGGAGTTATCACCCATAACTTTCAAATTTTGTACATATCGACAAAAAACACAAGCAATGTTTCAGCCAATGGACCTCCGGGTTTAACCCGGAGGTCCATTGGCTGAAACTTTGCTGGTGCTGGTTATGCCTTGCAACAAATTTGCAATTATTTCTCGGGTGGAATCTCCACTCTGCGGGTGATTTAGTGATAATACACTCTCCACGTACTGTAGTTGACCAAATCAAACAAAATTTAGGGGCTTAAACTTTTAACTGATCTTTACTTTATCTCCATGTTGTGGTCACGATTATCCATTGTGCAGATGTATGTGACCTTAAACAACAATAAATAAATCATGTCACCTCTCAATGGAACAAGCTTGTTGAAATGAGTGGGTCATGTGATTTGGTTTTGTTAAAATTTGTTGGAAATTTCTTTCAACTGTGTAATTGGTAAATTATGTGGACGGATACGTCTCCTCTCTGCAGATCCTATTATAGATGTACATGTATTTTCACTAACAGTATAGCCACCAAATGGTTAGATGTGAATAGATACCAGCCGAAGAGAAAAGCGATATGAATTTCAACAAACACACCCAATAGAAAAGATAACGAATGTAATTTAGCCTGGTTCCCAAAAGGTTGTTTTGATTTTTTATCGATCCTTTTGATAAGTACAGTGTCAAACAAAACAAACAGACTCTTCACCTTTGGGTTTAAACATCAGAATGAAAATTTGTTTATTTAAATGAATTTTAATGCATGGGATGTATAATAAACACAAAACGCGGTATGTGTTTGAATCGGTGGGTGTTTTACTTAACTCTTTGGAATGGCGCATAATATGACTGTGCCATTCCAACAAGTTATGTACCGTAAAACACCCACCGATTCAAATACACATGTGCCCATTCTCACAAACAAATTTGCAGAGTAATACATAGACAATAAACATATAGTGTGTTTTTATATCTGTGTTATACAACAAGTTGAAATATGGTTTATTTTTTCGAGGCTTCGCCGAGAAAAAATAAACCATATTTCAACGAGTTGTATAACACAGATATAAAAACACACTATATGTTTATTGTTTTTATCTGATAACAAACAGACACCCGTCTCGTGCGTCTACCCGACTTATATATGCTTCCCACGGGCCTCCAAAGAAAACCAGTCTACGAGACAAAAGAAATAGGACAAGACGCATAGAGTTGTGTCCCTTACATTACAAAATCGATGCGGCTATTGTAAAGTGCGATTGCACTTCTTGCATCATGTAACTGCGCTGGAACAAAATAAATTTCAACTATTTTATTAACAGTAACAAAACGGTGTTTCAGTAGAGTTATTCTTTTTTTGACATAGTTCCAGTTTTCTTCCGTGTTTTATGCTGTAGTCCCAATATAACAAATAATTTTGCGTTTGTTTACAATTTTTACGAAGTGTTTTTTTTTCAGGTAGAGCAGACGAACTTTTAATTAGCGCAGTTCCACGAGTACTTTTGATCGAGGCCGTGACTATAAATAGTTCGCAGTCGCCGCATACTAATTACTATTAACATTCAAGTAATTTCTACCATTTTTTGAAGCAAAATTTTAGGTTGCCTTTATTGAAGCAAAATAAATAAGAAATGACACCATCAGAGGATTTTGACAAAGTGCAATAAGCGTACAATTAAAACCTGCCCTGTGATATAACGATGTTTCATGAATGAATGAATGAAAATGGAATTGAAAGAGGTCAGAGGTCGTTCGCATAAATTATAATTATATACAACACCCGTTGTATATACTTCAAGTATATACAACGGGTGTTATACTCTATGGTTATCAGATAAATGTATTTATTGTACATCTATAGAGTCAAGGAGTTTGCTTCTTTTGATATTGATCTTCAAACTTTTCTCGCACAGGGTCGAACCATGGTCAGTCATGCACGTCCTGGGACTCAGGGGGCCTGGCATACAGTGTTGGGCCAGCAGCCCCTGGTGGCCTCCTGCCTCTGCTGGGAGTCCACCAGCTGAGGATTGCAGTGAGGAATATACGTTCTGAAACGTGTTGACCCCAGGCAGAATACTTCAAAGTTATTACATTTTATGTTAAAATATCTAGCGTTAGCATGCCTATAGTTAAAACTAAAAGTCCTGTCCTGAAATGCGCACAAGTAGCACATCGATATACGCGTTAATCTACGCGATATGACCATAGTATGGTTATCAACTTCTGTAAATATGGCCTGTGCACAAGCAATGTTTCAGCCAATGGACCTCCGGGTAACCCGGAGGTCCATTGGCAGAAACATTGCCCGTGTTTGCTATGAGTAACCAGGAGAACCTGCCTTGCTTTGGATGCCTTTCGATATGGCAATTCCGCGAAATTCATACGCGCAATTAAGCCTAGATAAGCGCACATTTTGTGACAGGACTTCTAGTTTTAACTGTATATATTATCTAACTATGGCCACATATTTTCACGAATCTATTATCACGTGGACATGTGAAAATCATCATTCACAATGCTACTATCGAATTAATCTAGAATTTCTTCCTTTTCACTGTGGCCTCCAAATTTTATTGTTGGACCTGAACATTTATGTTTTAAATATAGAATACATGTACATGTATGTCCATAGTAGCTTGGGTACTAAATGTTCACCACTCATGGTGAAGTGGTGTAAACCGCGAGCCTTTGGCATGTGGTTAACACCACTTCATCACAAGTGGTGACCATTTGGTACACCAAGCTAATTTGGGTATACAGTAAAACCTGTCTTGAGAGACCACTGTCTTGAGAGACCACCTGTCTTGAGAGACCACATCTAACAGGCACCGATTGGTTTTACTCGTTTATGGACCTGCTATGGGAGACCACCTGTCTTGAGAGACCACCTGTCTTGAGAGACCACTGTGACCTGGTACCAACTTGTATTTTTATTCCATAATAGACCTGTCTTGAGAGACCGCCTCTTTGAAGACTGAAACCATGACAAAAACTTTCTACCTGTTCTGGAATTGGAAAATCCATTGTGGTTATACTAATATAATTAAAAGTATTAAAAGCTCTTAATTGGGTTGCAATTGATAACTCATTAAAGATTGAGATATTTTTATAAGACCCCTGTGAAAAGATTAGGATTACTGCTGAATAAACAATTTCATACATACCTGAAATGTGACAGATAGGAATAAAAATAAATTTGTGTTGAAAATCTTTTTGTAACAAATTGAAATGGACTGTTATAAAAATTATAAAAATAAATTAGTGTTGAAAATCTTCAATGAAGATTTTCAACACTAATTTATTTTTATAATTTTTATAACAGTCCATTTCAATTTGTTACAAAAACTTCATAAAAAAGAACTACAAAGTAATTACAAAAATCCATTCTTCTCCATTTCTGAATTTTGTGGTTGGTTATTCACTGACTTGAGAAAACCTGAAACCTGTTATGAGAGACCACCTGTTTTGAGAGACCACTTTTGTGTGGCCCAAAGGGTGGTCTCTCAAGACAGGTTCTACTGTATTTTATTCATACCATGATTGTCAGATTAATAAGAATTTGAATGTTAATTAATCAATATTCACTCATGCAAATGTGTTTTTGTTTACATGAGCACCGGTGGTCGGTACTTCCGCTGGCAATTTTATCACCGAAATGAAATAGAAAATGAAACATGCAAATTTTTTCATTTTAATAGCATAAGAACATACTATTTCGATCTATGGATGCTTTATTAACATGAGACAATGTTCTGTCTATTTACCTTGATCGTCATCTCAACATGATTGTTAACACTGTTGAGCAATATTTTTTCTTTCTTTAGAACATTGTGCTGCAGTCAAGTGTGAAGAACTGAGACAGATATTTGATATGACCATGTGAACATGTCTTGATATTCCACAACAGCCACAGTCTTTAGTGGAGGACATTTAAAATGAAGAAAGCAAATAAAGCAAACAACCTTGATGTTTGTGTTAGAATTTAATGACTTCAAAAGGTAATTTATCAAGACATACATAATGGATGATTGGCGCTGGCTTTATATTCAGACCAGCAAGTTTATATAATCTTTGATATGAGCTATTGGCATTTTGGGGAGTTTCATGTATACATGTAGTCCACAGTTAAAATGTTAGAAAGCCAGATGTTACGATGGATATGAGGAATGACACTGGTGAAAAACCATTCAGCTGTCACATCTGTGAAAAATCTGTTAATGAAGCATCAGATCTTACTGAACATATAAAAATTCACATTAATGAAAAATCATCTACTTTTATTCCTGTCGATTATGTGAAGTCATTCACTAAAGAATCAGAAGAAGACAAAGGAGAAAAGCCATTTATTTGTGAAGAATCAAAACTGAATAAACATACAAAATTTCACACCGGCAAGAAGCCATTTATTTGTGGTGAATGCGACAAGTCGTTCATTGAAGAATGGGAGCTAACTGAACACACAAGAGTTCACACTGATGAGAAGCAATTTATTTGTGATGATTGTCACGAGTCATTTATTAAGAAATCAGAACTCAGCAGACACAAAAGACTTCACAATGATGAGAAGCCATTCATTTGTGACCTCTGTGACAAGCCATTCAAGAGAAAATCAGATCTTAGAAGACACTTGAGAATACATACTGGTGAAAAACCCTTTATTTGTGACCTATGTGACAAGGCTTTTGTTTCCAAACCTGAACTTACCAAACATACAGGAATTCACACAGGTGTAAAGGAAAAAACAGTTATTTGTGATGTTTGTGGCAAACTTTTTAGTAGAATAGCATACCTTGCAATACATTTAAATACCCATACAGGTAAAAAATCTTATCGCTGTGACATTTGTGAGAAATGTTTTGGAACAAAATCTGATCTTAATAAACATACAAGAACTCACACTGGTGAAAAACCATTCAAGTGTGATATTTGTGACAAGTCTTTCACTCAAAGTTCACACCTTACTGGACATATGAGAAAACATACTGGTGAAAAGTCAAGTGCCGATAAAAAATTAAAGAAATGTGACATTTGTGGTAAATGTTTTAGTCAAGCATGGAATCTTACTGCACATATGATGATACACACAGGTGAAAAACCATTTACATGTGATATTTGTGAAATGTCATTCAGTCAGAATGCATATCTTACTAGACACATGAGGTCTCACACTGGTGAAAAACCCTTCATTTGTGACATATGTGACAAGTCTTACTGTAAAGGATCTAATCTCAAAAAGCACATGCTGGTACATGCAGGAGAGAAGGCATAATATTTGTCATAAACCTTTCTATAGTGCACCAAATACAATATGCAGGCTTTAAAATCTGTTCCTGTTCATGAGAATTGGGTTCGATTATCATGAATTCCATCCCTGTGGGAACCCCGGGAAGTAAGCAGCACTTGTTTACTGTGGTAAACCAGTTCCGCTTTACTAGTAAAATAGGACCCAGTCACCAATGCTTGGAGTGAAAGTCTCTAAAATGGGCAACATATTGATCAACGATTGACTAAACTTGACTTCATCTCCATGTTGTGTCACGATTAGCCATAGTGCATAAATATGTGACGTTAACCACCAACAAACAAACAAACATCATGAATTCCTGCTGCAAGAATCAATTTTCAGTTCTTAAATACGAGCACATATTCTATAGTCCACAGTAAAAATCAAACCTCATATTTATATAATCACGATTGCCCATGTAGGGGCATGGTGGCACAGTGTATTATTAGTCCCCTACAGAAACTGTAAGGGGCCTATAGGATTGCACTCCGTCCGTCTGTCTGTCCGTCTGTCTGTCTGTTTTTTATGTTACCACCTATCCCTCCAACATGCTTTAAGCTACACCTTTCATATTTGGTACATGGATAAATGGTTCTGAGGGGATGATGCACGCTCAAAAATTTTTTTTTTCAAAATCCAAGATGGCGGAATGGCGGCCATTTTTGTTGTGTTTTTTAAGCTTTTTTTCTCTATTTTCATGTTACCACCCCTCCCACCAACATGGTTCAAGCTACACCTTTCATATTTGGTACATGGATAAATGGTTCTGAGGGGATGATGCACGCTCAAAATTTGTTTTTCAAAATTCAAGATGGCGGAATGGTGGCCATTTTTGTTGTGTTTTTTAAGCTTTTTTTTCTCTATTTTCATGTTACCACCCCTCTCACCAACATGGTTCAAGCTACACCTTTCATATTTGGTACATGGTTAAATGGTTCTGAGGGGATGATGCACGCTCAAAATTTTTTTTTCAAAATCAAAGATGGCAGAATGGCGTCCGTTTTTGTTGTATTTTTTAAGCTTTTTTTCTCTGTTTTCATGTTACCACCCCTCCCACCAACATGGTTCAAGCTACACCTTTCAAATTTGGTACATGGATAAATGGTTCTGAGGGGTTGATGCACACTCAAAATTTTTTTTTCAAAATCCAAGATGGCGGAATGGCGGCCATTTTTGTTGTGTTTTTTAAGCTTTTTTTCTCTGTTTTCATGTTACCACCCCTCCCACCAACATGGTTCAAGACCTTTCTTATTTGTTACATGGATAAATGGTTCTGAGGGGATGATGCACGCTCAAAAGTTTTTTTCAAAATCCAAGATGGCAGAATGGCGGCAATTTTTATTGTGTTTTTTAAGCTTTTTTTTCTCTATTTTCATGTTACCACCCCTCCCACCAATATGGTTCAAGCTACACTTTGCATATTTGGCACATGGATAGAGGGTTGGGAGGGGATGATGCACGTTCAATATTTTTTCTTCAAAATCCAAGATGGCGGCATGGCGGCCATTTTTGTTGTGTTTTTTAAGCTTTTTTCTTTATTTTATTTTACCACCCCTCACTCCAACATGGTTCAAGCTACACTTTTTATATCTGGCACATGGATAAAGGGGTTGTGAGGGGATTATGCATGCTCAATATGTTTTTTTTCAAAATCAAACATCTATCTGTCTGTCCGTCTGTCTGTTTTTATGTTACCACCTCTCCCTCTAATATGCTTCAAGCTACACCTTTCATATTTGGTACATGGATAAATGGTTCTGAGGGGATGATGCACAGTCAATATTTATTCAAATACACTCAAATTTTTTTTTTCAAAATCCAAGATGGCAGAATGGCGGCCATTATTGTTGTGTTTTTTAAGCTTTTTTCTCTATTTTATGTTACCACCTCTCCCTCTAATATGCTTCAAGCTACACCTTTCATATTCGGTACATGGATAAATGGTTCTGAGGGGATGATGCACAGTCAATATTGATTCAAATACGCTCAAATTTTTTTTTTTCAAAATCCAAGATGGCAGAATGCCGGCCATTATTGTTGTGTTTTTTAAGCTTTTTTCTCTATTTTATGTTACCACCCCTCCCTCCAACATGGTTCAAGCTACGCCTTTCATATATGGTACATGGATAAAGGGTTGTGAGGGGATTATGCACACTCAATATTTTTTTTCAAAATCCAAGATGCTTATATACTCTAGTGTCTCCTGTGACAAAAACACCTTATGTCACAGAAGCGCCGTAGGGGACTAATACCACCTCGGTGGTCAAACACTTGTTAAAGGTGCACTGTACGCCGATGATGCACTTGTCTTTAACCAATTCTAACCCTGCTTGTGTGAAGTTAGTATGTTGAGGAGCCTGGCAGTTGCTTGGTAGTTCTGAATGTCTGAAAGTTTCAGTGAAATCTGTTCAATAGTTTAAGAGCAGATCTGTACAGAATGTCAATTGAATTTGATAAAGTTCTTTTTATACGCCCGTATAAAAAATGGTTGTATTATGTTATCAGTCTGTCTGTCCGTAAACAATTTGGTTTCTGTTCATTTAAAGTCGAACGCCTTGATGGATCGACATCAAACTTTCAGAAGTTGTTTTTAGCATTAAAATACAGGTCAAGTTTGATATTGGTATTTCTCAGTCCATCTGCTGCAGAGATATGGCCCTTTGAAAACACAATTTTTCTAAAAAAAAATTGGTTTCCGTTCATTTAAAGCCGAAAGCCTTGACGGATTGACACCAAATTTTTCAGATGTATTTAGCAATGAAATACAGGTTAAGTTCGATATTGGTGTTTCTCAGTCCATCCACTGCAGAGTTATGGCTCTTTGAAAACACAATCTTTCGAAAAAAATTGGTTTCCCTTCATTTAAAGTTGAACGCCTTGACGGATCGACATCAAACTTTCAGACGTTGTTTGTAGCAATAAAATACAGGTCAAGTTCGATATTGGTGTTTCTCAGTCCATCCACTGCAGAGTTATGGCCCTTTGAAAACACAATTTTTGAAAAAAAATTGGTTTCCGTTCATTTAAAGCCGAACGCCTTGACGGATTGACACCAAATTTTTCAGATGGTGATTTTATACACCCGTTTGAAAAACGGGACGTATTATGTGAATGGTCTCTCCACCCGTCTGTCTGTCTGTCCATCCATGGACACATTTCGTTTCCGGACGATAACTTTAGTTGTAATGGTTTGAGCTGAGTTAAATTTGGCATGTGGATTTAGTATGACAAACTACGGGATGGGTTCAATTTCCATTTCTAGCGGCCCATTTGCAGTAGAGTTATGGCCCTTTATGGGAATTTAGCCCAACTTTTCGTTTCCGGACGATAACTTTAGTTTGCCTTGACCAATTTATTTCAAATTTTCAGTTTTTTTTTGTTTCTGACCACAAAATACAGCTCAAGTTCACTTTTGACCACAATCGCATATCTCTTTCCAGAGTTATTCTCCTTGAATGATTGCAAATTTGTGGTTTCCGGGTGATAACTTTTGTTTGCCTTGACCGTTTTTTTTTCAAATTCTCAGATTTTGTTTTTGACCACAAAGCACAGCTCAAGTTCACCTTTGGCCATAATCACATGTACCGTTCCATAGTTATTTCCTTTGAATGATTGCAAATTTGTGAATTATGTGGTTTCTGGATGATAACTTTAGTTTGTCTTGACTAATTTGTTTCAAATTCTCAGATTTTGTTTATGACTACAAAGCACAGCTCAAGTTCACTTTCGGCCAAAATCGCATGTACCTTTCCAGAGTTATTCCTCTTGAATTTGTGCATTTTGTGTTCTCCTGATTATAACTTTAGTATGGCCAAACTGATTTTTTATACACCTGTTGAAAAAACAATGAATTATGGAATCAGTCTGTCTGTCTGTCCATTTGTCCATCCATCGGTCTGTCCATTCATCAACATTTGGTTTCCAGATGATAACTTTAGTATTTTTTTTTTCAATTAACTCCTAAACTTGGTATGTGGTTTAATCAAAACAAAAGACAGGTCAAGTTCGAATATGGGGTCAGTTCAACTTCGAACTTCCCCTGAATTATGGACCTTGTTGGACATAGAATGCATCAAATATTTGGTTTCCGGATGATAACTTTTATTATTTGTTTTCCGATTGGTTTCAAACTTGGTATGTTGTTTAATCACAACAAAATACAGGTCAAGATCGAATATGGGGTTGGTCCAAACAGTTTTCACCCTCACCCCATCCTTACCCCAACCCTTCAAAGATACAAAACGGGTGTATATTGTCCCCCTTGTTTCATTATGGGAAACTGTAAAAAAGAAAATATCTGAAAAACAAAATAGGAGGTGCCCATCTTCAATGTATGTAAAAGAATGTCTGAGAGTTTCAAGGAAATCCGTTCACTGGTTTAAGAGGAGTTGCGGATAGCAGATGTGTACCTCCCTCCAAAACCCACCCCCCCCCACCCCCCAAGCATAACACCCTTTAGCATAACAGGCGGACGGACGGACGGACGGACGGACGTATGTCGGAATATGAAAATATCTGAAAGAAAAATAGGAGGTGCATATCTTCAGTGTATGTAAAAAAATGTCTGAGAGTTCCAATGGAGTTTGTTCAATGGTTTGAGAGAAGTAGTGGATAGCAGATCTATACCCCTCCCTATTAAAACCTGAATTGACAAAGACCATTTTTGAATATGGGGAACTGTAAATATGAAAATATCTGAAAAGAAAATAGGAGGTGCACATCTTCAGTGTATGTAAAAGAATGTCTGAAGGTTTCAATGAAATCTGTTCAATGGTTTAAGAGGAGTTGAGGATAGCAGATCTGTACAGAATGTCAATTGAATTTGACAAAGTTGATTTTTCAATATGGGAAACTGTAAAAATGAAAATATCTGAAAAGAAAATAGGAGGTGCACATCTTCAATGTATGTAAAAGAACGTCTGAGAGTTTCAATGAAATCCGTTCACTGGTTTAGGAGGAGTTGCGGATAGCAGATGTGTCCTCCCCTAAAGCGTAATGGACGGACCTACAGACAAATGGAACACTATATACTGTACCACCCACTTTTCAAGTCAGTGGTGTAATAAATAACTTATTTGCTTGGTAAACAGATGTATAATTTCATTTCCAACTGTGCCCCTTCTCCACCCCATTGTACTCTCGTGCACTAATTGGTCTGCTTCTAGATATTCACTTTTCCTTCTCTCTCACTTGGTTTTTCTTTATTTGCCCCACAATTGCAAAAGTCTAAAAACCTCTAGTTTCAAAGCATCTATTACAATTAATTTTTGTATCTTGCACAGCTTGCCAAAAGCTAACAATCTTTGGATGGAGACAGAGAACATAAGCATCATGCTTACTGCTGAATCATTTTCAGGTTTTGTGTTATGTGACATATAATTTTGTTATACATGTATGTACATGTACATGTATATATGTTTTCATAACAGACTGAAGTAAAATATTGTTTAAATTAATCTGACTGAGACTTTCACCAATTCAATCTTGTTTGACTGAGCTCTATCATACAAGATTCAATTGGCTCAATTCCTAGCTGCATTATGGGGAAAATTTGCAGCTTGAAATTTTCATATTTAATTGTCCCCCGACCCTTCGGGGGACTATTGTAATCAGCAGTGTCCGTCCGTCCGTCCGTCCATCCGTCCGTCCGTCACACCCTTGTCCGGATGATAACTTTAGTTTGGATGATTTTACTGAAACTAAATTTGGTATGTGTCTTACTTGGGTGGAAATGCAGGTCAAGTTCGAAAATGGGCACACTCCACTGATTTCTACTGGATTTATTCCCCTTTTTCGACTTAAAAAATACAGTTTTTGTGTTGTCCAGATGATAACTTTAGTTAGGATCATTTGATTGAAACGAAATTTAGTATGCCGCTTATTTGGGTGGAAATGCAGGTCAAGTTAAAAAATGGGCACGCTCCACTGATTTTTACTGGATTTATTCCCCTTTTTCGACTTAAAAAATACGGTTTTTGTGTTGTCCGGATGATAACTTTACTTTGGATCATTTGATTGAAACGAAACTAAGTATGTGGTTTAATTGGTTGGAAATACAGGTCAAGTTAAAAAATGGCCATGCTCTGTCTATTTTTACAGGAGTTATTCCCTTTTTTCGACTTATAAAATACACTTTTTGTGTTGTCCGGATGATAACTTTACTTTTGATCATTTGATTGAAATTAACGCCCTTAACCTCTCATAAAGACCATGCTCTTGGAACAAATTGCATCCTAACAGCTCCCTTGAATTTGCCATCTGGGTCGGGGGACCGGGGGCGTTGCCCTTGTTATTTGTTGATGTTTAAGGTCACATATTTCTGCACAATGGCTAATCATGAAATGGGGGAGCGCGGTGGCTCAGTAGGTAGAGGTGCAGGCTGCAAGCCGAGAGGTCCTCGGTTCGAATCCCACCTGTGGCAACCGCGTTGTGTCCTTGGGCAAGACACTTCATCTTCATTGCCCACGTGGGGGCACGATGACGCCGTGTACTAAGGCGTACTGCACGTTGATGGTACGCATGTCTTCAACCAATCCAACCCTGCCTGTGCTGCAGTGCGGAGTTACGATGTTGGGGAGCTGGCAACTGCTCGTCGTTGCTCGGTGGTTCTCTCCGGGGTACTCCGGCTTCCTCCACCCATAAAACTGTCACGGTGATGATTAGTCATTGTGCATAATATGTGACCTTAAACATCCATAAATAAATAATAATAATAAATATTTTTTTAAGTTGAAAATTAAAATTTAAAATATTGAATTTTGATATTGCTCCCATGTTAATGATATATCATATTGCATGTGACTGTATAATGCATGAATTTTTTATCTACACATTTTAATCCTATCAACACTGAGCACTTAGTTGAGATCATTCAATAATATACCATCATCAGCAAATGGACAAATTCATTCTACTTTTGTGGAGAGACTCAGTAATAAGTTAATTCTACAGCCCTGTATGGCCCACAGCCACCCATACCTATGGGCTGTAGGATTAAATCATCACTCATCTTCTGTAATGTTAACATACAGTAAAATTGCTGTGAAATGGTCATAATCCATTAGTGGGCAGTGACGTCCACGCATATACAGTTAAAACTAGAAACTCTGTCATGAAATGCGCACAAATAGCACGTTTATCTGCACGCTAATCTACGCGTTATGACCATATTATGGCTATCAAATTCTGTACATATGGCCTTAACACAAGCAATATTTCAGCCAATGGACCTCCGGGTAACCCGGAGGTCCATTGGCAGAAACATTGCCTGTGTTTGCTATGAGTAACCAGGAGAACCCGCAGTGCTTTGGATGCCATTTGATGTGGCAATTGCGCGCAATTCCTATGCGCAATTAAGCCTAGATAAGCACGCAGTTCGTGACAGGACTTATAGTTTTAACTGTATTTACCAGGTTATAGGAAATATCATCAGCAAAATTTTAATTGATGAAGCACCGGGTTGCACCGGGGCGGGTTGTACCCGGGTTGTACCTGGTGCTTCATTAATTGAATTTTTTATGATTATTCCTATAATTAGTGTTTGGAATCTAATATTGTGTCATTGGAAATGTTGCCCATCAGTGAAAAATGATCAGTCCACAGTGGTCTTACTGTATTGTTCATTTTGTCTTCCATTTGTCAACTGCCAGTATTTTATTATGCACCCCCAAAAAAATTGGGTGTTAGCATTTTATCACCGCCCTGTCCATCTGTCAAATGGCTTCTGGGGGTGATAACTCTAGTTTGCTTGATGTATGACCTTATAATTTCGCAACTTTACTGCCAACAATGAAATGCAGGTCAAGTTCGATTTTCCCCATTACGGCATTCACCATTCCAGAGTTATTTACCTTGAAATGTCATAAAATGGTAAAATCAGTGGTTTGCGGATAATTCCAGTTTTCTTTGATGTACGACCATATAATTGTGCAACATTACTACCTACTGTGAAATGCAAGTCAAGTTCCATTTTCACCATTATGGCATTTACTGATCCACAGTTTTGTGCCTTGCAATGTGGCAATTTAACACAATAAAAGTTTTCTTATGGTATTCTTATGGTATCAAACCTGCTTATACATTCAACCTAAATAAGCAGTGAGCTATCTTCAAAGGCCACTTTAATCTACTGTCCAAGGATCTTTTAATACAGGTTTACTGTGTACTTTACTCTTATCCTTCCACGTTTTTGTATTTTTTATGCCCGAGACCCTCTTGTCGGCATTATGTTTTCACCATGTCTGTCCATCTGTAAACTTTTGGTTTCCATCCATTAACTAAAGAACCGCTTATTTGTTCAAATCATAATTGTAGGGTTTACTTGTAGATGACTAGACAATGCCACCTTTCGATTCTGGTCCAGCTGGCCAGTTCAATATGGTCACCATATTGAATTTGGTTTCCATCCAATAACTAATGAATGCTGACTTGAATAATTTTTAGTTTTTAATGATGCATTGTTGGTGTCTAGAGGAAGCTTCCTTTCAATGTTGGACCAGTCAGCTGAACCCAGATGGCCACCAATTCTTTATGGCTTCCATGGCAGCCATCTTGAATTTGGTTTCCGTCCATTAACTATTGAATACTGTCTCATATCAATTTCATTTTTTGTGATGCAGTGTTGGTGTCTAGAGGAAGCTTCCTTTTGATTTTGGTTATGCCCCTCAGACTTACCTACCCTTTTATGACACTGTTGGGGACGTATGCCAGACTTTACATTGCTCTTCTTTTTATATGATTTAAAGCATTTCACAGTTCTGCATTTGAAAAAAATCAGAATGTTGTTTCTCTCAGCTTGCATTTCAGGGCACATCTGTTGGTTATGCCAATTTTTTACTTCTTTATGTTGATACTTATTGTTGAGATAAAATGAGATATTAAGTTTTTACACTACATGTACAGTTAAAACTAGAAGTCCTGCCATGAAATGCGCACAAATAGCATGTTGATCTGCACGCTAATCTACACGTTATGACCATAGTAAAGCTATCATATTCTGTACATATGGCCTGTGCACAAGCAATGTTTCAGCCAATGGACCTCCGGGTTTCCGGAGGTCCATTGGCAGAAACATTGCCTGTGTTTGCTTTGAGTAACCAGGAGAACATGCCATTCTTTGGATGCCATTCGTTATGGCAATAGCGTGCAATTCCTACGCGCTGTTAAGCCTAGATAAACACTGTTAAGCCTAGATAAGCGCTATTAAGCCTAGATAAGCCTAGATAAGCAGTATTAAGCCTAGATATGCACACAGATCATGACAGGACTTCTAGTTTTAACTGTATATTGAAAATTATTGAAAAGTTTATTTGTGTGATACATACACTTGGTGTTAATAAAATTGAATTGTGAGTCAAGTGTATGTATGAGTATGATAATATTTCTGACAAATCCAACTTGTCCACCTGTCATACAGTTAATACTAGAAGTCCTGTCACGAACTGTGCACTTATCTAGGCTTAATTGCACGTAGGAATTGTGTGCAATTGCCATATCAAATGGCATCCAAAGCACGGCAGGTTCTCCTGGTTACTCATAGCAAACACAGGCAGTGTTTCTGCCACTGGACCTCTGGGTTACCCGGAGGTCCATTGGCTGAAACATTGCTTGTACACAGACCGTATGTACAGAATTTGATAGCCTTACTATGGTCATAATGCGTAGATTAACGCACAGATCGACGTGCTATTTCTTATCAGCCTACTGACAATTGTTTACTACAGGCTTGCACTACAGTGGAAGTCCCTAACTCGGATAAAATACTCTCTATTTTTGTCTTTCCCAAGCAATTTGGGAAAGAAAAGTGGTGCAAAAGCTTAGCACCAAGAAAAAATAAGCCAAAACTGGGTCGAGTGCAACCGGCGCAGACCCAATACGGGACGCTCTCTCCCAAGTACAACTCCACGACTTCCGTTGCCAGTGCGCATATACCGTCTCTAAAGACTCATTCTTTTTATCATCCGCTTCGTGCGAGATGTTTTTGCACGCTTATCAGTGTTTATCCAGCTCGTTGTTTGATGATTCCTGATTCATAGTGCATCAGAGTATCCTTTGTATTCTCAGGAACAGTTTTCTTTATATTCTCTTCAATATTATATATCCATAATGTATTTTAATTGTTCTCTCTCGAGTCGCGCGCGAATTTCGTGTGCCATGCGGTTCGGACTCATTATTTTTCACAATTATTGTTAATGCTTTATTTGCTGAATTTCTAATTGTGTTAGAGTTAGGTGTTAGTGGGGTACCACTCCTACAGTTTTTCTTCTTTCTTTTGAGAGTAGTCATCCTGTTGTGTGGTTCCCGGTCGACCGTCTGGGGTCTTTGTTTCTGTCACCTTTCTCTCTTCTTTGGGGGTGTTCTTCTGTTTTCTGATTTCACCTTCTTTGCTCCTCTCACCTCTATCATGCCCAGGACAATTCATTGTGGGCCATGTCTGCTGCCAAAGCATGTGGACGATTTACATTCTTCTTGTTCCTCCTGTAATGGGTGTTCGGCCGAGCGGCCATGTGGTGTCTGTGGATCATGGTCATCCACTTTCTGGGCGTCAGTTAACCGTGTCGTTCGTTCTTGTGGCCGTGCCTCCCACTCCCGCGGGAAAGGAGAACGTGGTCGTTCGGGGGCTCCCGAGCCGACCTTGTCTGGTGAGAGTTATTCCTCCCCCGTGGGGGATGTGCAGTCTTTTCCTGTAGTGGATACTGCGGGAGCCGTTGAGTGTTCTGGTGAAGAGGTGCCTGGTTCCGGGACTATGGTTCCCCTCCAGTCGACATCTGAGGCTGTCACTAGGGTTGTGACTCCTCCTTTGGAGCCGAGCAGGTGTGCTCTCTGCACTATTCCACCAGCCTCAACGACTCCCGACGTATCTACTACTACTGCTGGTCCACCTGCTTCGGCATCAGTTTCAGCCGGCCTCGGCATTTCGCTGCAGGGGACTGCAGGAATGTCTGGTACTGTAGACGTGGGATATCGGCCTCAGCCTTCCCTGACTTCAACTCGGCGAAGTTGGAAGGGGCTGCCGGCCAAACCCATCTCTGTGGTCTCTACGCCGTCGAGCACCACAGTTGTGTCTTTGGATTCGGATGTTCTTAGTGGAGACACTATGAACTCCGTGGCATTTCCGTCCACTCATTCTGGCCACACGACCAGTTTTGGGGGACCAGTGCCTTTTGTGCAGCCTGGACCTTCTGCCCCGCAGAGGTCCGCGGTGACTCTCATGAGTTCTCGCTATATTGATCCTCGGGGTGCCTCGTACTCCTATACACGTCTGCCTTCAGATGTTTCGGCTGCCGCCCGTCGTCCCGTGTCGGGTGTTTTGGAGGATCGTGACCCTTCGCTGGTTAAGAGGGTCAGAGGTGAAGCCACTTTGCCGGTTCGCTCTCCTGTCGAACCGGCCAGTACGGGCAGTAAGCTTAGGGAGGCCCTCTCCTTACTCACTGAGGTTCTATCAAAGAGCCTTCCTGTTGCTTCCAGCGAGGCAACGAGTGGTTTCCAGGCGCCTCCTATGGCGCTGCCTTCCGGGATTGGAAACAGGCTGGTTTCTGATTCCCCTGGTGTCCCGACACCATGGGAGGCGTCGGCTGGTTTGCCCACGATGGGCTATGTGTCTTCCGACTCTGGGGAGGAGTCTGACATTCTTGATGTCGAGGGCCAGCAGTCTTCGGACTTGGGGGCAGCTCTTGACTTTGTGTTTGGGTTTCTGCCTGATCTCAAACCTACTAACCAGCCGACGGTGTCAGCCAGGCCGCGATCATCGGTCGCACGCCTACAGCCTATGGAGCAACCTGCTTCTGGGCGCCTTCGACCGTGCCAGTCGGTACAGGTGGTTGAAGCTTTTTCAGCATTGGACTCCAAGCTGAATTCCAAGGCTCTGAAGACTTCGTTCTTCACCAGGGTTGACACCTTTTTGCCTCCTGTGCGTTATCGTTCCTACGATTCCGCCAATCCGTCGGTCTGCCAGACTTTGACGGTTCTGGATCAGGACTCCACTTCCCTCGGGCTTTCCAAGTCCAAGTCTGTCGTCATTCCAATGACGACTCTGGAGTCCACGTTGGGCTTATCAAGAGAGATGCTTGGCATGCTTTCTCTCTCAGATCGCGCCATCTCAGCTTTGGCTGCTTATCTGCCTCCAGATAAGTTTGACGAGGTACAGGCTCCTTTACGTGTGCTGTCCAAGGCGCTTATGCATCTTACTCACACGCATGCCTGTAACACTGCTAATCTGGAATTAGTTCGAAGGGACGCTGTGCTGGACACAGGACGATCCCTTCCCGAGGAGCAGCGTGTTGCTCTTTGATCTGCTTCTTTGGCAGGTCCGCAACTTTTCCATGGTTCCGTGTCTACGGTCCGGGATGACGTCCTATGTCATTCCAAGGATCAGCTGCTGTTTCGTCAGCTTGATCAGCCTTCTAGGGGAGGCAATGGCCATTCCAAGCCTAACAAGTACCCTTCTGCTTCCTCTGTGAAGCAAAAGGTTGGTCCTTCTGCCGCCGCCTCTACTTCTTACTCAAGGGGTAAGGGTAAAGGTCGGCAGAATCGAGGGAAGTCTCAGGATTCTTCATTTAGTAGAGGAGGTGGTTTCTGCTCTCGCGGGCCTCGTCGGGGCTCGAAATGAAGGTCCTCACCTCGACTCGTCCCAGGTTGGAGGAAGGATAGCAGAGTTCGCAGACCATTGGGCCACCATCACACCCGATCCGTGGGTGTTAGATGTTGTTCTGTCTGGGCTGCGAATATCCTTCCGTCGGCACCCCACTCTGTCAAGGGTGCCTCTTCCAACCACAGTCCCTTCAGACGTTCTACGTCGGGAACTTTTCTCCACGGAGATTGGCAATCTCCTGGCAAAGGGGGCGATCGAGGTCGTCAAGAACATTCAGTCAGTGGGTTTCTATTCCCGCCTGTTCTTGGTGCCGAAGAAGGACGGCCGACTCCGACCAGTTTCGATCTGAGTATCCTGAACCAGTCTATCATTGCTCCCAAGTTCAGCATGGAGACTTTCAGGTCGGTCCGCCAATCAATTCACCCGGGAGATTTCGCTGCCAGCATCGACCTGCGAGACGCTTACTTCCACGTTCCGATGCATCGGGCGTCACGGAAGCATCTCAGGTTCGCTTTTCTGAGGCGAGTTCACCAGTTCAAGGCCATGCCTTTCGGCCTCAACCTGGCTCCTTGGGCCTTCACCAAACAGATGTCGCATGTGATAGCGTTCCATTGCACACAGTCCAGGGTGACTACTTCGGCATATCTTGACGATATCCTCCAGAGGCATTCCAATGCTGCCTTACTGGAGTCGGATGTCGCCACTCTGTTGAGCTTGCTCACGTCGCCAGGATTCAGAGTCAACGAGGAGAAGTCGGGCCTGGTCCCTTCTCAGTCGTTATGTCATCTGTGGATGGCTTTCCAAACCCAATTCAATTTGGTAGCGGTTCCCCAGGCCAAGGCTGTGATTCTCTCAGCTTTTGCTCTGACTCTGTTCCAGTCCACGTCCGCGACCGCTCGGAGTTTTCTCCGGCTGATCGGTCTCTGCGGTTCAGTGACGGATCTCATTCCTCTAGGTCGGCTGCGTGTCAGACCTCTCCAACACTTTCTGCTCAGTCGTTGGAGGCCGAATGTAGATTCTCTGGATCAGGTGCTTCCGTTTCCGGAATCTCTGTATCCTCACCTTCTTCCCTGGACAGATGTTCAGTGGATTACACAGGGTGTTCCATTGGACTTACCCATGTCCGATCGCGTTCTGACGGCAGATGCCAGCGATCTTGGATGGGGTGCGACGTTGGATCCTCTCGGTCTTTCCCTACACGGGAAGTGGGACCAGGATCAAGCAGCTCTACACATCAACCAGAAGGAGCTTCTTGCTCTCCTTCTGAGTTTCAGGCAGTGGATCCTCACCTGTCGAATCGTCAGGTCCTTCTGCTGTCCGACAATTCGACAGTGGTTGCTTACATTCGGAACCAGGGCGGCACGCACTCGGTTCCGATGTACGAACTAGCTCGGGATCTTCTACTGCTCGCTCAGGATGTTCACGCCGGAGTGGTTGTTCGTCACATTCCCGGTCGTCTGAACGTCCTAGCCGACTCCCTGTCCCGACAGGGCAGGGTTATTTCCACCGAGTGGATGCTCCACAGGGCAGTGTTCCAGTCGCTTTGCGATCTCTGGGGACGTCCCCACATCGACCTCTTTGCGACTCGTTGGAACCATCAGGTGGACACTTTCGTGTCCCCGTGTCCAGATCCTCTGCCTTTTGCCGTGGACGCTCTGTCACTCGATTGGAACGGTCTAGTCGGCTACGCCTTCCCGCCGGTTCCGATTCTACCTCAAGTTCTAGCCAAAATTCGAACCTGCAGTTGTCGAATCATTCTGATCGCTCCCCTGTCGCCTCAGCGGGTGTGGATCAATCAGCTCCGCTCGCTGATGGCGGCGGTTCCGGCACGTCTCCCGCTACGTCGCGAGCTTCTTTGTCAAGGTCGCCCGAGGAGGTTTCACGTCGACCCGACTTCATTGTACCTTCACTCATATCTTTTGTCAGGTCCTGTCTCCTCCGTAGAGGTTTTTCCAGACGAGCAGTGGAGTGCATTTCTTCTTCAAGGAGGCACTCCACTGGTTTAGCTTATGCAGCTAAATGGAAGGTTTTCTGTCGATGGTGTGCTGATCACTCTGTTGATTATGCCAATCCTTCGATTTCACAGATTGCGGAGTTTCTGGCATATCTGTTTGATTCTCGGGGTCTCCAGCCTGTTACCATCAAGGGTTACAGGTCCATGCTTTCAGAGACTTTTTCTTATGTGGGGAAGCGTCGTATCGGCACTTATCCTTACCTCTCCAAGCTTGTTCGGCACTTTTCTTTGAAAAGGCCTCGGACTTTGCAGCTTACTCCACGATAGAATCTTTCGTGGGTGCTGCTTTGCTTTTTTTGGGGTGGGGGGGGGGGGGCACCGTTCGAACCTTTATCCCAGTTGGATATGCATTTTCTCACATATAAGACAGCTTTTCTGATGGCATTTGCTTCGGCCAGACGGGTTAGTGAGCTTCACGCCCTCTCGGTTGACCCGGCCTTTTTAGGAGCTCTCCCAACAGTGCTACTTTTACCACTGATTGCTCTTTTTGGCCAAGAATCAGTTACCAGATACTACTCCTCCTCCTATCTGTATCAGGGCTCTTCCTTCTGATGAGGGTAATCGCCCTTTGCTCTGTCCGGTCCGTGCTATTCGCATTTATCTCGATCGGACACGTTTCATACGGAAAGGCAGGAAACGTTTTTTTTCTGTCTCTTATTCCGGGTCGACAGAAGATCTCAATCCATTTCTCGATGGATTTGTCTTGCTATTCGTACGGCTTACGGTCGTTTAGCAGCTGGCGATTGTATTACCAATCTTATTTCTGCCCACGAGGTGCGGGCACTATCCACCTCTTAGGCTTATTCTAACTCCGTCAAGTTGTCGGATGTTATACAGGCAGCCTACTGGAGAAATGCCTCTACTTTCTCCACCTTTTATCTGCGCCAGTTGCAGGAGCAGTCGGAGGACCTTTTTGCCCTGGGTCCTCTTTCTTCTGCTCAGGCTGTTGTCTGCCATAGCAACTAGGCTTCTTGAAGGTCAGTTTCAGCCTTGTGCTGTTACTGCCCCTTTTCTGTCTGTGTGTCACACAGGCCCATATGTCTCCTTTCATTGTCCTTTACCAATGATTGCGACGTTATGGTTGATAAGCCTCGGGACCTCTTCCTTCTGCTTCACGGTTCCAGTGCACTGGGGTTATGTGTGGGTTGGTTATGCGATTCCCTCCAGCCTATTGTCTATTCCGCCTGTAGTAAGCAATTGTGAGTAGGTTGATAAGAAATCTAAATTTTATAGTAAATTTTCTTTCTTATTATACCTACCACAATTGTTTACATGGAGGCCCTCCCGTCTTCTTTACGGGTAAAGAATCTTTCCTCCCCGCTGATCACATAACTCTAACGTTGACGGATTCAAAAAGAATGAGTCTTTAGAGACGGTATATGCGCATTGGCAACGGAAGTCGTGGAGTTGTACTTGGGAGATAGCGCCCCGTACTGGGTCTGCGCCGGTTGCACTCGACCCAGTTTTGGCTTATTTTTTCTTGGTGCTTTTGTACCACTTTTCTTTCCCAAATTGCTTGGGGAAGACAAAAATAGAGAGTATTTTATCCGAGTTAAGGACTTCCACTGTAGTGCAAGCCTGTAGTAAACAATTGTGGTAGGTATAATAAGAAAGGAAATTTACTATAAAATTTAGATTTCTGCGCATTTCATGATAGGACTTCTAGTTTTAACTGTACATGTACGGGCAAATCCGACTCCAAATTTCTGACAAATCCGTCTTATCTATATGTCATGCATATTACAGTACAGTCACTGTCATAATCCATGCGTGAGCAGTAATGTTCACGCATGCATTTCCCAGGTAATACATGTAAATAGAGGATATGGAATGAGTGTTTTTCTCATATAATATTTATGAAACGAGTCTAAGAATTTCATAAATATATGAGAAAAACACTTATTTCATATTCTATTTATCATATGACACACACACACGTACAAATTAGCCACTTATTGTGACTTTTTAACCCAACACCTAACTTGAGTTGCAGACGTTAGGTAAAAGATTAATACAATATTACCCATCCTAAATAGGACATATAACGTAAATTCTCCATACTGAAATTATGCAAATGTTACCTAGTTGTATTTTGTTTAGCCAATCATATTGACCAATGAAAGCTCCCAACTCTAATTGCATACTTAATTTATGCAAATTATGAAAATGTGGCCCAGTTGTATTTTGTTCAGCCAGTCAGATTGTCTAGTTTTGAAATTGACCAATGAAATTGACCGAAGGCTTTATCACTGATTATTATGAAAACAAAATATCAAATGTTTTAAAGTGAACAAAACGGACGAGTCATAGGATAAAAATCATTATCAGCAAAATCCGTACTGTATATAGTGCAATAAACTTCTGAAGGTATATTACACCTCTGTTTCATTTCCGTTTTCAGCCTTCCAGGCCTTTAAATTCTTCCCAACTGACGACGGTCGTAAACGCTGTGCCCAAATAAGATAATTGCGCCCAAATTATGTGGGGTTTGAAACTTTTTCCAAAGTTTTGCAGTGTGTCGACAATATGTGGATTGGCCAGTTCTCCCTGATGCTCGCAATATAGCTTGAGCTTACCTTACAATCAAACAATGCAACAGATAAATATTTGTTTTTAAAAAAACCCACCGAGTTCACCATGGAAAAGCAATCGGCGTCGACAGTGTCGTATACGACACTGTCGACGCCGATTGCTTTTCTGTGGCGAATTCCATATGCTCATGCACTTAAATCTTGTGATCTATTATTTTCATGTTTGTGGCATTTCTCAATAAACGCCATGCGTAATATACATTCAAATATACCTTTGGCTCGACACTGGGAAACTAAGAATCCTTCTCGAGTTAGCCTCGTAAACTTTCGTCAAAGGATGGTGGGAGAGAACCAGTGATAATGCTGAGGACCTGCAACAAGGGGTTGTAAACTAGCATTTTAAGACGGTGGACGTCAAACCTAAAACAGACGCCAAGAAGAAGAAAATACCGGCGCTTTTTCTCCAACCATGCAGGCCACATCCATATTTGCCGTTGTGCACAAATTATACTGATCTAAAGGTCTGCAACCTTTCTAACGTCTCTGGTTAGGTATATGACCCATTGTCAAATGACAATGAGCTGAACATTAAAATATACCCAAATACATGTACACCTTCAGCATTTGTTCATAATGGCTAAACGTTTAAGCCTATCATTGTGGAAAGGTTAGTGAAAACCCTGAAAGGAAAATAGGGTGCTGTGTCTATGTCTTTGTGTGTCGTAATCAGTTAATTTATAATTTTTGGACCAACTTATCATTCTCAATTTTTGGTTTCACCTGGTTGTTGGCAGGTACAATATTTGTGCAAGAAAAAATTCCTCCTAAGAGAGTAGTTACTTTGCACAATGATTATAATGCGAAAAATGTTCAGTTGCCTGCACCACACAGTGGTCCAATTTATCCTAAAGGTACATCTTTCCATTTTGGCTTGAGGCTTTTATTCAGCCTGGGATTCACAGAGGGTAAATTTTGTGACGCTACCCTGCTACCCTGCTATGCAGGGTAGCATCACCAAATTCACCCTATGAGGACCCCATTTTGCAGATGACTGTCTGCTTATTTTCAGTCTTTCTTTGAAGAGAGTTTCTTCCGTGTGATACCTCTACCGAAACTGCACGAATAAATTAATTATGGAGAGAAATGAATTCTTAATCAACAAAAACTGTTAGGAAATGACAACTTAAATGCTGATTTGGTGAGAGAAATACATTTGTGAAAGGTTAGGTTACTCATGACACGGAAATGATAAATCTAAAACCAAACAGTTTCTACAGAACAATACAGGTCGATGGAAATCAGGGTCGAATAAAATCACAGCTGTGGAAGCATTCAGGGGTGAGCTTGGGTGGATGAGAAGGACAGAGTAGATTTAATGAACCTCTGTTATCTTAATTATTTAGTTCTTGTCCCCGACAGCCTAGGTTGTAAATTGATGTCCCATAATATATGGAACTCTACTATACAGAGATATCGGGAAAAATACTGAAGTTAGGGAATTAATAGAGGCTGTTCAATATAGATCACAATACCTGTTTTCCAATACGACCGGAAGAAGCTAGAATCACAACCTTAAAGCGAGGAAGGGACGAGAACCATATCTGCACATGTTATCCACGCTATATTAAATTTTAAGCACAACTGTAACCGTTACGTGCGGACATGCAGTCCTTTTCGTGCACATGTGATCCGTTTTGAGTCGCACTTCTTTGGCATCACCTTCGACAAATCGACAACTCTGGTTGAAACGAACGATGCAAAACATAATAATCTTTTAATGCTTGCTTGAAAATTCTCGCCAAGCTGTTGTTTTGGGTTTTTTTCTTCTTATGTGTACGTTTTCTCTCTCTGAGAACAAATAGCCACCGAAGTGACGAAAAGCTGTTTGAAAACAGTATCTGGTTTTTTTTCAGACTGGCAGTAATACATGTATTTAAAAACTGGGGATTTGGAAGGACAAACACTGCATGTGGATGTTGCATCATCTAGTGCAGATGGTGTGGTCGCGTGTTTATTTATTCGCTGATGAAAAGTTACTTTAATTTGCAGAATTATGACTCACCTATTCGTCTCAATGCATATTTTACGCGCACGACAAGGTAGGATAACGGATGTGGTACAGAGTGGGTTGTGTAAAGAGAAAACATCACTTTTGTCCGCCTCCACAAGATGTGCGAGCTAACAGAATTTGTCAACTTTAACCAAAACAGGTACAGTGTGGATGGTAAATTACGGACACGAATCACCCGAAGCGTAAATGGACCCAAAAGACACCCGGATTGTCAAGTGATTTTCCACATAGTTTGCAGGTTAAACACCCACAATGATCTCAGGAAAAAAAACCGATAAAGGTGTACAAACGTTTGCAGACTGTGTAAATTTAAGAAAAATTCCAGAGGGATGTACGCTGTCTTATTTACCCCCTATCCCTGACGGTATCTCCCAGGTGGGTTCAATTACATCAGTTGGAAGGGTCCATATTCTTTATTTGGGGTAAACCAATCAATAGTTTCAACGTGCAGGCTGCAGGTTGAAAATATTGATTGATCAGCCCCACACAATTATTGAGCAACCATCCTACTTTTTGAAATGATGACGCATCATATTCCTGGGTGTGAAAAGCAGCCCCTCGGGCTCAAAGGATTAACATTAATTCATTATTGGTGCTGATAACCAGAACCTGCTGGCAAGTAATGTATTTCGCCATACAAATTGACATTCATAATTTAGAGTTTCAATCGATGTGGCAGTTGGCCTACTTCGAGAAAGGGGGGAGCGGTGGCGTTGCGGTAACCGGTTCTCGTCAGATCACCGAAGTTAAGCAACGTCGAGCTCGGATGGGTGACCGTCTGAGCGATCGATTCGGACTCCCGCGTTGTGTCCTTAGGCAAGTCACTTAACCCCGATTGTCCACATGGGGGCACGATGACTCCGTGTATTAAGGCATACTGCACGTCGATGGTGCGCATGTCTTCAACCAACCTAACCCTGCCTGTGCTGCAGTGCGGAGGTACGATGTTGGGGAGCTGGCAACTGCTCGTCGTTGCTCGGTGGTTCTCTCCGGGTGCTCCGACTTCCCCCATCCGTAAAACTGTCACGGTCATGCTTAGCCGTTGTGCATAAGTATGTGACCTTAAACACCAATAAATAAATAAATAATACTTCGAGAAAAACAAAAATAAAGGCCCAGAATAGTCAAGATTCCAAAGCCAAAGGGCGACATTTGAAAAATAAGTGTTTATTTTACTATTCGCTTTTGGCCAACTTTCAACAAGAACACACATCTTAAAAGAGAATCAACATGTTTTTAATGACAGTATTTACTGAGTCTAATAGCCTTGCTGCATCTTTTAGGTATTTAAGTCTCGCAGGTTCATAATATACGGAGTAGTTTGTGTAATTAAGAATCCGCAGCCAACTTGCGGTTTTAACCCTTTGAACATGAAAACCACTTTTCCATTCAAGGATAGCGACAAGACCTGGATTCATAAAGTGAAATAGTAACTTTGTGAATGTTTCTGTTGTACCAATCAATCCAAAGACTGAACACTAAAAATATTAATTCCCCCGAATGACGAAAATGGATTATTCCATTTGATGAAACTAAACGGACGAGGAAAATACCATCAGGGTTCGAAGGTTGAAAAGATGCTGCTTTCGAACCACCATTTCGTTACCTCCAGGGGCGGCGGAAGCTCGATAAAAGTGGAGGGGCACAAAATTACAATTCTAGTTACAATTGTTTTTCGGTAAATGTACCATTCCTCGCTATAGTCTATCCTTTAAATGAATATGCCGCCGTGTGGTCACTGACCTGCCCGTTTCTTCTACTTCAACCATCTTCCAACCTGAAGGCCAGCCGTCGGCTTGGAAGATAGTTGAAGCCGTCGGGTTGGAAGATAGTTGAAGCCATCGGGTTGGAAAATAGTTGAAGTAGAAGAAACGAACCGAAGCGACCGAAAGTGGGATTCTTTGGCTAAATGTTGGTTGCATTAGCAAATAATGTTACAGGAATGACTTATATTGACAATTTTGCAAGCGCCCATTTAACTGATTGTGTAACTGCGAAACATATCTGGAAAAAAGTGGCGGGGCATATGCTCCCCACCCCCCGGCTCCGGTGCCTCCCGTTACCTCAGGAATCGTGCACTATTTCGTTTATGTGGCTCGGAAAGTAAAGGGTTACAAATATAAAAATGATAGATTCGGGAAATATTTCTGAAAGTGTTCAATAATAAAAGATCGTGTTCAATTTAAACATTGTTTTCTTTCAACATACAGGCTGGGGGCGGCAAGAATTGCAGATCGAGACTGAAAAAAGTTTTTTCTGCACTCTGACGACTCACCGCCACCCACTTATGGAATTCCTTTTACGTAATCCCACTTAACCCTTTACCCATCGTAACGGCCAAAAACCGGCCACCGCTATTCTCAAAAATCACCAATTAATTTTCATTATTTTTTTTTATTTTTTGTCTCAAAAACATAGGTTATGACCCCTCATTGGAACGAGCTCGTTCCAATGAGGGGTCATAACCTATGTTTTTGAGACAAAAAATGAAAAACATTAGTTATTAAAAAAAAATTGTGCAAGTGTCGTTTGCTTTTCATGTTAGGTAAAGGGGTAAGAGAATCCTCTTTTTGGGGAACGTCTGTAGTTATAGAATCCCTTTTTTCCGAGATGAGGATACGAGCTGTGAGAGTATTTATTCTATAAGTAGCAATTACTCTCACCGTCTCCAGATTTAGGAACCATAAGTGCTTCATTTATGTCAATATAAGGTAGGGTCCTGCGATTACTCTCACCGTCTCCAGATTTAGGAACCATTAGTGCTTCATTTATGTCAATATAAGGTAGGGCCCTGCGATTACTCTCACCGTCTCCAGATTTAGGAACCATTAGTGCTTCATTTATGTCAATATAAGGTAGTGTCCTACGATTACTCTCACCGTCTCCAGATTTAGGAACCATTAGTGCTTCATTTATGTCAATATAAGGTAGGGTCCTGCGATTACTCTCGTCGTCTCCAGATTTAGGAACCATTAGTGCTTCATTTATGTCAATATAAGGTAGGGTCCTACGATTACTCTCACCGTCTCCAGATTTAGGAACCATTGTGCCTCATTTATGTCAATATAAGGTAGGGTCCTACGATTACTCTCACCGTCTCCAGATTTAGGAACCATTAGTGCTTCATTTATGTCAATATAAGGTAGGGTCCTGTGATTACTCTCACCGTCTCCAGATTTAGGAACCATTAGTGCTTCATTTATGTCAATATAAGGTAGGGCCCTGCGATTACTCTCACCGTCTCCAGATTTAGGAACCATTAGTGCTTCATTTATGTCAATATAAGGTAGGGCCCTGCGATTACTCTCGTCGTCTCCAGATTTAGGAACCATTAGTGCTTCATTTATGTCAATATAAGGTAGGGCCCTGCGATTACTCTCGTCGTCTCCAGATTTAGGAACCATTAGTGCTTCATTTATGTCAATATAAGGTAGGGTCCTGCGATTACTCTCGTCGTCTCCAGATTTAGGAACCATTAGTGCTTCATTTATGTCAATATAAGGTAGGGCCCTGCGATTACTCTCGTCGTCTCCAGATTTAGGAACCATTAGTGCTTCATTTATGTCAATATAAGGTAGGGTCCTGCGATTACTCTCGTCGTCTCCAGATTTAGGAACCATTAGTGCTTCATTTATGTCAATATAAGGTAGGGCCCTGCGATTACTCTCACCGTCTCCAGATTTAGGAACCATTAGTGCTTCATTTATGTCAATATAAGGTAGGGCCCTGCGATTACTCTCGTCGTCTCCAGATTTAGGAACCATTAGTGCTTCATTTATGTCAATATAAGGTAGGGCCCTGCGATTACTCTCACCGTCTCCAGATTTAGGAACCATTAGTGCTTCATTTATGTCAATATAAGGTAGGGTCCTGCGATTACTCTCACCGTCTCCAGATTTAGGAACCATTAGTGCTTCATTTATGTCAATATAAGGTAGGGTCCTGCGATTACTCTCACCGTCTCCAGATTTAGGAACCATTAGTGCTTCATTTATGTCAATATAAGGTAGGGTCCTGTGATTACTCTCACCGTCTCCAGATTTAGGAACCATTAGTGCTTCATTTATGTCAATATAAGGTAGGGTCCTGCGATTACTCTCACCATCTCCAGATTTAGGAACCATTAGTGCTTCATTTATGTCAATATAAGGTAGGGCTCTGCGATTACTCTCACCGTCTCCAGATTTAGGAACCATTAGTGCTTCATTTATGTCAATATAAGGTAGGGCCCTGCGATTACTCTCGTCGTCTCCAGATTTAGGAACCATTAGTGCTTCATTTATGTCAATATAAGGTAGGGCCCTGCGATTACTCTCGTCGTCTCCAGATTTAGGAACCATTAGTGCTTCATTTATGTCAATATAAGGTAGGGCCCTGCGATTACTCTCGTCGTCTCCAGATTTAGGAACCATTAGTGCTTCATTTATGTCAATATAAGGTAGGGTCCTGCGATTACTCTCGTCGTCTCCAGATTTAGGAACCATTAGTGCTTCATTTATGTCAATATAAGGTAGGGTCCTGCGATTACTCTCACCGTCTCCAGATTTAGGAACCATTAGTGCTTCATTTATGTCAATATAAGGTAGGGCCCTGCGATTACTCTCACCGTCTCCAGATTTAGGAACCATTAGTGCTTCATTTATGTCAATATAAGGTAGGGCCCTGCGATTACTCTCGTCGTCTCCAGATTTAGGAACCATTAGTGCTTCATTTATGTCAATATAAGGTAGGGTCCTGCGATTACTCTCACCGTCTCCAGATTTAGGAACCATTAGTGCTTCATTTATGTCAATATAAGGTAGGGTCCTGCGATTACTCTCACCGTCTCCAGATTTAGGAACCATTAGTGCTTCATTTATGTCAATATAAGGTAGGGTCCTGCGATTACTCTCGTCGTCTCCAGATTTAGGAACCATTAGTGCTTCATTTATGTCAATATAAGGTAGGGCCCTGCGATTACTCTCACCGTCTCCAGATTTAGGAACCATTAGTGCTTCATTTATGTCAATATAAGGTAGGGCCCTGCGATTACTCTCACCGTCTCCAGATTTAGGAACCATTAGTGCTTCATTTATGTCAATATAAGGCAGGTCCCTGCGATTACTCTCACCGTCTCCAGATTTAGGAACCATTAGTGCTTCATTTATGTCAATATAAGGTAGTGTCCTACGATTACTCTCACCGTCTCCAGATTTAGGAACCATTAGTGCTTCATTTATGTCAATATAAAGTAGGGTGCGATTACTCTAATTTCGTGTCGAATCTCTAGTCGGAACGCAAAATTGACTCGAGTCGTCTCCGATTCGCGGATGTCCTTTTTAAGTCCCCCCCCCCCCCCCCAACCCTCCCGACTTAAGTCGGGTGGCATATAGTGATTGAAGTGTGCGTGTGTCCGTCCGTCCGTCCATCCGTCCGTCCGTCCGTCCGCGCGCGTGTGTGTCACCAAACTTCACACAATTATAAAGGACCATGGGAGGATGTGTCACACACCATAACCGGGTTCGTACCTTCAAGGTCAAGGTCACACTAAAAATTGGTCAATATGCGTGTCTCAGCCACAACTCAGAAACGAATCATAGTACATTTGTTAAACTTTTTACAAATGTTAAGGACAGTCAGAAGGTGTGTCGCATATAATAGTTTCCGCGGCATCTGCAAGGTGAAGGTCACTGGGGGGGGGGGGGGGGCATGTGTTCCCTTAGTAACATTTTTCTTGTTCTCGAGTCGATTCGGTCCCGATAAACGACAGAGTTTTCATTGTGAGTTCTTTCTTTAAACGATGCAATAATCCAGTTTGGCCACGAAAGAAATAGGAAAATATGTTACAAAACCCTATTCGTATCACTGTTAAATGATACCAACACGATTTACTGACGTCTCAGCGCGGCCTCACTAAAGTCGACAATATTCATAAGTCGTTAGGGGTTTCATTACCTGAAGATAAGGCTTTGCGCTCAAGTTGAAACGCCCAAAGGATGGTAGATAACTCTATTTCATTCGAGTATAAGAGTGCACTTAACCCTTTACCCAACGCAGACGATATCAAAATTTATTATTTTAAATATCACTTTTTTAAATTTTTCAAAAATTTTCAACAAAGCCATATCATGTGACCCCTCGTTGGAACGAGCTCGACGAGCTCGTTGCAACGATGGGTCACATGATATAGTTTTGTTGAAATTTTTTTAAAAATAATATTTTTTCAACTGCTGAATTTGCATATTACGCGGGCGATTCCTTGGGTAAAGGGTTAGTCTGTTATTGGGGTTTTGACTGCATGAACAACCCAATATGCCGTGCCTAATTTGGAGAACGTTTAAAACTTGTCAGAATTGGTTCTTGACGGTTCTAACAGGCAAGAAATGTCAGTAGCTTGTACCAAAATACGTATACATGGAATAGTTAGCCGATTGAGGTTTTTAGACTTAAACCCCTCTGCTGAGAAGAAATCGGGCCGTCGGTTTTGTAAGACTTAAACCCCTCTGCTGAGAAGAAATCGGGCCGTCGGTTTAACAAGACTTAAACCCCTGTGCTGAGAAGAAATCGGGCCGTCGTTTTTATAAGACTTAAACCCCTCTGCTGAGAAGAAATCGGGCCGTCGGTTTTATAAGACTTAAACCCCTCTGCTGAGAAGAAATCGGGCCGTCGGTTTAATAAGACTTAAACCCCTCTGCTGAGAAGAAATCGGGCCGTCGTTTTTATAAGACTTAAACCCCTCTGCTGAGAAGAAAGAAATCGAGCCGTCGGTTTTATAAGACTTAAACCCCTCTGCTGAGAAGAAATCGGGCCGTCGGTTTTATAAGACTTAAACCCCTCTGCTGAGAAGAAATCGGGCCGTCGGTTTTATAAGGCTTAAACCCCTCTGCTGAGAAGATATCGGGCCGTCGGTTTTATAAGACTCTACTCGAAAAATGACTCGCCTCGCGAGTTCTAAATTAGAATCGAATCTAGAATCGACTGGAACTAAAATATCCCGACTCGCAGGACCTGCATCCAGTAAATTCAAGTCTGTGTGAAAAGGATTAAAGTATGAGGCAAAAAGGGAGCGCGGTGGCTCAGTAGGTAGAGGTGCAGGCTGTAAGCCGAGAGGTCCTCGGTTCGAATCCCACCTGCGGCAACCGCGTTGTGTCCTTTGGCAAGACACTTCATCTCCATTGCCCGCGTGGGGGTACGATGCCACCGTGTACTAAGGCGTACTGCACGTCGATGGTACGCATGTCTTCAACCAATCTAACCCTGCCTGTGCTGCAGTGCGGAGTTACGATGTTGGGGAGCTGGCAGCTGCTCGTCGTTGCTCGGTGGTTCTCTCAGGGTACTCCGGCTTCCTCCACCCGTAAAACTGTCGCGGTCATGATTAGCCATTGTGCATAAATATGTGACCTTAAACATCAATAAATAAATAATCAGGCAAAAACTATATACAATACTTTGGGTGATAACTCCACACCATGGGTGATTTAGTTACAATCCACTCTCCATGTACTGTAGGAACCAAACAGGTCGGTGTGAAACAGGAAGGAGTCCCCGTGGGAATCCCGGGAAGTGAAGCGGTGCCTGTTTACTGCGGTAAACAGTCTCCGTTTTACTGGTAAAATATGACCCAGTCACCAGTGCTTGCGAGGTGCAAACCCTCTCTAAAATGGGCAACATGGCTTATTAACGCTCACCCCTGGTCTTGAGTTTATACTCATGTTGTGGTCATGATTGGCCATTATTCAAAAATATGTGACCTTAAACACCAATAAATAATAATAATAATACAGAAAGGAAGGGGGGAAATAAATGGGTATAAAGCGGAGGTAGCTGGGACTGAATAGACTTCTAGTGTTATAGCGCAGTAAGAATGGAGTATATGGTAGGTTGTATTAGTTGGCGACAGACAAGGTTTGGAATGTAAACCTGTTCCAAGTTAACGGTTCTCCCCGCGAAACAAGGTATTTGCGAATCACACATTTTTCCGAATCAAATCGTGTCTCTGATATTGAATTGAATCTTGAATCGAATCTTAATAGACAAGTTATTTCATATTGCACCAAATAGAAGTTATAGTACATTGTGATGTCCCTTACAAGACTCACTGACACCTTAAGCACAGATAAATACATATCCTCTGTGGCACCGTCGCTGAAACAGCTAGATCCATTATCCATAGTTTTAGTTTTTGAAGGCTTAATTTGTTACTATTCACGTTCTTAAGAACGTGAATAGTAATAAGTTAAGCCTTCAAAAACTAAAACTATGGATAAAGTTCTGGGTAAAATTCACTACTTACCTTACAATTAACCTTTGTTAATTATTCAGTTAAATATGAATTGAGTCTACATGAATGAATTGTACAAATTAGTACGAGAGATTCGAAAAATCGAATGTTGAGACTGATTCGGGATCGATCTCGAAGCAGTCGTGTGGTATCGATATCGAATCGAATCTCGAATATTCGCAGGACCCTAGACGAAACCCATGATCGGGGGATGGGGGCGTCCCCCCACCTTCCTGGAATTTACGTCCCTGAGTACAATGAATGATGAACAAGTTTTTAAATGGACTGACGCGTACTCTGTAGTTTACACCTCTTGTAATAGTGGCTTTTGGGGGCGCGGTGGCGTTGCAGTAACCGGTTCTCGTCAGATTACCGAAGTTAAGCAACGTCGAGTCCGGTTAGTCGTCGGATGGGTGACCGCCTGAGCGATCGATTCGGACTCCCGCGCTGTGTCCTTGGGCAAGGCACTTTACCCACATTGTTCTCATGGGCGCTGTGTACTAAGGCGTACTGCACATCGATAGGACGCATGTCTTCAACCAATCTAACCCTGCCTGAGCTGCAGTACAGAGTAACGATGTTGGGGAGCTAGCAGCTGCTCGTCGTTGCTCGGTGGTTCTCTCTGGGTACTCCGGCTTCCTCCACCCGTAAAACTTTTACGGTCATGATTAGCCATTGTGCATAAGTATGTGTCCTTTATCACCAATAAATAAATAATAAATATTGGCTTTTAAAGTGTAAATGATAATAGGTTTCCGTGTTCGAAACACTGTTGTCTTATATTGACAGTCATATTTAGGACTCCTAATTGGTTGAAAGCAAATCGATTTTTAGAATTCAAGCATAAAAAGATGAACGAAGAAGACAAACCACATAATCGTCGAAGAATTAAGAACTGGGAAGATTTGCGTTGGAAGTTTTGTAGGAAGCCCAACCTTGCAAAATGGAAAACTCGACAGATGTAAATGGTATTGAGAACTTTGCAATCAAGAAAACTAAACAACAACTCGGACTGGCTACTGTGTTTACCATTTTTGCATTGATTGATATCTGTGGGAATGGAGTAGTAATAACGGTTTTGCTCACGAAGATGCGAAAGTCCTTCAAAACAATGGTTATTTTGCTGACGTCACTCGCCGTTGCAGATTTATTACAAGCAATTTTTGTTGCACTCCCCTACGCGGCAGAACGTTTTCTTGGAACTTGGAAAGGTGGGAGTATATTATGCAGAATATATGCGTTTGTTCGTGCTACCGCAGGGGAGGTATCTGTATTTACTCTGGCAGTTATTGGATTCGAGAGGTAAGCGATAGAGATCAGTGAAACACTGTATGACCCCGCCCCCACCCCCCCCCCCCCCAAACGGCCCCGACAAAATCAAAAAAATTACATGGATTCAAAAATAGCTCAGAAAATCACAAAAATTGGTCCACGCAGATGAAAAGCGAATTCCTTCTAATCTCGTGTGTGTGTGTGGGGGGGGGGGGGGGGGGGGGGGGGGGTAGTATAGTAGAGCGGTTTCTGGTTTTAAATGTTCAAAATAAATTCCTCTTGGAGAAATAGCGGTTTATTTTCAAATTTATGTCAAAACTGAACAGCGATATATTTTCGAATAACTTGCGAACAATCGAGCCTCCGACTGGAACGAAGAATGGTGATTTTCGCGGAGACAGTGAATTAACAATGTAAAAGCAGCAAAATATATACAAAAAATGAGGCAATAGAACATTTGACGTGGTATGCCAGAACAGTTGAAACAGCTTCGCAAACAATATCTTACAAGTAATAACCAGGGAATAAAACCGACATGTGAAAAGCCGAGTCGCCAGTTTGATTGTTTTCGAATCTTCCAGATAGTTTAACCCCTAGCACATGGTGATGCAGCAGAAGTTTTTCCAATCACTGTTTTTTTTTCTTGTTCAACTACGAATTTAACCAATTATATCCTATTTGACTGAGCTCACTGAGCTCTGTCAAACAAGGTATATTTGGTTAAATATCAAACTGCATTATGGGAAATATTTGCTGCAGAAAACATTTCCATTTTGACACCAGCGTGCCGAGGGTTAAAGATTAGCTTTAATCTTTAGAGTTTATAGCACCTTTCGTTAGAATATAATGCATGCTGGGACAAATGACTAATTCGGTCATCCAATGGCATCCTTTAAGTTTACAGTGAATAATTATAATTAGGCTTTTCCCTCTGGAAAAGATTATTGTTTTTCTACGGATTATTTTTTTTTTTTTTTTTTTTTTTTTTTTGGGGGGGGGGGGGGGGTTCACACATTTTGTCCGTACGATTCAGAAGCCATTTTGGAACTGATTTTCACAATATATTGCACACGCATAGAGGGGGCACAAAATTTAAAAATGTACCGAATTTTCGATTTAACCCTTTTTTCGCCAGCATTGGCAAAACACTGTCAAAATTAGGGTTTATAGGCACTTTCTCGAAACGCGTCTTGTAGATTTTTTAAAAATATTCATCATTATTAGACCTGTTCACGACACGTCCATTCATATGCAAAAGATATTGGACAATGCATATGTTAACCCTCCACAGGACGCTAAACATCAAACTTTTGATGAAATGGGCTGTTTTCGGGCTCCCACAGCACCCAAACGATACACAAGAGATACACATAACTTCATATATTGGAAGTCGGATTTGCCGTGGATCATTCTTGCAAGTAATAAGGGTATTAAAAAAACCAAGCGTTAACCCGTTAAATAAATGGTCACGTGCAGGTGTGGGTGACAATACAAGTTGCATGATCCCCGTGGGAACCCCGGGAAGTAAGCAGCACTTGTTTACTGTGGTAAACCAGTTCCGCTTTACTAGTAAAATAGGACCCAGTCACCAATGCTTGGGGTGAAAGTCCTCTAAAATGGGCAACATGTTGATCAACGATTGACTAAACTTGACTTCATCTCCATGTTGTGTCACGATTAGCCATGGTGCATAAATATGTGACGTTAACCACCAACAAACAAACAAGTTGCATGGACAAAATACTCCGGTGAGCATTTGTTAATCCTCCGCGGGCTGCATGCTAAAAGTCAAAATTGTGATAAAATGGGCTGTTTTTGGACACCAACGACACCCAATGGGTACGCCATAAAGAAAAGTGCCTTCTTTTATTGAGCGCATAATTTATACGGAAACATTTTTGTAAGTAGTAAGGGTATTCAAAAGTCGAAGTCTTAACCCATTTTGGCCAGGCTAAAGAAAGATACCCCTTAGAGGCTTAAAATTCCCATTTTCTGTGGATTTCTCTAAAAGCAACTTGTAGGTTTTCAAGAAAAAAATTGACTATTCGCAGGTCTTTGTGTGACATTACACGTTGCATGGACAAAATATTCCCGTGAGCGTTTATTTGGCCATTCTCAGATCTTAGTGTGACTTTACAAGTTGCATGTACAAAATATTCCAGAAAGCATTTGTTTACTACGGTGGCTGGTTTAGGACCTAGGAAATATTTTTTTTATCTCGTGCGCACGAGATACTAAGTCGTGCGAACGAGATAATAAGTCGTGCGCACGAGATAATAAGTCGTGCGCACGAGATAGTTATCTCTTTCCCACGAGATACTAAGTCGTGCGAACGAGATAATAAGTCGTGCGCACGAGATAATTATCTCGTTCCCACGAGATACTAAGTCGTGCGAACGAGATAATAAGTCGTGCGCACGAGATAATTATCTCGTTCCCACGAGATAATTATCTCGTTCGCACGAGATACTAAGTATAGCTTTTCATTGCCACGTGATTAACTGATGTTCACGGGAAAATACCTCCAAGTAACTCCTTCTTTCAATGATAAATTTATAGAATAAATCTTCAGCTGCGGTGTACATATTTCTCGATCAAGGGACTGAATACAATCTTCACAAGATTGAAACAAATGTTTTTTTAAAACATATTCTGACATGTCTTATGTAAAAAAGTGTTTTGCAGATCATACGATAATCTTGCTTGCGTAGTGATCCTAATTATTTCAAGCATTCGCCAAAGAACAATTTTGTTATAATCCATTGTTTATAGAGAACTATTTTATTAAAGAATTTATACACAGTAAATGCTCTTATGATTTAATTAACCCAAGTTAAACTGTGACACCCTGGATGATTTAATTTTATAAAACTTTGTCGACCGAATAATATGCGAATCCATTTGGTACTACTATGGAAGTTCAGCAATTATTCAGTCCTTAGGCATACTACTTGGTAAATCTGCCCGACGGACGATGGTCCACATTAATGTTCCAGAATATTTGGAATTCAAACACAAAGATGGGGTGGATAGACCAATGAGGTAGTCTTTTTATTTATTTATGGGGGGGGGGGGGGGGGGTAACGACACTTTCGACAACCAGGGTCACCTCGTGTCGGACAGTTTTACGGGTGGAGGAAGCTGGAGTATCCGGAGAGAACCTCCAATCAACGGCGAGCAACTGTCAGACTCCCCAACGCACTGACTCTTCACAAGCAGGGTTAGCATTGGCTGAAGACAAGTGCACCATTGACGTGCAGTACGCCTTAGTACACAACACCACCGCCCGCCCCCCCCCCCCCCCCCCCCCCCCACCCACGTCGACAATTGGAATTAACCCTATCAACACTGTCACCCTGGAAGTTATCATTTCAGTCAAAACCGTCAACGGCGAAATGGGCGAAACCAGTCTGGTTTGTTGGGAGGATCAGTAAAAATTTAACCCAACTGCTCTGTCGAGCTGCTGGATTAAATTATTACCGAGCCTCGCTTCAGATGTTTTGCTCTTTACATCGTCTGCTCGTCCACTGCCAATTTTTTCTTCACGCAAACATTTATGCGCAATGGGTTGAAAAAGGCTTAAGTGTCTTGCCCAAGGACACAACGCGGTTTCCGGACCTGCATCTCTACCTACTGAGCCACCGCGCTCCCGAGGTAGTCAATATAGAACTATGCAATGGAGATATCTGACTTAGAAGTGACCGCAACCCAGAGTATAAAAATCGACAAAGAAAGGGTCATGGTCGATTGTAACCCGAATTGGCGAGAGGGGGGTCAAAGCAAGTAGGTCTTTGGGTGGCCTGCAAAATAAAGAAAAACCAGATTTTGAAGAGTACCTTGATGGCTCATTGGTGGAGGGGGTACTGTTGTTTAAGACGAGGACGCAGTCGCTGGAGCTTAGGTGGAAAAGTAGGAACAACAGTGAAAAGGAGTGTCAAATGTGTCATTTAGTTTAGTGTAGACCCTAGAACACTTTCTATTAGAATGTTCAAAATACCAGTCTAACAGAATAAGATTCACCGGGCGTATAATGGGGAAGTGTGATGGGAGAATAAAGGACATGTGGTTAGTGGATGACGCAAAGGAGAGGGTTAGTATGCTTATCGGAGAGATGGGGAAGAATAGTGTAGGGGATGTCATCAAACAGTTCGTCTCAGAGAGTTGGGAGGAGAGTAGAGCCGTGGAGATAGGGAGGTATTTGGGAGCACAGGGCAAATACAATCCTTCTCACCTGAGAACCGCGGCAAATCAGTGGTCGGCCAATTTCTACTAGGCTGTAACAAAATATACTATTAAAAAAAGTAGGGGATATCCAAATTCATGTTGATATTTTCAGAAAAAGTTCTTGGGTACGCGCGTGATTGGACACATGAATATGTTACCAAGTTTAATGTGAATCATGAATGTCACCACCTCACGAAAACTTCGTGTAGGTTTTTCGCACGAGCGCCGTGTTAATGTCTGTGGGGTACGTTTTGAAATTTTCATTCGTACTGGACGGGCTTTTTCGAAGGTCTCGTCGTTGTTTTCTTGGTATAAACTCGTTCATCAATAGTTTCTGGTCGAAACGTAACTTTTGAGGTAGGCAAAGACTGACACGTGACGAACGTTTACGTGCCGTTGGCATGTTGGAAGCTGGCAACAGACAGACTGCAGTGACTCAAATTCAAAACGTTACTCAATCGGTGATTAGAAGGTTGAGATCACGCTACCGTCAGAAGGCAATATTGATGACAGACGGCAATCAGGTCATCCAAGGGCGACAACAGATAACCAGGATCGTTTCATCCGAATCACAACGTTACGAAACCGCCATCAAAGTGCCTCAGAAATTGGACAGCAGGTGTACCGAGCGACAGATGTGCGAGTCAGTGGTCAGACTATCCGAAATCGCCTACACAGCTGGAATTTGTACGCTCGACGACCTCGAATAATTCCACGTATGACTGAATGTCACATCGCAACAAGGCTTAATTCGTATGGAGCACGACTGCGATGGAACAATAGTCGGTAGAGCAACTTCATGTTTTCCGATGAATCGAGGTTCACTCTCGATTTCCACTATAGGTGAAACAGAGTGTGGAGGCGGCGGATCGAACGATACCATGACGTAACCGTTAGGCAGCACGATCGTTTTGGTGATGGATCGGTTTTGGTGTTGGGAGGCATAACCATGACAAGCAGAGCAGTATCAGATGTCATCCAAGGGCGTGCCACAGGGCAGTATTACCGTGACAACATGTTAGCAGCTCATATGATGCCATTTGCGCAACGTCACAACCGTCGATTTATTTTTCAAGATGACAATGCAAGAGTACGCAGGGCCCGTGTCACTGCAGAGTTCCTACAGGAACAGAACATCACTACACTCCCTTGACCAGCACTAAGTCCAGAACTTTCACCAAACGATCACGTCTGGGATATGCTTGGCAGGCGCCTGCAACAACGCCAACAGCCAACTACCATTGTCCTGGAACTCGCCTCCGCACTCCAGGAAGAATGAAATAACATCAGTCAAGCTGATATTGGACGGTTGGTGAGGAGTATACCACGTCGGATCCGCACTTGTCTCGCGAACCGAGGAGCATTTACAAGGTATTGAGATCTTGGACTGAATGTGGTAAATTCTCTGACCGACCGTCCATTCTTCTACAGCTCAGTGAGTGGAATGTGTGCTTGTCGATCGGACACCCAACTATCCTTGAAATCTTTGAACCAGATGTCACAGTGCAATGCCTCAACTGTCTTTTTATGAAAATATAAATATATTTCTTCATATATCTCACTTTTATCAAATATCCCCTCCTTTTTTTGAATGGTATATTTGGGCTCAATACAGGAGCGCGGATTTTAACTTTGTGCAATATGAGAAAATTTCTTTAAAAATCTTCTTTTTCAGATCCACCAATCAGAATCCTTTCATATTTCGTATACAGCATCTGTTGAGTGGTCAGATTCAGGTTTGTTCAAACTGAGAACCACGGTTAATATTTAGGTTCCCAATTGGATACCGAATTTTAACTTTGTGCAAAATGAGGTAATTTCCGTAAAACTCATCTTCGGATTCACAGGCAGAATCTTTTCATATTTGGTATACAACATTTCGGTGTGGGGGGGGGGGGGGGGGGTATATTCAAGTTTGTTCAAATTGGGTCCCTGGGTTCATATTTTGGCTCCCTATGGTAGCCCAAATTTTAACTTAGTGCAATATAAGGAAATTTCTTTAAAAATCTTCTTCAGATCCACCGGATAGAATCCTTTCATATTTTGTATACAGCATCTCTAGTTCACTATTCAGAACAGAATTCTGGGATTCGATGCGTGCTAAAAATAGAAACTTAATTCCAAGTCAATTTTATAAGGAGCCATGTTTATTAAGTACCCTCAAGAGGTGTGTAACTATGATTAATCCACATAGGTTGTATATCAAAGGGGCTCCGTAGAGGAGCTCCACTTTGGACATTATGATTAACTGAAGGAAAGGCATAATGCTTGGACTATTTTAGTCACTACTGAGGGGCTCATGGATTGACGATGGATTCTATGGAGATTGATTTCTTAATGTATATTCATTCTTGGCCTCGGTTTATATCGGGTTCTGTTCAAGGTGAGAGCTTCAGGCTCCTTAGGGCCTCTTGTTTATCATCAGGTCCTGTATAGGGCGGGCGGGAAAGTGGATGGGGTATCTGGGGGTCGTTGGGCGAACGGTTCGGCGAGGGCTGGTAGATTCTCGGGCAGTGGGGCGGGCAGGCAGGCGGGTTGGAAGGCAGGCAGTCACGATAAAAATCGCGATGCCATCTCCATGTGTTCAAGTGCGTCCGTGTGCCAATCCTTCGAACGACGTTTTGTAGACATATTGGGACGGCGTACAATCAGCCTTGCGAATCTATAATATTAAACCTTCGGCCTTCCGCTGATTTGTCGCGGTCCTCTAACGAGGAGGCCTATATTAACCCAGTACGCCGCCGGGGTATTCCTACCCCACTTTCCCTCATAATCTCCCAGCATTCATTCAAAAACTGTTTCACAATTCCCCCATTGGCCCCTTCCCCAACTATAAAATTTACCCTTGTCCTCATCCAATTATCCTTCATGTTTCCATTCTATTTTTCTATTAGTTTCACAAGGAGCCTCTTCTTCTTGGCAAATATTTGGGGCATTCTATAATGAAATGTTCCATGGTCTCCGTTACACCGAAGTTAAACATTTGGCACACTATGTCATCGCTTTACCCGATTCTCCCCCTCAGCTCCAGTGACTTGGATCTCACTTTGAACAACAGTGACCCCCAAACGATCCGTCCAGGTACTCCTCAAAAGCTGGCGCATCCTTTTTATAAAACCCGTCTAAACAACTCTTGGTCCAAATTCCAGCTCGCCGGTTTCTAATACAATCATCAAACACCCTATCCCTTATAAAGCTCCACCCCCGCTGCAGTTTCCCCTCTAGATCTCCAGTCTTTATAGAGTAGCTCTCCACCCCGTCTGAATGTTAATCAGATGAAAAATTCATTCCGGTTCACTAAGCATTTTCTTTGACAAACCAAAGGCGCTCAAAGAAAACGAACCAACCAGCCGTAGTTCCAAATAGATATTATACGGCACTGGTAGCAAGGCGGTCTTCTTTCTCGCTCGGATTGCGATACGGCTGCGACACATTTACACCTGTGGGTCAGTGTTACATGAAAAAAGAAGCATCTCTTAACTTGCTTATATCGTCATGAAAATCGACTTTCGACAAAGTTATCTGTTTTCGAATTATTAGATGAGCGAGGAAGATCCAACTAAGTATCAAATGATTGTTGAGGAAACACCCGTGACATCAGTAGAAAATAAAACAAGAAAATTATAGTAATGCTATGCAAAAAAGGGAGATGGGGAAAATGGCAATGATTCTCCACTCCACCGTGTAGATACAAATCTGGCTTCGTGTATATTTCAGTGGTCTGAAGATGAGTTTATTTCGTGTCATTAACCTCGTTTTATCTTATTATTACCAAATACTTGTGGGACACAACAGCAGTAGTAGGACAGGTTCTGGACGTCCCCTATTTGGGGGACCCCGGCTGGGGGACCCCGGAAGTGACGTCATACCGCAATGTATTATGGGTATCACGTGGTTGTCATGGTAACCCATGTGGGCGCCCATGTTGTGACGTATTTTTTATGGTGATGGGTGATGTGAGTGCGCATGCGCAGCTCGTGTTGTTAGGGTGATACGCGTTTCCGTCGTCCATTTTGTATGAAGGGGGCCGCTATCTTTGTTTCTATGGTGGCACGTGGTTGCTATGTGACCCAAAGGCTTATTATAGGGCTAAGAGGTCTGTAACAGGTATGTTCGATTGACTGGGAGTATGTTCTGGAACGACTTCCCTGTATAATTACCCAAATGAGCCCGAGAATGGCCGTAAATCACCGGAAAGTATTTTGTTTAACCGAAATGGACGTGTTTAGAGTAGCACGTAGTGCTATAGATTTTTAAAAAGTCGTGTTCGATTGAAAGGGAGTATTTATGGCTCTACATAATTACCCAAATAAACCCGACAATCCCTCCAAATCACCAAAATCCATCCCAAAACTACCGAAATGGATTTGGTAAAGCCTCATTTTGTTTTATGAAGGCTCGAATTTTGTTATTCCGGGTCAAAATCCTCGTTTTACCTCTGTGTCGTGTCTATCAGCACACGCAGCACATCAGCAAATGCAAAATGTGCCAATATGTGCCTGTGTGCAAGTGCACAATGTGCGCACAAAACATGCAGCACATGCGCACATACGGGTATTTGAGGACTAGTGGGGACCAGTGTTTGAGGACCAGTGCTTGGGGATCAGTGTTTAGAGGGGACTATTAGGGACCAGGCTTTGAGGACTAATGGGTACCAATGTTTGGGGACCAGTGTCAGAAATATTGTCTAACCACCGTCTCTTAACTCAGTACTAAAGTTTCTGCTACCAACTGTGTTACCGTTTGCAAACAAGATCTTGGCTTATTCCTCCACTCCTCTAAATCCACCCAAACTACCGTGAGATGTGATTGTACACAATGTGCAAATAGCACATGTAGCACATGCAAAATGTGCCAATATGTGCCTGTGTGCAAGTGCACAATGTGCGCACAAAACATGCAGCACATACGCACATACGAGTATTCGAGGACCAGTGTTTGGGGCCCAGTGTTTGGGGAACTAGTGATTACCAGGCTTTGGGGACTAGTGGGACCAATGTTTGGGGACCTGTGATGTATGTTGGTGGGGGGGGGGGGGGGGTAACTAGTAAACAAATAACATTGGCTCCTAGCTCCTGTGTGGCTCCTATACAGCTCCTGCACAGGTAGTCTTTCCAACAGCTTACATCTTGGGAATGCCTTTTAAGAATCCCTTTTGGAAAACACCTGTGGCTATAGAATCCCTTTTTGGTCGCACGTGCCTATGTGCTAGGGCACATTGTGTCACAATGTGCCCTAGCACATTGACACATGCTTTATGTGTCAATATGTGCGTATGTGAAAAGGCACAATGTGCCCTAGCACATAGGCACATACGGGTATTTGAGGATACCTAGGCCTGGTATTGTTTTATTTGAGGATACCTTTATAGGATACCTTCTGGAGAACCACTTTTTTGTCATATGTGCTTTTGTGAAAAAGACAATGTGACACAATGTGCTTTTTCACATAAGCACATATCGGCACATAAAGCATGTGCTTATGTGCTAGGGCACATTGTGCCTTTTCACATAAGCACATATGACAAAAGAGTGGTTCTCCAGAAGGTATCCTATAAAGGTATCCTCAGATAATACAATACCAGACCATAGGTATCCTCAAATACCCGTATGTGCCTATGTGCTAGGGCACATTGTGCCTTTTCACATAAGCACATATTGTCACATAAAGCATGTGCCTATGTGCTAGGGCACATTGTGACACAATGTGCCCTAGCACATAGGCACATACGACCAAAAAGGGATTCTATAGCCACAGGTGTTTTCCAAAAGGGATTCTTAAAAAGGCATTCCCAAGATGTAAGCTGTTGGAAAGACTACCTGTACAGGAGCTGTATAGGAGCCACACAGGAGCTAGGAGCCAATGTTATTTGTTTACTAGTCCCCCAACATACATCACAGGTCCCCAAACATTGGTCTCACTAGTCCCAAAGCCTGGTAATCATTAGTTCCCCAAACACTGGGCCCCAAACACTGGTCCTCGAATACTCGTATGTGCGTATGTGTTGCATGTTTTGTGCGCACATTGTGCACTTGCACACAGGCACATATTGGCACATTTTGTATGTGCTGATGTGCTGCGTGTGCTGATAGACACGAACCAGAGGTAAACGAGGATTTTGACCCGGAATAACAAAATTCGAGCCTTCATAAAACAAAATGAGGCCTTACCAAGTCCATTTCGGTAGTTTTGGAGTGGATTTTGGTGATTTGGAGGGATTGTCGGGTTTATTTGGGTAATTATGTAGAGCCATAAATACTTCCTTTCAATCGAACACGACTTTTTAAAAATCTATAGCACTACGTGCTACTCTAAACACGTCCATTTCGGTTAAACAAAATACTTTCCGGTGATTTACGGCCATTCTCAGGCTCATTTGGGTAATTATACAGGGAAGTCGTTCCAGGAAATACTCCCAGTCAATCGAACATACCTGTTACAAACCTCTTAGCCCTATAAGAAGCCTTTGGGTCACATAGCAACCACGTGCCACCATAGAAACAACAAAGATGGCGGACCCCTTCATACAAAATGGACGACGGAAACACGTATCACCCTAACAACACGAGCGGCGCATGCGCACTCACATCACCCATCACCATGACAAAAATGCCACAACATGGCCGCCCACATGGGTTACCATGACAACTACGTGATACGCATATACATTGCGGTATGACGTCACTTGCGAGGTCCCCAGCCGGGGTCCCCCAAATAGGGGACGTACAGACCCTGTCCTACTACTAACAGCGCTAGTATGAAAACATAAACACGAAGAAATTCCTTTTGGTAAGACTTAAACACCAGAACAGATGTACCGGCTATGTTCCTATTTTTGTTCTTCTAATGAAAAATACCGTAATGCTTCAAAAATTTAAGGCATACCCAGAATTGCGTTTGCGTTGATACATATCACAGAAAGAGATATGAATGATAAAATTCTGTATTTAAATTAAAAAGAGCCAGGCCAGTTTGCGGCGTGGTTTATTTGGTTTCTATGTCGCTCATGGTACTATATATAAAATTTAGTAGAAATCGAGTAAATATTTAGTTCATTGCAATGGAAATGGGGTGGAGATAAAATGAAGTTGTTGCACTGTTAGTTTTTTTTCTGGTCCACTCACAGTCCTAACTTTGAAATAGCAGAAAAATCCACCATTAATTAAGCTATCATGTAAGGGAGCAGGCGATTGCTACGGATCAACGTGATTTGAGTATCGAGAGGTTTGTCCAGTCACTGAATAAGTTGTGCGCATAAATAAAAAAAATCATTTCAATTAAACCCGTGGGTAGACCCAATGGCCCAGTGCGTTGATCTCCCAGTGCATTATGTGCTCAGATACCAAATTTAGTTAAAATAGGCCCAGTAGTTTGCCCCTTGCAATGGAGTCGCACCGGTTGTGCTGTGGGTGTGACGTGACACGGTCATTGTCCCAACAGATCGAATTCCTGAGCCAATATGGTTTCATACACCAAGTATGGATGAAATTGGCCCAGTAGTTTGCCAGTTGCTATGACATCGGGTCGATTGCTATGGGAGTTACGCAACATGGTCAATAACCCAATAGGTTGAATTCGTAGTGTATTGTGGTTCCACATAACAAATCGGGTAAAATCGGTGTAGTAGTCTGCCCGTTGCTAGGGAGGTCTCTTTGGTTACTATGGCACGCGACATGATAAATGGCCCAATGGGTCGACCTCTCAATGTATTATGGGCTCAGATACCAAATTTGGTTAAAATAGGCCCAGTTGTTTGCCCGTTGCTAGGGAGTCGCGCCAGTTGTTATGGGTGTTGCGTGACATACATTGGGAGGTCGACCCTGTTCTGGTGTTTAAATCTTACCAAAAGGAATTTCTTCGTGTTTATGTTTTCATACCAGCGCTGTTGTGTCCCACAAGTACATGGTAATAATAAGATAATAATGAGGTTAATGACACGAAATAAACTCATCTTCAGACCACTGAAATATACACGAAGCCACATTTGTGTCTACACGGTGGAGTGGAGAATCACTGCCATTTTTCCCATCGCCCTCTTTTGCATAGCATTACTATAATTTTCTTGTTTTATTTTCTACTGATGTCACGGGTGTTTCTTCGACAATCACTTGATACTTAGTTGGATCTTCCTCGCTCATCTAATAATTTGAAAACAGATAACTTTGTCGAAAATCGACTTTTATGACGATAAAAGATGCTCCTTTTTTCATGTAACACTGACCCACCGGTGTAAATGTGTCGCAACCGTATCGCAATCCGAGCGAGAAAGAAGACCGCCTTGCTACCAGTGCCGTATGATATCTATTTGGAACTACGGCTGGTTGGTTCGTTTTTTTTGAGCGCCTTTGGTTTGTCAAAGAAAATGCTTAATGAACCGGAAAGAATTTTTCATCTGATTAACATTCAGACGGGATGGAGAGCTACTCTATAAAGACTGAAGATCTAGAGGGGGAACTGCAGCGGGGGGGGGGGGGGGGGAGCTTTATAAGGGATAGGGTGCTTGATGATTGTATTAGAAACTGGCGAGCTGGAATTTGGACCAAGAGTTGTTTAGACGGGTTATATAAAAAGGATGCGCCAGCTTCTGAGGAGTACCTGGACGGATCGTTTGGGGGTCATTGTTGTTCAAAGTGAGATCCAAGTCACTGGAGCTGAGAGGGAGAATCGGGAAAGACGAGGAAATATTGTGCCAAATGTGTGACTTCGGTGTAACGGAGACCCTGGAACATTTCATTATAGAATGCCCCAAATATTTGCCAAGAAGAACAAGGCTCTTTGTGAAACTAATGGAAAAAATAGGATGGAAACATGAAGGATAATTGGATGAGGACAAGGGTAAATTTTATAGTTGGGGAAGGGGCCAATGGGGGAATTGTGAAACAGTTTTTGAGTTTTTGAATGAATGCTGGGAGATTATGAGGGAAAGTGGGATAGGAATACCCCGGCGGGGCACTGGGTTAATGTAGGCCTCCTCGTTAGAGGACCGCGACAAATCAGCGGAAGGCCGAAGATTTATTGTTTTAGATTCGCAAGGCTGTTTGTACGACGTCCCAATATGCCTACAAAACGTCATTCGAATGGGTTGGCACATGGATGCACTTGAACACATGGAGATGGCATCGCGATTTTTATCGTGACTGCCTGCCTTCCAACCCGCCTGCCTGCCCGACCCACTGCCCGAGTATCTTCCAGCCCACGCCGAACCGTTCGCCCAACGACCCACAGATACCCCACCCACTTACCCGCCCACCCTATACAGCAGACCTGATGATAAACAAGAGGCCCCACGGAGCCTGAAGCACTTACCTTGAACAGAACCCGATATAAACCGAGGCCACGAATGAATCTACATTAAGAAATCTCCATAGGATCCATTGTCAATCCATGAACCCCTCAGTAGTGACTAAAATAGTCCAAGCATAATGCCTCTCCTTCGGTTAATCATAATGTTCAAAGTGGAGCTCCTCTACGGAGCCCCTTTGATATACGACCTATGTGGATTAATCATAGTTACACACCTCTTGAGGTTACTTAATAAACATGACTCCTTATAAAATTGACTTGGAATTAAGTTTCTATTTTTAGCACGCATCGAATCCCAGAATTCTGTTCTGAATAGTGAACAAGAGATGTTGTATACCAAATATGAAAGGATTCTATCTGGTGGATCTGAAGAAGATTTTTAAATAAATTTCCTTATATTGCACTAAGTTAAAATTTGGGCTACCATAGGGAGCCAACATATGAACCCAGAGACCCAATTTGAAGAAACTTGAATCTGACCACCCCCCCCCCCCCACCCCCCCCCCCCCCCCCGCCCCCGAGATGCTGTATACCAAATATGAAAGGATTCTGCCTGTGGATCCGAAGATGATTTTTAAGGAAATTATCTCATTTTGCACCAAGTTAAAATTCAGTATCCAATTGGGAACCTAAATATTAACCGTGGTTCTCAGTTTGAACAAACTTGAATCTGATCACTCAAGAGATGCTGTATACGAAATATGAAAGGATTCTGATTCGTGGATCTGAAAAAGAAGATTTTTAAAGAAATTTTCTCATATTGCACTAAGTTAAAATCCGCGCTCCTCTATTGAGCCCAAATATACTATTAAAAAAAAGGAGGGGATATTTGATAAAAGTGAGATACATGAAGAAATATATTTATATTTTCATAAAAAGACAGTTGAGGCATTGCACTGTGACATCTGGTTCAAAGATTTCAACGATAGTTGGGTGTCCGATCGACAAGCACACATTCCACTCACTGAGCTGTAGAAGAATAGACGGTTGGTCAGAGAATTTACCACATACAGTCCAAGACCTCAATACCTTGTAAATGCTCCTCGGTTCGCGAGACAAGCGCGGATCCGACGTGGTATACTCCTCACCAACCGTCCAATATCAGCTTGACTGATGTTATTTCATTATTCCTGGAGTGCAGAGGCGAGTTCCTGGACTATGGTAGTTGGCTGTTGGCGTTGTCGCAGGCGCCTGCCAAGCATATCCCAGACGTGATCGTTTGGTGAAAGTTCTGGATTTAGTGCTGGTCAAGGCTGTGTACTCTTGCATTGTCATCTTGAAAAATGAACCGACGGTTGTGACGTCGCGCAAATGGCATCACATGAGCTACTAACATGTTGTCACGGTAGTACTGCCCTGTGACACGCCCTTGGATGACATATAATACTGTTCTTCTTGTCATGGTTATGCCTCCCCACACCAAAACCGATCCACCACCAAAACGATCGTGCTGTCTAATGGTTACGTCATGGTATCGTCCGTTCCGCCGCCTCCACACCCTGTTTCGCCTGTAGTGGAAATCGAAAGTGAACTTCGATTCATCGGAAAACATGAAGTTGCTCCACCGACTATTGTTCCATCGCAGTGGTGCTCCATACCAATTACGCCTTGTTGCGATGTGACATTCAGTCAGACATGGAATTATTCGAGGTCGTCGAGCGTACAAATCCCAGCTGTGTAGGCGATTTCGGATAGTCTGACCACTGACACGCACATCTGTCGCTCGGTACACCTGTTGTCCAATTTCTGAGGCACTTTGAATGCGGTAACGTTGTGGTTCGGATGAAACGATCCTGGTTATCTGATGTCGCCCTTGGATGATTGCCGTCTGTCATCAACATTGCCTGTCTGACGGTAGCGTGACCACAACCTCCTAATCACCAACTGAGTAACGTTTTGAATTTGAGTCACTGCAGTATGTCTGTTGCCAGCTTCCAATATGTCAACGGCACGTAAACGTTCGTCACCTGTCAGTCTTCAATAAAGGTACAGATCCAACATAACCAAGATCGAACTAGTTTGACATTCTTTCACGTTGTTATGTTGGATCTGTACCTTTATTGTTTTGTAGTGGTTGGTTGTCTCTGTTCAGACTCTTGTAGTCATTGTTGAATTGGGTGTTATCAAACCCTTTCCATACCCTCGAGTGTCGATGTAAAAACACGGAATCCAAGTTTTACGGAATCGGCTAGGAATTTTAATAACGGAATGCCTCATATGTATACAGGGAAATCTGATTCAACCTTGATCAATGTTATAGTCGAGACTGAGATAAGTATAGCTAGGAAGTAATGGATGAGATATGGACAGAATAACAGAAGCCAATAGTACTGGTACAATGCCGCAATGGAACAAGACTTCTGTGGAAGCTAATGATAGGACAGATAGGCCATAGACCTGTAATGGCATTGGAGCTTTGGCGACAAGATGGAAGCGGTTGGTAAGACTACATTAGACCCATTGAGGGCTTTTACATAGCCTAATGCGACAAAAAAGGGATTCTCCAAAAGGTATCCTCGAATAATACAATACCAGGCCATCGGTATCCTCAAATACTGAAATGAGGCTAAGAGTCGTAGTAAGTTATACCTCATTGAGGGATTTTTAATGGTCCTCATAACCTCAAAATTCAATGAGGCTATGAGGGATAATAAATGAGGACTCATTGAGGGCTTTTACATAGCCCTCATGGCCTCATACGACAAAAAAGGGATTCTCCTAAAGGTATCCTCGATAGGTATCCTCGAATAATACAATACCAGGCCATAGGTATCCTCAAATACTGAAATGAGGCTAAGAGTCGTAGTAAATTATGCCTCATTGAGGGATTTTTCAAGGTCCTCATAACCTCAAAATTCAATGAGGGTATGAGGGATAATAAATGAGGACTCATTGAGGGTTTTTACATAGCCCTCATGGCCTCATACGACAAAAAAGGGATCCCATAGCCACGGGTGTTTCCCAAAAATGGGATTCCATGGGATATGGCCATTGGAAATAGTCTTTCATTATACAGAAGGGAGATAACTCTGTATACAGATTATGGGAAATCAAGCAATCTGATTGGTTAGTTATGTTCTATAAATAGGATCTAGATAAATGAAACAACAAGAGTACTTGGAATAGGGTCAGAACTAACAAGAATAGACCAGAAATTGCTAAATATAGTAATAATAAGTAAAACTGTTCCGACTAATAGGCTCTTCTACGCTACTGGAGTATACTCTAGAATAAAGGAACATGCCTAGGTAGACGTAAACTACTGCATATATAGATAGAAGCAGAGAATTCTGGAAGAATTCGAAATAATACAAGTTGTCGGGTTGATTGTGGTAATTATCCAGGGAAGTCGTTCCAGAAAATACTCCGATTCAATCGAACATACCCTCCGAACATACCCCTGTCCTATTGTTGGCCTTAGGTAACATAGCAATCACGTGCTGCCATAGAAACCAAGATGGCGGCCTCCAGTATACAAAATGGACGACGGAAACACGTATCACCCTAACAACACGCGCTGCGCATGCGCACTAACAACACGTATCACTATGGGGATGACGTCACAACATGGCCGCTCACGCGGGTTACCATGACAACACAACATGGCGCCACTACGTCACGTGACATGACGTCACTTCCGGGGTCCTGCACCGGGGTCCTGCCAATGAGGCCCCAAAAGCCCCTCACATACTACTCATATTCATGTGTCCAAACGCGCGCGTATCCAATAACTTTTTCCGAAAATATCAACTTCAGTTTGGGCATCCCCTACTTTTTTGAATAGTATATTTTTGTTACAGCCTAGTAGTAATTAGCCGGCCGCTGATTTGCCGCGGTTCTCAGGTGAGAAGGATTGTATTTGCCCTGTACTCCCAAATGCCTCCCTATCTCCACGGCTCTACTCTCCTCCCAACTCTCCGAGACGAACTGTTTGATGTCATCCCCTACACTATTCCCCCTCATCTCTCCGATAAGCATACCAACCCTCTCCTTTGCGTCATCCACTAACCACATGTCCTTTTTTCTCCCATCACACTTCCCCGTCATACGCCCGGTGAATCTTATTCTGTTAGACTGGTATTTTGGACATTCTAATAGAAAGTGTTCTAGGGTCTCCAGTACGCCTAAATTACACATTTGACACTCCTTTTCACTGTTGTTCCTACTTTTCCACCTAAGCTCCAGCGACTGCGCCCTCGTCTTAAACAACAGTACCCCCTCCCCCAATGTGCCATCAAGGTACTCTTCAAAATCTGGTTTTTCTTTATTTTGCAGGCCACCCAAAGACCTACTTGCTTTGACCCCCTCTCGCCATTTCGGGTTACAATCGACCATGACCCTTTCTTTGTCGATTTTTATACCCTGGGTTGCGGTCACTTCTAAGTCAGATATCTCCATTGCATAGTTCTATATTGACTACCTCGGGAGCACGGTGGCTCAGTAGGTAGAGATGCAGGTCCGGAAACCGCGTTGTGTCCTTGGGCAAGACACTTAACCCTTTTTCAACCCGTTGCGCATAAATGTTTGCGTGAAGAAAAAATTGGTAGTGGACGAGCAGACGATGTAAAGAGCAAAACATCTGAAGCGAGGCTCGGTAATAATTTAATCCAGCAGCTCGACAGAGCAGTTGGGTTAAATTTTTACTGATCCTCCCAACAAACCAGACTGGTTTCGCCCATTTCGCCGTTGACAGTTTTGACTGAAATGATACCTTCCAGGGTGACAGTGTTGATAGGGTTAATTCCAATTGTCGACGTGGGGGCGCGGTGGTGTTGTGTACTAAGGCGTACTGCACGTCAATGGTGCACTTGTCTTCAGCCAATGCTAACCCTGCTTGTGAAGAGTCAGTGCGTTGGGGAGTCTGACAGTTGCTCGCCGTTGATTGGAGGTTCTCTCCGGATACTCCAGCTTCCTCCACCCGTAAAACTGTCCGACACGAGGTGACCCTGGCTGTCGAAAGTGTCGTTAACCCCCGCGCCCCCCCCCCCCCCCCCAATAAATAAATAAAGAGACTACCTCATTCGTCTATCCACCCCGTCTTTGTGTTTGAATTCCAAATATTCTGGAACATTAATGTGGACCATCGTCCGTCGGGCAGATTTACCAAGTAGTATGCCTAAGGACTGAATAATTGCTGAACTTCCATAGTAGTGCCAAATGGATTCGCATATTATTCGGTCGACAAAGTTTTATAAAATTAAATCATCCAGGGTGTCACAGTTTAACTTGGGTTAATTAAATCATAAGAGCATTTACTGTGTATAAATTCTTTAATAAAATAGTTCTCTATAAACAATGGATTATAACAAAATTGTTCTTTGGCGAATGCTTGAAATAATTAGGATCACTACACAAGCAAGATTATCGTATGATCTGCAAAACACTTTTTTACATAAGACATGTCAGAATATGTTTTAAAAAAAACATTTGTTTCAGTCTTGTGAAGATTGTATTCAGTCCCTTGATCGAGAAATATGTACACCGCAGCTGAAGATTTATTCTATAAATTTATCATTGAAAGAAGGAGTTACTTGGAGATAATTATCTCGTGCGCACGACTTATTATCTCGTTCGCACGACTTGGTATCTCGTGGGAACGAGATAATTATCTCGTTCGCACGACTTATTATCTCGTTCGCACGACTTGGTATCTCGTGGGAACGAGATAATTATCTCGTTCGCACGACTTATTATCTCGTTCGCACGACTTAGTATCTCGTGGGAACGAGATAATTATCTCGTGCGCACGACTTATTATCTCGTTCGCACAACTTAATATCTCGTGGGAACGAGATAATTATCTCGTGCGCACGACTTATTATCTCGTGCGCACGACTTATTATCTCGTTCGCACGACTTAGTATCTCGTGCGCACGAGATAAAAAAAATATTTCCTAGGTCCTAAACCAGCCACCGTAGTTTACCCTATGCAGGTTCTTCATAAAATGGGCTGAGTTTGTGTTCCCACTGCACCCACAGTTAACCCTTTACCCAACGTAACGGCCAAAACCGGCCAGCGCTATTCTCAAAAATCGCCAATTAATTTTCATTATTTTTTTCATTTTTTGTCTCAAAAGCATAGGTTATGACCCCTCATTGGAACGAGCTCGTCGAGCTCGTTCCAATGAGGGGTCATAACCTATGTTTTTGAGACAAAAAATGAAAAAAATAAGTTATTCAAGAATTTTTTTTGCAAGTGTCGTCTGCTTTTCATGTTAGGTAAAGGGTTAAGAGGGGAGATCATCAAAAGTGGAAGTAGAATTCACTGAGAATTATTTTTGTAAGTATAAAGGGTATTCAATAACAACCTTTAACCCGTTTTGGGCTGGATAAACAATAATACCCATCAAAAGCCTAAAATTCAAGTTCTCTCTGGATTTCTCTCAAAACATCTTGAAAGATTATAAAGAAAAAATGGCCATTCGCAGTTCTTGGTGTGACATTACAAGTTGCATGGAAACATATTCCTGGTAGCACTTGTTAACCCTCTACAAGCGCCAGACATCAATTGAGATAAAATGGACCATTTTCAAATATCCACAGCACTCAGTGGGTACAGTTAAAACTAGAAGTCCTGTCACGAATAGTGCGCTTATCTAGGCTTAATTGCGCGTTGGAATTGCGCGCAATTGCCATATCGAATGGCATCCACAGCACGGCAGGTTCTCCTGGTTACTCATAGCGAACACAAGCAATGTTTCTGCCAATGGACCTCCGGGTTACCCGGAGGTCCATTGGCTGAAACATTGCTTGTGCACAGGTCATATGTACAAAAGTTGATAGCTTTACTTGAGCCATAACGCGTTCATTAACGCGCATATCAACGTGCTATTTGTGCGCATTTCGTGACAGGACTTCTAGTTTTAACTGTATGTGTCAACAAACATAACTCCTTTTGTCTTTCATTAACTTGTCGGACGACGATATTGATATTAACCCTCTCCACCTTTTAGGATGATTTTTACCTAAACATTTTTTTATCAAACTGAGCCATTTGAGACTACTATACCCACCTTTCTCATAACATCAATAAAGGAACTTCAGTGAGACATTTAAAAACAATTCATCAGACACTCTGGGGTCATGACAAATCGTGGAATCTCACCTGGAAAAGCCATGATTCTCCAGAATCAAAAAGTCCAGTTAATCTAACATTGTTGTGCGTAAATGCGGAAATAATTGTTTATTATATTTACGAAAAGAAAGATCGGCTGATGTTGGATTTATACGTCACCTGTTAGTTTAACGCTGCGACAGTAGACCCGTTATAGATGTCGAACTGTCGTCGCGTCGAATTTAATTCCAATTAGAGCCGAGTTTTATTCATAGTACGTGTTTTGATACAGACGCAGCATTTCTGTTACAGCGAATTCAATTCTCTGTCCTGGACGTCCCGAATTGTACTGGAGGTTGGGTATTTCATATTGCCAGTGACTGAGAGGATACCTTTGTAGGGGTTTAGCAGTGTTTCAAAATACCATGTTTCAGAAGCGGTCCACATTCCGACCTGACGAGGTTTATGGTACGTGAACAGTATTTAGTTATCACAACAACTGGGAAAAATCACAATGTGACAAATCCCTTCCAACTCTGTCACAAAATTCTAAGTTTCTAAAATTTTATTTCACAGTTCATCATATTATTTCCGGGTATATTACTACAGAATTGCCTGAATCTATTTATTTAACATCGTATCACTCTGCAATGCTGCACACGCAGGGTTAAATTGGTTGAAGACATGCGCGCCATCGATGTGCAATACGCCTTAGTACACGGCGTCATCGTGCCCCCATGTGGACAATGGGGGGTTAAGTGCCTTGGCCAAGGACACAACGCGGGAGTCCAAATCGATCAGTCAGACGGTCACCCATCCAAGGACTAACTGGACTCGACGTTGCTTAACTTCGGTGATCTGATGGGAACCGTACACCGCAACGCTACCGCGCCCCTATTACCTGACTGACGAATGCCCATTCATACGCTTTGTAAGATGTAATGGTGTGCTGTGCTTTTTGAATGTGCGTGTCTGTGAGGAACGAGTGGGGACGGGGTGAATGCATGGTGCCAAAATGAAAGGACTGATAAAATTCAAGGATATTCGAGGCCATTTTGCAGTATTTTTCAAGGTTCCACAATAGCCATTTAAAGTATTTTTAACGCTCCTGCCTCCAGGTCTACTACATCTAACTTGGGCCCTTCAGTCGTTACCCGTCCATCCACTTCGCATGAAGAGAAATGATGGAGAGGATATTGGCAGAAGGGTACAATTAATCCTTCACCTAACACGAAAAAGCAGACGACACTCACAAATAAAATTCTTGAACCACTAATTTTTATGATTTTTTTTTTTCGTCAAAAACATAGTTTATGACCCCTCATTCGAACGAGCTCGTTCCAATGAGGGGTCATAAGCTATATTTTTGTGACAAAAAATGAAAATGTAAAAATTGAAGGTTGAATGTTATGAATAGCGCTGGTCGTTTTTGACCATTACATTGGGAAAAGGGTTAAGTAATTTGTCTTCAGTTTGAGTATATTTCATACAAATATTTCTGGAATTATCATATCCACTCGAATGCGAGGCGAAATGAATAGACACAATATGTCTTGACATTTGCCCCCCCCCCCCCAAACGAAGGCTCTGCCCCCCCCCCCCCCCAGTTGCCCCCCTTTCCAACCATCTCGCTTGCATTTCCATCCACCCTCACACAAACACATTCAGTCACTCTCTCTCTCACACACACACACACCCTCTCTTTTTTTTATTCCCAATAATTTCCCATACACACTTAGCCCAAAGCCTCAGGCTAGCTGATGAACACATCCAGGCAGTAGAGATTTAAAGACTCGGATGCAGATACTTATAAGTTATAATTAAGTTATGAGCCAACAAAGGCATGTCTATCCATATCCCTTGTCTAAAAAAATTCATGGATTTCGCATTATGACAGACGGGCATTATGAGTCTCTCTCTCTCTCTCTCTCTCTCTCTCTCTCTCTCTCTCTCTCTCTCTCTCTCTCTCTCTATCTCTCTCTCACGCACAGACCCACCAGACGCGGATCCAGGATATTTTGAAAGGAGGACCGCTAATTACATTACATTTAGCCGAAACTTGGACCCAAAGTCCGTAATATAATTTTGTGGTTTGGTACGTCCACAGGACGTACCAAACCAAAAAAGTATATTACGGACTTTGGGTCCAAGTTTGGACTACCTCATAACAAAGTAATGATATTCCTTTACGTATTTGCCCCCCTTCATGGGAGTCTGCCCCCCTAGTTGCCCCCCCCCCCCACAAAAAAATTTCTGGCGCCGCCACTGTGTCTTGAGAAAAAAACAGAACTATTCATTATTACATTTTGGTGTTCTTTTTGCTTAATGTTTCATTATTATTTGGGGTTTTTTTGCGAATTTCAAAAAAAACAAAAACTAGGAGCCGAAATCGTAATCTACATATAAACTTCCGAACCGTGCATACCAATTTAACCCTTTACCTAACATGAAAAGCAGACGATACTTGCAAACAAAATTCTAGAATAACTAACTTTTTGCATTTTTGTCTCAAAAACTTACGTTATGACCCCTCTTTGGAACGAGCTCGACGTGTTCGTTCCAAAGAGGGGTCAGAACCTATGTTTTTGAGACAAAAAATGAAAAAAATAATGAAAATTAATTGGCGATATTTGTGAATAGCGCTGGCCGGTTTTTTGCCGTTAGGTTGGATAAAGGTTCAAGTACCCCTTTTGTTTCATATAAAATCAGGCGCGCCGCGAAGACAACCCACATTTGTCGCGACTATGATGACTGAAGGGAGCTTGTTAATTGAAAATAGAATATGTTTTTATTTTTGGAATTCACTTAATAAAAACAATTTCCAATCCAGTATAACGGGAGCGAGGTGGCTCAGTGGTAGACTGTTGGACTTCTATGCTAAAAGTCCCGAGTTCGATCCCCGTCCGGGACTACCCGCGTTGTGTTCTTGGGCAAGGCACTTTATCCCGGTTGCCTGCACGGGGGCAGGATGACGCCGTGTACTAAGAAGGTGTACTGCACGTCGATGGTCCATATGTCTTCAACCGATGTAACCCTGCCTGACCGGAGCTTGAACAGAGTTAGAATGTTGAGGAGCTGACAGTTGCTTGTCGATGCTCGGTGGTTCTCTCCGGGTACTCTGGCTTCCTCCACCCGTAAAACTGTCACTGTCACGATTAGCCATCATGCATAAGTATGTGACCTTAAACACTAATAAATAAATCCAGTATAAGTGTTTCCATTAGTTCCTTGAAATCTGCGCCCTGTGTAACGTGTAACAAACTAACAGGGACCGCCAAACTACTTGGGAGCGCTGTGGCTCAGTGTGTAGAGATGAAGGCTACAAGCCGAGAGGTCCTATGTTCGAATCTCATCTGCGGCAACCGCGTTGTGTCCTCGGGCAAGACACTTAATCCCAGTTATCCACGTGGGGCTATGGAGGCGTTGTGTACTAAGGTGCATCGCATGTCGATGGTGCAGTTGTCTTCAACCAATGCTAACTCTGCTTGTATGGAGTTGTGCTAATAGTTGATCGCCATTGCTCGGTGGTTCTCTGCGAGTACTCCGGCTTTCTCCACCCGTAAAACTCCCCGACACGAGGTGACCCTGGCTGTCGAAGGTGTCGTTAAACCCCAATAAATAAATACATAATTAACAAACTAACCCTGTGCGTTTTCACAACCTTAGTTAGTATATATTTTTATCATAAAAATTATGACTCGTCCGTTTTGTTCACTTTAAAACATTTGATATTTTGTTTTCATATTAATCAGTGGTAAATAAAGCCTTCCGTCAATTTCATTGGTCAATTTCAAAACTAGACAATTTGATTGGCTGAACAAAATACAACTGGACCACATTTTCATAATTTGCATAATTAGAGTTGGGAGCTTTCATTGGTCAATTTCAAAACTGGACAATTTGATTGGCTAAACAAAATACAACAGGGTCACATTTGCATAATTTCAGTAGGGAGAATTTACGTTATCTGTCCTATTTAGGGTGGGTTATGTTGTATTAATCTTTTACCTACAAGAAAAACGACATTCGTTTTTTTTTATATTTTCACTTTTTGCTTCCAAAACATAGGTTATGACCCCTCATTGGAATTAGCGTGTCGCGCTCGTTCCAATGAGGGGTCATAACCTATGTTTTGGAAGCAAAAAATGAAAATTTTTAGTTATACGAGGATGTTTTTTCCAAGTGCCGTCTGCAACTCAAGTTAGGTGATGGGTTAAAAAAACATACTAAGTGGCTAATTTGTGGGTTTATGTGTCATATGATGAATAGAATATGAAATGAGTGTTTTCTCATATAATATTTATGAAACTCGTCCGAATTTTCCGTTTGGGCTCGCCAAAACGGAAATTTCTACGACTCGTTTAATAAATTCCATATCCTCTATTTATGTGGTATACGATATGACATCCTATCAACTAATTCTGTGCAATGCCCAGGATTAGCAAATGTATGTTGGCTTTTCTACTGCTAACTTACAAACAAACTCTGTGCGAGGGTTAGTCATTCTTTTCTTTCTGGTGAAAGTATGCAATTAAATCCTATGCATTGCACAGCCTTGTGGAGTGTACATTTTCATGTAGTGTGTGATATGACAGTTAGCAATTATTTTTTTATAACCAGAAAGTGTGACTTATCGTGTGCATTACACAGAGTTGGTCACACTTTCTGGTTAAAACATTTTCATTAATATTTGAGTTATAAATCCTGTGTACTGTACAGCCTTAATGTAAATCTTTTCTATAGTAACTCTTTACGCAACGTAATGGCATAGAACATTTAAAATTATGACGCCTCGTGGGAATTGTTTGTGAAAAAAGTGAAATTTTTTTTCGTGAATTCCAAAAAATTCGACTGATTAAGTTTTCCAAATGCATCATTAAGGCTTGTCTTGGTAGAAGATGATATAGGAATATGAATTAGTAAAGATTGTAATTAACCCTTTGAACCCTGGTGGAATCTTCCATATCAGTTCAATGATAGCAACTGGAAGAGTCCATATTCATTATTTAGGGGTAAACCAATTAATATTTTCAACGCGCGGCCTTATGGCTGCACGTTGAAAATATTAATTGGTCTCAGACACACATGCACTTTGCATCCATCCATATTAATGAAATTATAACGTAACATGTTCCTGGGCGAAAAAGCGGCCGCTCGGGGTCAAATATTTTTTTTTAAATTAAGAGTTCGTGGGAGTTTATTTGTGATCTAGTTTTTTAGGGTTTCACGACAGTTCAACAACCAGAGTCATCGTGCGTTTATCTATGGATAAAGAGAAATATGTATATGTAGGAGGATTGTCGTATGAGCTTCCCAAATTCTTTCGTACTCCAAAGTGGCCCCATGATACTGGGTTCACAAGATTACAGGCCTCAAATGTATATAATTTGTTTCATATAGTTCGGTTCGGTTTCAAAATGAACTTGCAAGCGACGATATTCGTGAACTTAACTGTCAGGGCGGTTGTCATTAGAGTTGGACGGTTAACCGAAAATATGGTTCGGTTTTCAGTATTTTCAAAATCGAAACGGAAACAATTACAGAAAATCCGTCGACGCGGATTTCAACTTCAGTGTTGAAAAATTGTAATCAGGTCTTCACTACTCAGAACAAAGAGAGAAACAGCCTAAAGTTAACCCTGTTTTCAAACTTCAGAGTTGCGATACCCCTTTTTCTGAATAGTTGCACTAATTCGTATTGCGTTGGCAATTACCGCGAAAATAGGTGACAACATTACTTCTAGGCTTACGTATCGTGTTTTAAGGGGTCGTCCAACATAACTTTGGACATCTTTTGAAAGTTTCAACAATGCCCTAAATTCGAATTAAAGCAGTGAATAACGACACATTATATAACGAAATAATGACAAAAGTACTCAAAATATGAATTTATCCATCTTTTCAAAAAAAAAATAAATTATTTTGCTTTTGATGACAAGCAAAATTGCCAGCCGCATATGTAACCGACAGGAATAACAAGGAAGAGATCGGTAATCGAATGTTTGAGTTGTAAATAAAAGACTTCACACTTCATACTCGGAGGAAGCATATTTAACATTTCATATCGTGGTGAGAACACTCAGAGAAAAATGGATGACCACAAGCTGTAGATTGTGTTTGAACGGCATGCTGGTTGTTATGATCACGTGATTCCTGACCAAGTTGGGAAACGATTAACTTTCTAAGATCTGAAATCTTCAAACATTTCACTGCTGTTTTCGAGAGGCAATGTAATGTATAACACACGATACATTCGTAGAAAAATCTTCAACTGACAATATCATAGTTGCGATATACAGTTCTTAGTAGCTATTTTGATTTCGGAAACTGTACAATGTTACGTAAGTGTCAGCAAGGGATTAACCCTTTACCTAACGTAACGGCCAAAACCGGCCAGCGTTATTCTCAAAAATCGCCAATTAATTTTCATTATTTTTTTCATTTTTTGTCTCAAAAACATAGGTTATGACCCCTCGTTGGAACGAGCTCGTCGAGCTCGTTCCAACGAGGGGTTATAACCTATGTTTTTGAGACAAAAAATGAAAAAAATTAGTTATTCAAGAATTATTTTTGCAAGTGTCGTCTGCTTTTCAGGTTAGTAAAGGGTTAATACGCCACCGATTCGAACACTTGTCACTTGGTTCATGTCGATGATCAAAACAAAAAAGTGGAAAATTATATTTGAAAACAAAAATATATTCAAATCAAAATATATTGCAGTCCGCACAACTGTATATTTACGAACAAATAATTTTCTATCGCCAACCTATATTTGTGACGTAAATAAGGCTTGGTGAATTCTGCTGAAAGGGAGACCAATTTCCTGCAGTATCAAGGAGAATTTTCAGAATGTTTTTTCCTGTTCACAAAATACAGCGAAATTTAGTACCATCGTAAATTTAAACGTTTTCCTCGCACACCCGCATTGTATGTAAGATGGTTCAACGTAGATTAGGATCGCTAATAACACCAACGGTTGCACAAATCTATGTGTGTTGACATTCTGTGGACAGAAATAGACACGACGCCGCCTGGTGTGCAAAAATCACACGAATTACGGAACTGAGACCACGACGTCTCATAAGTTGTTAGATAAATGAATTTAATAACCAACGTAATTCCGATATTGTTCAGGTCGGTAAATCACTGCCTATAAAATAATTAGTATAGGTAAGCAGATCAGTTATTAATGTTTTTAAATCTCACAAGAAATCAACAGTCAAGCCTTCCCAAACAGCATCTGTAGAAGGGCGATAGTTTTAAAACAAATAAAGAATATCAAACCATGTACACATGTTGTGCCATGTTTGAGCATTCAAACAGCACTCTTGGCAGCAGTCATTGCTAATACAATCCCAGAAATGGACAAAGATAATATCAAACGAGGAAGTTTGGCAGCTCTTCCTTCTTTGGTGTATCAATCTCATCTTTTTTTACCAGATTGACACGGACCTCATGTAAAATGAAACAGAATTGTGGGGGTATGGTCACAGCAGACTGACAAAAGGCACATTAGACATACGTCATTTTACATTGATGCACTGTCTCATACTTGTTCATGTGAACTGTGAGGATTCACTGTGATTCACCTTAGTGAACTTCATAAAAGGTAAACAAACATTAGAAAAATGGCAGCCCTTGTGAAATTTACATATCCTTAACCCTTTACCCAACGTAACGGCCAAAACCGGCCAGCGCTATTCTCAAAAATCGTCAATTAATTTTCATTATTTTTTTTCATTTTTTGTTTAAAAAACATAGGTTATGACCCCTCGTTGGAACGAGCTCGTCGAGCTCGTTCCAACTAGGGGTCAAAACCTATGTTTTTGAGACAAAAAATGAAAAAATTAATTATTCAAGAATTTTTTTTGCAAGTGTCGTCTGCTTTTCATGTTAGGTAAAGGGTTAATTACAATTAGTCTTTCTGGTCGTTCCATGCAAGAATGAGAAAAAGGTTTCTCCGAGTCTGTACTAGAAGGATTGCAGAATTTAACTATTCTGTAAATTTTAGGTATTTTATTGCATAAAATCTCGTCTCTTACTTATGACATAGCAAACATTCAGGCAGTGCATTCTGCTACATGGTAACGGTTCCATGGCAAATATTAGTTTCCACAAAATCTATGTTTCATTTCATTAAAATTGATATATAATTTCTTGGAGTTGTTTGGACTTCAGAGAAAATTACCTGAAATTTGACCAAAGTTAGGTTGGGCGTCCCCTTAACAACTTTACCCAACGAATCGGCCGCATCCGCCCGCGTAATATGCAAATTCAGCAGTTGAAAAAATATTATTTTTCAAAACATTTCAACAAAACCATATCTTGTGACCTCTCGTTGGAACGAGCTCATTGAGCTCGTTCCAACGAGGGGTCACATGATATGATTTTGTTGAAATTTTTCTAACAATTTGAAAAAATGATATTTAAAATAATACATTTTGATATCGTCTGCGTTGGGTAAAGGGTTAAAGAACATTCATTTGTATATATTTATGAATATATATAATAATATGGTCCTAGCTTTTGAACACAGGAATCTCAATTAATGGAAGATTCGTGAAGATATGCAACTGCTTGAATTTAATTTATATCACCTTTATATCTGCGTTGGGTAAAGGGTTAGACGTTCATCTGTTTATCAAATGCGATTTCCTTTACAGAAATGGAACTTGTCACTTGTTCCACATTTATAATGATAAATATATTTATTTCTACACGTAATTTTGAAAGCTTTTGAACTCCACAGCCAGCGTCAAAATCGCAGTTGAAGTTGGATGGAAATTTAGGGTTACAAACTTACAATGATCTATGCTTGATATAGCTGGGTCTTCATTTTGAAGAAGTTGAGCTCAGTTTTGAACCCTTGGGGAAGAAGGGATTACCCAAACATCGTAAGACTATACAATCGTGTTCGACTGCCATCATGAAAAAGGTTTTGGGGTTCATTTGGGTAATTATAGGCAATTTTCAGGTAGCTATTCTTATTTTCCTCCAGGAAGGTCTAAACTGCTCAGTCACCATAAGTCATTGAAAACTCATGCAAAAGTTCAAGTGAAGCTTGAGTCAGGTGTTTTAAAAGCTGATAGTGTGTTTCATCGGTTCCAGTGGCAATATTTTATGCTTTTGCATTTTCGCACTTCTGACATGCGGCCATAATTATTATGTAACACGCGTTGTTCTGTATGGGCAGAGATCGCAGTTGTTGGAAGTTGAACGGTTCTCTACGTAACCAGAGTACGTTTAGAACAATCTGTCACGCCTACAAGGCACAGTGGTGTATATCATTTATTTGTTGGGGTTTAACGACACTTTCGACAACCAGAGAGCAACTGTCAGGCCCTCCAACGTACTAACTGCGTACATACAGGGTTAGCATTGGTTGAAAACAGGTGCACCGTTGACGTGCAGTACGTCTTAGTACACAGCACCACCGTGCCCACACGTGGGCAATCGGGATGAAGTGCCTTCCCCAAGGACACAACGCAACTACCTATCGAACCATTGGACCTTTCGGTTTGAAGTTCAATACCGTAACCTTTAGCATAGAACACGGGCAACATCAGAAACCAAAATATCAATCAACCGAAATGAGTGATGGAAATTCGTATCACTCTTACAACGCAGCACCGCCATCACTAACATCACCCATCACCACGATGGTAACGTAACATTACACACCAATTCCTTTGTCTTCTCCGGGTTGGTAAGAGACGTGAAATACCCGATATAACAATAGACTACGTCACTTGAACACCTGTACTCACTCAATATACCTGGGTCCGTGCGTTCTGTGAATTGGCGTGTAAGTAAGTTACTAACCTCGCTGTCGGTATTCATGAATTTAAACAACCTGCCAACGTGCTGTAACACGGCTCGGCGTCACATACCGCACGTTGGCAGGTTTTTCAAATTCATGAATACCTCCAGCTCAGTTAGTAACTATTACATATGACTGTACACGCGCACTGTCGGAACAACCAGGTGACATTCCTCCTAATACTTCAACTCCAATCCGGCATTCCTCTGGCGTCTTCATATTAGTCCTACAGAAAGGGTCAGATCCATACCTGATATACTACTGACCTCACCCATCAAAAACAACCCCGAAAATCACAGAAATTGCACAACTTAAAAGCGGCCTGAAAATCACAAAATTTGGTCCACTCATTTGTGTATTCTAACGCAGTTAGCAGGTGATGAATGCCGAAGTTCGCGTAACCTCGGGGGGAGTTAAAGTTAAAACTTTTGCCCAGGTCTCTGTACAGACTGAGAAGATTTCGGGCTATATTTTTTAATCACCATACCCAGTAAAATTCAAGGTGAACATGAATCGGCAAAATATGAGCTGGACAAAAACTGGAACAGTTATTGCATTTTGGTGTTCTTTAGATATGACGATGGATTATTCCCAAGAGATGTTGTGCTGAATAGAATGGTTCTACCCGAACCAATCACTTGCTTAGAAATTAATATGTGACGCACTAATACTTAATAGCCATCTAAATATAACGTCAAACTCCAGATAAGATCAGGCAAAGAGTTGGAGAAGCTCTCTATTAATTACATGTAGATTTACTCATTTCCAAATAAATGAATCTCTATTGATTGTTAGTTTGTCTTTTCACTTTTTTCTTCCAATGATTCTTGAACTCAGATTAGTACGAAAATTACATGTAAGATTTTTTAAATCTTGCTCATTTAACTGGTAGAGAACTGGGAGCCCATATTTGGGCTTTATTCTGAAGTGCAGGTACTGCAACTTAAAGGCTTCAAATTCAGTGGCTATGCTTTATATTACCTTAAAGTGATATTATTTAATCTGTTAAGATTTTCATTGTTACAATTTATAGGAGAGTGGCCACAGGCAAACAAGGCAAAGACATGTGAACAAATTTTGGTGGCCAAAAATAATTTAGCACTCAACAAGATGTAAAAACGCCGCTTTGTTTTTCTAACCAACCTGACAAAATGTTGCCCAAATCGGCCATTTTCAAATATTTCTCAACATTCTGTTGTACGATTTGGCTGAAATGTTCCATATATTTGGGGCATAATATTACGCAACTGACTAAATGAGTAATATTACCCACGTTATACCCCACTGGTCATACAATTCCGTTCAAAATGCCTTTTTGATGAAATTGGCCATATTTTCTCGAAATTTTGACTATGGGCAATTGGGGTATTCGTCGTTAGAGATGGCTAATATACCCCAAAAAGAACGGAACCACTACCATGGAGATACCGAAAAACTGAACCGAACCAATCATTGAATACCGAAACCCTCTGTATTTTCAATTTTTTCTACATTTGTTGTTTACAAGGCTGTGATAAGACTTAATAGCAGTTGAAGTGTTAATTTTCATGAAACAAGTGACTGTTTTTCTGTTCAGGTCTGTTAACCCTTAGGGGCCTAAGCAATTATCCCGAATTCCCACACAAGGCTGCAACCTGTACATATCCAGTTGCTTAGCTGTGATTTCTAGTCAAGTCTTGGCTGCCTCGTTTGGCAGCCAAGACTTGACTAGAAACCACTGCACCAATTCCAAGGTGTTTTGTTTATAGTCAGCAGGACCTCCTCATGATAGCATGTGTAACAGGAGGAGAGATAAGTGCGGGAGCCGGGGTTCGAACCGTCGACCTCAAGCACACAAAACGACCGATTTACCACGAGACTAAGAGATCCGGACCAACCAGACTGGTTGGTAAATGGCTTTTATACCTCGACCGCTACACTACTCTCCCCTTCTTTTGAGATTCACCATATGTGAATCTCACCCAGGTTCCTCCCTCAGAGGGGTCGAAACACCCGCAATGCCACCTACTGCTGAGGATCGGACGAGCCCACAAATGTAACAGGAGGAGAGATAAGTGCGGGAGCCGGGGTTCGAACAGTCGACCTCTAGCAGACAAAGCGACCGATTTACCTCGAGACTAAGAGATCCGGACCAACCAGAGTGGTTGGTAAATGGCCTTTATACCTCGACCGCTACACTACACTCCCCTTCTTTTGAGATACACCCACCGTGCATCTCACCCAGATTCCACCTCATAGCGGTCGAAACATCCACCATGTTTCACCACAGCGTCCACAACGCCACCAACTGCTGAGGATCGGACGAGCCCCCAGATGTAACAGGAGGAGAGATAAGTGCGGGAGCCGGGGTTTGAACCGTCGACCTCTAGCACACCAAGTGACCGATTTACCACAAGACTAAGAGATCCGGACCAACCAGGCTGGTTGGTAAATGACCTTTATACCTCGACCGCTACACATGTAAGACACGTGCTCCGAGATTGCAAAAGCCTGATATAGGCCTTTAAATGTTTATGTGTGTTTGGAATAAGTCACATGCTGGCAAAAGAATGTCAATGTTCAGATCATGCAGTGGCATTAGTGGTGCTGTTGTGGTATGATACAAGAACAACTTATTCGGGATTTGACCGGTGTGAATTCCCCATTGATACTATCAGCAAATTCAGTCAAGTCAGATACTGAATATCAAACCGATACCATGGTATAATCCCTCCAAATACAGAAATTGATACAGAACAAACAAATCCAAAACCACCCATCTCTAAACACTAAACAGAAGTAATCCGGGCATATTACATGGATTCTTCTGTCCTCTTTGGAAAAGGATCCAGGGCCCATGCCATTGGAAAAGTTTGCGTCATGGGGGCAGGGATCGATTTAATATTTTAGAACTGAGTAGCAGTTTACTAACTTGGATAAATTTTGATTAGCATTTCCTATTATTTATATGTTTTTGTCATGTGAAATTGATTAGCTACAGTTGTTATGCGAATCCAGTTAAATCGTTCATGCCCATTTGCTCAGCAGTGACTTCTAGTGAAGTCTTGGCTGCTTGTTAAGATGATTTGACTATTGTGAGCTGACCTCCTAATCATGGCATGTTAAGGGCACATGCTCTGAGATCGCAAAGGGCAGAAATATGCCTTTAGAGGTTAAAGTGTGTTTGGAACGGGTCACAAACTTACTTTAAATATGAATTGTGTTGATAAAGGAACGCCAATGTTGAGCCCATTGACAGTGACAGTGGCAGTGGCATTTGTTGCGCTGGATTAGGATGGTTCAAGAAAACACAGAACGAGTGCCAGCGCGGAAGGATAGAACACGAGAGGCCGCAGGTCTCGTGTTTTATCTTTCCGCGATGGCACAAGTGCCATATCGATTAACCCATTCACACACGCGTGTCGTTCTGTGTTTATTACAGTCCTTCACGTCTATAAACTATATTATTAGAACGGCACTCAGCAATTCATTTGACAACTATCAACAAAAAGAACACATTTTATCGCCAACCAAATTCGTGAGGGGGACCCGTGTTACTATTGCATCCCATGAGTTCCAATGTGTTCTATGTGATTACTGGCGCATAAAACACATTGGAACTCCGGGGACGATTTTTAGCTATCGCTAGCGATTCAAATTGTAATTGCGGTGCATGATTTGCAAAAACTTCCAGTGAAATTTCGCTTCTATTTTAAAATAGTTCGTCAACGATTTCCGTTCCACACATGCGTGCGGAACGGATTTTCATTTTCCGCGTGGTTTAGTGTTGCTCTAGATGGAGATCCCATAGAACAGGCGTGTAATAAATAGACAGAACGCGATATGTGTTTGAATCGGAGGTTGTTTTACATAACGGGTTGGAACGGCGTAGTCATATTTCGCGAGAGCCGTAGGTTTATTACACAAGCCATGCATTAAAATTCATTTAAATAAACAAATTTTAATTCCGATGTTTAAACCCAAAAAGAAGAGTCTGTTTGTTTTGGAAGCTGTATTGATCAAATGGATCGATAAAAAATCAAAACAACCTTTTCGGAAGCAGGGTTTGTTGAAATTTGTATCGCTGTTTCTCTTCGGCTCGTGCCCATTCACGCCAAACCATTTGGGCTGTTAGTAAAAAAATAAGTACAAATTTGTGCATATTTGCAAAACAGCTGGGAGAAACATTTCTAAAAGTCGTTCGAAGCATGTCAAGATGTACGAAGATTTACCGAAATAAAGTTGACTAATTTAGATGTAACGATCCACAAAACTAGACGGCCACGGGACTGGGTTAATGTTCTGGTTGGAAATGATTGGATTATTTTTAAAATATTATCTCATTTTTGGTTGACTAACTTTTTGTGAACCGGCTTTATTTTGCTTTGGACGTTTTCATTTTCACACTATGCGACAGACGGTCGATAATAGACTTGATCAGCATCTCCCATCTTAATGACGTATGCCCTCCCACCCACGTGACATTTGTGTACAAAACAATACACACGTGCGAGAACATTTGAACGACAGCGATGAACGTTACTTCATATTTCACTCACTTGAAATCATTTCTGAACGTTTTTCCGAACTTTGCAAACTTCTAAATGACTACTATTGGTAATACGTTATTTTGAGATCAAAATTTTACAATATTCATTGCATTTATTAACTACGAAATAAAATTTTAATCAATGCCGGCCAGCCTTCCACAAAATTTCAGTGTTCCTTCGAAGTTCCGAAATGGTCTCTGCGAATGCGACGGTGTCAATACACCTTTCGTTCACAAGACTGCCAAGAGAATGGTCACATGTATGTGACATATCACGCTTTAACAAATTACGTTTGAGGGCGTCGTTAATTAAATATTAATTGTATAGAAATTATGGAGAGTTCAAGCGTTTTTTCAAGCTGGACAGTGCAGCAAATGAAGGATTTTTTTAAACTTCGGTGTGTACCACGGCAAGAACTGTTAAAGAGGTGTTTTGGGTGGACAAACTAAATTTGCCAACATTCCCAACCCCCGAACAACAACTACTTCAAAAAAAAAACAGACAGGCTAAAAGAGAAACTAACTCTTGAGAATGGAACAGTTCTGCCAGACCCCGCCACAATAAATGTTGGTAAATGGTCGGACGACATGAGAAAAGTGCCCGAGATTGATTTCTCTGACATTTACATTTACCTAATAAATACACCAGGGGACTTTGACAATGAAAAGCTCAGAGCAAGAAACTCGTTGAAAGCCATCCAGTATTTTAAAGACGGCTGGGTACAAACTTTATTTGTGACAGAAGTAGATAAAGATTTTGCTTTTGTTAAAGCTAAAGTCAGACCGTCACAGAAATCTCATGAGATGCCCCATGATGCATGGGTTTTGATTCACAAGGATACGTGGATTAAATCAGCACATTGTTCATGCACTGCAGGGTATATGCATAACTAAACTTTAAGGAGTTATACCACTCCCCAAACAGGTCCCCCCCCCCCCCCCCCCACCTGTAATTACCTGGTGGGGTTTAATTACCCAGTGGGGTTGGGATGGGAAGAAAGTAGGCTCTCCACACCCCAATATATTTTTTGGCGTTTTTAGGGGGAGGGAGCAGTTAAACACTCCCTCCCTCACCCCAGCTAACTTCTTGATCAAGTTTATGTATTATGTTATCACTCCATATTAATCATTCCGTTTGGGTTTCATAAACAATATTTACCTGTGAAAATTTGCATTGACACTTGCAGGGATTTATCGAGGTGGATAGCCCCATTTCCAATCATTACTTACAGTAGCGGAGTGCCAATTCCTGACCCCAAAAATAGGTACAAGCCCACGGGTAAGAAGTTCATCTTCCCCCACTGAGGGGGTGGGGGTGGTTAAGTTAGTTTATGCCACCTCCCCCTGCATATCTCCTCCCCCACCTGATGTTTGTGTCTTTTTCAGATGATGATTATTTTCTTTTCAAAACTTGATACAAGAGGCTTTTTATATATCAGGAGTCTACAAGTGCATAATTCAGAAATCAACAAGTGCATAATGAGAAATTTGTTAGTCAAGGATCGGGATGGGTGCATAATGGGGACAATTTTTATCTCTGTGTGCTTCAATCATTGTTTTGGGAGTACTTACTTATTGGTATTTAAGGTCACATATTTATATACAATGGCTTTGCATGACCACAACATGGAGATAAAGTCAAGTTTAGTCAATCGTTTATACCCATGTTGTCCCTTTTAGAGGACTTCCACCCCAAGCAACAATGACGGTGTACCATTTTTTACAATGTGCTGAAGTGATGAAAGTTCAGTTCTACCTGAAGCAAAAATAGAACAAAATGTTATTCTTTGTGTATTTTGATATTCTCTCTCACTCTCTCTCTCACAGACAAGAAGTCTTGCCTTATTATCCCTTTATTTTATCAAACACCCAGAAGTGACCTCTACCCCCATGTGTGGTCAAGGGATCCATCTCAGGAAACATTTGAAAAATCAGTGTTTTGAAAGTGAATCAGAGAGGGTGTTTTTTTTTAGTCCAGGGACTCTGCAATTATTTGACGACTTTTTGGAGAATCCCAGCCCCACCCCAACCACCGGCTACGTCATTGAAAATAATAATTGGGAACTGCACGTTCGTTGTGACTGTAACTTGTAAGGTCCATATGCCATGTCTGTGGTACCCTGGGCCTGGGCTAGTAGGAAAGAGGTCTCATATTAAAGCGAGGTTTTATAGAAGATGCAGCCATGCTTACGTTTCTGTAAGAATCATTCCATAATGGCTGTACTACGTATTCCACAATCCGACTCTAATTTGTGTGAACAGAAAAAATAAATAAAAGCTCATTAAAAATAGTTTGCTGTATTGGTATTTCGTATTGTTTTTAACTTTTGCGAAGCACCGAAAATACACAACACCACGGTGATTCAGACTGTAGGCCTGCACGCCTGCAGTTGAATTTTCAGCTCAGATTTACCTTGTTATTTGTATTAAAACTGACCATTTCTATAAGTTGTTTCAATATTTATGTCGACCATTTCTTATGAGGTTTGTGCACTGCGAATATTCCACGTGCGATTTGTTTTGTACATAAAAGTCACGTGGGTGGGAGGGCATACGTCACTAAAATGGGAAATGCTGATCTCCTCTATTGTATAACGAATTTTGGAAACTTCTCGAAGCGTAACTAATGACTCTATGGGAAAGGAACTGGTATGAACGGTGCTGGAAAAAAGTTCCGGCTTGTACATCATCCATTGAATACAGTATCATTTATGTTGTAGCGGCTATTCCGTTAAATACTTGGGTTTAAAGTCGAATGGATATGTAATAAATTAACAACTTATTTTGTATACTCCTGTTGTGAATTCCTCATTTGTGCTGTCAGTAAATCTCAATCATGTCCGATACTGAATACCGTGGTGCACCACCATAAACCTACCTTTAAAAACTGTTAACTATATCTCGAAGCACACGGATTTCTAAGCGCCTTCTGACGTCTCTTTAGACACAGATGGGAATGTGGAAATTAGATGGTGAACTGAAGTATGGAAGTTTCGGAACCTACGAATTGTCCAAACCTTGGAATCATACATTGGTCGAGCCTATCCTAGCCAAGGGTGAGCCAATGGAGATTTCTCTTAAATATAATGTAATTCATATTTCGAAAGGCTGATTTTCTTTTCCCAATTCAAACTACTCGTATATCAATTTATTCTTCAGGACCTTTTAAATCCGTTTCACCCCAATGCAACCTCGCCAAATTATATCGCAGTTTTCCAACGCACCATCACACAAAGACGAACCCGCACACTCAAATACCTACCGTTTGTATGATAACCACTATAAACTACGTATCTTTTTCTTCCTTCACTGATAAGACCAGAAGCTGACATCAGTTTCTGGAAAGCTCTCATTGAGAGCTTTCCAGAAAATGATGTCAGATTCTGATCTCATCAGTGCAGGGGCAGCAGAATACTTAGCTTATTGCAGTTATACTTCAACCTATTTTGACTTGTACTGTAGCTGTTCATAGAGAGGCCTCAATTTACTGGTGCAGCAGTATCTGAAGAATTTGTTTCACTTGGATATGGAAATGCCTGTATGGATCATGATAAGCTTGTTAGTTTCTCGCCAGTGGGTAGCTGGTTGCTAAATTGGGTTGCTTTGACCTTCCAAGTATATCTGCTAAATTACTAGTACTGAAATGGTTAACCGGATAACTGGTTTGAAACCAGTTACCTACCTAACCGATTTAAAAAAAAAACGTCAACTGGTTAACCGAAATGTCGATAGTGATTCTCATTCCACGTTTAAAACGTAGTAAATCTGCCGCTTCCCATTTGTGACAGATTACACATCGAATCCGCGTTGAATATTCTGAGAAAAATCGACTTTGGCGTTCAAGACTTCGTTAAAGATCGGCAGTTTCCGCGAGTAATGAGTAATCGCAGAAACTATTCCGTAGTGTGTATACAAACGAACGTTGTCGAGTACTCGACAACGTTCGTTTGTATACACACTACAGAATAGTTTGAGAATACTGCTTTCCAATTCCTGTAGTTTTGATCCCAGATTCGGTGAAATAATGGCTACGCATAACCGGATATTATCCGGTTATAGCTCGCGGTTAGTCGGTTGTGAAAATGAGCCAACCGTTTCAGCCCTATTAATTATCACCACCTTCATTTGGAGATTTAACAAAGTGATTTAAAACACCAATCAATCATTGTCATCTACTTGCAACTAAAATATTCATCATGACATCATTGCAATGGTACACATAGTGTGATTATATTCCGTTGCCAGATGTATTTTATACCAAATGATGCATTTGCATCAAACCTAAATAGAATGAATGAAAATTATGTGCTCATATTTTTGTGTACCTTCCTATACCCCTTATGGAGAAGCAAGGTACACTTTATTCAATTTTGACACGAATGAACCAAAAGGAGAACACGTCATGGGAATAAGTTTAATAAGTTTAACAAATACATATTCAACAAGCATGATTGAAAAATAAATTGATGTCACAAAACATCTATCTGCTCTCTTGAAAAATTGAAAGTTTAAGAAATCACCTCAAAAACAAGGTATACATAAGTTAATAGCTTTATCAAGTCATTTCCGCATTTAGTAGCCACCATATGTCAATTTACAATGCGTAAAGAATAATGATGAAAATTACCTTCTCCAAATTAAAATGTCCTGCACCAACTACTTGGAGCAGGTCATCTTATGATCTTGGCCTGCACTAGAAAAAAACAAATATTTTAAGCCTTGTATACTATTCATGCTGAAGTTATGATTGAAAAACTTCGACGTCACTTCCAAAGTTCTTCACTTGCGTCTGCTAAGTAAGTACTGCCTGGACCTTCTATTTCCATGTTTTGATCACGAATGATACCCTCCGCACATCCCACGAATGATACCCTCCGCACATCCCACAACCCAAAACATTATTAACCGCCCTCTGCTTTACAAGAACATTAAATATTGTTTCTCTGACACCAAGCTTCTGTTTTTGTATGACAGCTAAGTGCTGTCACCGACCTTCTCATATTGGCTTGTAATTACAAGATACTAACTTGTAATTGCAGGATAATAACCTGTAATTACAAAATACTAATTTAAGTAATTCGTCGGCTGAGTGCTAGAATGTTCTATGTCCCATAGAGGACATAGAACATTCTAGCACTCAGCCGACGAATTATCTTCTAATTTCATGTTGGCTACATGCAACTTATAATTACACTTTAAAAATTTGTAATTACAAGTTATAAAATCGTAATTACAACTTAACCAAGTTATAATTACAGTTTAATAACTTGTAATTACAATTTCGCTAACTTATAATTGCACATTAATAACTTGTAATTACAAATTAGTGCATTTCCACATGGTTATGCATACTTTTGTGCCTTTTATCCTGTGATACAGCTATTGGTTGTCTAACGCCATGCAGTCTACCACTCTGTGGGTTTTATGTTATTTCTCTTCAATTCGATTGTTCTCAGGTGTACCCCAGTATCTGGAAGATCCTTCATAGCTCCTGCATTATCGTTTTATGACTCCCATCTCCCCGATTATGATCCTGAGGACCAGTCTGGATAAATGTTGATATTTGGGGACCAGTCTTGTGAGAAGACGGTATGAGGACTTTTCAGACTACTATAAATTGATGTCAGAAGATAGCAGCTATTGGGAGCCAAGTGGTTGGGAACTGATATAAGCAGGGCTCAAAATAAGCGGTGTCGCGTCGCTTTTTGCTATGCAAAACTTGCAAAAAGCTATACAATGTTCAATTATGTATAGCATTTTGCGATACAAGATAATCAACTGCAGCCTATTAGGCTGCAGTTGATTATCTTGTATCGCAAAATGTAAATGAAAATTTGCAAACAAATTTGAAAACTAGTTCACTGATGCTTTACTTCTGATTGTGGAATATTCCAGGCATAACTCAGATTAACTCTCAATCAAGCAACATTAGCAACTTCATATGTAAGATGAATTCTATTGGTTTCAATTCTTCCTGTTTTTACAACATTTTGCATAAAATGTACATTAAAAATAACTTCAAGCCCATCAAATTAAAAATCCCAACTTCCATTTTGAGAATTCTCTTAAACAATCAAGACGTCAATTGAAAATATCCAAGTCCATGCAACATCTAAAGGCAGTTCAGTTAAAAAAACATAGTAAATGTTTCATGTGTTGCAGATCATTTGGAAATGGCCAGAAATGGATGGAAACTATTCTATCTACTTAGAAGAATTCAATACAAAACAGCATAACATAACTCTGGTATACAAAAATAGCTATGCAATTTTTACAAAATGCTATTCATTTTTTGGAAATATGTAGCATTTTGCTACGCAAAGAAAAAAAAGTTATTTTGAGCACAGGATATAAGTGGTTTGGAGACTATTCGGGACTTTTAGTGACTGAAGAGAATGCTGTTTTTTTTTTGGACATTCGATGAGTATGTGAGACTATTGGGATACTGATTGTTGCTTACATATGTAGTAGTTGTTGAGGTCGTTATTGCGATGGCTTCTTTAGTCATTGGTTTTGTAGTTGTATTGGTTGGTGTGGTAGTTTCTGTTAAGGTTGTTGGTGTCGTAACTTTAGACGATGGGTTGCAGTAGTGAATGGTATCGATGTTTAGTACTGTAGTTGTGTTTGTTGGTGTAATAGCTCGTTCGGCATGTGTAGCAGCTGCAGCGGTATGTTTTGTAGTGGACTTACTAGATGTAGTGGTTGACGTGGATCTTGTTGGTTGTGTTGTAGTTGTGGTTGTTAGTGTAGTACTGGTCGATGTTGCAGCAGTAGTCTCGGTTAGTGCAGTTGGAGTTGTGGCTGTTGGTGTAGTAGTTGTTGCATTTGGTGTCGTAGTTCTATGTCAAACACTATTAGTACTACACCAACAACTACCACACCAAAGACTACTGTATCAATCACTTCTACACTAACCACTGTAACTGCTCCACCCTAAACAACATCTACTAAACCAAACTTTACTATACCATCCACCACAACTACTACACCAGCAACTACTACGAGTGGTACTACACAATCCACAACATCTACTACACCGAAATCCCAACAACACCACCAACTACCAAACTACTTCACCAGCACTCATAACCACAGAACCAACCGCCACCCTACTCCACCACTACCACACATACAAAACCAACTATTTGGTGGTGTTCTCGTGGTTTCGCTGTACTAGATTTTTTGGACAGTGTTGTTCCAGTAGTGGCTGGTGTAGTAGTTGGGGTCGTTGGTGAGGTAAAGGTTGGTTTAGTAGATGTTTAACGATGCCTTCGATAGCCAGGGTCACCTCGCGTAGGAAAGTATCACGGGTGGTGGAAGCCGGAGAACCTGTAGAGCACCACCGGGGAACGAAGAGCAACTGTTAAACTCCCCATTGTATTAACTCCCCATTGTATTAACTCAGCACGCCTTAGTACGCAGTGTCACTGCCCCCCCCCCCCCCCCCACGTGGGCAATCGGGATTAAGTGTTTTGCCCAAGGACACAACACAGTTAGCCCTGGCGGGGATCGAACCGTAGACCTTTCGGTTTTCTGTCCAATGCCATAACCACTTAGCCACTGCGCTTCCAATAAGAGTAACTAGTACCAAGGGCTAACATTAGACTCAGAGGGATACACACAGACCACCCTATGCTACCATACTCTGCAACCAAATATATCCCATATACCTGCCTGACAACTTACTAAAATCGTAATTACAAGTCAATAACCGCTCGAGCGCCGCATGCGAGGGGCATGCTTAGGGGTATGGGTGAATCTGGGGGAATTCTTCCTGGGGTATTTTGAAAATGGCCTCTGTTTTGATGCCCCTAGTGGTATTTCAAACTCAAATATATCTACAAAGTTGTCACATTCCATTAGTACTGAAATGGTTAACCGGATAACCGGTTTCAAACCAGTTACCTACCTAACCGATTTGAAAAAAAACGTCAACCGGTTAACCGAAATATCGATAGTGATCGTCATTCCACGTTTAAAACGTAGTAAATCTGCCGCTTTCCCTTTGTGACAGATTACACATCGAAGCCGCGTTGAATATTTTGAGAAAAATCGACTTTGGCGTTCAAGACGTCGTTAATGATCGCCAGGTTCCGCGAGTAATGATTAATCGCAGAAACTATTCCGTAGTGTGTATACAAGCGAACGTTGTCGGGTACTCGACAACGTTCGTTTGTATACACACTACGGAATAGTTTGAGAATACTGCTTTCCAATTCATATAGTTTTGACCCCAGATTCGGTGAAATAATGGCTACGGATAACCGGTTATAGCTCGCGGTTAGTAGGTTGTGAAAATGAGCCAACCGTTTCAGCCCTACATTCCATGCTTTATCGTCCAACGAATATGAAGTCACATCAGCACTATAACGAGATCCGTATAGATGTCAAGAGCGCGGAATTGGGTGGCGACCGCAAAAAACTTTTTTTGCCACCTGATAATGCTGGTGGTAGAGAGAAAACGTTGGCTCATGTCGACAAGCGAAGTGTTTTGTGTGACAAAAAGGTTCATATTATTCCAATGAAATAGTTACTGGTATCACACACGAAGACACCTGCTGTGCTGGCTTGCTTACATCTTTGGTTAATTGTGATCTCGTTTCCTCTATCTTGTATTTTACCTCTTGCTTTATATCTATCCACGTATAAGTCGGTGAGCTGAGTGTCAGAGAAATATACAGAACCGCACACACGTTTGAATGAGTTACGAGTTATCGCACGAGATTGCTTTGACCAGGATATCACGAGAGTCGAAGGCTCGAGTGATATCCTGGGCCGAAGCAATCAAGTGCGATAATTCTTAACCCACTCAAACGTATGTGCAGTTCTGTATTTGTCACACTCCTCTTAAGAAGCAAACAGTCTACGCGAAAAGTGAACTAAAAGCACTCTTCAACTGGATTATTCCTGCGTTTTCTTCGTTGCCAACGAAACATTAATGTTAGTCGGCTGGGTACCAACCCTAATTTGCTTTTTAATTTTCACGGCATTCAATTGGTCGAAAACAATAGATACCGCCGATCAGTGTCACGGTCGCGATGATCGAACTTCAAATATAGACTAAACTGCGGGGAATAACAGAATCGAAAGATTTCAAATAGCTAACAACTTTAGCACACTTCATCATTATATGACCAGTTGTGGAGAGTATTTGTCAAGGAATATGCGGAATGTTATTTTTATTTTGTAGACGCGAATCTGATTGTTTAATATCCTGGTTAAATAAATCTAAATGAGGAACTTGGAATTTCCAAGTGATCTCGACTCCGGTACATTCGACCAATGATGACGTTATTCGTTTAGACGCAGGGTTCCTGCACCATACCTCTAAGCAAATTCCAGGAGTTTCAAGGAGGTTTTTAGTGCTTTTTCAAGGAATTTCAAGAAGAAAAACAGACAAATTTCAAGGATTTCCTAGGAAACATTTTCCACTTGCACCCAAGAGACAGAAAATATAACTCTACCCTTTACCTAAGCTAACGGAAAAAACGGCCCGCGCTTTCCATGGAAATCACTGTTAAATCTTTTTATATTTTCATTTTTTGCTTCTGAAACATAGGTTATGACTCTCATTGGAACGAGCGTATCACGCTCGTTCCAATGAGAGGTCACAACCTATGTTTTATTAAAAATGAAAATGTTCAAATGCACAGTAATTTTTTCACATGTGTCGTCTGCTACTAGGTAAAAAGGTAAAAGAATGGACATCAGATTACAGTACTTTGAAATAGCACACTGTCCATGTATAGCCGACTCAATTTCCAGGAGTTTCCAGGATGGCCTTCAATATTCAAGGAGTTTCCAGGTCCTTGGGAGGGTGTTTTGAGATTCAAAGACTTTCAAGGAATTCAAGGAGGTGCGGGAACCCTGAGACGGGTTCCTTCTCTGTTTACGTTGGAAACGAATTCGAACGTGTTTTGTATCACCACATGTGCGATACAACTTTATTTTTATCGTACAGGCAGAACAGTGGAAATCCCGCCTTTTAGATTAATAGGTGTCTGAGAAAATAGAAACTATAAACGCTGACTTATTACTCTAGCATAAAACGGTTGCCAAGAAGTGGTTAGTCGTTTTAGGGGCTAATTTCGCCTCGTACGTAGGGGTTAAGGGAAATGTGCTACCGCATACAACATTATTCATTTGAGCATATTTACGCAATCAAAGTAGTCTTGGATAGTCTTCCCTTTTTAGAGGCCCAATTGGCCCATGAATAAAAACCCGATGGGGTGGGGGTGACTACATCAATGATCTTCACCTCGTTTATCCACCCTCACTACTTTTTTCTGTAATATTTTATGCAGGGTTAAAAAATGAATGTCAAATAAGAAAACAGGTATACGGAATTGACTTCACATATAAACAATATGAACAATACTTCTGCGAATAAACACAATAGTTTTGCAAATAATTGCAATGCTTTTTGCGAATAAACGCAATACTATAGCGATTAAACGCAATATTATCGCAATATTATCGCGAATAAACGTAATGCTATTGTGAATAAATGCAATACTATTGCGAATAAATGCAATGCTATGGCAAATAAACGCAAAACTGTTTCGAATAAACGCAATAATATTGCTAATAAACGCAATACTTTTGCGAATAAAACCAAATAGTATTAAGAATTGAATGCAATTTTTATAATCTTTTTTGGAGTATGAACGTGTGGGAATGGTTATAAATTGTATGAATCCCGTTCGGGATTCATACATAATTTGTACCCATTCCCACACGTTTCATACTCCAATAAAGATTATAAAAATTGCATTCAATTTTTATAATTTTATTCCGTAACTGTTTAAACTGCTTTTTACCAAACAACAAAGCAGAAAGACGAAATAAAACATAGACAAACGAACGAGGCGAAAAACCACCTTCACACAAAAGACAAAGCGCACAGCTCTGAGTTGAGCGCCGGTTTTCAGCATTGACCCAAATTTGTCAAATTGCCGTCTTTCGCAATGAAACTTGGAATGTCCAAAACAATTTATTTAACATATCAGTAAACTATAATCACTGATCACTGCGAGAGGCACTAAAAGTTATAAACCCGCCCAAACACCGCCCGAATTACATTCTGTCAACTGCGCTCTATCGTAAATGCGGGTCAAAGTTCGACCAAATGTATTCATTGGAAAATGAATTACATTTGGTCATGACGTTTTCATCCAGCTGACCAATGGGAATTGAGTATTTGGAAACCAAAACTTACAACTACATTAACAATGTAATTATTTGCAAATAAACGCAATATTATTGCGAATAACGCAACAGCGTTTCGAATAAAGGTAATAGTATTGCGAATAAACGCAAAAGTATTGCGAACAAACGCAATAATATATATGTACTTTCTTTTTGAGGGGGGGGGGGGGATTCCCGTGACCGCAATGGGCTTCCGTATTAAGCGCTTTTTAACCCTTTACCCAACGCAGACAATATCAAAATTTATTATTTTAATATTTTCTTAAATGTTTCAAAAGATTTCATTGAACCCATATCATGTGACCCCTCATTGGAACGAGTTCGACGAGCTCGTTCCAGTGAGGGTTCACATGATATGGTTTTGTTGAAATAGTTGGAAAAATAGTATTTTTTCTGCAGCTGAATTTGCATATTACGCGGGCGGATGTGGCCGATTCGCGATTTTTCCAAATTAAAGGCAATATAACCAAATTTGGTTTGTATTTTGTTTTTGTCCACTAACATAAGAAATGATTTTACTACATTTTTCTGCACATTTACAGTCTACATGCTGTCGCTTTGCAGTTGCTTCTAGACAAGTCTTGGCTGCCTCTATAGGCAGCCAAGACTTTCCTCGAAACAACTGATGAGGCACCTGTCTTCAACCAATGCGAGTCCTGCTTGTGTGGAGTTAGAACGTTGGGCAGTCTGACAGCTTCTCGCCATTCCTTCTTGATTGTTCTCTCCGGGTATTCCGGCTTCCTCTACCCGTAAAAGTGCCCGACATGAGGTGACCCTGGTTGTGGAAAGTGTCGTTGAACTCCAATAAATAATTAAATAAGAAATTATTCTACTACATTTTTCTACACACTGACAGTCAACAACCTGTCGCTTTGCAGTTGCTCCAAGGCAAGTCTTGGCTCCCTCTATAGACAGCCAAGGCTTTCCTCGATACAATTGTTGGGGGACTTGTAATGCAGACTGACGGGAAAGGAGAGTGATCACTGTCACTCGCCATCACTCTCCTAAACTTTTCACTTAGGGAGCAATTAATCATTCGCCTGCATGAGGTATGTAGAAATTATGTCTGAACATCAAGTTATATATTGTATTTCAATCACCCAGTTCATGACGCAATTAGGAGGCGATACTTGCAAAACATTATCTCGCACAACTGAAATTTTTCATTTTTTGCTTAAACCATAGCTTATGACACCTCATTGGAACGAGCTCAATGAGCTCGTTCCAATGAGGGGTCATCAGCTATTTTTTAGAGCAAAATTGAAAAATAACATAATTTGTATGGTCACTCTCCAGAATGTTTCACTCTCGCAAAATCAAAAATAAGTAGGGTGATTATTCACTCGCCTGCATTCTCTTCCCGGCAGTCACTGAAAATGTAACTTCCGAGTTTAATCAGAGATTGCATGCTGTAGCCTGCAGCATTTGTTCTATTGCAGAAAAAAATGTCAAAGTTGGAATCAGGGATCTGTGGGGTTAATAGATGTATAAAGCCACAAGAAGACAGTCAGTACTAATAAAACTGTCTTCAATATGACTTAACCTGCAACTGATTTTGAATGTCTGCGATTAGATTATGCCAATCTAAAGACTTATTCATGTCTTTACAATCCTGCTGTAGAATGGTATGTCATTTTACCCCAAGTTAAATATGTACATAGAGGCAATGGCATGAACAGTCTCGTACAGACCGCTGTAAATCGTCTGAGCAATTTCTTGTGTTGTGCTTAATCCGTTATCTGCCGAAAAAGACTGCAATCTGAAAAATCTTAATTTTCGAAAATACCTGAATTTTATTTAGGTTGATAACGAATGTCGAATAAGGAACTGGGAATAAGTAACGGTTGTCACGTCTCCATTTTATTTACAGACACCAATCTGTGAGAAATATGTACAGTCACCATTTCCCCATTAGATTTGCTGTTCCAGCTATAATTTCCTACTTCACCATTTGCGCGTCCATGAATACCAGTACTGCTAGAGATATCCACAGATACAGCTTTCCGACACTTATGAACAAAATCACATTAAATATTTACTGTTTGTTGGATGATTTTGTCAGTCTTGTTAAATAGTTGAATCTTTCGATTCCTTGAAATCGAAAAATTTAGTTTTTATATAATTATTTTCAGATTTCGTACGATGAGAAAGACAGACAACAAACCCGTCAAGACAGGTTACTTATACGTTGCTATCGCAGTTATTTTGATCTACCGAATCTTCGTTGGATTCCCATACCTTGTTATATTTGATTTGTACAAAAGAGACAGCGGCACAACATGCGCCTTTCGACCCGATTTTGAGGTTTACACCGACTTTGTTGCCTTTGTTATGAAATATGGTAAAATAGCGGATTTTGCTATTCCGTTGACGTTAGTGGTCGTCAGTTACCTTGGAGTTATTGTCCAGATGCTGAAAACGCAGAACAGAGTAAGTAGAATTGACATTTTAGAAATGAAATTATGCAGATCCCAAAAGAATGGGGCACACGAACGAATATTGTTCGCTAGATCGCAGCGGGGTCAATCACTGAATTCGGGACTTATTACCAGTTTGCACATTTTTTTATATTTTGTACTTCCGATTTGGCAATCATTGGGTGTATGATTAACTTCATATATCACAAATAAAAAACAAATGTTGGCAGAAGACCGAAAACAAACATTTGTGACTTTCAGGGTTATGTTTGGGACTTTGTCTTGAAGTGAAATGGGCAAAAACGGGCAATATGTTTTATGATGTTCGAAAAGAATGTCCACAAATGTGTTGCAGAAATAGAAAATGCGGGGTTGTATCAAGTTTCAAATGTTGTAGCCTTCAAATAAAGAAGTGCCTTGAGGTGCATTTTATGTTATTCCATTTGTGCCACGATCTGCTCGGTGTGGCAGGAAAAGCCCGCATGAATACGCATACCTCTGGAGTTTTATTGGATAAATATTATCTAGTGTGGTACTGACACCACCCGTTACGGAGATGACATACGTACTGATTTTTTTCAGTACCGTAATTATCTAAAATGGCCATAATAATTAACAATGAATAGGAATACTGATGTGAAAACTTTGTTTGTTCTCAAATATACATCAGACATTTTCTTCCGAGACTGGAAATAAGGAATCTAGCATTCGGAGAATGAGTCTCTTTAGGCCTGGGCTCATGGTTCAGATTGAGATTCAAAATAGATAAATTTAGTGATGCTGTCATGCTGTGCAGTGTAGCATCATCAAATTCGCCCTCAAGATATCACACTACACCAGTAAGCATCAACACAAATCACAGTTCAGTGGCGGCGCTACGGGGGGGGGGGGGCATTTGCTCCCCTCCCCCCCCCCAAACGAAGGCTTCGCCCCCCCCCCCCCAGTTGCCCCCCCCCCCCGACCATCTCGCATGCATTTCCATCCACCCTCACACACAAACACATTCAGTCACTCTCTCTCACACACACACACCCCTCTCTTTTTTTATTCCCAATAATTTCCCATACACACTTGGCCCAAAGCCTCAGGCTAGCTGATGAACACATCCAGGCAGTAGAGATTTAAAGACTCGGATGCAGATACTTATAAGTTATAATCAAGTTATGAGCCAACAAAGGCATGTCTATCCATATACCTTGTCTAAAAAAATTCATGGATTTCGCATTATGACAGACGGGCATTATGAGTCTCTCTCTCTCTCTCTCTCTCTCGCACAGACCCGCCAGACGCGGATCCAGGATATTTTGAAAGGAGGACCGCTAATTACCATTACATTTAGTCGAAACTTGGACCCAAAGCCCGTAATATAATGTTTTGGTTTGGTACGTCCACAGGACGTACCAAACCAAAAAAGTATATTACGGACTTTGGGTCCAAGTTTCGACTACCTCATAACAAAGTAATGATATGATCCTTTACGTATTTGCCCCCTTCATGGGAGTCTGCCCCCCTAGTTGCCCCCCCCCCCCGCCCCCCCCCCCCCCCCCCCCCGCCACAAAAAAATTTCTGGCGCCGCCACTGAAATCACTGTTAAAGTACTTGTCCCCTTGAACATTTACAACTATATTTTCTTGTATTGTATTTCCCAATGATGACTGTACATGGGCTGAAATGAAGCATTGGCATTTTTGAGGGATAAGGCAATCTGCGCGTTAGCAAATTGCCGAATCTATGAAAACAGGCAGAGGTTCATTTTAGCTACTTACATTAATAGGCATGGAATACACTTCTAGAAAATACAATAGTAAAGATTACCGTATTGACTCCTGGTACCCTCGGATATGTTAGAAGTGAAAACCGAGTTTTGAGAAACACTCTCTTATTTCAATTGACCGAGGGTTTCACGATGTGAGCCAATTACTGTCACAGAATCAGTCTTGGTTTTAGCTTCAGTGTTTTGCGGTTTCAGAGTATTTCAACTTGGAAAGCGCTGTGGGTATCAAGGGTTTGCACAAAAAAACCCAAAAACAAAAAACTGTACAACTGAAATGAACTACCGGTTCGTGCCCATAACAACATTCAAAAGTAACAAACATGCAGTTATCTAATCTGCTTCTTCGTTCAACGTAAGCTTGTGCTTCGGTATATTCAAGGTACTGGAGAACCTTGCACGCGACATGTACCGCTTTCTTTGCGACAAAAATGCAATAATAATGCCATGCACGAAAACAAAATCTGATCACTGAATTTCGCCATGCTGTTGGTGTATGATGAATATATTCTTTACATATTTTCATATTCTAACACATAGCTGAATTCCTCAATGAATATTCTATTAGCTGAAAAATTGTAGAGACCCCAAATTAAACTGAAAATATTTAGCGCAGAAAGGCGTTTTAAAAAAACTAAAATAGCTACACCGGGAGCAGGGTTTGCACACGAGGCATTATATTTTTAGCCTAGGCTATAAGCGAAAACCTTCCTTATGGTAACACTTTAAACTAAAACCTTTTTTTCGTGCGGGAACTTTCAACCTAAAACACGCGCGATGCGCAGTGTGCTAAGGTCTTCACAAACCAGTACCACCCAACTCTAAACAATCGATCAGTCAGTGTCCATTACTTTTGATAGTTCTTCCCAAACGCTCGGTTCGATTTGATGATGTCGTTTTGTCACAGGAAGGGGTTCAGGAATCAAGGTAACTATTTTGTCGTATTCATACCAAATAGAATCAACAAGCAATGGATAAAACAATCAGTTTCTGCCAACTCTGTGCAATGCATCTACGCGGACCGACTGTTCGTCTGCATCGTCAATTCGTCCAGGATATGGCTTCCCGTCGTGTGAAACTACACACCTCTACCCTTTGAGGTCTGGGTTGAAGATCTACGCTGGCTTTAGCTTGGATGTAAGTGTCAACAAGGCAGTATTCTTTATGGAGGGATCAGACGTGCCCACAGATGGAGACACTTCATTGGACCCAGAATGAGAATCAACTTGTTCTTGATTAAAGTCTACGCTTTTGATTGGCCCGAAACAGTCACAATCGCCAGGAGTGCAAAAACAACTGAGCTTGCGGCAACGAACTTTCTTCTGACTAGTGGATGTTATTTGATGGAAAGTCATTGTCCCCACGATTGTCTTGAGCCACTTGGGAATGTCAGCATCAAGGCACTGTACATCATCACTTGTAACGTAGAACAGCTTTACAGTTGTTTACGGTACAAGTGCTGTGTACAGTGCTTGTGCAGTATGCAGATCTTTTCCTAGACCAACTAATTTGTCTGGGGTGCGTTTCAGAACCCCACCAACCCCATCGGCTGCACGCTTCCCATGGCCTACCTCCAACAGGGACCAATTTACAAACTGCATGCCCCATTCATATGGTTTTGTAGAGAGTAAATAAAAGGGTTTTTTGTTTTTATATTGAGTGGTAGGGCCATCAAACACGAAACATACAGAATTAACGCTCGGATACTGCTGGCGTGCAAACAAGAAATGGACTTTAAATAAGCCCAAATTGCTGCTGCATCGTGTCGTTTACATTCAGAAATAGTTGAGAATGGAATGATGTGCTCTCGGGTATAGAGTATGCCTATATGTGGGGGTAGCTTGCATACAGGATGCGCCGAAGTGTACACTTTGTATTTCCTTATGATATTTACAACCATACCGGTTTTCGCCGAAATCAATATGCAGCAGCATTTGATTTTCTTCTAGTTGTTCTCGCATTTTTTTAATTTCTCGATACTGATGTCTTACGTTATAGACGTGTTTTGAAAATTTTTGGCGACAACTCATTCTCAAACTTCTCCACAAGTTCTTCAGTTTTATTTACCTTCTGTGCGAACTTTAACTGTTACTGTACTTTTCTTTAGCTCTCCCGTTTTTTTTTTTTTATCCTTTCCTACGATCTGCCATAAATGCCACCAAACAAAATTATTTTGATTAAACAAGCCGAAACAAACCCTTCTATCTTTACACTCATCACACCTACGTAAGTAACACCAGTCAGTACCAGAACATGGTGTCAGTACCGTAACAGAAAAAGTGTTGTGGCACTGACGTTATGGTACTTAGCGCCTTTTTAAACAGCGACCTCTGTAGTCCCCACATTTGTTTACATAAATACAAGCATGGTTTTAGAACACTCTGTTACCTGTATCAAATCTATCAGCATCCTCAAAAATGTGAACCTATCATGCTCTTAATATGTACTTCCCATACGGTATTGACACCGAGAAAACCTACGCTAAGGGTATTTTACTAAACTTACCTATAAGAAGAATATTTTTTCTCGAAATCGCCTCATACAGCGTGCTTCTAAAACCAATGGTAGCCCCCTTGATGATGACGAGGTATCTGTGACGTCTTTCCAATTTCTTGCGTCACTGCGAAGCTCTAAATAAATTGTTACGGTTTTGACTTAACATTAGCGACCTTCTCCAAATAACCGATTTGGGTAAATTTCAGGACAGGTATCGGTTTAGTCGGTCTACGAATATTGACACCTACATTGAAATGTATTGGAGGGAGACGTCAGATGTTTGACAAAGAGAGATTAATGAAAATTTTAAGATTTGTATACGGTACTGACATAATGGCGACACATCCTCTGCATGCCACGGCATCTCTGAACGGTCGCTTAGAATGATATATATCTTTTCCCCACTGGACCCGTTGCCAAATGCACTAAAATCATAGAATGATTTGAAATTATTCCGTTGGAGTAATAAATTAATTTACACGAGTGAAAACATTCAAGCGACAGCAATTGCGACCGAATTCAGTGATTGACCCAGCGATCGATTCGTCGGCGATGTATTACTTAAGACTGGGGCACAGGAACGAATATTTTTCGCTGGATCGCAGCGATTTGAAAATCGCTACTAAAATTCGCCGGTCTGCCTAGATCGGCGACGGTGATAAAAATCTGCGATCTTGGTCGCGCGATCGATCGCAAAGATCAAACATGTCAAATATACGTCCCATACGACTGCTAAATAGATCACAGCATGTGTTCGCAAGTGCTCGTAAGTAAAAAAAATGCCGACGATTCGATAGCTGCGATCTAGTCTTTTCGATCACTTGCGGACACACGCTGCGATCGTATGGTCGGAGTGTGCGTATTTAGCGTATTTTACCGGGGACCTGTCTGCAGCCTCAATAAAATCGTGCGAAAATACCAGACGTGTTTGATCTTTGCGATCGATCGCGCTACCAAGATCGCAGACCTTTATCACCGTCGCCGATCTGGGCAGACGGGCGAATTTTAGTACCGATTTTCATATCGCTGCGATCCAGCGAAAAATATTCGTTCGTGTGCTCCAGTCTTTATACTACAGTAATAAATCGGATTATGTCCCCTCTGAAAAAACTTTCCTTACATCAATGTACTTTAGGTCGTCAGGTTTTGCAGGATTCCCTGAAATTCGCATACTAACTGTACTCTAGCCCAGATCTTAAGCACTGACCTACAGAAAAAGTATTCTTTTGGTGGTTAACCCTTTATCTAAAGAATCGATCGTGTCCGTCCGCGTAATTTACAGACAATTTTCAAACAATTTCAACAAAACTATATCAAGTGACCCCTCATTGGAACGAGCTCGCCGAGCTCGTTCCAATGAAGGGTCACATGATATGTCTTCTTTTTAAAAAAAAATGAAAAAAACGTATTTAAAATAATAAATTTGGAATTCCCCATGTTTTGGGTAAAGGGTTAATGCGAAATCAAGTCCACTTTGGATAGATAATCACGTTCCAATTGACGTTGCCTGGGGATACCGTCGACCTGACGGCTTAAGGACTGGGTTTTGGTCGTCAAGCATACGTCCCATGGTCGTCGCAAGAGTTCAAAGATCTTCATGGAGGCAGATTACATGTTACTTATTCTTTGGTTATTCTGCCGGAACAAAATATATTGAAAGTATAGAAATTCATTCTGTGCATTAACTGTTGTATGGTGAACAAGAGGTGCGCATCGGACATGCAGGCGTCGAGTTGTGGAGGCAATCGGAGAGTGTTGCATGTCCCTAACCCGATTATCATATGCCGGTTCTCAAATCTGGAACCGTTATTTAAGTTATAATGCCAATAAGTTCAGAATTCGTAAAAAATAATTGAGTCCCATAACTCTGTAACGAAAAATCGGTCTAGGCCAGATTTCGGACTCGCTTGAGATATTCTTTCAAAAGACCTGTATGGTCAATTACATTCCGCCATCTTACATCCGGGACTTCATTTGCGCCCACAAACCGGCTTTATTTATCAACTTTGATCACATGTGTACTGAACTGCTGATCGGCATTGAAAGCTTCTTTTTTCGCCTCCGTTTTATCAATTAAAATCCGACAATTTACCTAATCTTCGTTTGTGCTCATCCTGAAAGAAATTTGTGTGTTTTGCGATGTTATATTCCATTCAACTTCAATGTACAGTCGGCTTCTTTAAAGCTAAAAATGTTTCGTTCGAAGAACGGCAGGTAGGCACACGAATTTTGTTTTAAAAGAACGATAGCAATGACAAAAAATATTTATAATGTGGAAACAAACTATCAGTGCAGCGTTCAGTACTGTACAGCAGACGTGGGTGCAATTTAAGTAACTAATCTGAATGGCTCGTTTCGACGGGCATATCGAGTCCCGGATGTACGATGGCACTATGTACAAATGCTCACATGAAAATAACAAGTAAGGAATATAACATTGCAAAATACACAAATTTCTAACACCCAACCTTCATTCTCTTTGGGGATGAGAACAAACGCAGATTAGGTAAACTGTCGAATTTTAATTGATAAAACGGGGGCGAAAAACGAAGCTTTCAATGCCGATCAGCAGTGCAGTACACGTGTGATCAAAGTTGAGAAATAAAGCTGGTTTGTGGGGTCAAATGAAGTCCTGGATGTAAGATGGTGGAATGTAAAAATGGTCTATTAGTCAAATCGGAGGACGCTTATTCAAGTTATTACGCTAATGAGCTCAAAATTCGTAAAATATATATATATTGTTGATGTTTAATATATATACCGTTACTGTCTTTGGTTGTCAGTCATGTAACATATAGCATACACATTGATTAAATATTGTTTAAACTAAAATTCGTAAAACATTTACTAATTAGGGCCCATAACTCTGTGAAAATAAATCGGTCCAGGTCGGTTTTCGAACTCTATTGAGATATTATTGCAATAAACCTGCATGGTAAATATTAGTCAAATCGGAGAACGTTTGTTCGGTTTATTGCGCTAACAGTACGAGGACGTCCACTAGCCGACCAGGACGCACACCGACCGTCGCCAAACCATTGGTCTCGGTTGTTAACCCTTTACCCAACGCAGACGATATCAAAATTTATTATTTTAAATATCATTTTTTTCAAATTTTTCAAAAAATTTCAACAAAACCATATCATGTGACCCCTCGTTGGAACGAGCTCGACGAGCTCGTTCCAACGAGGGGTCACATGATATGGTTTTGTTTAAATTTTTTCAAAAATAATATTCTTTCAACTGCTGAATTTGCATATTACGCGGGCGGATGCGGGCGATTCGTTGGGTAAAGTGTTAAAACAATTCGACCAAAAAACTCCCAAAATATTTCAAAGGAAATTATTTGCACGGCAGCTTTTTTTTAGTCTCCAAAACATTACCCACACCCATTTCACGATCTTTTCCTGACATATTTTATCACAATGGACATCTTGGGAGATCTGCCACCCCTGTATAGTACCTCTAGTATGTTTACTGGATTGTTGTGCAACATTATAAATTATTGTGATGAATTGACGATAACATGGTCTGAGGTTTGCGGCTCGGAGCGCTTATGTTCAACCGAGACACGAAGCGTCGAGGTTGAACATACGCTCCTCCGAGCCGCAAGCCTCAGACCATGTTACCGCCAATTCATCACAATAACGTATATGTTCCAATAGACACTAACCATAGCCCAAAACCTACATCGTGAAACACGAGCGGCTTATTTTCTAAACTTGTGATCGTTAAAAGTTGCCTTGTTCAAGAAAACGATCACAGGTTTAGTAAATAAACCTCTCGTGTACCCACGACGGCACTGGATAAATAATCAATAAACCAGATAAACTCATTCGATCTTAGTTCAAATTGTAAATCAGTTTGTAATTTAAACAACACTTCATCCCGTACACCATCTGCTGCAAACGTGATACAACCAGAAAAAAGAAGCGGCTTGCTAGTCACCCCGTTGATGAAGCAGTTACGAAGCGGACGACGTCATTGCAAATATTTCGCGCTGTGGCGTCAGACGGTAACATTTGCCATTTGAGCCGTAAACATAGAATATACTAAGCGAGCTCTCGTTCAATCAGAGGAGGATGATTTTAGTCTCACTGGAACATTATACATTATTGTGGTGAATTGACGGTAACATGGTCTGAGATTTGCGGCTCGGAGCTTGTGTTCAACCAAGTCGCGAAGCGTCGAGGTTGAACATACGCCCCGAGCCGCAAACCTCAGACCATGTTACCGTCAACTCATCACAATAACGTATATGTTCCAACAATACCCTATCCATAGCCCAAATTTTTCATCGTGAAACACGAGAGGCTTATTTACTAAACTTGGGATCGTTTTTTTTTTTTTTTTTTATTAGGGTTTAACGACACATTAACAGCCAGGGTCATAACATGTCGGTGACAGTTTTACGGGTGGAGGAAGCCGGAGTACCCGGAGATAACCACCGAGCAACGATGACCAGCTGCCAGCTCTCCAACATCGTAACTCTGAACTCTGCATCGCGGCACAGGCAGGGTTAGATTGGTTGAAGACATGCGCACATTCGACGTGCAGTACGCCTTAGTACACAGCGTCATCGTGCCCCCATTTAGGCAATCGGGGTTAAGTGCCTTGCCCAAGGACACAAGGGAATGCGAATCAGTCGCTGAAATGGTCACCCATCCAACTTCTAACCGCGCTCGACGTTGCTTAACTTCGGCGATCTGACGAGAACTGGTTACCGCGACGCCACCGCGCCCCCACTTGTGATCGTTAAAAGTTGCCTTGTTCAAGGCAACACTTAACGATCACAGGTTTAGTAAATAAACCTCTCGTGTACACCACGACGGCACTGGATAAATAATCAGTAAAACACATAAACTCATTCCATCTCAGTTCAAATCGTAAATCGATTTGTAATTTAAACAACACTTCATCCGGAACACCGTCTGCTGCACTTGTGAAAAATCTAGAAAAATGAATCGGCTTTCTTCCTTTGATGAAGCAATTACGAAATAGGCGACGTCATTTCAAATAGAGCTGTAGGTTAACCGAAACCGAACCGAGGTTTTTAGTTTTTTTTAAAAAACCGAAACCGTCGACCTCCCGTAATCTAAGGTTTTTCGTTTTTTATTAAATACTCTCTTGCAGCAGAAATTCACAGAATGTAGCCATCCCAGAGTAGTGAGAGTACCCAGACAGTACCAATGGATGGGATGGCTACATTCTGTGAATTTCCGACATTTCAGTTTAGTTGTGTTTGCAGCTTTCCTCAAGTTGCGTGTAGGTGTCAGACCTCGAAAAATGGCCAAGCACAATAAACGTTCTGTATATTTAGGTAATTATTATATTGGCCTTCCTGATTCTTCATGTATTATAGCTTATTTCGGTCATTCATTGAGTTTCACTCAATTTCACTACCATTGAATTTTACTTGGCCTCATGAACAAACCGACGAAAACCGAACCGAACCGAGGTTTCACTCCACCTGAAAAACCAAAATCGAAACCGAACAAGAAATTTAAAAACCTACAGCTCTAATTTCAAATATTTCGCGTGGTGACGTCCGACGGAAACATTTGCTACTGGAGCCGTAAACAAAAAAGAAACTACGCCAGCTCTCATCCAATCGGAGGGCGAGGATTTTACTCCTATTGGAACATAATGAAGCATTAGTCTTCTACCCAACACACACGATATCAAACTTTATCATTTTTATTATGGTTTTCTTTTTAAATTTTTTTTTTTTAAATCAACAAAACCATATCATATGACCCCCTCGTTGGAACGAACTCGTTCCTATGAGATTGGGGGGCTCACATGATATGGTTTTATTAAAATGTTTGAAATTGTTTTTTTTCAACTGCTTAATTTGTAAATTACACATGCGGGTGCGATGGATTCGTTAGATTAACCCTTTACCAAACATGAAAAGCAGACGACACTTGCAAAAAAAATTCTTGAATAACTATTTTTTTTTCATTTTTGTCTCAAAAACATAGGTTATGACCCCTCATTGGAACGAGCTCGTTCCAATGAGGGGTCATAACCTATGTTTTTGAGACAAAAAATGAAAAAATAATTAAAATTAATAGGCGATTTTTGAGAATAGCGCTGGCCGGTTTTGGCCGTTACGTTGGGTAAAGGGTTAAGGGTTAACTAGCAACCTATGTGCCATTATAAAGAATGAATCAGATGCAAAAAAGTTACTCAAAATGGAAATTTCGCTCACCCCCCCCCCCTCGATGAGTCCCCCCACCTCACCCCCGTACCTATCCCAACCCACCCGTGCTCTCTACAGATGGTCACACCAGTTGACAAGACACAATATTCTAAATCATTAGCCAATTCTTAAGCACACATCGAATGTAATGTTACCCTATAGTGGGTCCCCGTGGGAACCCCGAGAAGTGAAGCAGTGCCTGTTCACTGCGGTAAACAGGCTCTGTTTTACTGGTAAAATAGGACCCAGTCACCAATGCATGGGAGGCGCAAACCCCTCTCTAAAATGGGCAACATGGCTTATTAACGCTCACCCCTGGTCTTGAGTTGATACTCATGTTGTGGTCATGATTAGCCATTGTGCAAAGATATGTGACCTTAAACACCAATAAATAATAAGAAGAATACCCTATAGTGGGAGTTTGGGGGTATGTGGAAGGTGGTTACAATAAATTCCTCAAAGGTAATTATCTCGGCAGACTAATGGAAATAGTTCCGACAGTATTCTTGTGATTATCATGTGTGGCCTGCTGGGGTGAAATATCGTAACGGAAATCAAGCCATGGTGTAGAACAAAATGGTTATGATTGTTACACACGAGTCTATGTCTGTTCTTCTGTCTGTCTGTCTTGTTGTCTGTTTCTTTATCCACACGTGTGTCTGCTTACCCGTATATCTGTTTGTCTGTCTTTATATATCTGCCACTCCGATTCATCCCTATCTCTCAACCTCTATTTCTATACTGACGTTAAATCAGTCATGGTCTCGCCGAAAGCCCTATTCAAGACGGCCCAAGTTGTAGATTGCACATTTCACCGCGCTGTATTATCCTCTCTTCTGTACAGATTACAACATCCATTTGGTCTCGTGCAGATTGCAACATTCATTTGGTCTCGGTTGCCATATTCCGCCGACTACGCGACCAAATCAGCCAGATTAAACACGACAACAAAGGCTGTTTTATCTGGATTAGTCTGGTTTCGTCAATCACACGGAATGGGGGCGCGGTGGCTCAGTAGGTAGAGGTGCAGGCTGCAAGCCGAGAGGTTCTCGGTTCGAATCCCACCTGCGGCAACCGCGTTGTGTTCTTGGACTAGACACTTCACCCCCATTGCCCACGTGGGGGGGGGGCACGGTGACGCTGTGTACTAAGGCGTACTGCACGTCGATTGTGCACCTGTCTCCAACCAATGCTAACCCTGCTTGTGTGGAGTTGGTATGTTGGACAGTTGCTCGCCGTTGCTCGGTGGTTCTCTCCGGGTACTCCGGCTTCCTTCACCCGTAAAACTGTCACGGTCATGGTTGTGCCGAAATATGTGACCTTAAACACCAATAAATAAATAAATAAATATCACACGGAATAGCATGACAACCAAAATTTGTCGACTGTTTTTGGTAATCTGTTTATTGCACGATATTGGGAACCAAGAAGCTTCGATATTCTATTCGATTTCGAATTTTAAGTTGCTATTCGGTTCGATTCGCAATCAGCTGTCCGATTCGTTTCCTTGAAATCTTTTCATATGAATATAGCCTGGTATCAGTGATCTACGTCCTCTCACACAGTATATAGTTCAGATGGAAATTATACATATATAATGCTGAAAGTAAAGACTGAATGTAATTTCCGCTACATTAACCCTTTACCTAACATGAAAATCAGACGACACTTGCAAAAAACATTCTTGAATAACTAATATTTTTTCATTTTTTGTCTCAAAAACATAGGTTATGACCCCTCGTTGGAACGAGCTCGACGAGCTCGTTCCAACGAGGGGTCATAACCTATGTTTTTGAGACAAAAAATTAAAATATTTTGAAAATTAATTGGCGATTTTTGAGAATAGCGCTGGCCGGTTTTGGCCGTTACGTTGGGTAAAGGGTTAAAACATAACTCAACTGCGCCGACTCCAGCACTATGCTTATTCCAATCTCACTCGTCACTACCATTGTTGAAAGCAAATTTAAAGTTTTCAAACAAGGTCGACAACCAGTTGTCGCTATTGCCTTGTATACTGGTAATTCTCGTTCTTTGAACTGTAATCGTTTCTGGGTAATATTCCAGCTACATCATCAAGGCATGCCTTCGACGAAGGCATGCCTTGATGATATTGTTGGAATATTTTATCAGTTGGGATTTGAGCCATCAGAGTCGGAACAGATCAGGTTTATATCCCCTCCCCAATCTGTCACCTTCAAGAAGACCCCGATTCGATTCGATTTCGTATAAAATACTAGATTCAATTTGAGGTTCCATTCGAATCGAAAATGCGTGATTCTCTGTGTGGCCCTCAAACGATAGTGGAACAATTGGATACAACACCGGACATGTAAACAGTGGGGGTGGGGGTATGGAGAGTTTACTTAGAGTGTTTAGACGCAAAGGCACTCGAATTTTTATTTCGCGTTTATAAAACACTCGCTTATAAAATCTGTGTACGTGAGTAACGACACGCGAGCCTCGTTTGACAATAAATACGATGTTGATTGAGGAAATTTGAGACTTTCGTTTTCCGTCGAGTCAGAATTGATGGCTTGACTATGACGGTACTTGGGAGGTATTGGTTGTAGTCAGCTATTAAATACGTTCATTTGCTGTTGGTTAGAATATTGATTGGGTCTGGAGTGGAGTCTTCCGCCCCCAGTTTTGCTTGTAGCCGCGAGGTATGTGTGGCTGGTAAAAGTTTCGTTGAATGATACGTGCTCGGAAACACTATTTTCGGCAGGCATTCGGATCCCATCTTTTTCGTCGATTTTAAATATAAATAACAACATTGCTTAAATCTGTAATATTTTTCAGTCAGGACTTTGAAAAGGAGGACATTCCTCTCTGATTTCCAGGGGAGTAAATGGTACAAAACTGAGTAATAATGTCAGACTTTCATATATATATATCAGAAGTGTGCCATGATCCGAAAAGGTCCTGGAAGTGTGGACATCCTCCTAAGCCAGCATCTTCGCACGCGTCATTGTCACACTCGTCGCCAGGTCGCGGTGTCTTCCCTCCGCGCGCACATCGCCACTACACCAACACCCAGCACAAAGTATATCTCCTGTGCAGCTTCAGGTACAGAATAATGTTGATGAAATGACAATCCTAGAATGTGGTTTGTGGTGATTGTCGGCAGTTGCTGATCTGTACTGTAAAACCCGTATCACATTAACGGCGATAGGAAACCGATTGTTGTCGATTAAAGAAAAATTTTCTAAGTCCAAGAATCGCCATGAATCGGCATGAAATTTGACGATTCTGAGCTAATTTTTTGATAGTTGGCGATACAAGTGAGATTATGAAGATTGAACTCCGATTCAAAGGCGATAGACGCGAAAGGACACCGAAACGACTTCGATTCTCTTGGAGATAGCACGGCGATTAGAATAACCTTTGAAGATATGACGCCCATTGAAAACCGATATAACAACGATGAGTAAGAAAGAACACAGATAGGAGACCGACACAGGCGATTGCACTTAGATAGGAGGAGATTAAACACCGATTGGTCGGCGATCATAAAATTTTCTATGACGTCCGCGCTTTATCGGTATATAATGGCCTCACTTCCTGGCTTTTCCTCATTCAGTTTGCTGACACCAGAGAAGACACATATTGATATTCGAAGTATTCACAATGCCTCCAAGGAAGAGATCTAGAAAGTCACCTACTAAGAGTCCAGCTAAAGGCAAAGGCAAAGGCAAGGGAAAGAGCCAGGCAGTTGCAGACCCTCGACCACCACCACCACAGTCTACTCCAGAGACTTCAGCAGTAGAAGAAGAGCCTTCCTCTCCAAGGGGACCAACCCCACCCCCTCAACCTACCAGTGACAGTGAAGTGCCAAGTGAGACAGAACATGAAGATGGTGCGCAGGAGGAAGAAGGTGATGCTTGCGGACAGAAGAAGAAGCAAAGAAGCAAGGTTGTTTTGTCTCCAGAGCAGGAAGATATGATGGTGGACTTCTTGAGAGAGCATGAGGAGCTGTACAACAAGAGGTTGAAGTCATTCAGCGACAAGACGAAAAAAGACAAGGCGTGGACTGACATTGCAACCAAGCTGGAAAGGAGCGTCGAAGAACTGAAGACTTGGTACACGTCGCAGCGAACAACATTCACAAGAATGTTCAGAAAGAGCTCTGGGTCCGGTTGCGAACAGTTAAGTGAGCGGCAGCAGTGGCTCTGGAACAGTTTCCAGTTCCTGACACCCCACATTCACAAGGCAGCTGTTAAAAGGTCCTTGGGAAAACCCGCGTTGTCCAGCCAGCCATCTGCTACAGTAGACGACCCGCAAGACAGTGATGAGGAAGAGTCCTTTGCATCCACAACCCTGTCACCAGTCAGCCAGCACCCAACATCAACGCCAACGCCTACCCTACTTGATGTGCGTCCCAGGCGAGATGGTCCAAGACGGGAGAGAGCCAGAGACAGTACAGATCGGGAAAAAATATTTGAACAGAGGGGTGAATTCATCGATGTGCAGAAGAAACTTGTGGAGATTGTGGCATCAAATTCAAAACCTTCCAAACATCCAGCCAGAGTCAAGTTCTGCGAATATTTGCAAGCAAGGGCGGTGGATATGTCAAAAAGACAGTTTAGGGAATTCGAAAGAAAGGCTCTCTCCCTTCTAGCTTCACTAGACGAAAGAGAAGAAGAACTCGCTGACACAGACACAGACATGCCGCGACCATCCCGGCCACGCAAGCAGCAGCAACCACAACAACAACAACAACACCTCTTCTCTCAACCTGGGCCCTCCACCTACCAACCAGGACTCCAAACTCCACATTATCAATGGCAACCAGCACCAAGCCGGTGGCCAGAATCATCCACCATCCAGCCAGCTAGAAGTGTTTGGGCCAGCCAGAACCCTGAGTTTATGCAGCAGATTCCTGTTTATCAGTCGTCAAGTGAAGCACAGTTCAGCCAACAACATCTCCAAGCAACGCCATCTTATTCAACACTTCTTTCATCATCATCTATGACGTCCACGACCACAACCACTGCTACGACCATAAGTGCCAGCTCTCCTGTTCCAGTTGTCGCAGCAGGTGACATGTCCATACCATCCGTGCCATCTTTTTCCATACCATCCATACCATCCGTGCCATCTGTGTCTGGGGATTTCAGCATATCAGACCTGATTTCAACACCACCCAAGTAGACTGCCTGCCTGCCTGCCTGCCTGCCTGCCTGCCTGCCTTTGCAAAAAACGGCCCTTTTCAGGGCCACCCAAAACGGCCCTTTTCAGGGCCACCCAGTATTTTCCAATAAAATATTCAAATCAAACCAAAAAAAAAAGCATACACTTCTCCCAAACACACTGGCCTGAAATAAAATAAAAAATTTTCCCAAATACATTTTTTTTAAGTCCTATTGAACGTAAGAAAAAATAATTTTTTCGTAGGTTAAATAGGACTTTATTGTTTCTTATTATGAATACATGAATACGTATATGAATTTAAATGAAAGATGTGAATTACTTCTTGTGAAGAAGTGGGTGGCCCTGAAAAGGGTCTTTTGGTAGTCATTAAAAAGACTATTTAAACCATGTCATTTTGCCATGACACAGAACCAGCTTCTGAGTTAAAGTAGGCTGATAGGTATTCTCTCTGCCGTTTGCCTGCAGTTGATGCCCTTGTTGCTCCCTTCACTTTCCCTATGCGGGTCATGAGGTCCTTTGATCTCCATGAACCGGGTATCAATTGGTGGTTCTCGTCTTCTTTGTCCAAGCCAGCATTCTGTAGAGTTGGATACCTGAAGCGCATTAGGTTGTGGAGTAGAATGCAGGCATCAACGATAAGTCTTGCAGTTCCAGGTGTATGTAGCATTGTTGATAAAAGAATGGACCATCTCTGTGCCAGGATACCAAACGCATTCTCAACCACTCTTCGACCCCTAGACAACCGGTAATTGAAGATGCGCTGCTCGTGTGTCATCCCTCTGATGGAGAAAGGTGTCATGAGCCATGTCCGGAGAGCAAAGATGTCATCACCTAATATGAAATATGGTGTCACCTTGTCATCATGAGGCAGCTTTTCAGAAGTAGGAAATCCAATTGTGTTATTATCAATGGCTTCTTTCAGGTCGGTACCGTTGAAGATCTGGGTATCTGACATGTGTCCAAAACCACCAGTATCCACCCACAAGAACTTGTAGTCGGCGTCCACCAGGGCCATCAACATCACTGAAAAGAACCCCTTGTAATTGTAGTAGATGCTGCCACTCTTGTGTGGTTTCTTGATTCTGACATGCTTTCCATCAATGGCACCAAGTGCATGTGGGACATTCCACCTTCTCTCGAAGTCCTCAGCAACCTCTTTCCACTCTTCAGGTGTCTTTGGGCATCTGATAAGTTCTTCTTCATACTCGTACTTGATTGCCTGACAGACTTCTTTGACTATGAGTGATATGGTATTCTGTGCCACCCTGAAGTCGTAAGCAAGGTTTGTGTAGTTGATTCCAGTAGCCAAATGTCGAAGTGTTATTGCAACTTTCAGAGCTGGTTCGATTGACTTGCGAAAATTGGTGTCTCTCTTCTGTAATCTTGGGGTGAGTCGATCCACAAGCTCATCAAACATTGGTGGTTCCACCCTCAGAAAGTTCTTGAAAGTAGCAGGATCCTCCAATCTTAGTTCAACCATCAGTTGATGGAATTGCCCCATTCGTAGTCTTCTGTCCCCACCAAGCCATGGACGCACCCAGCACCTTCTTCGTCTTGGGATCCTTCTCAACCTTCTTCTTTCCAACCTCCTCTCCTCATAATCAAAATCTTGCATCAAATGGAAACCAACTATTATGGTACTTGTCACTATACAGGCAACTTGCTCAGGAGTTAAATGGTCAGACATCTTTCCAGTTCTGTTTCTGCAGCAGGTACTGATTACTACTCCCAAACAACATCCTTTTATACCCAATCTCGTGCATTCTGAGTTTTTTGACACAAATCGTAGTTATTGCGTACTCGTTTCTCCCTTCTTTCGTCAATATCGGTTTGTTATCGAAGTACTATCGTACTGCTTTCTCCCCAATCGGTTTCCTTTCTCCATATATCGGTATACTATCGTCTGTGAATCGAAGTCGTTTCCCACATATCGTAGTCGTTTCCTTCTTCTATCCCACATATCGTAGTGCTTACTGAGTTCATACGCAGTTGTTTCGTGGCTAAACTGGGCCCACTGTGACGGCGAAAGGTAACAGAAAGGACTGAGATAGTTAACCGATAGGGCCGATATCACTCAGACAGAAGAACGATTGTACAGATAGAACTACGAATCGAAAACGTAACAACTACGATTTTTACTAATCGGCGACGGCTCACGATTATTAAGCGCAGCGCTTAATAATCGTAGACGTATCGCCGATGTTGGCGATATTGCAGATAGTACTGCGATTCATGCCGAATCAATTCAGACAGGATTTCGATCAGGGAGAAAGAAGAACGATTCTACTGGCGATTGGCAAAATTTTCCAATCGCGGACGTCGAAGTCGTATCGCGATCCCAATGTGATAGTGGTTTAACGTAATTACCTCCGATCAAATCGTTTTAAATATCGATGTAATTGAAGCCGTGTTAACATAAAAGAGGAAAATCAGCATCTTCCGTTTTGATGACGTATGCGCCCATTGTGTACAAAACAAAACATACGCGGGACCTTACTTAGCTGTACACAACTTTTGTCGGGAAATGGCTGAGGCGAACTTGCCGCACGTAAAATAAATCAATATTTGTATATTAAACGCTTGTCCTTCTACGTTAACCCTTTACTCAACGTGACGGCAAAAATCGACCAGAGCTATTCTCAAAAATCGCCAATTAATTTTCATTATCTTTTCATTTTCTGTCTCAAAAGCATAGGTTGTGGCCCCTCCCAAAACTTCTACTTTCCAAACCGAGAGGCTGATTTGAACCAAATTTGATATGAGGGCTTATTGGGTCATAGGTACTTAATTTATGCAAAAATAAATTTCCATTTTCCCGTCGCCCCATGGGAACCGCAGGAGCTAAAAATAGAAAAATTGAAAACGTCCAAAACTGCACAGCACTGAGAATTCTTATTTGGTGTGAAGCTTCCTAAGGACCAACAGAATGGAATGGTCCAAAAAAAATTCCTATCGGTTTTATCATGGGGTACTTTTTGGGACTTTGAAAAAGTGCTGAGTCAGCATTTTTTTAAAACTGTAGGTAAAGAGAAAAACATTTAAGACTACTTCTGTCCCTTCTCTCCCAAACCACTACTCTAAAAGCTTTCAAATGTCACATATAACATCTTTGGAAGATTGTTTCACACGGTCATTGAAATCAAATCCTTGGGTCTATATTTGGGCTCTCTATGGGAGCCCAAATGTTTAAATTAGTGCAGTATGAGGAGTATTCTTTAAAAATCTTCTTCAGATCTACCAATCAGAATCTTTTGATATCTGGTATGCAGCATCATTAGAGGGATGAGATTCAAGTTTGTTCAAGCCAAGTCCCTGGGTTCATATTTGGGCTCCCCGTGGGAGTCCGAATTTTAACTTAGCTCAATATGAGGAACTTTTCTTTAAAAATCTTCTTCATATTCAGCAGTCGGAATGTTTTGATATTTGATATGCAGCATCCTTAGGGGTGAGATTCAAATTTGTTCACACCAACTCCCTGGGTTCACATTTGGGCTCACTGTGGGAGCCCGAATTATAACTTAGTTCAAAATGGGGAATTTTCTTTAAAAATCTTCTTCTTCAGATCCAGCAGTCGGAATGTTTTGATATTTGGTATGCAGCATCCTTAGAGGGGTGAAATTCAAGTTTGGTCAAGCCAAGTCCCTGGGTTGATATTTGGGCTTCCTGTGGGAGCCCGAATCATAACTTAGTTCAATATGAGGAATATTTTTTTAAAATCCTTTTTTTTTTAGATCCACTGGTCAGAATCTTTGGATATTTGGTATAAGCTTTTCTTAGGAGGGGCCGATGCAACTTGGGTTGATATTTAGGCTTCCATATCAGGTGAGCACCTTTGGGCTCCCTGGAGTTTCTTGTTTTTGTTTGTTTTGTTTTTTGGGGGGAGGGGGGTGCATCCATTACCAAAAAATGACAGTTCTGTAAATAACTAGTACTTTTAGTTCTTCTATCATTTTTATTGCCTGTATTTCAATTTAAAACCTATTTGAAAACCAAGATTTGAATATACCTTGAAGGAGACTTCTCACCAAGTCTGTTGTTTTTTAAGGTTCAGGCATTAAATGGTCCACTCGCACACAGCAAGAAACAAAAACAAGTTGCAAAGCTTTGCGTTGTGGTAATGCTGACGTTTATCATATTGTGGATGCCATTGAGGATTGCTCGAATCGCAAGAGTCGTATACCCAGAGAAGCGCGTGTGGTTGACAGTGATCGACTACGGCAGAGTCGGGACAATGCTTGGCAGTTGTCTGAATCCTATCATCTACGGACTGATGTGGAAACAGTTTAGAGATAATACAATTCAGGTATGTATGTGTTCAATAATTCCTTTGCGCCCCCACCCCCCCCCCCACCCCCTCCCCTATGCCAAAAAATAGTCTTCAGGCCTAAAAAAGTTAAAAATCTGTTCCTCCCGCATGGACATTTTGGTTGCCGCATGCTCTCTTTTTATAACCAATGCAAACTTTAAAAAAATTAAAATTAAATGGTTTAGGTCTGATATTTTACTAAAGTTAATAAAATTGATAAATTTGTCCATTGAATATTCAGCAACAAGGCTTTGCAATGCTCAAGGGACGAAATACACCACCACTCATGCTATTCTGTAGATTATGAGGCTTGAAACATAAAACAAACCAAGAATATAAACTTTCGATAGCAAAGAAATAATTACAAAAATAAAATAAAAAGTGCCCGTCCACATGCAATTTTATCAAAACTGGCCTGAGAAACAGAAAATCTACTTTGTGAGGCCTTGTCTGTCTTTTTTGCTCACTCTTCCAAATCCGTGTTTCTGAATGGTAATCAACGTACACATTATACCACGATTCTTGTGTGCATTCAACGTTGGGTGATACAATACAGACAGTAGAAAATGTGCCAGATATTTAAATCTGAAGTACGCGTTGGAACGCCATGCATGTGAGAACGCATCTGATTGGCCGTTACGCGTCAGAGTGGGGATATGGTGTGAATCAAATCCTTTGACACAAAAACAGCGTAAAGCAAGAAAGAAAAGAGACGTCTTCATTCACTTAAATCAAGTTAAATCGCGGTGAGGACGCTGTGTCTCAGTGGTAGACTGTTGGACTTCTATGCTAAAGGTCCCAAGTTAGATCCCCGTCCGGGGCGACCTGCGTTGTGTCCTTTGGCAAGGCACTTTATCCCGGTTGTCTACATGGGGGCACGATCACGCCGTGTAATAAGGCGTTCTGCACGTCGATGGTTCACATGTCTTCAACCCCTGTAACCCTGTTTGAGCGGAGCTTGAACAGAGTTATAATGTTGAAGAGCTGACAGTTGCTCGTCGATGCTCGGTGGTTCTCTTCGGGTACTCCGGCTTCTTCCACCCGTAAAACTGTCACGGTCACGATTAGCCATTGTGCATAAGTGTGTGACGTTAAATACCAATAAATAAATAAATAAATAAATAAATAAATAAATAAATAAATAAATAAATAAATAAATTAAATCGTGGTATAAATACAGAACACAACTCTCGTAGAGTACGGGAGACAGCAATCAACGACTCTGATTTGTTTAGCTAGGTTTGTTTAGGCCGGGAACCCCGGGAAGTGAAGCAGTGCCTGTTCACTGCGGTAAACAGGCTCTGTTTTGCTGGTAAAATAGGATCGTGTCACCACTGCTTGGGAGGTGCAAACCCTCTCTAAAATGGGCAACATGGCTTATTAATGCTCACCCCTTGTCTTGAGTTGATACTCATGTTGTGGTCATGATTAGCCATTGTGCAAAAATATGTGACCTTAAACACCAATAAATAAATAATATTAGATCTTGTTTAGGAGTGATCAACATTAGACGATACAGACAGATACACTACGGTGGCATCAGAAAACAGACTTGCATTTAGACTTTCGGCATGTACTATCAGAATAAACTTGGCCCGACGATCGAGCCCTGGGGGACGCCGGATCCCACACTGACGTGACTTGATGTTCAGCCGTTCATCACTGCCGCTTAGGATCTATCAGGTATTAACCCTTTACCCAACGTAACAGTCAAAACGGCCAGCGCTATTCTCAAAAATCGCCAATTAATTTTCATTATATTTTCATTTTTTGTCTCGTCTCGTCGAGCTCGTTCCAATGAGGGATCATAACCTATGTTTTTAAGACAAAAAATAAAAAAAATCAGTTATTCAAGAATTTTGTTTGCAAGTGTCGTCTTCTTTTCATGTTAGGTAAAGGGTTAAGCTGTTAATCCACGTGTTCAGTTTCCCATGGATTCCATGGTGTTATAGCTTGCGTATTAGTAGGCTGTGGCTGACTTTCTCAAATGCCTTTGAAAAGAATACGTTGTGGATGTCTGTTTGCTTGCCGGCACTCATGTTGAACGTTTTTACGTCGATAACTCGATAAGCTGTGTCACGCATGAACGATTTTGACGAAAGCCCTGTTATAGTGGACACATGACGTTATATTTAGTAGCAAGACACATGATGACGCTAGTCGCAATATGTTTATAAAGTTTTCACAAACACGCAATGATGAAATGGGAGATAGTTTTTCGCTTTATACTTGTTAACACTTTTTGTAGATAGATGTTACACGCGCATACCTTCAGTCTTTTAGGATTTCACCGATGTCTAGTGATTTATTGAAGTTACTGCCAATATTGACCCGATCAGTGGCGTAGCCAGGGGAGGATCTTGGATGGGGTATAGGCCTAATATTTTCGACCCCCCTCCCCCAACACACACACACAAAATTGGCCCAAAGCAACTTTCACATAACATAAAGCCCAAAAATGGTTTCCAATACACACGCCACAAATGCCTCAGTTTCGCTCTTAGAGAGAACTGAATTTTCCAATAATTCAGAAAAAGGGAGGAAGGGGTAGTCCTGGACATGCCAGGCATTATCCCCTCCTCACACTTACCTCAGGGATGTGGGAGGTTAGCGTAACGATCGGAGAGATATAGATATGACTTAGGAGCCCCCCCCCCCCCCCCCCACACACACACACACACACTCACACGCTAAAACCTAAAGTGTTAAAAACTACACTTGAAGTGCTGTATTTAACACTAACCAAGTGCTGAACTAGCACTTTGTTCAAGTGTAGATATCCCAGAACTTGACAGGTGTTACAATAATACCACTTGACAAGTACACTGTCGCGACACTTAAAAGGAAACAACGCAGCTGACGCGGATCAGGCTCGAACTCTCGAGCCTGATCCGCGTCATCTGCGTTGTGTCCTTTTAATCATGTACCCACCAAGCGCAAACCAAATTATGGACGATTCTGGAAGAACCACCAATGCTAGACACATGGGAAGTGCCATCCATTCAAGTTTCAGATGTCTGACAATTGTAATGTCTAAGTGCTTAAAGCATTGCACCTTGAGTGTTAAAATCAAACCCTAACAGTTAGAATGGGTTTAACACCTTGAAAGTGTCAGTTTTAACACTTTAGTTTTTAGTGTGCAATGGCCTTACAAATATGATGTTTGCCCTCTTCCAAAAAAAAAACCCAAAACCAAAACTGACTAGGCCATCCCAATTATAGAATCCTAGCTACCCACCCTTCGCTCGATTGATGTTAAAAGTTCCTTTAGCTCTCAGGTTTTAAGATTATCTGGTCCAGCTGCTTTATAAAGATTTATTTTCTTGAGAAGTTTGCACCCAATATTATTTATTACACACAGGTCTTCTACTGCAGTGTATCAGCGCTATTGAAATTTAATATTCCAAATTGATAAACCATTAACTATCAATTTTTGATGATTATTAGGCTTTTCCCTCTGGAAAAGACTCTTGTTTTTCTACGGATTATTATTTTTTTTTTTTTTTTTTTAGGCTTTTCCCTCTGGAAAAGGCTATTGTTTTCCTACGGATTATTATTTTTTGGTTTTTTTTTTTTTTTTTTTTTTTTTTTTTTTTCCACACATTTTGTCCGTACGATTCAGAAGCCATTTTCGAACCGATTTTCACGAAATTTTGCACACGCATAGATGGGCACAAAATCTAAAAATGTACCGAAAGCGAAATTTTAGATTTAACCCTTATTTCGTCAGAATTGGCAAAAAAACTGCCAAAATTGAGGTTTATCGGCACTTTCTCGAAATACGTCTTGTAGATTTTTTTTTATACATTCGTCATTGCTAGACCTGTCTGTGACACGCCCTTTGATACACACGACATATCAGGCGATGCATATGGTAACCCTCCACAGACTGCCAAACATCGAAATTTTGATGAAATAGGCCGGTTTCAGGCTCCCACTGCACCCAAACAATACACGAGAGATAAAAATAACTTCCTTTATTGGGAGTGAAATTCACCGACGATCATTTTTGTCAGTAATAAGGGTGTTCAAAAAACCAAACGTTAACCCGTTTTGGGCTGGTTAAACAGCAATACCCCCATAAAGCTCAAAAATTCAGTTTTTCCATGGATTTCTCTAAACGAGTCTTGTAGATTTTCAAGAAAAAATTGTCTCTCCCAGGCCTTGGTGTGACAATAGAAGATGCATGGACAAAATACTGCGGTGAGCATTTGTTAACCCTCCACGGTCTGCTAAATGTCAAAATTGTGATAAAATGAGCTGATTTTGGACGCCAACAGCACCCACTTGGTGTACCACCGAGAAAGCTTCCTTCTTTTATCGGACGCAAAATTGATGGGGAAACATTTTTGATAGTGGTAAGGGTATTCAAAATTCGAAGTCTTAACCCTTTTTGGACTGGTTAAAGAGAGATACCTCTTAAAAGCTTAAAATTCCCATTTTCTGTGGTTTTCTCTAAAAGCAACTTGTAGGTTTTCAAGGAAAATTGACTATTCGCAGGTCTTTGTGTGACATTACAAGATGCATGGACAAAATATTCCGGTGAGCATTTATTAACCCTCTACAGGTTGCTAAGTATCGTAATTTTGTTGAAATAGGCTGTTTTCAGAGGCGCACAGCACCCAATGCATACTCGAGAGATAAACATAATCTACTTTGTTGGAAGTGGAATTCACTGAGAACCAAATTTGTTAGTAATAAGGGTATTCAAAAAACCAAGCATTAACCCCTTTTGGGATGGTTAATATCAATACCCATCAAAAGCATAAAAAATCATGTTTTCCCTGAATTTCTTTACAAACGTCTCGTAGGGTTTCAAAAGAAAATGGCCGTTGATAGGTCTTAGAGTCACATTACCAGTTGCATAGATAAAATATTCAGATAAGCATTTGTTAACCCTCCGTGGGCTGCTAAATGTCAAAATTTCGGAAAAAATAGTCTGTTTTTGGACACCAACAACATCAAATGGGAATGCTGCCGAGAAACATAACTTCTTTTACCGGACGCAAAACTGATAGGGAAAATTTTTAGTAAGTAGTAAGGGTATTCAAAAATTGAGTTCTTAACCCATTTTCGCCCGGTTAAGGAGATGTACCCCTTAAAAGCCTAAAATTCTCATTTTCTGTGGATTTCTCCAAAGAATCTAGTAAGTATTCAAGAGAAATTGACCATTTGCAGGTCTTAGAGTGACATTACAAGCTGCATGAACAAAAGATTCCGGTAAGAGTTTGTTAACCCCCCAGAGCCAGCAAATTTTGAGAAAAATGTGCTGTACTTGGCCACCCATTACACCCAATGTGTACCTGCGAGATGAACATAACCACCTTCATTGGAAGTGGGATTCACCGAGGATCATTTTTGTAAGTAATGAAGGTATTCATAAAACCAAGCATTAACCCGTTTAGATCTGGTTAAAGGGTGATACCCATCAAAACGTTAAAAATTCATGTTATCCGAGGATTTCTCTAAAAACATCACGTAGATTTTCAAGAAAAATTGGCCATTCTCAGATCTTAGTGTGAATTACAAGTTGCATGTACAAAATATTCCAGTAAGCATTTGTTAACCCTATGCTGGTTCTCAAACATCAAAATGTTGAAAAAGTGGGCTGTGTTTGCATACCCGCAGCACCCAAAGTTAAGAGGAGAAATCAACATAAATGGAAGTAGAATTCACTGAGAATTATTTTTATAAGTAATAAGCGTATTAAAAAAAACAACCCTTAACCCGTTTTGGGCTGGATAAACAATTATACCCATCAACAGCTTAAAATTCATGTTCTCCCTGGATTTCTCTGAAAACATCTCGTAGATTTTTAAGTAAAAATGGCCATTCACAGTTTTTGGTGTGAAATTACAAGTTGCATGAATAAATATTCCTGTTAGCACTTGTTAACCCTTAAAACGCTGCCAGACATCAATATTTTGGATACATTTGAGATAAAACGGACCATTTTCAAATAGATACAACACTCAGTGGTTATGTGTCAAACAAACATAACTCCTTTTGTCGGTCATTAACTTGTTGGACGACGATATTGATATTAACCCTCTCCACCGTTATTGTTGGTTTTTACCTAAACATTTTTTTTATCAAACTGAGTCATTTGAGACTTCTGTACTCACCTTTTTCATGACATCAATGAAGGAACTTCAGTGAGACTGTCAAAAGCAATTCATCATACACTAGGGGTCATGACAAATCACGGAATCACATTGGGAAAAGCCATGATTCTCCAGAATCATAAAGTCTAGTTTTTTTTTTGTTTTTGTTTTTTTTTTTCCACACATTTTGTCCGCACGATCCGAAGCCATTTTCGGACCGATTTTCACAAAATTTTGCACACGCATAGAGGGGCACAAAATCTAAAAATGTACCGAAGCGGAATTTTCGATTTAACCCTTATTTCCTCAGAATTGGCGAAAAACTGTCAAAATTGGGGTTTATCGGCACTTTCTCAAAACACGTCTTGTAGATTTTTTTTAAACCTTTGTCATTGATAGACCTGTCTGTGTCACGACCTTTGATACACATGACATATCAGGCGATGCATATGGTAACCCTCCACAGGCTGCCAAACATCGAAATTTTGATGAAATGGGTCGGTTTCAGGGCCCCAGAGCACCCAAACGATACACGAGATAAACATAACTTCCTTTATTGGAAGTGGAATTCACCGGACATCATTTTTGTAAGTAATAAGGGTGTTCAAGAAATCAAGCGTTAACCCTTTTTGGGCTGGTTAAACAGCAATACCCTCATAAAGCTCAAAAATTCAGTTTTTCCGTGGATTTCTCTAAACGAGTCTTGTAGATTTTCAAGGAAAAATTGTCACTCCCAGGTTTTGATGTGACAATAGAGGATGTATGGACAAAATACTGCGGTGAGCATTTGTTAACCCTTCACGGGCTGCTAAAAGTCAAAATTGTGATAAAATGGGCTGTTTTTGGACGCCAACAGCACCCAATGGGTACGCCACAAAGAAAAGTGCTTTCTTTCATGGAGCGCACAATCTACACGGAAACATTTTTGTAAGTAGTAAGGGTATTCAAAAAACGAAGTCTTAACCCATTTTGGGCAGGCTAAAGAGAGAGACCCCTTAAAACCTAAAAATTCCCATTTTCTGTGGATTTCTCTAAATACATTCCATAGGTTTTCAAGAAAAATTGACTACTTGCAGGTCTTTGTGTGACATTACAAGCTGCATGGACAAAATATTCCGCTGAGCGTTTATTAACCCTCTACAGAATGCCAAGCATCATAATTTTGTTGAATTGGGCTGTTTTCGGACACACGCAGCACGCAATGTATGTCCGAGAGTTACACATAATCTCCTTTTTTGGAAGTGGAATTCACTGAGGACCATTTTTGTAAGTAATAAGGGTATTCAAAAACCCAAGCGTTAACCCCTTTTGGGGTGTTTAATAGCGATACCCATCAAAAGCTAAAAAAATCATGTTTTCCGTGGATTTCGTTACAAACATCTCGTAAGTTTTCAACAGAAAATGGCCATTGATAGGTCTTGGAGTCACATTACCGGTTGCATGGATAACATATTCCAGTAAGCATTTGTTAACCCTCCATGGGCTGCTAAATGTCAACATTTTGAAAAAATAGTCTGTTTTTGGACACCAACAACAACAAATGGGAATGCCACAGAGATACATAACTTCTTTTACCGGATGCAAAACTGATAGAGAAAAATATAGTAAGTACTAAGGGTATTCAAAAAATCGAGGTCTTAACCCATTTTCGCCTGGTTAAGATGTACCCCTTAAAAGCTTAAAATTCCAGTTTTCTGTGGATTTCTCCAAAAAATCTCGTAAGTATTCAAGAAAAATTGACCATTTGCAGGTCTTGGAGTGACATTACAAGTTGCATAGACAAAATATTCCGGTGAGCGTTAGTTAACCCTCCAGAGGCTGCAAAGCATAGAAATAAATTTTGAGAAAATGGACTGTTCTTGGGCACCCGTTGCTCGCAATGTGTAAGTGCGAGATAAACATAACCTCCTTCTTTGGAAATGGAATTCCCCGAGGATAATTTTTGTAAGTAATGAAGTTATTCATCAAACCAAGCATTAACCCGTTTAGGGCTGGTTACAGATCCATACCCCTTAAAAGGTTAAAAATTCATATTATCTGAGGATTTCTCTAAAAACATCTCGTATATTTTCAAGAAAAAATGGCCATACTCAGATCTTAATGTGACATTACAAGTTGCATGTACAAAAATTCCTCTAAGCATTTGTTAACCCTATGCAGGTTCTCAAACATCAAAATGTTGATAAAATGGGCTGTGTTTGCGTACCCACATTATCCGAAGTTGAGAGGAAAGATCAAAATAAGTGGAAGTAGAATTCACTGAGAATTGTTTTTTGGAAGTAATAAGAGTATTCAAAAAACAACACTTAACCCGTTTTGGGCTGGATAAACCATTATACCCATCAAAAGCTTAAATTTCATGTTCTCCCTGGATTTCTCTGAAAACATCTTGTAGATTTTAAAGAAAAATGACCATTCACAGTTCTTGGTGTGACATTACCAGACGTCAATATTTTGGATACATTTGAGATACAATGGACCATTTTCAAATAGACACAGCACTCAGTGGGTATGTGTCAAAGAAACATAACTCCTTTTGTCGGCCATTGACTTGTTGGAAGACTATATTCACATTAACCCACTCCACCGTTAATTATGGTTTTTACCTAAACAATTTTTTTTATCAAACCGTGTCATTTGAGACTACTATACTCACCTTTCTCATAACATCAATGAAGGAACTTCAGTGAGACAGTTAAAAACAATTTATCAGACACTGTGGGGTCATGACAAATCATGGAATCTCATCGGGAAAAGCCATGATTCTCCAGAATCATAAAGTCTAGTTCCTATAGTGTTTGGAATTTTAATATGACTGCGGCCGTAAAAATATTACCCACTCGTGGAAAGTCACCAATCCATGGCAGCTGTACTGTATAGCGGTCTATAAAACCTCGCAGCCATTCAAGTGCATCTCTCTCATTTTCAAAAATCCTTGAAAAAATTATATTGTCTAGACTAAATAGTTTTCTTTATGAAAACGAAATTCTTTATCCTCACCAATATGGTTTTCGAAAAGGACATTGTACTATACATCCAATCCTCAGGTTTCTTCAACATATAGGTGAAAATAATAACGAAGCATCGAAGGACAGTACACTAGCAGCTTTCCAAGATCTATCAAAGGCCTTTGATACCACACAGCACGATATTTTGGTTAAGAAATTAGAATTTTACGGCATCCGCGGCATTGCGAACGTCTGGTTCCAGAATTATCTCACGGGAAGAATGCAGTATGTTAATTACCGAAGCGTAAATTCGTCTTATTCGAATATTCGATGCGGGGTGCCACAGGGATCTATTGTTGGCCCTATATTATTTCTAATATATATGAATGACATATCAAATTCAATCATTCTAAATCTGTTATCATTTGCTGACGACACTACTCCATATACTTCAGATAATAACACTGACACCCTATGTGACACAGCTAATAATGAGATCAGTAATTTGGAAACATGGTGTAAAGCTAACAGCCTGCTACTGAACACTGGGAAGACGAATTATATTATCATAAACTCTCCTCATAAATCAAACCCTAATCCCAAAATAATCCACATAAAGAACAACCAAATACAGCAAGCTAAACCAATAAAATTCCTGGGAATATATATTGACGAAAAACTAAGCTACACCCAACACATATCTGCAATATGCTCCAAGGTAGGCAGAGCCTTTTACTCACTAAATAAAGTAAAACATATTTTACCGCCAAGGGCCCTCTTATCGCTGTATTACACGCGTGTACATTGTCATTTCTTATATGGGATTGAGATATGGGGTCACTCGCGATCGGCAAACAAGCTACTTAAATTTCAAAAACGAGCAATACGCATCGTGAATAATAATAAAAGATATAATTCGCATACCGACCCGCTATTCCTTAAAAACAGAGTTATAAAGATTACCGATCTTCACAAAATCCATTCATTGTTATTTATGCATGACTGGCACACTGGAAAATTGCCATCCTCCTTTCAAAGTTACTTAAGAGTTAATGTAAATCAGACAGGGTTAAACACCAGACAATCGGGATTACTGAAAACCGATATCGCTAGATCCAAATTACCCGAAAGCCTTCCATCATATAATCTCCCAAAATTATGGAACTCCCTAGAGAACAACATCAGGTGCATACCTAATAGGAAACAGTTCAAGAAAGCCGTAGTAACCCATTCAATCATGGACTACTGATCATCAGTAACGTGTCCAGATTGTTCTGTATGATTGGAAATATTACAAACATGAACTCCCATTTTAACAAACCTATATCGTCATCCCGACTCTCATCAAATTTCCCTGTTTTATATGTTTTGTCTTAACTGAATGCAATAACGTATCACAATGAAAGACCGTTGCCCTGAAGAAAATTCCGAAAAAATAAGTAATCAAGTATGTATATATAATACTGGATCCATGTATGCATATACATGTATGTATGTGTGTCTGTGCATTATATAGGTGTATAGACATATACGTATATGTATGTGTATGAATGCGTGGTTTCAGTATATTTTGAATACTGTTGCAATCTACCAGAATTATAATGACAATCCTAGAGGGGGTGATTACAAAACAGCCAGCCTGGCTATATCGCCTCCTTGCAGTTGTTTTCCCCTTTCTTTTTACATGGTGCCTTTATGTATCACTTATTATATGCTTAATTCATGTATAGTCTTTGTAACAATAATACTGCAGAAATAAAACTAGCTATCTATCTATCTCCTGCAATAGGAGGTGATTGGCACTGGGCACCACAACAGACAAGCTGGACACCCCTCTGGTCCAGCCAATTCGGGAAGTTTCGAAGATCGACTTTGGAACGATGCAGACCATGTCCGAATTGATGATTCTCGGGACATACTTCTGACACATTCTCTCTTGTGTCTAGTCGTTCTGTCCGCTCCATTGGATACTGCCAGAACAGTGAGAACACACCTACCCAAAATTACTTTCGATAGGCGATGAGTCGAAGCAGTGACGTGGCTGGAGGTTTCCGACTGGGGGTGTAGGATAGTGAATTTTCAACTAGGGGAGGGACCGGGTGGGGGGATTCCCCCTCCCGGTTCCTCCCCCAGCTGGAAATTCACTACCAAGAAACATTTTGAAACATTTTGAAAATGAAGCCATGAAATGGGGCATAAAATTGCTTCTAGTAACTGAAATGCCAACACATTTATAATAGAATTATCAGGTTATTATTTTTGGTATTAATCTGGGGAATTGAATATGTGCTAAACAAATGCTCAAGCTGAGAACTTTGAGCAATTCACACTGTCCTAATATTAAATCAGATCTTATGCATGAATGACCAATTTCGATGTTTCATCATTTTGTGACTGTTAATGATGGAATTAACTCAGGATAACGATTTTCCATGATGTGATTTTCTTGAAGTGCATTTCGAGGATTTTTTTATTACCATAAATAAACACACTATAAAAATCTAATACCGACTGACATCATGCATATTTCTGAAGCTCGATATTGCGTACACTGTAGTTGTAAAGAGAAACAGTTGGAATGTTTGCCGATTTGAAACCGAGTTGGGATTTTAGGAAGTAAAGGAGACATCAGCATCGCCAAAGAAGCGCTAAAATCCAGATAGATGGAATTTCCAACACACATGACTTGCCTTCCGAATTTTCAACTATAGGAAATATTTGTCAGGATTGGGGGAGGGGTGACAGACCCCCACACCCCTCCTGTTGCCACGTCCCTGAGTCGGAGTGAAAACCCGAGGGTTCTTGACTCGAAAGATCCCGATTGCTCTTGTCGTCTTTCCTCTTCCGCTCCACCTGTTTAGGTATGAAATCTGGTGGGTCGTGAGAGGGTCGCCATGCCGATTTTTAGTTTCCACACAATAACTTTAGTTTCCTTTTGTATACGAAACTACAGCTTCATACAAAGGTTGCCTCTAAGGTGTCGATGTATTTGGGTTGGGATCAAAAGGTCAAGGTCACTTTCTATAGATAGGATGAGAAAGGGGTATTACTTCTTGTGTCCCCGTTCATTTTGTTTTTATTACCTTCAGTAGGTGATTGCCCTTTAAGTTCAAATCACGCACCTATTCAATGTCAAGGTCACCCTCTCATGGTCATGGTCACCAGCAACCCTGTCCTAATATTTTTTCCACTATGAGGTTTACATTTCATCAACGGTTACAGAAGGCAGCTGCTAAAGACAGGTGAGACACTACTAAGACGGTTGCCTTGTTTTTAAAGTTTTTCAGTCTTCGGATAAAATTACTTGTACTTTTCTGCCTGAATAATATATATTATTTCCAAATGAAACAAAATGCTGTGTTTTGATTGGCTGAGAGGTACGGTGTAACTTGCAATCCACGTAGCTTTTTTTTACACCGTGGCTATATAGCTAAAAAAGTACCCATTTTTAATTATTAATTCATACCTTCTGCTCAGTTATGTTAATATAACAACTATAAAAATACAGGAAATTTAATATGTATGTGCATTAAAATATTACAGATATGGATGTCATTGGAACTGGCTCATTGAGCCAGTTCCAATGATATCCATATTTGTCTGGTTTTATTAAGAAACTTACAAAGTACAAATTTTCTGTCAGTTTTTTCCCACAATTTGAGTTAAAGTATTAAGTATACCAAAACTCTTGGAAATAAATCCGTTATCCTTGTGTTTTCCATGGCGTATGGGAATTTACACCGGTTTGGGAACTCATACACCCTTCGGCTTCGCCTTAGGGTGTATGAGTTCCCAAACCGGTGTAAATTCACATACGCCTTGGAAAACACATGGATTTAACTAATATTGTATACTTGCAAATGCGTCATAACCATTTTACGGCTAATCTGTCGCAATTCACACTTTTTATCTGTCAAATGCAATAAACTGATTAATGCCACGTGTATTTTTACTCGTCATGTTGACAGGTTAATCGTGTAAGCTTAAGGAAAAGAGTTCGACTAAAACTAATCTGTCAGATTGCAGGTAATCGACCCGATGAACATGAATGTATATGATAATATGTCTGCATTAAGTTATTAACAATTTTAAGACCTGAACATTCATATTTCCGATCCATTCCGACCAATAAGTACGGAAAATCATGTCAGAGAGATTATACCATTCTACTATTTTCAGAAACTTGAAAGCATGAATACAGCGGATAGATGTCATTATAACCGTGTGTCACGTCCGCCGATTCTGTTAGATTGAAGTGTCCATTTTCAGATCCCTATTCCTACCCGTCCCCGGAAAGGCATGTCTTGCCCATTGACACAGAAGAAACGATCTGCTGTAATTTTTTACATATATGATATGATTTATTTTCTAGCTTATTTCCATTTTCATGGAGTCCAGTTACAATGGTACGAAGAAAAAACAGTTATATATTGTACAGCACATGTCCGTGACAAAATAGCACAATAAATAATTATTCCATTCTCTCTCTCTCTCTCTCTCTCTCTCTCTCTCTCTCTCTCTCTCTCTCTCTCTCCCCCCCCCCCCCATTCCTCCCTCTCTCATTTATGTCTCCTGGTTCAGAGCCAGCTTGACTGAGTTTTGGTCATGTCTTGACACTCCCCAACATGCACCGCGGAGATACCTGGGGCGAGATTGAATTGTACAGCACATACACATACAAACACATTACAAACACACATCTATATGCACAAGTACAAATATATGTGTGTGTATATATAAATATATGTGTATACCCTTAACCCAGACATCGTCGCGGTGAGGAGTTGGGGAAAGATAAGATAGACGAACTGGCCTAGAGTTGCAAGAAATATAATTATTTCCACGTTTTTCCTTTTGATATTTCATCATTGCGTAACAACTTGCAATATATGCCTACAATCAACGACACGTAACATTAACCCGGTGTGACTCTTCCTTGATATACTTGATTATAATAGTACATTGAACTTGTGGTAGGGATCCATTTTTTAAAAAAAAACAGCCCCATTAACTCCATACCCAACGCACTCGATATCAATTTTTAGTCGAGTTGTGACGAAGTCAAACTCGACTTATAGTTTGGTGAATGGCGGGCGGGCGGGCGGGCGTAAACAATTGGTTTCCGGATGATAACTTGATAGTGGTTCAACTCACATTCATTAAACTTCATACGTAGGTTGGTCTTGGTGGGAGGAAGAACCCTATTGATTTTGGACATGCTACGTCGAAGGTCAAGGTCACAGTGACCTTGAACGTAGTAAATCTTAAACAATTGGTTTCCGGATGATAACTTGATAATGGTTCAACTCACATTCATGAAACTTCATAGGTAGATTGGCCTTGGTGAGGGGAAGAACCCTATTGATTTTGGACTCGCTACGTCAAAGGTCAAGGTCAACATGACCTTGAACATAGTAAATCGCAACAATTCCTTTCCGGATGATAACTTGATAGTAGTTCAACCTACATTCCTGAAACTTCATAGGTGGGTTGGCCTTGGTGCGAGGAAGAACTCTATTGATCTTGGACTCACCAGATCAAAGGTCAAGGTCACAGTGACCTTTAACATAGTATATCGCAGCAATTGGTTTCCGGATGATAACTTGATAGTGATTCAACCTAGAGTCATGAAACTTCATAGATGTGTTGGCCTTGGTGCGAGGAAGAACCCTATTGATCTTGGACTCACCAGGTCAAAGGTCAAGGTCACAGTGACCTTGAACATAGTATATCGCAACAATTGGTTTCCAGATGATAACTTGATAGTGGTTTAACCTAGAGTCATGAAACTTTACAGGCGTGTTGGCCTTGGTGCGAGGAAGAACCCTATTGATGTTGGACTCACCAGGTCAAAGGTCAAGGTCACAGTGACCTTGAACATAGTATATCGCAACAATTGGTTTCCGGATGAGAACTTGATAGTGGTTCAACCTAGAGTCATGAAACTTCATAGGTGTGTTGGCCTTGGTGCGAGGAACTGTTGTCACAACTCGACATTGGATCGGTGATCCTGAGCGGCATTTTTTTTTATTTTATTTCTTTTCTTTTTTTTTCACTATTTTCAAAACATTTCAACAAAACCATTTCATGTGACCCCTCGTTGGAACGAGCTCGAGGAGGAGATCACATAATATGGTTTTGTTGAATTTTTGTGAAAAATATGTTGTTTTTCAACTACTTAATTTGTAAATCCGCAGTCAGACACAGCTTTTTTGTTAGGTTATTCAATTAACAGGTGTTTATTCGTTCTGATGATATAGTAAATGGTTTTGTGTTTGGAAGTTATATTCAATTGATGTTAAGAGATATACAATAAAGTGGGCTCCATTATATTTGAGATGATAATCTTACATGAAACCCGGTTCTTCAGGCTTGACAATTTCAGGAGAGCGATTTTTTTAGCTCTCCTTACTGCCCTCCTGAAAGAATTAAGGAGAGCGAAAAATTGCCCTCCTAAATATTTTGGTCTGGGATGATTGAGATTACATGTATTATGCTCACATTAAATTTTTGTTGTAAAGCAAAAATGTAATTTCACTTCGAAGTCACATAACATCACGTAATTTCATTTTGAAAGTGGTTTTGTGGTAAAAGGTAATGGCTGCAACCATACACAAACACAGTTGCAATCATTTGAAGCAAAATGGGTCACAGCAATATTTTTTTTTTTTCTGTCAGTTTCAAGTTCAACAACTGATATCACAGTTTGAGGGGTAATTATTCAAGGAATATTGACACTATAATATACTACCATTACTACTATCCTGTCACTTGAAGCACTTGCACCAGGATCTGACTGTAGATTCAAGCAGACCTGTTGTCCACGAAAGTCATATGCCTACCACTACCACCATCAACCCCCCCCCCCCCCCCCAGGGGTTTGAAGGTGGTAGTGGTAGGCATATGACTTTCTTGGACAACAGGTCTGGGTACACACACAGGTCTTGTCAAGTGTGTGTTCAGTTGCTGAGTGAGACATCTAGATGTTTAAGAGATTTCGCTTTACCTTAGTAAAGTTAATAAAATCACTGATGTAGTCTGTTGGTTTCAGTTTCAATGAGTTCGTTCAACTGGATACTTAAAATGCTGTGTAAAGCTAATTGCTCTCCTATGCTGATTGAGGAGAGCGATGTTTTGCCCTCCTGAATTTTTCAGAATGCCAGGCCTGGTTCTTTAGACTGTCTTATTCTAACATATGTATCAATCACGGTAGACTTTCTAACTATTTCTGTCCTTGTATATAATTTTCCATCTTCCTTCTTAAATGTTCTTGTTATCTTTAATGTTTCTCAATGGTCCACTCTGAAAAAATATACAAGAAACAATTAATTAAATTTATTACTTTCCAAAGTGTGATTTACTGGGATTTCCGGGTTTGATTATAAACGATAACTTCACAAGTGAATTATGCAATCAACAATTGGGTCATGTATCCGTGCGCGCAAACGAAGACACTTTGCCATGGATGAAATGGGGACTTCATTGTTTTGTTTTTGTTGTTGTTTTTTTAACATGAAAAGCAGACGACATTTGCAAAAAAAAATTGTTGAATAACTTTCCGACGTTTGACGTCGCTTTTTGAAAAACGTTGAAGAAACTGAATTCCCAGTGACGTCTGAACGTCAGGACAATTAAAGTCTCAAAGTGTTAAAGGGAGATTACCCTCTATTTGTTATTATTAAATTTATTTTTGGTTCCAAAGAGAGGTCGCATGGCCAGATTTTATTGAAATCTTTTCTATTTCTTTTTTCAATTGCTCAGTTTGTATATTAACCCTTTACCTAACATGAAAATCAGACGACACTTGCAAAAAAAATTGAATAAATAATTTTTTTCATTTTTTGTCTCAAAAACATAGGTTATGACCCCTCGTTGGAACGAGCTCGTTCCAACGAGGGGTCATAACCTATGTTTTTGAGACAAAAAATGAAAATATTTTGAAAATCAACTGGCGATTTTTGAGAATAGCGCTGGCCGGTTTTGGCCGTTACGTTGGGTAAAGGGTTAAACGAGTGGATGCGAACGATCCGTCAAGTGAAGGGTTAACTATTATATTATGAACTGTTTATCAGTCTGTGTTCGTGAAAACAGGTAAACTATGGGCAAGAATTGCTTTCTTCTACCCTTTCATGGGTGGATCCCCACCCCCTATATTTTGTGACATATTTTGTCACAAGCACAGAGACCAGGGACACGGTATTTGACGCGATAACTCCTATACACTGAAGCAACTAAAAGATTTTAAAGTTTAATATGTCATTTACTGAATCAATATCCCATTCAGCCGATTATTTCTCAGATTCTAGTTGCCCTGTCCTCACAGACAATAATTTCTTACTGATACCTGTCCAACTTTAAGTGAGGTGTTCAGTAACTGTCTGTACAAACAAACAGCAAGGGAAACCTTTTAAACTCCAATGTGGGACAACTCTAATTTTATAACTTCTTACAAGTCTCTGATTTATTTAATTTTTTATGGTTTAACGACACTTTAACAGCCAAGGTCATATCGTGTCGGTGACAGTTTTACGGGTGGAGGAAGCCCGAGTACCCGGAGAGAACCACCGAGCAACGACGAGCAGCTGTCAGCTCCCCATCATCGTAACTCCGCAGTGCAGCACAGACAGGGTTACAAGTCTCTGATAGTTCTCTATATGGAGTTTGGATACTGAGTTAATCTTTTAACCCTTTAGCCAACGTAACGGCCAAAACCAGCCAGCGTCATTCAAAAATATCACCCTTCAATTTTAATTATTCTCTTCATTTTTTTTTTTTGCATCAAAAACATAGCTTATGACCCCTTATTGGAACGAGCTCGTTGAGCTCGTCCCAATGAGGGGCCATAGCCTATGTTTTTGACGCAAAAAATGAAAAAATTAGTTATTCAAGAATTTTATTTGCAAGTGTCATCTGCCTTTCGTGTTACGCAAAGGGTTAAGACACCCGTGCAAACGGGCGTATTATGGTATGGCGTTGTCCGTCCGTCCGACCGCACGGGGGTCCGTCCGTCCGTCGGTCCGTCCCTCCCTCCCTCCGTTCCCTTTTTGGCTTCCGGACAATAACTGTTATATTTGTCACATCAAATCCATATTTTGTAATTTGTATATGACCTTACTCACAGAAAATGTAGATAAAGTTCGAATTTGAGGTTCGTCCGATATTTCGTTGTGCAGTTATTGCCCTTTATTGTCTTGAATTTCCATGATTTATTATTTATGGATTATTACACCGGCTATACTCGATACAGCCAATCCATGTTTGACACATAATCTTACTCAGCTAAAAGAAAGATCAAATTCGATTAAAATGTTTGTGCGACATTCCATTGTGGAGTCAATGCCCATCGTTTCTTAAAATTCCCATTTCTTAGTTTATGATTTATGGTTTCCAGATAACTACCAACTATATTCGACTTAGCCAATTCATTTTGGCTTACAACCTAACTCAAGTAAAAGACAGATCACGTTCGAATATGACATGTGTGTGGCATTCATTTGTGAAGTTATTGCCCTTTATTTTCTCAGAAAACACATGATTTAAGGTTGTGATTTATGATTTCCATCCAAACTCGACATATCTAATCCATTTTCGGCATACAGCTTACTCGAGTAAAACGCAGACCAAGTTCAATATTGACGTCTGTGTGATATTTTATAGGAGAGTTATTACCCTTTATTTTCTTAGATTTTCTGTGGTCCTGTTTCCTATTAAAAAGTCATATCCGGGGTCATTGGATATCGAATAAATGGGTATTTTGGGCCATAATTTTATTTTATGATAGTGTGGATTTAATTAACCCTTCACCAAACGCCGACGATATCAAAATTTATTATTTTCAATATCATTTTTTTTTAAATTTTCAAAAAATTTCAACAAAACCATATCATGTGACCCCTCATTGGAACGAGCTCATTGAGCTCGTTCCAATGAGGGGTCACATGATGTGGTTTTGTTGAAATATTTTGAAAAATTTGATTTTTTCAACTGCTCAATTTGCATATTACGCGGGCGGGTGCGGGCGATTCGTTAGGTAAAGGGTTAATAAATAATGTTCAGTACCGGCGATATGTACATAATCTCTTGATGGTCTTGATTCAAACTGTGTACTATCAGGAGCATTTCAGTTGGAGGTCAAGGTCACACAGGAGTGTTTAATGACTAACCCAGATCTGTTTTGGTTTAAGAGCTCTCATTTCGCAGGTAACATCTGCGACAATGTTTGTGTAAATTTGCTTTCAGAAATCCTTTTGAAAAAAATGAATAAGAAACCCATATGTTTTTTCGTCGCCAAATTGTTCAGCTTTTTTGTAAAATCCTCAGTGAAGGAATATGGAATTCCTGTGACATAGTTTTATCGCTACCGATGCATGGAAATTGGAAATTTATTCCCCAAATCAGAAAAGTTTGACAAATGTTTGGAACAATCAACTGTGGTGCCATTTAGCTGAGTGTATTTGAATAAGATAGTCAGAATTTGATTGTGCGCTGCTTTCTGCATGAAAGGCCATACTGAGACCTTCCGAGATATGTGTACAGTGTGTGGATTGTGAACGGTGTGTGTGTGCGTGTGTGTGTGTGGGGGGGGGGGGGGGGTAATTTAAATGCGAAATATCCTCGTCGCGTTAATGAGATGGTGTGCATTTCTTGAAAACTGACGTATTCAGTTAAATAATTGTAACGAGACCTATTATTTTAGACAGAAACGGTTAAGCGATTAATTGATTAACCGTTGATCAACATCTTGATAGATCGAAAAAGTAATTGATCGATTAACCGTTACTTTTGAACTACTGAGGAACAAACTTGCTCCCAAGCAGGCAAACATTATAACACTGAATCACGTCAATTATATGAGACAGAGTAAAGCACGCAAGTAACGTGCTGACATACTTATTCATTTGCATGATCATTATACTGTATCAGTAGCTGGAAATGGTCGTTCTTAACCCTTTACCCAATACGGGTGGCAGACGGCACTTATAAAACAACACTACACAAGCACAACATTTACAAAAAACATTGTCTCAAAAACATAGCTCATGACCCCCTCATTGGAACGAGCTCGTTCCAATGAGGGGTCATAAGCTATGTTTTTTAGACAAAAATTGAAAACATAATAAAATTTGAATGTAGATGTTTGTACATAGTGCTGGCGGTTTTGTCCTTTATGTTGGGTAAAGGGTTAATGCTGTAAATCATCAACGACACGGCAGTTATTCAGCTACCTATTAGGGCAAGTGATTAGTCTTTTAGCCAAGGATAACCCATGTGATCGATTAAGAAAACCCTTTAACCGTTTCAGCTCTAATTATTTTCGGCTTTCAGATAATTGCGCAAGCCAAACTTGATATAACGCCTCGGTCAATACAAGTTTTTTTAGGTTCATATCACATTATATTCATCACCACAAAAGTCCATAATTTATGACGTACGAACAGGATCATAAATCAGTGAATTAAGCATGATGCTAAAATAAAGAGTATGATACTCAATTAATATTGTATGATACCCAAATAATATAGTATTATACTGAATTAATTCAGTATCATACTCAAATAATTGAGTATCATACTTAATTATTTATGCAGCATTTATGAAATCATACCAAATAATATAGCATCATACCAAATTATTAGAGTATCATACTAAAAAAACAATTATGACCCTCCCGTACGTGAACCTGATTTCAGAATCATGCTATTTTATTTATGCTGCATTCATGAAATAATGGTAAAATGTTCAAATCCATTGGGAAAATAATTATATCACATGAACGTCATTAAGTTAGACGTAACAACCCATGTCTTGTTTCCTGATTATCAACTAGTGTCTAATCGGCGCGTGGTCCCATAGCAGCAGCTTTGTATTCTTGTACGTAGTTCACATGACGTCAATTACGACAACAGCAGCAAGTAAAGCGCATTCATGACGTCATGGTGTGAAGCGTCTGAGCCAACGAACTGATTGTCGGTTGTTTTGGGAGAATTTAGCGACAATGAATTAAATAAAAAGTGTAAAAAACATTCGAAAAATCATTTGATATACAGAAACTTTAACTCGTGATGTTTGGATATAAAGGCTCGTTGTGAATCAAATTCATCAAACTCGTTTCAAAAAATCTTATATCCAAACATCACTCGTTTGAGATCCGCTATACAAATAGCTTCTGTATTTTATACTACTTAACCAACAAGAAAATGCCTGAAGTTTGGTAAATGTTGCGCACATCGAAGATACAACTTCGCTAACATTTCGAAATTTCAATTTTGATGTGAAATTTCTATACCCTAGTGTTAAGTTTACTGACAACTTTAGGAAATTAGGGGAAGCTAAGTTTCCTGTAGATTTCTTCCAATGACGAAAATTGTCAGCCATGACATAAATAGAGGATCTCAAACGAGTGATGTTTGGATATAAGATTTTTTGAAACAGGTTGGATGAATTTGATTCACAACGAGCCTTTAGGCGAGTTGTGAATCGAATTCATCAAACGAGTTTCTTCAAAAAATCTTATATCCAAACATCACGAGTTGAAGTTTCTGTATTTCAATGAATTTTCGAATGTTTTTTGCACTTTTTATTTAATTCATTGTCGCTAAATTCTCCCAAAACAACCGACAATCAGTTCGTTGGCTCAGACGCTTCACACCACGACGTCATGAATGCGCTTTACTCGCTCCTGTTGACGTAATTGACGTCATGTGAAAAACGCACAAGAATACAATGCTGCTGCTGCTGCTGCTGCTATGGGACCGCGCGCCGATTAGACATTAGTTGATAATCAGGAAATAAGACATGGGTTGTTACGTCGAAATTAACGACGTTTCATGTGATATATCTGTATTTGGTATTTAAGTAATTTTCGACATTATCAATAAAATGCACCGATGCATAACTTCATCTATTGCTTTGAATATATTTGAAACAATATATTGATATTTGTAACGGTTGGGTGGTTGGAGTTCTCACAAGATAGGGGGATGTAAAAAAAAATAATAATTTGTCGACTTGGCAAACGCTCTTATGTCTCCTCGATAAGGAGTCATATTTATTTATTTATTTATTTATTTATTTATTTATTTATTTATTTATTTATTTTATTTATTTATTTACTGAGGTTTAGCAACACGTTCGACAGCCAGGGTCACCTCGTGTAAGATAGTTTTACGGGTGAAGATATCCGAAGCGAACCACCGAGCAACGGCGAGCAACTGTCAGACTTCCCAACGTACTAACTCCACAAAAGCAAGGTTAGCATTTGCTGAAGACAAGTGCATCATCGACGTGCAGTACGCCTTAGTACGCAACGCCACCGTGCCTCCTCTTGTTCAATCGAGATTAAGTGCCTTGCCCAAGAACACAACGCAGTTATTTATATTTATTTATTTATTGGTGTTTAAGGTCACATACTTATACACAATGGCTAATCGTGACCGTGACAGTTTTACGAGTGGGGGAAGCCGGAGTACCCGGAGAGAACCCAGAGCAACGGCGAGCAGCTGTCAGCTCTTCAACATCGCAACTCTGAACTCTGCACCGCGGCACAGGCAGGGCTAGATTGGTTGAAGGTATGCGCACCATCGACGTGCACTACACCTTAGTACACAGCGTCATCGTGCCCCCATACAACGCAGTTACCACTGGCGGGGATCGAACCGTGGACCTTTCGGTTTGAGGTCCAATTCCGTAATCATTGAGACACCGCGCTCCCTGATATGATATGATCAGTATAGTATTAGCATCCCCGTTTACAGGCCTGGCAATCTAGAAAATCAAGGAGTGCTTGGGCGTGCAATTGCACCTGAAATTTTCAATGCAAAATCTTGTATGCTATTTTGGTTATTTTCACTTCAAGGTATTAATATTGTGACTGAAAAATTGTACTATATTCAGCTACATGGTGGAAAAATTGGCACACACATCTTCTCATTATTAAAAATGTTGCATTCAATTCTTATGTGTCTGTGTCTTCTTAACTCAAAATGTATTGAAATGCGACAGAGAATGGGCCATGAATTATTGCGAATCAATATAACATTGACAAATCAGTAGTATGTCATGTTCCCCTACAGGTAACGTTTGGATGACCCCGGTGGATGACCCCGGAAGTGACGTCATGTCACGTGACCTAGTGGCGCCATGTTGTGTTGTCATGGTAACCCGCGTGAGCGGCCATCTTGTGACGTCATCTCCATAGTGATACGTGGTGTGAGTGCGCATGCGCAGCGCGTGTTGTTAGGGTGATACGTGTTTCCGTCGTCCAATTTGAAAACTAGAGGCCACCATTCTGGTTTCTGTGGTTGCACGTGATTGCTATGTTACCCAACATTTCTGCAATAAGACGGGGTATGTTCGGAGGGTGTGTTCGATTGTAGAAGAGTAAATCTAATTACCACAAAGAACCCGACAATCCTTCCAAATCACCAAAATCCACCCCAAATTACCGAAATAGACTTTATTTATTACGGATTTCCCATTTTATCTGCTTAGTGCGTAGTGCTTTTGTACCGAGGGGGTACAAGGGGGTGTGTTCCTTTGTAGAAGAGTATTTTTCTGGTTCGGATTTTCCCAGAATCCTCGTTTAATTACCCAAATAAACCCGACAAGTTGTACTATTTCGAATTCTTTCAGAATCCCTTTTTTTGGATCCCATGACGTTTTTCCCTATTAAGAATAGCACGTAGTGCTATAGGGCAAATTTACCCAGAATCCATTATTTAAATTACAAGTAGGACCAATATGTGTGCATGAAGGCCATGAAGCTAAGTTCCACCATATACTCATATGAAGATCTACCCAACAGATGTGTCGTACTAGGTCTAATTTACTATCCCTCATTTCGATTTTTTGAAGATACCTTTTTGGATTTGTTAAAAAAAATAACACTAAATATAAATTTAAATTTCGTTTATTCAACAACAAAAATACATCTTTTTATGGTATGTAGATTGTCAGATATTCATAAATAGTCTTTCGGTAGATTGGACATCTTCTCAGTGGTTTACAGCAGTCTTTGCACAGGCACAAATGGTTACATGGTCGCGGAGCGACACTGGCTTCAGCTAATAAACACAGACTACATTTTGTCCTCCGTGAATCTTCTTTTTGAAATGATGTGTCCATTTCTTCTTCTTCTCTGATGGCCATTTCTTCTTCTTTTTCAACGTCCATGAATTCAGGTGGTAAATTATGAATGTAATAACAGTCAGGAGAATATTTTCTGTGTTCTTCTATAACATCATCTTTTGTTTCCCAGAAACGAACAATAATACCACAATGAAAACATTGAGTTCTGTCTCCTGTCCCCAAATAAAAGAATCCAGCTTGTGTCAGTTCATTCGAGGTTTTCACACTTTCACTTTGTAACATGAATTGAAATGTCTTGAGACGATTTTCCTCCAATGCATACTTGATGTGTTTTGGTGGTCTTTGTTCTGTTGTCTTTCTTATTTTTTCTTCTCCGCGTAATAACTGCTCCAGTACTGGTGGTGGAACATCACGAAAATACGTTTCGAATGAAACGCTCATTCTCTCTACAAAGTCTCTTGGATTTCTTGTTTCTTGGTTTCTTGATTGATAATCATTCAGTGCCATCCTGATCAAACATGGAATAGTGAACATTCTTCAATCCTTTTTATCTTCATTCTTCTTTGGTTTTCTTTCTCTTTTTGGTTTGGGTTCTCCTATTTCAAGGCTTCTCTTCTTTGCAATATCCACTGCTTTGGTCACTTGTTCCCAATCTCTTGTGGTAAACTGGAACCCAACGTCGTTCTTGAACAATTGAATCTGTAAATCGTTGTTAAGTTTGAAGACGGTCACATTAGTAGACATCCTTCTTCTTTGGCTGTCGAAACACATATGAGCTGAACACCAAGTGCACCAGTTTTTATAATTTCCTTCAATACAGCGACATCTAGTGGCTGGTCATTAACCAACACATCATTATCCATTAGATCAGTCGTAAACATGTTGGATACGGTTTCCATCGGTACACCGCGACAGCGATGTTTCAAGTAAAACAGACAGTATTGTCCACACACTTCTAATGGTACTTGAAGGCGTTTTGTATTATACTTCCAATATCTGGAATTCTTCTTCAGAAAATTCTCGAATGGTCTGTGTTGTGGTGGTAATCCATAGGAATCAAAGTATTCTGCGTTGTGGTGACTCACAAAGAGAGCCACCCAATGTTCTCCTTTTCTGTGGTCTGGATCCGTGTTGGCTATCAAAGCCACTGGTTTGTGATCTGGTAATCTTCTTGGTAATTTGTTTCTCGCAAATACACCCAAACATATTCTCTTCAAACAACTATCTGATCGAAGTGCATTCTCTAACTGCAACGTGTTCATGTTGAGTACTCGAAGATTACTTGTCTATTCTTATCCACTTCTATGATACATAGACCAATACGTTGATTGTGGTTGGTAATGGGTTTTCGAAATGGACTTCAAGTCTCAAGTTTCCTTTCTTCACCAGATCGAAGTGTTGTCCATTGTCCATGTGATAGATCTGGAGTCAGGTCGAACACGAATAGGGTGTATCCATTTATGTACTTTTCTCGGCTGATGTGGTTTCCTTCATTCTCATACATTTGTCCAGTTCCTTGGAACAGAGTCGCATAACATCTCGCCACTTCTTGTTGTTCGAATCTAGGTTGTAATGGTTTGGCTGGAATCTGCTGCCCATCCACGTACAAAGCCAATTCATTTTGTAGTTCTTGAAATTATATGGATTCTTTCAAAAGTTTCCATTGAAAGCATCGTTGTCTACACATCCCACCACGATGCGTTTAGGTAGTTGGCCTAAAAATAAGTTTTCTTGTGCAATACTCAGATTTCCTTTCGGCACTGAAAACACCTTGGTTTCCACACGGTCGATAGGATATTTTGCAGTTGCTTTTGTTAGTGCTGTCTCCTGAGCCATTCTCACGAATGATTGGAGTCTCTCTTTACGTACAAACATGGATACATCTAGAATTTTGATCTTGTATGTATCGGTATCGGCCATCAATGCGAAAGCATCTTTGGCTCTATTCATTTTAACATGAACATTAACTCCATTCAGCAAGTAACGAGTTTGGAAAAACATGTCCAAATGTAATCTCCCAGTCATGTCCACGATTTTACTTTTCTCTATAAATTTTTTTCGAAGAAGAAATCCCTTGTTATCATCTGTCAAATCTTCCATGTGTCCGGCCGTATCCTTGTACCATAATGCATTAGTCAGTTGTGACTTCTTGGCAGCTGGTCCATAACTCAAAGTTTCTATGAAAGCTCTGTAGTGATAAGTGTTGTTGGAAGGAGATACCAGTTTTTCATTCAAACTGATATCGATTTGATTAAATAAGGAATGCATCCATAAATTGACTGGGCCCACTTTGGCATCGGGTGCAATTGGTTTCCCCATTGTAATCTACAACCGTTGCTTTAACATACAAGTATGTCTGTGCCAAATTCAAATAATCATCTCCTAATCCTGCAATGTGGAATTCTATTGGACCACTGTTTCCTATAGTCGCCAAAGGCCTGTGTTCTACCCATTGCCCATGTTCCACACTAGTCTCTGTTGGTGGTATAGAAAACAAGTCGAGGTCGCTGTTGACACACTCACAAGATTTTTCATTGATGAGAGACATCATGCACCGAGATGGTCTTGGGTCTGAACAGTTCTCCTTCTTTTTGTCGATTTGCTAGTTTTGCGTGGGGCGGGTCTTTTTATACTTTTCCTGCCGGTTGGTTTTGAACGACCAACCACTTCATTCCAAGCTCCCGCTCCAGCCTCTTTGACTCTTTTGATTGCTGCCTTTTTAATATTTTTCCCTTCAATGACATCTTCGGCAAAGTCTGCTCCTTTTCTCAATAACTGTTTTCCCACGGTCCTGGCTGTAGTTTTCAATAAAGGTAACACCATATTTTTCAGTCCTCCCAATATACTTCCCAAACCGTATCCTCTCTGTATTTGAGCTCCAGAAAAAGCCGGTAGACCGTTCCCAGCTTGTTTCGTGTAATATTCTTCGTATAATTTGGACTTACAACAATAAGTCATATTTATGTGAAATGAAGAGATCTACGATTTCTGAAAATGAAGTGCCTCTGTCACTTTCCCGATCTCGAATGGTACTATAGCTCCTGTGTCACCCCTTATATACACCTGGACGGTACTGAAATTTTTTCGTTCTACTGGTACATAATACACATTCTCAAATGTTTTAGAGATGATATCCCCATATTTTCCACGCACGGGTACGATACGAAGAAGTAATATTCTTGTATCTCCTACGACTTGGTCACGAACCAAGTCACAGTATACATAGAGTGAATAAAATCCTTGGTTGACATCGGCAACTCTGGAAGAATTGTAAGTTCCTGATTTAAAAACACACTCATTAAATCCCAAAATATTTTGAAGAGTAGGGCTCAATATGACCACGACTCCATCACGTACCGTGATACGAACTTTACCAGTCCCTTCATCCAGTTCAAAAGCTACCTTATCGTGACGAGGCAAGACTAATTCTTTAACACCATTGATAGCTCGTATCACATCAATGGGATCCGAATAACGACCTTCCTTGAGAGTAAGTCGGTAATTCTTTTTCGAAGACCAGAACACTGTAACGAAAGCTTCTTCTCCACGAATATTGAACCAAGTCTTTGGATACTGAATCTCTGCCAGACCTACTTCCCATTCTCCCGTGAGATTCACTGGTTGTGATAACTGAGTGGTGTACGTAGTCAACGTGTTTTCTGGAAACACGTTCATAGAACTATTACTTGGTAGAGTCATATAAAACATTACTTTTTCTTAATGGTTGGATTTGGTAACAAATATCCTATGCTACTACTCAAGAGAGCAGTCCACAACTTGCTGTCTGTGTTTTCGAGAGTGAGATTAACGACACTGGTAATGATGATGATATACAAAATTATTATTTGTGAAAAGTAAGTGATCTCGCTCCTTGGAATTCTTTTGCCAAACAGAGGCCAAGAACCGTTCGATCCTTCTTCCATTTTGAAGAAACTTCAGAGGTTCACTTCCTTTTATAGGTGAGCTGACTCTGCTTGATCCACGAATTGAACGAAGTTGGGTATCCCAACCACTTTACGAACAATTCCCTGTTCTTACCTCCACCACTTGAGTACGTGTTCGATTTTGTAAATAGTTTTATGTGAAACTCGCTGAAGCTCTTCAGTGTAGAACGACCCTTTCAATATTTCCCCATTATCATCTTGTAAGATGTATGTGACTGGATGTCCTTTCTTGATGGCTACTACTGTGAATAACTCTTCGGTCCAATTGGGCAAATAACCTTTCTCAAAAGTTTTCTTAACTTTATTGATTCTCACTCTGTCTCCTACTTTGTACTTTGGTGTCTTGTGTTTTATGGGTTGCCCATACAATCTTTGCCAAACCTCTTCTTGATTTTCAAAGTTCACGGCAATGGGGGCCATACCTATACTGCGATGATGAGAATGATTATATGATTTCACCAAGTTTTGAAGTGGAAAAGTTAGTGTATCATTCTTGGTAAAATATTTCCACATCTTGGTTTTCAAAGTTCTATTGAATCTTTCTACTATGGAACATTTTGTTTCCACATTTTGTGTAGTAAAAAATTCGAATTTGTGATCTTTGAGAAAATTCTGAAATTTTCTGTTTAGAAATTCTTTGCCTTGATCAGTTTGTAATTTTTCTGGTTTACGACCTTGCTTGAAAACTTTACTGAAAGCTTTCACGATGGAATCACCAAGTTTGTTTTGTAATGGCATCACCCAAGCATATTTACTAAACACATCTATACATGTCAACAAAAATTTTATGTTTTTGTTGAATTTACTTATGTTTGAAACATCTACCAAGTCAGCTTGCCATTGTGCATCTATACCACTAACTATTACTTTCCTTCTAGGAAATGAACGACGAACAGGTTTGTGAAGAGTGTATGTGTCTTGAGTCTCTAACCATTTTACAACTTGTTTAGTTTTTTTCTTGGACGCTCTACGAAGAGTGTCTACACCACCAAAACTACCAGGCACTTCAGAATCATAGTACAATGCTTCCATGACTGCCTTGTTCAAGTGTCAACTCTATTTATACCTTTTTTCGGTCCACTTTGGCGTTTCTGTTTTCGTTGGTTGTTTTGGTTCTGACTTTATCGGTGCCTGTCTCATAAAATCCCAACGTTCTTTATGACCAATTAATTCTTGGGGTATGTTACTATCTCTCAAAGCTTCGGCCAACACTTCCCATCCCTTTGTTGGAAAGATTTTCGTCTTCTAAGTAAATCGTTTGGAAGATCTGTTACATTCGACCCTACCACTGTTTGATCTTTGTAGACTAATTCACCCTTCTCATTCCAAGATATATTTGGGTCACTTCTACTACGATTCGACAACAACTACCCTTTCTCTTCATTGTCATAGGTACAGAATCGAGAATGTCTTCGTCTTTATTATCTTTCTCGAATTCGACTTTAATTGGTCGAGGAGCCATTACCTTTTGTTGAAATGTCAAGTATCTTTGTAAAATTTGATTATATTGAGTCATCTTTTCATCGGCCGAAAGAAAAGGGGCATCGAGAATATCTCTCATTTCTCTATCCAGTGATGAAACAGCCAGTTCATTCGGTTGTCTTGGAGTCTCTTGTAGACGTTCCAATAACCTTGGTTCTACAAAGCCATCTTCTTTGCATATTCCATCATCCAAATATACCATAAACAGCACCCAATAGTACAGGAGGTAGCAATGCCCCCAAGAATCCCCTTTTCTGCAAGATTTGTCTCCTCTTTTTGTCAGAGGTACCTTTATTTGCCACTGCCCTCACTAGTTGTTTCTGACGGACGAGTTTGGTTCTCTGAGCTTTGGTCAGAGGTACTGCTCCCTTCAGTATATTCGAGGCACAGTCACACAAACAAGTTATCAATTCTTTGCATGTTTTAGTATGGATTTGACGAGAGCGGGTTTCGATTTAATAAGAACCTTGAGAAGAGCGATGTTGTGCTTGAGACGGTCAGACATGTTCTGACTCGAGTCAGACTTGTTGCTCCCCTTTTATACTTTTCGGAGGTACACATATTGGGTTTCCCCAGGAAAAATTTGACTTTTTAATTTCATGTGTTCAGGAGTATCTTGTTTGAGATCTATTAAAAGGTAACCATATGGTGTCGAAGTGGCATCTTCGAAAACTTCTCTCAGAAACCTGGATTGATCAGGATACATCTGTGCTGCCAAGTGTGAGATCTGAGAACGATCCCTAGGATTTTTAAACAAGATCATGTAATGACTATTGAGAGCTACAGTCCTATTTTTTTGTCGAATAAATTTTGAACAATGTACATCGCACTAATGTTAAGGTGATGACTACATTTAGTAAATAATCTCGACACTCGAACATCTGCATTGAGCATCAGATCATCCAATATGACTAAACTATCAGATTTTAATTCTTGAGGGAGACCCTCTACGAATTCTACTTGGGGTAAAGTATTGTATAATGGTTGCCATTCACTATAACACCAAATGATGTGACTTGGGACAGGTGATATAATATTTTGAATGTTTTGAATAACCCGATTTACAAAGGATGATTTACCACTACCCGTGGGACCACACAATAAACAAGTGAATGGATGCTTCCAACGAGGATCCATCTTTGTTGTTCTATGTGGGTACTACTTCCCTTTTATACCTTTTGGGGATATGCCCCCCCCCTCCCCCCCCCCCCCCCCCCCACTGAACGCGGGTACCACTCTCACTCTCCTTTTATACCTTTTGGAGAGGTGGTCAATGACCATCATCCAAAAATATTTAAAACTGGTGGCCCTCTGACTTTCTGGCTGGGGACAGTTTAAGTTTGTTTGATATTTGTCAAGAAGATAAACATCAAATAACCTAAGCGTCATTACCACCTTTTTTTCTTGTTTCTTCATTTTATACTTTTTTTCTTCTTTTTTATAAAAAACATCTATTTACAACATCTATTTACATCTTCAATTAGAATCCAATTGTAACAGGTTTCTTGGCGGTCATGAATTCAATCACCAAATCCATAATACAACGTCTCTGTTCATTTGTGAGAGGTTTCTCGAACATATCTTCATACTTTTTCTGTACTGGTGGTGGATTAATTCCAGAAGTATTATGGTGCCACTGTAGATGGACACCATTCTTGTTAACTCTTTCAAGTGCTTCGCTAAAACATGTTATAATCTTCTCTTCTTCAGACATCATTAGACATACATTATGCTGAATCTGACTTGGGTGATCGACTGTACATCCATAGCATTTTCCTTTCACTACAGCGTCAATGTTCTCTTTGACATAATGAGCATATGCCAAGCAAAGTTCATGTTGTAAGCGAACCTGCCAGAGTTCACTATCAATTTCATCAACGATCAATGGTCGTGGTTGGGTTATTCTCACTGTGATCTTCTTCTTCTTCTTCAAAGGTGGTTCTTGAATTGGTTTTTTGAAGTCTTCATGGTTAGTAGGTGTAGTAGGTTTAGTGTCTTGGGGAACTTCAGTTAAAGTTGTTTGTTGGGTTTTGATGGCTGCATCTACTTTTTCTATTTGAGATTTCAAGGCATTCCATTCTTCTAAAGATAGAGCAATACCAGTCTTCGTAGGATAAGGTTTCTGGTCTTTTCCCTCAAAGTATCTTTTGAGATGAATCTTCAGTTCACCCTGGTACTGGATGACGTTAGCATAAGTCTGCTTGGTGCCAATTCGGAACATCTTCTCTGGTCAATGGTTCGATCGTGAATGACGCCAAGCCCATGCTTTGCCTAATCTTATAAAATAAATCTTATATATCTTTGACGGACGTGATTGAAAAGATCACCCCAGTTCAACAAATTTTGATTGAGTTTTTGATTTTTGGTTGTGGTTTGTGTTTGTTTCCTATAGGATTATAGGTTAAAGTTGGGAAATTTAGAAAATTAGTGTAGAATGTAATGGAAAAGAAACAATGAAAATACACTAATCTCATTGGTTGATTAACATCGATCTGATTGGTCAGTTTGGCGATCAAACTGCAATCTTGATCCTTAAACTGTAGGATATGGCCCTCTGCATTTTAACCTGGCTTGGGACAGGTCAAGCTACAAACCTCTGTCCAATGGAGATAAGTCAAATAGCTCGAGTGCATTCCCACCCCTACAGTTCGTATCCTCCTTGAGGGAATTTTTTTTCTGTTCATCAAAAAAGAAAACGAAAACAACATGTCCAACTTAGCAATTCAGTTTTTCTATCATAAAAATTTCTCATTTCTTTTAAAAATTCACAACAGAGAATTTCTTTGTAATGATGATGATGATTTATTCCTTTGGTTATACAATAGGGGTAGCCTAAAAGACACCAGGAATCAACTTTTTAAAAAAAAAATGAAATGAAACTAAAAAGTAAAGAAGTATCATCTGGTTCCAATAGATGTAACCTAAAAGATACCATGAATCAACATGTTTTTTAAATAAATGGAACTAAAACATTTTGAATGAAACTAAAAAGTAAAGAAGTATCATCAGGTTCCAATAGGTATAACCTAAAAGATACCAGGAATCAACATTTTTAAAAATAAATGGAACTAAAAAGTTTTGAATGAAACGAAGTTTTGAATGAAACTAAAAAGTAAAGAAGTATCCTCCACTTCCAATAGGGTTAGCCTAAAGTATACCAGGAACATGATGATGATGATGATAATGATGAAAAAACACTCTGTATTAGAATAAATAAAAAAAATTGAAAAATCTTTACACCGGAAAAATGTATTGCCTTGTAAGACTTGCCATTTAGAATTTTTTTTTTGAAGACTGCCATACAGGACTTTTTATATAGAGAGAAAAACTTGCCATAAAGGACTTTAGAGAATGCCATATAGGACTTTTTACTTTGAGAAAAACTTGCCATAAAGGACTTTATGGGGACTGCCATAAAGGACTTTAGAGAATGCCATATAGGACTTTATGAGGACTGCCATAAAGGACTTTTTACTTTGAGAAAAACTTGCCATAAAGGACTCTATGAGGACTGTCATAAAGGACTTTTTACTTTGAGAAAAACTTGCCATAAAGGACTTTATGAGGACTGCCATAAAGGACTTTAGATAATGCCATAAAGGACTTTAGAGAATGCCATGTAGGACTTTATGAGGACTGCCATGTAGGACTTTTTACTTTGAGAAAAACTTGCCATAAAGGACTTTAGGGACTGCCATATAGGTCTTTAGAGAATGCCATATAGGACTTTATGAGGACTACCATAAATGACTTTAGAGAATGCCATAAAGGACTTTAGAGAATGCCATATAGGACTTTAAACATTTGATGAGCCTAATATGATTGAGTAGACCACCTAAAAACCATTTCGGTTTTTAGGAATTTTTCGGTCAACTAAATAGGACTTTTTGTAGGCAAAAGCTAGACTTTGTTCAGGTTGTAGAAAAATATGATACTCGCTCAATTGTTTCTTCTTTAAATCTCTAGTGGTATGGTGCTAACTCCATCTTCTAAAACTCTTTGTTTTGGGTAGAAATATGATAGTCCATCTCTGCTTTGCTGGTAGGTATACATAGTGTTGTCATTCATCACAAATCCTCGGTTGATGCCAGATCCACTTTGTTGAGTCTTCAAAACTTGCAAATATCTGTCTTTCGTCAAATCATTGTGGCGTTTGCTGATTCCTTTACAAATGAATTTATTGGTGGCACCGAAACAATAATATGTTTTACTACACAGTCCAACAATGCCGGGTCCTTGCCATTCTACCTTGAACAAGCCTGGAGTTCTCCTGTCAAAACGTTTTCTTTCTTGGCAGCATGAGGGTGACAGCCATTCTTTGCCTTCTAATTTGGTTTTCACATAATCATCCCTATGGAAATCACAACACTCTGATGGAAACCACTTGTGATTCTCTCTGTAAAATTCTACTCTCTTCTCTGGTTTCACTAATTCATCTATGGATGGTGACGAGGTACATAGATATGCAGAATCTGTGTCCATTTCAGCATATTCGAAATCTTGGCGGTTGATAAAAGTATCGATGACATCATAATAGAACTGAAGCATCCGGAGTTTTGCATACTGGTAAACAAAGAATCCGATGTGAAGTGGCAGATCCAACTTGATGGTCTTCTTGTTCAATTCGACTTCATATAATGTCTCATCTAATGGATTCAAGGCTCTGAAGGACATGTCATTTACAGCTTTGGTAACTTCTTCGTCGTCGCAATAGCACACACGTCGATGCTTCTCTTTATTGGTGACAGTATTGCCATATCCAGAATTTCCCAACAGCTTCATGGTTTCGGCAACGATCGACATGTCAGGGTCAACATCTACCATGCTGGAAGTACCACTGCAGTAAAGGGGTTGCAAACAACATTTTTTCTGCTCCATTGCTTCCGATCAAACTTCTACGGGGTTTCTTCATCATTCCATTCTTCTCGGCAAAGGACTTCATGTGTTCACCAATATCATCTATGGAAATATCTGTATTCTTGAAGATAGGTGTCATCTCTTCAAAGTACTCTTTCGGGTGATCTGGTACATGTATAACACATTCGACCAAACCAAACAGTTCACCGGACTTCACTTTGTTCAGTATTTCTTAATCTGTCATCGCACCATCTATTTTGTCTGAAAAGTTCTCTTTCAGGAAGGCTTTGAGTGTGGCATCGGTCTTCTTCATCTCTCTCCACTCACACTCCCAGATTTCAACAAGTTTATAGCCCAAATCGGTGATGTACTTTGCATTGGTACGGGTGTCTTGTAGCAATTCTTTCATAGGTTTATCTCTGACTTCATTATGGATGATAGGAAGGCCATTCTTATCTTTCATGCAGGTATGTCCGTGCCAGAAGCAGCCATGGAATTGGTATACAGTCTGTGTCTCTTTGCACCAACCATCAACAGGCAACTGTCTTCGACCAATCATTTTTTCAGCTCCGTTAAACTGATGTCTGATGTGGATGTCATCTCTCATGGATAAAAACTCTAACCATTGTTCAGCCATTTTACCATACTTCATTGGATGTTCTGGTTTAAACTGGTTTTCTTCACGACGTCTAATACTCTAACCCGTTGGCATCTCTTGCATTAGGCACCAAAGATATAAATGCTTTCGCATCAAAGCCTATAATACTTCCACATGGTTTTGCTTCTTTGCCATATTTTGTTTCTCTGATTCGGGTAACATCTTTCTCGTGGTATCGGTTGAAGATAATTGAAGGTCCACCAACGACATTATCTTTCACCAAGTGATGCAGGTCTTTGTTTTTCTGGTTAAATAATGTGAAGTAAGTGTCATCATTCGTGGTCTGGACCAGGTATTTATTTCAACGTGAGGCCCGGAACACTGATACCATCTTTAAACATGTCGATGTGGCGTTCTTGGTAGAAAGCAAACTGCTTGTCAACTGCTTTAAGGAATGGTTTTACATCTCGGTTATTATACCAGATCAGAAAATCACGGAAAGTTGTCATCTCCAGGTCGTTCCATACATGCTGGCAGTACTGGTATTCTTCATTGGATCTATTTTCTTTCTTGAGAGAACTGTAGAAGGCTGCATGGTCTGGTAGGTGGTCTTGATCCAATTTGTCGATCCATTCATATGGTAAAAATCTCTTCGTCACGGACCAGCCAAATGCTTTCAAAAACTTGTCATAGCTGAATCCTGGAGCGAGGTAGTTGCAAATATCAACAAACTTGAAAGATTCTGTCGAGACGCACATGTAGTTTTTCGATTTTTTCACTGCAAACTTGAGCGGATTCTGTCTCTTCAGGTACGTCATCAGTTCACGCTTGACTACATTCATATCATATTTTCCAGAGTTGAATCCGATGACGGGCATCTCTTGCAGGTAGTCTTGAAATTTCTTCTCCAATTTTTGTAAAGGGTGCATTTTTGATGTATCTTCTCCAGTAGCTCTGGCTTCCGCTTCCAGCGTTTCATCAATTTTCTGTCTGAGTTTAAACAAGGTCCAAGCATGATAGGTCTGCATCAGTTGATGGCAATGAGATGAAATAGCTGTGAGGTATGTCATCATTTCTTCAACAAGTTCTTGAGAATTCCCATTTGTAATAAAACATTTCGGTTCTTGGTATTCTGGAACATTGCTACATACACTCACACTCAATGGTCGGTGTTCTGCTTCCCATATCAGTTTATCACTGTCAGCAGGTAGACTGGATTTGACAAAGTAACTTTCAAAATCAAACGTTGCACGGTATGGATAAAACTTCTTCTCTTCGGGTACTTCTATACCTTCATCTTCTAACAGATCAAATATGGACTGGGATGGATGGTATACACCGCCAACATACTGGTAATTTACTTCATCTGTACAGGTTTTCTCGTGACGATTTAATTTCTTCACAGTGTGCCATAATTTGCCGCATTTGCGGCATTCAAAGGATTTGCAGTATTGGTCTATATCAATGATGTAGCTAAAATGGTTCTTGTAAACGTTCACATACATGGTATCTTCATACTTTCTGTGAGATCTCTGTACTAATTTGGCAACAATTTGGTCATCATCATTCTTGACAGGTTCATACACTTGGATATTTACTTCAAAACATTTCTCCAAGTCAGGTAATTTGGCTAAAGTTACTCCACGGAATTCATTCTTTGGCTTCTGGGTATATTTGCTGTACATGGCGTCTGTTGTATTATTCAAATTGTCTGTTGTGGAACCACTCCATAATGCTAAACAGCGGAAAATACACAGGTTGTCTTCATAATAAAATTGGTGAGCTCTATCTTTCACCAAAGCATTTACTGCTTTGTTCTGGAGAATGTAGTCGGGAAGATCTTCTGCCATTCCAATTGGGTGGTCTTTCAGCTTATTCACATAAAATGTGACGTTCGTAACTCTCTCCAGAAGCCATTCGGTGTTGGGTCGTTTTAACTTGGCCCATTCCAGGATATCTTCTTCCATGACATCATCAAGGAATTCTTCAAAGTCTTCTTGGCAGCATACAAGTTGTGGAACATCAAGTACCCGGGCGTTGTTTTGTGATGGATGGTAATACTTCAGTTCATTCGTTTCATTGTGTCGCAGGGTAAACCCAAAACTCAGATTAATTTTAAATCTTACCTGTTGTGGCAGAAATATGGTAGTCATCAATTCATCAGTCATCATCTTCAGGTTCACATCGTTGATCCGGTAGTTATATTGGTCCTGGACTCTTCTGTTCATCATGTGGCGAGTTCTAATAGAACTCCAGTTATCTTCGTACACGGTCAACATCTCATCGGTCTCTTCTTCAGACATCATATTCTTTTCAAACTCAGTAGGGTCAACATCATAATGGGTGGTCGTTGTGGTCCGTGGTTGTTTGGGTGGTCCTCTCTTCGGTTCATCAGTCTTCCTTTTAGATGGTACAGGAACTGGTCGGTGGGCAACGCTCTTGTGTCGGTTAAAATGGAGTAGCTGGTTAAACTCCTGGCCGCATTCCATACAAGTGTAGGTCTCCAAACATTTCTTCAGGTGTTGATCCAGCTTTTGCTTGGAAGCATAACTCTTGTTGCAGTTGGTACAATCGTGGATCTTCTCTTCGGCGGCGTGCTGGGTGCGCACATGGCGATTCCGGTTCCGACGGTCCGTAAAGGTATTCCCACACTTTTCACAGGCATAAACATCAGTTCTGGTAACGGCAGTAGCAGCATCAGACTCCATCTTCATAAAAGTTTTGCGAAGGCAAAATTGCTATAGAAAACTCTCTAGCGATGTGTTCAGTTCGAAGGATCGAAACAGAATGACGCGACGTTACTCTTCTCCGGAATTTATATCTACGCGACGGACGATTTTGAAAACGTCACGACGTCACAACGTTTTTTCATCGATATTTTCATTCTCGATAGGCGTTTGTGTTTGTTTCCTATAGGATTATAGGTTAAAGTTGAGAAATTTAGAAAATTAGTATAGAAGTCAATGGGAAAGAAACACAATGGGAATACAGAAATCTGATTGGTGGATTAACTTCGCTCTGATTGGTCAGTGTAAAAAACATCTTGATCCTCATTAATTTTATTATTTAAAGTCATGTAGTTAGGGGGGTCATTTAAGGAAATTGCTAAATATAGACTCTAACAATTAGTTAGGGGGTCAGTTAAGGATGTTACTAGAAATAGAGCGTTGGAATTTATAAAAATATAGTTCCAAGTAGAAGCAGAGGATTCTGGGTAAATTTGTCCTATAGCACTACGTGCTACTCTTAATAGGGAAAAACACGTCATGATATATTCTAAAAATGGGAACATTACTCCACTTCAATCGAACACGACCTTTTAAAAATCTATAGCGCTACGTGCTACTATTATAAACAAAAAGTTTCGCGATCCTAAATAGGGATTCTGAAAGAATTCGAAATAGTACAACTTGTCGGGTTTATTTGGGTAATTAAACGAGGATTCTGGGAAAATCCGAACCAGAAAAATACTCTTCTACAAAGGAACACGCCCCCTTGTACCCCCTCGGTACTATAGTACTACGTGCTAAGCAGATAAAATGGGAAATCCGTAATAAAAAAGTCTATTTCGATAATTTGGGGTGGATTTTGGTGATTTGGAAGGGTTATCGGGTTGTTTGTGGTAATTAGATTTACTCTTCTACAATCGAACACACCCTCCGAACATACCCCGTCTTATTGCAGAAAAATTGGGTAACATAGCAATCACGTGCTACCATAGAAACCAAGATGGCGGCCTCCAGTATACAAAATGGACGACGGAAACACGTATCACCCTAGCAACACGCGCTGTGCATGCGCATTCACACCACGTATCACTATGCAGATGACGTCACAAGATGGCCGCTCACGCCATTAGTCACAGAGAACACATTGGAACTCAGGGAACGAAATGACAATAGATTTTAAAAACAGTCCCAAACAGGTCTGGCAGGTCTGGCATTCCAGAAAATCAAGGGGTGCAAAAAATTGCCCTCCTCAATATTTTCTAGGCGTGCAGTAGGCGTGCAGCACTCCTGGACTCCAAAAGAATGCCTGGCCTGCGTTTAAGAGGTTAGTTTGTAGACATTCCACCCTCTTTACCAGCCTTGAGTATTAGTACTGTCACCTGGGAGGTGTCATTGACACGAGGCTCATACTCTTATCATTTCTTTTCAGATGATGTCTCCACTATTGGTTTTCTGTTTCCCGAAGTGGATCGCGAAAACACAACTATCTTCGACATCGACACAAATGACCAATCGTAACCAGCTCGCCGTACCCAGAGCCAGGCCGCCGACAACAGAGACAACTACAGTGGCAAGCTGTAGCGACAGTAAACCAGTTAGAGAAGATACGTCACGGGACACCAGATAATACAATCAACCGTGCCTCAATGAACTTGGCCGAGTCACCCTTCATGTGACGTAAATGTCATAACCGGCCAATGCTATTCACAAACATCGACGCTCAAATGTTATTGTTTTCTCAAATGTTGTCTCAAAAACATAGCCCACGATATTGGAATGATCTCATTCACCTCGTTCCAAGGAGGGGGGGGGGGGGGTGGTCATAGTCTATTTTTAGGCATAAAAAGTCAACTCTTAGTTGAACATTTCATTTTTTTTTTTTATTTATTTTTTATTTTATTAATATTTTATTTTTTATTTTTTGGCAAGTGGCGTCTGCTATCCGTGTTTGGTAAAAAAATGTGAACTCGCGCCTAAGCTGCGACGGCTGATAAAAACGGAACAAATTTCAAGTCGAAAAAGGGAAATAACTCTGACAAAAATACTCCGAATAACACCTGCACTGAACATGGGACTAAATATCAATAAGATACACGTGTATACCAAATAATGGCAAATATGACGTCATTTAACCAAGTATTTCAAAAGTTACTGAGTTTGATGGTTAGTTAAACAAATTCCAAGTCGGAAAAGGGCAACAACTCGGACTAAAATATAAAAAATACCGTCCTTGAACACAAGACTAGACATCGGTAAGACACACCTGCGTACCAAATATGATGTCATTCCACAAAGTATTTTAAAAATTATCGAGTTTAAAAAACAAAACACTTGTTGGTCACAGACTGACCGACAGACCGAATGACACAGCTAAAAATTAAAACGGTATTGTGTGTAAATCATTATTCCTCCATAAAAACTTAGCCAGTGAACGGGTGAAGCAAGGTCTCAGGCCACCAGCCAAATCCTTTAAGGAATTCCTCACTGTTATGGACTGGAACCTTGGTCAAGCCTTTAAACATTTACCCAACTTAACGGCCAAAACCGGCCAGCGCTATTCACAAAAATTGCAAATTCATTTTCAATTATTTTTTTCATTTTTTTGTCTCAAAAACATAGGTTATGGCCCCTCTTTCGAATCGAGCTCGTTTCAAAGAGGGATCATAACCTATATTTTTGAGACAAAAAATGAAAAAAATTAGTTATTCAAGAATTTTGTTTGCAAGTGTCGTCTGCTTTTCATGTTAGGTAAATGGTTAAATTGGCCATCGCGGCTGTTTTAGATTCAGTTGTCTGAAATATATGTACGGTTCGCCTTTCCGACCGACTGAAATATTCCAGACGACTGAAATAAAATACCATAAACGTTCCTTTTCTTTCAATCAACGTAAGAAATGCTTCTCGGTCGAGAATTGATTTGACCAAATCTTTAATGACATTACAATACCGTTCGGACTTGATTATTATTTATTTATTTACTTATTTATTTATTTATTGGTGTTTAAGGTCACATATTTATGCACAATGGCTAATCATGACCGCGACAGTTTTACGGGTGGAGGAAGCCGTGGAGGAAGCCGCCGGAGTACCCGGAGAGAACCTCCGAGCAACGACGAGCAGCTGCCAGCTCCCCAACATCGTAACTCCGCACTGCAGCACAGGCAGGGTTAGATTGGTTGACGACATGCGCAGCATCGACGTGCAGTACGCCTTACTACACGGCGTCATCGTGCCCCCACGCGGGCAATGGAGATGAAGTGGCTTGCCCAAGGACACAACGCGGTTGCCGCAGGTGGGATTCGAACCGAGGACCTCTCGGCTTGCAGCCTGCACCTCTACCTACTGAGCCACCGCGCTCCCGTTTGGACTTGAATACCCTCAAACGTCTTTGGATTCTGAATATGTTTGTACAAGCTGTGGCCTGTGATCTGTGCCCCGTTTTGTGGATCAGCAGGCGAGTAAATAATGGAACACTCCAACACTCTGTAAATACTTTTCTCTATATAAATTTATTCTGTCTACAACCACCAATTTCATCAATATGAATTATAAGGAAAATTGTCAAAATATTATTACCTGAAGTGACGGCGTAGAATCAAGAGCGGTAAGTAATCTGCCCTGTGATAAATTTCGAGCCAGTGTAGAATTACAACAATGAGCCCGAGTTGGAACCGACTGTCCTGGCTTGCTATCGGCTACTGTATTACTCAAAGTTTGCTAAGCACCAAATTTATCTGATAACCATAGAGTATAACAACCGTTGTATATACTTGAAGTATATACAACGGGTGTTGTATATAATTATAATTTATGCGAACGACCTCTGACCTCTTTCAATTCCATTTTCATTCATTCATTCATGAAACATCGTTATATCACAGGGCAGGTTTTAATTGTACGCTTATTGCACTTTGTCAAAATCCTCTGATGGTGTCATTTCTTATTTATTTTGCTTCAATAAAGGCAACCTAAAATTTTACTTCAAAACATTGTAGAAATTACTTGAATGTTAATAGTAATTAGTATGCGGCGACTGCGAACTATTTATAGTCACGGCCTCGATCAAAAGTACTCGCGGAACTGCGCTAATTAAAAGTTCGTCTGCTCTACCTGAAAAAAAAACACTTCGTAAAAATTGTAAACAAACGCAAAATTATTTGTTATATTGGGACTACAGCATAAAACACGGAAGAAAACTGGAACTATGTCAAAAAAAGAATAACTCTACTGAAACACCGTTTTGTTACTGTTAATAAAATAGTTGAAATTTATTTTGTTCCAGCGCAGTTACATGATACAAGAAGTGCAATCGCACTTTACAATCGCCGTCATCGATTTTGTAATGTAAGGGACACAACTCTATGCGTATTGTCCTATTTCTTTTGTCTCGTAGACTGGTTTTCTTTGGAGGCCCATAGGAAGCATATATAAGTCGGGTAGACGCACGAGACGGGTGTCTGTTTGTTATCAGATAAAAACAATAAACATATAGTGTGTTTTTATATCTGTGTTATACAACTCGTTGAAATATGGTTTATTTTTTCTCGGCAAAGCCTCGAAAAAATAAACCATATTTCAACTCGTTGTATAACACAGATATAAAAACACACTATATGTTTATTGTCTATATATCCAACTTCCTGTTTTACGTTTTAGTTGAAATATTGTAATGAAAACTGAGTATATTTTTTATTTAATTATATCTTTAATGATTTAAGTACAGACATTAAGATTTTATTTGTGTTTGACATTATTTTTTAGCTTTTGAATACGATAACCAGGGAAAATGGATATTATTGGTAAAAGAGGAAATTTTTCAATATGCCAAAAAGTTGACGGAGCGAACTGGTATGGGTTCAATATCGAGGATGAGACCATTTACTGCTAATTACAGCTTGACAACGCCTTCTCATGCTCCCGTTCAGGTTCCTGGTGGTCCTTTGTGAGATGTTATTTCATTCTTGGACCAGCATAGCACCAAGCTCCTGGACACGTCTTAGCTGGACTGGATAGACTGAAATTGCAAGGAGCAACTCATTCCAGACATGTTCGATTGGATTGAGGCCAGGGGACCTTGCTGGCTAGTCCATACGCTCAATCTCCCCCCTCTGTCGGTACTCCCCGACAGCATGGGAGTAGTAGAAGAAATGGTTTTCGACCCGGTTCTGGTGGAGAGGGGTGGGGGAGAGGGGGGGAGAGGGGTGGATGACGTCATCATAATTAAAATGTTACGTAAGGTAATTAATGTTACTTAATGATTTTTTTTTAATCACTTTAATAATTAATGTAATTAATGACTGTTGCATAATTAATGTAATTAATGAGTGTAATTAGGGTTGATTATAATAATTAGTATATTAATAAATGAATTAATAATGACGTACTGGACATATATATGAATGCTATCGACTGACTGACCCGCAAAGGTGAACATCGCGTGTCTGGGTGTCATTAAATCGATTTTTTCTTTTCAAACGCCAACTACTGACAGATGTTGAAGCAATTAAATCTATTGTCACACTTTAACGACCGGTCATAAATATCTTTAGACTGGACATGCTATCATGTATTTAAAAATCAATGATGATCGCAGGTGACAAGATGTGTCTTGCTTTTACCTGAAGACTGTGAACGACTCCATTGTGGCTATTTTTATAGGTACAATTGGATTTAATAACTTGGCATGATTCTTACATATTAATAACGCAAGTTTATTCTTCTCGTTTTTATGGCTGTCGAAAAACTCTCATAGACCAAGGTATTCTGATTTTACGCCTCATGAGATAAAGTAAGTTTTTAAAGGTCCGATTTCTACGTTTTGACGGGTTCTCAAAAGAAAAATCACAAGAGAAATCGCCATGAGACAACTGTACACGGGGGAGAGGCTATACATGGCTGTACTTTATTCCCCAATACTTTGATGAATTAACGGATCATCTGAAAACCCACCAAGAAGGTGCTTTGAACTGTCAATTTTGTGTTTCATTAGCAAATTCAACAAAAGAGAGAGGCAGTGTACATCGAACAGACGTCGCTGTCAAGATGTTCCAGTGGACGTTTTGTCTGAAATCCTATAATAGGAAAGATACATTAGAAAATACAGGGAGAAATGTCAAAACTCGACATTTAACTGCGCGATTTGCGGGTTTCAGCTGATTCAACTTAACCGTGATCGCGCCACAAGTAGCAGATTGATCGGTGGAGACGTTCCTCATCAAATAAGGGGGGTCAAACGAGGTTATGAGGAGGGGTGAAGGAGACAAGTGTGCGGTCATATGTTTAAAATTTTAATAACCTTAATTGCCATGACGTAATCCCCTTAATAAATAGCGTATATTCATTTAATATAATATATTAATAATTTTCGTTAAATAATTCATTTTTTTATTCCACACCCCTGTATCCCCTCACAGTACCTGAAACTTTCATGAACTCCCCTCCTCCAGGTCATCCAATACTAAAAAACTTTTGGAAACCGCTCTCCCCCGCCCCCACCATAATCTTAAAAAGAGTTGCTTTGTCACAAACACACACTTTTTTTAACCAATCAGACACCTCCATTATCCCACACCCTCACCGTCACACCCCTGTATCCCCTCACAGTACCTAAAACTTTCATGAACTCCCCTCCTCCAGGTCATCCAATACTAAAAACTTTTGGAAACTGCTCTCCCTCGCCCCCACCATAATCTTAAAAAGAGTTGCTTTGTCACAAACACACACTTTTTTAACCAATCGGACACCTCCATTATCCCACACCCTCACCGTCACACCCCTGTATCCCCTCACAGTACCTAAAACTTTCCTGAACTCCCCTCCTCCAGGTCATCCAATACTAAACAAAACTTTTGGAAACCTCTCTCCCCCTCCACCAGCCCTCACAATAGCTAAATTATCTCGAACCCCAGTTCAGTTCTCTAAATGTAATGGACATGTCAGGCCCCCGAATACGCCTTCCCCACAATTTTGAACGATCAAATTACCCCGATTAGTCTCCTCTCATAACTTACCACACTCTTAACCCGTATTTACTATGAGATTGTCCCCCTAATAAATAGCGTATGTTCATTTAATAAAATATATTAATAATTTTCGTTAAATAATTCATTCCACAATTCACTTGTAGAAAAAACAAAATGGCGGATTAGTTTGACAGAAATACGCGTATCGATTTATTCAGGAATGTATGTCGGTTGTGTCCTTGGGGAAGACACTTCATCCCCATTGACCATGTGGGGACATGGTGACGCTGTGCACTAAGGCGTACTGCACGTCGATGGAGCACCTGGCTTCAACCAATGCAGACCCTGTGTAGAATCTTGACAGTTGCTTGCCGTTGCTCGGTGGCTCTCTCCGGCTTTCCCCACCCGTAAAACTGTCGTGGTCATGATTAGTTATTGTGCAGACCTTAAACACCAATAAATAAATATAAATAAATAGTCGGTTATCAAAACAGCCCTTAAGTGTTTAACAGTTAATTGTGGACCAGTGCGTTTCAAAATGAAAAAAAATGGGTGATAGCACTACGGACTGTGTTTAATCATAGAAAAATCACACCCGCGCTATTACTAACCCGTATGACTATTTTTGAATGTTCACTGAAGAATAACCCACCCATCTAAGTAAAAGCATGAAAGAGCTAATATTATCTAATTACCTACGTGGGGGTGGGGTGGTCGGTAACGTTGTGTACTATGGCTTACTACCTTCCGCCAATGATAACCCTGTGTAGAACTTTGACAGTCGTTTGCCTCTGTACGATGGTTCTTTCCGGATTGCTCCAACTGTCGTTAAATAAATGAAAAAAACTACAATTCTATAATAACAGACCAAGCCCCCCCTTATCAACAACAGTACTTTCATCCCCCTCATTTTAATAGTTGAAAAGCGCTGTTACTCGATCAAAAAAAAAAATGGTAAAAGGATATGCGACTCTGTATTAGCCACCCAAATTTGCGAGACTTGGGAAAATATAACCCACCTAGAGCTGCACCAAAGCTACGTACACTATTCGAACTCCCGCATTGTGTCCTTGGGCAAGTTAATTTACCGCGATTATCCACATGGGAGCGCGATGACGGCATGTAATAAGGTGTACTGCACGTCGGTGATACGCATATTTTAGAACAATCTAACCCTGCTTGTGCGGATTTCCGACGTTGGTGAGATGACAGTTACTCGTCGTTGCTCTTTGGTTCTCTTTGGATATTCCGGAGTCTACCCGTAAAATTGTCACGTTTAATTATAACTTGAACTTGATGTCCGGGTGTAATGAAATAGCGTATTTTCTGCAGCCATTCTAAATAAACGCAGCTGGTTTACAGACCTGTATATATTTTTTTTCAATTGAGTAAAAATATAGGATAGTTACTGATGTAACACGCCGATTAGTATGTTTAATGAATCTAACTACGCCAGTCCGACCGACCCTTTGCCCACCATGATCACAAACGTTTCAATTCTCTCTCTCTCTCTCTCTCTCTCTCTCTCTCTCTCTCTCTCACCGATACAGTACGGGTGGAAACTAATTGCGTTCAAGCTGTTGTTTTTTTTCTAGGTTTTACCCCCCCCCCCCCCCCCCCCTTTACAGCGCAAATCGAAATGAAATCTGATTCATTGAACCATACTACAGTACATGTCAAAATTAATTTTTGAACGCCATTTTTTCTATGTGCCACTATCACCAGCTATGACCATAGCGTAACTTTGTGGTAAAATGCTTATTTTTGTACAAAACTCAAGACCTTTCTCTGACAAATGCCTATATAAAAACAAGATAATACGCGAGAATGACTTGTGTGCCTGCTTTTTGTTGATAAAATATGTCATGACCACATTCCCGAATATTAATAATGTACCCGCTTAATAACAGCCGAATTTTTATCGGATCACAGTTTTTGATTTGAATAATTGCCGAATTTTTTATTAAATCACATTCAGTAATTTATGTAGATTTCCTGAACTGGGCGCAGGTCAAGAAAGGCACCCTGTAGTTTAGGAGACTCCACAAATAAAAACAAAATAAAAACACTTAGATATATTGCATTTTTTTAATTATCCATATTAACCAGAAATCAAAACTAGTCAAATTAATTAGAATTAAATTACAAATGGATATGAAATTTGCAGTAAAATGAACACTGGTATATGCTGCTGGCCGCATTTTTAGTTGTCTGTAATGGCTGTTGTTCAGAATGTCACCCTATTGGGGTGAGTTTTCGCTTTTTCGTCCAGTTTCATGAGAGCTTCCACGAAGTCCGTTTCATTATCGTCCATCAAAATGAATCTATCACTCACTGCACCTGCATACAATCTGACGTGGACATCCAGGATCTCATCAATACACCGTTGTGCAGTCAATGTACCACGTTCAAGGACACAGAGCTCTGTACGTCCATCCCAGCTGATGTCGCCCCAGACCATGATTGACCCTTCACCATAGCGGCCATGCTTAGCAATGCTGGCTGCATGGAATCGATCTCCTGGTCTTCTCCATGCCCAGAAACGCCGATCTGTGTGGTCTAAGCTGTACCTTGACTTATCTGTAAAAAGGACAGGTCGCCAATCTTCTCTGGTCCATCCAACGTGGTCCACGTCCCATTCATATCGTGCCTGGCGGTGGTTCGGGGACAGCGGAATTCGAATACATGGTCTTCTCGATCGGAGACCACCTTCGTGCAACCTTGCCCGGATAGTCTGCGTCGAAACATTTACCCCGGATGCATTCTGAAGGTCACTGCGAAGCTGGGTTGCTGTGGCAAAGCGGTTCCTACGGGCCTGAATTATCAAAAAAACGGTCTTCAGCTGCAGATGTTGTTGCCCTATCTCTGCCACCACCATGCCGTCTTACTGGTGTGCCATACTGCTGAAATCTTGCCCAGGCTCTGGTGATCACCGTATGGTGCACACCAGGGGCTTCAAAAACCTGACGATGGGTAGCCCCTTGCTCCACCATCCCTACAGCCCGCCACATTTCTGCTTCACACAAATGTCTTCTTACATTTGCATTTGCCATATTCAATCATTAAATCACAAGGGTTTGTGTTGAAATGAGGACTGAATACCCTACACGTCATGTACTACTCTACGCATGTCATGTACATGTAGACAATACACGAAAACCTCAAGAAAATCAAGGGGTACATGCTTTCCATGACTTCACGAAACGTCTGCCTGTCAAGAGAGCTAATGTAAACACTGGGGACCATCTCAATACATTCCTCAACCATATCCACCAAACATATCGCAAATATGTCACCAGCAAATTTCACAATGATGTGTCAAATATTTGGTGCTTAGCAAACTTTGAGTAGTATATATACATCGGGGAACGCGACTGGCCTTGAGCTTTTGCGCAATCTTGCTGCCTACAGATCATGAGTCATCAGCAAAATCGGAAAAGCTGGTCAGGTGATCTGAAGCACCCTCTTCCAAAGAGGTACTCCCACGCTCCGTTCCTATACTCTTACACCGATCCCCATGTTTCACTTAACTCCAGCTTGGTGGATGTTAATGTTAGAGCAGAGGCGGCGGTAGCTCCAAAAAGTGAATGGTCAAACCTTTCTGGGTACCGCAAGGGTGCAGGATGGAAAGTAGTTTTTCTTCGGGGTGGGTGTCAGTGGTGGTGGACAGTGTATTCATGCAAAATATATAATATACGGTACCCCTCACCCTTGAACCCACCCTACATGGTCAGAGGCACTAAGATGGCAAATCGTTGGCATGCATGCAACAGGCATGTCATTCAAAGCTACTGGAAGGCAACATGAACGACAATACAAGGCCACATCGTTCCCATGCTGTGAGAGCTTTCCTTCAGAACAACACTATTTCAACACTACCTTGGCCTGCAATGAGCACCGATTTGAATCCCTTAGAACACATCTGGGACTTTCTTGGACGTCGTATGCAAGCAAGGGATCCGTCGGTACAGAAGTTGGTCTATTTGGAAGCTGCATTGCATAGGGAGTGGCAGCTGTTGCTTCTGGGTAATACCAGAAGGTCCTCACTGGTGGCATTAGGAGGAGAGTTCGGGCTGTCATCCGTGCACATGGTGGATACATTCGCTACTGACGTCAGACACTGCTATTTTGTTCAGAAGATCATAAGTTACATTTTTGTCAAAAATTCCCAGCATTGTTTCATCATGGACCGTTCCAGCACCATACTTGTCGAAGGAACATTTTCCCATCAAAAACATTAGTGACAGATATGTGTAATTAGCGGCATTAAAATACTGCATATTTTCATCGATGTGTTGTCTTTCATTTGTCAATGCCGTTAATGTAATGTGATGTCTTTTTACTCACATTGATTTACATATATCATTTCGTGCCCTAGGTATAAGTATTCTAATCAATAAGTATTTAATTCACCTGGCAAACCCCAATATATTAACACATATTTAGTGGGACTACGTAGCGTAATGATAAAACTACTGGACGGACGGCGCTATTCACAAAAACTGCCATTCAATTTTCATTATTTTTTGCGTTGTGTAAAAGATGAAACATTTATGAATCGAGACTCGCCATAACAGTAGTTATTCCCTCCAGAATGTGACAGGTGGTTTTAACCGGACGGCAGTATTCACAAACACTGCCATTCAATTTTCATTATTTTTTTCATATTTTGCGCCAAAAACGTAGCTTATGACAGTTCATTGGAACAAGCTCTTTGAGCTCGTTCCAAAGAGGGTTACAAGCTATGTTTTTGACACAAAAAATGAAAAAAAATTAGTTATTCAACAATTTTGTTTGTAAGTGTCGTCTGCTTTTCATGTCAGGTAAAGAGTTAATAAACGAGCAGTATTCTGTAAAATCTGGTGTCATTGACAAACATTTCTTCTGTGGATTCAAAGGAAATGTTAATTTATTTATTTATTTATTTATTTATTTATTTATTTATTTATTTATTTATTCATTTATTTACTGGAGTTTAACGTCACTTTCGACAGCCAGGGTCACCTCGTATCGGGCAGTTTTACGGATGGAGGAAGCCTGAGTTCTCGGAGAGAACCGATGAGCAACTGCCAGACTCAACCTACTAACTCCACACAAGCAGGGTTAGCATTGGTTGAAGGCAAGTGCACCATCGCCATGTATTACGCCTTAGTAAACAGCGCCACCGTGCTCCCACGTGGGCAATCGGGATGAAGTGCCTTGCCCAAGGACACAATGCAGTTACCACTGGCGGGGATCGGACCGTGGGCCTCTCGGTTTGAAAGTCAGTGCCGTAAGCAATGAGCCACCATGCTCCCGAATGTTTATGGTATTTTTTAGATGCAGTAGTTTGGAATGTTTCCGTTTCCACCGAAATATTGCAGACGAGTGACTCTAAACAGCTGGACTTATTCCTGGCCCTAAGAGCGTTGAATTCCCTCAAAATGTGACAGGTGGATTGGGAGTTTGAGGGCTAAATTGAAAAGTAGACCAAATGTAGTAAACCTTGACACATAGCTACCTCAGTGTACTGTCTGAAGAGTCTTTGGTTAAAATTCAGTCAACCATGACCTCGTGCGACGCTGCATGCTTTCAACAGATTTTTCGACAAAGCCTGCACACGGGGCACTTCCGGGCTTGAAAACCATACCAAATCGAAGTTTTGAACAATACACAATGATTGAACATTTAATTTCAACTCGATTGAAAAGCAAACTGCCGCGAATGTCAGAAGTTGATAGGGGTAGGGGTATTTCTCTAATTATGCAGGACCAATCGCAATGTCTTGTCGCCCAGCAATTTGGGGTCAATGAGTCAGCGATATCTGGTTTAGTTGGGCGTCTCAGAGTCACAGGAAGATTAGCTGAGCATCCCAGGAGCAGACTTCGCGCGTTACGTCGCCACGTCAAGATGTAGGAATACGTATCTCAAACCTCCGTAACCGACGATTACAGTAGGCACTCATGGTCGCCGAGTGTGTCCAATAACAGTCAGGAATCGGCTGTGGGGGTTCAATTTAAGGCCACGACGTCTCTACGTTGGTTTGCAACTTACACCCAGGCGACGTAAACGTCGATTGCGATGGCTGTGGGCACATGCGCCAAATCGGTTTCACTTGGCCCTCTGGAGGCGTCTGTTATTCACTGACGAGCCTCGGTTCACGCTTTACAGGTCAGATGGACGGCAACATTGCAATCGACGTCGAGGTGAGTGATATTCTGACACGCGCGTTAAGGAAAAACGACAGATTCGGGGGAGAGTCTGTTATGGTTTGGGGGAGGTTCTCATGACGTGGCAACACCTCTCGTGGTCATCCATGGCAATCTTACAGCCGTAGGATTTCGGGAGCAGGTTCTCATGCCTCACGTCCTTCCACTTATCCATGCGCGTAACTTTAAGTTGCAGCAGGATAATGCGAGGCTTCCTCAACCAAAACAATGTCACAGCTCTCGATTGACCACCTTACGGTCCAGCTTTGTCCCCAATCGAGCATTTGTGGGACGAGCTGGACAGAGGGTCAGGAAGCGCGTCAACGTCCATAACGCAGCTCACGCAGACCCTTCTTCGGGAGTGGAATAACATCCCACAAAGGACCATAAACAGCTTGACTGAGTCAATGGTAAGGAGAGTTAGAGCAGCGACTGAAGCCCGGGGTGCACACTAAAAACTAAAGTGTTAAAACTGACACTTTCAAGGTGTTAAACCCATTCTAACTCTTAGGGTTTGATTTTAACACTCAAAGTGCAATGCTTTAAGCACTTAGACATTACAATCGTCAGACATCTCAAACTTGAATGGATGGCACTTCCCATGTGTCTAGAATTGGTGGTTCTTCCAGACTCGTCCATAATTTGATTTGCGCTTGGTGGGTACATAATTAAAAGGACACAACGCAGATGATGCGGATCAGGCTCGAGAGTTCGAGCCTGATCCGCGTCATCTGCGTTGTTTCCTTTTAAGTGTCGCGACATTACACTTGTCAAGTGGTATTACTGTCAACACCTGTCAAGTTCTGGGATATCTACACTTGAACAAAGTGCTAGTTCAGCACTTGGTAAGTGTTAAATACAGCACTTCAAGTGCAGTTTTTAACACTTTAGTTTTTAGCGTGTGGGCACACCCACTATTGATTTTGACCAGGAAATGGCTTGGGGTACCCACGTTTTAACGTTATCCATGCAAAACTCGTCAAAATTTTATTAGTAATGAAGATATAAGATCAAAATCCAAACCATGAAATTACCATCCATAACACGTTTGAAATATATACCACAGAAAAAAACTTGCGTTTCTTTTTCCGCTAGTATATAAACCTTTAAGCCAAGTGTTTTGTTCATAATGTTGCATCCGAACCATGTCTGAATCTGTTTTGAGAAGGTTAAAGTTTCTCAGTAAATCCGGTGGACGCTTAATATTCCATATCACTAAACATTTGCCTGAGATGTGACCTACAACCCCCCCCCCCCCCCCGATCCCCGCCCACCATACTGGTAATTCAGTCCTGGTAATTCATCCTTGTTTCATCGGCAAAAAAACTGTTGTGGAAAACTGGTGCTTCTACGGCAATTGCCGTGGAGCCTGTTCGATTGTGTGAAAATTATCGGGGCTGGGTAGAATCTCAATTGCCATGTATTTGTATGTGGTATGCGGCGAAGTGAAAACTTTCAATTAACTTTAACTTGCGAAAGTAGTTCAAGATACGTCTATACAGCCACAATCAACGTGCAGAATCTTTTACTCAATTAGATCATGCCATTGCCATGAACAATGTGAATGCAGAGAAAAAAACTTTAGTTAGCAGGCGACTTGCTCAATGTGTAGAGTATGAGTGACAATAAGATGCAGCGTAACCACAAACTAAGTACCTCACTGCTTCTATGTTGATAACACCAGAATCTGACATCAGTTTCTGGAAAGCTCTGTCAGATTCTAGTGTTATCAACATAGAAGGGGCAGAACGCAAAGTTTCTAGTGGTCATGCTGCATCTTCTACTGTAATTTGTACGACAAGCAATACAGCATAGTACAACCCACATGGTTTGATTCCTTGTGTAACCTGGAAGTTGTGTAATTTCTGCCACCACAAGGCTTTCCGAAGAAGCCATCCTCGGCAGCATTTTGGAAGTGGATATTTTTCGTTTCCTCGGCATTTCCCTCGGCACTGCTGATTGCTGAGGGTAAATTACCAGGGCTGCACTGGTATTGTAGTGTTTTCTGATTAATTGCAGACCACAGGTGTGATTTATATTGTTTCATCGAGGACATTCTAAAGCCTCAGTCCAGTCACCGAGGTAACAATGCGTGTTTTGGCGTTTAAAGTTTGTTTCTCCATTGTGATGAACCAGGACATATTTTTAGAGAATTAACCGGCTGCTGTGCCGGCAGCCTTGGGAAATTGAGATATCAGCTTAAATCAATGATTGCGGTCAAATCTTCCGCGAAATCAGCAACAGTTATTTATTATTTTATTTATTTATTTATTGATGTTTAAGGTCACATATTTATGCACAATGGCTAATCATCACCGTGACAATTTTACGGGTGGAGGAAGCCGGAGTACCCGGAGAGAACCACCGAGCACTGGCGAGTAGCTGCCAGCTCCCCAACATCGTAACTCCGCACTGCAGCAGAGGCAGGGTTAGATTGGTTGAAGACATGCTTACCATACAGACGTACAGTACGCCTTAGTGCACGGCGTCATCGTGCCCCCACGCAGGCAATGGAGATGAAGTGTCTTGCCCAAGGACACAACGCGGTTGCCGCAGGTGGGATTCGAACCGAGGACCTCTCGACTTGCAGCCTGCACCTCTACCTACTGAGCCACCGTGCTCCCCAGCAACAGTTGGGAAGATAATTTATCGGATGCTGGCCAGTGGGGTATTCACAAAAGAGCACAATCTCCAATGACAGAACCGGTGGGGATTTTGTTCTGTCCTGATCTGTCCTGATTGTCTTGAAGATACGTAACAGCCGATGAGTTTTTCAAGACAGATTTAGATTTTCGGGATTCTCATGTCTCCAGATTTACTGAATATAGAGCAGTGGAAACTTGCGCCAGTTCACTAGAAAATAGCGACAATTCATGTGAAAGAACGGCTTCCATGTCCACATTGCGTGAGCTTGACTGGAGGCCTGTGACTCTGAAGTAGATGAGATCACAATCGAAATGCTTGAACGACTTTCTCATCAATGACATCGTCTCTTCAGGCATTGGGTACGTTTCCGTGAACAATCTGGATTAATCTGGATTAACTGAGCGTGCTTAGTAAGGTCAGATTATTAATCGAAGCGTTCCAGTGAACTTTTAATAATCTGGATTGACAATCCGAATAATCCAACTGAATTGGTGAATTGAAGACCAATCCTGACATGCGTAGTTGTTACAAAAAGAATTACACCAAAAAGCTTCCGATCGCTAAGAACGGAGAATGACTAGAATGAGATAATAAATTATTGTTAAAATTGTATTTAACCCTTTACCCACCATAACGGCCAAAACCGGACAGTGCTATTCTCAAAAATCGCCAATTAATTTTCATTATTTTTTTCATTTTTTGTCTCAAAAACATAGGTTATGACCCCTCGTTGGAACGGGCTCGTCGAGCTAGTTGTAATTATTTTTGCAAGTGTCGTCTTTTTTCAGGTTAGGTAAAGGGTTAATCACAAAATAAAACTTGTTGCCTATATTGTGAAATTTATCAGGCCAATGCGAGACACACTTCTGCCAAAATGATTAAAAATATGACCATTTATGATTTATTCATATTTTTTTTTGTCTGTTGGTACCCCAGGTCTCTTGTTCACATGCGTCTGATGCTGATTGTGGCCGCGCCATTGGTGTTGGGATGGGTTTAACCGATCGAAGGTGGCTCTTGCATATGTCAGGGATTTCCATTTCGGGCATTGGCTGTCGGGACCTATTTTGGCCTACCGGTGCAGCGGGACTTGTTTACCACAGCTAACAAGCACTGCTCCACTTCCCACGGCTCCCATGGGGAAGAAAAATTAAAAACAAACTTCTATTTGTGATACTCGACCGTCTTTATAGCTCGTCAAAGAACTTATCCGCACTAACACCCGTTCTCACTGTTTACGATGCAGATTATACTACCCGAATTGGACGTTGTGGTGCGATGGGGAAACTGAAGTAGGCCAACGCAAATAAGTTGTTACTAGTAATAAATCAGCTCCTAACATAGTATTCAACTAGATATTACAGAGCGATAAGGTCCGTAACTATTTATTATTTATTTATTAACGTTTAACCCTTTACCTAACATGAAAAGCAGACGACACATGCAAAAAACATTCTCGAATAACTCATTTTTTTCATTTTTTGTCTCAAAAACATAGGTTATGACCCCTCATTGGAACGAGCTCAACGAGCTTGTTCCAATGAGGGGTCATAACCTATGTTTTTGAGACAAAAAATGAAAAAAATAATGAAAATTAATTGGCAATTTTTGAGAATAGCGCTGGCCGGTTTTGGCCGTTACGTTGGGTAAAGGGTTAACGACACTTTAACAGCCATGGTTGGAGACAGTTTTACGGATGGAGGAAGCCGGAGTACCCGGAGAGAACCACCGAGCAACGACAATCAGCGGCCAGATCCCCAACATCAGAACTCCGCACTGCTGCACAGGCAGGGTTAGACTGGTTGAAGACATGCGCATTATCGACGTGCAGTACGCGCCATAGTACGTCGTCGTCATTCCCCCATGTGGACAACCCGGAGGTCCATTGGCTGAAACATTGCTTGTGCACAGACCATGTGTATAGAATCTGATAGCCTCACTAGGGTCATAACGCGTAGACTGGCGCACAGATCGACGTGCTATTTGTGCGCATTTCATGACGGGACTTCTAGTTTTAACTGTAGCTTATGAACTCTCATTGTCCCTTTGGGTGCCAAAAACTATGATAGGGAAGTAAATAACTGAAAAATTAGGATTTCTTTCAATAAGAGGATAACATTTTTTAAAATCGTGTCAGGAAAGAGTCAACACCCACGCGACCAGTATTCGTATATATCAAAACTTTTAACCCGTGTTCATGGAACAGTTCATCTCCTCAATCGGGACCAGCCTGACCAACCATGCACTGCCCTGCTAACAGGAGACACGAGGTATTTGCAGAGGGTGCGATAACCCTTCGCCCCCACCTCCTCCCATTGATTTACGGCTCTGCGAGGGGTGATTTCATTTATACAGGTTAAAGTTCAAACTTAGTTGACAACGAAATCTGGTAGGCTATACATATAGTCTTTATTTGGTCTACTGTCGGGTTTTGTAATAGAGATCTTCAATGTTTTATCCTATGGACGCCCTTCCACGTAAACCATGCATTCGCGATTTGGGGCTGGATCCGCTATAAACACGGGATATCGCAAGCAATTTCATGTGATGCGTGTGTACATAACTAAACCTCCAGTCAATGGCCAGCCGATGGACATGAATAGGTGGACGTTTGATAATAATCGGGGGTGGGGGGGGGGGGGTTGTAAAGTCGGGGATACACTCTGGACAATGTATTATTCTGGGAATTGTAACAAGTGATGTATTATCCACAATGGGGAAATCCAAGAGGGGGAGGGCGGATGGGGTCCATCATCCATAAAAAGGACCAGGGAAGTCTCTGTAATACCCCCTATCACTTCTTTCAGAGACCCTCCATTCTCTGTAAGTCTTCCTACTACCTGGGGGGGGGGGGGGGGGGGTGAGGGGGGGGTTATCGGTGTGCTGCAAAAGGATAGACCAGAAGTAATAAAGAGTATTACATAGACTAGAAGACCGGGATAAAAGAATGTGGTTAATATGTCCGATGCGGGAAATAGTAAAGTCTCAAAAATAGGATATGGGACGATGAAGAACAAGCCCTGATAAGGTTGCCAGGAGAATGTTCATTAATCTACGTCTCGAGACAGGAGCAAACAAATTTCTTTTACTCTGAATACTTGTCTTACTCTTAGTCTTACTTACATCGAGCATGTGCCTATGTGTAGTGCACAATGTGTTAGCTTGTACCTTTTCACACAAGCACATACGACAAAAAAAGGTTCTCCAGCTTGTGGGAAAAGGGACAATGTGACACAATATGCCCTAGCACAAAGGCACAAACGGGTATTTAAGGATGCCTATAACCTGATATTGTATTATTTTAGGATACCTATCTAGGATACCTTCTGGAGAATCCCTTTTTGTCAAAGCGTACATCCTATACTACCACACTAGGCGACCATGCATTACACCCACCCACCCACCCCACAATAATGTCTTTCCCGCATTATATACTACCTAAACCAGTCATGGGATGACAAAGCATTTGGTAGGTTAATACTATCAACGCGGTTAAGATGGAACCTACATGGGGAATATACCGCCCATACTGTACTACCGTTCTAAACTACCAGGCATTACGCCTACCCACAATACCCCTATGCCTAGTGTATTGCATACTACCTATACCAGCCATAGGATAACATGAAGCATTAGGTGGATTAATAGTACTAAGGGCTAACAATGGACCTGTGGTGGTACAAAGCGTACATCTTATAGTACTACATTAAACTACCATACATTACACCCCCCCCCCACCCCCCCCCCCCCCCACACACACACAGTAACGTCTGGTCTTACATACTACCTAGATCAGTCGCATAAAGCATTAGGTCGATTAGTAATACAATGGCTTTCGGGGGGGGGGGCACAGATGTATATATCGTCTATACTATATACTATACTGCCAGACATTACTCCCCCCCCCCCCCCAACACACACACACTCTATACTGTCAGGCATTACACCCCCCCCCCCTCACACACACACACACACAATACCACTTGACCTGCCATAACCTACTACCTATACCAGTCATAGAATAACACAAAGCAATCGGTTGGTTAATAATACTGAGGACTGGACCTACAGCGGTATCTACAATGCATCCATGCCCCCGTTCTAAACAAACAACTAAAATACTGCCTGACCTAGCATTACGAACTACCAATGCCAGTCATAAGATAATACAAAGGATTCGGTAGGTTAATAGTACTAAGGGGGTGATAAGCCAACAGACCATTCATCCTGTACTGCCAATCTAAACCACCAATGACTATCTCGCAATACCACACTACCACCACCACCCCCACCCCACCTACTGACCTAGCTATAGCAGACATAGGATAATATGAAGCATAAGGTGGATTAATAGTACTAAGGGCTAACTTGGGACCTGAAGAGGATAAATCTCGCATACTACACTTCCACACTAGGCGAGCATGCATTACACCCACCCACCTCACAATAACGCCTGCCACCGCATTACATACTACCTATACTAGTCATGGGATGACATAAAGCATTTAGTCGATTGGTAGTGCCAATGGTTTTCGGGGAGAAGGGGCGCCGAAGTATATATCGCCCATACTCTACTGGCATTCTATACTAACAGGCATTACCCCAACCCCACAATACCACTTGACCTTCCATAACGTACTACCTATACCAGTCATTGAATAATACAAAGCAATCGGTTGGTTAAGAGTATCGAGGACTGGACCTAAAGGGGTAAATACTATGCATCCTATGCCCCCGTTCTAAACAAACGATTATAATACTGCTTGACCTAGCACTAAACCACCAATACCAGTCATAAGATAATACAAAGGATTCGGTAGGTTAATAGTACTAAGGGGGTGGTGAGCCAACAGACCATTCATTCTGTACTGCCAGTCTAAACTACCAATGACTATCTCGCAATACCACACTACCACCCCCACCCCCACCTACTGCTTGGCCTAGCTATAGTAGACAAAGAATAATACGAAGCATAAGGTGGATTAATAGTATACTAAGATGGATATATACCACTACTACCAGATCACCCCCCCCCCCCCCACACACACACACACACACACACACACAAGAAGACCGACATCCCCTGATGTATAACGTTATGTCAGATTGTATAGTGGACAATAACAGTGGTCAGCGTCTCTATGACGTTGCGTGCGCATCATGACGTCACGACGTCAATGACAACGTCAACCGTTTCGCGAATTTTTTTTTTTCAAGAAAACCCAACTTCACCATCAATATTCCATCACTTACCCATAATATATACCCATAACCCTGGGTGGCCATATATCACTATACATACCATAGCATACTGTATATGCAGTACGTTCACCATTTACCGGATTTTACTTCAAGGAGCCGAATTTTTGCACAGGAAAAAGTTGCTCCCCCAAACGTCCGGTTCCTATGGGAATTTAACACTAGCTGCTCGCCCCAAAAGTCAGGTAATCAGGCCCGATCGGGTACATGCTATACTACTCACATCAAAGTTCTACTGGGTTTCACCGTGATGCCTCCCTCACAGGCTTAATTTTATTTCCATCAAATCGGAACGCACTGTTCACAATAAAAAATGTTCACCAGTGTTCTCAATGAACCCTTAACAATTTGCCAACTTTAATTTGATGAGCTAACCTTTGAGTTCTTGAATCTGATCTTCGTGTTCCTGTGGCTACATGCATGAACTAACATTCGGGATCTTGAATCCATTTGTCGTGTTCTCACTAAGTTGGTTAGATGGCCCTCGACATCAGCAATGCCTAATGCTTTTAATCCCAACCAGACATGACTGAACCCTACAGTTAAAACTAGAAGTCCTGTCATGAAATGCGCACAAATAGCACGTCGATCTGCGCGCTAATCTACGCGTTATGACCATAGTAAGGCTATCAAATTCTGTACATATGGCCTGTGCACAAGCAATGTTTCAGCCAATGGACCTCCGGGTAACCCGGAGGTCCATTGGCAGAAACATTGCCTGTGTTTGCTATGAGTAACCAGGAGAACATGCCGTTCTTTGGATGCCATTCGATATGGCAATAGCGCGCAATTCCTATGCGCTATTAAGCCTAGATAAGCGCACAGTTCATGACAGGACCTCTAGTTTTAACTGTACACACTTCGTGGTTGTTCAGACCAGTCCTCGTAGCCAGATATATATTATATTTTTTATCTTTTATCTCAAGGTCCGTACTAAGGTTCCAGCAGAGGCCATATTGCTAGAAACGTCGACGAGATGTGATTACATCTCACAGGGATTACCTTGTCCTTCTGGAACAATAATCATATCCTGGCCCGATGCGATCGAAAAAGATATACTTCTACGACTTGTCGATAAAAACCTGATGGTCGCGTATTAAACCCTAAAACGTTATACTTATTTCTCCCGTGGCGATAGACCCCGAGATATTTTTTAGTGGAAATTTTCAAATGGGTTAGCATAAAGCGAGTGATTGATGGAATAATGGAATAATAAATACACAAAACAAGACGCACTTGTACCTACGATACACAGTTACCGGGCAGTGGCTTTTTCGTTATTAAAACGCTGCTACCAACGTATTACGAAGGTCGAAAGGGGCTTTCCCCATAACGTACCAGCGCGCCTTCGGCGCGCTAAAACCATTCTCTTAGATTATGAAACACGCCACGCGTATTTCTCAATGGTTACTTTTCCGTGCGTTTCTGAGTGTTACTTCCAAGTCCTTATATATACTACTCAAAGTTTGCTAAGCACCAGGTATATCCAACTACCTGTTTTACATTTTAGTTGAAATATTGTAATGAAAAGTGTACATATTTTTTTTTATTTAATTATATCTTTAATGATTTAAGTACAGAAATTAAGATTTTATTTGTGTTTGACATTATTTTTTAGCTTTTGAATACGATAACCATGGAAAATGGATATTATTGGTAAAAGAAGAAATTTTTCAATTTGCCAAAAAGTTGAGGGAGCGAACTGGTATGGCTTCAGTATCGAGTATGAGACCCATTACTGTTAATTACAGCTTGACAACGCCTTCTCATGCTCCCAATCAGGTTCCTGGTGGTCCTTTGTGCGATGTTGTTCCATTCTTGGACCAGCATGGCACCAAGCTCCTGGACACTTCTTGGCTGGACTGGACGGGCAGAAATTGCAAGCTGCAACTCATTCCAGACATGTTAGATTGGATTGAGGTCAGGGGATCTTGCTGGCAAGTCCATACGTTCCACCCCCTCCCTCTGTCGGTACTCCCCGACTGCATGGGCAACATGAGGACGGGCATTATCGTCCATCAGAATGAATCTATCACCCACGTCATCTGTATACAGTCTGACGTGGACATCCAGGATCTCATCAATAGACCGCTGTGCGGTCAATATACCACGTTCAAGGACACAGAGCTCTGTACGTCCATCCCTGCTGATGCTGCCCAGACCATGACTGGCCCTCCACCATAGCGGTCATGCTCAGCAATGTTGGCTGCATGGAATCGCTCTCCTGGTCTTCTCCATACCCTAGACCGCCTATCTGTGTGGTCTAGGCAGTACCTTGACTCACCTGTAAAAAGGACAGGTCGTCAATCTTCTCTGGTCTATCCAGCGTGGTCCATATCCCATTCATATCGTGCCTGACGGTGGTTATGGGATAGCGGAATGCGAATACATTGTCTTCTCGGTCGGAGACCACCTTCGGGCAACCTTGCCCGGATAGTCTGCGTCGACACATTTACCCCGGGTGCAATCTGAAGGTCACTGCGAAGCTGGGTTGCTGTGGCAAAGCGATTCCTGAATGATCAAAAACCGGTCTTCAGCTGCAGATATTTCCCTGTCTCGGCCACCACCATGTCGTCTTACTGGTGTGCCATACTGCTGAAATCTTGCCCAGGCTCTAGTGACCAAGGGTTTCACCAACCTGACGATGAGTAGCCCTTTGCTCCACCATCTCTACAGCCTACCACATTTCTGCTTTAGACAAATGTCTTCTTACATTTGCATTTACCATATTCAATCATTAAATCACAAGGGTTTGTGTTGAAGTGAAGGTTGAATACCCTACACATGTCACAAGCATGTAGACAGGACATGAAAACATCACAAAAATCAAAGGGTACATGCCTTCCATGACTGTCACGAAAACGTCTGCCTGTCAAGAGACCTAATGTAAACACTGGGGACCATCTGAATACATTCCTCAATCATATCCACCAAAAATATCGCAAATATGTCACAAGCAAATTTCACAATGATGTGTCAAATATTTGGTGCTTAGCAAACTTTGAGTAGTATATGAATGGGTAATTTAAATTAATTCACACTTAATGATTGAACCTTTACATCGGTACTCTTGCTACACTGTATTTTTTATTAATCAAACCTAGTTTTATGAGGCGGTAGTACTGACAGTTTAATACATACTATGGAGCTCGAAGCGGATTTGAACGCGCCATTATTGATTCATACGCTTTCAAGGAGAAGTTTTCGAAAAATAGGCCTACCAAATGTTTTTATTCCAGGAACACCATACAAATCTTTAGAACTAAAGGTAGACTACTTCATCCTACGTGACTATTTGGCTCACGAAATCAAATCGGGCGTCAAGCACCAGAATCTGTTACCGAAGTTAGCGATTGCATGTAGGTAATTATGAAGAGAACAAAATGAACGCGACCGTCGGATGGCGATTGTGGTGGGTGAAATAAATTATTTTTTTCACGATTTTCGTATTAATTTTTAGATTATGGTCTATCATAACCCAATATCTTCAATATTCATTTATTCCCTTACGTAAACTTTAAAAATTGAAATTCGATTTTCGTTTTCAGCCATTCTTTTAAATCCTGACACACACAAATAAACATTTTATCATTCTCGGTTAGCTGTAAAACCAATGAACACCTAAATAAAACCATGGAAGTCAAGTGGTAATTGGTATTTTAGAATCTGGTTTCTTTGGAACTGAAATGTAGGAATTGGTGCAAGGGGGAAGCATCACAGTGTCATGGCGCTATGCTTGTCTTATTGTACGAGTTCGTATAAATGGTGGAAATACAGAAATGCTGTGCACGTTAAAGAACCCTTCTGTAGCGATGAAGCCATAACTCGGAAAAAATTACCTGAACCTTCTTAGTCGGGTCAGTGGCCCTCATAGCGGGGGAGGAATTCGCTAGAATTGTGCACTTGGTGATACCTTCCTGAAATTTGGCATGATGTAAGGGTAGGCATCAGAGATTTCAAAATCGATCGGCTACAAGTTGGCACCATCCTCTAGCCACCACTAGCAGCGAAATCCAAAATGGCCGCCAAGCGGATCGAAAAAAAGCTATTTTCGCCGATCGCACAACTGAAGCTCCAAACCTAACACCATACATGTGCTGTAATTGATGTGAATGATGGAGTGAAGCCCTTGGAACAAGTTGGGGGGAAGATTAATGGATAATGGGATCAGAATTTCCGTCGATGTGTGCGTCTGTGTGTCTGACTGTCAGTATGATCGTCCGTCCGTAGATAAATTAGTGTTGAATGTTTCTCGGGAATGCAATGGTCAAATGAACATGGTATGAGAGATTCCTGTCAACACATGAACAAGGGTACTCGATAGTATGCAGCAGTGGGGATACTTGGACATTTGATAATCCAATTAAAGTGACAGTCTATTCTCAACTTCCGGCATTTTCGATAGATTTATTTTCTAAGAAAATAAAACTATCAAATTTCTAGAGGAGTTCTGGTTCAATCTCAACACCATAGCGACACGTCTGCCAGCAAGGGCAGTGCTGGAATGAACTCGGGATGCATTAGTTCCCGTTGTTAATTATACAATGTTATCTTGCCAGTATAGAACATTGGCAAAATGGGACTAGAAGGGGTGAGTGTATGTTTGCAGTCATTCGAGGTACAGGAATATTTTTTGACTACAAGTAGTATTCTTCATTTTCGGCCAGTTAAGATGTGGTGTGTTCCAAGTCAGGATTAATGTTGCCGACACTTAATGCCCATCCCTCATGGTATGCTACTTTACCAGGGATATAGAGATATAGCCACCACTGGGAGCCAAAACATGACCTTTGATGTCGATGAGTGGTCGAAATGTTTTAGCGAATAACTTATCGAAATATGATCCGGTATGGCAATTTGATACCTTACGTTAGATTTATTAGATCAACTCAGGTATGGATTCATTGAGACATGAGTGCGCTACAAGATGAAGGATTTCCAAGTTGATTTGCTATGGAGTAGGAACTGACTAGTCACATGTGGCCTATGGCCAGAGAAAGACAAGGATACCATAGATGAACACACGGGTGAACGAAGGTATCAACTGTTGTACAGAGGCAAAATAGTTGGGGATATTGTATCATGCTATGCATGAATTAACACCGTCTTGTGCAGTAAATAACAGACTATTTTCCGAAATCTAAAACTGTATTCCTATACCCCGGACAATGTAGCAAGCCACATGGGATGAACATTTGTTAGCAAAATCAACTCAACTAGAAACATGACATGTGTTAACTGGCCGAAAATGGAAAAAAAAATACCAGAATAGGAGATGACTGGTCCTAACATGACAGTATACTACTCAATATTGTTACAACAGCCACCTTCACACTTACACAAAGGTGTGCACCTTAATCCAGCTTTCAAGCATTTGCAATTGCCCTTGCAGGCCTTGGCACAACTACAGTGGAGCATCAGTGCACATGCAGCACTTGCGTCTCCTAGGTGAGTCCAAAATGGGACCAGAATATTGAGACGTGGATTCCACTCCCATCCGTACTGTGATGGGTCTGGCACACATAAGTGTTTCTGCAGAGCACGATGCCAAATGAAAGATGACACAAGAATTACCCTTTTTACATGTTGATACAGAGCTGCTTTGGTGGGCGGGATGTTTTCCATAGACTTAAGGCCATGTGTGAACATATGCCGTCTCGCATCATTGACACGTGTACTGACACAACTGTTACTGTACATCTGTATGGTGAGTTTTTCGATATGCTGCATATGAGGGGAATCCTCTGAAAAGACTTGCGGATTCTCAGTCAATTCTATCATCATTTCAGTTGATGCGGGAAAATTCATCCATGCATTCCATCCTGTCTTCTTCCCAATGCCGAGCATGCTGGATGTTACATCACAACCTGTGAAGGCGTGGAAGAAAGTCAGGGCCTTACAGTAATCAGGTCCAAGTTGTGAAGCTATCTCATGAATTGGCATATCTTTATATGCCTTTCCAATTCCAAACCCAATCCACAGCTCACTGAGTCCAAGGTCACGGAATGTTGCGAAATGGTGCAAAGACAGAATGACGACATCAGAATCAACCGTGCGAAGAAAAGCTATTTTGTGACCTTGTGAGACTGCATGGTTGAGATGAAGCATCATGCGCGTGTCTGCTTCCTCGTGGTTCGATGGAGATATGTCACATAAGCTAACATCCTTATTGCATAGTACATATTCTCCTGATGTCGTTAACAACTGGTACTCGGATGTTGATGTTAATTTCAGCAGTTCAGCAGACAGGAACTTGAAAAATTCGTCTTTATTCTCACTAACTTTCAAGAATGCCTGCCAATTCTTCCCTTTAGGTAAAGGGACGTTCTCGGACACCCGTATCAACCTAACTGCTGTCTCACCGAGGCGTTTTGCTCGCGTCTGATTCTTCAAACTGCCTTCGGGGTAACAGTCATAGATCGCATCAACCCTTGTGGTGTTCGTGTTAATCAGAGATTCGATGTATGGCAATAATTGCAATCGAGCATATTCTCCAAACAGATCCGCTTTCTGTGGTTTGATTACATGGACTACAGCAGGCATATCCAAGATGACAACTGAAGCTTGTCTAGCTGCTGAATTCTTCCCTTGTGCAGGAATAGCTGGTAAACAATTGAGAATTTGAGATTTTGTCCCACTCCGTAGCTTACCTCTATCGGATAATGCTGGCGGATCACGTGCATTCTCGTGCATGAAAAACTCATCCATGTTTGAATCAGGCCGGGCTTGCAGTGAAACGAACATCTGGGTAACTATTGCGGCAGTTGCTTTACTTGACATGAGTTTGTCTCGGCCTTTGTCCAGGTTGGCTGGGGGTGGGTTAAGGAAGGTATATATATTTGCCTTGGGAATAACATCATTCAGGGGTACGGTGCATTCCACAAGCCTTTCCTTCAAGAAAGTGGAATATAAATGCTTGCCCCTTTCGGGTAATGACCGTAAACTCTTACTAACTTCGGGGTCCATATATTCACCAGTATCTAATGTCACCAGCTGACCACTAGTTTCATCATAAGGGTTGATAATGAGTCCCTGATTCACCAGATCGAGGAGAGATTTCAATTGATTCAGAAATTTTTTCTGCTCTGATACCGAACTTTCCGGGTGTTCCGTGTTATCTGATGATGTTGTGTGGAAACTTGCATATTCATACTCATCTATAACACGCAGAACTTCTGACCTTGAAAGCTCAATAACGACTTTCTCTTCAGCCTGGCCATAGAGACCTTTTGGACCACTGTCTTCTTTGAGTAGTTGGATACTATGTTCTTGGCTCTGATCTAAACCCATCATACTGAACTTCCTCTCACTACGCTGGACCACAAAATGGCCTTCCATGAATTTGTTGTGGATTGAAGGATGCCGCCTGGGTAGCTGAGACATGTCTCTCAGAAATACGGGGACCCACCGACAATAATTTGTATGTCCTAGGGCAAAAAAGTAACTGCACAACTCATCGATAGAACACAGTGTACCAGGCCAGTTACCGATTCGTTGGTTCCGAACGAATTGACAGCTTGTCAAGAGAAAGTTCCGAACGATTTCACCCCAATAGCGCGCAGTTGGAGATTGTGAAAGAATCCTCTGTTCCCACATTTCAAATGACTCATGGGGCCCAGTCTGCTGACAGTAAATCTCATAAGCATTCTTTCTGAGGATCTCAAGCCAAGCTAGAGTGAGAAGATATGCCTGTCGCGTCCTCTTGACATGTTTCCCACCAAGTAGGGATGATGCTACACCGGGTGTGAATATCTTTGCGAGGTGAAACATTCGCTCCCAACCAGAACCACCCATAAGCTTACCACCAGCTTCTTGGGTGCACATTTCAAGATGCAGGAATCCAATCATACACACCATTCGATCCTCACCTATCTCCTCTGGGAACAGCCATTGACATTTTTTCTGCCTGGCATACAACGGACAGTCACCTTCAATGACAGGTATCTGGCCGGGGTTTACGAAAGCAGTAGCTTCCCTGACCACATACATAGCATGCTTCTGCATACTGAGTGAGTCCGCTTTCTGCTCACTGAAAACAGGGAATACCCCAATAACTGCACGAGGTTTGACATTGTCTTGATCTTCATGTTTTGAAAAGAAGCCTGAAAAGGTCACAGGGACTTCATCAAGCTGCCAGCTGCCATCAACCTTCCCTTTATTGCTGATCTGTGACACATGAGACAACCAGTCATTCTCTCCCACGTTCAAATCTGCATATTCATTGGGCCGTACATTACATTCATCTGGAGATTCAAGCCTGATGTCCCCACCAAAGTCTTCAACGAAAGGAACAAATGCATAGTCGTCTGGGAGTTCAATTTGTGTGTCTTCTGGAACATCTAAACTCAGTGGTGGGGGATCAGTACCCACATTGTCCCTGCTCAGTTGACCAATGAGTGTGATGGACGTACCATGCATATCAGATCTACCAGATACATCAATGTTATCAGTGGTTCCTATCGAGAAAACATTACGTTTGCAGTTAGCTGGGACTACAACACCTTCGTTCTTGAACCGCAGTGAAACAGCTCTCGCGAAACTCCTGCGAACATCCATTACGCGATCATAAGAGACAGAGAGTCCCATTTGATGAAAATCTCTGATAAGATTTTTCATACGATCATGGGCATGCAACTTCAAACCCACATAAAGAGGCATTGGAGTTTCTCTGTCACGTCTCTGGTGAACATTTTGTGCATGTTCGGAGCGTTTCGCTGAATTGCTGATCAACATCTGTGAAATAGTACAAGCCACTCGAGTCTTGGCATTAACAGTCTCATCATCGCCTAAGTTCTGTATACTACATGTGCCCTCAAGTAGAACTCTAAGAAGAGTCAGGAGTGAGTTGGGTACAGGCTCGCTCAAGCAATAAGATGAAAATGATCCCGTGAAAGGAGCTTGAGATATGAGTATGTGTTTACGCAGAAGAAGACCCACATCAACTATCTTTTTTGCCTCTTCCTCAGACACTATACGAGTTAAAGATTCGGACAACAAGGAGCCAACTCGAAACCTACTTGAAATAAACACATCTCTACCCTGTGTGAAGGCGTCCCAGCCATCGCCCAATTTCTGCAACAAATGTTCTTTGAATCGAGTGGAATGTATTTCTTCACTAAGCCAATCAGAACCGACTTGCTTCAACCTCCGACTGTACAGATTCTTGAGATCGACAAGCTTCATCGCGGAATCGTTGTGTTCAACAAATGTTATGAGCTCTGCCATAACGAGAGGGTCATAGGGCAGGCCTGACGCGGAATGTTCGGCGTTCTTCGACTTTTTAGATTTAGCCGCTCGTGCTTCATTGGCAAGCTTACAATAACAGGTTTTGTGATAGTAAAGATCACTAGCAGCGGAATCAAATGCTGCATTGACCCGAGAAAAAACAACCCAGTTCTCGGCTTCCTTTGCCATAATTTTGAGTTTATTGTTATCAGACATTGATCTGCAAATAGGCTCACTGCTGTCACCTTCGCGTTTGTGACAATAAACACACTGGGGCAGTTTCCTGTCACAGCCAGATTCAAAACTTGTCCGTGTTCTTTTAGGACTCAGCGTGGAGCAGGATGCCACTGCCTCATTTCGCTCTCGCTTGTGTAGCACGCGCTGTACGATGTGAGTCCGAATACTGTCACGGCATGTCTTATGATATATTGCCTTATTCGTCAACAGTGACATCGACATACACTCATCACTCTCTCTCATCAAACAATCAATGGTCAAATTATATGGAAGCTCAACGCCATTATCTAGGAAGCGCGTTATGTCTTCCTCAATAGCTTTATAGGCGTCATGAAAACGAGATTCTCTATACGGACGCATCAATTTCTTGGAACTGTCTTGCTGGCAAAAGCAACAACGTTCCCAGTCAGTACTAGTCCGTACACGAAGAGGATTCTCACTCATTCTGTGAATGATTTTTGTGAACAATCGCGTTCTCGAATTAATTTCGACAGACAAATCAGAATTGCTTGCGGAATTACGCCAAACAAGAGATTGTATGGCAAAGAGACTGCTTCATAAAGAGCGTTGTTTCTCCGGGATCAGCGTCATTCAGGTTTGCCTGAATGACGCTGATCCCGGAGAAACAACGCTCTTTTCAAGTTCCAAGAAATTGATGCGTCCGTATAGAGAATCTCGTTTTATTCTACATCATCTCCCACGTCTGTTTCCAACACGTGCGTGGATCAGAGTTCACTTTCGCGCCCTTACAATCGGATGTATAGTCGGTAGACCGTCGAAAAGGAGGTTCCCTTCAGCCGCTGGCGGCCATTTTGGATTGTGCCGCTACTGGTCGCCACCGGTCGGTGTCAACTTGTAGCCGATCGTTTTTGAGAACCTCATAGCCTACACTAACAGTGTGCCAAATTTCAAGAAGGTATCACCAAGTGCACAATTCACCTGTATGTGACGAATTCCTCCCCCGCTATCAAGGCCTGAACCTTAACCGTAACATCGCGTACAAGTGTAATCTATTTGTTTCAGATGGAAGAGGTCGTTTGGGAGCGCGGTGGCTCAGTAGGTAGAGGTGCAGGCTGCAAGCCGAGAGGTCCTCGGTTCGAATCCCACCTACGGCAACCGCGCTGTGTCCTTGGGCAAGACACTTCATCTCCATTGCCCGCGTGGGGGAACGATGAACGCCGTGTACTAAGGCGTACTGCACGTCGATGGTACGCATGTCTTCAACCAATCTAACCCTGCCTGTGCTGCAGTGCGGAGTTACGATGTTGGGGAGCTGGCAGCTGCTCGTCATTGCTCGGTGGTTCTCTCCGGGTACTCCGGCTGCCTCCAGCCGTAAAACTTTCAGGGTCATGATTAGCCATTGTGCATAAATATGTGACCTTAAACATCAATAAATAAATAAGAGGTCGTTTGAAGAATATTTATAACAATAAACTTTGTCACCTAAATAAGGTTTTTAGCATTCTTTCATATTTAACGCTAAAATATGAAAGAATGACCAAAGTTTCTATATGGGCATTCTTTCATATTTAACGCTAAATATCTTAATATTGTTTCTGAATTTTCAACTTTATTTGTTTTTCTAACTGAACGATGATATTAGAGTCTACATAGTAATTAAAAGTTTTAACAGAATTAATCTTGGCAGTTCTAAATTATTCAGGAAAAGCTTTTATAGTAAAACTAGCAGGGTTACCCGGCGTTGCTCGGGCGGAGGTGGTGCCCCTCTACACCCCACCCCACCCAGGCACTTTTTTAAACCTCAGCATTAGATTCCTGGTAAAAAAAATACCCCTAGTAGACCCCGTTGAAGACCTATATCGGTGAGAAAAATTTGGGTCATAACTTTTGGTGCCCCTCTACACACCCACCCCGCCCCGATACTTTTTTAAACCTCACCATTAGATTCCTGATTAAAACGTACCCCTAGTAGACCCCTTAAAGACATCTATCGGTAAAAATAATTTTGGTCATAATTTTTGGTGCCCACTACACCCCCACCCCCACCCCACACACTTTTTTAAACCTGACGATGACCTCCGCCATAAAGAGGTACTCCCAGTAGACCCATTTTGGATATTCGGGGTGGCCCCATATTCAATTCTATAGCGGACAGACATACATACAGGCATTCTAAAATATAGTATAGATAATAATGAAACATAACTATTTTGCACATGTAACAATTGAGAGTCCGATATGATTTTCTGTTGATATCATTGACAGGCTCTCGGTAAACGATGCACGAAAAGTGGGTAACAAAGCAGGGGGGGGGGGGGGGGTGGGCACTCAAAATTTTGCAAGACGTGACGTCCTATTTTTTATCCGGCTCCTTTTTACACCCACCCACCCACTACGTGCAAATTTTCTACTACCGTTCTCAGACACCACCCCCACTCTCCCATTAAAATCCAAAATAAACTTACCCCAAATGCCCACGTGGGGGCACGATGACGCTGTGTGCTGAGACGTACTGCACGCCGACGTGCACATGTCTTCAGCCAATCTAACCCTATCTGTGCTGTGTAGTGCGCAGTACCACTGTGCAGTGTGTAGTACAGTGGTGGATCATGATGTTGAAGAGCTGACAGCTGCGCGTCGTTGCTTGGTGGTTCTCTCCGGGTACTCTGGCTTACTCCACCCGTAAACCTGTCACCGACACTATATGACCCTGGTTGTTAAAGTGTCGTTAAACACCAATAAATAAATAAATCAATTAATAAATACTTGGGTTGAATTTAGTGCATCAGAGAGAATTTTCCCAAAATATTGTCTGCACATTTTCTACATTTCGAACAAGACACCCACCCCCTACTAACGTGTGGCATTTTCCCAGATTAAGCCCAGTATTCTCACATACAAAGCCTCCTGATGTTGTATTTATGTTAAGAGTGTGATGTACACAACATCATCATGAAGGTTTGAAACACAAATGATGGTATATATTAGCTGATATATTGATATATTTTTAAAAAATTCAAAAACTTGCACAAGTTGACATTTTTGGCGCACTCAAGAGACCCACCCATCCCCACGTTACGTCTTGCAAATGTTTGGTGCCCCCCCCCCCCACCCCTCCCCCCTGAACAAAGAATAAAATTCCAGTATTGGTTTATTCACAAAATGCAAACCCAAAGCAAAAACATGAAAACTGTGAAATAAAATTTCAAAACTGTCAGAAGAGCAGACGCTCGCTCCAAAAATAAAAAAAGTACGGAACGATATACACGTGTGGCCCATAAGATTACCGGAACCTTAACAACAAATTGTGTCTTACAAATTTTGGAATCCTTCAAACAGTTGTCCCTTGGGATTATTTTTTTTTGGGGGGGGGGTGGGTGGGTTGGGGCGGGGGTGTTCCTGTACTACAAATCAAATGAGTTAAAAAAAATACCTCAGTGTTTAGTCCACAAGTTATGAAAACATGTAATAGTAACAGCATATAAAACAGAGGCGGTGTGGAGTATTTTGTTTTCTCCTTGATACGTCACCTGTCAATTTAGCACGACCAATCAAACACAAATATTCAAGTTGTTTCTTCAAATGGCAAATAAGACAGACAGTTACGCGAGTTTGAGTCGGATGAATTACCCTTAGATAGTGAGAATCAGACGAATCGCATCGCTATACAGTTCTCTTCCAGAACGGAATCAGTTTATAAGGGTTGAACCCTTCAGCGAAGAAAATGTTTTTTTTAAAGTTGTATTGAACACACACTTTCACGAAAGGAAGTTGAAAACTTGAAATTGATGTCATTTTTCTGGTATCTGGGCATATTTTCAATATCTGTCGAATAGATTCCAAGATACGTTTTCAATCTTTCAAATAGCGGATGCGATTGGTTGTCTACCCCAATTGTGGTGGCGATCTGGTTTATGTATCAAACAGAGAGGGTCATTATTAACTAACAAATAGATTGAGTTTGCTTCAGTATTAAACTGCGAGATCAGGTTTGTTGCACTGTTTACGCGAATCAAATGAAATTGCAGTGATAGGAGAATCTTTCACTTTGTGTGAAGTGAATATCACACATACAAATGCTAATCACAAGTAAATACACAAATGGTCTTCAGTTTATCCAATCGTCCCTTGAGTTCCAATGTGTTCTATGTGCCAGTAGGCACATAGAACACACTAGAACTCAAGGGACGCAATGGCAGCATAAATGACTTCACTGGTCATATGACTCATGTCGCCACTGATCATGTTATCATTCCGTAGCAACAGCCTTTAACTATAAATAAGACGTTATAGCATGCGCTACCTTGACACCATGCCATTTCCAACATTCCGTTGTGGTGTAACATCACAAATGATATCACATCCGGTATGACAAAGCATGGCTCCTTGCAAGGTCCAGCATGGCGACCAATATGCACTGCGACTATGAAATCACTTCCTGCTGAACATATCTTTCCTCAGGTTAACTCCTAATACAGTTATCACCCAGAAGGTATCCCTGAAGGGTTTCTGATTCCCCAAGTAATACATCATCAGGTCGTAGGTATTCTCAAATATCTAGATGAGAATATGAGGAGTTGAAAGATTACATCTCATTGAGGGATTTCGCTGTGGCCGTCATGGTAATGAATATAACTATCCTTATATAACTATCCTCAGACAGCTATCCTTCAAAAGGTATCCTCCAAAAGGTATCAGATTCGCCCAGTAGTACAGCATCATGGCGTAGGTATCCTGAAAGACGCAAATGAAGATATAAGGGTCTGGGCGTGGCCTTTTAATACCTGGATGAGATGAGGGATGATAGATTATACCTCATTAGGAATTTCCTCATACCCCCCCCCCCCCTCCCCCGTGGCCTCGTATGATGAAAAATAGTGCCGATGGCTAGTGGTTGTTAGGTGGGTTAATGGAAGCGTGGTGCCACGAGATGTGCGTGACTATTCAATATCTGGATGAGGATATGAGGAATAACAGGTTATACCTCATTGGCAGATTTTCTCATGATCCTCTTAGGAATGTCGGCCTTTTCGCCCCTCGGCGATTTCGCCCCCGAAGCCATTTCGCCCCCCGGCGATTTCGCCCCCAAAGCCATTTCGCCCCTCGGCGATTTCGCCCCCAAACCAGGTGTTATAAACCAGGGGTTATAAACAAGTAGAGACAAGTAATCGTATGGCATGGTAACTTTATTTATAATACACAATTGTATGGTATTTATTTTATAATACACAGACAAAATGGATTCAACGTTATTTACATAGAAACAGACAATATGGTATTTATTTTATAAGACACAAACAAAATAGATTCAACGTTATTTACATAGAAACAGACAAAAAACAGAAGTATAATTTGAATATAAAATATAGATGCGTACAATATATATATTATTCTAACAGTCATCTGGTAGCAGTCCATTCGGGGCATAAATTGCAGCACATTCTTTCAAGAAAGAAGATGTAGAAATTTGTCTGTTGTTGTAGCTCTCCCATAATTCCATCAATTTCCCCTGTGTCTGCCTCACTTCGTTTCTCTGTCTGCGTTTCAACTTTCCCTCCGAGATCATCTTGACGAACAACGGTATGTGTTTGGCTTCTTGAAAGAGCAGGGTCAAGAGCAAATAAAATGGTAGGTTACCCTGAAAAAAAAGAATGGAGGTTAGTTTCTTTACTTAGTGTCTTTACTAGATATTAAATTCTTATTACCTGGTATTTCAGTGTTATTATTAAACCTTTGGCAACATCGGCGATTTCGTCCCAGCGGCGATTTCGCTGTCTCCTCCCGTTTTATCTGTATACTTGTACATTGATATTTGTTGATATTTATTCAAGATATTTACCCGGTATCATGATTATTAATTTCTTGATTTTAGTATTATTTTTATTTATTTTATTTATTTATTTATATATAGATTTTACAAATTGTATTAGAGCTCACCTTGGATGCATGTTGATTCAGTCGATTATGATAACCTTCGCAGTCATTGTTTGTCCTGATGCTTCTACCATTTACAGACCAGGATTCTACACTCCAGATTGAACTTTCTATCCAATTCTTTTTTACATACTCCATGAAGTCCAAGAGGCTTGATGAACTTGGGTCAACTTTTACCATGAGGGAATTGAAATACTTACAGTGAAGTTCAAGTCAGATGGATCAGCGGGTCTAAGGTCTGAACGGGTTTTGTTGCACAGTCTTTTTAATGTTGCCTCCAAAGGTCTTGATGCTTCAGGAAGGTCGGGGTCGTTATACCTATCTACGACGTCTCTAACAATATTTCCCGAGGGATCAAAAATCTTTTTTCTGGATTCAGCCTTCAAGTCTCTTTTGATTTTTACTGCCACGTCGATTCCTGGTTTTGCTGGGTGAATATGGGAACGGGTATTTGGCTCAAACTGGTCCCCTCTTTGATTAACTGTTGCTGGACAAATTGAGTTTTTACCGCGCACACTACACCTCCACACATCTGTTCCATTTTTTAAAATCTTTTTGTGTACAAATGTGTAGCCGTCACTTGATACAAGCTTTCGTTTTCCTCTGGTAGAACCATTTTCTACTAATTCAAATGTAACGGTTGATTCCACTTCGCTTACATCATGTCGGTTGATGGTCTCATCAGTTACAGATCTGAAAGTAAAAGTAAAGGTTAGTAATAATTATAATAATAACGCTTTGGCCAGCCGCTGATTTGTCGCGGTTCTCTGAAGAGAAGGCCATTACTCTGCCTGAACCACACCCCCTCCCACCCTGTTTGAGACCTATATCCATGGGGACAGGATTCGTGGACACACTTCCTATGTTAAGTTGGCTTTTCACATCTGTATATAGCGCTTTCGTGATTCCAACAAAGTTATCCCCAGGCCGATGTCCTCAACCTTTCTCTAGTTTAAACATTAATCAGAAAATGTAATGAAATAATACATACACTACTGATGAAGCTCCCAAAGGTTAGTCGGGCCCTTGATGTCATGAGTAATTAGTTTCACCAATACAATAATAATAATATAATAACACTTTGGCCATCCGTGTGATTTGTCGCGGTTCTCAAGCGAGAAGGCCTTGATCACCCTTCATCTGTTTTACCTTTATCCCCTCCCCGCGTCCCTTCTCTTTTCCCAGCAAACCGAATCCTCCCAACCTCTGTAATTAGTACATAACCTTTTCCTTTAGGTTCCCCGATAACCACCTAAGAACCACTCTCTCAAACAAAACTCCATTTCATTAACAAAATTTAAAAAAAATGGAAATATATAAGATAATAATAATACAATAATAAACTATAATAAAACAATTACTTACTCTTCTTGTACTTCGGGTATCAATGACCTTGGTTCTCTTGAGACGTCGAAATCAGACCTTTCCAACGCCCTCGTAGATGAGTTGTGTGTCAAATTACTTATTTCGAGTTCAAATTGCCCAACTTCTGTCGAAGTACGAGTACTTTCAAGCTGTGTATTGATGGGAATTTCTTCGCTAATTTCCTCACTAACCAACGATACTCTCGACTCAAAGTGAACCAAGTCTGTTATTGCGCAGTGCTGATCTCGATTTTCACATTCATTACATGACCAATCAATGGAACCTCCACTTTTTACGGCCTCTCTATATGCAGCTTGGGTAATTCCAGTTTCGCAAGTCCGATGCTGCCATCTATCACAACCACCACACTGTAATGCTTGCTGACGCTTTCTGACTTGTTTGGAACAGTGAATGCACGCTGTGTCTGAAGACATGATGATGAATGCTGAAAAATCCATTTGCATTCCTTATTTATAAAATAACATTGTATACACAAATACCCATCAATCACACTCAATTTGTAAACACAAATACCCATCAATCACACTGAAATCAGTTAACAATGTTCGCTGAAACAACACATTCACAATAAACAAAAATACCGCTATCAGAGAAAATTCCGAACAAATAACTAAAATGTGTATCAACACAAACAAGCCAGTTAACACTGATCGCTAAAAACAACATCGCTAGATTCAGTAGAGTGAATTTCAATCTCTCAAAATGTGAACAAAGGATGGTGATTAAGTCTCTGTTCTGGTGTGTTGTTTTAAGCAAATAACAAATTAACACAAAAGCATTTCAGGGGGCGAAATGGCCGACCATTTTTTCAATCAGATTCCTAAGTACACCAACAGGTATAATTATACATTTTTTTGTTATTTTTATTTATTTAAAGCATGCGGATATGAGAAGGTAAGTTAAAAATAATACATTTTTTTGGCTCATTTATAATTTTTTTTCGGGGGCGAAATGGCCGACCTCGGGGGTCGAAATCAAGGTTGGCAAAAAACCGGTCAATACTAGTATTGACCAGACCAGTGGTCAATACTGGTTTTAACCGGTCAATACTGGTCAATACTGGTCGATTGGATTATTGACCAATTGAACTTTATGAATCATAAATCTATTATTGTAGAGGGACAAAAGAGGTTACATGTACATACAAATGATATCAAAATAGTATTATTTTATTCATTAAGAAGTTTATAGTACAAAATCAATGATAATACAAGAGAATGATTATTAAATAAGTGGGGAATCTTATGTTACAATAAGACAAAAAAAGGTGAACAGTGAATTTTCTTTGAGTGACGTTTTCAATAGCAGTGTAAAACTGAGAATGAAAGTGTTGGTTTTGGACTTCATTATAAAAGAAAAATAAAGAAACCCTACATATAAGAAGCCATGAAGAGTATATCCATGAGGACAATCCATTTCCTGCATTTGGACTAAAATTTGTCTAGACAACCTAGTACATGAAAGAACTTATAAAAGTTTTTATTACCTTAATTATAAATTATCACATTACAATGGATTAAAGCCACTTTTTTATTACCCCTTTTCCTTGTACTGAAGGGGTGTTGTTTTAACAATCAAATCTCTAATTGACCATCTGTCATCCAGGTGTTTAATTAATTGTCATGTACTTACATGTACCTGTGTGATACCTGTAATTTACCTGTAAAAATGACATTTGTGATACATGCACAAATACTATTCCATAAACTTTAAAAATTTTATCCACCTTTTTAATATTTTAAAATATTTAAATAGACCAGTATCAAGTATTGACCACTAAGTTTTCAGCCTTATTAGGATTTACATACAATACAATTTCTTTCATATTTCATATAAATAGCAACTTTAATATAAAAATACCACTGAGATAAATAAAAAAAATGTTTTTTCAAATATTATATGACATTCTTTTACTAAAACTACTTGATTGTCTTTTACAAAATTTCAATTGACCAGTATTGACCACTTGAGGGAGTATTGACCGGGGCGGTTAAAACCGGTTAAAACCGCCGGTTAAAACCGGGGGCGGTTTTAACCGCCCAACCTTGGTCGAAATGGCCGACTTCGGGGGCGAAATGGCCAGGCCAGGTGTCGAAATCGCCGAGGGGCGAAATCGCCGGGTGTCGAAAACGCTGGATACCCCTCTTAGCCTTATACGAGTTGAAAAAGTGGGAGCGAAAAATGTCGTTTGTTAGGTATGAGTGCTGGAAGTAGGGTGCCTCGAGATTATATGCTGAAAGATGAACATCTGGGTCTATGAGCCCTGCGTGGTGATAATGGGGATAAGAGGAAGGTGCCTGAGGTGGGTTGAGCAATCTGACTCGGTCTGCTTGGACTTAATCGAGTTATTTATTATTGGGGTTTAACGACACTTTCGACAGCCAGAGTCACCTCAAGTCGGAGGGTTTTGCAGGTGGAGGAAGCAACGGCAAGCAACTGTCAGGCTCCCCAACATACTAACTCCACACATGCAGGGTTAGCATTGGTTGAAGACAAGTGCATCGTCGACGTGTAGAGCGCCTTAGTGCACAACGACGCCGTGCACCCACGTGGGCAGTGGGGTGAAGTGTCTTGTCCAAAGACACAACGTGGTTGTCACAGGTGGGATTTGAACCTAGGACCTCTTGGCTTGCAGTTGGACCTCTTCCTACTGAGCCTCCGCGGCCCGACATAAGGTGGAACTATACATATTGTAATGCCCAATGTAACGCCCGCTTCTCTTCGTATGAAGTCGTGTCCTGATCTCCGTGAACCCCTCACTGGAACTCTCTTCTACACGCGTGAAGTTGAAGCTTGTCCAAGGCCTGGGTCCGGCGTTAGCCAAAAGGAAACGATTAACAGAATTGAATAATTAAAGGTACCATTTATTAAACAAAAGACTTACATTGCTTCTTGCTGCAAACAGTATCCCTGCCGCTGGCGACTGACCTTGTCTCTGTTCGAGTCCGTTAAACAATATTTATCTTTCACTTCCGTGTCTGCGATAGTGCTGCCAAATACCGAGAGACTGTCCTAAAATCAGTTTGAATGGTTTCGCGCGCCGAAGTCGCGCAGGGACATTGTGGAGCAAGCCCCTTTCGACCCTCGTCCTAAAATAACAGTGAAGTATTCTTTTTATACTGAGGAGTGACGTGTCAGTCGCAAGCGACCGGGTACATGGATAATTAATAAAAAGACGTTGCCATCCCTTTCGCACGATGCGGAACTGTTCAGCTGGAGTGTGGGTCCAAAACAAGGATACTACAATATCTAAGACTAAACAGAATACCACATGATGAAAGTAGCGGGAAGAGAGCTTGAGATGGGTAAAAGAGGTCGAGGAATAGGTGGAAGAATGCAGGAAAACCAGGATTCTGGACGAATCCGTTTTAATAAAGTTAATTTAAATACTTTTAGGTAATTGTCCGGTTGTTTGGGGAAATTATTCATAATCTTGTTATTGAATTGAACGCACCTTTATGGACCGCGCCCTATTGTAATTCGTGCTGATCTTATTAGCCCAAAATGGCGACTTCTTCGGGTACGTTTTTGTTATTTTTGACCGTTGTTGGGTACATTTCGATAATTAGATAGTCTTCCATTGAATGGAACATTCCCTTCAACCCACTCCCTTCCCACCACAGACCTTCCAGGCTCATAGCAACCACGTTCCCCCATAGAAACCAAGATAGTAGTCTCTAATATACAAAATGGACGACAGAAATGCTTATCACCTCAATCTCACCTATTGCGCATACACACTGACGCAACAACATGGCCGGTCAAGCGGGCTACCATAACAAAGCAACTCCCACCCACCATACACCATAACATGGTGTCACATCCGGGATTTTGCAAAAATGAGCTGAAAGACGGGAGCACTACTTCTGGTATCCCTTAATGTATTTTTTGTATAGTCATTGATGACACAATAATTGAATTATGACACTATTCTTTTTAAAAATTCTGTGGAAAATAAACGGAAAAATTGCTTTACAGGTAATGTCAACGTCAATTCATGGATATGTGGACACATTGCAAATCATAAAATTATCCTAAATTAAAGTTTTTGCTTAATTTCTGATAAATACCCTACTTTTTAAAGTACTTGTAAAAAAATGGCCAAATTTGCCAAGGTGGTATCGTTTCTCAGTAATTTAAAAGGACAGAAATTGAAGATGCGTTTTCAAAAAAACAAAATTGCATTAGTACGGATGTTATCTATATATACTAGTAGTGTACTTCAGTGGGGTACGTGAAGATTCGGCCCTGGGAAGATTCGGCCCCGAAATGGGCCGAATCTTCCTGGTTTGGGGCCGAATCTTCCCAATTTTTTTTTACCTTTTCATGTCTAAATATATAAAAAAAATTCAAGATTCGGATTTTTCGGACATAAAAAGGTGATTGTAACTGAGGGTAACGGTAGTGGCGGAGGAGAGGGGCGGTCGTTAGAAAATTTTTTTTTTTCTACTCACGTTTCGTTCGGTTAGAATTAATCACAAGTAATCATTAGAATCCTTTTTTGAAAATTCACAAACTTATTAATTAACAGTTCTGTTCCACTGAAAATAAATATATTTTCCATATTTCTAACTGAAACCAAGAATTAATCACAAGTAATAATTAGAATCCTTTTTTGAATAGTCACAAACTTATTAACTAACAGTTCTGTTCCACTGAAAATAAATATATTTTCCATATTTGTAACTGAAACCAAGAGACGTGTGCACAGTTCAATAAATTATCTACAAATGATACTAAAAAATTCCCAAATGTTCTCACTTGTTTGGGTAGCAATGCACATACCTGTGAACGAAGTCATTGCTATTGTTTTGATAGCAATGCAAGCATTGGCAAACACTTCAGTTCAAATGAGTTACTGATTACATCTACTCAGTTATGTTTTGATTACACTTCTTTGCTAATATCTGTTGTTGAGTAATAAGTTGACACGAGGTGTACACATGATGTTTTGATGTTGCTACCTCAAAATAATTACCGCATTCACACATCATTGATCACATAGTGATCAGACAAATGCCGCCCATAGCCACAAGTCTCAACAAAATGTATATAAGGATTCTACTTTTCTGCAACATCACAATCCACACCATGTCTTCTACTCCAGAATATCCTTGTATTGCTTGTGGATTAGAAGTTCGGCCCAGACAACATGCTGTCTCTTGTGACACGTGTTCTAGGTGGCAGCATAGAAAATGTCAGACTGGCATTACTTATCATGAGTACATGGAGACCCTTCGTGGGCGACAAACTCTAATTTTCAACTGTGACCCATGTCAAAGCAACACTGAAATACCAAGTTTAGCTTCGAGCATTCTCGCAGAAGAGAACTCTTAAAACTTTTAACTTATAACTCTGATAAGAATTCGTTGATCATGAAATTGTTCAAGCAATTAATAATGCCTGTCTCAACAACTTTCAGGTAAAAGAAGCAGCACAGCGCGATGTATTCCGACCCGCTAGCGACATTGTGGAAGAAGTTATAAGCCAGACTGTCACCGAGGACACCATGTCTTTAAAACCGAAAACGAATACAACAAAACGTGTAACAAATATGCATCGTGCGAAGAGCCGACCACAGGAGCCAAAAGAAATTAATTTTGAAATAAACAGAGATTTTCTACACATAGACGACTTTTTGATAGCAGACATCAACATGGACGCCTACCGTCACATAATATTCTCAACACCCTTTCAACTTGGAATATTAAGACAATCACGAAGGTGGTTTATCGATGGAACATTCAAGGTAAAATTTTAGTAATTGAATTAACCACCCCTCCTGGTATTTCTGCATCCTGTTTCATCCCTGGTACCAACAGTGAGCATAAGTGTATTCTACCCCCCCTATAATATAATATAATATAATATAATATAATATAATATAATATAATATAATATTATTCATTTCTTAATTATTTCAGATTGTCGGTAAGCCATTTGGACAGAGTGCACAACTGATGTCGATCAATTGTTTTGTGAAGGAAGGTGACAAAAAGAAGCAATTCCCTATGGTGTTTGTCCTTATGTCGCGGCGACGTACATCTGACTACATTGAAGTGTTTGAAAAAATTATTGAGCGATTGGAGAATCCACTGGTTGAGACCTTTGTTATGGATTTTGAATCAGGTAGAATTTTTATATAATAAATCGTTGATATTTTAAAAGTTTATCATCTATCATTGTTTGCATGCTTTTGTCGGATTACTGCATCATTACTTCCATGTTACAGATTTTTTTTTCTTTTCCCAGCTGTATGGCAAGCTGTAAGACAACTGTTCCCCGGCAAAGAAATAAAGGGTTGCGTTTTTCATTGGTGCCAGGCGGTGTTCAGAAAAGTGGTCGATGTTGGACTCAAAACAGCATTTAACCAGAATAAAGCTACTCAGCAGTATATACGCCAATTTCTAGCATTACCTTTCCTACCAGCAAACCACATCAGAGAGACATTTGACAGCCTTGCCCCCCTTGCCAACACAGAAAATCTGAAAGATTTTGTAACGTACATCCAAACCCAGTGGATGGAAAACAGCATATTTGACATTCCGTCTTGGTGCATCTTTGACCACACGGTTAGGACCAACAACCACATTGAAGGTGAGCATAATATTACATAACTAAATTATTGATCCTTAACATTTTGTAATATATATAATTAAAGCATTCATAAGAGCACAAAATCGATATCAATAATAGGTTTAATTTCCGAAAAAGAAAAAAACCGAAAACAAAAATAATAAAAAATAAAGCAAAATGCTAAAAAGCCGGAATCTCTAATTTTAATTCTGCCCTAATTTTTCAAATATTTTAGTTAAATCTTTCTTCTTGTAATTTCAGCATGGCATCGTCGTATCAATGCTAAAGCAGGGATGAAACTCTCTTTTTACAAGCTTGTTCCAGTCCTCCAGAAAGAAGCAGAATACTCTAGAATCGAAATCAGTGCACGAGACCTTGAGACTGACATTAGATCCAAATATACTGAAATAGACAAAAAGTTAGATGAGCTATGGAAGAAATACAGAGAGCATGCTATCAGAACCACAGATTTTCTCAACCAATGTTCATTAGCATATAAGCTTGGTAAAAGCAAAACGTAATTGTATTAATAAATATTTCTATTGTTAGTTCAAATGAGAAAGTTTTTGTTATTTGTACATTTTATGCTATATCTAAGTTTATTTCTCGCCATTTTTATTGTTTTGTAACAAATAAATATAAATTTTCACCGTTGTTCTTTTTTTCTGTTCCCAAGTCGATCACTTGCAAGGGGTGGGTTATCTTGCAAAATTCGCGTCACCTTCCTGATCACCATTGCAATTCACGCCCAAACTTCCCGGTAATTGCATTATCTTTCATGGGGAATGTTTTAAAAATAATGTAAGTGAGAAACTGGACAGACATTCTGTCCAATTTCCCACTTCCATTGTTTTTTTTTCCATTCTTCAAGTCTGTTCAACATCGGGGCCGAATCTTCCCTGACCGAATCAGTCACCATAGCCATTCTCTTATCCCTAAATCCATTCAGTATTGGAGGCCGAAACTTCCATTCTCCAAGTCTGTTCAAATTCGGTGCCGATTCTTTCCTGACCGAATCAGTCACAATTGCCATTCTCTTATCCCTAAATCCATTCAATATTGGAGGCCGAAACTTCACGTCCGAACTTCCCGGTAATCGCATTAGGTTTCATGGGGATTATTTTAAAAACAATGTAAGTGAGAAATTTGACAGATATTCAATTTCCCACTTCCATTGTTTTTTTCCATCCTTCATTGCCATTCTCTTCTCCCTAAATCCATTCAATATTGGAGGCCGAAACTTCCCGGCCGAATATTCCCGGGCCGAATTTTCCCGAGGCCGAAAAATACTGGGCCGAATCTTCCCGGGCCGAATCTTCCAGTTCCCCTTCAGTGCCAACTTGTGCAAAGGCTCCGTGGCTGAGCAAACTTTCTACCTGCGCTAAGGTCCCACTGTGGGCCACACAGAATGATCCGAGAAAACGGATAATTTCAAAACAAACACACATGAATACAAGGCATTCGGGTTTCGTTCAGAGTTCATTCCCAAAGCCCATATCCATTTTTAAACTCATATTTTGCGGGAGATAAAAATGTGTTGACTGAAATGTCATCAGGGTTCTGATTCATAAATTTTGAAATTCACTTACTTTATCCACTGGCGAGTACCTTAGCAACTGCTTGATTTGTTTTGCATGTGCAATTTCGTCTGGAATTCTACGTGTTTGGGTTCATGTCGCCTTCATCTAATGACCGAAATGGTTGCTGGTTTCACTTTCAGTCCATTTGCAGGAAGTTCTCGAATTGTTGTTAGTAAGTTCGCGGAAGTTCCTCGGTGTACGCGAAGGTGTTATTAATCCTTTGCCCCGTTGGTACTTAATTGAATTAGTGTTGTCACCTACATTAGTCTATTGTTAATAATTGATTTTTAAGTTAACTTGACAAAGTCCAGATTAGTTCAGCGATCCGAACGTAGTGGCTACCCCTCTACGTTCAGATTCTTACCATTCAATCCTTTAGAAAAAGTTCCCATCAAGTTTTTATGGGAACTCAAAACTCGAAATTAGGAATATATATCAACCTTTCGCCCTTATTACCGGCTGCAATCGATAGTACGCGTATTTCCTTACATTTGGGCAGAGATTATTGATCCAAACTATGTTTTATCTTTTAATTAACGTCATTTGAAGACTCGCGAGATGTCAACGGAAATTTCGAAATTGGCCATGTTTTTGTATAAATATAAAACAGTAAAAACAATAACCTGGTAATGGCGCAGAAACGAATAGACCTTTTCATCGATGCGGAATCAGAATCTCAATCTCATTCGCGCAGAGGAGGTCATCAAACTCGGTCGCATTCGCATAGAGCAGATTATCAACCCCCTCTGCGCAAATGCGATCGAATTTCCGATTCCACATTTATGAAAATATCTATTCGTTTCGACGCCATTACCAGGTTATTGTTTTTACTGTTTTATATTTATACGAAAACCAGGCCGATTTCGAAATTTCCGTTGACACCTCGCGAGTCTTCAAATGACGGTAATTAAAGGATAAAACATAGTCCGGATCAATAAACTCTGCCCAAATGTAAGGAAATATGTGTACTATCGATTGTAGCCGGTAATAAGGGCGAAAGGTTGATATATATTCCTAATTTCGAGTTTTGAGGTCCCGTAAAAACTTGATGGGAACTTTTTCTATAGGATTGAATGGTAAGAATCAGAACGTAGAGGGGTAGCCACTACGTTCGGATCGCTGAACAAAGTCCAGATAAGCTATTGCCATCACGTGTGTGGAAGTCTGTTACTGTTAGTCTTTGTGTCTGTGACTTCTATTCACATTTTCCTTTAGCACAGGCTAGACCCTGTACTTCTTAGCCGATCGTCACAAAATTTCATATGCAGGTTTGGGTCATGTCCAGATAAGAACACCCCCTTTTTGTCGTGATCAGTCAATCGTGATGGCTGCCCAAGCCCAAAATCCAAAAACCTTTGGCACATTCTACAGGTTGTATTTATGAAGGGATTTCATTGTAACTTGGGAGGATGCCTCTGTATAATATCTAGACGAGAACGTCCCCTTTCGGTCATGATCTGTCAATCATTACAGCTGCCTAAGCCCGAAACCCAAAAACGTTTTGCACAGTCTGTAGGTCATATTTAATATTGAGGGATTTCATTGTAACTTGATAAGATGACTCTGTATTATGTCTAGATGAGAACTTCCCCATTTGGTCGCGATTGGTCAACTGTGAGGGCAACATGGGCCCGAACCCTGAAAACCTTTAACACAGTCTATAGGTAATATTTATGGAGGGATTTCATTGTAACTTGGTAGGATGACTCCAGATAAAGTCTAGATGAGAACGCCCCCTTATGGTCACGGTCATTCAGCTGTGACAGCTGCCCAAGCCCAAAAGGCGAAAACCTTTAGCACAGTCTACAGGTCGTATTTATGGAGGGATTTCATTGTAACTTGGTAGGTTGATTTCATATAATGTCTAGATGATAACATCCCCTTTTGGTCGTGATGGGTCAACTGTGATCGCTACAGGGGCCCAAAGCCCCAAAATCTTTAGCCCAGTCTACAGGTTGTATTTATGAAGGGATTTAATTGTAACTTGGTAGGATGACTCATTTTGGAATAATTTAACTGTAAATTGGTAACTTTCGTATACACAGTAACTGTGAGGGCCACATACATTAACTGCGAGGGTCACATTAACCCACCCTTCCATTCTTTAGTACAGTCTACACTTCAAATTATTTTTATTGAAAAAATAGCATACAGGGAACAGAAATTAACATATTCCCAATTATCACAATTCTTCGCTTATTTCATAATCCTTTCATAAACACTGAACATTATCCCTTTCATCAAACACAACACACGTTGAGCCACAGTGTCATTGACACTTTCATTTATTGATTACGTCCATTAATTTTTTGGAGAAAAAGTTTCAGTGCGCCGAGGCACACGGACAATGTGGCTTTTCCTTTGCCACCACAGGTACTCGGCACAAGCTGGGAAATCAGAATAAAATTTTATCTAAAATACATTTGTGCAGTATTTTAGTTTTTGGTGAAATATTTTCATTTCCTGCATTAATCCCTTTTGTTTGGTGAGGCGGTCATCCAAAGGTGCATCAATTTATCCAATACTGCCCATTAATTACATAAGCCTGTTGGATTGAAATCAGAATTGGAATTAGGGGGGGGGGGGGGGGGACTGATACAAACGTTAGTAGTGTAGGGCGGCGTGGGGCCCTGGGGGAATTTACTTTTAATTGGCATATTAAAATTACACAATAGAATTAATTGCGTAGAGTCGGTGAGGATTGCCTCACTACTCATCAAGAACTTTAGGATTGAGTCTGTGAGGGCTGCCTCGCAACTCTGCGTTTAGGGAGTGGGCTACGAAGAAACCAACCACTCACCATCAACAGCAAAAATCGCTCAACATTCACAATATACAATAGCAGATTTCTTGTGGATTCATTAGCAAATAAAGTTATTCGAGTCGCCAGGGAAAATCCCCTGTAAGAGTTAATACAAATAAATTAACCCCACACAAAATGAATGGATGCAATCAGTAAAAAATAAATTATTAACAATAGACAAATGTAGGTGACAACACTGTAATCTAATTAAGTACCAACAGGACAAAGGATTAATAACACCTTCACGCACACTGAGGAACTTCCGCAAAGTTACTTACTGCAATTCAGGAACTTACTGCAAATAGACCAACCGATGGTTGCTCCGCCTCCAGGATGTTTCGGCTGCCGTCCTTTTCTTGGGACATGGACAGCAACGTTTCAACTTTCAAAGCTGAAGCGACCCTCATTTCTTTTCTATAATGAAATTCTAATTTAAATTAATATTTAAATTAAAGTGACATTACTCAAACCAGGGACCAGCCGTGAGGGCGACTAGGGCGATTAAGTCGCCCTTCTAAGCCCAAAGTTGCCTAGAAAAATAGTCGGGGCGATTACAAGTCACCCTCGAAAAATTGGCCAAAATGAGAAAAGGCTGAACTGAGTGATGCGAGGTTTACATGAAAACGAGTATTTTCAAAAATCGAATGTGCTTGAGTGTGATAAATGGGCATTTTAATTCGTCAAATAAACGTCCATTTATTTGAAATCACCCGACAAGCAATTGTCCATTGTCGCTTTTGGCGGATTTTTTTATTTCTATTTTGTTGCGTTCCAGTCAGAGCTTCAAGTGTCGAAACGAAAATAGGTGACTTACGCGACTCAACAAAACAACCCAGTTTGAAAGTAGGTTACGTCGCTTAGGATGCCGAAAATGTATACACAACGGACGTATTTTATAACACATTATTTTCATTTCGATTTGCTGACGACTGTTAACTGTTGGGCTGTCTATTCCCAGAAAAACACGAATGGAATTGAAACACATGAAAAAACACTTTAGTGATGTCAAGAAAAGCTTTGTACAGGACACAAGTGTGCATGTGGACGATCTTGAAAAAGGGTCCTCCTAAACATTGGAATGACATGAAATGACGCGGAATGACACTGGAATGCCATAAAAATGATGCAGAATGACATTTCTTTTACAAAATACTCGACCCCAGAATGTATTTTGTTTATTAACTAACAAAGTACCTCCCAAGCAACCTTCTTACATCTGGTCCTGTTCACACTTTCAGACTTTTATTAAATTATTAGCTTAGTAGACTTTGTTGAAAGGCAACCACAGGAGGGTGATGGGGGATTGGCACGAAGAAGAGGTGAGGGGTCATGAAGGAGAAGGTAGCAGTGGGGGATTTTCAGTCAATAATTACATTGTGATTTTTTAACGTGGCACAGATGCATCATAGACAACTGGACCTGGATTATTTTTACGTTAATGGAGGACCATAAATTGAAAATATGAAGGGGCGGCGGGGGTGGTACATGAATATTCTTAATTTTCCCCACTTGCCTATGAAGTCTCCCTACATGACTCTGCAGTCTCCCTATTTTTTCTGGAGGGAGACTTGAAGTCTCCCTAAAATTCCCCCCTAGGCTGGTCCCTGACTCAAACCTGTGCAAGTTTGTGTGTATGTGTGCAGGTTTCTCGAATAAGGCAAGTGTAACCATGACAACTGATACCAGTCAACTCGTTCCAAAATCTGTATGACTTTCTAATACGACAAAATGCACAATTCGTACCCATGTTTGATGTGACAGTCACAGTTCAGCGATCTGAATGTGGCGGCTACTCCATTATGTTCCGATTCTGCCCATTCAGAATCGAAGGGAACATTGGCAACGAAAATTGGAACTATATGTCAGTAGTGATACTACGGTGGCTGATTTAGGCCACCCTCAATACTTTTTTATCTCGAGATCTCGAGATAATATCTCAAGAAACTATCTCAAGATCTCGAGATAATTATCTCCAGATCTTGAGATAATATCTCGATATAATATCCCAAGATCTTAAGATAAGCATATATAATCGGTGTCACCCTTTGATCATTAGCATGAATTCATTCAAACTGTTTATTCACTTGATTTTTCGCTCAAGACTTTGGCCAAAACCAAAAAATCAAGTGAAGTGACTTTTCGGTCCAAAGTCTTTTCCGACTGCAACATATTCGTGCCCCCCCCCCCTTATGACAATTACACGAATCCTCTCATGTCACTCAGAAAACTTATCAACCAATCACCTTGTTGCGACGTTATGAGAACCCACCAACTCTCAGTCCAGCACTAATATAAACCGAGTCCCGTCAACCGAACTTGCACTTGCTGGTGTCTTGTTCCCACTCCAGACCCAAAGTGTCAACCTAGCACCCGGTACCTCCTAGTGCAAACTAATGTTTATTTACCATAAAACTCAACGATTTCTCACTTCTTTTCCTCTCAGCCCATGCTGATTGTAGTGATGTTTACCCTAAAACACAAAGTTTACTCACTACTTTACAAGACACACACCCATAAATACTAAATATTTCCTTCCAGCTCCACATTGAATTGCAGGCCACGAAATTTCACGCGAACGATCGTTTCATTCGCGGGATGGTTACGCAAATCCAAAAACCTGTGAACGATGTTTCGTTCATGCAAAAAATATGACGTGAACGAAATTTTTGAGTTTGAATTTTTTGTTGTTCATTGATGTGTCAGTGTGCCATGGTACCCTGATCGCCAGATAAGAAATACAACGAATGAGTATAAAGTAGAAGTGGTAGTTTGTCCTGTTGCTTGAACTTATATAGTACTGTATTTTACTTGTGCGATTCTAAACACAACATTTCAACATTTATTTTCACGGACATTATGTAAGTTTAGTAACTGACAGCACGAAAGCATGAAACGTATCAACAATTGTGGGTTTTTCTGTGGTTGTGTTCTATTTGATATTGGTGTAGATTCAGCGTGCTTTCCCCCTCATTATTGTTGCGTGCGAATTTGCCCCAGTTTTTTTCATATCTTATGGATCAAACAAAGGGATGTAGAGGTTGAGATTGAAGACACTAATTTTAGAATTTGGACTTAAATAGTATTTGCCGTGGCGTTGATATGGAAATGCAGAAAATTATTCAAGGACAAACTTGATCTAACGTTAAACATTTATGTGGGTCGAAATGGCATGGGCCTGGAACACCTATGGTTGTTTCACTAATAAGACTTCAATTTTTTGGTAAACACGCATGCACTGGTGTTTGTTTTATTTTTATTTTTCAATGCTTTATCATTATGGATGCAAGACTCCACGGCTGGGACTCAGCCCCAGACGTGAGGTCTTGCATCCATTGATGTTTATCAGTGAAAGAATCTTATACTGACTCCAGCCTTCCTTTGCTGACATTGACAACACCAGCCACTGGTATTGTCTATGTCAGCAAAAGAAGGCTCGAGTCACATGTGATATTCATTGATTGCGGAATGGCTTCTACGTCAGTATTCATTATTGCTCTAATTTATTACAATGAATACTAGTCCCTTTAAATATTTTGTTTCTTAATGGGTTTTACCATATTGGTATAAGCGTACATCAGTACAACTCAAGTCAACCACTGGATATTTCATCTCATATCTTGTTTTAATCACGTAACCTTTTGCGTAACCAGTTGGTTGCACAAAAATAATTAACGTGAACGAAAAAATGGGTTACGCAAGCCCAAGACACGGGAATGAAAAATGGGTTCCATAAATTTTTGAAATTTCGTGGCCTGAATTGTGTGATCGATACCACAACTCACAGAGTTTACTCACTACTGTACAAGACACAGACCCGTAAATACAAATTCCTCTCCCAGCTCCACACTGAAAGATTTTATCCCCACTCCCTTGGTGGATTTTTCACCTACTTTCCACTTTGTTGACTGAGACATACAACATGAGTTTAACTCCACTCCCGCTTCCATTTTGACAGAGCAAATCGAGGTGCTACCCAATGTATAATAACCCTACACCAGCGACAGGTATAAAGCTACCCTAGGATTCCCTTTCCTCTCGTTGGTTTGAAAAATCTGGATTAGGCGTAACTAGTTATCTCCAGCGGATACTGCTTCCGGACGAGTGATTAAGGACCTCAGGACCTTTTGTGTGGAAACAATGTTAGTCATGCCCATCCTGTCACTTCTGGGATTCACCTGGTGGGGAGTGAGGGGGGGGGGGGGGGCAATTCCATTCGCCTCTTGGTCTCACGGTTATGGGTTTCAATTTTTCAATTTAGTTCTGGGGGTCAGGAGATTGCTGGGTATTGACCATAAATTGTCGGTTTTGTCTGGCTTCTGCAGCCTTGTACTGGGCATACCCTTTTCTAACACTGACGTTGGTAATACGTGAGGGCCTTAATCACTAGTCTGGAAGCATTGTCCACAGGGGTAACTAGTTACGCCTAATCCAGACTTTTCAAACAAACGAGAGGAAAGGGAATCCGACGGTAGGTTATCGCTGATGTAAGGTTATTATACACCCAGTAGCATCGTCGATTTGCTCGGTCAAAATGGACGCGGAATGTGGTTAAAGTTATGCTGTATGACGGGTCCGTGGAATAACAGCGTGTCAAGAGACGGTGTGTTTCAGTTACCAAAGTGGAAAGTAGGTGAAAAATCCACCAAGGGAGTGGGTGATTGGTTTAACTGTGGGGGGGGGGGGGGGGGGGCGGAACCTTTCAGCGTGGAGGTCGTGGAGCTATTTGGTATTTACGGGTCTGTATTTTGCAAAGTAGTGAGTACATTTTGTGAGTTGTGGTAAAAATCACTCCATTCATTGTGGAGCTGGAAGGAAATATTTGGTATTTATGGGTGTGTGTCTTGTAAAGTTGTGAAAAAATCTCTACAATAAGCGTGGAGCTGAGAGGAAAAGAAGTGAGAAAACATTGAGTTTTAGGGTAAAAAAAACGCTACAGTATGCACTAGGAAGTACCGGGTACTGGATCAACACATTGGATTTGGAGTGTTAGACAGACAGAAACTTTTCAACTTGTAAATTGGTGAGAAAACGTTGTGTTTTAGGGTAAAAGGCGCTACAGTAGGTACTGGGAGGTACCGGGTGCAGGGTTGATACTTTGGGATTGGAGTGGGAACAAGACACCAGCTCTTGGAAGCTCAGATGAAGGGACTCGGGTTTGTATTAGTGCTGGACTGAGATTTGGTGCGCTCTCATAACTAATACGCAACAAAGTGGTTGACTGATAAGTTATTCACTTTTCTGAGTGACAGGGGTGGATTCGTGTAATTGTCATGGGAGGCATGAATATGTTGCAGTCGAAAAAGATGCGACAAGTATATAAACAGTTTGTGTGACAGGAGTGAATTCATGCAAATGATCAAAGGGTGACACTGATTATATATGCTTATTTCGAGATCTCGAGATATTATCTCGAGATCTCGACATAGTTTCTCGAGATCTCGAGATATTATTTTGAGATCTTGAGATATTATCTCGAGGTCTTGAGATATTATCTCAAGGTCTTGAGATATTATCTCGAGATCTTGAGATAGTTTCTTGAGATCTTGAGATATTATCTCGAGATCTCGAGATATTATCTCGAGGTCTTGAGATAATTATCTCGAGATAGTTTCTTGAGATGTTGAGATATTATCTCAAGATCTTGAGATGTTATCTCAAGATAAAAAAAAGTATTGAGGGTGGCCTAAATCAGCCACCGTATATTACAGTATGCCCCTGATACTGACTGCCATCTGAAGTAGATATATTTATTTATATGTGTGCAGAATAGATTGGAGCGAAATTGCTGAATTGGCATCAATTTATTGGGCATTACATGAGTATGACACGGCAAAACTGTAGTAAACTTTGTTAGTGGTGAACCTATTATTAAAAGTTGCCATGAACCGATTCCTGGTTATTTCACTAAACATTCTGCCGATTTCGATGCCAATTCCGATGGTTGGATTACTCTTGCGTTCCAAGTAAAAGTACAGGTGGGAATAAAAGTATGCGGTGGAACATTTATCAAGATTAAATAAAAGTACAGACCCAAATAATAGTATAGGGTGGAAGTCCATTGAGGGGTGAGGGGGTGGGGCAGTAATGCTAGATAATTTTATCTAAAACGCAACTTATTTTCCAGTATTACAGTTAGTTTTATTAAAGAAAACTAATAGGCGTTTAGGCATCATGATTACAACAATGAATACACTGTGCTATACAAAAGACTATCACACAGTCCAGCCCCTGTAATTAGTCCTTGGCAACGGCAATTGCTGACGAGTTGACAAGGGATTTTAGATGTTTCCATGGCAGTAATATTGCCAACGACAATTTGAGTGACGTCATTAATGACGGTTAAAACAGAGTACAACAATAGAAGAGCAGTAGGCCGAGTTAATTTCTCGTCGTTCTCATTACGTGTACGCTCCATTTAAATCGTCACACCTGGTGAACACATTGTCTTCACGAGTCCATAACCCCCTTTGCGAGGCTAATTAAAGATGACAGGAAAATCCAGACATCAAAGGCGGTTAGTTTCTCGAGGAAACCGAATTACTGATAGCCAGATGCAAATGAAAAACATTCTGTGTTTATGCAGTTAATACATCGATTCGTTTTCAAACATGATTCCAATGAATGTAGACTAATTCATTATTTGTCCCCAATAGGAATCAACTATTTATTTAAACAAAAGTACAGCATAAATGATGAACAGCAAGTTTGTTGTGAATGAGAATTAATTTCAAGCACATTGATAACAAGAATGCCCTCATCTTAGCATTACGTGTACATTGCATACAAAACCGCACTTGTTAATACTCCGTTGTTTGTGTAGAAACGACCGGGTATGGAAAGCTGTTTTAGTGCGGTCACGTGAGAAGGATTACATAACCAATTAATGTTTGGCGAGAAAAATCTTTCAGAGACTGTCCCTGATTAGCAATTATATTGTTCAGTCAGAAAATTTCTAAAATCTACATTTAATAAAATATTCAGATACAAATGCAATATCTTTCATTTCCAGAACTCTGTACTGCAGTTTAATATAGGAAATGAAAAAATCTGTTCGTTAATTCGTGAGATTTTCGATTTGTTTTGACATTAAAATAAAATTTTCGCTGATATATGATTTGCCCCTCCCCCCCCCCCCCCCCTATAATTGAACGTCGGATTGTCTCCATCGAAATGATCGTGTCTTCATTCATTCTAGTAACGGTTCATCTGTATTTTTTAAATGAACTTTGAACTTATGGAATAGAACAAGTATTTCAGTGAATAAAATGTGTTCTTGTACGGTGTTTTTGAAACAACAATGTGACAGTCTTGGCAACACATCCTGGCGTTTTGCTGTGGCAATAGCTTTTCCGACGCAGGATTATGGATTCTATACAGTGCCAGGTGACCGAACATTTGAAAGTTAAAAACCTGGTGATTTAATTTTTATTGTAGCATGAGCATTTTACCGAAATAGTTTAGATGAACTAAAACTTAGAATGTATTATTCATTAAAAAAATGAATCGTCCAGTATGCAGGAAAAAGCATGAAAACCGCCAGCAAGCTTTCTGTTTTTACCAAACGTCACCGGCCAAATTCGGCCAGCACTAAACACAAAAATCTCCATTACAATTTTATTATGTTTTAAATTTTTGTTATATACATATAAACATAGTTTATGACCTCTCATTGGAACAATCACGATGATCGCGGTAAAGGAATGTCAACCAAGGTTTATGTTGTTTTGACCTGCGATGGAGTGCTGAAAGGGAAAAGATTCCCATTCTGATAAGGCAAGCACTTCGAAGGGGTTTCCCCGTCATGTCCTTCCATGACATCCTGGACTGCATTGACAGTAAAAATTGTTTACCAACAGAAAGCCCCCCTTGAAAAAAAATATTTTGGCAGGACATGCAACATGATCAGTGACATGAAAAAAAATTGAAGAAAAAAATAAAAACATCGGTCAAACTTATCTCCCCTGGTCGAAACAGTTCTTTGTACTTTGTTTTAAAAAAAAAAGTGATTTGGTAGTAGTCCACCTGTCATGTACTGTGTATTTTTACCCATTAGTAGTTGAGTGCTAAGTCCATGGAATATTAGCAAAGATTTTCTATTCAAAAGTGCAAACAAAACCCGATCGATATTATAGTGCTTTGAAAGAGTGCTTGTGTATATATTTTTTTTTTAAAAGATAATATATTCTGTCATTCATGTGTGCAAATGTTTATAGATACTTGTAAAGCATTAAAGTCAGATATCATTAATCACAAAACCCGATTGACATTATAGTGCTTTGAAAGAGTGCTTGTGTATATATTTTTTTTTTAAAAGATAATATATTCTGTCATTCATGTGTGCAAATGTTTATAGATACCTGTAAAAAATTAAAGTCAGATATCATTAATCACAAAACCCGATTGACATTATAGTGCTTTGAAAGAGTGCTTGTGTATATATATTTTTTAAAAGATAATATATTCTGTCATTCATGTGTGCAAATGTTTATAGATACTTGTAAAGCTTTAAAGTCAGATATCATTAATAAAAAAAATTGCTTAACCCTTTACCCAACGCAGACGATATCAAAATTTATTATTTGAAATATAATTTTTTGTAATTTTTCAAAAACTTTCAACAAAACCATATCATATGATCCCTCATTGGAACGATATAATAACAGGTTAGACACCCCTAGTTTGATGACACGAGGTGCGGGTCGCGGAGGATGTGGTTTCTCTTTCCGCAAGCCTACCAGGTCCAGGAGGTGATGGTGTAGACCTCTGTCGCGTTCCAGTGGGCGGAAGGTTGTCGAGTTACTTACAAAATTGGGAATTGATTACGGAGGACCCTTGGGTTCAAAGGGTGATAGCGGAAGGACTGAAACTGCCCTTCAAAGGAAAACCTCCGTTAACTCGAAGTCCAAGATGGACTCAACTTCCGTCAAATTTACTAAAAAGAGACGCACTTCTTTCAGAAGTTCAGTCTCTCTTACTGAAGAACGCGATAGAGTTCGTAGAAAACCAGGAATATCCAGGTTTCTACAGCATCTTTTTCTGGTTCCGAAACCAGACGGCTCGTTCTGTCCAGTAATAGACTTAAGCTGGATAAACAAGCTGATTGTGGCTCCAAAATTTTATATGGAGACCATTCGATCGGTCAGAACGAGCATTCGAGTGAACGACTATGCCGCGAGCATAGATCTCAAGGATGCGTACTTTCACGTCAGGTACATCCGGCGTTCAGAAAGTATCTTCGTTTCACTGTCCTAGGTGTCGTATATCAGTTCTGTGTGATGTACTTTGGTCTGAATCTAGCGTCCTGGGCTTTCACTTGGGTAATGAACGCGGTGATGACTTACTTCCGAGCTCATTCGTCTGCGGTAACGTCAGCCTACCTGGACGATATTCTTCAGAGGTACGGCAACGAGTTAACGCTTCAGAACGATGTGCAGAATCTGCTTCTATTGCTCTGACGTCTCGGTTTTATAGTAAACGAGCAGAAGTCGGGTCTGGTGCCGTCGAAGTCATTCACCCACCTGGGGATGAACTTCGAGACGCACAACAATCTCGTTCGTCTGCTGTTAACCAGAGCGAAGTTAGTCAGTTGTTACGCTCGCTATTGTCTAAACTCAGAGAAGGTTACAGTGAGAGAATTCATGAGACTGATAGGTCTGTGCGGAGCTGCCGTGGATCTCATTCCAATAGGGCGGCTACGCACTCGTCCTCTCCAAATCTTTCTGACTCAGAATTGGAAGGCGAAGACTCATTCGCTCGATATGGACATCCTCTTGTCAAGCCAAGTGAAACAAGAGATTCAGACTTGGGCAGACATTCAGGGTTTAACTCGGGGAGTTCCACTGCAATTGCCGGATCCGAGGTTTACTATAATGACGGATGCCAGTCAAACAGGTTGGGGCGCGACACTATGCTCATCGAATTCGAGGTGCCAGGGTCTTTGGGATCTGCATTTTTGTAGGCAAGCACATAAATATCAAAGAAATGATGCCAATTTGGCTTTGTTGCATCATTGGATGGACATTATTCAGAATGCACACGTCCAAATTTTGTCTGACAATACTACGGTAGTAGCGTATACATGTATTCGGAATCGGAGGCACTCATTCCATTCCGTTGTTCAAGCTAACGGAAAGAATCCTTCTGTTTGTATTGGAACATCAGGTTCTACTATTGGTCTGTCATATTCCGGGTCGTCTGAATGTGTTAGCAGACTCCCTTTCACGGAGGGGGTCGCCTGTTGCCGTCGGAGTGGACTCTCAACAAACAGGTTTTCAATCAGATTTGCTACCAATGGGATGGACCAATGATAGATTTGTTTGAGACGCATCTCAACAATCAGTTGCAGACGTACGTGTCCTCATGTCCGGATCCTCAAGCGTTTGCAGTAGACGCTCTGTCGATCTCGTGGGACGGGATGATAGGATATGCGTATCCTCCAGCGCCGCTGATTCAGCAGATATTGCTCAAGATAAAGAAATCCCACTGCAAGATTCTGTTGGTAGCATCTCTGTCACCACAGAGACCGTGAATAAATCTACTCAGGTGTCTGTTGTGGTCCATGCCGCAGAAGCTTCCTCCATGGGAGGATCTTCTGCCGCAGTGGAAATCGCACACTCTTCACCACAATCTGCAAGGTCTCAACCTTCACATATTTCCATTGTGCGGTCCTTCTTGCACAGTAAACGTTCTGCAGGATGAGCAGTGGACGCGATTTCTAACTGCAGGAGGACCTCCTCTTCGCTAAATTATGCTGCAAAATGGAAGGTCTTTCGTCAGTGATGTAGGGATCACTCTGTGGATATATATGATCCCTCCATTCCTGACATTGCTAATTTTCTGGTCTATTTGTTTGATGAGATCAAACTGCAGCCTGTTACTATCAAGGGTTATAGGTCTATGTTATCTGATACCTTTGCACACCATGATACATTAATGATTGGATCTAATGTCTCTTTGTCTAAATTAGTAAAAAACTTTTTGATAAATAGACCTAGAACCCTTAGATTAATTCCGAAATGGAATTTAGCATAGGTTCTTCTTAAGCAAAAAGAAGCACCTTTTGAGCCTCTTGACACAGTGGACTTCAAATTCTTAACATATAAGACAGCTTTTCTCTTAGCCTTCTCTTCTGCTAGAAGAGTTAGTGAGCTTCATGCTTTATCTGTAGATGATTCTCACTATCGTAGTGTTGGTAATACTATTACTTTTATTACTAATGTTGGATTTTTGGCTAAGAATCAGGCTCCTAATAAGTATCCTGAACCTATTGTTGTTAAGGCCCTTCCGTCTTCCGACGGGCGAAGGTCTTTACTCTGTCCTGTTAGAGCAAAACGTATTTATAAACGTAGGTCTGAGTTTATTAGAAAGGAACGCAAGTGTTTCTTTTTGTCTTTAATGCCTAATACAGTAAAACCTGTCTTGAGAGACCACTGTCTTGAGAGACCACCTGTCTTGAGAGACCACATCTGCCAGGCACTGATTGGTTTTACTCTATAATGGACCTGCTATGGGAGACCTCCTGTCTTGAGAGACCACTGCGACCTGGTACGAACTTGTATTTTTATGGCATAATGGACCTGTCTTGAGAGACCACCCCTTTGAAGACTGAAACTATGACAAAAACTTTTTAATTGTTCTGGAATTGGAAAATCTGTTGTGGTGATACTAACATAATTAAAAGTATTAAAAGCTCTTAATTGGGTTTCAATTGCCATTCAGTTACATAACTCATTAAAGATTGAGATGTTTTTATAAGGCCCCTGTGAAAAGATTAGGATTATTGCTGAATAAACAATTTCATAAATACCTGAAATGTGACAGATAGGATTATAAAAATAAATTTGTGTTGTAAATCTTCAACGAAGATTTTCAACACAAATTTATTTTTATAATTTTTATAACAGTCCATTTCAATTTGTTACAAAAACTTCATAAAAAAGAACAAAGTAATTACAAAAATCCATTCTTCTCCATTTCTAAATTTTGTGGTTGGTTATTCACTGACTTGAGAAAACCTGAAACCTGTTATGAGAGACCACCTGTCTTGAGAGACCACTTTTGTGTGGCCCAAAGGGCGGTCTCTCAAGACAGGTTCTACTGTAGAAAGGACATTATGGTTCATTCTATTGCTAGATGGATTCAGTTAACTATACGTACTGCTTATGAAAAGTTATCTTCATCTGAGCAGTCTGCTCTTAAGATTTTGGCTCATGAATTAAGAGCTCTATCAACATCTTGGGCTTTTGCTAATAGTGTTGCTATTGCAGATTTAATGAAGGCTGCATATTGGTCTCAGCCTTTCACTTTCCCGAATTTTTATCTTAGAAATATTGAGTCCATTTCTGGAGATCTGCATTGTTTAGGTCCGTTATCAGTTGCTTAGAATATCGCCCACTAAACAGTTGCAACTATAGTTATGTAGGCTTTCTGTTCCGGCAGTGACTCTGTCCTGCTGCCCACTTCGCTCTGGGGTATTTGACCCAGGACAAGGGGAGGGGGGGGGGGGGGGTGTTCCCTTAGGTCACCTGCTTTATAGTGAAAAGCAAGGGAATACCTCCCCCAGAGTCAGTATTTCCGAGTCGGTACCGGGATGGTTTTAAAGTGTAAAGCTAATGTTTACTCATGTCATGTAATATTTTTAAAGTGTAGCTCGGTGTGAAGCATTTGTATATGTCACGTGTCAAACAAGCATTAATATACAATCCTTGGACACTTTTAATGAGTATAAAGAGTCTCATTTCTCTGGACTGCCTTTATTTATTGGCTTACCTTTAAAAATAATTAGTATAAAGGGTTATACTGGATATTAATAGAGATCATTGATGTTTTTGTGCTCAATTATGGAATGGTATTGTGTCTTTCTTTTTTGATAAGAATAAGAAAGATACATGTAAATCCTATCTCTCCTTTTCTCCTTGAGGGGATAATTCTGTTATATGTAATTGAGCCTATTGGATTTTCCTTTATGTCCTGGGTCCTCCAGCCTGTTTACTATTCAGCTAAGTCTGGGTAATTGGTACTGCATAAAAATGTTAAAAACATTATAGTAATTTATATATTTTTTATACTTACCAATGACCCAGACGGGGATGGCCCTCCCGGGAGTTGGGAACACTTGCCTCCCCACTGCGTACATAACACTTAACATGCACTGGTTGTAAGAATGACATTTTGGCGCCAATTTCGAGACCTCCTTGACACTGCGCATGCGCAATACAGTAAAAGTATGGAGGACCTACCAGGACATCAAATTTTCCGTTTTTGATGCAAATTTTGTGGATTGGGGGGGGGGGGGGGGGGGGCAAAATTTGTGTTTGGCCCTGAATTTAATGGAGTTTGCACCAGCTAAGTCTGAGTCATTGGTAAGTATAAAAAATATATAAATTACTATAAATTTTTTAACTTTCCGGAGTTTTTTTGGAAACGCTTCAACGGAATGATTTCATTTTTGGTAAACTACTATAGAACGATGACTTACAGATCAAGTTTGAGTTTCATGCTGATTGCATTATTCTTGTGTGAGTTACGGCCCTTGGAAATATGGAAAAGCACCAAAATATCAGTTTTCCGGAGTTTTTTGGGAAACGCTTCAACGTAATGATTTCATTTTTAGCTCAACTTTGGCGAAGCCAAATTTGAGCTTTTGTCATGGCCCGTCGTCCGTCTGTCCGTACGTCAACAATTGGATACGGCTCAGGCTAGAGGCCGTATTTATGAACCGATCTTTACGAAACTTCTTGGGTACCTTTGTTATGACCGTGGGACGAGAACAAGTGTTTTTGGATGCGGTCCGAAATTCAAGATGGCTGCCAGCCGCCATTTTGTACCGATGATGCAGAAATCTGTTTTTTGTACAGAACTTCCATATGAAAGCTCTGATTTGAATAATTTTTTGTATGAATGTTTAGTACCATGGGATACATCACATATAATACGGGTTTTTTTCTCGAGCGTAAATTGTGCAAATTAGACTAATTTTGATGTTTTTTGGTGTTACTTTCAGCACTGTAAGTGCAAATGCCAATACTGCTCGGGATAGAGGCCGTATTTATGAACCGATCTTTACGAAACTTCTTGGGTACCTTTGGTATCACCGTGGGACGAGAACGAGTGTTTTGGGGTCCGGTCCGAAATTCAAGATGGCCGATGGCAGCCATTTTGTACAAAATTAGGTGCAATCAGATTTTTGCACAGAACTTCCATATGAAAGCGCTGATTTGAATAATTTTTTGTGTGAATGTTTAGTACCATGCGATACATCACATATAATACGGGTTTTTTTCTCGTGCAGAAATTATGCAAATTAGATGAACTTTGATTTTTTCAGTGCGACTTACACACAGTAAGTACACATGTCAATACGGCTCAGACTAGAGTCTGTATTTATGAACTCATCTTCACAAAATGTCTTGGGTACCTTTGTTATCACCTTGGGACGAGAACGAGTGTTTCTGGTTGCGGTCTAAAATTCAAGATGGCTGCCAGTGGCCATTTTGTACCGAAATTAGGTCTAATCCATTTTTTGTACACAACTTCTATACAGCTCAGACTAGAGGCCATATTTATGAACCAATCTTTACGAAACTTCTTGGGTACCTTTGTTATCACCGTGGGATGAGAGCGAGTGTTTTTGGGTGTGGTCCGAAATTCAAGATGGCCACCAGCAGCCATTTTGTACCAAAATTAGTGCAATCAGTCTTTTGTACAGAACTTCTGTATGAAAGTTCTGATTTGAATAAATTTTTGTATGAATGTTTAGTACATGTAACATGGAATACATTACATATTGTAAGGGGGGTTTTTTTTCGTGCAGAAATTATGCAAATTAGATGAACTTTGATTTATTCAGTGCTACTTACACAATGTGAGCACACATGTCAATACGGCTCAGGCTAGAGGCTGTATTTATGAACCGATCTTCACAAAACTTCTTGGGTACCTTTGTTATCACCTTGGGACGAGAATGAGTGTTTCTGGGTACTGTCCAAAATTCAAGATGGCTGCCAGTGGCCATTTTGTACCAAAATTAGGTCCAATCAGTTTTTTGTCACAAGTTCTATACAGCTCGTATTTATGAATTGATCTTCACAAAACTTCTTGGGTACCTTTGTTTTCACCTTGGAACAGGAACGAGTGTGTTTTGGGATGCCTTTATTATCACTGTGCTATGAGAACAAATATTTTGGGGTTCAGTCAGACCCACTCTGGGACTCAAAGTTTTCTTTTCTAGTTTAGCATCTGACTGTCACCCACCTTTACAATACTTTACCTATACATTTGTTACAGGCAACGGTCAGTATGTATGTACAGACCGTTACAATACTTTATATGTACCTTTGTTATCAGGTCATTACCTAGATGTTTGTCATTGCTGTGTCACATACTACACATGTCCATGTCTTTGTCTTGACAAGTTGAGCTACAGTGTCATTGACACTTTCATTTGTAAACTACTATAGAGCGATGACTTACAAATCAAGTTTGAATTTCATGCTGATTGCATTATTCTTGTGTGAGATAAGGCCCTTGGAAATATGGAAAAGCGCCAAAATATCAGTTTTCCGGACTTTCTGTGGAAACGCTTCAACGGAATGATTTCATTTTTGGTAACCTACTATAGAACGATGACTTACAGATCAAGTTTGAGTTTCATGCTGATTGCCTTTTTCTTGTGTGAGTTATTGCCCTTGGAAATATGGAAAAGCGCCAAAATATCAGTTTTCCGGACTTTTTCTGGAAACACTTCAACGGAATGATTTCATTTTTGGTAACCTACTATAGAACAATGACTTACGGTTCACGTTTCATTTACTCTCTGTCCATCCATCCGTCAGGCTGTCAGTCAGTCTGTCGGTCATACTTTAGTTTTCCGGACTTTTTTTGGAAACGCTTCAACGGAATGATTTCATTTTTGGTAACTTACTATAGAACGATGACTTACAGATCAAGTTTCATTTACACTCTGTCCATCCATCCATCCGTCAGTCTGTCAGTCAGTCTGTCGGTCATACTTTAGTTTTCCGGACTTTTTTTGGAAACGCTTCAACAGAATGATTTCATTTTTGGTACCCTACTAGAGAACGATTACTTACAGATCAAGTTTCATTTGTACTCTGTCCATCCGTCAGTCTGTCAGTCAGTCTGTCAGTCATACTTTAGTTTTCCGGACTTTTTTTGGAAATGCTTCAACTGAATGATTTCATTCTTGATAACCTACTATAGAACGATGACTTAGGGATCAAGTTTGAGTTTCATGCTGATTGCATTATTCTTGTGTGAGTTATGGCCCTTAGAAATATGGAAAAGTGCCAAAATATCAGTTTTCTGGACTTTTTTTGGAAATGCTTCAACGGAATTCATGCTGATCACATCTAGGTTATAACATTTGTATAATTATTAATGCTCATTAGTCCGGTAGGGGACATTGTATTGCTTCAGCGATACATGCGCTCTTGTTTTTTTTTTATTTCCTCCAATATGCATTTTGAACTATTTACAGTCACTACATGCAGAACCTTTTTTTTTCCTTTTGTCAAAAATGCTTTTTTACAGTTTTGGTTAAAGTTTGTGGTTAAAAATCCAGACAGAAATTATCACCCCCTCCCCCCTCCCCCCACCTCCCCCCCACCTCCCAATTAGGCATTTTGTTTTCTTTTCTTTCCTCGAATATGCGTTTTGAACTATTTAAGGTCACTACATGTGGAACCTTTTTTTAAACTCACGTAACCCGCCCCCTGGGGGGCCAATTAGGCACTTTTTTTTTCTTTCGTCAAAAATGCATTTTTTTACAGTTTTGGTTAAGGTTTGTGGTTAAAAACCCAGTCAAACACCACCACCCACCTCAACCCCCACCCCCATGGTTCTCAAAATGCATTCTGAAGGATTTAGACTAACCACATGTGGAAAAAAAAGGACTCCCCTAACACACCCCCACCCCACCTCCTCCTCACCCAGGGCCATTCATGCAATCTTTTTTCTTTGGTACAAAATGCATTTTTAGCCTCAGTTTTATAGTCAGAGCTATAGTCATGACTTTCGTCCGTCCATCTGTCGGTCCATCCATCTGTCTGTAAACAATTGGTTTCTGACTGATAACTCCAGTTTGGATTATTTGATTTCAACCAAAGTTGATATGTGTATTTTCCAGATAGTAATACAGGTCAGGTTTCAATATAGGTTCCACAACTCCCCCCCCCCCTCCCACACACACACACACACCCAAATGTGTCACTTAGGCAATTATTCCTAAAATGCATTTTGAAGGATTGGATGTTATCACATGCAAAAAAGAAAATTGACATTGCTTTATGTACTGCATCTTTAATCCTTTACCTAACACAAGTTGAAGCCAACAGTACAAATTATTTTTCTGAAACAGATTTTTTCATTTTTTATTTACTTCTTACCCTGGATTATTACTCCTTATTGGAACAAGCTCATCAAGTTTGTTCCATTAATAGGGCATAAGGTATGTTTTGAAGTAGAGAAATGAAAAAATAAAATTTGAATAGCAAATTTTGTATATCACGAGTGCAGATATGGCAGATTCGTTAGGTAAACTGTTAATAAACAATGGCTCAGACTATTTTGCGTCTAAGCATTGCCATTCCTGGGACAGTCGGGCTGCATGCATGACATCACTCTAGTTTCATAATCCTTTCATAAACATTGAACATTATCCTTTTCATCAAACACAACACACAGTCAAGTTAAGCTACCGTGTCATTTATACTTTCATTACTATGACACTACTGTTGTTTTGTTAGTGTTACTTCCCTTTCCTCTCCTGAAACCTCCTGTTATACTCCCAAGCTCTTTCGGCTTTTTTATTGAGAATTTCTTATTAAAATTCTTGTGAATTTAACTTGTTTTGCGGAATGGATATTCCGTTTATCCCCCGCGTTTACGTCCTGTTAATTTACTGTTCAGGACGTTTTGTATTCTTGCATCTTCTACCAGATGCATAGTTTTTTCTTCCTATGAAGGTCTAGCTTTGCATCAAGTGGTTGTTGATTGGTTACTGACTGGGGGCCTCTGTTGTGCCCATTTGTTTGGTTAGTTTCTGGTTTTTCCTCTTGACGTTGTCTGTTCAACAGCATTTTGGATACATATTAACTCAGTGTTTAGTTAAAAACAGTTATTGTTTTTTCGATTAGGATACATATTATATCCTATTCTGGTAGTTTAGGTTCAATTATGTAGTGCTTGTCCACACTTAGGCTCTACCTGGATGCCCTTGGGCTCATGAGGTTCCCTTGGGATACTTGGTGAAAGCCAAAACAGCCAGACAGGCAAACAGCGCAGGATGTCTAACACTGTCAGGCAGACAGGAAGATCGGCTGATCGGTGTGCGAGTGGGTAGTATGGCTGGAAGGGCAGACAAGAGGTGCATGTAGGATGCCATGTAGGTTAGTAGGCAAACAAGGAATGGCTGTAGTTGAGCAGTAGGTGCTTAATTAGGTAGCAATGTCGGAAAGAAGGCGGGGAGACCAGGTCAGGTCAGTGTTTTAAGACACATGTATACATCTATTGCCATCTACAGTTAAAACTAGAAGTCCTGTCACGTCTAGTGCAGAAAACGCTCGTTAGCTAATGCGCTATCTAGTGCAGAACAGTCAAGTAAACCTCGTTAAATATGCGATAACTTCTGCGCTGTGTAACGCAGAACGTAGTGCGCTATTCCCAAGGTCATTAACATCGATCTCTGACACATATCATTAGGAAAAGAAATGTGTCAAGCCCAAGGGTTTAATATTCTATTGCGGTTGCCAGTATTTGAGAGAAATTTAAAAATGCCATACTGTGAATTTTAAAAGGCCAAATTTAACTGACCACATATGGAAGAGTAGGAATGTAGGTCCCAGAAAAAGTGTTCTGAAGGGTAGGCCCGCCCTTATCAATCATAAATTGTTAACACAGCATGCCCATCGATTTGAACCATGCAGTGGTGGAAACTTGTGTTGGCAGGGTGTGTGTGTGTGTGTGTGGGGGGGGGGGGGGGATTTATCCAGATATAAAATCCCGCCCCCCCCCCCCCCATCACATGAACTCACACAAAATAATTACGCAGCGATGTTTTTAATCTAACTCATAATGTTAACCTTGTTTTACCTTCAATGATCGAAGGTGCACGTGGCATTGGCCACCAGCAAAATTTGAGAATACTATTTTTTTTACCGTTCACTTAAAAAAAAAGAAGCTAGCGTGGGGATGAGGAGTTGTGGTGTGTGAGGAATTGGCAGGTTGCTGCTCATGCTTCCCTCTGTGTGGGGATAAGGGTACATGAGGATTTGAGGGTTCTGCCCCGGAAAGGGAGGGTGCAGGGGGGGGGGGGGGGACATCTTTTTTCTTTTTGTTGATTTTCAAAGTTCTCGACGAATAATTAATTTCTTTTTGAGCTTTCACCCAAATGCATATTTTTTTTTACAGAACATCAACTATCTCTTGAAATTGAAACTTTCTTTATAAATATCTGAGCATTCCGATTTCTTAATTCGCTCGCAACACTTTCGATACACTATCAGTTCGGGAGGCTGTGGAGAGCGTTCTTTGTTTCCAACCATGCTTGTTTTCTCATAGTTTCTCCATAAGAACGGCTGCGATTCATACATACTAGGCTAAAAATTCTCGAAAATAAAAATGCCATTACTTCTACCTTCTCAAGGTTTAGCAGTCTTGAATCAACCTGCATGATTTTCTCATCAATCTTCGAAAACAAAAATCACGCAATACGCGTTTTTAAATACTTCTTGTATTGTCGCGAAATGAATTGATAATGAGAAGTGGGGGGGGGGGGGGGGGGGGGGGTGGGAGGGGAGCAGATAAATGAACATCATTTCGTCCTCTGAGTATCTACATTCTAATATTTAATTGCCACCTCATGTCAGTAGGACGTGCAACTTAATTACTGTTGATTGCCTGTTTCAAGTACTGAATATCGATCAGCCGTCGCGCGTTACAATTCTGCAGAAATCGCAATACACTACCGTGCATCAGATGTGATTCTCTGATGATTTGCTGTGCTAACCTAACGCGCTATTATTTCAAATTTGTGCAGAATATGGGACAGCACTTCTAGTTTTAACTGTAATAGTAGTGATAGTAGTTTGTTTTAACTGGTACTAGTAGAGTGCTGAATTATTTTTGGGCTATCAGGATATGTTATTACTTTGCCTTGTTGCAATTTATGGGAGAGTGCCTATTGGCACTCTCCCATAAATCGCAACAAGACAAATTAAATAAGACTATATAATTTCACTCTTAGCATAATTAGAAGCACATTAAAAGAGAATAATGTTTAGCGGGGGAGGAATTCGTCACATACAGGTGAATTGTGCACTTGGTGATACCTTCTTGAAATTTGGCACACTGTTAGTGTAGGCTATGAGGTTCTCAAAAACGATCGGCTACAAGTTGACACCGACCGGTGGCGACCAGTAGCGGCACAATCCAAAATGGCCGCCAGCGGCTGAAGGGAACCTCCTTTTCGACGGTCTACCGACTATACATCCGATTGTAAGGGCGCGAAAGTGAACTCTGATCCTCGCACGTGTTGGAAACAGACGTGGGAGATGATGTAGAATAAAACGAGATTCTCTATACGGACGCATCAATTTCTTGGAACTTGAAAAGAGCGTTGTTTCTCCGGGATCAGCGTCATTCAGGCAAACCTGAATGACGCTGATCCCGGAGAAACAACGCTCTTTATGAAGCAGTCTCTTTGCCATACAATCTCTTGTTTGGCGTAATTCCGCAAGCAATTCTGATTTGTCTGTCGAAATTAATTCGAGAACGCGATTGTTCACAAAAATCATTCACAGAATGAGTGAGAATCCTCTTCGTGTACGGACTAGTACTGACTGGGAACGTTGTTGCTTTTGCCAGCAAGACAGTTCCAAGAAATTGATGCGTCCGTATAGAGAATCTCGTTTTCATGACGCCTATAAAGCTATTGAGGAAGACATAACGCGCTTCCTAGATAATGGCGTTGAGCTTCCATATAATTTGACCATTGATTGTTTGATGAGAGAGAGTGATGAGTGTATGTCGATGTCACTGTTGACGAATAAGGCAATATATCATAAGACATGCCGTGACAGTATTCGGACTCACATCGTACAGCGCGTGCTACACAAGCGAGAGCGAAATGAGGCAGTGGCATCCTGCTCCACGCTGAGTCCTAAAAGAACACGGACAAGTTTTGAATCTGGCTGTGACAGGAAACTGCCCCAGTGTGTTTATTGTCACAAACGCGAAGGTGACAGCAGTGAGCCTATTTGCAGATCAATGTCTGATAACAATAAACTCAAAATTATGGCAAAGGAAGCCGAGAACTGGGTTGTTTTTTCTCGGGTCAATGCAGCATTTGATTCCGCTGCTAGTGATCTTTACTATCACAAAACCTGTTATTGTAAGCTTGCCAATGAAGCACGAGCGGCTAAATCTAAAAAGTCGAAGAACGCCGAACATTCCGCGTCAGGCCTGCCCTATGACCCTCTCGTTATGGCAGAGCTCATAACATTTGTTGAACACAACGATTCCGCGATGAAGCTTGTCGATCTCAAGAATCTGTACAGTCGGAGGTTGAAGCAAGTCGGTTCTGATTGGCTTAGTGAAGAAATACATTCCACTCGATTCAAAGAACATTTGTTGCAGAAATTGGGCGATGGCTGGGACGCCTTCACACAGGGTAGAGATGTGTTTATTTCAAGTAGGTTTCGAGTTGGCTCCTTGTTGTCCGAATCTTTAACTCGTATAGTGTCTGAGGAAGAGGCAAAAAAGATAGTTGATGTGGGTCTTCTTCTGCGTAAACACATACTCATATCTCAAGCTCCTTTCACGGGATCATTTTCATCTTATTGCTTGAGCGAGCCTGTACCCAACTCACTCCTGACTCTTCTTAGAGTTCTACTTGAGGGCACATGTAGTATACAGAACTTAGGCGATGATGAGACTGTTAATGCCAAGACTCGAGTGGCTTGTACTATTTCACAGATGTTGATCAGCAATTCAGCGAAACGCTCCGAACATGCACAAAATGTTCACCAGAGACGTGACAGAGAAACTCCAATGCCTCTTTATGTGGGTTTGAAGTTGCATGCCCATGATCGTATGAAAAATCTTATCAGAGATTTTCATCAAATGGGACTCTCTGTCTCTTATGATCGCGTAATGGATGTTCGCAGGAGTTTCGCGAGAGCTGTTTCACTGCGGTTCAAGAACGAAGGTGTTGTAGTCCCAGCTAACTGCAAACGTAATGTTTTCTCGATAGGAACCACTGATAACATTGATGTATCTGGTAGATCTGATATGCATGGTACGTCCATCACACTCATTGGTCAACTGAGCAGGGACAATGTGGGTACTGATCCCCCACCACTGAGTTTAGATGTTCCAGAAGACACACAAATTGAACTCCCAGACGACTATGCATTTGTTCCTTTCGTTGAAGACTTTGGTGGGGACATCAGGCTTGAATCTCCAGATGAATGTAATGTACGGCCCAATGAATATGCAGATTTGAACGTGGGAGAGAATGACTGGTTGTCTCATGTGTCACAGATCAGCAATAAAGGGAAGGTTGATGGCAGCTGGCAGCTTGATGAAGTCCCTGTGACCTTTTCAGGCTTCTTTTCAAAACATGAAGATCAAGACAATGTCAAACCTCGTGCAGTTATTGGGGTATTCCCTGTTTTCAGTGAGCAGAAAGCGGACTCACTCAGTATGCAGAAGCATGCTATGTATGTGGTCAGGGAAGCTACTGCTTTCGTAAACCCCGGCCAGATACCTGTCATTGAAGGTGACTGTCCGTTGTATGCCAGGCAGAAAAAATGTCAATGGCTGTTCCCAGAGGAGATAGGTGAGGATCGAATGGTGTGTATGATTGGATTCCTGCATCTTGAAATGTGCACCCAAGAAGCTGGTGGTAAGCTTATGGGTGGTTCTGGTTGGGAGCGAATGTTTCACCTCGCAAAGATATTCACACCCGGTGTAGCATCATCCCTACTTGGTGGGAAACATGTCAAGAGGACGCGACAGGCATATCTTCTCACTCTAGTTTGGCTTGAGATCCTCAGAAAGAATGCTTATGAGATTTACTGTCAGCAGACTGGGCCCCATGAGTCATTTGAAATGTGGGAACAGAGGATTCTTTCACAATCTCCAACTGCGCGCTATTGGGGTGAAATCGTTCGGAACTTTCTCTTGACAAGCTGTCAATTCGTTCGGAACCAACGAATCGGTAACTGGCCTGGTACACTGTGTTCTATCGATGAGTTGTGCAGTTACTTTTTTGCCCTAGGACATACAAATTATTGTCGGTGGGTCCCCGTATTTCTGAGAGACATGTCTCAGCTACCCAGGCGGCATCCTTCAATCCACAACAAATTCATGGAAGGCCATTTTGTGGTCCAGCGTAGTGAGAGGAAGTTCAGTATGATGGGTTTAGATCAGAGCCAAGAACATAGTATCCAACTACTCAAAGAAGACAGTGGTCCAAAAGGTCTCTATGGCCAGGCTGAAGAGAAAGTCGTTATTGAGCTTTCAAGGTCAGAAGTTCTGCGTGTTATAGATGAGTATGAATATGCAAGTTTCCACACAACATCATCAGATAACACGGAACACCCGGAAAGTTCGGTATCAGAGCAGAAAAAATTTCTGAATCAATTGAAATCTCTCCTCGATCTGGTGAATCAGGGACTCATTATCAACCCTTATGATGAAACTAGTGGTCAGCTGGTGACATTAGATACTGGTGAATATATGGACCCCGAAGTTAGTAAGAGTTTACGGTCATTACCCGAAAGGGGCAAGCATTTATATTCCACTTTCTTGAAGGAAAGGCTTGTGGAATGCACCGTACCCCTGAATGATGTTATTCCCAAGGCAAATATATATACCTTCCTTAACCCACCCCCAGCCAACCTGGACAAAGGCCGAGACAAACTCATGTCAAGTAAAGCAACTGCCGCAATAGTTACCCAGATGTTCGTTTCACTGCAAGCCCGGCCTGATTCAAACATGGATGAGTTTTTCATGCACGAGAATGCACGTGATCCGCCAGCATTATCCGATAGAGGTAAGCTACGGAGTGGGACAAAATCTCAAATTCTCAATTGTTTACCAGCTATTCCTGCACAAGGGAAGAATTCAGCAGCTAGACAAGCTTCAGTTGTCATCTTGGATATGCCTGCTGTAGTCCATGTAATCAAACCACAGAAAGCGGATCTGTTTGGAGAATATGCTCGATTGCAATTATTGCCATACATCGAATCTCTGATTAACACGAACACCACAAGGGTTGATGCGATCTATGACTGTTACCCCGAAGGCAGTTTGAAGAATCAGACGCGAGCAAAACGCCTCGGTGAGACAGCAGTTAGGTTGATACGGGTGTCCGAGAACGTCCCTTTACCTAAAGGGAAGAATTGGCAGGCATTCTTGAAAGTTAGTGAGAATAAAGACGAATTTTTCAAGTTCCTGTCTGCTGAACTGCTGAAATTAACATCAACATCCGAGTACCAGTTGTTAACGACATCAGGAGAATATGTACTATGCAATAAGGATGTTAGCTTATGTGACATATCTCCATCGAACCACGAGGAAGCAGACACGCGCATGATGCTTCATCTCAACCATGCAGTCTCACAAGGTCACAAAATAGCTTTTCTTCGCACGGTTGATTCTGATGTCGTCATTCTGTCTTTGCACCATTTCGCAACATTCCGTGACCTTGGACTCAGTGAGCTGTGGATTGGGTTTGGAATTGGAAAGGCATATAAAGATATGCCAATTCATGAGATAGCTTCACAACTTGGACCTGATTACTGTAAGGCCCTGACTTTCTTCCACGCCTTCACAGGTTGTGATGTAACATCCAGCATGCTCGGCATTGGGAAGAAGACAGGATGGAATGCATGGATGAATTTTCCCGCATCAACTGAAATGATGATAGAATTGACTGAGAATCCGCAAGTCTTTTCAGAGGATTCCCCTCATATGCAGCATATCGAAAAACTCACCATACAGATGTACAGTAACAGTTGTGTCAGTACACGTGTCAATGATGCGAGACGGCATATGTTCACACATGGCCTTAAGTCTATGGAAAACATCCCGCCCACCAAAGCAGCTCTGTATCAACATGTAAAAAGGGTAATTCTTGTGTCATCTTTCATTTGGCATCGTGCTCTGCAGAAACACTTATGTGTGCCAGACCCATCACAGTACGGATGGGAGTGGAATCCACGTCTCAATATTCTGGTCCCATTTTGGACTCACCTAGGAGACGCAAGTGCTGCATGTGCACTGATGCTCCACTGTAGTTGTGCCAAGGCCTGCAAGGGCAATTGCAAATGCTTGAAAGCTGGATTAAGGTGCACACCTTTGTGTAAGTGTGAAGGTGGCTGTTGTAACAATATTGAGTAGTATACTGTCATGTTAGGACCAGTCATCTCCTATTCTGGTATTTTTTTTTCCATTTTCGGCCAGTTAACACATGTCATGTTTCTAGTTGAGTTGATTTTGCTAACAAATGTTCATCCCATGTGGCTTGCTACATTGTCCGGGGTATAGGAATACAGTTTTAGATTTCGGAAAATAGTCTGTTATTTACTGCACAAGACGGTGTTAATTCATGCATAGCATGATACAATATCCCCAACTATTTTGCCTCTGTACAACAGTTGATACCTTCGTTCACCCGTGTGTTCATCTATGGTATCCTTGTCTTTCTCTGGCCATAGGCCACATGTGACTAGTCAGTTCCTACTCCATAGCAAATCAACTTGGAAATCCTTCATCTTGTAGCGCACTCATGTCTCAATGAATCCATACCTGAGTTGATCTAATAAATCTAACGTAAGGTATCAAATTGCCATACCGGATCATATTTCGATAAGTTATTCGCTAAAACATTTCGACCACTCATCGACATCAAAGGTCATGTTTTGGCTCCCAGTGGTGGCTATATCTCTATATCCCTGGTAAAGTAGCATACCATGAGGGATGGGCATTAAGTGTCGGCAACATTAATCCTGACTTGGAACACACCACATCTTAACTGGCCGAAAATGAAGAATACTACTTGTAGCCAAAAAATATTCCTGTACCTCGAATGACTGCAAACATACACTCACCCCTTCTAGTCCCATTTTGCCAATGTTCTATACTGGCAAGATAACATTGTATAATTAACAACGGGAACTAATGCATCCCGAGTTCATTCCAGCACTGCCCTTGCTGGCAGACGTGTCGCTATGGTGTTGAGATTGAACCAGAACTCCTCTAGAAATTTGATAGTTTTATTTTCTTAGAAAATAAATCTATCGAAAATGCCGGAAGTTGAGAATAGACTGTCACTTTAATTGGATTATCAAATGTCCAAGTATCCCCACTGCTGCATACTATCGAGTACCCTTGTTCATGTGTTGACAGGAATCTCTCATACCATGTTCATTTGACCATTGCATTCCCGAGAAACATTCAACACTAATTTATCTACGGACGGACGATCATACTGACAGTCAGACACACAGACGCACACATCGACGGAAATTCTGATCCCATTATCCATTAATCTTCCCCCCAACTTGTTCCAAGGGCTTCACTCCATCATTCACATCAATTACAGCACATGTATGGTGTTAGGTTTGGAGCTTCAGTTGTGCGATCGGCGAAAATAGCTTTTTTTCGATCCGCTTGGCGGCCATTTTGGATTTCGCTGCTAGTGGTGGCTAGAGGATGGTGCCAACTTGTAGCCGATCGATTTTGAAATCTCTGATGCCTACCCTTACATCATGCCAAATTTCAGGAAGGTATCACCAAGTGCACAATTCTAGCGAATTCCTCCCCCGCTATGTTCCAGTAAGTTGCTGTATGTATGAATGCCCAAGTGAAGCCAAATTTGGACCTTCAGCACTCTACCGGAACACCAACACTGTTATAAGGAGACAGGTTATCACCAATGACTAGTCGAAGTCGACTTGACTTTTGGGTATTGACTAGTCGACTTTGGAATTCACTAGTCGTTTGAGCACTACTCAGCGTAAGTCCAGGAAGTCTGTCTCGGATTTATATGTACATGCTTGTTGTCTGCCTGTAGTCTCTGCACTCCTTCAATACTTGTACTATGTGATGTGAACGTTAGAAACAGGTGTCGACCTGTGTGGTTGGCGGTGAAGTTCCCATGTCGGAACTTTCACTGCAGGCTAATGCTAGTCTTTCAGTCTCTTTTTCAGAGGAACAAGAACATGGTGATGGTACTTTGACACCTGTCTGTTATGTGCTGCAGTCGTCGCACTATGATGAGCCCCAGTCTGATGAGTAAACAGAACTAGCTGCCAAGGTGCTCAATTATTAGCAGGGGATTGAGGTCTCTAGTTTCCCTATTGTTGGAGCCGGGTAAGTCTGTTGCAGTCGAGAAGTGTAGACGTGGGTAGAGCGAGCACCTCAAAAACAAAAGCTCACCCAGCGACGATGACAAAAGGAGAAGAAGCCTGAAAGTTTCTCAATGGGAAACTCGGCGAAATCTGGGGTCAGATCCTCAGTTGGAGAACATTCTCCGTCCCGTCAGCAGTTGGGGTCAACTGTTTGCATTCTGAGAAACTTCTTTAAATCAGAGTCCCTGTCCTCGATTGTGGTTTGGGATGCTCATTCCGCACTTCACCCGGGACTGGCTGCTGTTGTGGCTCCTCTTCTATGGAAAAGCACGCTAAAGGGTGGAAGCCTGCAAGTTTCTCAACGAATGCTTGGCGAGATCTGGAGTCAGGTCGCGTGTTGGAGAACCCTCTCCTTTCCGTCAGCAGTCGGAGTCGACTGTTTCCGCTTCGAGAAACTTTAGTGAGTTGGGGCATCCGTTCACGCTTGCGGTCCGGGATGCTCCTTCCACACTGCAGCCCGGGTCAGTTGCATCTGTGGCTTCTTCCTCTGTTTCATCGACGAAGCACGTTAGACCACAGACTAGCTGTCAAACTTTGGATGTTCAAGTTGTTCCACGGAGGCGTTCCCAGTCTTCACCACTGAAGTCGGATTAACCTGCAGCTAGTGGTTGGAGGCATATACATACAGGACATGCGTTGAAAGATCTGGGGTCCGATCTGCATCCTGCGAGCAGCATATGGTGACAGCTGTCTTGTTTGGAATATGGCTGTTAGAAGGAAAAAGATCAGAGGCATTTAACTCTATTGTTGATGCCATAGAAGCCCTATGTAATTTTAGAACAGTCTTTTCTTATACATTAGCGGCTAACGTCTTAAGTCTCCATTTAGTGAGCTTTCCAAGGCCACAGGGTAACACACAGATATCTCTTCACGGATATAAGACTTTTAGGCTGCGTTAGCTACTCAGAGACCGCTATCTTTTTGGAATAAGGCCGTTAGAAGGAAAAAGTACTTTTTTCCTTCTCAGTGTTGTATTCTTAGGCGTCACAGGCATTTAGTCCTATTGTTGTCGCGTTAGTAGTCTTATGAGGAATTAAGAGCAGTCTGTTTGTATAACATTAGTGTCTAACGCCATAGTAGCCTTATGTAATTTAGAGTGGTCTTTTCTTATACACATGTACATTAGCGGCTAACGTCGTAAGTTTCCATTTAGTGAGCCACAGGTGACACAGATATCTGCCTTCTAAGCTGCATTAGTTAAGCTGAGACTGCTGTCTCCTTTTGAATTAGGGCCGTAAGAAGGAAAGAGTATGTTGTTTCCTTCTCGGTGTTGTATTATCAGGTGTATGAGGCTTTTAGTCCTTTTGTTGATGCCATATTAGTATTAAGAGCGGCCTTTTTTCCTTAGCTTCCTTGTAAGTCTCCATTTAGTGAGCTTTCAGAGGTCGCAAGTTACACCGAGCTATCTGTCTTCATAGAGATGAAGACTTCTAAGCTAGTTACAGTTAAAACTAGAAGTCCTGTCATGAAATGCGCACAAATAGCACGTTGATATGCGCGTTAATGTGCGTGTTATTGCCCAAGTAAAGCTATCAAATTCTGTACATATGGCCCGTGCACAAGCAATGTTTCAGCCAATGGACCTCCGGGTAACCCGGAGGTCCATTGGCAGAAACATTGCATGTGTTTGCTATGAGTAACCAGGAGAACCTGCCGTGCTTTGGATGCCATTCGATATGGCAATTGCACGCAATTCCAACACGCAATTAAGCCTAAATAAGCGCACTATTCGTGACAGGACTTCTAGTTTTAACTGTAGCTAAGCTGAGACTGCTGCTGTCTCTTTGGAATTAGGTCCGTTGGAAGGAAAGAGTATGTTGTTTCCTTCTAGGTGTTATATTCTTAGGAGTCTGAGGCTTTTAGTCCTTTTGTTGACGCCATATTAGCTTTAAGAGCAGCCATTTTTCCTTAACTTGAGTGACTAACGTAAGTCTCTGATTAGTGAGCTTTCAAAGGTCACAAGTTACACCGAAATATCTGTCTTCACTGAGATGAAGACTTCTAAGCTGCGTTAGCTAGGCTGAGACTGCTGTCTTTTGGGAATAGGACCGCTAGAAGGAAAAAGTATGTTTTTTTCCTTCTCGGTGTTGTATTCTTAGGTGTCACAGACATTAGTCTTATTGTTGACAACAGAGTAACCTAGCTAGAATTACATGTATGAGCGGTGTTTTATTTAGAATATCAGCAGGAGCATACATGTAGCTTCGGGAATGTTGCGTCAGGTTTCCTTTTTCCTATAGTTGAAAAAAAGAATTTTTCGCAGTTCCAAGCTCCAGTATTACTGGACCGACCATCTTATCTAGCGATCAAGTAATGCGGGTGGTGGGGGGGGGGGGGGGGGTTATTTGATTTTACGCCCCCCCCCCCCCCCCCCCCCAATATGTTAGAGGCGATTATAGGGAAGGATGTAGTTCTCTTTCGGTAGCCTCGTATACACTCAATTATATTCAAGTCTTTCTTTGCTTTCCGATTGGCAGGTGGTTTTTGTTCTAACGGTGACTTCAGGGGCACATCCACTCTTTAGTTGGTTTGCTTCCTGCGGTTATTCATTCATAATTTGTAACTGTTTTTGGATTCTGAATTCTTTCATGAATACATTCACTTGATATTGCTAGCCTTTGTGTAACCTATGCGGCAGGCATGTCAGCTTATCTGGGCGTTATTCTCCAAATATGGCAATTAGTCCACTCTTGAGAAATTTTGTTCAGAGTCGTCTGCTTTTGTTACAATGTACATGTATGAGTCTGTTCCGCATGTTATAAAATGGCATTAACGTCATTTTATTCCTTCAGTTCCTGGTTATATTTTGTATCACTCGGGTTATGCCGATGATACAGACTGTATTCAGGCGAGGGTACATGCAGGATTCTGTTGGTTGCGTGCTTAATATGTATTAATCATTAGGCAGACGTATTTCTTGAATAGATTCTCTCAAATTCTTGCTCAGTGTCAGCTTATGAGAATTTGGGGCTATTTGGATCAGTAATGGATATTCATGCAGGCCATATATGCATACGTTTTCTATTTTTGTCTTCATGATTCAGAGTTGTATATTCATTCTCCGAACAGTCATTGGTTTTAATGGACCTAGGGAACAATGATTTTTGGGGGAATGGTCCTTGACAAGTTTTTTAATCATATCCCATTCCAGGTTCTGAATCCAGTCTTCATCCGGAAGCAGTATACAAAGGGGAATCCTATTGGATATGAATGCCTAAATACATCCCATTGAGCACAGTGTTAACCTTTCACTCTCTGAACAACACACCAAGTTGTTTTGAAAAAAAAATACCTATACATCTACAAAGTAAAAGTACATAATCTCTTGAAAAAATTAAACTAGAAAAAAATATATGTTGCCACATGAAATTTCAGTTTAAATTTAGAATTTTCACAACTACCGTATGGTCTTGCACTGAATGACCTTCACACTTTTTCCCCCATGCCTCATGTTTTTGAGAGATTCTCACACATTCCGGCACCAAATTACAAACAAACTTATTAATCCTTTCTAAAGTGGAAAAATCAAAATTTTAATTAATGGTTTCAAAGTCAAAATATATTTAACCAATCAGCTGATCAGCCCTATTTAATCCTACTCACAACTTTGGGTGTCAAATGCTCCAAGTCACATGTTCACTTATTTAGGGGTTCATAACCTATTCTCTCATTCTCGTAGATTGAACGGTTACAATTTGGAAGTTCATTATTGGGATTTACTTGTACACCGGAACGTGGTCGCCTGTTGGCTGGCTCAGAAGCGTATGAGTTCTCTCAGATAACTTTCCAATGGGATTTGATTGGTCAAATTTAAAGTTGTACATATTAATATCGCCGGTTCTCATCCTATCTCTGTATTCCGGATGCGGCATGCATTTTAGAAGCTTTCAATTTTAGTATCTGAGAGCCTTTTGGGCGATTATATATACTTCAATCCGCCTTCTATTGCTCAGTGAAGATTCCTATTTTAGGTTTCTTTTCTGATATTATTCAGTACCGCTTTATCACAGATTCCAGGCCGCTTTCCTCTTTGTTTTGAAAGCTAATTTCCTTCAAAAAAGAGGGTGGGGGGGGGGGGATTTCTCCTTACCTCTTTTTGCCTTATAGTAAGTGTGTAACTATAGGTGAAACTGTTATTGTCTGTAGATTATACTGATCTTTATGTACAGCGCATTGCATTGTATACAGCGTGTGTTTGTGAGAATTAGTCTCCAACTCTTGGACATCCCTTTCATAATTTTAAGTGTCTTATTCTGGACTAGCCTTAAAATTGGGAGGGGGGGGGGGGTGCTCGTTACACCCAATTAGCATAATCATTTATGCTAAGTAATAAGGATTCACTTGGATATTGCTCCTTTATTTTGGTGGTATATCCTTCTGTATTGTTGTACAGAGAGGGATATATTAGGGACCTGCGAACCGTTCGAGATTCGGCTTGACTCGAAACCATCGCCGAGATTCGATTCGACTCGATACCTCACCGTCCGATTCGTATTTTTCGAACCGACCTCTGTTCAAACGGCGAATTATATGTGCACTCGCTTGCATCAAGAACACGCCGTCATACGCTAACGATAGTGTAATAAATCGCTCTCTGAACGTATTAGCTCTCCAATTTTGTTGATTATTAAACCCCCGGGCTACCGTACGATCTCTGAGGGTCAGGGAAGATTCGTCCCCGGAAATATTCGTCCCCGGGTTTTTGAGAATATTCGTCCCCGGGAATATTCGTCCCCTGTAGGGGACGAATGTTCCCACCTGAAGGGGACGAATATTCCCACTGAGCGGGGACAAATATTCCCGGGGACGAATATTCTCGGGGACGAATCTTCCCGATCCCATCTCTGAAGGACGACGTCACGCCACTCCAGTATAAACATAAAGTTACAATGGCGGAGATAAAGCAGTACTTTGATATTTTCCGACATGCCTTGTTTGCTTTTATAATAATGGTATTTGGTGCTGATGAGGCTGAGCACGAGCCACGACCACCAAGTGGGTAGAATAAAACTGCGAGTCTATGAGTTCAGAATCAATTGGTCTGGAATCGAGTATTCTCGCAGTGCAAGAATACTCGATTCCAGACCAATTGATTCTGAACTCATCCAGCATGCAGAGTACCGGTATTGCAGACTATGGAAGCATGAATGTCGCCGTCGCGCCGGTTTCAAGATTCGAGATTCGACTCGACTCGATACCAGAGGGATGATTCGGCTCGAGATTCGGCTCGAAGTTTTATCCCCGGCTCGCAGGTCCCTAGGATATATGTACATGTAATTCCTCATATTTTAATTTCCTACATGTATTCTCCTTTGGGAGTTCTCCTGCAGGCTTAGGAACAGAAATTTAGTCTGCTATTCCTTTTAGTCCTAGGCCCTCCAGCTTTTTTACTATTCAGTTAAGTCTGGGCCATTGGTTCTAGTATAAAAATATGATAAGGCCTAAAAAAATAAAATATATGTTTCTCAGGCCCCCCCGCATGGTCCTTTTGGCCGCTGCATGCTCTCTTTTTATAACCAATTTAAACTTAAAAAAAATAAAAATTAAATGGTTTATGTCTGATATTTTACCCAAGTTAAAAAATTTGAGGAATTTGTCCCTTGAGTGCAAGAAGGCTTTGCAATGCTTTAGTATTTGCAAAGCCTTCTTGCACTCAAGGGATGAAATACACCACCACCCGTGCTATTCTGTAGATTATGAGACCTAAAACTTGAACCAAGAACATGAACTATTGATGGCAAAGAAGTAATTACTGAAATAAAAAATAAAATAAAAAACGCTCGCCCGCATGCAATTTTACAAATAATGGCCTGAGAAACAGAAGATCTACTTTGTGGGGCCTAAATTTAAAGTAATTTGTATATTTTTTATATTTACCAATGGCCCAGATGGGGATGGCCCTCCCATGAGTGGGCACTCATACCTCCTCGCTGAGTTATAACATTAGTAGGCACAACTAGGAAGAATAATGCTTGGCGTCAATTCCGGTCTCTTCTTGGGTGCTGCGCATGCACAGTACTAAAAGTATGGAGGGCCAGATAGGACTTTCAAATTTCGGTTTTGTATGCAAATTTTGGGGAGAGTGGCTGGGTTCAAAATTTGTGTTTGATATTATTGAGGTTGCACCAGCTAGTCTGGGCCATTGGTTGACCCCACCACCATCTCAGATTATATTTTAATTTCTTTGATTCTGTTATGATGTCACAAAATTTTAATTCACTGGTGTACATTGTACATGTGTTGCAGCGAGATCACAATTGGATTAATTATTTTTTACTTTTCTTTTTTTTCAGTTAGTTTGAAATTTTCATTTTTAGGGTTAAAGTAGAACACAGGAAAAATGTCTACAATTCAGAAAATGACAATTCAGGGGATTCGAAGTTTTGGTCCAGATGATAAGGACAAGCAACTAATACAATTCTTCACTCCATTAACCTTAATTCTAGGACCAAACGGAACAGGAAAAACAGTAAGTTTTAATTTAAGGTATTCACAGTTCATACTTTTTGATTTCCTTTATAAGTATAGGTTATTATCACTTTGTGGATTTCCGAGATGGTGTATTGAAGTCGAGACCTTGTCTCTGCACATATTTGTACGAGTCTGTTAGGCCGAATCGATATACATGTATGATCTAGAGGGTAAGTCAAGTAATGGTGATAATAACCATTTTATCCTACCATTTTCCTCTCTTTCTTGTAGTGTTGGGAGGTTATGAAATTTTTCCACAGAGTCGGTGTCTACTCGTTTTTTTTAAAAAAAAGAATTTACTCCGGTTTCGTTTTTTTTCGAGAAAAATATTCAAGTATTAAACACTATAAACAGTTGAGTTTTTTCCCAAATATTAGTTTTAATAAAAGTTTAAAGTGCAAGTACCTTCGCCTCTCTCTAAATTATGTTATTATATATAGCGCAGCACATGTACAGTGAACCATTAATCCAGGAGACAATGAAGATTGGTTTCAGAGCCCTGGATATACAGTTGAATAGCATTTGCAGCCCCCCACCCACACCAAGACCAGAGGAAAATGCTCTGGTAGCAATGCACACCTTGGGTTAAAAAATGGTGAAGGTGTAATGTTGTGAAATGTCAGGCCAAAGAAAAAAAATCCCTTTGTTTGCGGTAACCCAACCGACCCTAAACAATTATGCCAACTCAACAAATGTTACAGTAAAACCTGTCTTGAGAGACCACATCTGTCAGGCACTGATTGGTTTTACTCTGTAATGGACCTGCTATGGGAGACCACCTGTCTTGAGAGACCACTGCGACCTGGTACCAACTTGTATTTTTATGCCATAATGGACCTGTCTTGAGAGACCGCCTCTTTGAAGACTGAAACCATGACAAAAACTTTTTACCTGTTCTGGAATTGGAAAATCCATTGTGGTTATACTAACATAATTAAAAGTATTAAAAGCTCGTAATTGGGTTTCAATTGCTATTCAGTTACATAACTCATTAAAGATTGAGATGTTTTTATAAGACCTCTGTGAAAAGATTAGGATTATTGCTGAATAAACAATTTCATACATGTACATACCTGAAATGTGACAGATACATGTCGTGTACGCTGCCCATATGAACACAGAAATTGAGACCCCACTAATTACACTACGAGGTGGGGTCTCAAAACCCCACCATGTGACTTCAATTTGTCTGTAATTAACTTGTGTTTTTTGCAAGTGCGGTAATCAGGTTTATTCTTCCACCAAAAATAGTTTCAGTTCATTGTTGTTTAGTGATTGTTAGGTATTGCACTTAAGTATAAATTGAATACGTATGCTCCATAAATGTTTTTTGAAAATAAAAAGCATTATTATGGCAGAAAAAACGATCAAAATATGGAGTTTGAATCGTGTTTTTAATCTCGCATGAATATGTCAAAATGTGTGATGGGAATTTCGGCTGACGTCGGTTTATCTTTTGATCTCTCAGTCACTGGCTCTTAATTAGATCAAATTTTTTCACAGTCAGTGAAAAATTACTTTTACTTTTACTTGAAATATTAAAAAAGTAGTTCAATATTTGAAAAAGTTATTAAAAGCTATTGCGATTCCGAATGTTGTTCATCAAAATCGATTCAGAACTCGAGGAATTACGAAAAAATAAATATTATACCGCACTGAAATCATGGATGTGAAAAAATTATAACTTGACCAGCACAATATCTGGACATTTCCCCGACGGTCTTTTACCTAACTGTAGCTATTGACGGAGAAGAATCATGTTACCGGTACTGTATTTTGAATAAATTGTGGTTTGGGGAGGAAGGGAACCCGATTCACGATTTTAAAAGTTAAGTTCAGAGTGGAATGTTAAAATGTACATGTTGAGAGTGGAATTAACATAAATAAACTACATTAACGAAAAAGGAATGCTTGTGGTGGCCCTGGGACGTTTCAGCCCAAGACGCTTCGGAATCCATATATTGAAGCATCTGCATGCAGTAGCAAGGAAAACTGGCCAAGATGTGAGGGAGGGGGGCAGATGGGCAAGCAATCAGTGATATAGGCCTATTTGTGCGTGTGGGTTTATGGGAGTGTGGTGTACAATTGCTTCGTTTCAGGGATGGGAAGGGAGGGGGAGGGTGACTATTTACTTCACCATTTAGGAGTGGTATGGATGACTGAATCTTACACTTCCAAGACACGGAAATTTTTGATGTGCTGGCTGCATGCAAAAATCAGGGGTGGTGCCAGAAAATCTCCGATAGAGGAACTAAAATCTCCTGTCTGAAAGACCTATTTTAATTGTTGGGGTTTCAAGACACGTGTGGTGGGGGGTGGACAAAACCAAAAAATTTTAATACGAAAGTTCGGGGCATGTTTGAGCTAGGGTTATGATGTGTGGTGGTCTGGCTTGTCGATCGGCACATCATTATTGAAAAATAAAAGAAATATTTTCTTTTGATTTTATTTACATATGGTTATAATTATGATTGCTGAATTAATAAAAAGTAATTGAAAATGTTGATTTGTCTCTTATTTTTTCTCAAGCTTGTTCTGTGCAGAGGTGTTAAAACAGATGTTGGTTTGAAGGACAGCTCTGCTTTGTCGCGCCACTCAAATGTTATTTCACACCTTGTGCAAGTGGTAGTTTAATCTACTATATTTAATTAATTACTTCAGTCCCGACTACTTTAATGTAGTAGTAGTAGTAGAATATTTTATTTAAGTGTCACATTTCAATACACATACATAATATAAATATAGTATTTACAAAATATTTATATGAAATCCAGCCTATGAAGGCTCATGAAACACATCATCAGAGGTAGGTCTTTTTTCACAGTAGTTCATAACACCCCCCCCCCCCCCCTCCCCACCCCCCAAAAAACAACAAAAAACCCAAACCCGAAAAATCAAAACACATGCACGCACACCAACACACACACCCTTGCCCCCCCCCCCCCCCCCCCACACACACACATGCACACAGAGTAATATGCAGACATACGCCCACATGCACTTGCGTATACTTTCATGTACTAATTTTCTTTCACTTTTTCTTACTTTCTCCACCCCCCCCCCCCCCCCCATCACGTTTATCTGTCTCTGTCTATCATTCAAAAACGCTATATTTTCTTTTCACTATATTCTTTTTTATAAGAATCTTTAGTTGCGTAGCCCGACAAGAGTAAGATAGGAAAGAGGATGGGCTGGTCGAGTTGGCTCAATGTCGTAAACTGGTATCACTTCGATCATTAGCCATGCGCTGTGGGAGCTTTCGTGGCGCAGGAGGCCTTTTCGCCCCCACTTACCACCCAAGAAAAACATGGTTCATCACATGTTGGCCTACAGCTGTAAACAAAATGTGAAATTGGGAACTTCACGAATATTAGTTGTTTTTCTCAAATCTGGTTTATTTATTTCCTCGATCAAATCGATCACGCAAACACAACAGTTTAGTTTTGAAAGTGATGAGGACTTTGTACTTAACCAAATGGAACTGAATGTTCTATTCCCAATTTACAATTTCAAACCACAGCAATAGTCGCCGTCTGCCTCCTCCCAATTCCAATTTTAATTTAAAATAAATTATCTACTACCAGTAAGAAACGCAGTTGTCTTGCCAGTACGTCACAAGACAGTATTTATTAATCAGCAGAGAAACTGACATGCAAAAGCAATTATTTATTTATTGGGGTTTAAGGTCATATATTTCTGCACTGTGGCTAATCATGACCCTGACAGTTTTACTGGTGGAGGAAGCCAGAGTACCCGGAGAGAACCACCGAGCAACGGCAATCAACTGTCAGCTCCCCAACATACTAACTCCACACCAGCAGGGTTAGCATTGGTTGAAGACAAGTGCACCATCAACGTGCAGTACGCCTTAGTCCACGACATCACCATGCCCCCAGATGGGCAGTGGGGTGAACTGTCTTGCCCAAGGATACAGCGTGGTGGCTGCAGGTGGGATTTGAACCAAGGACCTCTCGGCTTGCAGCTTGCACCTCTACCTACTGAGCCACTGCGCCCCGCAAAAGCAATTAAACTAATCGTTAACGCTCGTGACCACGGCAGGTCAAAGTGTTTTGAAAACTGTCTTCCACTGATCAAACACTGCGGTCCACTGGAATTCCACGGTGGAGAACAAACCGCTGTGGCGTTTTTGTTTCAATCCACGTTGAACGTACTGTAATGTTAGTTATAAGAAACCAACTGTGAGTTAAAAGATTAAAAAAAAGTCAACTCTTTTATGTAAATATCAATGTGCAAAAAACAAATTTATTTATGTTAATATCTATGTGCAATGTATTATGTTTCTATAGTTTATCACTTGTTAAAAGTTGTAACACTTGAATGAAATAAAAAATATCAAAGCCAATGTTCTTGTTATTGTCCTCTGTTGTCAATGAAGATAAGTAATTAATTGTACACGCCCACTCATAAATAGTTCCTCTATAAATTGACAGCACTAATCTAAATTTAGCATCAATAACTGGGGTATTACCGTAATTGACTTGTCTCGAATGGGTACTGTACACGTAATGTAGGATTATAAAAATAAATTTGTGTTGAAAATCTTCATTGAAGATTTTCAACACTAATTTATTTTTATAATTTTTATAACAGTCCATTTCAATTTGTTACAAAAACTTCATAAAAAAGGAACAACTACAAAGTAATTACAAAAATCCTTTCTTCTCCATTTCTGAATTTTGTGGTTGGTTATTCACTGACTTGAGAAAACCTGAAACCTGTTATGAGAGACCACCTGTCTTGAGAGACCACTTTTGTGTGGACCAAAGGGCGGTCTCTCAAGACAGGTTCTACTATACCAAGTAAAAGTCACTCATTTAGGTCAATATAGCCCTACTTTGTATCGGACTTCAACTGTGAATTTGAAACCTTGAATTTGAAATCTATTTTGAGGTTCAAGCTTTCAAAATTACATGTAGAAATAAATATATCGGACAGTATAAATATGCAGCAAGTGGTAAGTTCCAGTTCGGCAAAGGAAACCGCATTTGATGAACTGATCATTTTAAAAACACAGTGTTTTTCCATTGCCATTGGTGTTGAACTTGAAGATTGTAAAACATATCGTGTTCAGTTTCGCGTATTGATACTGAAAGCCCCAAATCTTGGCTCGCAGTCTCGAAAATATTATTGGTTCAAGTATAGAGTACAACTGGTTTTTAATTCACCGAAGGGAGCTAAACTTATCACTTGCCGTCTGGTGTCGTGAACATTTTTCAAACGACTTCTCTGAAACTGCTAGGTCGATTTGCTCGAAACTTGGTATGGATGTTCTTTACCATATGTCAATTCAGGTTTGTTCAAATGAAATGGACATGCCCACTTGGGGCTCCATAGGGGCATAACTCCCATAGCACCCTATGAATATTAGAGACATTACTAAAAAATCTTCTTCTCCAGCACAAGTGGGCAGAATCATTTGATATTTGGTATACAGCATTATGTGGTGGATCTGATTCAAGTTTGTCCAAATTGGCCCCCCTGGATTCATATTTGGGCTCACTATAGAAGCCCAAATTCGAACTTAGTGCATTTCAGGCAAATTTCTTAAAAAATCTTCTTCTCCAGATCCAACAGGCAGAATCATTTGATATTTGGTATGCAACATTGTGGGGTGGATCTGATTAAAGTTTGTTCAAATCGGCCTCCTGGGTTCATATTTGGGCTCAGTATAGGAGCCCGAATTTGAACTTAGTGCATTTCAGGCAAATTTCTTCAAAAATCTTCTCAAGATCGAGCAGGCAGAATCTTTTGATGTTGGGGATGCAGCATGCTTAGGGGGGTGAGATTCAAGATTTTTCAAGCCAAGTCCCTGAGTTCATATTTGGGCTCACTGTGGGAGCCCGAATTATAACTTAATTCAAAATGAGGAATTTTCTTTAAAAATATTCTTCAGATCCAGCAGTCGGAATGTTTTGATATTTGGTATGCAGCATCCTTAGGGGTGTGAGGTTCAGGTTTGTTCAAGCCACGTCCCAAGGTCCATATTTGAGCTCACTGTGGGAGCTCGAATTTTAACTTAGTTCAAAATGTGGAATTTTCTTAAAAAATCTTCTTCTTCAGATCCAGCAGTTGGAATGTTTTGATATTTGGTGTGCAGCATCTTTAGAGGGGTGAGATTCAAGTTTGTTCAAGCCAAGTCTGTGGATTCATATTTAGGCTGAAAATTTGGGGTACCGTTCCGGACTTAGAAATTTTGGCCCAAAATCCGGAAATTTTTAATTAGTTTGTTGGTTTTTTACGCGTTTTGGTCAATTTTAAGTCAAAAAAAAATTTTAGGCTGAAAATATTTTGTTTGGGACTTCGAAAATTTCCGAACAAAAATAAAAAAAAAATCTGTTTTTTATGCGTTTATCTCAATTTTGGGACGTAAAAGTGCAGCAACTGAAAATAGAAGGAAAATCCTGTGCATTGTATGGGCACAACTGCTTCATTTAGTCCCTGGTTTGATATTTAGACTACCATGTCAGGTGAGCACCCTCAGGCCCCCTGGGGCCTCTTGTTTTTATTTCCATTCAAACATATACATAGAAAATATTGACAGTGGCTAGCAGACGTGTGGATATTTCATTCAGATGAAGTGTGTGGTCATTTTGGTAATTCAATGTTTGATTTATTTTTGTCCAAAACCAGGTGGCGCTTTCAATCTCACATTGAATGGGGGAATTTTTATCATTTCATACATTTGTCATTTGAAGGAAAGTATATTTAATATGTAAATACATTTATATTATGGGACCAAAAAAGTTATTAATTACCCGGCTCTGATTTTTTTCTGTGATCTCTGCCTTTTTTATTTAACACATTAGGCTACACGAAGTGACAGCATTCAAGATATGTGCAATTAAATAACCATGCGTGTTCCGACGGGTCGGGGAAGATTCAGCCTTGGGAACATTCGGCCGGGAACATTTGGCCCTGGTGGTCGGACGAATCTTCCCACTTTAGTTTAATTTTTATGCCCCCTGACTTAAGTCGGGTGGCATATAGTGATTGAAGTGTGCGTGTGTCCGTCTGTCCATGTGTCCGTGTGTGTGTGTGTCCAAGCCAATAACTTGAAAACTGTTACGGCCACAGTCATCAAACTTCACACAATTATAAAGGACCATGGGCGGATGTGTCACATACCATAGCCGGGTTTGTACCTTCAAGGTCAAGATCACATTTCAAGGTCACACTAAAAATCAGTCAATATTCGTGTCTCAGCCATAACTCAGAAACGAATCATAGTACAATTGTTAAACTTTTTACAAATGTTAAGGACAGTTAGAAGGTGTGTCGTGTATAATAGTTTCTGCCGCATCTGCAAGATGAAGGTCACAAGGGGGGGGGGGGCATGTGTTACATTAGTAACATTCTTCTTGTTGAAGTTTATATTTTATTCACTTATTTAGAAAAGTTATTAATCATGACAGCCCTAGCAATATGAGGAATATTCTTTAACCCTTTACCCAACGCAGACGATATCAAAATTTATTATTTTAAATATCATTTTTTTTAATTTAAAAAACAATTTCAACAAAACCATATCATGTGAACCCTCGTTGGAACAAGCTTGTCGAGCTCATTCCACCGAGGGGTCACATGATATGGTTTTATTGAAATTTTTTGAAAAATAATATTTTTTCAATTGCTGAATTTGCATATTATGTGGGCGGATGCGGGCGATTCGTTGGGTAAAGGGTTAAAAATGTCTTCAGATCTACCAGTTGGAATTGTTTCATATATGGTTTATAGTATCCATAGTGGGGTTAGATTCCATTTTGTTCAAATCAAGTTCTTGGGTTCATTTTGGGCTCCCTATGGCAGCCTTAATTCTAACTTAGTGCAATTTGGGGCGATTCCTTTAAAAATCTACTTCTTCAGATCCACCAGTTCGAATCCTTTGAATATGCATCAACCTTAGGAGGTTCTGATTTCAGTTTGTTGAAATCAAGTCCTTTGGGTCATATTTTGGATCCCAAATTTTAACTTAGAGCAATATAAGGACTATTCTTTAAAAAATCTTATTTACATTCACGAGTCAGTTTTTTTTTTTTACAAATCAAATCCCTGGGCTCATATTTAGGACCCCTATGGGAGCTCGCATTTTAACTTCAGCATGTGTTATTTACGTCTTGACAGAATTTCCTCCAAAATAAATAGAAACAGCTAACATGTGACTTAGTGTTGACAGGAGCGTGTGTTAGTTGCTGCTATTTATTTTGATGGAAATTTTGTCAACATGTAAATGGCATGCCACTCTGGTCATATGTGGATGCAATGCAAAACATTTTAGTCCAAGTGTTTTGAAAGATTATCATTTCTTGACTGACAAAACATGTGGGTTGAGGAAGCTAATTTATGCTGTGTTATTTTATCGTAACCTGTACAATTGACGTACACCCCCCCCCTCCCCCCCCCACCCACCCACCCACTAGGGCCGTCACGGCTATCCATTTTCCTAGTCGACTAATTGCCAGCATTAGTCAACTGTTATTCCATTGATAGTCGTTTCTCGTTACTTCAACAATCTTTAATATACTTACAAAATAAATTTAAAACTGACGATGTTTTGAATGTGTACCTTTCTGCATCGAGATAAAATAGAAACACCGGAATATCTCCGGCAGACTCCGATTGGTTTGAAGAATTTAAACAAGATTTGTGCAAATGTTTCTTTTCTGTAACTAATATTCAGAAATTTTGAATATAAAACCCCCTCCACTCCAACACAAGTTACAACTTAGTACTACAAGTGAAGTTACTGCTGTGGGTCTTGTAACAATTTTCTCACTTTCGCGGTTCCAATTATTTCAAAGAGGGTTGCTCGAGCGTACAAGACCCAAGATTCTATTTACTGTGCAGTGACTTCCCAAAATGCAATTATTAAAAGATACACCGTTTGAACGATACTCTTTAGTACTGATCCGCGGGTGCTGGTTAATTCTGCAGAGAACAGGGATGGATCAAATTGCAAGGCTCAGTTTTTTCAAAGTTACATTGTTGCACAATAATGTGGAAAACAAAGGCCATGGGACATTACAAGTAACTATGGAGAGACATTTCAAAGGTTAACAATCTGTTAATTTATCTCATTACACAGCTCAATTTTATTCCGACTGGTACCACTTTAAAAATGAATGACATTGACTAAAAATATAAAAAACTATCACAACAGTTGACGGTTGGTCGATCAATCGAATAATTGTGACTGCCCTACCCCCCCCCCCCCCTCCCCCACATAACATAAACAACTGTTTGCATTTTATTTCCAGGGTGGTCTGATACTGTGAACAAATATTAAACTTCTTTCCTCCATGGAAGAGCGTATGATGTGTTTTACCAATTTTGGGGTATAACTACTGTAACATGAATTTGTTTTACTTTTTTTTGCCCCTCTAGAAATGATGCTTAACCCTTTACCCAACGTAACGGCCAAAACCGGCCAGCGCTATTCTCAAAAATCACCAATTAATTTCCAAAATATTTTCATTTTTTGTCTCAAAAACATAGGTTATGACCCCTCATTGGAACGAGCTCGTCGAGCTCGTTCCAATGAGGGGTCATAACCTATGTTTTTGAGACAAAAAATGAAAAAAATTAGTTATTCAAGAATTTTTTTTGCAAGTGTCGTCTGCTTTTCATGTTAGGTAAAGGGTTAAAACAAGCCAATCGATGAACACTTTTGGAGTCTGGTCAATGTTTCTGAATTGTCACTTCATCGCAATCTAAATTAACTGGTAGAGTGCTAATTTTTGTTTTTTAATATTGATTTGTAACATGAGTATTTTTTCAAAGATACCAGATACAGTTAAAACTAGAAGTCCTTATCTAGGCTTAATTGGACGTCGGAATTGTGCGCAATTGCCATATCTAATGGCACCCAAAGCACGACTGGTTCTCCTGGTTACTCATAGCAAACACAGGCAATGTTTCTGCCAATGGACCTCCGGGTTACCTGGAGGTCCATTGGCTGAAACATTGCTTGTGCACAGGCCATACATACAGAATTTGATAGCCTTAGTATGGCCATAAGCGTAGATTAACACACAGATTGACGTGTTATTTGTGCGCATTTCATGACAGGACTTCTAGTTTTAACTGTACCATGCCATCAGGAAGGAGCCTTATGTTAGCAAAATATTATTTATTATTCTCCAGTGAAATAGTAATAAAACAGTTTTATATAAAAAAAACCCTTTTTTGTACTGCTGAGCAAACAGCAAGCTAACGTGTACAATGTAAAGCCACGAAAGTGGCTTTCAGTACTTGTTGAGCCATGATGGTGGCTTCTAACACTCAACCAGCTGGAGTCTAGTTGTATGATGGTGATTTTTAGTAGCTACATTTATTATGCCCACGACTTGAAAAGTCGAAGGGGTATCTAGTGGTGACCTCCATCCATCCATCCGTCCGTCAATCCCTACCAACATTTTTCCTTGTATCTCAGCTACTGCTACTCCGATTTGAATGATATTTGGTATTGTGATAGAGCATCACGGGGGAACGATGCCTGTGTAGCGTTTTTTCCACACATTTTTTGCAGAGTTGTGGCCATTTTTAACTCTTTCGACTTAAAAAATATTTTGCGGTCAGGGGCATTAGTAGCACGTTGCGATGCAGACCTCATGTTCTAGTCTGCCTGGAAGGGTTTCTGATGGCTACATGTTGGTTGAGGCATTTTCTGAAGCCATGCAGTTTGTAAATAGAAAAAAAGGTCTATGGGCATTAAAAATTTAAATTAAATTATTGCAAATACTCTTTTCTTTCAGACTGTCATAGAGTGTCTGCATTATTTAACGACAGGAGACATGCCACCTGGAAGCAAAGGTGGTGCGTTCATTCATGATCCTAAGGTAAAGACAATTTTTGATGTTCTTGAATTAGTAATTCATAAGTAAGTACAGAATTCTTCTTCAAATATTTCACAACTCAGGGCACTACATGGCAACACAGTCACACACTTATCTTTGATAGTACAGTGGAGCCCACTTAAATGGATATCTCTTAATTGTATATCCCTGTTAATTGAATATACTTTTCAAACACAAAACCATTTACCATACCTTCAGTAAAAATTTGATCTGTTAATTGCATATGGGTTGTAGAGTAAACTCCTGTTAATTGTAAATAACTTTTTGTAATATGTCGAAAAAATCACTGTGACACGCACCAAATTCCCCCTATTTATCAACCTTTTTGTCCTCACTACATCCAATACAGGCATTTATTATATTATATCTTGTTTGACAGAGCTCTATGAGCTTTGTCAAACAAGATGTAATAGAATAAATGCTCAGTTTCCTCCCTGAACACAGGAAACTGAGCAAATCCCTGTTAATTGTATACTCCTGTTAATTGAATAATTTTCATTGGCAAAATGGATATTCAATTAAGAGGATTTTACTGTATTACACTCATCTTCGATACACAGACAAACAAACAAATTTCTTTAACACTAGAAAACTGTAGTCAAGAAGCCTCCTGTAATGTAATACATTGGGAGCCGAGACATGGCCTTTTGAAAAATCCATAGTGGCAAAAAATCATCGTTTTCCTGAGAGCTACTTGGGAGAGCAAATTTCTTTCCTAAGGTCATACAAAGTAGATCATCTGTTTCTCAGGCTATTATTTGTAAAATTGCATGTGGGCGAGTGGTTTTTATTTCATTTTTAGTCCCCCACGGTTTTACCATTTTGGGGGACTATTGGATTGCACTCCGTCTGTCTCTGTCTGTCTGTCTGTCTGTCTGTCTGTCTGTCTGTCTGTCTGTCTGTCTGTCTGTCTGTCTGTCTGTCTGTCCTCATTTATGTTACCACCTGTATCTCATATATGCTTCGATGCTGTACTTTCATTTTTATATCATTGGTGACACATAATAGGAGGATGCTGCACGTCAAAAATTTTGGAAAAAAAATAATTCAAGATGGCCGAATGACGTCCATTTTTGTTCATTTTTTTGCATTCTCAAGTTACTTTATTACCCGTACCTTAGAGATGTTTTGAGATATTAGTTTTAAGGTATCGACATTTGTCAGACATCATAGGAGGATGATGCATGCCAAAATCTTTTGAAAAAAAAATTTAAAGATGGCCGAATGGCAGCCATTTTTGTTATCATTGTTTTGCTATATTTGGCGTTACCACCTGTATCTTAGTTTATGTGACTACGTGTATCTCATAGATGCTTCGACGCTGTACTTTCATTTTTATGCCATTGGTGACACATAATAGGAGGACAATGCAGGTCAAAACTTTTTGAAAAAAAATTCAAGATGGCCGACCAGTGGCCATTTTTGTCATCATTTTTTGCTTCATTTGATGTTACCACCTGTATCTTAGACATGTTTCAATATATTCGTTTCAGGTTTCTAACATTGTTCATGGATGCTATGAGGATGATGCACATCAAAATTTAAAAAAAAAAAAAAATTCAAGATGGCCGGGCCATGTTTGTTCATTTTTTGCATTCTCATGTTACGTTATCACCCATATCTTAGAGATGTTTTGAGATATTAGTTTTAAATTTTCAACATTTGTCCAACACCATAGGAGAATGATGCATGCCAAAATCTTTTGAAAAAAAAATTCAAGATGGCCGAATGGCAGCCATTTTTGTTGTTATTTTTTGCCATATTTGATGTTACCACCTGTATTTTAGACATATTTCGAGTTATTACTTTCAGATTTCTAACATTGGTCAGAGATGCTAGGAGGATTTCTAACATTGGTCAGAGATGCTAGGAGGATGCACATCACTAGGAGGATTTCTAACATTGGTCAGAGATGCTAGGAGGAGGATGCACATCACTAGGAGGATTTCTAACATTGGTCAGAGATGCTAGGAGGAGGATGCACATCACTAGGAGGATTTCTAACATTGGTCAGAGATGCTAGGAGGATGATGCAGGTCAAAAGTTTTTGAAAAAAAAATTTACAATGGTCGAAGGACGACCATTTTCATTGATTTTTTTGTGTTCCTATTTTACGGTTACCACCTGTATCTAATAGATAGATGCTTTGAGACTGTACTTTCATATTTATACCATTGGTGACATATAATAGGAGGATGATGCACGTCAATAATTTTTGAATAAAAATGCAATATGGAATGATTACCTTGTTGTTCCTGTTGTTAAATGGTAGGTGCCTGAGAACAGATCCATGATGGGAGAGAGAGGACTTCAATTTGTTTATTTCTGTAATTATTTCTTTGCCATCAAAAGTTCATGTTCTTGGTTTATGTTTTAAGCCTCATAATCTACGAAATAGCATGGGTGATGGTGTATTTCGTCCCTTGAGAGCAAGGGACAAATTTATCAATTTTTTTTAACTTAGGTAAAATATCAGTATAAACCATTCAATTTTTATTTTTTTTAAGTTTACATTGGTTGTAAAAAGAGAGCAGGTGGCAGCCAAAATAACCATACAAGAGGGCCTGAGAAAGAGATATTTTAAATTTTTTTAGGCCTAAACTATTTTTCGTTGTTTTCTTTCACAACAATCTTCTTAATGCTAAATGAAGGGTCTATGGGCCTATTAAGGGTCTCATGCCAATCAATGCCAATAAACTGTTGTTGATTCAGTATTCGTATTTTACAAACTCCTCTACTCCATACCCCAGTATGGGCCAGTTGTCTATTCTGTTTACTCATTTCGCCCATCCATCGTTGAGTTAGTCTGGAATGATGGGCATACAATTTATCGCTTGCTTTTTCTGGAAAAGTATGAAAAATGACCTGCATCTTCAACCACCTACATGTAAATCAGAGCAGGCAATTTCCCATGGGAACCCTGAGAGGTGAAGGAGTGTTTGTTTACTCTGGTAAACATTATCTGCTTTACTGGTAAAATAGGATCCAGTCACCAATGCTTGGGGTGGAAGTCCTCTAAAATGGACAACGTGATATAAACGATTGACCAAACTTGTGTTCATCTCCATATTGCGGGCATGATTAACCATTGTGCAGAAACATGTGACATGAAAATAAATAGCATGGGCACTGCAACAATTCAAATATCAAATTACTAATATGTTATTCTTTTAAATATTCGGAACTTTTTTACAGCTTTTTATTGGAAATATATTCAAAAGGTTCTAGCAGTGTTTACATTGATTTACTTTAACAGATCATGAATTTCTCTTTCTCAGAATGTGTGGGTGATTTGTATTAAAAAGTCAACTGCAAATTATTGCTCAAGAGATACTCATTTTATTGCACTAACTGTTACCTGAACAAACCTTGGTCGTTACGAAAATACAAGCTAAAAGTGCAAAGTAAAGTAATGTTGCACAAAAACAACAATGGAAAAAAAACATGAAGATGGTTCAACACAGTTTTGAGAATGTAGATAACAGCGAAACCCCTGTGGGGAAGATGTTTCATCGGTTTATTGCCATTTCATCAATTCCCATTTCATCAACTGCCTCTAAAATTATATTTTCCCATTTCATCTACTAGGCATTCTAAACTAATTTGTTACTCAAAAGAGACAAATTAATTTAGAAACAAATTAGTTTAGAATGCCTATTCTCACGTAATTTGTCTCTTTTGAGTAACAAATTAGTTTAGAAAGCCACTAGGCATTCTAAACTAATTTGTTACTTACAAGAGACAAATTAATTTAGAAACAAATTAGTTTAGAATGCCTATTCTCAAGTAATTTGTCTCTTGAGTAACAAATTAGTTTAGAATGCCACTAGGCAAAAGAGACAAATTAATTTAGAACGCCAACAGGCATTCTGAGTAATAGTGAGTATGCTACTAGAGTATTGTGCTTTAAATTTTACATTCTGATAGATATTTAAATGTTATATGTTACTTTTCCCCACTTATTATGTGTAGTAATCCAGTTGCTCTGAATAAAATATTTAAAGTGTGTTAGAGAGTTATTTTCTTTTCTGATCTCCCATTGTTCAACTCTTTACTTAACATAGCAGTTGAACACAGTCAAAAAAAAATAAATTGTATAACCACTATCCAAACATTCGTCTGACAAATGTCTGGAAAGTGGTTATATAATAAACCCTCAAAATATTGATATTTTTATACTGTACCAATGACCCAGACATAGCTGGTGCTAACTCTTAAAATATAGGGCCAAACACAAATTTTGCCCCCCAATCCCCAAAATTTGCATCTAAAACTAAAGAAAACATGTCCTGAGAGGCCCTCCACACTTCGCCCCTACTGCGCATGCGCAGTGTCAAGGACGTTCCGAAATTGGCGCCATTTATCATTCTAAGTTTGGCCCTTCATCAGTTAACATCTGACTGATCTTTGTGCTTTTAAATCTCAGTTTAAATGATGCCAGACACATAAATATTAGTGAAATGGTGATTCTAAGGAGGATAGAAAAGGAGGAGAGGAAAAGAATGTGTGACAGAATATTATCAGGGCTGTAACTTAAAATTTTTTAATGAAATTATGTTAAGTTACCTATTTTCAAGGCAGCAGCCATTTTGTTGTCATTCTGATTATTTAGTTACACTGTTTTTACAAGTGTTTTTCCTCTCTCCCTGTCCTTTAAGTTCCCCCTTGCTATTCTCCCATGCTTTTGGCATAATTTCTGTAATTATTATTACTAAAATTTCTTGGGAGTTTAGCTGAATAACAGAATGAATTCTGTTCTTTCCCCATGTTTACGTCTTCACCTACGGGTGGTTAGGCGTTGTGTTCTGCATCTACCATCTGATGTTCTGCAGTTTCTTCCCTGGAAGTCTCTGTTTTGCATCAGATGGTGTATTTTTGGTAACTGATTTCGGGCCTGGGTGCCTGGAGTCTTATTTTAGTGTTTTTACACTCATTGTTTACATTTACAACAGCCCTCTGTGTGAGGGGGGGATTTCTAAATAATAATATCTTTATGTTATTTCAATCATAACTAGATACATTATTTTTGTTCGTAAGTGTTGAATAAATTGTTTAAAATATTTTTAAAATTTTTGTCCACACTTAGGCTTGGGATCCATTGGGGCTCAACGTTACTTTTCAGAAACTTGGGCTGTTCTGAAAAAATATTTTTTCAAAATATTTTGATTTCAATTATTTTTTCTATATTAATGGATCATATTATTATTATGTATTTTGATTGCCAGGGGTTAGTGCGAGTACCAGGACTTGTTTTCTTTTCACATTGAAAGGATATTGATCTATTGTTTTAAGAGGAAGTCTTCCTCTGACCTTATTATCATTCTATATGTGGTCAGTGTACTCGCATTAACTCCGGTTCTGTATCGTATGATTTCGATGACAATATGGGAAGCGTATGTCACGGTATGTTGTTGGGGATTTGGACACTCCGGTCCTTTCCCCGCAGGGTCACTCTACTTTATCAATTTCTATTTCAGACGATCAAGATTAGGGTGATGTATCTGTGATGTCTTCCAACAGTGTGCCTCCGTCGTCACAATTAATGAAGGGCTAGCGGAAAAGTGCTCATGTAATACGCCAATTGCCTAAGAGGACCCTAGTAGGTTCGACGGCCTTTGACGTCCGCTAGCTCGCCCGGTGTAGCGTCCATTCACCGAATGGTTCGGCAGCCGGGTTCGTCCGTTGCGGTCTAGAAGGAATTTTGGGGTGATGCGAGCACTATAAAATTAACTTAATGCACACCCAGTGACGGCGGATCGGAGGGAGAACGGAGGAAGCCTTTTAGTCCGGTTCATAGCTCGTTCCGGTCCTTCCGGACGGCAAGCGAGAGAGGCCCCTCTCTCGTTCAACAACATCTGGCCCCAGATGTTGTGGTACAAATGTGTCGTTAGCGGAGCATACGTCCGTCGCTCGGGACGCTCCGTTGTATAGGCAGTCCGCTGAGACTGCTAAGGCTTCCTCTTCTCGTCAGCGCACACGACCGCACCTTGGCTGCGTGACCGCCGATATATTACCAGCTTCGCCGATCAAGGATTCTTCGGCGACCAGGTCACACCATCCGGCAGCCAGGGATTCGAGACCGATGGACTCCGGACGTTCGCATAGGAAAAGTATGCGGGAGCCATCTGATGCGGAGCTGCCCTCGGCGAAGCAGCGATAGACTGCGCCTCCGCAGGTCTCGACGCCGGACATTCTTGTGCACATAGCACAGCTTATCGCAGCATCCCAGCAGCCGACAGAAACGGTGTCGGATCGAGAATTATCCGACAGCGCTGGGTCGGTAGCCGGGGACTCGAGGCCTGCAGACTCCGGACGTTCGCATAGGAAGTATGCGGGAGTCAACGTACACGGAGCTTCCAGCGGCAATGCATCGTAAGTCCGCTACTGCACAGGCCTCGGGAACGGACGTGCTTTCCTTAATAGCACAGTTTATCGCAGCATCCCAGCATCAATTGAATCTGTCGCATATATTTTATCCGACGATGCTGGGTCGGGACGCTCCGCGGAAGCGGGTACGGACGTCCGAAAGTTTCATCCGGTCCGACGGGATACCGAAAGGGATTCGGTGGATTTCAAGCTTTCCCTTTCGGAACAACATATGCTGCGATGCCGGATAAGAAACTGATAGCGTCGGTGGACTTAGAAATTTTTGGTTCGGTTCAGGGACATCGTCCCTCAGTTCCGACATAGTCCAATAATGTCACACAAACTTTCGAATTATTGAACGACGCTATATATATTATTATTTTATGCTTGCTATCCAAGCATTTCTGGTTTCTTGTTCGAAGAGTTATGGAGATGTCTTTCAAAAGTGTGCCTCTGTCGTCATAGTTAATGAAGAGTTAGCGGCAATAAGTGCTCATGGAATATGTCTATCGCTTACGGAGTGACATTCGCTAGCTCACCCGGTGTTGCGTACATTCATCGAATGGTTCGGCTGCCGGGTTTGTCCGTTGCGGTCTAGGAAGGAGATTTGGGTGATGCGAGCACTTTAATTACTTTAGTACTCACCCAGTGACGGCAGATTGAGGACAGATCGGAGGAAGCCAACAACATAGGGGACCGCATGTTGTGGTTCAGATATTTTACATTCGGAGCATATGTCCGTTGCTCGGGACGCTCCGTTATATTGACAGTCCGAGAGACTGTCTTTAATGCTTCCTCATCCTCACAGCAGGGCACACGACCGCACATTGGCTACGTGACCTCGAGTATCCGATCAGTTTCGGCATTCAGTGATTCCACAGCGAATAGGTCGCGCCATCCGGTAGCCAAGGGACACGAGGCCTATACACTCCGTTCGCTCGCATATTGGAAGTATGCACGGGGTAACGATCTCGGAGCTTCCTGCGGCAATGCATCGTAAGACCGCTGCTCCTCAGGCCTCAGTGACGGACGTGCTATCCGAGTTAGCACAGTTGTTTCGCAGCATCCCAGCAATTGACGGTTTCTCGGTCGAATCAGGAATTATCCGACGGCGCTGGGTCGGTGCGGTCCGCGGTTGCATCAAGCTACGGACGACCGAACGCTTTATAGGGTCCGACAGGATGGCGAAAGGGATTCGAAAGATTTCGAGTTTTCCCTTTAGTAGTATCGGAAGATGCCTTTCATATCTTCTGGCATTTCTTCCAGTGATTATTTTTCGGACTTCATTGCTGCGATCTTGGATAAGAGACTTATAGCGTCATTGGACTCGGATTTTTCGATCGGTACAGGGACTTTGTCCCTGACTTACCGACGCAGTCCAATATTGTCATTACAACATGTGTTTTATTTTTCGACGCTATATATTTATATATATATACAAGACGGCTACTAAGCATGATAGTTTAGTTTCTTGTCCGCGTGGCTCATTTCTGCCATTTTATCTTTTTTTACATATAGTTTATTTTGGCAGAACAGGGCATACCGAGAGTTCATATGCGTCTAGACGGTGTGATTAAAGACTGCATATATTCTTTTTCACCGTTTATGTCTTTTCCAATTTCAATGTTGGGAACGACATTATGTATATTAGACTTAACTTAGACGCTTTATTATACGTAATCCGCCTTACTGAGGCGTTATCATTACGTCTTCAAGAAAAGATTTACGGGATATTATTCTCAATGTAATTTCTTTTGAGGGCAGTAGTTTGTTCACGTATAACTCCGCCCTTCAGTGGCTGATTGGAGTTGGTTAGACGTGAGGCAGCCCTAGCTACATCCACGCGTGGATAGTAGGTTAAGAACTCTCTCAGAGTCGCTTCGTTCTCGGAGGAGCTTCTCTTCGACGGCAACTTTCCGGCAATCCATGAATTGCTTGATTTATACATTCTCTTGTCTATCTAGTGTTACAAGAGATTCAGACTGGGGCAAACATTCGGTGGTTGACTCAGAGAGTGCCGCCGCAGTTGCCGGACCCGAGTGTGGCTGTTATGACGGTTGCCAGTCAAACAGATTGGGATATATACTGATCCCTACGGATTCGAAGTGCCAGGGTCTTTGGGTTCCGCAGTCTTTTAGCTATCAGTTAACTTCCGCGGAATAATGTTTTTTAGGCTTGCTTTATGTCATTGCATGAACATTATTCAGAAACGCATGCCCAAATTCCTGTCCTTTAATTCGACAGTAGTGGCGTATCTCCGGAACCAGGGAGGCACTCTTTCGTTTCCGTTATTCAATTTAATGGAAAGAATCCGTTTGTTGGTTATAGTACACCAAGTTCAGTTTTGGTCCGTCATATTCTGGGTCGTCTGATTGTTTTATCGCACTCCCGTTCTCTTACGGGTCGCTTGTTGCTGTCAGAATGGACTCTCAACAAACAAGTATTCAATCAGATTTGCTATCTATGGGAGCGCCCAATGATGTTTTATTTATGACACAGCTGGCTAATCAATTGCAGACGTATGTGTTGGCTTGTCCAGATCTCTGAGCTAATACTGTTAACGCTCTATTGATCTATAGGACAGAATGTTAGGATACGCGTATCCTCCGGCGCTGTTGTTTTTAGCAGGTATTGCTAAGATAAACAACCACAATACATTTCTGTTGATAGCATCTCTATCTTCACAGAGATCATGAGTAATTTACTCTCTTGTCTACTGTGGATCTTAACGTGAAATCTTCCTCTATGTGAGGATCTTTTTTCACTGGGTAAATCGTGTCATCTTTATCACAACCAGCAAGGTCGCAACCTTCATGTATTCCGTTGTGTGGTCCGTATTGCATTGTAAGCACTGTACTGGACGAGCTTTGGACGCGATTTCTTACTATAGGAGATCCTCTTCTTCGCTATTCTATGCGACTAAAGTGGAGGCTCTTCCGTCGTGGTGTAGGGATCATTATGTTCATATGGTTGATCCCTCCATACTACTCATTGCTATTTTTTAGTATACTTGTTTCACAAGATCTACTGCAGCCTGTTGTTATTTAGGTTATAGGTTTATGTTACCTCATACCTATGCACTCTACGATAGTTTACAATTGAGTCTTTTGTCTCTTTATCTAAGTCAGTTAGTAACTTTTTGATAAATAGACTTAGAATCTTTAGATTAAATTTCTATACGGATTTTAACTTCAGGTTCTTATTTAGCTAAGTAATCATTTGAGCCTCTGGAAACAGTAGTTTTCAAATTCTGACCTTTTAGACAGTAATTATGTTGGTTTCTCTTTTACTGTAGAGTCAGTGAGTTTCATGCACTATCGATGGATGATTTTCACTTTCATAGTTTCGGAATCAATACTTCCGTTACTATTTAGGTTGGATTGTTGCATAAGAGTTAGGCTCCTATTATCCGGAACCTATTATTTTAAGGTCCTTCCGTCTTCGTATGGGCATAGGCCTTTACTCTTTCCGGGTACAGTTTATGTATTTATAAACAGATATCTGTTTATTACAAGGGCGTAAGCTTCTTCTGTCTTTGATGTCTAGTAGAAGGACGTTACGCTCCATTTTATTGTTAATGGATTCTATTAACTAGCGTACTGCTTATGGTATATCATTGGCTTAGCAGTTGTGCTTAAGATTTCGGCTCATGAAGTAAGAGTTCTTCTACTTCTTGGGCTTACATTAATAGTGTTCTATTATAGATTTTTGAAGGCTGCTCATTGCGCTCAGCCATCCATTCATGAATTTTATCTCAGAAATATCGAGTCCATTTCTGGAGGCCTCTATTGTTAGGTCTATTATCTACTGCTCAGAATGTCATTCACTTAACAGTTGCTACTATAGCTAGGTAGGCTGTCTGTTTCGGCAGTGTCTCCGTTCGGCTGCCCTCTTCGCTCTGGGCTATTTGACCCAGGGCAAGAAAAAGGGGGGGGGGGAGGGTGTTCCCTTGGGTCACCTGTTTTTACTATGAAAACAAGGGGATACCTCCTCCGGAGTTAGTAATTCTGAGCTGTTATTGGGATGGTTGTTTAGTGAGAAGTTTAAGTTTATAAAATTCATTCAAGTCTTAGTTTTTAAAGTATAGCTTTTGAATATTGCATATGTCAACGGACATGATTATGCAATTCTCACACACTTTTAGGAGTATAAGAGTCTCTATTCTCTAGACTTACTTTATTATTGGCTTACTTTAAAAATTATTAGTATAAGGATTATTGGATATTAATAGAGTACATGGATGTATGAAGCTCAATTTTTGGAAGGTGTTGTATCTTTCTAATTTATCATAAATAAGAAAGATACATGTAAGGCCTATTACTTCTTTTCCCTACAGGGGATGACTCTATTTTATTTTATTGAGCGTATTCCATTTTGCTCTATGTCCTTGGCCCTCCAGCCTTTTTACTATTCAGCTATGTCTGGGTCATTGGTACAGTATAAAAATGTTAAAAAATTTATAGTAATTTATATATTTTTTATACTTACCAATGACCCAGACGGGGATGGCCCTCCCAGGAGTTGGGAACTCTTGCCTCCCCGCTGAGTACATAGCGCTTACCAGGCACTGGTTATTAGAATGATAAATGGCGCCAATTTCGGAACGTCCTTGACACTGCGCATGCGCAGTAGGGGCGAAGTGTGGAGGGCCTCTCAGGACATGTTTTCTTTAGTTTTAGATGCAAATTTTGGGGATTGGGGGGCAAAATTTGTGTTTGGCCCTATATTTTAAGAGTTAGCACCAGCTATGTCTGGGTCATTGGTAAGTATAAAAAATATATAAATTACTATAAATTTTTTAACTTTTCATCAACTGGCTAATTGTATTTTTAAAATGTATAACATGTAATTATAAAACAAAATCTGTTGATGAAGTGGGAATTGGTGAAATGGGAATATATAATTTTAGAGGCAGTTGATAAAATGGGAATTGATGAAATGGGAAGACACCGTTTCATCCAACAAATATTTCCAGTGTCTAAACAAAAGCACAGCAAGCAAGACTAATCCATTCAACCTATTCTGTACATTATGTTGAACCCTTTACCCAACGTAATGGCCCAAACCGGCCAGTGCTATTCACAAAAATCGCCAATTAATATTTTTATACTGTACCAATGACCCAGACAAAACTTGTGCTAACTCTTAAAATTCTAGGGCCAAACACAAATTTTGCCCCCCAATCCCCAAAATTTGCATCTAAAACCAAAAGAAATCATGTCCTGAAGGTCCTCCATACTTTGCCCTCACTGCGCATGCGCAGTGTCAAGGACGTCCCGAAATTGGCGCCAATTATCATTCTTTGTTTGGCCCTTCATCAGTTAACATCTCACTGATCTTTGTGCTTGTAAATCTCAGTTTAAATGATGCCAGACACATAAATATTGAAGAAATGGTGATTCTAAGGAGGATATAGAAGGAGGAGAGGAAAAAGGAGTGACAGAAAATATTCAGGGCTGTAACTTAAAATTTTGTAATGAAATTATGTTAAGTTGCCTATTTTCGAGGCATGGGCCTGTTGTTGTCATTCTTGCTATGAAGTTGCACTGCTTATTCAGTGTTTCCTCTCCCCTTGTCCTTTAAGTCCCCCTTTGCTATTCTCCCATGCTTTTGGCATATTTTTGAGTAAGATTACTACTAAAATTTCTTGGGAGATTTAGCTTGGTAACAGAATGAATTCTGTTTTTTTCCCCATGTTTACGTTCTCACCCATGGGGGTTTAGACGTAGTGTTCTGCATCTACCATCTGATGTTCTGCAGATTCTTCCCTGGAAGTCTCTGTTTTGGATCAGATAGTGTATATTTTGGTAACTGATTTCGGGCCAGGATTGTCAGTGCCTGGAGTCATGTTTTCTGGTGTTTATACACTTCTTGTTTACATTGGCAACAGTCTCTTTTGAGGGGGGCTTTTTGCCTTTGTACTAGTTTATCTTATTACAAGATACATTATTATTATTCGTAAGTGTTGCATTAATTATTTAAAATCCTTTTAAAATTTTTGTCCACACTTAGGCTTGGGATCCATTGGGGCTCAACATTACTTTTCAGAAACTTGGGCTTTGCTGAAAAAATATTTTTTCAAAATTTATTTTTGATTTCAATTGTTTTTTCAATGTTAATGGATCATGTTATTATGTATCTTTGTTTTCAGGGGTTCGTGCGAGTACTAGGACTTATTGTTGTCTTTTCAAAGGATATTGTTCAAATTGTAATGAGAGGAAATCTTCCTCTGACTTTCATGATCATTGTATTAATTGTAGTCAGTGTACTCGCACTAACTCCTGTTCAGTATGTGAATATTGGGATGACAAACATTGGAAACGTGTGTCACGGTATGTTGTTAGCGGGGAAAGAGCTATGCCGGTCCTTTCTCTGCAGGGTCACTCTAGTTTATCAGTTTCTATTTCAGAGGAACAAGAACAGGGTGATGTTTCCATGTTATCTTCCAAAGGTGCGCTTCCGTTGTCACAATCAAATGAAGAGCTAGCGGCAAAAGTGCTCATGGAGATACGCCAGTTGCCTAAGAGGTCCCTAGTAGGATCGACGGCGCTGTCGTTCGCTAGCTCGCCCGGTGTAGCATCCATTCACCGAACGGTTCGGCAGCCGGGTTCGTCCGTTGCGGTCCAGGAAGGAGTTTTGGGTGATGCGAGCACTATAAACATACAAGGTGCACACCCAGTGACGGCGGATAAGAGGAGAGATCGGAGGAAGCCTTGTAGTCCGGTTTCTAGCTCGTCCAGGTCCAGCCGGGCCCTGAGCGAGAGAGGCCCCTTTCTCGTACAACAACATCTGGGACCAGATGTTGTGGTACAAAATGTTTCGCAAGCGGAGCATACGTCCGCCGCTCGGGACGCTCTGTTATATAGGCAGTCCGGAGAGACTGTACAGGCTTTCTCATCCTCTCAGCAGCGCACACGACCGCACCTTGGCTACGTGACCGCGGATATTCAGCCAGCTTTGCCGATCAGGGCTTCAACGGCGACCAGGTCACGCCATCCGGTAGCCAGGGACAAGAGGCCGGTAGGCTCCGGACGTTCGCATAAGAGAAGTATGCGGGAGTCAGTTGATGCGGAGCTTCCGGCGGCTAAGCAGCGAAAGACCGCTACTCCGCCGGCCTCGATGACGGACGTGCTAGCTCAGATAGCACAAACTATCGCAGCATCCTAGCAAATGACAGAATCGTTGTCGGATCAGGAATTATCCGACGGCGCTGGGTCGGTACGCTCCCCGAAGCATCGGGTGCGGACGACCGGGAGCATCATGAGGTCCGACCGGATGGCGAAAGGGATACTGAGGACTTGGAGCTATCCCTTTCGGAACAACATAAAGCTGCCGTAGATTTCATCCGGCACTACCTTCCTCAAGTTGTTCCGTCGGGCCAGACTGCTGCGATGCTGGTTAAGAGACATAGCGTCATTGGACACTGAATTTTTTGAGAGGTTCAGAGACATCGTCCCTGAGTTTCCGTCACAGTCCAATAATGTCACAAGAACATTCGAATTATTGAACGACGCTATCTTTAAGCTTGCTTCCAAAACAGGCAAAGCTGGTTTCTTGTCCGCCAATGCTCTTAACCTGCCTTTCATCAATTCAAGGAATAAATTCGATACGGCAGGACAGGGCATACCGAGAGTTCCTCTGCGTCTAGACGACGAGGCGAAAGACTTGGAATTGTCATTACCGTCGTCAATGTCCATTCCAACCGCGGCGTTGGAAACGACAATTACGTCTAACAGAGCCAGCTTAGACGCTTTATCATACGCAGACCACCTTACAAAGGCGTTATCACTGCGTCTTCAAGGGAAAGAATTCCAGGATATACAATCCTCATTAAGACTTCTTTCAAGGGCAGTGGCTTATTCCACGTATAACTCCGCCCTTTCAGTGGCAAACCTGGAGTTGGTTAGACGTGACGCAGCCCTAGCTACATCCACACGCGTGGATAGTAAGGTGAAGAACTCTCTCAGAGTCGCTTCGGTCTCCGGAGAGCTTCTCTTCGATGGCAAGCTTTCAGCAATCTATGATAAAATAACTAAGAAAGCTTCGGATTCTCTGCTTTTTAAATCCGCTTCCAACAAGGTCAGATTCAGCAGATAAGAGTAAGACAGGCACTTCTGGGACAAATACGCCCAAGAGCGGTTCCTATAGAGGTTCCTTTGCGTACTCTTGGTCTTATTCTAGAGACCGTCAAGGCAGCGACTCACGTGCGGGACGTTCTTCGGGCCGAGACAACCGGTCTGACGTCCCGAGGTCGACGGGACGAGGTGCGGGTCTCGGAGGACGTGGTTTCTCCTCCCGCAGGCCTCGCATGTCCAGGAGGTGATGGTTTGAACCTCTATCGTGTTCCGGTTGGCGGAAGGTTGTCGAGTTTTACAGAAGAGTGGGCGTCGATTACGGACGACCCTTGGGTGAGAGGGGTGATTTCGGAAGGACTAAGAATATCCTTCAAACGAAAGCCTCCATTAACTCGAAGTCCAAAATGGACTCAACTTCCGTCAAATCCGCAGAAAAGAGACTCTCTTTTATCGGAGGTACAGTCTCTTTTGATGAAGAACGCGGTAGAGGTCGTAGAAGACCAGGAATCACCGGGGTTCTACAGCCATCTATTTCTGGTTCCGAAACCAGACGGCTCGTTCCGTCCAGTCATAGATTTGAGCTGGATAAACAAGCTGATCGTCGCTCCGAAGTTCTATATGGAGACGATTCGATCGGTCAGAGCGAGTGTTCGGGTGAACGATTATGCTACAAGCATAGATCTCAAAGATGCGTACTTTCACATCATGGTACATCCGACATTCAGAAAGTATCTACGCTTCGCAGTCCTAGGAGTTGTATATCAATTCCGGGCGATGTGCTTCGGATTGAACCTAGCGCCCTGGGCTTTCACTCGAGTAATGAACTCGGTAATGATGTATTTCCGAGCTCATTCGTCTGCGGTAACGTCGGCCTACCTGGACGACATTCTTCAGAGGTACGGCAACGAGTTAACGCTTCAGAACGATGTGCAGAATCTGCTTCTATTGCTCCCGACGTCTCGGTTTTGTTATAAACGAGAAGTCGGATCTGGTGCCGTCCAAGTCATTCACTCATCTGGGAATGAGCTTCGAGACGCACAACAATCTCGTTCATCTGCCGTTAACCAGAGCGAAGTTAATCAGTTGTTACGCTCGCTATTGTCTTCATGCAGACAAAGCCACAGCGAGGGAGTTCATGAGACTGATAGGTCTGTGCGGAGTCGCTGCGGATCTCATTCCGATGGGGCGGTTGCGCACTCGTCCTCTCCAAATTTTCTTGACTCAGAATTGGAGTGTGAAGATTCATTCGCTCGATATAGACGTTCTCTTGTCAGATCAAGTGAAACAAGAGATTCAGACTTGGGCAAACATTCAGTGGTTGACTCAGGGAGTTCCGCTGCAGTTGCCGGATCCGAGTTTTACGATTATGACGGATGCCAGTCAAACAGGTTGGGGTGCAACATTGATCCCAACGGATTCGAGGTGCCAGGGTCTTTGGGATCCACAATTTTTAAGCAAGCACATAAACATCAAGGAAATGATGTCAATTTGGCTTGCGTTACGCCATTGGATGGACATTATTCACAAAGCTCATGTCCAAATCCTGTGCGACAATATGACAGTAGTGGCGTATATCCAGAACCAGGGAGGCACTCATTCCGTTCTGTTATTCAATTTAACGGAAAGAATCCTTCTGTTTGCTCTAGAACACGAAGTTCTACTTTCGGGCCGTCATATACCGGGTCGTCTGAATGTACTAGCAGACTCCCTTTCACGGAAGGGTCGCTTGTTGCCATCAGAGTGGACTCTCAACAAACAGGTATTCAATCAGATTTGCTACCAATGGGAACGGCCAATGATAGACTTATTTGCGACACATCTCAACAATCAGTTGCAGACGTATGTGTCACCATGTCCGGATCCACGAGCATATGCAGTAGACGCTCTGTCGATCTCATGGGACGGAATGATAGGATATGCGTATCCTCCAGCGCCGTTAATTCAGCAAGTGTTGCTAAAGATAAACAATCTCAATGCAAGATTCTGTTGGTAGCATCTCTGTCTCCACAGAGACCGTGGATAAATCTACTCAGGTGTCTGCTGTGGGACTTACCGCGAAAGCTTCCTCCACGGGAGGATCTTCTTTCGCAGGGGAAATTGCGTCAACTTCATCACAACCCGCAAGGTCTCAACCTTCACGTATTTCCGTTGTGCGGTCCTTCTTGCATGGCAAGCACTTTACAGGACGAGCAGTGGACGCAATTCCTAACTGTAGGAGGACCTCCTCTTCGCTAAACTATGTGGCTAAGTGGAAGGTTTTTCGTCATTGGTGTAGGGATCATTCTGTTGATATTTTTGAATCCTCCATACCAGATATTGCAAACTTTCTAGTATACTTGTTTGACGAAATCAAACTGCAGCCTGTTACTTTTAAGGGTTATAGGTCTATGTTATCTGATACCTATGCACATCATGATAGTTTACAAATTGGATCTAATGTCTCTTTATCTAAGTTGGTAAGAAACTTCTCGATAAATAGACCCAGAACTCTTAGGTTAATTCCTAAGTGGAATTTAGCTTGGGTTCTTCTTAAACTGAAGGAAAAGCCATTTGAACCTCTTGGGACAGTAGATTTCAAATTCTTGTCTTATAAGACAGCTTTTCTCTTAGCTTTCTTTTCTGCTAGAAGAGTCAGTGAGCTTCATGCACTATCGGTGGACGATTCTCACTATCGTAGTGTCGGGAACACTATCACCTTCACTACTAATGTTGGATTTTTAGCTAAGAATCAGGCTCCTAATAAATATCCGGAACCTATTGTTATTAAGGCTCTGCCGTCTTCAGACGGGCGTAGGCCTTTACTCTGTCCTGTTAGAGCTTTACGTATTTATAAACAAAGATCTCAGTTTATCAGAAAGGGACGAAAACGCTTCTTTTTGTCTCTGATGCCTAATAGAAAGGACATTTCGGTCCATTCTATTGCTAGATGGATTCAATTAACTATCCATACTGCTTATGATAATCTATCTTCTACTCAGCAGTCTGTGCTTAAGATCTCGGCTCATGAAGTAAGAGCTCTTTCTACATCTTGGGCTTACGCAAATAGTGTTGCTATTACAGATTTAATGAAGAAAAGTCGTCCACTAAACAGTTGCAACTATAGTTATGCAGGCTTTCTGTTCCGGCAGTGACTCCGTCCTGCTGCCCTCTTCGCTCTGGGCTATTTGACCCAGGGCAAGGGGAAGGGGGGGGGGAGGAGGGTGTTTCCTTAGGTCACCTGCTTTATAGTGAAAAGCAAGGGGATTCCTCCTCCGGAGTCAGTAATTCTGAGTCGTTACCGGGATGGTTTTAAAGTGTAATATTAATATTAAAAATTCATTCATGTCATATTTTTAAAGTGTAGCTCGGTGTGAAGCATTTGTATATGTCAAGTGTCAAACGGGCGTCAATATACAATCCTCGGACACTTTTAAAAGAATATAAAGAGTCTCAATTCTCTGGACTAACTTTATTTATTGGCTTACTTTAAAAATAATTAGTATAAAGGGTTATACTGGATGTTAATAGAGAACATGAATGTTATTGTGCTCAATTATGAAGGGTATTGTATCTTTCTAATTTATCATAAAATAAGAAAGATACATGTAAAGCCTAATACTCCTTTTCTCCTTGAGGGGTTGACTCTATTGATATAGTTGAGCTTACTGGATTTTCCTCTATGTCCTAGGCCCTCCAGCCTTTTTACTATTCAGCTATGTCTGGGTCATTGGTACAGTATAGAAATGTTAAAAAATTTATAGTAATTTATATATTTTTTATACTTACCAATGACCCAGATGGGGATGGCCCTCCCAGGAGTTGGGAACTCATTGAGTACATAGTGCTGACCAGGCACTGCTTGTAAGAATGATAATTGGCGCCAATTTCGGGACGTCATTGACACTGCGCATGCGCAGTGAGGGCAAAGTATGGAGGACCTTCAGGACATGATTTCTTTTGGTTTTAGATGCAAATTTTGGGGATTGGAGGGCAAAATTTGTGTTTGGCACTAGAATTTTAAGAGTTAGCACCAGCTATGTCTGGGTCATTGGTAAGTTTAAAAAATATATAAATTACTATAAATTTTTTAACTTTCATTATATTTTCATTTTTTGGCTCAAAAACATAGATTATGAAACCCTCTTTGGAACAAGCTTGGCGAGCTCGTTCCAAAGAGGGGGTCATAATCTAGGTTTTTGAGACAAAAAATGAAAAAAATTAGTTTTTCAAGAATTTTGTTTGCAAATGTCATCTGCTTTTCATGTTAGGTAAAGGGTTAAATGTATCTTACATTTGGTTGGTCTTTTTTTCTACATAACAGGTAGCACATGAGAGAGAGGTTAAAGGTCAAGTTCGCCTGCAGTTTAAAGATGTTTTGGGGGAAGTTTGTATAGTTCAGCGATCCCTTACTGCTACGCAAAAGGTAAAACCTTTTTACTTATAATGTATCTTTTTTTTTAGAAGAATTTGCTGTCTTTGACAAGTAGTTTTACTCTCAATCACTCAACTTCAGCTAATTTCTTACTTGAACAGACATTTATTTTTAGCTTAACTTGACAAAGTCATGATAAGCTATTGCCATCATGCATGGGGAAGTCTGTTAGTCTGTAAGTCTGTTAATATTTTCTTTACCACAGACTACACTCCGTAGTTCTTGTCCGATCATCATTAAATTTCAAGTACGAGGTCATGTCTAGGTGAGAGTGTCTCATTTTGGTCGCGATCGGTCAACTGTGAAGGCTGCGCGGGCTCGAAACTTGAAAACCTTGAACCGGTCTACAGGTCATATTTATGAAGGGATTTCATTGTAACTCGATAGAAAGACTCCATTTAATGTCCAGATGGAAATGTAATATTTTGGCTGGTTTCGGAAACCGTGATGTCTGCAGGAGCACATTACCCAGATTTCTTTAGCACAGTGTACAAGTTGTATTTATGAAGGGATTTCATTGTAAATTGGTAGGATGATGCCTAGATGAGAACAGCCTATTTTAGTCGTGATAGGTCAATCATGATGGCTGCACAGGCACGTGACCTAGATTTGTTTAGCACAGTTTACAATTTATATTTATGGAGCGATTTCATTGTAATTTGGTAGGATAATTCAGTATGATGTCTAAGGCTGAAACGGTTGGCTCATTTTCGTAACCGACTAACCGAGAGCTATAACCGGATAATATCCGGTTATCCGTGGCCATTATTTCACCGAATATGGGATCAAAACTATAAGAATTCGAAAGCAGTATTCTCAAACTATTCCATAGTGTGTATTCAAACGAATGTTGTCGAGTACTTGACAACGTTCATTTGTGTACATACTACGGAATAGTTTCTGCGATTACTCAGTACTCACGGAAACTGCGGATCATCAACGAAGTCCTGAATGCCAAAGTCGATTGTTTCTCAAAATATATAGTGCGACTTCGAGGTGTAATCTGTCACAAAGGAGAAGTGGCAGATTTACTACGTTTTAAACGTGGAATGACGATTAATATTGATATTTTGGATAACCGGTTGACGGTTTTTCTAATTGGTTAGGTAGCTGACTGGTTTCAAACCGATTATCCGGTTAACCATTTCAGTACTAATGATGTCCAAATAAGACTATCCTATTTTCTTCACAATCAGTCAGCCGTTACTACGGCTTGGCCATGTGACCTAGATTCCTTTAGCACTGTGTAGGGGTCATTTTTATGAAGGGATTTCATTGTAACTTGGTAGGATGCCTCAGCATAATGTCTAGATGAGAACATCCTATTTTGTTTGTGATCGGTCAACTATGATTGCTGCACAGGCTCGTGACCTAGATTTGTTCAGCACAGTCTACAGTTCATAATTATGGAGCGATTTCATTGGAACTTGGTAGGATAACTTGGTATGATGTCTAGATGAGACTGTCCTATTTTGGTCATGATCAGTCAGCCATTATCATCGTTTGTGCACATGACCTAGAATCCTTTAGCACTGTCTAGGGGTACTTTTTGTGAAGGGACTTCATTGTAATATGGTAGGATGACTCAGTATGATATCTAGATGAGATTGTTATATTTTGGTTGTGATGGGTCAGCCGTGACCGTCGGACGAGCATGTGACCTAGATTCCTTCCTGTAAAGTCTATTTATGATGGGATTTCATTGTAACTTGATAGGACAATTTAAGAACTTTGGTTGGCATTCGTTAACTGTGAGGGCCACATTAACCCAGACCTCAATTCTTTAGTACAGTCTACACTTCAAATTATTCTTGTTGAAAACATAGCATGTGGGGCACAGAACTTAACATAATCTCATTTATCACAATTCTTGTCTTATTTCATGATCCATTCATAAACATTGAACATTATCCTTTTTATCTAACACTACACACAGTCAGGTTAAGTTGCAGTGTCATTGACACTTTCATTATTAAATTCATATGCGGATATTTTTTACTATAATTTCATTTGCCAATTGTGAAAGTGAAATATCTGAAATGGACATCTTTTACAGCTTTCCCACCCCTCCTCCCCCACCCCAAATTTCTTTGGGTATATGGCCATACATATGTCAATCCATCTCTAAACGCAAGTTGTTTTCACTGTTTATTTCAAGTTATGCTTGACATAACAAAACCAAACTTGGTTATGGATTTTTAAATCCTTGTAACCAGGGCCGTGTTACTCATAAGGCTGACTAGGCTGAAGCCTAGGGGCCCGCCAATTTTTTTTTTTTTTTTTTGCTGAGGCACAGTTACCAGCATCTTAGGACTCCAATGGCATTCAATTAAAAGGGTTCCACTGTAATGCACAAGAATTCCAAGCAAAGTTTCGGCCAATGGACCACCGGGTAAAAAACCATTGGGCTGAAACACTGCTTGGCATTCTTATGCTTTTTCACAGCCAAGGAGTGTCTGTCTGGGTGGAACTTCACTCCATGAGTGTTTTAGTGGTAATCCACTCTCTATGTACCAGGCCATAAAATTTGAGAGGAATGATTTTATCGTTCCTCTGGTGGTTATGTAAGTTAAAAAACAGATACCTGAAAAGTTGTTTGTCTGGAACTACAAACAGTTAGTCAAAAAGTTGTGTCTTATCACCTTATTTAACAGCTCTGTTTTAAGATGTTCCCATGGGAAGACCCCCTCTCTTCAATGCTCAAACTCCCCAAGACAGCTGACACCCCTGTGCTTGCAAAATTTGCTTTCGAAATCCTTGAACTGTCATACAGTACTAGGGCCATCGTAGATGGATCAAAATCCACAGGTTGTCATTTTTCCCTTGCATATAATTCAGAGATGATCCACTATGACATCTAGATAATTTTCCACCAATGAAGCACCGGGATTAGGTGTCATAGCGGATCATCTCTGAATTATATGCATGGAGAAATGCCCGTGCCATAGATTTTGACCCGTCCATGATGACGGTACTGTAATCAGTCCTCTTTATTATATTCAGATGAATGGTAAAATAGATTATCTCAGAATTCCAGATTTTATTCTCTGCAAGATACAATAGAATAAATGCTGAGATTATAACCAAAGACAGTACAGTTAAAACTAGAAGTCCTGTCACGAAATGCGCACAAATAGCACGCCAATCTGTGCATTAATCTACGCGTTATGACCATAGTAAGGCTATCAAATTCTGTACTTATGGTCTATTCACAAGCAATGTTTCAGCCAATGGACCTCCGGGTAACCCGGAGGTCCATTGGCAGAAATATTGCCTGTGTTTGCTTTGAGTAACCAAGAGAACCTGCCGTTCTTTGGATGCCATTCGATATGGCAATAGCGCGCAATTCCTACACGCTACATGTATTAAGCCTAGATAAGTGCACAGTTCATGACAGGACTTCTAGTTTTAACTGTAGCACCCCAAACATTAGTGACTGGGTCGTATTTTACCAGAAAAATGGTGCTTGGGTATCACAATAAACAAGCACTGCTTCACTTCTTGGAGTTCAAATCCATGGGTTGCAAGATTTCCCTGGAGCTTCATCGGCGGAAATTTTGCTAGGTGTCATACAGTTAAAACTAGAAGTCCTGTCATGAAATGCGCACAAATAGCACGTTGATCTGCACGTTAATCTACGCGTTATGACCATATTATGGCTATCAAATTCTGTACATATGGCCTTAACACAAGCAATGTTTCAGCCAATGGACCTCTGGGTAACCCGGAGATCCATTGGCAGAAACATTGCCTGTGTTTGCTATGAGTAACCAGGAGAACCCGCCGTGCTTTGGATGCCATTTGATGTGGCAATTGTGCGCAATTCCTACGTGAAATTAAGCCTAGATAAGCGCGCAGTTCGTGACAGGACTTCTAGTTTTAACTGTAGTGGACCATCTCGGTTATATATACATGGAAAAATGCCCACCCATAGATTTGGACCCATCCATGATGACGGTACTGTAATCGGTCCTCTTTATTATATTCAGATGAATGGTAAAATAGATTATCTCAGAATTCAAGATTTTGTTCTCTGATGTATGTGATAATATCAATTTTGTGTTGAAGATGAAAAAGATAGAAATGAAAACTCTGGAAGGTGTTATTACAAGAAAAGGACCAGATGGGGAAAAGAAGAGTATAACCTCAAGATGTGCAGAAATAAATAATGAGGTGAATATATTTGTGTATATTGTGTTACTGTAATAGAAAATGTTGTAATGTGATTGGGCATCTTGCAAAATTACATGCAGCTATCAGGGGTGCAGAAATTGAAAATTAGCATAACCCAAAAAGAGGTTATGCAAAATTTTTTTGCATAACCCAAATGATTTTGCATAACTGAGTACAGATGCGAAGGGCATCTTCAGCGAGTGCTGAAGGCACAAGCCTATGTAGGAGGGTTTGGGGTTCTCCCCCCAGAAAAATGTTGAAATGTGCTGTCAAATGGAGCCTTCCAGTGGCTTTTGGGATGAAAATTCACTTTATTTTTTGGTTCCAAAAATGTTTTCATCAAGGTCATACAAGAAGAGGTCAGAACCTGACCACTTTTTGAAAGTATTTTCGTTTACGGACTCTTGCTTGTGTGCCATTTTGAAAATTTGCGCTGCACGTGTATTTTTATTTACTATAAAACACTGGGTATGTTCTGTTTATACAATCATGTTTTCAGTCGTAACCACTTGATGTGGGTTGCAAAACACGATTGTAGAAACAGCCTATACCTATCAACCTATCGGCGATGTGTATCGTGTAAAATTAGATCACTTGCTTATTTGTCATGACAACCCTGTCACTTCGTAAAACAATGAAACGTATTCTCGTCTTGAGACTCGATAGGGTCAATCTAAATGTATTAGATAACCATTGCTAAATAACAACAAAACATCCGACCTTGGAGAATTTTTGTTACATTAAAATCATGTCAATACACACACATTTTATTCAATGCAAATGACGAATTGCACAATTTATTTCTGAGTGCATCAAATTAATCGTTGTCTTTTATAATTGGGTAAATTGAAGAAGAATGGAAAAATGGATTTGCCTATTGCAATTTGCACGAACGATGCACAAACGGAACGGTCGTTCGTGCAATTTCTGCACCACTGGCTATGTTTGGGTATGTTTTTCGGAGTATATAAAAACATGCATGATGATATGGGAGATAAATCACACTTGAAAACTGAACTCGGAATACAGTTACAGCTAAAAATAAAATTATTTTGGCTTTGATGCAAAGAAACAAGTAAACATAAAAGGATTTGGAAAATGCACAGACACTGAAATAGAAGCCAAATCGTCAAATGATTTCCAGCTAACACAGAGAATAAAGATAACTTGGCAGCAAAATGTTTTTGTGAATATTTAGCTTGAACTAGGGCTGAAACGGTTGGCTCATTTTCGTAACCGACTAACCGAAAGCTATAACCGGATAATATCCGGTTATCCATGGCCATTATTTCACCAAATATTGGATCAAAACTAGAAATTGGAAAGCAGTATTCTCAAACTATTCCGAAGTGTGTGTACAAATGAACGTTGTCGGGTACTCGACAACGTTCGTTTGTATACACACTATGGAATAGTTTCTGCGATTACTAATTACTCACAGAAACTGCCAATCATTAACAAAATCTTGAATGCCAAAGTCGATTATTTCTCAATATGCACATTGCGGCTTCAATTTGTAATCTATCCCAAATGAGAAGCAGCAAATTTACTGTTTTAAACATGGAATGATGATCACTATCGATATTTCGGGTAACCAGTTGACATTTTTTCTAATCGGTTAGGTAGCTAATTGGTTTCAAACCGATTATCCGGTTAACCATTTCAGTACTAACTTGAACCATATTTATTTGAGATTAGAGACACAAGGTTTTAATTTTTCCAATTCGGTTTCGGGAAAAAACTTCAGTTTCAGTTCATTCTTTTATGTGTTAAGAACATATAGCAAATTACATTTTGGGTTCTTTAACATTGATAAAAATCTCCTGCTGATTTGAACCCTCCTCAATTCAATAATTTATACCCCACCACCCTCCTCAATTCAAAAATATCTTCAAGTATCTCCAATGGGTTCAGCCTAACTTCATTATTAGAATTAGGTGAATAAAACATGAATAAAGGTAACAAATAAATAAAGTTTATCTAATCTCATTGTCACATTTTTTCCCTTACTGCCTCGCCCCTTGGATGAGTCATAAGAAACAGAATGTAACATTGAGAACACAATTTATTATATGCTAAATGATAGATTATTGACAAAATTACTCAAAGATAGATATCGTATCCCCCACTGTGAAGATTTAGAAATTTTCGCTTTCATGGTATCAGTCAAAATGCCGGCTTTCAAAGCATCACATCAAGATGAATACGAGTCAAATTATTGCTGGAAATAATCAATTTGTTCTAAAAACGTATAATGAAAAGTAAATCTAGTGTTTTTAAGTGGATACTGATCATTTCCAGCAGTAATTCAACACATATTCACCTTGAATTGATGCATGAAAACCACTAGACCAAACATGGCCTGAAAGTCTGTAATAGAAGTTTTTAGTTTGGTACGTCCTTTGAAAGGACGTACCACACCAAAAACTTTTATTACAGACTTTCAGGCCATGTTTAGACTAGAAACCCACCAGCTGAATCAGAATGCAAGATGCTATCTGTTCCGAGTATCAATCAGATCACTTACGCATTTCAATGTGCTGTTTACTTTCATGCATTAATTCAAGGTTGAAGCGAGTGGAAATATCGGATTCTTATAAAAAGCATATAATAAAAAGAAAATATAGTGTTTTTGAGTGGATACTGTTCAGTCAGAAAAAAAACATGAATAAAAGTAACAAATGAATAAAGTTTATCTGATCATTGTCACATTTTCTCCCTTACTGCCTCTCCCATTGGACAAGTCATAAGAGAGAGGATAGTACATTGAGAACACAATGTATTCACCGCTTTGGTGGTTAAACTGAATGACAAGAATCAATAGAAGCCACTAGTCCAGTTCCTTCCCAGTTCTTAAGATAGTTTGATCAGATTATTCACAAACACAGTAAAACCATATTGCCGTTTTTGTTTGGTCCGGTGGTTTTGTTTTCTGGTTTGCAAAAACAAGAACTGCTGCAGAAAGCTACAACACCACCAAGCTGTATCTCAGATAATCATATCAACAAATGTATTGTGAAAACAAAATAAATAAACTGAAAGTGAATTTAGCATTTAAGCTAATAGCTTATCCGAGACTGTCTCTAACGTTTTGTTGAATACATGTACAGTACAGCCTACAATAAAGTGGAAACCTGGTTGCACTAATAATGCACTATTTGGACGATATTTGCATCACATTCATTCGTAACTGAATATCGTGATATTTTTATAGGAATAACACGTCGGTTGTGATTTGTCCGGTTGAACGTGCTAAGATGACGAAATCAAAAAAACCTATATAACGTATTAACTTTCAAACCAATTTTTGTTATATTGTTTACAGTGTATTGATATTATTTACAACACCTACACCACATGAAAAACAACACATGATTAATTATTAACAGAAATCATTTCAGTTAAAAAACACACAAAGAATTAGTGAAGTCATATCAATGCTAAACAGTAAACAAACATAAACACTCAAATAATTGATAACAACGATCATTTCAATGCAATTACAAAACAAACAAGTACACAAAGATATGTTTTAATAAGCACTAAGCTAAAAAACAATCCTGAAATTGAACACAGTATTTTTTCAGTCAGTTCATCAGTTTGTAGTGCTGGGTGGATGCATTATTGCTTATGTGTATATAATTCTGGATAATTTTAGAATATTACGAAGGATTATGAATGATATTTTTCACTGTGGAATTTAATTCAAACAAACATGTAAGTACTTCATATTTTGTTGAAATTTATAATAGATATTTCAAAAGGTGTCCAAAATATATCACAGACGGAGTCGTTTAACCTGTGATTTGGAAATATGGTCTTTTGCACATCCAAACTGAGCTATCAGTCTGATCAGATGCTATTTAATAGTGGGGCTCGGGAATTTCTGTTTCCTTTTTGAAAATAAATTTTAATCGGCTCATTTTACACCTTTTAGTAGACCATTTTATTGCTTTCCTGAATATTTCTGTTTCATTTTATATCACCCCAATTCGTCCTTGATATTGTCGTTATTGAATGCGAAAGAAAGACTCCCTTCCCTCCCTTTGACCTTAAAGATTGAGAGTTTTATATTTAAGTTTAAGTTTTAAAAAAATTTAAACTGCAATTATGTAGGCATCCAGTCAAGGACACTCATGAAGCCAGGTAGGCCAAGGGAAATCCGAACTTTTAGTGTATCGACATCAACAAATACATCAACTACGTCAGTTTAACTTAAATAGCTTTACGTGACTCAAATCATCCATATTATTATAAGTATTGACTCCTCTTCTTTTCATCTAAAAAATTTCGAACAATCGTTATGAACTCGATCAATATGGAAAATGAAAATCTGTTCCTCATTTGTTCCAAACATATGTTTCAAACAGAAATCGTTGACAGACTATTTTTAAATAGAAGCAAAATTTCACTGGAATTTTCTACAAATCGTGCAATGCAATTACAGTTTGAATCACTAGCGATAACTGATAAATGTTCCCAGAGTTCCAATGTGTTCTATGTGCTGATGTGTGGGACGAAATAATAACACAGGTTCCTCTCCCAAATTTGGTTGGCGATAAAATGTGTTCTTTTTGTTGATAGTTGTCAAATGAATTGCTGAGTGTCCTTCCAATAATTGTTTTTATAGACTTGAAGGCATGTAATAAACACAGAATGACACATGCATGTGAATGGGTTAATTGCGGAAGAATGAAACTGCGACCTCACATTTTATCCTTCTGTGCTGGCACTCTTGCCATATCGATTAACCCATTCACACTCATGTGTCATTCTGTGTATTATTTTGTTCATGTTAAGTAGTGAAAACTCAACTGTAATTTTGTTCATGTTAAGCAGTGAAATCTCAGCAGTAATCTTGTTCATGTTAAGTAGTGAAATCTCGGCTGTAATCTTGTTCATGTTAAGTAGTGAAATCTCTGCTGTAAACTTGTTCATGTTAAGCAGTGAAATCTGAGCTGTAATGTTGTTCATGTTAAGCAGTGAAATCTCGGCTGTAATCTTGTTCATATTAAATAGTGAAATCTCGGCAGTAATCTTGTTCATATTAAATAATGAAATATCAGCTGTAATCTTGTTCATGTTAAGCAGTGAAATCTCGGCAGTAATCTTGTTCATATTAAATAGTGAAATCTCGGCAGTAATCTTGTTCATATTAAATAATGAAATCTCAGCTGTAATCTTGTTCATGTTAAGTAGTGAAATCCCAGCTGTAATCTTGTTCATATTGAATAGTGAAATCTCAGCTTTAATCTTGTTCATGTTAAGCCATGAAATCTCAGCTGTAATCTTGTTCATGTTAAGTAGTGAAATCTCGGCTGTAATCTTGTTCATGTTAAGTAGTGAAATCTCAGCTTTAATCTTGTTCATGTTAATTCATTAAATCTCAACTGTAATCTTGTTCATGTTAAGTAGTGAAATCTCGGCTGTAATCTTGTTCATGTTAAGCAGTGAAATCTCAGCCGTAATCTTCTTCATGTTAATTCATTAAATCTCAGCTAAAATATTGTTCATGTTAATTCATTATACCCCCCGCAAACAAAGTTTGGGGGGGGGGGGTATATAGGAATCACCCTGTCCATCTGTCCATCTGTCTGTCCGTCTGTCCGTCTGTCCATCCTCATAAGCGCAACTCCTCCTAAACTGTTTGAAGAATTTTCATGAAACTTTACACAATGGAAGAACTCCATATGAAGATGTGCATGAAGCAGTATAATTCTGTTCTGACAGGTGCGTGGGGTATCACTTTGTGAGCTTGCTCACAGTACCTCTAGCTAAATCTCAACTGTAATCTTGTTCATGTTAAGCAGTGGAATCTCAGCTGTAATCTTGTTTATGTTAAGTAGTGAAATCTCTGTGGTAATCTTGTTCATGTTTATTCATTAAATTTCAGATGTAATCTTGTTCATGTTAATTCATTAAATCTCAACTGTAATCTTGTTCATGTTAAATAGTGAAATCTCCTCTGTAATCTTGTTCATGTTAAGCAGTGAAATCTCAGCTGTAATCTTGTTCATGTTAAGCAGTGAAATCTCAGCTGTAATCTTGTTCATGTTAAGCAGTGAAATCTCAGCTGTAATCTTGTTCATGTTAAGTAGTATAATCTCAGCTTCTTTGAGATGCAGTAGCTATTTGATTTTTTTCCCTTATATTCAGATGATAACATCACTTGGTGTTTCAAAAGCTGTTTTGGAGAATGTCATATTTTGCCATCAAGAGGAATCAAATTGGTAAATATCTACTTTAGTTAACTCTTTACCTAACATAACAGCATTAAACGGAAATTTACCCAAAATAAGCCCTCCACAGCCTAAAAAATCTTACAAATGTCTCGATAAAACCATACAAATATGGATATCATTAGAACCGGCTCATCTAGCCGATTCTAATGATACCCATACTTGTATGGTTATATTGAAATATTGTGGGGGCACAGTGGCTCAGTTGGTAGAGCTGCAGGCTGCAAGCTGAGAGGTCCTCGGTTCGAATCCCACCTGTGGCAGCCACATTGTGTCCTTGGGCAAGTCACTTCACCCCCATTGACCACATGGGGGCACCATAACATTGTGTACTAATGTTTACTGCACATCGATGGTGTACCTGTCTTCGACCATGCTAACCCTGCTTGTGTGGTGTTAGTATGTTGGGAAGCCGACAGTAGCTCGCCCTTGCTCAGTGGTTCTCTACAGGTACTCCAGCTTTCTTCACCCGTAAAACTGTCATGGTCATGCTTAGCCATTGTGCAGAAATATTTGGCCTTAAACACCAATAAATAAATATTGAAATATTGTGAGAATTGTTTTCGAAAAATGTTAAATTTAATTAATTTTTTTTTAAAAGCTGTGTTAGGAAACAGGTTTATTTTCTCAAATGTCAATCCTTTTCTTTTGTTAATTGCATAGGCGGGTCTTATCAAAATTTGTCTTATTTTCATTTATTGGAAGGCTCTCGATAGGACCAGACAAATGCAAAAAGCAGATTATTTCAATTGAAACTTCTTTTAATTTAAAGTTTAGCCCTTTACCTAATGCACATGATATAAAAAAATTTTGTGTTATTATTATTTCAAATGTTTTAAAACAATTTCAACAAAACCATATCGCGTGGGCCCCTCATTGGAATGAGCTTGTTGAGCTCATCCCAATGAGGGGGTCACATGATATGGCTTTGTTGAAATTTTTTTTAAAAATATTTGTTTAACTGCTCGGTTTGTAAATTATGCAGCTGATTGGTTAGCTTAGGAGTTAAAGTGTTATTATTATAGGTATTGTATTTATCTTACAATAAGAATCTATTTCCACCAATACATTTAAAAACATCTAAGTCAAAGTACATACAGATTATCATGATAATGTGCATGCCCTGCGATTTGTATCAGATTCTCTGGTGTCCAGAATGGGATCTCAGTGGGCCGGCTTTGCCGGAGAGTTGTAATCCCATTTTTGGACACCACCGAGAATCTGATGCAAATCATAGGACATGCACATTATCATGATAATTCATTTATCTAACAATACTGTCACATAAACAGATTAAATCTTAATTTATTAATACAGTTTGAGGACATAATGTTGGACAAAAAAAAGATAAAAACATATTTTTAGTCGAGTTGTGACGAAGTCAAACTCGACTTATAGTTTGGTGAATGGCGGGCAGGCGGGCGGGCGGGTGGGCGGTTCGGGCGGGCGGGCGGGCGGCCGTAAACAATTGGTTTCTGGATGATAACTTGATAGTGGTTCAACTCACATTCATTAAACTTCATACGTAGGTTGGTCTTGGTGGGAGGAAGAACCCTATTGATTTTGGACATGCTACGTCGAAGGTCAAGGTCACAGTGACCTTGAATGTAGTAAATCTTAAACAATTGGTTTCCGGATGATAACTTGATAATGGTTCAACTCACATTCATGAAACTTCATAGGTAGATTGGCCTTGGTGAGGGGAAGAACCCTATTGATTTTGGACTCGCTACGTCAAAGGGCAAGGTCAACGTGACCTTGAACATAGTAAATCGCAACAATTCTTTTCCGGATGATAACTTGATAGTAGTTCAACCTACATTCATGAAACTTCATAGTTGGGTTGGCCTTGGTGCGAGGAAGAACTCTATTGATCTTGGACTCACCAGGTCAAAGGTCAAGGTCACAGTGACCTTGAACATAGTATATCGCAACAATTGGTTTCCGGATGAGAACTTGATAGTGGTTCAACCTAGAGTCATGAAACTTCATAGGTGTGTTGGCCTTGGTGCGAGAAACTGTTGTCACAACTCGACATTGGATCGGTGATCCTGAGCGGCATTTTATGGAATTATATTGCTGCGCACTCTAACAAAACAATGGGTAATGCAGTGACCACAATTTTCAAAGTTGTGTTGTCAAATTATTCACTCTTTGTGTCACTTCCTATGATGATCCGCTTGAATTTACGAGTGTACGACATTGGCACATCCTCAGGGATCAGGTAGGTGTAATATTGAATTGTGCAGTTTCTATTTATTGTGGGGGTTTCATTGGCTATTAATAGTTCTGTCGCTAACTGTAAGGAATTTTGTTTTATTTTGCAAGAGATCAGCTGAGTCAATCACTGAAACATACATAGAATGTATTCATGTACCTGTTATGATTGCCCATCGCTTTACTGGAAACAAGTCGTCTATATGATACGGAATCAGAATGAGCTGTCTATATCAGTATATGATACGGAATCAGAATGAACTGTCTATATCAGTATATGATACGGAATCAGAATGAGCTGTCTATATCAGTATATGATACGGAATCAGAATGAACTGTCTATATCAGTATATGATACGGAATCAGAATGAGCTGTCTATATCAGTATATGATACGGAATCAGAATGAGCTGTCTATATCAGTATATGATACGGAATCAGAATGAGCTGTCTATATCAGTATATGATACGGAATCAGAATGAGCTGTCTATATCAGTATATGATACGGAATCAGAATGAGCTGTCTATATCAGTATATGATACGGAATCAGAAGACATTATGATTGTGATACATACCATTTCTCGTGGTTTTCAGGCCAAAATCTAAATGATTATTAGATAAAAAATCTATATTGGGGTACAGTAAAACCTGTCTTGAGAGACCACTGTCTTGAGAGACCACCTGTCTTGAGAGACCATTGTGACCTGGTACCAACTTGTATTTTTATACCATAATGGACCTGTCTTGAGAGACCGCCCCTTTGAAGACTGAAACCATGACAAAAACTTTTTACCTGTTCTAGAATTGGAAAATTCATTGTGGTTATACTAACATAATTAAAAGTATTAAAAGCTCTTAATTGGGTTTCAATTGCTAACTCATTAAAGATTGAGATGTTTTTATAAGACCCCTGTGAAAAGATTAGGATTATTGCTGAATAAACAATTTCATACATACCTGAAATGTGACAGGAATAAAATTAAATTTGTGTTGAAAATCTTTTTGTAACAAATTTGAAATAGACTGTTATGGGGTCCAATAACATCAGGGAGAGGAAATCAGTTCGTTTGGTGGACACATACAAGGACCTAATTAGTAAGCTACTTAGCAGGAATGCTCGGATCATCGTTTCAGGGGTGCTCCCCGTTATGGGTGGTGGGAATGAGAGGAACTCGCGGATTATGGCACTAAACGAGGAGCTGGGAGAGCACTGCAAAGACTTGGGAGTACATTTCATTGACCACTGGGATTCATTCTGGGGACAAGGAGAGTTGTATGGGCGAGACGGATTGCATTTAAGTAGGATGGGTACAGACCTGTTGGGCCAAAAAATCTTACAGGTGGCTGGGCCTTTTTTGGAGAAAAGGGGGGTAGGGGACCACAGCCGGTAACCCAGAGTGGCACAAATGCTGGGAACATAGGAAGAACAACAAACATGCACAATACAGGGACATACCAGGGTTATAATAATGTGCCAGTGATGACAAAAAAACAAAGATTCATTAAGTTTTGGTACTGCAACATCCAGGGTCTGCACAAGAAAGTAAGCGAAATATCAACAATGATGGACGAAGGAGACTTCGATATAATGGGTCTAAGTGAGACGTGGATACGACGGGATGAGCGGGTTGATCAGATGAAGGGTTGCGTGTGGATAGGAGCTGGGCGAACTGAGGGTCAGAAACGGGGTGGGGGTGTTGGCATCTACGCTAAAGAGGAATTACAGCCCTCATTGATTACAGATCTCACAGAAGCAAGGACTCAGATTCCAGTATCCAACGAAATAGTCTGGGCAAAAATCAAGTTAGGAAGCAGGAGTGTTGCCGTTGGTGTTGTATACTTAGCAGTGGAGGGAAGTAAGCCCGAGTGGAATGACTCAATATATACAACTCTTAGATCGAATATCACAGAGCTTGGGAGCAGAGGGTTCAGTATTGTCCTAATGGGGGACTTCAATGGGCACATCGGGGATAAGGAGGAGGGCATACAGGGAGGTGATAGGAAAATTAACACGAATGGGAGGAAGATGTTGGACCTATCAAAAGAGCTTGGTTTAAAGATCCTGAACAGGGATACGAAATGTAAGGGTAAATGGACCTGGGAGAGGAACGATAAGAAAACAATAATTGATTATATACTCACTGACATTAGCGTATGGAGGGAGGTTATAGATGTAGAAATAGATGACGAGGGAAAAAATGACTTGGGTAGTGATCACAACCTGATAACAGTTAAGATTATGGGCAAAAAGACGAATAGAGACAGAAATACCTTCAAGGAAGTTTGGGGACTAAAACAAGGAGCCGACTGGAAGCAGTTTCGGGAAAAACTAAAACCAAATCTTGAATGTATACCTAGGGATGCAAATGTCCAGAGTATTTCAGATGGCATAGTAAATAGCCTAACAGAGGCAGGGAAGGAGTGTATAGGAAGGGTGAGGGTCCCAACGAGAGAGCTTGGATACAGGGTTAACGAGGGACTGAAAAAGGCTATAAAAGAAAGGAAGGTAAAATGCGCTGCTTACAGAAGAAGTAGGAAGCTTAAAGGGGTGGATAACAATGACACGAGACTAATGAAAGGAGAATATGAACTGGCACGGAAAAAGGTGAATGAGATAAAGGATAATAATAGGAAGGAGCGCAATTGCAGTCTTGCCAGAACAATAAAGAAAACGGGGGGTTCGAGCTCAAACGTATTTTGGAACTGGGTAAATAAACGGGGGAAAAGTAGTGTGCAGAGTATCAAAGTGGATGGGGAAAGTACAGAAGATAAAGGCCGTATCGCTTCAGAGTTAGTCAAGCACTGGGAAAAGATAAACGATAGGCGATGGGGCAGTGGGTCCCCACCAAAAAGAAATACACTGGTGGAGGAGAACCTATCCAATCGTGTATGTAGCGAAATAACGGCAGAAGAAGTGCGGAACGTGGTCTCGAAATTAAAAAATGGTAAAGCGGGAGGGACTGATGAAATTCCGAACGAATTCCTCAAAAATGGAGGGGAGGCACTTATTGAAGTCCTGACAAACCTTTTCAACCTGGCTCTGCGAAAGCAAGAGGTCCCCAGAGAGTGGAGGGAAAGTAAGGTGTCGTTCATACACAAAAAGGGGGATAAGGAAATTCTAGATAACTATAGGGGGATATCAGTTAGTAGTAACATCGGAAAAGTATTCTGTAAGGTCATATACGGTAGACTAGAGGAAGTTATAGAAGAGAAAGGTTTTTTAGGAGAAATTCAAAATGGTTTCAGGAAAGGACGAAGAGTCACTGATCACCTATTTACACTCACCCAACTGATAGAATCAACAAAGGCTGAAAAGAAAAAGATGTTTCTGGCATTTCTAGATGTGAAAAAAGCGTACGACCGAGTGTGGAGGGAAGGTATGTGGCGAAAGCTCGAGGGCATCGGACTGGGGGGTGACTTTGTGGGAATCATGAAAGCACTGTATACAGATGTGCAAAGCCAACTCAGTCTAGGGAGTATCACTACAAAACGAGTCCCTATGGATATAGGCCTCAAGCAGGGGTGTATCTTTTCACCGATTTTGTTTGCATTGTATGTTAAAGATTTAGGGGACGAACTAATTCAGAGTGCGGAGGGGGTAAATGTTGGAGACATAAAGATACCAGGCTTATTCTTTGCGGACGACATGGTGTTAATGTCTAGAACTGAACAGGGGCTAGAGAAACTGCTGGAAATTGTTGGTAGATATGGGAACACTTGGCGGCTCGAACTAAATGAAAATAAAAGCAAGGTAATACCCGTTGGACGCAAGGTAGATATGACGAAGAGATGGAGAGTGGGGGAGTTCTCAATCCCCGAAGGGGAAAGCAAACAAATCACTGTAGGAGAAACGGGAGAGTATGAGTATCTAGGGGTAAGCATAAATATAACGGGAAGAGGGGTGTACAGAAATTACTCAGCCAAACTGATTCTGAAGGGGAAAAGAATTCTGAACCAACTAAAACTTTTAGGGAAAAATAGTTTCAACAAGGTCTTTGTGGGGAAAACGCTGTGGGAGAGGGTGGGTTTACCAAGTATAACGTATGGCACGGACGTGATTCCATTAAACCAAACCGTTACTAAGAAGTTGGAAAATACTCAAAATGATGCCGGCAGATGGATAACAGGGTCGAGTAATGCTGCAGCTTTGGAAGCAGTAAGGGGGGAGCTTGGTTGGATGAAAATCAAGGACAGGATAGATTTGGGAAAACTGTGTTACTTTAACTACTTGAGAAACCTGCCTGACAACCGGTGGTGCAAATTGATGCTCGATACCATTTGGAATTCTAATATAGAAACGGGGTGGTCAAAACATGTGAGGGAACTAATGGACAATTACTCTATAGAGGTCACTAACATAGAAGTAGGAATGAAAGAAGGCAAAAGGTTTGTCAAAGAGAGAGTCATGGAAGATTGCAATCGAAACTGGCGAGCAGGGGTTAGCGTGAAAAGATCACTGCAGGGGTTACAATATAAAGAAAAGCCAGCTTTTGAGAAGTACCTAGATGGCACCTTTGGAGGGTCACTGCTGTTCAAACTGAGATCAAGATCACTGGAGCTTCGGGGAAAAATTGGGAGAGATGGGGAAAAGGGATGCCAAATGTGCCACTCTGGAGTAGTGGAGACCCTGGAACATTTTCTCTTGGAATGCCCACAGTATATACCTCATAGAATAAAATTTACTGGAAGAATAATGCAGAAGTGGGGTGAAGAAACAAAGGATAGATGGCTGAAGGGGGACACGAGGGAGAGGGTAGGAATGCTTATTGAAGAAATTGAAAAAGAGGAAGTGAGGGACACTATTAAGCAGTTTATATCTGAATGCTGGGAGGAGAGGAGGGGAAGAGGGGGTGGGGTGCAGGGGGAATGATGGCCTTCTCTTATGAGGACCGCGACAAATCAGCGGCTGGCCAAAGAGTTATTATTATTATTATTATAAAAATTATAAAAATAAATTAGTGTTGAAAATCTTCAATGAAGATTTTCAACACTAATTTATTTTTATAATTTTTATAACAGTCTATTTCAATTTGTTACAAAAACTTCATAAATAAAAAAAGAACTGCAAAGTAATTACAAAAATCCATTCTTCTCCATTTCTGAATTTTGTGGTTATTCACTGACTTGAGAAAACCTGAAACCTGTTTTGAGAGGCCACCTGTCTTGAGAGACCACTTTTGTGTGGCCCAAAGGGCAGTCTCTCAAGACAGGTTTTACTGTAGCAACGACATGTGCAATCCTTCGATTCATAAGAATGTTTTTTACCTGCACTCGATTGGCATCGAGTTATTACACATGTCAAGGCCACCATTTTAGATAACAGTAATCAAATGAATCACTAGCTCAACAAAATAAATTAAACTAGGTCATTTTTCACCATGATGTTAATTGTATGTAGGCCTACAATGCATTCAACATGAAAACTAAAACAAAGAAACATACAGTTGAAACACTACTATAAACACAGGGACCGACCTGGGCATGCGCCAGTGCGTATGTGGTTCTGAAACATCAGGACCTGGCTCTTAAATCTCAGAAATAGGCTTCTCAGTTGGCGCGTAACTTCTCAGATCATATTTTGATATTCTTTTGATGGATAATCGAGAGAGACACTCTTACATGTATTATATATATGATTATCATTTATCATTGTTGTAGAGTGCTTAAGTTAATATTTAAAGTCTTAATTACCAAGCATTAATCTTCACTGTGGTTTCTGATCAAGTCTTGGCTGCCTAAATAGGCAGCCAAGACTTGATCAGAAACCACAGTGAAGATTAATGATTGCTATAGTGTACTAAATGGAAATGATGAGAGCTATTACATACTTGCAGTGTGTGTTACAAACAGCAGTGTGACTCCGTAAATTGAAATCTGGCGCATGAATTGAAAAAATAGGCTCCGATGCTAGAGCATATTTTAAATAGCCCTGATCGGTCCCTGAAACACTATAACTTCAGCGGTATAGTAAAAGTAGAACAATGAATGGATATTGCATCATGCACAGCACAAGAATGCATTACCATGAGGACATGATCTTCATTCAGGAAAAAACCAATGACGCTGAATGATTGATTGTCAAAACAGACACCATTAAAAGCTACCCAATCCCTTACAGGTGTAGGTGTCTACAGAGGCTGGATATGGGCCCCTTTTCCAATGGCATTTGGATATGATTTTTAGCTTAACATGACAAAGTCAAGATAAGATATTGCCATGCTATCGCATGCAGAAGTCTGTTAGTCTGTTCATATTTTGTTTGGCACAGACTACACTGCATAGTTCTTGTCCGATCAGCACGAAATTTCATATGCAGGGTCGAAGTCAAGTTAAGATGAGAACATCCCCTTTTGGTCGCGATCGGTCAACTGTGATGGCTGCATGAGAGCCCAAAACCCCAAAAACCTTTAGCACAGTCTACAAGTCATATTTATGAAGGGATTTTATTGTAACTTGGTAGGATGACACTGTATAGTGTCTAGATGAGAACATCATATTTTGGTTGTGATCGGTCAAGCATGATGCCTGCAAGAGCCAGAAAACCTTTAGCGCAGTCTACAGGTCATTGTATTTAAGAAGGGATTTCATTGTAACTTGGTAGGAGGACTTCATATAATGTCTAGATGAGAACGTCCCCTTTTGGTCGCGATCAGTCAACCATGATGGCTGCGAGAGCCGAAAAATCTTTAGCACAGTGTTCAGGTCGTATCTATGAAGGGATTTCATTGTAATTTGGTAGGATGACTCCATCTAGTGTCTAGATGGGAACGTCCCCTTTTGGTCTCAACCAGTCAACTGTGATGGCTATGCGGGCCCAATGTCCGAAAACCTTTAACGCAGTCTGTAGGTCAATATTTATGAAGGGATTTTATTGTAACTTGGTAGGATGAATCTGTATAATGTCTAGATGAGAACATCCTATTTTGGTCATGATCGGTCAGCCATGACCTAGATTTGTATAGCACAGTCTGCAGTTTATATTTATGTCGCAATTTCATTGTAACTTGGAAGGATAACTTGGTATGATGTGTATATGAGACTGTCGTATTTTGGTCACAATCGGTCCGCCATTACCGCCGCCTGGTCACTTGAACTAGATTCCTTTAGCACTGCTTACAGGTTGTTTTTATGAAGGGATTTCATTGTAACTTGGTAGGATAACTTGGTATGATATCTAGATAAGACTCCTATTTTGGTTATGATTGGTCAACCGTGACCACCTAACCGCACATGACCTAGATTCCTTTAGCAAAGTCTGCAAGTTATATTTATGAAGGGATTTCATTGTAACTTGGTAGGATGACTCGTTTTGGAATGATTTTACTGTAACTTGGTAACTTTGGTTGACATGCATTAACTGTTACGGCCACATCAACCCAGGACTTAATTCTTTAGTACAGTCTACACTCAAATTATTCTTATTGAAAACCTAGCATACAGGGAACAGAAATTAACATATTCTCCATTATCACAATTCTTGTCTTATTTCATAATCCTTTCATAAGCATTGAACATTATCCTTTTCACCAAACACTACCCAGTCAAATTAAGCTATAGTGTCATTGACACTTTCATTCCCAATTCCCAACACATAAATTTCTGAATCTCATTTCCCACTGCAAGAAAAATTCAGTGCACAATTGGTTCCTGAACTGGGTGGTCATAAGGCCTCTGAAAACCATTGGTTTTCTTCGGCTTTATGATCGCCCAGTTCAGGACATCAACTGTGCATTAAAATTCAAAGAGCTCAACTAACAAATCTTAGGCCATAAAAAAAAGAACCTCTGTTTCTTAGGCCCGCACGCATGGTCATTTTTGGTGCACATGCAACCTTTTTATGACACCAAAAAATCTTTAAAAACAATTTGAGATATTGTGCTCATTTCGGTAAATCGATATCGATGCGTTCGCAAATTTTAAATTAACACACTTCCAGCTTTTTCTACATCATACTTTAATAAAGTGGGTGGGTTTTGCAATATTCACAACAGAAAGTGTTTTTTTCTGTAAAAAGTAAGTCATAATGACAGCAAGAAGGAAGGTGTCTTTCAGTCTGACAACAAACAGTCACAAAGGGGAATGGTCGATTCGCACCACGTTTGATTTGCACCAACCCTCAGAAAGTCTGCAAAGTCAGGTGCTATGTTGAATGGAACACAGTCTCCTGGCATTTATTTTTAGTAACATTTGTATTGTAAATGGCCGTCATTGGGAGTTTGTGTACTGTTATTTGAAACCGAAATGAGTTTCCGAGTTAATTTAAATAAATGCATTTGAGATGCAGGATAATTGGATAACTAAAAGTAACCGTTGCTTGATATAAAAGTAACAGTCATAGTTGAAAATAAATCGCATATAGGCAGGTATGTGCGGTCGAATTGCTTAATAAAAACACGCAAACATTCGTTTTGTATTTCATTTTCAGATTTCCGAAAAATATGATTTATGGATGAACTGCCCGTTCAAATGGGTTGTGATAATTTTGAATATAATGGGGAAAAATTGTGATTCACGATTTTATTAGGCCAGTTGTGAAAGGATTTTTTTTTTTTTGGTAAAATAAATCTGTGAAAGATGGCACTTCGACATTTGATTTGTCCCAGAGACGTTTCATCCCAAGACGTTTCACCCACGAGGCATTTCATCCTGTGTCTTAATTTTCACATTTAACTGAAAAAACAAACATTCCAACCCCACTTCATTTATGACCCATCACCCCTACGGTGAATAACCAATATATTTGCGAAATTTTGCGTGGTCCACCTGGCGTTTGGGTGGGGGGGTCGAATTACCACAAACAACCTCACAGGGAGAAAATAAAAAAAAAAAAGACCACCTGCCCGCATGCTTTTTTGGCAAAAATGGCCTGAGAAACAGACAATCAACTTTGTAAGGCCTTAGTGTCTGAATTCAAAGGCAAATGGCAACTTTTTCTTTAGTAGGTTAAGAATAGTTTAATAGAGATTACAGATAGTGAGGTGAATGGACTTCTCGATATTTGCCCAGAGTTGAGGTCACGGCTTCAATACACCTTCTCGGGAACCCATATGGTGGTAATAACCTATATATGTATTGCAGGCCATTAAGTGAAGGTAAAAGTTTGAAAGACAAGTTTGATGCTATATTTGCCTCAACAAGATATGTAAAGGCACTAGACAGTATCAGGAAGACAAAGCAGGAGCAGGTATGTTTGAAGTAGTGGTACATGTATGTTTGAAATTAGTGTTTTCAGACAAATTAGGAAAAAGGCAAACAAAATTTCATACTCTGTTCTGTGAATTTTAACTTCTTGGATACTGCTATTAGATATTTACTGCCCAGGATAGGAATTTCAATTTCCTTTTTTATTAAGGATTTGCCGATGAGGATCTGTGATCGTCATCTTCTTGCCAATTAGTTGAGCACACAATCTGCCGGTTGTGAGTGCCGATGTCAGATAGTAACTACCAAAGGGAGTAGTATATGTTTAACCCTTTACCTAATATGAAAAGCAGACGACACTTGCAAACAAAATTCTTGAAAAACTAAATTTTTATACTGTACCAATGACCCAGACATAGCTGGTGCTAACTCTTAAAATATAGGGCCAAACACAAATTTTGCCCCCCAATCCCCAAAATTTGCATCTAAAACAAAAGAAAACATGTCCTGAAAGGCCCTCCACACTTCGCCCCTACTGCGCATGCGCAGTGTCAAGGACGTTCCGAAATTGGCACCATTAATCATTCTAAGTTTGGCCCTTCATCAGTTAACATCTGACTGATCTTTGTGCTTATAAATTTCAGTTTAAATGATGCCAGACACATAAATATTAGTGAAATGGTGATTCTAAGGAGGATAGAGAAGGAGGAGAGGAAAAAAATGTGTGACAGAATATTATCAGGGCTGTAACTTAAAATTTTTTAATGAAATTATGTTAAGTTACCTATTTTCGAGGCAGCAGCCATTTTGTTGTCATTCTGATTATTTAGTTACACTGTTTTTTAAGTGTTTTCCTCTCTCCCTGTCCTTTAAGTCCCCCCTTGCTATTCTCCCATGCTTTTGGCATAGTTTTTGTAATTATTATTACTAAATTTTCTTGGGAGTTTTAGCTGAATAACAGAATGAATTCTGTTCTTTTCCCCATGTTTACGTCTTCACCTACGGGTGGTTAGGCGTTGTGTTCTGCATCTACCATCTGATGTTCTGCAGTTTCTTCCCTGGAAGTCTCTGTTTTGCATCAGATAGTGTATTTTTGGTAACTGATTTCGGGCCTGGGTGCCTGGAGTCTTATTTTAGTGTTTTTACACTCATTGTTTACATTTACAACAGCCCTCTGTGTGAGGGGGGGATTTCTTAAAAATAATATCTTGATGTTATTTTAATCATAACTAGATACATTATTATTGTTCGTAAGTGTTGAATAAATTGTTTAAAATATTTTTAAAATTTTTGTCCACACTTAGGCTTGGGATCCATTGGGGTTCAACGTTACTTTTCAGAAACTTGGACTGTTCTGAAAAAATATATTTTTATACTGTACCAATGACCCAGACATAGCTGGTGCTAACTCTTAAAATATAGGGCCAAACACAAATTTTGCCCCCCCAATCCCCAAAATTTGCATCTAAAACTAAAGAAAACATGTCCTGAAAGGCCCTCCACACTTCGCCCCTACTGCGCATGCGCAGTGTCAAGGACGTTCCGAAATTGGCGCCATTTATCATTCTAAGTTTGGCCCTTCATCAGTTAACATCTGACTGATCTTTGTGCTTTTAAATCTCAGTTTAAATGATGCCAGACACATAAATATTAGTGAAATGGTGATTCTAAGGAGGATAGAAAAGGAGGAGAGGAAAAGAATGTGTGACAGAATATTATCAGGGCTGTAACTTAAAATTTTTTAATGAAATTATGTTAAGTTACCTATTTTCAAGGCAGCAGCCATTTTGTTGTCATTCTGATTATTTAGTTACACTGTTTTTTCAAGTGTTTTTCCTCTCTCCCTGTCCTTTAAGTTCCCCCTTGCTATTCTCCCATGCTTTTGGCATAGTTTCTGTAATTATTATTACTAAAATTTCTTGGGAGTTTTAGCTGTATAACAGAATGAATTCTGTTCTCTCCCCATGTTTACGTCTTCACCTACGGGTGGTTAGGCGTTGTGTTCTGCATCTACCATCTGATGTTCTGCAGTTTCTTCCCTGGAAGTCTCTGTTTTGCATCAGATGGTGTATTTTTGGTAACTGATTTCGGGCCTGGGTGCCTGGAGTCTTATTTTAGTGTTTTTACACTCATTGTTTACATTTACAACAGCCCTCTGTGTGAGGGGGGGATTTCTAAATAATAATATCTTTATGTTATTTTAATCATAACTAGATACATTATTATTGTTCGTAAGTGTTGAATAAATTGTTTAAAATATTTTTAAAATTTTTGTCCACACTTAGGCTTGGGATCCATTGGGGCTCAACGTTACTTTTCAGAAACTTGGGCTGTTCTGAAAAAATATTTTTTCAAAATATTTTGATTTCAATTATTTTTTCTATATTAATGGATCATATTATTATTATGTATTTTGATTGCCAGGGGTTAGTGCGAGTACCAGGACTTGTTTTCTTTTCACATTGAAAGGATATTGATCTATTGCTTTAAGAGGAAGTCTTCCTCTGACCTTATTATCATTCTATATGTGGTCAGTGTACTCGCATTAACTCCTGTTCTGTATCGTATGATTTCGATGACAATATGGGAAGCGTATGTCACGGTATGTTGTTGGGGATTTGGACACTCCGGTCCTTTCCCCGCAGGGTCACTCTACTTTATCAATTTCTATTTCAGACGATCAAGATTAGGGTGATGTATCTGTGATGTCTTCCAACAGTGTGCCTCCGTCGTCACAATTAATGAAGGGCTAGCGGAAAAGTGCTCATGTAATACGCCAATTGCCTAAGAGGACCCTAGTAGGTTCGACGGCCTTTGACGTCCGCTAGCTCGCCCGGTGTAGCGTCCATTCACCGAATGGTTCGGCAGCCGGGTTCGTCCGTTGCGGTCTAGAAGGAATTTTGGGGTGATGCGAGCACTATAAAATTAACTTAATGCACACCCAGTGACGGCGGATCGGAGGGAGAACGGAGGAAGCCTTTTAGTCCGGTTCATAGCTCGTTCCGGTCCATCCGGACGGCAAGCGAGAGAGGCCCCTCTCTCGTTCAACAACATCTGGCCCCAGATGTTGTGGTACAAATGTGTAGTTAGCGGAGCATACGTCCGTCGCTCGGGACGCTCCGTTGTATAGGCAGTCCGCTGAGACTGCTAAGGCTTCCTCTTCTCGTCAGCGCACACGACCGCACCTTGGCTGCGTGACCGCCGATATATTACCAGCTTCGCCGATCAAGGATTCTTCGGCGACCAGGTCACACCATCCGGCAGCCAGGGATTCGAGACCGATGGACTCCGGACGTTCGCATAGGAAAAGTATGCGGGAGCCATCTGATGCGGAGCTGCCCTCGGCGAAGCAGCGATAGACTGCGCCTCCGCAGGTCTCGACGCCGGACATTCTTGTGCACATAGCACAGCTTATCGCAGCATCCCAGCAGCCGACAGAAACGGTGTCGGATCGAGAATTATCCGACAGCGCTGGGTCGGTAGCCGGGGACTCGAGGCCTGCAGACTCCGGACGTTCGCATAGGAAGTGTGCGGGAGTCAACGTACACGGAGCTTCCAGCGGCAATGCATCGTAAGTCCGCTACTGCACAGGCCTCGGGAACGGATGTGCTTTCCTTAATAGCACAGTTTATCGCAGCATCCCAGCATCAACTGAATCTGTCGCATATATTTTATCCGACGATGCTGGGTCGGGACGCTCCGCGGAAGCGGGTACGGACGTCCGAAAGTTTCATCCGGTCCGATGGGATACCGAAAGGGATTCGGTGGATTTCAAGCTTTCCCTTTCGGAACAACATATGCTGCGATGCCGGATAAGAAACTGATAGCGTCGGTGGACTTAGAAATTTTTGGTTCGGTTCAGGGACATCGTCCCTCAGTTCCGACATAGTCCAATAATGTCACACTAACTTTCGAATTATTGAACGACGCTATATATATTATTATTTTATGCTTGCTATCCAAGCATTTCTGGTTTCTTGTTCGAAGAATTATGGAGATGTCTTTCAAAAGTGTGCCTCTGTCGTCATAGTTAATGAAGAGTTAGCGGCAATAAGTGCTCATGGAATATGTCTATCGCTTACGGAGTGACATTCGCTAGCTCACCCGGTGTAGCGTACATTCATCGAATGGTTCGGCTGCCGGGTTCGTCCGTTGCGGTCTAGGAAGGAGATTTGGGTGATGCGAGCACTTTAATTACTTTAGTACTCACCCAGTGACGGCAGATTGAGGACAGATCGGAGGAAGCCAACAACATAGGGGACCGCATGTTGTGGTTCAGATATTTTACATTCGGAGCATATGTCCGTTGCTCGGGACGCTCCGTTATATTGACAGTCCGAGAGACTGTCTTTAATGCTTCCTCATCCTCACAGCAGGGCACACGACCGCACATTGGCTACGTGACCTCGAGTATCCGGCATTCGGCATTTCGGCATTCAGTGATTCCACAGCGAATAGGTCGCGCCATCCGGTAGCCAAGGGACACGAGGCCTATACACTCCGTTCGCTCGCATATTGGAAGTATGCACGGGGTAACGATCTCGGAGCTTCCTGCGGCAATGCATCGTAAGACCGCTGCTCCTCAGGCCTCAGTGACGGACGTGCTATCCGAGTTAGCACAGTTGTTTCGCAGCATCCCAGCAATTGAAGGTTTCTCGGTCGAATCAGGAATTATCCGACGGCGCTGGGTCGGTGCGGTCCGCGGTTGCATCAAGCTACGGACGACCGAACGCTTTATAGGGTCCGACAGGATGGCGAAAGGGATTCGAAAGATTTCGAGTTTTCCCTTTAGTAGTATCGGAAGATGCCTTTCATATCTTCTGGCATTTCTTCCAGTGATTATTTTTCGGACTTCATTGCTGCGATCTTGGATAAGAGACTTATAGCGTCATTGGACTCAGATTTTTCGATCGGTACAGGGACTTTGTCCCTGACTTACCGACGCAGTCCAATATTGTCATTACAACATGTGTTTTATTTTTCGACGCTATATATTTATATATATTTACAAGCCTGCTACTAAGCATGATAGTTTAGTTTCTTGTCCGCGTGGCTCATTTCTGCCATTTTATCTTTTTTACATATAGTTTATTTTGGCAGAGCAGGGCATACCGAGAGTTCATATGCGTCTAGACGGTGTGATTAAAGACTGCATATATTCTTTTCGCCGTTATGTCTTTTCCAATATCAATGTTGGGAACGACATTATGTATAGTAGACTTAACTTAGACGCTTTATTATACGTAATCCGCCTTACTGAGGCGTTATCATTACGTCTTCAAGAAAAGATTTACGGGATATTATTCTCAATGTAATTTCTTTTGAGGGCAGTAGTTTGTTCACGTATAACTCCGCCCTTCAGTGGCTGATTGGAGTTGGTTAGACGTGATGCAGCCCTAGCTACATCCACGCGTGGATAGTAGGTTAAGAACTCTCTCAGAGTCGCTTCGTTCTCGGAGGAGCTTCTCTTCGACGGCAACTTTCCGGCAATCCATGAATTGCTTGATTTATACATTCTCTTGTCTATCTAGTGTTACAAGAGATTCAGACTGGGGCAACATTCGGTGGTTGACTCAGAGAGTGCCGCCGCAGTTGCCGGACCCGAGGGTGGCTGTTATGACGGTTGCCAGTCAAACAGATTGGGATATATACTGATCCCTACGGATTCGAAGTGCCAGGGTCTTTGGGTTCCGCAGTCTCTTAGCAATCAGTTTTCTTCCGCGGAATAATGTTTTTTAGGCTTGCTTTATGTCATTGCATGAACATTATTCAGAAACGCATGCCCAAATTCCTGTCCTTTAATTCGACAGTAGTGGCGTATCTCCGGAACCAGGGAGGCACTCTTTCGTTTCCGTTATTCAATTTAATGGAAAGAATCCGTCTGTTGGTTATACTACACCAAGTTCAGTTTTGGTCCGTCATATTCTGGGTCGTCTGATTGTTTTATCGCACTCCCGTTCTCTTACGGGTCGCTTGTTGCTGTCAGAATGGACTCTCAACAAACAAGTATTTAATCAGATTTGCTATCTATGGGAGCGCCCAATGATGTTTTATTTATGACACAGCTTGCTAATCAATTGCAGACGTATGTGTTGGCTTGTCCAGATCTCTGAGCTAATACTGTTAACGCTCTATTGATCTATAGGACGGAATGATAGGATACGCGTATCCTCCGGCGCTGTTGTTTTAGCAGGTATTGCTAAGATAAACAACCACAATACATTTCTGTTGATAGCATCTCTATCTTCACAGAGATCATGAGTAATTTACTCTCTTGTCTACTGTGGATCTTAACGTGAAATCTTCCTCTATGTGAGGATCTTTTTTTCACTGGGTAAATCGTGTCATCTTTATCACAACCAGCAAGGTCGCAACCTTCATGTATTCCGTTGTGTGGTCCATATTGCATTGTAAGCACTGTACTGGACGAGCTTTGGACGCGATTTCTTACTATAGGAGATCCTCTTCTTCGCTATTCTATGCGACTAAAGTGGAGGCTCTTCCGTCATGGTGTAGGGATCATTATGTTCATATGGTTGATCCCTCCATACTACTCATTGCTATTTTTTAGTATACTTGTTTCACAAGATCTACTACAGCCTGTTGTTATTTAGGTTATAGGTTTATGTTACCTCATACCTATGCACTCTACGATAGTTTACATTTGAGTCTTTTGTCTCTTTATCTAAGTCAGTTAGTAACTTTTTGATAAATAGACTTAGAATCTTTAGATTAAATTCCTATACGGATTTTAACTTCGGTTCTTATTTAGCTAAGTAATCATTTGAGCCTCTGGAAACAGTAGTTTTCAAATTCTGACCTTTTAGACAGTAATTCTGTTGGTTTCTCTTTTACTGTAGAGTCAGTGAGTTTCATGCACTATCGATGGATGATTTTCACTTTCATAGTTTCGGAATCAATACTTCCGTTACTATTTAGGTTGGATTGTTGCATAAGAGTTAGGCTCCTATTATCCGGAACCTATTATTTTAAGGTCCTTCCGTCTTCGTATGGGCATAGGCCTTTACTCTTTCCGGGTACAGTTTATGTATTTATAAACAGATATCTGTTTATTACAAGGGCGTAAGCTTCTTCTGTCTTTGATGTCTAGTAGAAGGACGTTACGCTCCATTTTATTGTTAATGGATTCTATTAACTAGCGTACTGCTTATGGTATATCATTGGCTTAGCAGTTGTGCTTAAGATTTCGGCTCATGAAGTAAGAGTTCTTCTACTTCTTGGGCTTACATTAATAGTGTTGCTATTATAGATTTTTGAAGGCTGCTCATTGCGCTCAGCCATCCATTCATGAATTTTATCTCAGAAATATCGAGTCCATTTCTGGAGGCCTCTATTGTTAGGTCTATTCTCTACTGCTCAGAATGTCATTCACTTAACAGTTGCTACTATAGCTAGGTAGGCTGTCTGTTTCGGCAGTGTCTCCGTTCGGCTGCCCTCTTCGCTCTGGGCTATTTGACCCAGGGCAAGAAAAAGGGGGGGAGGGTGTTCCCTTGGGTCACCTGTTTTTTACTATGAAAACAAGGGGATACCTCCTTCCGGAGTTAGTAATTCTGAGCTGTTATTGGGATGGTTGTTTAGTGAGAAGTTTAAGTTTATAAAATTCATTCAAGTCTTAGTTTTTAAAGTATAGCTTTTGAATATTGCATATGTCAACGGACATGATTATGCAATTCTCACACACTTTTAGGAGTATAAGAGTCTCTATTCTCTAGACTTACTTTATTATTGGCTTACTTTAAAAATTATTAGTATAAGGATTATTGGATATTAATAGAGTACATGGATGTATGAAGCTCAATTTTTGGAAGGTGTTGTATCTTTCTAATTTATCATAAATAAGAAAGATACATGTAAGGCCTATTACTTCTTTTCCCTACAGGGGATGACTCTATTTTATTTTATTGAGCGTATTCCATTTTGCTCTATGTCCTTGGCCCTCCAGCCTTTTTACTATTCAGCTATGTCTGGGTCATTGGTACAGTATAAAAATGTTAAAAAATTTATAGTAATTTATATATTTTTTATACTTACCAATGACCCAGACGGGGATGGCCCTCCCAGGAGTTGGGAACTCTTGCCTCCCCGCTGAGTACATAGCGCTTACCTGGCACTGGTTATTAGAATGATTAATGGCGCCAATTTCGGAACGTCCTTGACACTGCGCATGCGCAGTAGGGGCGAAGTGTGGAGGGCCTTTCAGGACATGTTTTCTTTTGTTTTAGATGCAAATTTTGGGGATTGGGGGGCAAAATTTGTGTTTGGCCCTATATTTTAAGAGTTAGCACCAGCTATGTCTGGGTCATTGGTAAGTATAAAAAATATATAAATTACTATAAATTTTTTAACTTTTTTTCATTTTTTTTGTCTAAAAAAATAGGTTATGGCCCCTCATTGGAACAAACTCGATGAGCTCGTTCCAATGAGGGGTCATAACCTATGTTTTTGAGACAAACAATTAAAAAATATTGAAAATTAATTGGCGATTTTTGAGAATAGCGCTGGCCAGTTTTGGCCGTTATGTTGGGTAAAGGGTTAAGAAGGCATAAAACAGGGTTACTTTTACAGTACAGTCAGGTTGATTGGTTTGTTGACTTCAAGAGTTTCTGCTGATGTCGCATTTCATTGTTGAGTCATCACAAAACACATGTGATGTGTGTCATGAGCAGCAATCAAGGGGAAGAACAGACCGATCAATGAGATTAGGCCCATCTTGAATCCTGCTAATCATTGTGGCAACTTAGTAAGTTTGTTACTGCTTGTATGAGAATGTTAATCAGACGTAAATACAAACAATCTTGACCCAGTGGTGTTCCATGTAACCATCGGCATGGACCGATGTTCAAACACCTTTACTGATCATCAACCGATGACTTAAAATCAGCCGATGTCAGATGCAATTGCCGGACATTGGTTAATCATATTTTTTTTTACCATACATTGCACCTAACAGGAATGAGCTTTTTCAGAGTTTTGTTATTTCAAAGATTTCTTCTCACTGATTCTGAATATTTTTTATACTGTACCAATGACTCAGACTTAGCTGGTGCTAACTCTCAAATATCTGGGGCCAAACACAAATTTTACCCCCCAATCACCAAAATTTGCATCAAAAACCAAAAATTACATGTCCTATATGGTCCTCCATACTACTCCACAGCGCATGCGCAGTGTCAAGGAGGTCTCGAAATTGGCGCAATTATCATTCTTTGTTTGGCCCTAAAATCAGTAACATGTCACTGATATTTGTGCTTGTAAATCTCAGTTTAAATGATGCCTGACACATAATTTTGAAAGAAATGGTGGATCTAAGGATGAAATAAAGGATGAGAGGAAGAAACAGTGGCAGAATGTGTTCAGGGCTGTAACTTATAATATTTTTATACTGTACCAATGACCCAGACATAGCTGGTGCTAACTCTTAAAATATAGGGCCAAACACAAATTTTGCCCCCCAATCCCCAAAATTTGCATCTAAAACTAAAGAAAACATGTCCTGAAAGGCCCTCCACACTTCGCCCCTACTGCGCATGCGCAGTGTCAAGGACGTTCCGAAATTGGCGCCATTTATCATTCTAAGTTTGGCCCTTCATCAGTTAACATCTGACTGATCTTTGTGCTTTTAAATCTCAGTTTAAATGATGCCAGACACATAAATATTAGTGAAATGGTGATTCTAAGGAGGATAGAAATGGAGGAGAGGAAAAGAATGTGTGACAGAATATTATCAGGGCTGTAACTTAAAATTTTTTAATGAAATTATGTTAAGTTACCTATTTTCAAGGCAGCAGCCATTTTGTTGTCATTCTGATTATTTAGTTACACTGTTTTTTCAAGTGTTTTTCCTCTCTCCCTGTCCTTTAAGTTCCCCCTTGCTATTCTCCCATGCTTTTGGCATAGTTTATGTAATTATTATTACTAAAATTTCTTGGGAGTTTTAGCTGAATAACAGAATGAATTCTGTTCTTTCCCCATGTTTACGTCTTCACCTACGGGTGGTTAGGCGTTGTGTTCTGCATCTACCATCTGATGTTCTGCAGTTTCTTCCCTGGAAGTCTCTGTTTTGCATCAGATGGTGTATTTTTGGTAACTGATTTCGAGCCTGGGTGCCTGGAGTCTTATTTTAGTGTTTTTACACTCATTGTTTACATTTACAACAGCCCTCTGTGTGAGGGGGGGATTTCTAATAATAATATCTTTATGTTATTTTAATCATAACTAGATACATTATTATTGTTCGTAAGTGTTGAATAAATTGTTTAAAATATTTTTAAAATTTTTTTCCACACTTAGGCTTGGGATCCATTGGGGCTCAACGTTACTTTTCAGAAACTTGGGCTGTTCTGAAAAAATATTTTTTCAAAATATTTTGATTTCAATTATTTTTTCTATATTAATGGATCATATTATTATTATGTATTTTGCCAGGGGTTAGTGCGAGTACCAGGACTTGTTTTCTTTTCACATTGAAAGGATATTGATCTATTGTTTTAAGAGGAAGTCTTCCTCTGACCTTATTATCATTCTATATGTGGTCAGTGTACTCGCATTAACTCCTGTTCTGTATCGTATGATTTCGATGACAATATGGGAAGCGTATGTCACGGTATGTTGTTGGGGATTTGGACACTCCGGTCCTTTCCCCGCAGGGTCACTCTACTTTATCAATTTCTATTTCAGACGATCAAGATTAGGGTGATGTATCTGTGATGTCTTCCAACAGTGTGCCTCCGTCGTCACAATTAATGAAGGGCTAGCGGAAAAGTGCTCATGTAATACGCCAATTGCCTAAGAGGACCCTAGTAGGTTCGACGGCCTTTGACGTCCGCTAGCTCGCCCGGTGTAGCGTCCATTCACCGAATGGTTCGGCAGCCGGGTTCGTCCGTTGCGGTCTAGAAGGAATTTTGGGGTGATGCGAGCACTATAAAATTAACTTAATGCACACCCAGTGACGGCGGATCGGAGGGAGAACGGAGGAAGCCTTTTAGTCCGGTTCATAGCTCGTTCCGGTCCATCCGGACGGCAAGCGAGAGAGGCCCCTCTCTCGTTCAACAACATCTGGCCCCAGATGTTGTGGTACAAATGTGTCGCTAGCGGAGCATACGTCCGTCGCTCGGGACGCTCCGTTGTATAGGCAGTCCGCTGAGACTGCTAAGGCTTCCTCTTCTCGTCAGCGCACACGACCGCACCTTGGCTGCGTGACCGCCGATATATTACCAGCTTCGCCGATCAAGGATTCTTCGGCGACCAGGTCACACCATCCGGCAGCCAGGGATTCGAGACCGATGGACTCCGGACGTTCGCATAGGAAGTATGCGGGAGCCATCTGATGCGGAGCTGCCCTCGGCGAAGCAGCAATAGACTGCGCCTCCGCAGGTCTCGACGCCGGACATTCTTGTGCACATAGCACAGCTTATCGCAGCATCCCAGCAGCCGACAGAAACGGTGTCGGATCGAGAATTATCCGACAACGCTGGGTCGGTAGCCGGGGACTCGAGGCCTGCAGACTCCGGACGTTCGCATAGGAAGTGTGCGGGAGTCAACGTACACGGAGCTTCCAGCGGCAATGCATCGTAAGTCCGCTACTGCACAGGCCTCGGGAACGGACGTGCTTTCCTTAATAGCACAGTTTATCGCAGCATCCCAGCATCAACTGAATCTGTCGCATATATTTTATCCGACGATGCTGGGTCGGGACGCTCCGCGGAAGCGGGTACGGACGTCCGAAAGTTTCATCCGGTCCGACGGGATACCGAAAGGGATTCGGAGGATTTCAAGCTTTCCCTTTCGGAACAAAATATGCTGCGATGCCGGATAAGAAACCGATAGCGTCGGTGGACTTAGAAATTTTTGGTTCGGTTCAGGGACATCGTCCCTCAGTTCCGACATAGTCCAATAATGTCACACAAACTTTCGAATTATTGAACGACGCTATATATATTATTATTTTATGCTTGCTATCCAAGCATTTCTGGTTTCTTGTTCGAAGAATTATGGAGATGTCTTTCAAAAGTGTGCCTCTGTCGTCATAGTTAATGAAGAGTTAGCGGCAATAAGTGCTCATGGAATATGTCTATCGCTTACGGAGTGACATTCGCTAGCTCACCCGGTGTAGCGTACATTCATCGAATGGTTCGGCTGCCGGGTTCGTCCGTTGCGGTCTAGGAAGGAGATTTGGGTGATGCGAGCACTTTAATTACTTTAGTACTCACTCAGTGACGGCAGATTGAGGACAGATCGGAGGAAGCCTACAACATAGGGGACCGCATGTTGTGGTTCAGATATTTTACATTCGGAGCATATGTCCGTTGCTCGGGACGCTCCGTTATATTGACAGTCCGAGAGACTGTCTTTAATGCTTCCTCATCCTCACAGCAGGGCACACGACCGCACATTGGCTACGTGACCTCGAGTATCCGATCAGTTTCGGCATTCAGTGATTCCACAGCGAATAGGTCGCGCCATCCGGTAGCCAAGGGACACGAGGCCTATACACTCCGTTCGCTCGCATATTGGAAGTATGCACGGGGTAACGATCTCGGAGCTTCCTGCGGCAATGCATCGTAAGACCGCTGCTCCTCAGGCCTCAGTGACGGACGTGCTATCCGAGTTAGCACAGTTGTTTCGCAGCATCCCAGCAATTGACAGTTTCTCGGTCGAATCAGGAATTATCCGACGGCACTGGGTCGGTGCGGTCCGCGGTTGCATCAAGCTACGGACGACCGAACGCTTTATAGGGTCCGACAGGATGGCGAAAGGGATTCGAAAGATTTCGAGTTTTCCCTTTAGTAGTATCGGAAGATGCCTTTCATATCTTCTGGCATTTCTTCCAGTGATTATTTTTCGGACTTCATTGCTGCGATCTTGGATAAGAGACTTATAGCGTCATTGGACTCGAATTTTTCGATCGGTACAGGGACTTTGTCCCTGACTTACCGACGCAGTCCAATATTGTCATTACAACATGTGTTTTATTTTTCGACGCTATATATTTATATATATACAAGCCTGCTACTAAGCATGATAGTTTAGTTTCTTGTCCGCGTGGCTCATTTCTGCCATTTTATCTTTTTTACATATAGTTTATTTTGGCAGAGCAGGGCATACCGAGAGTTCATACGCGTCTAGACGGTGTGATTAAAGACTGCATATATATTCTTTTTCGCCGTTTATGTCTTTTCCAATTTCAATGTTGGGAACGACATTATGTATAGTAGACTTAACTTAGACGCTTTATTATACGTAATCCGCCTTACTGAGGCGTTATCATTACGTCTTCAAGAAAAGATTTACGGGATATTATTCTCAATGTAATTTCTTTTGAGGGCAGTAGTTTGTTCACGTTTAACTCCGCCCTTCAGTGGCTGATTGGAGTTGGTTAGACGTGATGCAGCCCTAGCTACATCCACGCGTGGATAGTAGGTTAAGAACTCTCTCAGAGTCGCTTCGTTCTCGGAGGAGCTTCTCTTCGACGGCAACTTTCCGGCAATCCATGAATTGCTTGATTTATACATTCTCTTGTCTATCTAGTGTTACAAGAGATTCAGACTGGGGCAAACATTCGGTGGTTGACTCAGAGAGTGCCGCCGCAGTTGCCGGACCCGAGTGTGGCTGTTATGACGGTTGCCAGTCAAACAGATTGGGATATATACTGATCCCTACGGATTCGAAGTGCCAGGGTCTTTGGGTTCCGCAGTCTTTTAGCTATCAGTTTAACTTCCGCGGAATAATGTTTTTTAGGCTTGCTTTATGTCATTGCATGAACATTATTCAGAAACGCATGCCCAAATTCCTGTCCTTAATTCGACAGTAGTGGCGTATCTCCGGAACCAGGGAGGCACTCTTTCGTTTCTGTTATTCAATTTAATGGAAAGAATCCGTCTGTTGGTTATAGTACACCAAGTTCAGTTTTGGTCCGTCATATTCTGGGTCGTCTGATTGTTTTATCGCACTCCCGTTCTCTTACGGGTCGCTTGTTGCTGTCAGAATGGACTCTCAACAAACAAGTATTCATTCAGATTTGCTATCTTTGGGAGCGCCCAATGATGTTTTATTTATGACACAGCTTGCTAATAAATTGCAGACGTATGTGTTGGCTTGTCCAGATCTCTGAGCTAATACTGTTAACGCTCTATTGATCTATAGGACGGAATGATAGGATACGCGTATCCTCTGGCGCTGTTGTTTTAGCAGGTATTGCTAAGATAAACAACCACAATACATTTCTGTTGATAGCATCTCTATCTTCACAGAGATCATGAGTAATTTACTCTCTTGTCTACTGTGGATCTTAACGTGAAATCTTCCTCTATGTGAGGATCTTTTTTCACTGGGTAAATCGTGTCATCTTTATCACAACCAGCAAGGTCGCAACCTTCATGTATTCCGTTGTGTGGTCCGTATTGCATTGTAAGCACTGTACTGGACGAGCTTTGGACGCGATTTCTTACTATAGGAGATCCTCTTCTTCGCTATTCTATGCGACTAAAGTGGAGGCTCTTCCGTCGTGGTGTAGGGATCATTATGTTCATATGGTTGATCCCTCCATACTACTCATTGCTATTTTTTAGTATACTTGTTTCACAAGATCTACTGCAGCCTGTTGTTATTTAGGTTATAGGTTTATGTTACCTCATACCTATGCACTCTACGATAGTTTACAATTGAGTCTTTTGTCTCTTTATCTAAGTCAGTTAGTAACTTTTTGATAAATAGACTTAGAATCTTTAGATTAAATTCCTATACGGATTTTAACTTTGGTTCTTATTTAGCTAAGTAATCATTTGAGCCTCTGGAAACAGTAGTTTTCAAATTCTGACCTTTTAGACAGTAATTCTGTTGGTTTCTCTTTTACTGTAGAGTCAGTGAGTTTCATGCACTATCGATGGATGATTTTCACTTTCATAGTTTCGGAATCAATACTTCCGTTACTATTTAGGTTGGATTGTTGCATAAGAGTTAGGCTCCTATTATCCGGAACCTATTATTTTAAGGTCCTTCCGTCTTCGTATGGGCATAGGCCTTTACTCTTTCCGGGTACAGTTTATGTATTTATAAACAGATATCTGTTTATTACTATGGGCGTAAGCTTCTTCTGTCTTTGATGTCTAGTAGAAGAACGTTACGCTCCATTTTATTGTTAATGGATTCTATTAACTAGCGTACTGCTTATGGTATATCATTGGCTTAGCAGTTGTGCTTAAGATTTCGGCTCATGAAGTAAGAGTTCTTCTACTTCTTGGGCTTACATTAATAGTGTTGCTATTATAGATTTTTGAAGGCTGCTCATTGCGCTCAGCCATCCATTCATGAATTTTATCTCAGAAATATCGAGTCCATTTCTGGAGGCCTCTATTGTTAGGTCTATTATCTACTGCTCAGAATGTCATTCACTTAACAGTTGCTACTATAGCTAGGTAGGCTGTCTGTTTCGGCAGTGTCTCCGTTCGGCTGCCCTCTTCGCTCTGGGCTATTTGACCCAGGGCAAGAAAAAGGGGGGGGGGGAGGGTGTTCCCTTGGGTCACCTGTTTTTACTATGAAAACAAGGGGATACCTCCTCCGGAGTTAGTAATTCTGAGCTGTTATTGGGATGGTTGTTCAGTGAGAAGTTTAAGTTTATAAAATTCATTCAAGTCTTAGTTTTTAAAGTATAGCTTTTGAATATTGCATATGTCAACGGACATGATTATGCAATTCTCACACACTTTTAGGAGTATAAGAGTCTCTATTCTCTAGACTTACTTTATTATTGGCTTACTTTAAAAATTATTAGTATAAGGATTATTGGATATTAATAGAGTACATGGATGTATGAAGCTCAATTTTTGGAAGGTGTTGTATCTTTCTACTTTATCATAAATAAGAAAGATACATATAAGGCCTATTACTTCTTTTCCCTACAGGGGATGACTCTATTTTATTTTATTGAGCGTATTCCATTTTGCTCTATGTCCTTGGCCCTCCAGCCTTTTTACTATTCAGCTATGTCTGGGTCATTGGTACAGTATAAAAATGTTAAAAAATTTATAGTAATTTATATATTTTTTATACTTACCAATGACCCAGACGGGGATGGCCCTCCCAGGAGTTGGGAACTCTTGCCTCCCCGCTGAGTACATAGCGCTTACCAGGCACTGGTTATTAGAATGATAAATGGCGCCAATTTCGGAACGTCCTTGACACTGTGCATGCGCAGTAGGGGCGAAGTGTGGAGGGCCTTTCAGAACATGTTTTCTTTAGTTTTAGATGCAAATTTTGGGGATTGGGGGGCAAAATTTGTGTTTGGCCCTATATTTTAAGAGTTAGCACCAGCTATGTCTGGGTCATTGGTAAGTATAAAAAATATATAAATTACTATAAATTTTTTAACTTTTTTCACGAAATTATTTCATGTTCCCTAATTTCGGGGCATGAGCCTTATGTTGTCATTCTGGCTATGAACTTACCATTGTTTGTTCAGTGTTTCCTCTCTCCCTTTCCTTAATAACCCCCCTTGCTATTCACCCATGCTTTTGGCATAATGTTGGAATTTGTTCTTACTAAAATTTCTTGGGAGTTTTGGCTTGGTAACAGAATGATTATTCTGTTTTTTCCCCATGTTTACGTCCTCACCCTTGGGTGTTTAGGCATTGTTTTCTGCATCTACCATCTGATCTACTGCAGTTTCTTCTCTGGAAGCCTCTGTTTTACATCGGATAGTGTTTAAATTGATTACTGATTTTGGGCCATGGTCTCAGTGCCTGGAGTCATGTTTCCGGTTTCTGTTCACTTTTGCTTATGTTGACAATGGTTACTTCTGATGGTGATTACTTGTCTTCTATTAGTTCTGCTCATTGCCAGATACATTAATATTGTCCGGAAGTGTTGCATTAATTTTTAAAAATGTTTTAAAATATTTTGTCCACACTTAGGCTTTTTTGGGATCCATTTGGGCTCATTGTTCCCATTGGGAACTTGGGCTCTTCTGAAAATTTTTCCCCAAATTTTTTTTTTTAAATTATTTTTTTAAAATTATTTTTTTGAAATGTTATAATGGATTATATTATATTATGTATCTTTGTTTCAAGGGTTAGTGCGAGTGCTATGACTGTTTATATTTTTTTTATGATGAAAAAATATCGTCCTCTGATTCTCATGTTCATTGTGTTTCTTGTAGTCAATGTTCTCGCACTAATTCTTGCTCAGTGTGTGCTTATTGGAATGACAACGTTGGAGACGTATGTCAAGGTATATTGTTAGCGGTGAGGGGTCCATTCCGGTCCTCTCTCTGCAGGGTCACTCTAGTTTATCAGTCTCTTTTTCAGAAGAACAAGAACAGGGTGATGTTTCCGTGATGTCTTCAACAAGTGTGTCTCCGTCGTTGCAGTATTAGGGTTAGCGGCTAAGTGCTCATGGAAATACGACAATTGCCGAAGAGGTCCCTAGTAGGATCGAAGGCGTTGATCATCCGCTAGTCCACCCGGTGTACCGACCATTCATCGAATGGCTCGGCAGCCGGGTTCGTCCGTTGTGGTCCAGGGAAGCAGTTTGGGTGATGCGAGCACTATAAACATTGAACGTGCTCACCCAACAACGATGGATCCGAGGATAGTACGGAGGAAGCCTGTCAGTCCGGTAGCTAGCTCATCCAAGTCTATCCGGACCGCGAGCGAGAGAGGCCCCCTCTCTCTTACAACAACATCTGTGCTGCGATGTTGTTGTATGTCCGTTCGTTAGTCGGAGCATACATCCAATCCTCCTGCTCGGGATGCTCCTTCGCATAGACAGTCTGACGCGGCTGTTCTATTGGCTTCCTCATCCTCACGTCAGCACACACGACTGCACCTTGGCTATGTGACCACAGATTTCCAGGGGACGTTCGCATATTATATAACTGCAGGAATGAACGTCCCTGGTGCTCCTGCTTCGCCGACCAGGGAATCCACGTCGACCAGGTCACACCATTCGCTAGCCAAGGACACGAGCCCTTTCCAGTTGGGATGTTCGCATATTATATAAATGCAGGAATGAACATCCCTGGAGCTTCCAGCAGCTAATTACGTAAGACCGCGGATCCACAGGCCTCATTGAGGAACAAGAACAGGATGATGTTTCCGTGATGTTTTCGAAAAGTGTGCTTCCGTCGTCACAGTCAAATGAAGAGCTAGCGGCAAAAGTGCTCATGCAGATACGTCAATTGCCTAAGAGGTCCCAAGTAGGATCGATGGCTTTGGCGTCCGCTAGCTCGCCCGGTGTGCGACCATTCATCGAATGGCTTGGCAGCCGGGTTCGTCCGTTGCAGTCCAGGAAGGAAATTTGGGTGATGCGAGCACTATAAAAATACAACGTGCACACCCAGTGACGACGGATACTAGGATGGTTCGGAGGAAGCCTATTAGTCCGGTTCCTAGCTCGTCCAGGTCCATCCGGGCTGCGAGCGAGAGAGGTCCCTCTCTCGTACAACAACATCTGGGCCCAGATGTTGTGGTACAAAACGTTCCTCAGTCGGAGCATACATCCACCACTCGGGACGCTCCGTTATATAGACAGTCCGGAGAGACTGCTCTATTGGCTTCCTCATCCTCACGGCAGCACACAGAACCACTCCATGGCTACGTGACCAGTGATATTCAGCCAACCTCGTCAACCAGGAATTCCATGGCGACCAGGTCACGCCATCTGGTAGCCAAGGATACGAGGCCTTCATACTCCGGACGTTCGCATAAAAAAAGTATGCAGGAGACAACATCCAAGGAGCTTCCAGTGGCTAAATCCCGTAAGACCGCAGCTCCACAGGCTTCCGTTACGGGCGTGCTATCCCAAATAGCACAAATTATCGCAGCATCCCAGCAACCGACAGAAACTCTGTCGGATCAGGAATTATCTGAGGAAGCTGGGTCAGTACGTTCCGCTGCAGGTTCAGGCACGGCCGACCAAGAATTACAAGTGGCCCGACAGGATGGCGAAAGGGATACGGAGGAGTTGAAATTTTCCCTTTCGGAACAACATAAAATTGCCGTAGAGTTCATCCGGCATTATCTTCCTGACGTTCCTCCAGACCAAAATGCAGCGTTGCCAGATAAGAGATTGATAGCGCCACTGGACACAGAATTCTTTAATCAGTTTAGGGACATCGTCCCTGAGTTTCCGACACAGTCCAGAAATGTCTCACGGACATTTGAACTAGTGAATGACGCTATATATAAACTTGCTACCAAAATGGGCAGGTCCGGTTTCTTATCGGCAAATGCTCTACATTTGCCTTTCATCAATTCAAGGAATAAATTCGAAACGGCAGGACAGGGCATTCTGAGACTGAGAATTCCTCTGTGTCTAGACGACCAGGCCGAAGACTTAGAATTGTCTATATCGTCGTCTATGTTAATTCCAACCACGACGATGCAGATCACCTTACCAGAGCGTTGTCATTATGTCTCGAAGGAGAAGAATTCCAGGATGTACAAACCTCCTTAAGAGTTCTTTCGAGGGCCATAGCATTCTCCACGTATAACTCCGCCCTTTCAGTGGCAAATCTGGAGTTGATTAGATGTGATGTGGCCCTGGCTACATCCACGCCTGTGGATAGTAAGGTGAAAAAATCTCTCAGAGTTGCTCTGGTCTCCGGAGAGCTTCTCTTCGACGGCAAGCTTTCCGCAATCTATGATCAGATAACTAAGAAAGCTTCAGACTCTCTGCTATTCAAATCCGCTTCCAAGAAGTCGTATTCAGCGGAGAAGAGTAGGACAGGCACTTCTGAGGCAAATACGTCCAAGGGAAGTTCCTATAGAGGTTCCTATGCGTCCTCTAGGTCTTTCTCTAGAGACTGTCAGGGTAGCGACTCAGGTAGGGGCCGTAATACTGGCCGAGATAACCGGTCAGACGCCCCTAGGTCGACGGGGCGAGGTGCGGGCTGTGGAGGACGTGGTTTCTCCTTCCGCAAGCCTCGAAGGTCCAGGAAGTGATGGTATAAACCTCTATCATGTTCCAGTGGACAGAAGACTGTCGAGTTTCTCAACCAATTGGGAGTCGATTACGGACGACACTTGGGTTCGAGGGGTGATTTTGGAAGGACTAAAACTTCCTTCAAAGGAAAACCTCCGTTAACTTGAAGTCCAAATGGATTCAGCTTCCGTCAAATCTGCAGAAAAGAGGCTCGCTTCTATCAGAAGTCCAGTCTCTTCTGGAGAAGAACGCGATAGAGGTCGTAGAAAACCAGGAATCTCCAGGTTTCTACAGCCATCTTTTTCTGATTCCAAAACCAGATGGCTCGTTCCGTCCAGTCACAGATCTGAGCTGGATAAACAAGCTGATCGTGGCTCCAAAATTCTATATGGAGACCATCCGATCGGTCAGAGCAAGCATTCGGGTGAATGACTATGCTACGAGCATAGATCTCAAGGATGCGTACTTTCACGTCATGGTACATCCGACATTCAGAAAGTATCTTCGCTTCGCTGTCCTAGGAGTCGTTTATCAGTTCTGAGCAATGTGCTTCGGTCTGAATCTAGCACCCTGGGCTTTCACTCGAATAATGAACTCGGTAATGACTCATTTCCGAGCTCATTCGTCTGCGGTAATAGCGGCCTACCTGGACGACATTCTTCAGAGGTATGGCAACGAGTTAATGCTTCAGGACAATGTTCAGAATCTGCTTCAACTGCTCAGACGTCTCAGTTTTATAGTAAATGAGAAGAAGTCGGATCTGGTGCCGTCCAAGTCATTCACCCACCTGGGAATGAGTTTCGAGAGGCGCACAACAAACTCATTCGTCTGCCGTTAACCAGAGCGAAATTAATCAGTTGTTACGCTCGCTTTTGTCTTCACTCCGACATAGTTACAGCGAGAGAACATAGTTACAGCGAGAGAATTCATGCGACTGATAGGTTTGTGCGGAGCCACCGCGGATCTTATTCTGATGGGGCGCTACATCCCGGCCACTCCAAATCTTTCTGACTCAGAATTGGAGTGTGAAGATTCATTCGCTCGATACGAACATCGTCTTGTCAAATCAAGTGAAACAAGAGATTCAGACTTGGGCAGATATTCAGTGGTTAACTTAGGGAGTTCCACTGCAATCGCCGGATCCGAGTTTTACGATAATGACGGATGCCAGTCAAACAAATTGGGGCGCAGCATTGAGCCCAACAGATTCGAAGTGCCAGGGTCTTTGGGATCCGCAGTTCCTAAACAAGCACATAAACATCAAAGAGATGATGTCAATTTGGCTTGCGCTACGTCATTGGATGAACATTATTCAGAATTCACATGTGCAAATTCTGTCCAACAATTCGACGGTAGTAGCGTATATTCGGAACCAGGGAGGCACTCATTGCATTCCATTATTCAACTTAACGGAAAGAATCCTTCTGTTTGTCCTAGAGCATCAAGTTCTCCTATCATATTCCGGGTCGTCTGAACGTTTTGGCAGACTCCCTTTTTTGGAGGGGTCGCATGTTGCTGTCAGAATGGACTCTCAACAAACGAGTATTCAATCAGATTTGCTACCAATGGGAGCGTTCGATGATAGACTTATTTGCGACGCATCTCAACAATCAGTTGCAGACGCATGTGTCGCCGTGTCCGGATCCTCGAGCGTTTGCAGTAGATGCTCTCTTGATCTCTGGACGGAATGATAGGATATGCATATCCTCCACCGCCATTGAATCAGCAGATATTGCTCAAGATAAAGCAATCTCACTGCAAAATTCTGTTGGTAGCATCTCTGTCACCCCAGAGACCATGGATAAATCTACTCAGGTGTCTGTTGTGGAACATGCCGCGGAAACTTCCTCCATGGGAGGATCTTCTTTCGCAGGGTAAATCGCGCACACTGCATCACAACCCGCAAGATCTCAACCTTCACGTATTTCTCTTGTGCGGTCCTTCTTGCACGGCAAGCATTTTACAGAATGAGCAGTGGACACAATTTCTAACTGTAGGAGGACTTCCTCTTTGCTAAATTATACTGCTAAGTGGAAGGTTTTCTCACGGTGGTGTAGGGATCATTCTGTTTATATTTATGATCCCTCCATTCCAGACATTGCTAATTTTATAGTCTGTTTGATGAGATCAAACTGCAGCCTGTTACCATTAAGGGTTATAGGTCTATGCTATCTGATACCTATGCACATCATGATAGTTTACAGATTGGATCTTATGCCTTTTTATCTAAGTTAGTGAAAAACTTTTCGATAAATAGACCTACAACCCTCAGATTAATTCCTAAGCGGAATTTAGCTTGGGTTCTTCTGAAGCTAAAAGAAGCGCCATTTGAGCCTCTTGATACAGTGGACTTCAAATTCTTATCTTATAAGACAGCTTTTCTCTTAGCCTTCTCTTCTGCTAGAAGAGTTAGTGAGCTTCATGCACTATCTGTTGATGCTTCTCACTATCGTAGTGTAGGTAATACTATTACCTTGACTGCTAATGTTGGATTTTTGACTAAGAATTAGGCTCCTAATAAGTGTCCGGAACCTATTGTCATTAAGGCTCTTCCGTCTTCAGGCGGGCATAGGCCTTTACTCTGTCCTGTTAGAGCTATACGTATTTACAAACGTAGATCTGAGTTTATCAGAAAGGGACGTAGACGTTTCTTTCTGTCTCTCCTGCCAAATAGAAGGGACATTACGGTCCATTCTATTGCTAGGTGGATTCAATTAGCTATCCATACTGCTTATGAAAAATTATCTTCAACTCAGCAGTCTGTGCTTAAGATTTCGGCACATGAAGTAAGCACTCTATCTACATCTTGGGCTTATGCTAATAGTGTTGCTATTACAGATTTAATGAAGGCTGCTTATTGGTCTCAGCCATCCACATTTACGAATTTTTATCTCAGAAATATTGAGTCCATTTCTGGAGACCTGCATTGTTTAGGTCCATTATCTGTTGCTCAGAATGTCGTCCACTAAACAGTTGCAACTATAGTTATGCAGGCTTTCTGTTCCGGCAGTGACTCTGTCCTGCTGCCCTCTTCGCTCTGGGGTATTGACCTAGGGCAAGGGGAAGGGGGGGGGGGGGGTGGGGGTATGGTGTTCCCTTAGGTCACCTGCTTTATAGTGAAACGCAAGGGAATACCTCCTCTGGAGTCAGTGATTCCGAGTCGGTGCCAGGATGGTTTTAAAGTGTAAAGCTAATGTTTAACTCATTCATGTAATATTTTTAAAGTGTAGCTCGGTGTGAAGCATTTGTATATGTCACGTGTCATACGAGCGTCAGTATACAATCCTCGGACACTTTTAATGAGTATAAAGAGTCTCGTTCTCTGGACTTTCTTTATTTATTGGCTTTCCTTTAAAAAATTAGTATAACGGGTTATACTGGATGTTAATAGAGATCATTGATGTTATTGTGCTCAATTACAGAATGGTATTGTGTCTTTCTTTTTTGATACAAATAAGAAAGATACATGTAAAGCCTGTTTCTCCTTTTCTCCTTGAGGGGATAATTCTGTTTACATGTAATTGAGTCTATTGGATTTCCCTTTATGTCATAGGCCCTCCAGCCTTTTTTCTATTCAGCTAAGTCTGGGTCATTGGTACAGTATAAAAATGTTAAAAACTTTATAGTAATTTATATATTTTTTATACTTACCAATGACCCAGACGGCGATGGCCCTCCCATGAGGTGGAAACTCATACCTCCCCGTTGATTACATAACACTTACCAGGCACTGGTTGTAAGAATGACATTTGGCGCCAATTTTGAGACCTCCTTGACACTGCGCATGCGCAGTGGATAAAAAGTATGGAGGACCACATAGGACACTGAAATTTCGGATTTTGATGCAAATTTTGGGGATTGGGGGGCAAAATTTGTGTTTGGCCCTAGAATTTAAGGAGTTAGCACCAGCTAAGTCTGGGTCTTATATGGTAAGTATAAAAAATATATAAATTACTATAAATTTTTTAATTTTCAGATTCAATGGGCAGATGTGAACCATATTTGTCATGTAGTATATAACTGGGAGGGGGGGGGGGGGGGGAGAGAGAGAGAACAACAGTAGTTGAAAACAAAACAAAAACTCAAGCTTTCCTAGGACCAGCAGAAATGAATGGCCAAAAAGTTGCCTTTGGTAGTGTCATAGCAAATCAAAAAATTGCTCTTGCTGCTGATCACTTACTAATACACTCATCTTTTTTGACAGCTTGAGCCAGGTGAGCGTTTTAGGCTCACTTGAGCCTCTGGTTATTATTATTATTATTTGAAATGCATTTTAAAGAATTTTTTAATTTGGCGTGTGTGGTGGTGCTGGGGTGAGGGAGGAGGTGTGCTACATGGTACTCATTGACCAACATTTTTCTTCATTAAATGCCCATAAATTTGTTCTTAAAAATTGTCTGGTGGTGTGGGGGTGGGGTGGTGGGTTGGGCAGCGGTCATTTGAGTGATTTGTGCTTTTTGCTTCAAAATGAGTTTTGTGGGATTTTGAGTGAGTTTAAGCTAGAATGATGGGATAAAGCTTTTGTTTTAAAACTAAACACAGAGTAAGAAAACATTAATCTTTTCCAATTGCAGGGCTTATATTTCGTCTAAATCTGTGAGAATCCATTTGGATTCTCGTGAAAATGGTTGCGAGAATCCATACCTACTATGAGTGTCCCAGGATCCCATGATGCCACCATGGTTCAACCACTGTTGTATACTGATAACACATGTTAACCTTTTACCCAACACACCTTTTTAATTTTTAAAACTAAATTTGATAATTTTTAAATAATAAATAATAAATAAATTATAAAATAATTAAATGAACAATATTTACTAATAAAATCTTACAAATATGGCTGTCGTTGGAACCGGCTCAATGAGCCGGTTCCAACGATAGCCATATTTGTGCAATTTTTTTGACAAAGTGTCAGCATATTTCAGGTCATGTTAGCCTTCTGTTGGTTAATTTGTTGCCGCTGTGATAGATAAAGGGTTAAATTGACTCAATTCTTTTCACGCGAATCCTAGCAGAGGTGCAGCGAGAATCTACATGGATTCTCGTCGGTTTTATTGTGCGAATCTTTGTGCCAATCGATTCTCGGATTCTCGTCGAAATATAAGCCCTGAATTGAATTGGATAGGAACATTGAATGGGCATACTAATTCTTTACCTCATGAATTGGCCGCAACAGCCCTCATAATTTACAAAAATGGACACAAAAATTTATATTTTTCAAAAAAATTTTTTTAAAAACCATTGAGCCAGTCAATCACAGCACTCATTCCAATGAGGAGTTATATGATAAGGTTTTGTTGAAATTTTTTGAAAAATTAAAAAAAACAATAATTGTAATAATACATTTTGATATCTTGTGCTTTGGGTAAAGGGTTGAAAATCTAAGCTTCATTAACTGTTTACCTAACATGAAAAGCAGACGACACTTGCAAAAAAAATTCTTGAATAACTAGTTATTTTTATTTTTTGTCTCAAAAACATAGGTTGTGACCCCTCATTGGAACGAGCTCAACGAGCTCGTTCCAAAGAGGGATCATAACCTATGTTTATGAGACAAAAAATGAAAAAATAATGAAAATTAATTGGCGATTTTTGAGAATAGCGCTGGCCGGTTTTGATCGTTACGTTGGGTAAAGGGTTAACGTAATATAAATAAAATACAGAACAGAACTCAGGTTGAATTTGGGGGACAGGAATCAATTACCCTTGTTGGGAGTTTTCCCTTTATTTCACACTGCTCCGAAGCACTAATGAATCACTTGAAAGACTCCAACAGGTATTGTTGATTTCTAACCCCGGAACTCCAGCCTCATTATGCCACCACTCTCAAAGAGAATGGGATGTGTACTGAAATAAAGGCATCCATCCATGCATCCATCCATTCACAGCAATATTTTACCAATTGGTGCTGGTTGGTGGATGGATTTCAATAAAATTTGGTATGAGGGACACTTATGAAAAGCAGCTCCAGCACTCCTGCATACATTATAAGAAAGTTGCCCACATTTTTTCAACAGAGTTATGGTCCCTACTTTGCTTTTAATTCATTTATGGTTCATCGGTCCATTTATTTATTTATTTATTTATTGATGTTTAAGGTCACATATTTATGCACAATGGCTAATCATGACCGTGACAGTTTTACGGGTGGAGGAAGCCGGAGTACCCGGAGAGAACCACCGAGCAACGACGAGCAGCTGCCAGCTCCCCAACATCGTAACTCACGTTAGATTGGTTGGAGACATGCGCACCATCGACGTGCAGTACGCCATAGTACACGGCGTCATCGTGCCCCCACGCGGGCAATGGAGATGAAGTGTCTTGCCCAAGGACACAACGCGGTTGCCGCAGGTGGGATTCGAACCGAGGACCTCTCGGTTTGCAGCCTGCACCTCTACCTACTGAGCCACCGCGCTCCCCTTCATCGGTCCAGCACTGCAGTGGGGGGTATAATGTGCCTACAGCAATAGCTCTTATAATTTGTCTGATTTCTCAACATCATAAGTGCAAACTGTATGGATACACCTCAGTGTTCTTTATACAATCTATTTTTCAAATTTACAGGATGAAAAGATTAAGTTCTTCAAAAATGATATCAAATATTTGAAAGAATACAAAGATAAAGCAACTCAGGTAAGAATTTTTGAGAGTGTGTGTTAATACTTTACCTAACGAATTGGTCGCATCCGCCTGTGTAATATGAAAATTAACTCTTAACCTGCTGAGTATTTTCATGGTATTTTTCCTAAAATCTAGTCATGGCTGCTGTAAGGCAGCCATGACTAGATTTGAGGAAAAATTCACTCCAATTTAACTTGAAGTAATCTTTGATGAAACATCCATTCAATTTACAAGGGGAAAGTTTGATTAATAAATGTGCTCAAATTATACTTATTTCAGGGGCAAGCAATATATCCACCAGCAGCTTGCAAGGAGTTAAGCAGTAGAACAAATATTATTTTTCCAAAACTTTAAACAAAACGGTATCATGTGACCCCACTTTGGAACAAGATCATTGAACTTGTTCCAATGATGTGAGGTTCACAGCATATGGTTTTGTTGAAATTTTTTTAAAAAAGCTGAAATAAATAATATTTAAAAGAAATCAGTTTTGGTATTGTCTTATGTGGGGTAAAGGGTTAATCCTACTTGTCAAACACAAGTTCACAAATGGGAAACGCAAACAAAGTTTATTTATATTATCAGCATGTTGTCCCCCCCCCACCCCCCTCCCCTCCAACCCCCACCCTTTTGACTTTTATGACCTCACTTCATAAAATTTGATGACAGCATTGCCAAATTCTGCCTCTAATTATAAAGAATGCTGAGGCAGCTGCTCGTCGTTGCTCGGTGGTTATCTCTGGGTACTACGGCTTCCTCCACCCATAAAACTGTCACCGTCATGATTAGCCATTGTGCATAAGTATATGACCTTAAACACCAATAAATAAATATTAAATAAGGACTGCTGAGCACTGGTCACTTTGCAAATTTCTCTGAGAGGTCACCAATCAGGAAGATTCTACAGTATGCATATTGTGAGATGGTATTTTTTTCCCGTAGCTGGGGCAGGGCTTCAAAATTATCAGGGAAAGAATTGTTTAGGTTACGTGAGGTCAGGGTTACATCAGTTGTAAATTATGTGAATGAACTAAAGGTTACGACACAGTAACACAACATACATTCAATTTCTCATATTTTCTCATATTTGCTAGTTTAATTTGACAATTTTTCAGGATTAACTTTACATAAAAATTGTGCATTCTCTCTACATATGAATAGAATGGTATGCTGTTTGCATCTTAACAGATTTTCTCTGAACATTTTAAAATTTTTTATGAAAGGTCTGTGAATAGTTGAGTGTGGAATTATTCCAAGGTAAATGACCGGTAGAAGCTTGTTTTTCCTGGATTTGTGACATGCTGGTAAACTTCTGATAACACTTTTTAACCCATTTACACTTTTTTATTCCCTGCCAAAACAAAGTTTGCGGGGGATATAGAAATGGGGTCTGTCTGTTCATCCTTCCGTAACAACGTTGGCCCTTCATGTCTCTAGTCAGTGGATGTTGGATTTAAATGATCTTTGGTATGCTGATAAAACACCATGGGGGAAAGGATATTCACAAGTAACAGGCTTTGTCCATTTTTTTAAAAATTACGGGCAGGCATAAACAATTGGTTTCCGGGCAATAACTGTAGTTCTATTTGATGCACCTTTACCAGATTTATACCAGAGGTTACCCTATAAGAAAGGAAGCCACCTATCGATTTCAGAGTCTCGCGCCCCAAGGACAAGGTCACTGTTACTATGAATAGAATATTTTGTGAGAAATTGGTTTCTGGTCAATAACTTTAGTTCTATTTGACACACCTTTATCAAACTTATACCAGAGGTTACCCTACAGGAAGGGAAGACACCTATTGATTTTGGAGTCTAGGACTCCAAGGTCAAGGTCACTGTTACTATAAATAGAATATTTTATGACAAATTGGTGTCTGGGCAATAACTTTAGTTCTATTTGACGCACTTTACCAAACTTACACCAGAGGTTACCCTATAGGAAGGGAAAACACCTACAGATTTTGGAGTCTGGGACTCAAAGATCAAGGTCACTGTTACTATAAATAGAATATTTTGTGACAAATTGGTTTCCGGCCAATAACTTTAGTTCTATTTGAAGCACCTTTACAAAACTTATACCAGAGGTTACTCTAGAGGAAGGGAAGCCACCTATTGATTTCGGAGTCTGGGACTCCAAGGTCAAGGTCACTGTTACTATAAATAGAATATTTTATGACAAATTGGTTTCCGGGCAATAACTTTAGTTCTATTCTGTGTATCTTCACCAAACTTATACCACAGGTTACCCTATAGGAAGGGATGACACCTATTGCTTCCGGAGTCTGTGGCCCCAAGGTCAAGGTCACTGTTACTATCAATAGAATATTTTGTGACAAATTTGTTTCCGGGCAATAACTTTAGTTCTATTTGACGCACCTTTACCAAACTTACACTAGAGATTACCCTATAGGAAAGGAAGACATCAATCAGTTTCAGAGTCTCGCGCACCAAGATCAGGGTCACTGTTGCTACAAATAGCTTATTTCTTCAGAATTTAATGTCAAAACTCGACTTCTGGATCTGTGATCCATTTGCTGTTTTTTTTTTCTAGAGTTAAGAGCCTTTTTCCACATTTTTCAACTTTGCTCCTTTTTTACTAAACCACTTCTTGGCATGGGATACCGGTGGCATTGCACCTTGTTATTTCTTTAAATTTATATGAAAATTTTCTTTCAGGCCATTTTCATGCAAATTCAAAGAATTAAAATGCCACTGGAAACATTTTTTGTGCAAGATATTAGTAAAATCGGAAAATAAAACTTGATATTTAAACATTTCTGTCTTGGCAATCATGATTTCAGTTTATTTTGTGAGAATCTAATCACACCACTGATAACTGATGCTATGTAACTACACTGCTTCACCTTTAACCCTTAATTGCCTATTTTCAACTTTTCTGACTTCAGAACAGGTGGCCTTAGCATGCCATCATAAAGAGGTCCTTCTGACAATAGAAAAATTACCAAGGCAGTGGTATCTAGTCAAGTCTTGGCTGCTTTAACAGGCTGCCAAGACTTAACTAGAAATCACTGCTAAGCTATTAGATGTATAGGAACTGTGGAATGGTGGAAATTCAAGACACTTGTCCAGGCCCTTTAGGGTTAAGGGCCTGGAGATGTTTATACATTTTTGCTATACGTTGAAAGTCTACCTCCTGTGGCTTTGCAGTTGTTTCTAGTCAAGTCTTGGCTGCCTATAGAGGCAGCCAAGACTTTCCTAGAAACAACTGACAAGGTACTTAGAAAACAAGTGTTAAGTTTACCCAAACAATGCAAGTTGGGGCGTCTCTTCCTTTGCATTAAAAAGTTATCAAAGTCGGTATAAGACTCTTAAGGGTTAAATCCATCCAACATTGGTTTCCTGTAAACACACTTTCCGAGTTATCAATTAATCAGGTCTGTCTAATAATCAGCTAGACATACCTGGTCTGTGTCTTCTGAAATAAGAGTTGCTCTGGAATAGCAGTGTTCAAAAACAATTTAGAATGCAAGTCACACTATATTTTTATCGTGCCAGAAAGGTCACATAAGAGAAATTGTCCAGATGATGTTATTCACTATGTAAATATCTGTTAACAGGAACACTCCATCATCAACAGAAGTTTTGAGAGCTATTCAACTGTATTATTTCCCTCCCACCTTTCCCCAGGTATTCTATGGGTGGTGGTGATTTCTGCCTAACATTGCTGTCACTTGTAAATATCTTCACTATCATGTGTAAATATTCATTTCATTTGGCAACACTGTTAAAATTAATTGTCATATTCATTCATTTTATTTTCAACATTTACAATCACTGTCTAGATTGTTCATATTTTTTCCCAATTGCCACCCATCCCCCCCCCTTCCCGGGAACCTCGGGAAGTTAGGCAGTGCTTGTTTACTGTGGTATTTATTATTTATTAAGGTTTAACAACACTTTAACATCCAAGGTCATATCGTGTCGGTGACATTTTTATAGGTGGAGGCAGCCTGAGTTTCCAGAGAGAACCACCGAGCAACATCGAGCAGCTGCCAGCTCCCCAACATCGTAGCTTCGCACTGCAGCACAGGCAGGGTTAGATTGGTTGAAGACATGCGCACCATCGACGTGCAGTACGCCTTAGTATACGGCGTCATCATGCCACTATGTGGACAATCGGGGTTAAGTGCCCTGCCCAAGGACACAATGCGGGAGTCCGAATTGATCGCTCAGACGGTCACCCATCCAAAGACTAACCGGACTCAACCTTGCTTAACTTTGGTGATCAGACGAGAACCAGTTACCGCAATGCCACCACGCCCCTGTTCGGCCCCTGCGGGAACCCATGGAAATTAGGCAGTGCTTGTTTAATGTGGTAAACAAGCACAGTTTTACCAGTAAAATAGGACCCAGTCACTAATGCTTGGTGTAGAAGTCCTCTTGTTGTGGTCACGATTAGCCATTGTGCAAAAGTATGTGACCTTAAACACCAATAAATAAATAAATAATAAATGAATTGTCGCAAACAATATTTCCAAATTAGGCCTATAAAAAATGTTTCGTTTCTCGGGCAATTTTTCTTCAATTCTGTGCTGAAGGAGGGAGGCTTTTTTTTGTTCATTCACAAAACAGTTATAAAAATAGCTAGAATCTGAAATTTAACTACTTACACTATTATTTGGCAAACCAATGGTTTCAGCAGTGAAAGGTTTATATAATGTAGTTGAAATTTTAACCAACTATATCTTGTTTGACAAAGCTCTGTGAGAAATATTTGTTCTACAGAGACATAATAGTGTCATAAAAGAGATTTCCAGGTGAAAAAAGTGATGAGGCAGATTTTCTATGATGTGGGGTGGGGGGGGGGTGGTAGGGGGGCTGGGGGAGCCTGAGAAACAAGATTTTTTTTTAATAGCCTTAAGTATAAAACCATGTTTTATTACACATTTATATTAAATCTTAAACCCTTGTATATAATGGAATCGCCGCTATGAAATAGATGTTTCTGTATTCAACTGGCGATGTACAAGCCGGAATTTTTTCCCAGCACTGTTTATACTTGTTCTTTTCCTGTCGAGTCATTAGTTACGCTTCGAAAAGTTTCCAAATTTCATTATACAAAAAAAATTAGTTAACCAAAAATGAGATAATATTTAAAAAACACCAATCATTTACAACCACAACCCAGTTCCGTGGCCATCTCGTCTGCAGATCCCATTATATCTAAATTGGTCAGCTTCATTTTGGTAAATCTTCGGACATCCTGACATGCGTCGAACTTTTGTCAAAAACGTTTCTCCCTGCTGCTTTTGAAATCTGCCCAAATTTGTACTTAAATTTTTACTAATTGTAATAGCCACCAAATGGTTAGGCTTGAATGGGCACCAACTGAAGAGAAACAACTAGACAAATTTCAACAAACACACCCATTAGATCGATAATGCATGTATTTTAGACTGTTTCCCAAAAGGCTGTTTTGATTTTTTATCGATCTATTTGATCAGTACAGCTTCAAACAAAACAAACGGACTTTTCACCTTCGAGTTTAAACATCGGAATTAAAATTTGTTTATTTAAATGAATTTTAATGCATGGGATGTGTAATAAACACAGAACGCGATGTGTGTTTAAATCGGTGGGTGTTTTACATAAAGAGTTGGAATGGAGTAGTCATATTTCACAAGAGCCTACGGTGTTTTACACAACTGGTTGGAATGGCATAGTCATATTTCATAGGCTCTCACAAAATATGACTACTCCATTCCAATTCATTATGTAAAACACTCACCGATTCTAACACACATCGTTATTCAGCTGTTCAACTTCAAATCAATGATTTGTTCCACAACATGATCTCATTATTTTATATTGAGTATTGTTCTGTTCGATCACAGTTACTGGATACATCATCAAAAGAAACAGTTTAGATTATTATACAGTGTAGCCCACTTAATTGGATATCTCTTAACTGAATAACCCTGATAACTGAATATAATATCCCAACACAAACCATTTACCATATCTCCAGTACAAATTTGATCTGTTAATTGAATATAGGTTATAGAGTAAACACCTGTTAATTGAATAAAAAATCTTGTAACCTGTCGCGAAATTACACTGACTCTCCCCAGCTTTCTTTTGTTTGTAGCCCTATTTGGCCTCAGTACATCCAATATAGGCATTTAATTTATTATATCTTGTTTGACAGAGCTCATGGAGCTCTGTCAAACAAGATATAATAGAATAAATGCTAAATTTACCTCCAGAATACAGGAAAGTGACACAGTCCCTGTTAATTGAATCTCCTGTTAATTGAATAATATTTTTATACTGTACCAATGACCCAGACATAGCTGGTGCTAACTCTTAAAATATAGGGCCAAACACAAATTTTGCCCCCCAATCCCCAAAATTTGCATCTAAAACTAAAGAAAACATGTCCAGAGAGGCCCTCCACACCTCGCCCCCACTGCGCATGCGCAGTGTCAAGGACGTTCCGAAATTGGCGCCATTTATCATTCTAAGTTTGGCCCTTCATCAGTTAACATCTGACTGATCTTTGTGCTTTTAAATCTCAGTTTAAATGATGCCAGACAAATAAATATTAGTGAAATGGTGATTCTAAGGAGGATAGAAAAGGAGGAGAGGAAAAGAATGTGTGACAGAATATTATCAGGGCTGTAACTTAAAATTTTTTAATGAAATTATGTTAAGTTACCTATTTTCAAGGCAGCAGCCATTTTGTTGTCATTCTGATTATTTAGTTACACTGTTTTTACAAGTGTTTTTCCTCTCTCCCTGTCCTTTAAGTTCCCCCTTGCTATTCTCCCATGCTTTTGGCATAATTTCTGTAATTACTATTACTAAAATTTCTTGGGAGTTTAGCTGAATAACAGAATGAATTCTGTTCTTTCCCCATGTTTACGTCTTCACCTACGGGTGGTTAGGCGTTGTGTTCTGCATCTACCATCTGATGTTCTGCAGTTTCTTCCCTGGAAGTCTCTGTTTTGCATCAGATGGTGTATTTTTGGTAACTGATTTCGGGCCTGGGTGCCTGGAGTCTTATTTTAGTGTTTTTACACTCATTGTTTACATTTACAACAGCCCTCTGTGTGAGGGGGGGATTTCTAAATAATAATATCTTTATGTTATTTCAATCATAACTAGATACATTATTATTGTTCGTAAGTGTTGAATAAATTGTTTAAAATATTTTTAAAATTTTTGTCCACACTTAGGCTTGGGATCCATTGGGGCTCAACGTTACTTTTCAGAAACTTGGGCTGTTCTGAAAAAATATTTTTTCAAAATATTTTGATTTCAATTATTTTTTCTATATTAATGGATCATATTATTATTATGTATTTTGATTGCCAGGGGTTAGTGCGAGTACCAGGACTTGTTTTCTTTTCACATTGAAAGGATATTGATCTATTGTTTTAAGAGGAAGTCTTCCTCTGACCTTATTATCATTCTATATGTGGTCAGTGTACTCGCATTAACTCCGGTTCTGTATCGTATGATTTCGATGACAATATGGGAAGCGTATGTCACGGTATGTTGTTGGGGATTTGGACACTCCGGTCCTTTCCCCGCAGGGTCACTCTACTTTATCAATTTCTATTTCAGACGATCAAGATTAGGGTGATGTATCTGTGATGTCTTCCAACAGTGTGCCTCCGTCGTCACAATTAATGAAGGGCTAGCGGAAAAGTGCTCATGTAATACGCCAATTGCCTAAGAGGACCCTAGTAGGTTCGACGGCCTTTGACGTCCGCTAGCTCGCCCGGTGTAGCGTCCATTCACCGAATGGTTCGGCAGCCGGGTTCGTCCGTTGCGGTCTAGAAGGAATTTTGGGGTGATGCGAGCACTATAAAATTAACTTAATGCACACCCAGTGACGGCGGATCGGAGGGAGAACGGAGGAAGCCTTTTAGTCCGGTTCATAGCTCGTTCCGGTCCATCCGGACGGCAAGCGAGAGAGGCCCCTCTCTCGTTCAACAACATCTGGCCCCAGATGTTGTGGTACAAATGTGTCGTTAGCGGAGCATACGTCCGTCGCTCGGGACGCTCCGTTGTATAGGCAGTCCGCTGAGACTGCTAAGGCTTCCTCTTCTCGTCAGCGCACACGACCGCACCTTGGCTGCGTGACCGCCGATATATTACCAGCTTCGCCGATCAAGGATTCTTCGGCGACCAGGTCACACCATCCGGCAGCCAGGGATTCGAGACCGATGGACTCCGGACGTTCGCATAGGAAAAGTATGCGGGAGCCATCTGATGCGGAGCTGCCCTCGGCGAAGCAGCGATAGACTGCGCCTCCGCAGGTCTCGACGCCGGACATTCTTGTGCACATAGCACAGCTTATCGCAGCATCCCAGCAGCCGACAGAAACGGTGTCGGATCGAGAATTATCCGACAGCGCTGGGTCGGTAGCCGGGGACTCGAGGTCTGCAGACTCCGGACGTTCGCATAGGAAGTATGCGGGAGTCAACGTACACGGAGCTTCCAGCGGCAATGCATCGTAAGTCCGCTACTGCACAGGCCTCGGGAACGAACGTGCTTTCCTTAATAGCACAGTTTATCGCAGCATCCCAGCATCAACTGAATCTGTCGCATATATTTTATCCGACGATGCTGGGTCGGGACGCTCCGCGGAAGCGGGTACGGACGTCCGAAAGTTTCATCCGGTCCGACGGGATACCGAAAGGGATTCGGTGGATTTCAAGCTTTCCCTTTCGGAACAACATATGCTGCGATGCCGGATAAGAAACTGATAGCGTCGGTGGACTTAGAAATTTTTGGTTCGGTTCAGGGACATCGTCCCTCAGTTCCGACATAGTCCAATAATGTCACACAAACTTTCGAATTATTGAACGACGCTATATATATTATTATTTTATGCTTGCTATCCAAGCATTTCTGGTTTCTTGTTCGAAGAGTTATGGAGATGTCTTTCAAAAGTGTGCCTCTGTCGTCATAGTTAATGAAGAGTTAGCGGCAATAAGTGCTCATGGAATATGTCTATCGCTTACGGAGTGACATTCGCTAGCTCACCCGGTGTAGCGTACATTCATCGAATGGTTCGGCTGCCGGGTTCGTCCGTTGCGGTCTAGGAAGGAGATTTGGGTGATGCGAGCACTTTAATTACTTTAGTACTCACCCAGTGACGGCAGATTGAGGACAGATCGGAGGAAGCCAACAACATAGGGGACCGCATGTTGTGGTTCAGATATTTTACATTCGGAGCATATGTCCGTTGCTCGGGACGCTCCGTTATATTGACAGTCCGAGAGACTGTCTTTAATGCTTCCTCATCCTCACAGCAGGGCACACGACCGCACATTGGCTACGTGACCTCGAGTATCCGATCAGTTTCGGCATTCAGTGATTCCACAGCGAATAGGTCGCGCCATCCGGTAGCCAAGGGACACGAGGCCTATACACTCCGTTCGCTCGCATATTGGAAGTATGCACGGGGTAACGATCTCGGAGCTTCCTGCGGCAATGCATCGTAAGACCGCTGCTCCTCAGGCCTCAGTGACGGACGTGCTATCCGAGTTAGCACAGTTGTTTCGCAGCATCCCAGCAATGGACGGTTTCTCGGTCGAATCAGGAATTATCCGACGGCGCTGGGTCGGTGCGGTCCGCGGTTGCATCAAGCTACGGACGACCGAACGCTTTATAGGGTCCGACAGGATGGCGAAAGGGATTCGAAAGATTTCGAGTTTTCCCTTTAGTAGTATCGGAAGATGCCTTTCATATCTTCTGGCATTTCTTCCAGTGATTATTTTTCGGACTTCATTGCTGCGATCTTGGATAAGAGACTTATAGCGTCATTGGACTCGGATTTTTCGATCGGTACAGGGACTTTGTCCCTGACTTACCGACGCAGTCCAATATTGTCATTACAACTTGTGTTTTATTTTTCGACGCTATATATTTATATATATACAAGACGGCTACTAAGCATGATAGTTTAGTTTCTTGTCCGTGTGGCTCATTTCTGCCATTTTATCTTTTTTACATATAGTTTATTTTGGCAGAGCAGGGCATACCGAGAGTTCATATGCGTCTAGACGGTGTGATTAAAGACTGCATATATTCTTTTTCACCGTTTATGTCTTTTCCAATTTCAATGTTGGGAACGACATTATGTATATTAGACTTAACTTAGACGCTTTATTATACGTTATCCGCCTTACTGAGGCGTTATCATTACGTCTTCAAGAAAAGATTTACGGGATATTATTCTCAATGTAATTTCTTTTGAGGGCAGTAGTTTGTTCACGTATAACTCCGCCCTTCAGTGGCTGATTGGAGTTGGTTAGACGTGAGGCAGCCCTAGCTACATCCACGCGTGGATAGTAGATTAAGAACTCTCTCAGAGTCGCTTCGTTCTCGGAGGAGCTTCTCTTCGACGGCAACTTTCCGGCAATCCATGAATTGCTTGATTTATACATTCTCTTGTCTATCTAGTGTTACAAGAGATTCAGACTGGGGCAAACATTCGGTGGTTGACTCAGAGAGTGCCGCCGCAGTTGCCGGACCCGAGTGTGGCTGTTATGACGGTTGCCAGTCAAACAGATTGGGATATATACTGATCCCTACGGATTCGAAGTGCCAGGGTCTTTGGGTTCCGCAGTCTTTTAGCTATCAGTTAACTTCCGCGGAATAATGTTTTTTAGGCTTGCTTTATGTCTTTGCATGAACATTATTCAAAAGCGCATGCCCAAATTCCTGTCCTTTAATTCGACAGTAGTGGCGTACCTCCGGAACCAGGGAGGCACTCTTTCGTTTCCGTTATTCAATTTAATGGAAAGAATCCGTCTGTTGGTTATAGTACACCAAGTTCAGTTTTGGTCCGTCATATTCTGGGTCGTCTGATTGTTTTATCGCACTCCCGTTCTCTTACGGGTCGCTTGTTGCTGTCAGAATGGACTCTCAACAAACAAGTATTCAATCAGATTTGCTATCTATGGGAGCGCCCAATGATGTTTTATTTATGACACAGTTGGCTAATCAATTGCAGACGTATGTGTTGGCTTGTCCAGATCTCTGAGCTAATACTGTTAACGCTCTATTGATCTATAGGACAGAATGATAGGATACGCGTATCCTCCGGCGCTGTTGTTTTTAGCAGGTATTGCTAAGATAAACAACCACAATATATTTCTGTTGATAGCATCTCTATCTTCACAGAGATCATGAGTAATTTACTCTCTTGTCTACTGTGGATCTTAACGTGAAATCTTCCTCTTTGTGAGGATCTTTTTTCACTGGGTAAATCGTGTCATTTTTATCACAACCAGCAAGGTCGCAACCTTCATGTTTTCCGTTGTGTGGTCCATATTGCATTGTAAGCACTGTACTGGACGAGCTTTGGACGCGATTTCTTACTATAGGAGATCCTCTTCTTCGCTATTCTATGCGACTAAAGTGGAGGCTCTTCCGTCGTGGTGTAGGGATCATTATGTTCATATGGTTGATCCCTCCATACTACTCATTGCTATTTTTTAGTATACTTGTTTCACAAGATCTACTGCAGCCTGTTGTTATTTAGGTTATAGGTTTATGTTACCTCATACCTATGCACTCTACGATAGTTTACAAATGAGTCTTTTGTCTCTTTATCTAAGTCAGTTAGTAACTTTTTGATAAATAGACTTAGAATCTTTAGATTAAATTCCTATACGGATTTTAACTTCAGGTTCTTATTTAGCTAAGTAATCATTTGAGCCTCTGGAAACAGTAGTTTTCAAATTCTGACCTTTTAGACAGTAATTCTGTTGGTTTCTCTTTTACTGTAGAGTCAGTGAGTTTCATGCACTATCGATGGATGATTTTCACTTTCATAGTTTCGGAATCAATACTTCCGTTACTATTTAGGTTGGATTGTTGCATAAGAGTTAGGCTCCTATTATCCGGATCCTATTATTTTAAGGTCCTTCCGTCTTCGTATGGGCATAGGCCTTTACTCTTTCCGGGTACAGTTTATGTATTTATAAACAGATATCTGTTTATTACAAGGGCGTAAGCTTCTTCTGTCTTTGATGTCTAGTAGAAGGACGTTACGCTCCATTTTATTGTTAATGGATTCTATTAACTAGCGTACTGCTTATGGTATATCATTGGCTTAGCAGTTGTGCTTAAGATTTCGGCTCATGAAGTAAGAGTTCTTCTACTTCTTGGGCTTACATTAATAGTGTTCTATTATAGATTTTTGAAGGCTGCTCATTGCGCTCAGCCATCCATTCATGAATTTTATCTCATAAATATCGAGTCCATTTCTGGAGGCCTCTATTGTTAGGTCTATTATCTACTGCTCAGAATGTCATTCACTTAACAGTTGCTACTATAGCTAGGTAGGCTGTCTGTTTCGGCAGTGTCTCCGTTCGGCTGCCCTCTTCGCTCTGGGCTATTTGACCCAGGGCAAGAAAAAGGGGGGGGGGAGGGTGTTCCCTTGGGTCACCTGTTTTTACTATGAAAACAAGGGGATACCTCCTCCGGAGTTAGTAATTCTGAGCTGTTTTTAGGATGGTTGTTTAGTGAGAAGTTTAAGTTTATAAAATTCATTCAAGTCTTAGTTTTTAAAGTATAGCTTTTGAATATTGCATATGTCAACGGACATGATTATGCAATTCTCACACACTTTTAGGAGTATAAGAGTCTCTATTCTCTAGACTTACTTTATTATTGGCTTACTTTAAAAATTATTAGTATAAGGATTATTGGATATTAATAGAGTACATGGATGTATGAAGCTCAATTTTTGGAAGGTGTTGTATCTTTCTAATTTATCATAAATAAGAAAGATACATGTAAGGCCTATTACTTCTTTTCCCTACAGGGGATGACTCTATTTTATTTTATTGAGCGTATTCCATTTTGCTCTATGTCCTTGGCCCTCCAGCCTTTTTACTATTCAGCTATGTCTGGGTCATTGGTACAGTATAAAAATGTTAAAAAATTTATAGTAATTTATATATTTTTTATACTTACCAATGACCCAGACGGGGATGGCCCTCCCAGGAGTTGGGAACTCTTGCCTCCCCGCTGAGTACATAGCGCTTACCAGGCACTGGTTATTAGAATGATAAATGGCGCCAATTTCGGAACGTCCTTGACACTGCGCATGCGCAGTGGGGGCGAGGTGTGGAGGGCCTCTCTGGACATGTTTTCTTTAGTTTTAGATGCAAATTTTGGGGATTGGGGGGCAAAATTTGTGTTTGGCCCTATATTTTAAGAGTTAGCACCAGCTATGTCTGGGTCATTGGTAAGTATAAAAAATATATAAATTACTATAAATTTTTTAACTTTTGTTGGAAAAGTGTCTATTCAATTAACAGGGTTACACTGTATATAGAGCAGCCTTTAAATTTACAAGTGGATCGACTCCATTCAGCGTTGAATTATTGTTTTGGTTTAGTCATTTTTTTTAAAACAAATGGCTTCACAACCAAATGGAGGTAATCCAATTTGAAAGCTGAAATGAAGTTTTTTTTCCAAGGAAACGTGATAAAAGTGAGGTATCAGCCAGGTTTGTTTAAAAATGTTTATTAATGAAGTTTCGAAGCTACAAAGACAACAATTCAAATAGTTTCAGTCAATAGCTAGTGTCCTGGTTTATATCTCAGTGTATAGTGTGGGAAATGGTGAGGCGAAAAATGCACTCTACATAACTGTGTCTTAATAATTGGGGGTATAATTTTTTAAAAAGACTTCTTTTGACGATGTATCCATTAACTGTGATTCGATTCAAAATTCGATTTGTTTTCTCTAATTCAATTTGATAGTCAATTCAATCAAAATCAGCAATTCGCAGGTCCCTATTTTTACAGGTCAAAAGTTTTTAAAAATTGGGTCTGTATTTTGTTTTTTCAGCTGGAGGGAGATATGAATGAACTAGAAGCAAAGTATGTGAGCTCCAAAGAATCTGTGGAGACAATAAAAGAGGAGTTGAAACCAATCGAGGTAAAATTTTAATTTTTTAACTCCATTTACTGGTATCACAAATTAATCCTTTACCCAACTAATCGGCCGCATCCGCCTGCGTAATATGCAAATTCAGCAGTTGAAAAAATATTATTTTTCAAAAAATTTCAACAAAACCATATCATGTGACCCCTCGTTGGAACGAGCTCAATGAGCTCGTTCCAACGAGGGGTCACATGATACGTTTTTTTTTTAACTTTTTGAAAAAATTCAAAAAATGTTATTTAAAATAATAAATTTTGATATCGTCTGCGTTGGGTAAAGGGTTAAACCAGAATACGCATCCTCACAGTGAATTACGTAGGGCTAAACTCATTGCAACTTCAAATTTTTGATTTGTGTTGGCAAAAGATTGACAGTGTTGATCCATTGACAGTGGCATAAGTGGAGTAATGGTAGATTGATACAAGAACAACTTATTCTGTATTTTCCGGGTGTGAATTCCTCTTTGATACTGTCAGCAAATCTCTGTCACATTGGATACTGAATACCAAAGTGATACCATGGTATACTCACCCCGTAAATAACAAAAACCATGCCGAACTCGAAATTCCAATACCGCCAATCTCTTGATACATCCTTCTGCTAATATTTTAGGAGCATGAGCAAAAATGTACGTCCATTTCAAATAGGAGCATCATAGGTGCACATGGGTAATCAAACTATTTATGTCAGAAATGAAACTCTGATCTTGTGTCAAGTCATTTGATGTTCTAACTACAAAAAGTTTCAGCTGCCAAAAACTTTCCCATGTTGCTTCTGGGATTTGGATGAGTTATATTTCCTTCAGCTGGAGTCCTTGAGCTCTGTCAGAAGCAAAAAAATTGATTCACTTCTTATGTTATCTGGGAACAATAAATTGATGAAGAAAATTTTATTGTTTGCTGAAAGTTAAATATGGATCTTTAAAAATTACCAGAAGATTACAGGAAAATATAATGTAGATGTCATATTCATTGTTCAGAACTGTGATCAGAAAATTTCAACCAAATGGTGATTATCTTTTTTGCCCTTCTGTCTTTTCGCACAGCACCATAGCATCTCACTCGTCAGAAAAGAAATGCGAAAACATTCATTTTTAGCCACAATTTTTGTTTTTTTTCATTCATAATATTTTAATTATGAAATCTCGGTGTGAAGGTGTGTTGTAATCTGATGGAGATAAATACGATTTCTTCAATTATAGTATTGTATATTATGTTTATTTAGCAGTCCTATTAGTTAAATATTTTTACTTTAAAAGCTCATCTCCGAGTGACAATCTCTTGTTAGCCACTATTATAATATTAGAACGTTTCTTTTCATGTTCTATCGGTCGATAGTACCTGAGTTTGTGTGATTTTTGAAATAAAACCTGAAGCAGCAAAGCTGCTTCAGGTTTTATTTAAAAAATCACACAAACTCATCGACCGATAGAACATGAAAAGAAACGTTCTAATTATTTTATTATGCCGAACAAAAAATGACTTTCATTGTTAAGCGTAAACTGCAACAAGCCATCAATCTTGTAACAACAATGTCGTCGAATCCAAAAACATGACGTCATTTCGAACGAATGACGTCTCTTCGAAAATGACTTGTCACAAGTGCCGTCGCTTTGGGAGTTTCTACATCAACAAATGCCAATGTTTACAACTGCATCATGCTGTTCATGTTATAATTCATTGTTAATGCTTGTGTGAAAGTGATTTAAATTAATGGAATATAAATTCATATTTTCTCGGACAACAACACTTGATAGAATTAAGCGGAGTGAAACAATTTATTTTGAACTTGAGGCGGAGGAGGCTCAGTAAGGTCGATGAGTACTAAACTTGTGGAACTATAATTGATTGAAATCATAACTCATATTCAGGATTCACTGAAGTGGTGAACAACACATGAGTTTTTAATATTTCTGATTCATTTGAACTCATTGTTTGCAGTTAAAATTGAAAACACACCCACTGAAGATGTCCTTGTGTTGGTAAGTTTGTGTCTACTGGTGACGAAAAAACTTAAACGAACACGGAGCCAGCGTTTGGTGTTGAGAAATGCCAATCGACGGTGATCAATGGAAGTGGAGCTTACATTTTCACTGTTCTTTTGTCTCCAGGGAAAAACGTTCCGATAGTACCCGTGTTTTGCCCCAAAACTCCAGTGCTATGACTTTTAGAAGGTGTCAAATTAACCAATCACGGCTGATGTTACAAACGTGAGGCATAATAATTTATTTTATTTTTTTTCCATTCTCACTATTTTAATTATGAAATCTCGACCCATGGTGTGAAAGTGTTTTGTAATCTGATGGAGCTAAATACCATTTCTGCAATTATAGTATTGTTTATTATGCCTCAAAGTTAGTTGGTCCAATCAGAACGCTGGAATACCATCTAAGGGTTCTGCCACATCAGGTAACTCACCTCATATTATTTGATATCAGGTTACTAGCAGCCGTTACTATTTTGATCAAATTGACACATTTCCACTCGCTTCAAATTTTCAAAATGTGAATTGAAACAAAATAAGAGAATTTAAGTTCCAAAAATATTTTCAAGGTACCGTATTTATTGATTTAAAACATTAAATATTTCAAAAATCGACAGAAAATATTATTTGTAGTTCCAGAAGTTTTTTGTTGTTTTTACGATTCTATCCTATACCGACCAATCTTCAAAGTCTATCGATTTTTTATGCTGAAGCAAACATTTTCTTTACAGTTTACTCAGCAGATTGAAGTGATTTTTTGAACATTTAAAAGTGATTTTTCAACCCTTTTCGGGTGGTAATTACAGTAAATGTATGTAAAGGTATTTCAGATATGCTTGTAGCGATAAGTTTTATTTTGTAAACGAATGTGTTCTGTGCCTACTGGCACGAAGAACACATTGGAAGTCAGGGGACGAAATATCGCACTTCAAACTGTCACCGTGGATACATACTGGTGCCAGTTACTGTTGATGATTCTGTGCACTGCTGCAAATTGCAGTTTCTAAAAAATAAATGCCCAGTCATTCTTTGTTTCTCGTGAAAATTTATTAAGGCCTAAAAAAATAGAAAATCTGTTTCTCAGGCCCTCCCGCATGGTCCTTTTGGCTGCTGCATGCTCTCTTTTTATAACCAATTTAAACTTAAAAAAAATAAAAATTAAATGGTTTATGTCTGATATTTTACCCAAGTTAAAAAAATTGATGAATTTGTCCCTTGAGTGTAAGAAGGCTTTGCAATGCTTTAGCATTGCAAAGCCTTCTTGCACTCAAGGGATGAAATACACCACCACCCATGCTATTCTGTAGATTATGAGGCCTAAAACTTGAACCAAGAACATGAACTTTTGATGGCAAAGAAGAAATTACTGAAATAAAAAATAAAATAAAAAACCGCTCGCCCGCATGCAATTTTACAAATAATGGCCTGAAAAACAGAAGATCTACTTTGTGTGGCCTAATCCATTGATTTACATGGACTTTCGACATAATAAATATATTACATGATGTGTAGCTGTCTTCGCCTCACCTGATATGAACTCTCATCGCCTTGTATGGAAATATATTAAATTTTGATATACTGTGCATTGAGTTAAGGGTTAATATGGTTCAGATGTATTTGAAAGTGCTTTTTTTAACCCTTTTCAGGTGGTAATGACAGTAAATGTTTGTAAGGGTATTTCAGATATGGTTGTTGCGATAAGTTTTATTTTGTAAACAAATCGTCCCCTGAGTTCCAATGTGTTTTATGTGCCTACTGGCACATATGGAACGCGGGGATGAAATATCGCACTTCAAACTGTCTCCATGGATACATACCGGTGCCAGTTACTGTTGATGATTCTGCGCGGTGCTGTCAATTGCAGCTTTTAAAAAATAAACGCCCGGTCGTTCTTTGTTTTTCGTGAAAATTTATTAATCCCTTGATTTACATGGACTTTCGTCCTAATAAATATGTTACATGGCGTGTTGCTGTATTCACCTCACCTGATATGTACTCTCATTGCATTGTATGGAAATATTTTAAATTTTGACATTCTGTGCATTGAGTAAATTTAATAAGGTATTTGTTCAGATGTATATAAAAAATAAAACAAATTACCGTATTTACTGTATGTATTGGGACAGCTAAAAATAATTATTTTCACAGGTGTCCCAATTCTTAGAAAATGGGGAAAGAACAGAGCCTGGTCTTGATTAGATGCTGAATGAAGTTGTGTGTGATTCGTTTTCCATCACTATATACAAAAATCGTCGTCCAATTTTTTTTTATATTTTCATTTTTTGCTTCCAAAACATAGCTTATGATCCCTCATTGGAACGAGCGCATTGCACTTGTTTCAATGAGGGATCATAAGCTATGTTTTGGAAGCAAAAAATGAAAATTTTTAGTTACTCGAGAGTTTTTTTTATGAGTGTCGTCTGCTACTAACGACGGACCAACTGGAAACAAATCTCCTGAATGTCCCAAACTTTGGAGCATAAAAAAAATATGGTTTTCTGGAAAAAATGTGTGTCCCAAATCATAGAGTGTCCCAATACATAGAGTGTCCCAATACATAGAGTAAATATGGTATATCCAGATTTTCATGCTTCATCAATAATATTTTGCCTGAAAATTACAGCTGAAACGGTTAAAGGGCTTTCTTGATCGATTAATCACATACATTAACCTTGGTTAATCAATTAATCACTTACCCGAATAGGTAACTGAATAACTGCCATACTGTGACGTTGATTATTTACAGCATTAACACTTTCCCAATGTAAACCGGCCAGATCAAAATACAAAAATCTGCATTCAGATTTTATTGTTTTCAATTTTTGTCTCAGAAACATGGCTTATGACCTCTCGTTGGAACAAGCTCATTGAGCTTGTTCCTACGAGGGGTCATAAGCTATGTTTTTGAGACAAAAATTGAAAACTTTTAGTAATTCAAAAATTTATTTTTTCAAGTATCGTCTTCTACCCGCTTTGGATAAAGGGTTAGGAATGACCATTTCCAGGTTCTGATACAGTATAATGATCATGAAAGTGAACAAGTATGTCAGCATGTAACTTGCATACTTTACTCTGTCTCAAATAACTGATATGAGTCAGTATGACAATATTTGCCTGTTTTGGAGCAAGTTTGTTCCTTTGTTAACCCATATAATACAATAGATTGAGGCTACCATGATTATGAATTTTCATGATCGATTATTTCACAGAAAAGATCGGCTTTTAATCGATCATTTTGTCTGCTAACTCCCCATCCTTGTGTCGGTTGTGATGGGAATACTGGGGCGCGGTGGCTTAGTTGGTAGAGGTGCAGGCTGCAAGCCGAGAGGTCCTCGGTTCGAATCCCACCTGCGGCAACCGCGTTGTGTCCTTTGGCAAGACACTTCACCCCGATTGCCTACATGGGGGCACGATGACGCTGTGTACTGAGGCGTACTGCACGTCGATGGTGCGCATGTCTTCAACCAATCTAACCCTGCCTGTGCTGCGGTGCAGAGTTCAGAGTTACGATGTTGGAGAGCTGACAGCTGCTCGTCGTTGCTCGGTGGTTCTCTCCGGGTACTCCGGCTTCCTCCACCCGTAAAACTGTCACGGTCACGATTAGCCATTGTGCATAAGTATGTGACCTTAAACACCAATAAATAAATAAATAAATAGATGGGAATACTGAGCACCACAACAGATATTTTGTTCCAGGCATAAAGGCTATTAAAGCTCAAAGTGATGTTTATGATTGTTGAATAATACAAATGACAGTCTGGAACACATTGCTAATTTGCTGCGTTTTTTGTAAACGAATACATAACAATATGTTCCAAACTGTCAACACTCTCGATTGTTTGAGAGGGGGTTGGGGGGCCATTTTAAAATGCGAATGTTACAGGGTCCGATCGAGTGGAGTCATCCGCTTCAGACAGTCATGATGAAGTTGAACAGTTGAACTCCGGGTCTTAAGGAAAATAGGATATAGAAACGTACATTCTTATTTGCATTTCAAACAGTAAATGCACATTTCGCTACCAAGTTTCATTTACTTCTATGTGTACATACTTCATAGATACGACTTACAGTGAAATGGAACCCAGATAGATATTATCTACTTGGCAATAAATAATCATATGTCTGTCTTCTAATTATGGGATCATTCTCTCATTGTACTAATCAAGCATCATGGGTTCGACTTACAATATGTGGACCATTGTGTTCGAGCTTGTTGGGATAAAAAATGGATCCTTATACGACTGTCTTCTAATTATGGGATCATTCTCTCATTGTTCTAATCAAGCATCATGGGCGCAACAGACAATTGGACTATGCCAGGATAGTCGAAGACATCTATCAGCAACATCAAAGGCGTCTAACTTCAAACACGCAAACATCAAAGCCCTACTAAATGGCACTAAGTTCAAATGGCTTGCAGTTCTAACAGAGTGAACAGAAACTCACGACTTTGCGACATGTCGATTTCACCTGCCACAAACATCACAGAACTTGGACAGAAATAATTGTTGTCTCAGTTTGTTTTCAGCACACATCAATTTCTGTAGCCCACTGGTAGTCCCCGGTCTCGGAAATTAACTGTGTTGTGATAAAAATATGCCAGGGTGCACAAGGGACTGCGACATCATGCAGATAACCTTTTGAATACCACCAAATGGTGACCCTTGGATATGCCCTGAATAATCGATCATCAAAAATTGTAATCGATTATGAGCTTGGATGATTATTGATCGATCATTCGATTCTTCGTGGTAGCCTTACAGTAGATCAAAAGTAATGGTTAATCGATCAATTACTTTTTTGATCGATCAAAACTTTGATCATTGGTTAATTGATTAATCAGTTAACCATCAATATTTCCCTTTGACACACCCTGCAGGACACATTTATGATTGGATCGCTTGCAAACTTGGTGAGCTTGTGTGGGGTGTCATCTATATGGGAGCGGTTGATTTTCTTCCATTTCTGTCAAAAAATGTTGCCGCTGACCTTTGAACTTAGTTTAGTCAGACCTCAATATTTCCCTTTAACACACCCTTCAGGGCACATTTATGATCGGATCACTTTGAAACCTGGTATGTGTGTGTGTTCGGGGTGACCTCTAGATGTGAGCTATTGCTTTTTCTCATTTCCATAAAAAAAATATTGTCATTATCACCAACCTTTGAACTTACTGAATTTATGCATCAACTTTTCCCTTTTGCACTCTCTGCTGGGGGAGCATGGTGGCTCAGTAGGTAGAGGTGCAGGCTGCAAGCCGAGAGGTCCTCGGTTCGAATCCCACCTGCGGCAACCGCGTTGTGTCCTTGGGCAAGACACTTCATCTCCATTGCCTGCGTGGGGGCATGTTGACGCCGTGTACTAAGGCGTACTGCACGTCGATGGTATGCATGTCTTCAACCAATCTAACCCTGCCTGTGCTGCAGTGCGGAGTTACGATGTTGGGGAGCTGGCAGCTGCTCGTCGTTGCTCGGTGGTTCTCTCCGGGTACTCCGGCTTCCTCCACCCGTAAAACTGTCAGGGTCATGATTAGCCATTGTGCATAAATATGTGACCTTAAACATCAATAAATAAATAAATAAATTGCACTTTCTGCAGGGTATATTTATGACTTTCCATAAAAAAAACATTGCCACAAGAAATGACCTTCTACTTAGTGCATTTGTGTATTAACATCTTCCTTTGGCATACTTCAGAGGGCACATTCATTATCAGGTTGTTTTGAAACTTTGTATACTTATGCGGGGTGACAAAGATAGGAGCTATTGATATTTTTATACTGTACCAATGACCCAGACATAGCTGGTGCTAACTCTTAAAATATAGGGCCAAACACAAATTTTGCCCCCCAATCCCCAAAATTTGCATCTAAAACTAAAGAAAACATGTCCAGAGAGGCCCTCCACACCTCGCCCCCACTGCGCATGCGCAGTGTCAAGGACGTTCCGAAATTGGCGCCATTTATCATTCTAAGTTTGGCCCTTCATCAGTTAACATCTGACTGATCTTTGTGCTTTTAAATCTCAGTTTAAATGATGCCAGACAAATAAATATTAGTGAAATGGTGATTCTAAGGAGGATAGAAAAGGAGGAGAGGAAAAGAATGTGTGACAGAATATTATCAGGGCTGTAACTTAAAATTTTTTAATGAAATTATGTTAAGTTACCTATTTTCAAGGCAGCAGCCATTTTGTTGTCATTCTGATTATTTAGTTACACTGTTTTTACAAGTGTTTTTCCTCTCTCCCTGTCCTTTAAGTTCCCCCTTGCTATTCTCCCATGCTTTTGGCATAATTTCTGTAATTACTATTACTAAAATTTCTTGGGAGTTTAGCTGAATAACAGAATGAATTCTGTTCTTTCCCCATGTTTACGTCTTCACCTACGGGTGGTTAGGCGTTGTGTTCTGCATCTACCATCTGATGTTCTGCAGTTTCTTCCCTGGAAGTCTCTGTTTTGCATCAGATGGTGTATTTTTGGTAACTGATTTCGGGCCTGGGTGCCTGGAGTCTTATTTTAGTGTTTTTACACTCATTGTTTACATTTACAACAGCCCTCTGTGTGAGGGGGGGATTTCTAAATAATAATATCTTTATGTTATTTCAATCATAACTAGATACATTATTATTGTTCGTAAGTGTTGAATAAATTGTTTAAAATATTTTTAAAATTTTTGTCCACACTTAGGCTTGGGATCCATTGGGGCTCAACGTTACTTTTCAGAAACTTGGGCTGTTCTGAAAAAATATTTTTTCAAAATATTTTGATTTCAATTATTTTTTCTATATTAATGGATCATATTATTATTATGTATTTTGATTGCCAGGGGTTAGTGCGAGTACCAGGACTTGTTTTCTTTTCACATTGAAAGGATATTGATCTATTGTTTTAAGAGGAAGTCTTCCTCTGACCTTATTATCATTCTATATGTGGTCAGTGTACTCGCATTAACTCCGGTTCTGTATCGTATGATTTCGATGACAATATGGGAAGCGTATGTCACGGTATGTTGTTGGGGATTTGGACACTCCGGTCCTTTCCCCGCAGGGTCACTCTACTTTATCAATTTTTATTTCAGACGATCAAGATTAGGGTGATGTATCTGTGATGTCTTCCAACAGTGTGCCTCCGTCGTCACAATTAATGAAGGGCTAGCGGAAAAGTGCTCATGTAATACGCCAATTGCCTAAGAGGACCCTAGTAGGTTCGACGGCCTTTGACGTCCGCTAGCTCGCCCGGTGTAGCGTCCATTCACCGAATGGTTCGGCAGCCGGGTTCGTCCGTTGCGGTCTAGAAGGAATTTTGGGGTGATGCGAGCACTATAAAATTAACTTAATGCACACCCAGTGACGGCGGATCGGAGGGAGAACGGAGGAAGCCTTTTAGTCCGGTTCATAGCTCGTTCCGGTCCATCTGGACGGCAAGCGAGAGAGGCCCCTCTCTCGTTCAACAACATCTGGCCCCAGATGTTGTGGTACAAATGTGTCGTTAGCGGAGCATACGTCCGTCGCTCGGGACGCTCCGTTGTATAGGCAGTCCGCTGAGACTGCTAAGGCTTCCTCTTCTCGTCAGCGCACACGACCGCACCTTGGCTGCGTGACCGCCGATATATTACCAGCTTCGCCGATCAAGGATTCTTCGGCGACCAGGTCACACCATCCGGCAGCCAGGGATTCGAGACCGATGGACTCCGGACGTTCGCATAGGAAAAGTATGCGGGAGCCATCTGATGCGGAGCTGCCCTCGGCGAAGCAGCGATAGACTGCGCCTCCGCAGGTCTCGACGCCGGACATTCTTGTGCACATAGCACAGCTTATCGCAGCATCCCAGCAGCCGACAGAAACGGTGTCGGATCGAGAATTATCCGACAGCGCTGGGTCGGTAGCCGGGGACTCGAGGTCTGCAGACTCCGGACGTTCGCATAGGAAGTATGCGGGAGTCAACGTACACGGAGCTTCCAGCGGCAATGCATCGTAAGTCCGCTACTGCACAGGCCTCGGGAACGAACGTGCTTTCCTTAATAGCACAGTTTATCGCAGCATCCCAGCATCAACTGAATCTGTCGCATATATTTTATCCGACGATGCTGGGTCGGGACGCTCCGCGGAAGCGGGTACGGACGTCCGAAAGTTTCATCCGGTCCGACGGGATACCGAAAGGGATTCGGTGGATTTCAAGCTTTCCCTTTCGGAACAACATATGCTGCGATGCCGGATAAGAAACTGATAGCGTCGGTGGACTTAGAAATTTTTGGTTCGGTTCAGGGACATCGTCCCTCAGTTCCGACATAGTCCAATAATGTCACACAAACTTTCGAATTATTGAACGACGCTATATATATTATTATTTTATGCTTGCTATCCAAGCATTTCTGGTTTCTTGTTCGAAGAGTTATGGAGATGTCTTTCAAAAGTGTGCCTCTGTCGTCATAGTTAATGAAGAGTTAGCGGCAATAAGTGCTCATGGAATATGTCTATCGCTTACGGAGTGACATTCGCTAGCTCACCCGGTGTAGCGTACATTCATCGAATGGTTCGGCTGCCGGGTTCGTCCGTTGCGGTCTAGGAAGGAGATTTGGGTGATGCGAGCACTTTAATTACTTTAGTACTCACCCAGTGACGGCAGATTGAGGACAGATCGGAGGAAGCCAACAACATAGGGGACCGCATGTTGTGGTTCAGATATTTTACATTCGGAGCATATGTCCGTTGCTCGGGACGCTCCGTTATATTGACAGTCCGAGAGACTGTCTTTAATGCTTCCTCATCCTCACAGCAGGGCACACGACCGCACATTGGCTACGTGACCTCGAGTATCCGATCAGTTTCGGCATTCAGTGATTCCACAGCGAATAGGTCGCGCCATCCGGTAGCCAAGGGACACGAGGCCTATACACTCCGTTCGCTCGCATATTGGAAGTATGCACGGGGTAACGATCTCGGAGCTTCCTGCGGCAATGCATCGTAAGACCGCTGCTCCTCAGGCCTCAGTGACGGACGTGCTATCCGAGTTAGCACAGTTGTTTCGCAGCATCCCAGCAATGGACGGTTTCTCGGTCGAATCAGGAATTATCCGACGGCGCTGGGTCGGGGCGGTCCGCGGTTGCATCAAGCTACGGACGACCGAACGCTTTATAGGGTCCGACAGGATGGCGAAAGGGATTCGAAAGATTTCGAGTTTTCCCTTTAGTAGTATCGGAAGATGCCTTTCATATCTTCTGGCATTTCTTCCAGTGATTATTTTTCGGACTTCATTGCTGCGATCTTGGATAAGAGACTTATAGCGTCATTGGACTCGGATTTTTCGATCGGTACAGGGACTTTGTCCCTGACTTAACGACGCAGTCCAATATTGTCATTACAACTTGTGTTTTATTTTTCGACGCTATATATTTATATATATACAAGACGGCTACTAAGCATGATAGTTTAGTTTCTTGTCCGTGTGGCTCATTTCTGCCATTTTATCTTTTTTACATATAGTTTATTTTGGCAGAGCAGGGCATACCGAGAGTTCATATGCGTCTAGACGGTGTGATTAAAGACTGCATATATTCTTTTTCACCGTTTATGTCTTTTCCAATTTCAATGTTGGGAACGACATTATGTATATTAGACTTAACTTAGACGCTTTATTATACGTTATCCGCCTTACTGAGGCGTTATCATTACGTCTTCAAGAAAAGATTTACGGGATATTATTCTCAATGTAATTTCTTTTGAGGGCAGTAGTTTGTTCACGTATAACTCCGCCCTTCAGTGGCTGATTGGAGTTGGTTAGACGTGAGGCAGCCCTAGCTACATCCACGCGTGGATAGTAGATTAAGAACTCTCTCAGAGTCGCTTCGTTCTCGGTGGAGCTTCTCTTCGACGGCAACTTTCCGGCAATCCATGAATTGCTTGATTTATACATTCTCTTGTCTATCTAGTGTTACAAGAGATTCAGACTGGGGCAAACATTCGGTGGTTGACTCAGAGAGTGCCGCCGCAGTTGCCGGACCCGAGTGTGGCTGTTATGACGGTTGCCAGTCAAACAGATTGGGATATATACTGATCCCTACGGATTCGAAGTGCCAGGGTCTTTGGGTTCCGCAGTCTTTTAGCTATCAGTTAACTTCCGCGGAATAATGTTTTTTAGGCTTGCTTTATGTCTTTGCATGAACATTATTCAAAAGCGCATGCCCAAATTCCTGTCCTTTAATTCGACAGTAGTGGCGTACCTCCGGAACCAGGGAGGCACTCTTTCGTTTCCGTTATTCAATTTAATGGAAAGAATCCGTCTGTTGGTTATAGTACACCAAGTTCAGTTTTGGTCCGTCATATTCTGGGTCGTCTGATTGTTTTATCGCACTCCCGTTCTCTTACGGGTCGCTTGTTGCTGTCAGAATGGACTCTCAACAAACAAGTATTCAATCAGATTTGCTATCTATGGGAGCGCCCAATGATGTTTTATTTATGACACAGTTGGCTAATCAATTGCAGACGTATGTGTTGGCTTGTCCAGATCTCTGAGCTAATACTGTTAACGCTCTATTGATCTATAGGACAGAATGATAGGATACGCGTATCCTCCGGCGCTGTTGTTTTTAGCAGGTATTGCTAAGATAAACAACCACAATATATTTCTGTTGATAGCATCTCTATCTTCACAGAGATCATGAGTAATTTACTCTCTTGTCTACTGTGGATCTTAACGTGAAATCTTCCTCTTTGTGAGGATCTTTTTTCACTGGGTAAATCGTGTCATTTTTATCACAACCAGCAAGGTCGCAACCTTCATGTTTTCCGTTGTGTGGTCCATATTGCATTGTAAGCACTGTACTGGACGAGCTTTGGACGCGATTTCTTACTATAGGAGATCCTCTTCTTCGCTATTCTATGCGACTAAAGTGGAGGCTCTTCCGTCGTGGTGTAGGGATCATTATGTTCATATGGTTGATCCCTCCATACTACTCATTGCTATTTTTTAGTATACTTGTTTCACAAGATCTACTGCAGCCTGTTGTTATTTAGGTTATAGGTTTATGTTACCTCATACCTATGCACTCTACGATAGTTTACAAATGAGTCTTTTGTCTCTTTATCTAAGTCAGTTAGTAACTTTTTGATAAATAGACTTAGAATCTTTAGATTAAATTCCTATACGGATTTTAACTTCAGGTTCTTATTTAGCTAAGTAATCATTTGAGCCTCTGGAAACAGTAGTTTTCAAATTCTGACCTTTTAGACAGTAATTCTGTTGGTTTCTCTTTTACTGTAGAGTCAGTGAGTTTCATGCACTATCGATGGATGATTTTCACTTTCATAGTTTCGGAATCAATACTTCCGTTACTATTTAGGTTGGATTGTTGCATAAGAGTTAGGCTCCTATTATCCGGATCCTATTATTTTAAGGTCCTTCCGTCTTCGTATGGGCATAGGCCTTTACTCTTTCCGGGTACAGTTTATGTATTTATAAACAGATATCTGTTTATTACAAGGGCGTAAGCTTCTTCTGTCTTTGATGTCTAGTAGAAGGACGTTACGCTCCATTTTATTGTTAATGGATTCTATTAACTAGCGTACTGCTTATGGTATATCATTGGCTTAGCAGTTGTGCTTAAGATTTCGGCTCATGAAGTAAGAGTTCTTCTACTTCTTGGGCTTACATTAATAGTGTTCTATTATAGATTTTTGAAGGCTGCTCATTGCGCTCAGCCATCCATTCATGAATTTTATCTCATAAATATCGAGTCCATTTCTGGAGGCCTCTATTGTTAGGTCTATTATCTACTGCTCAGAATGTCATTCACTTAACAGTTGCTACTATAGCTAGGTAGGCTGTCTGTTTCGGCAGTGTCTCCGTTCGGCTGCCCTCTTCGCTCTGGGCTATTTGACCCAGGGCAAGAAAAAGGGGGGGGGGAGGGTGTTCCCTTGGGTCACCTGTTTTTACTATGAAAACAAGGGGATACCTCCTCCGGAGTTAGTAATTCTGAGCTGTTTTTAGGATGGTTGTTTAGTGAGAAGTTTAAGTTTATAAAATTCATTCAAGTCTTAGTTTTTAAAGTATAGCTTTTGAATATTGCATATGTCAACGGACATGATTATGCAATTCTCACACACTTTTAGGAGTATAAGAGTCTCTATTCTCTAGACTTACTTTATTATTGGCTTACTTTAAAAATTATTAGTATAAGGATTATTGGATATTAATAGAGTACATGGATGTATGAAGCTCAATTTTTGGAAGGTGTTGTATCTTTCTAATTTATCATAAATAAGAAAGATACATGTAAGGCCTATTACTTCTTTTCCCTACAGGGGATGACTCTATTTTATTTTATTGAGCGTATTCCATTTTGCTCTATGTCCTTGGCCCTCCAGCCTTTTTACTATTCAGCTATGTCTGGGTCATTGGTACAGTATAAAAATGTTAAAAAATTTATAGTAATTTATATATTTTTTATACTTACCAATGACCCAGACGGGGATGGCCCTCCCAGGAGTTGGGAACTCTTGCCTCCCCGCTGAGTACATAGCGCTTACCAGGCACTGGTTATTAGAATGATAAATGGCGCCAATTTCGGAACGTCCTTGACACTGCGCATGCGCAGTGGGGGCGAGGTGTGGAGGGCCTCTCTGGACATGTTTTCTTTAGTTTTAGATGCAAATTTTGGGGATTGGGGGCAAAATTTGTGTTTGGCCCTATATTTTAAGAGTTAGCACCAGCTATGTCTGGGTCATTGGTAAGTATAAAAAATATATAAATTACTATAAATTTTTTAACTTTCTTTTCATTTCCATCAAAAACTGTTGCTGTTAGCAACAATCTTTGAATTTATTGCATTTGTGCAACATTCTTTGACATGGCCTACAGGCCATATTTATCATAGGATTGTTTTTGAACTTGGTGTGCTCATTAGGCAAGAACTTTAGATAAGAGATATTGCGTAGCATTCATTTCTGTGAAAAAAGTTGCCATTTACAATAACCTCTGAACATACTGCATTCCTTTAGCCAGTCTTACAGTTTACATTTAAAAATGCATGGATTACTCTGACGTGCACACACTATGTTGTTATGTTGAAATTTCATCAAATAACATTGGGACCAATGATCTTCAATTTTGCCATTTCATTTATAACTTACCAAGTTCAAGTTTGTCAAGTGGAGCTACAGTGTCATTGACACTTTCATTTTTATTCATTCTCTAAATTAACAACTTTGAAATATGATAGAATATTACTATTGAATCTGAGCAGTGAAAATATTGTCTATATTATCACAAAGCCTGAATATAAGCAACCTCTCATTTGCAAAATGAGGTCCCCAGAGGGTGAATTAGCTGTTGCTATCCCATACAGTGGGCCTATTTATCCTCTAGGTATATCTTACAGTTTTGGCTTGAGACCTTGATTCAGCCTGAGATTCACAGAGGGTAAATTTTGTGATGCTACCCTGCACAGCAGGGTAGCATCACCCAATTCACCCTCTGCGTATCTCATTTTGCAGATGACCGTCTGCTCATTTTCAGGCTTGATTATCACATGGATGTATATTATTAGTTTGTGAAATATCAGCAACAAAAATTAATCTTGATTGTTAAATGATTTTCTTAATTCTTTTTATACCCCCTCCCCACCCCTCACCCCCAGTCTCAAAGACAATGGGGAGTATCAAAGACAATGGGGAGTATCCTGGTTTCCATCCGTCCATCCATCCGTCCGTCCATCCATCCACAGCGATTTGAGGAAATTTGGTATGAGGGATCCTCATGACAAGCCGCTCCTGCACATGTTATAAAAAGTTGTCTGCATTTTTTCATCAGGGTTACAGTCCTTACTTTGTTTAAAATTCATTTATGGTTCATCAGTCTGGCACTACAGTTAGGGTATAAATTGCCTTCAGCAATAGCTTTGTTTCATTTTCATTTCAGGAGAGATTAATGGATATACAACACAAATCAAATGATATTTATGAGCTAAAGACAAAGATCGGTAAGTGTTGTTATCTCTTCATGGAATCTTGGAAATGGAGCAGTGCTTGTTAACCACAGTAGACAAGTTTTGTACTGGTGTAATCTGATCTGATAATAAATGCCTGGGATGGTTGTTCCTGTCTTGAGCAAGATTATGATGAACATTTGGGTTAACATCAGACATGTTAAGTTTTGAAAATGACAATCAGGGAGATTTTTGCGTGTGAATATTATAACAAGACTTTTGTTCAAAGAACAACAATTTATTAAGTAGTAAATGAGTTATACAGTGTTGCCCACATATTTGAATATCTCTTAATCTAATAACACAGTTAATTGAATATAATGCCACACCCTCTACATGTATCTCTATCAATTTACTCGCAACCCCCCCCCCCCCTCTCACTTCATCCCTGCATAAATTTACCCCACTTACAATTTTTAAGAAAAAGCTTAAGAACCACCAGCAAACTTTCAGTTAAGGAACCACTGGGTTGACCAGGTACAGTAGAACCTGTCTTGAGAGACCGCCCTTTGGGCCATACAAAAGTGGTCTCTCAAGACAGGTGGTCTCTCATAACAGGTTTGAGGTTTTCTCAAGTCAGTGAATAACCAACCGCAAAATTCAGAAATGGAGAAGAATGGATATTTTTATACTGTACCAATGACCCAGACATAGCTGGTGCTAACTCTTAAAATATAGGGCCAAACACAAATTTTGCCCCCCAATCCCCAAAATTTGCATCTAAAACCAAAGAAAACATGTCCTGAAAGGCCCTCCACACTTCGCCTCTACTGCGCATGCGCAGTGTCAAGGACGTTCTGAAATTGGCGCCATTAATCATTCTAAGTTTGGCCCTTCATCAGTTAACATCTGACTGATCTTTGTGCTTGTAAATCTCAGTTTAAATGATGCCAGACACATAAATATTAGTGAAATGGTGATTCTAAGGAGGATAGAGAAGGAGGAGAGGAAAAATGTGTGACAGAATATTATCAGGGCTGTAACTTAAAATTTTTTAATGAAATTATGTTAAGTTACCTATTTTCGAGGCAGCAGCCATTTTGTTGTCATTCTGATTATTTAGTTACACTGTTTTTTCAGTGTTTTCCTCTCTCCCTGTCCTTTAAGTCCCCCCTTGCTATTCTCCCATGCTTTTGGCATAGTTTTTGTAATTATTATTACTAAATTTTCTTGGGATTTTTAGCTGAATAACAGAATGAATTCTGTTCTTTTCCCCATGTTTACGTCTTCACCTACGGGTGGTTAGGCGTTGTGTTCTGCATCTACTATCTGATGTTCTGCAGTTTCTTCCCTGGAAGTCTCTGTTTTGCATCAGATAGTGTATTTTAGGTAACTGATTTCGGGCCTGGGTGCCTGGAGTCTTATTTTAGTGTTTTTACACTCATTGTTTACATTTACAACAGCCCTCTGTGTGAGGGGGGGGATTTCTGGAAAATAATATCTTGATGTTATTTTAATCATAACTAGATACATTATTATTGTTCGTAAGTGTTGAATAAATTGTTTAAAATATTTTAAAAATTTTTGTCCACACTTAGGCTTGGGATCCATTGGGGCTCAACGTTACTTTTCAGAAACTTGGGCTGTTCTGAAAAAATATTTTTTCAAAATATTTTGATTTCAAGTATTTTTTCTATATTAATGGATCATATTATTATTATGTATTTTGATTGCCAGGGGTTAGTGCGAGTACCAGGACTTGTTTTCTTTTCACATTGAAAGGATATTGATCAATTGTAATAAGAGGAAGTCTTCCTCTGACTTTATTATCATTCTATATGTGGTCAGTGTACTCGCATTAACTCCTGTTCTGTATCGTATGATTTCGATGACAATATGGGAAGTGTATGTCACTGTATGTTATTGGGGAATTGGACACTCCGGTCCTTTCCCCGCAGGGTCACTCTACTTTATCAATTTCTATTTCAGACGATCAAGATTAGGGTGATGTATCTGTGATGTCTTCCAACAGTGTGCCTCCGTCGTCACAATTAATGAAGGGCTAGCGGAAAAGTGCTCATGTAAATACGCCAATTGCCTAAAAGGACCCTAGTAGGTTCGACGGCCTTTGACGTCCGCTAGCTCGCCCGGTGTAGCGTCCATTCACCGAATGGTTCGGCAGCCGGGTTCGTCCGTTGCGGTCTAGAAGGAATTTTGGGGTGATGCGAGCACTATAAATCAACCTAATGCACACCCAGTGACGGCGGATCTGAGGGAGAACGGAGGAAGCCTTTTAGTCTGGTTCATAGCTCGTTCTGGTCCATCCGGACGGCGAGCAAGAGAGGCCCCTCTCTCGTACAACAACATCTGGCCCCAGATGTTGTGGTACAAAATGTTTCGCATTCGGAGCATACGTCCGTCGCTCGGGACGCTCCGACATATAGTCAGTCCGGAGTAGACTGTCAATAAGGCTTCCTCATTCTCATGGTAGCGCACACGACCGCTCTTGGCTACGTGACCACGGATATCCAGTCAGCTTCGCCAGTCAGAGAATCATCGGCGACCAGGTCACACCATCCAGGGACACGAGGCCTGCAGACTCTGGACGTTCGCATAGGAAGTGTGCGGGAGTCAACGTACACGGAGCTTCTGGCGGCAATGCATCATAAGACCGCTACTGCACAGGCCTCGGGAACGGACGTGCTTTCCTAAATAGCACAGTTTATCGCAGCATCCCAGCATCAACTGAATCTGTCGCATATTTTTTATCCGACGATGCTGGGTCGGGACGCTCCGCGGAAGCGGGTACGGACGTCTGAATATTTCATCCGGTCCGACGGGATACCGAAAGGGATTTGGAGGATTTCGAGCTTTCCCTTTCGGAACAACATATGCTGTTGTGTATGTCATCTGACTTGGTCTTCTACAGCTTCTTTCGTCGGACCAGATTGCTGCGATGCCGGATAAGAAACTGATAGCGTCGGTGGACTTAGAAATTTTTGGTTCGGTTCAGGGACATCGTCCCTCAGTTCCGACATAGTCCAATAATGTCACACAAACTTTCGAATTATTGAACGACGCTATATATATTATTATTATATGCTTGCTATAACCAAGCATTTCTGGTTTCTTGTTCGCAAAGTTACGGAGATGTCTTTCAAAAGTGTGCCTCTGTCGTCATAGTTAATGAAGAGCTAGCGGCAATAAGTGCTCATGGAATATGTCTATCGCCTACGGAGTGACATTCGCTAGCTCACCCGGTGTAGCGTGCATTCATCGAATGGTTCGGCTGCCGGGTTCGTCCATTGCGGTGTAGGAAGGAGATTTGGGTGATGCGAGCACTTTAATTACTTTAGTACTCACCCAGTGACGGCAGATTGAGGACAGATCGGAGGAAGCCTGTTAGTCCGGTTCCTGGCTTGTCCAGGTCCGTCCAGGCTGTGAGCGAGAGAGGTCCCTCTCTCGTCCAACAACATAGGGGACCGCATGTTGTGGTTCTGATATTTTACATTCGGAGCATATGTCTGTCGGTCGGGACGCTCCGTTATATTGACAGTCCGAGAGACTGTCCATAATGCTTCCTCATCCTCACAGCAGGGCACACGACCGCACATTGGCTACTTGACCTCGAGTATCCGATCAGTTTCGCCATTCAGTGATTCCACGGCGAATAGGTCGCGCCATCCGGTAGCCAAGGGACACGAGGCCTATACACTCCGTTCGCTCGCGTATTGGTAGTATGCACGGGGTAACGATCACGGAGCTTCCAGCGGCAATGCATTGTAGGACCGCTTCTCCTCAGGCCTCAGTGACGGACGTGCTATCCGAGTTAGCACAGTTGTTTCGCAGCATCCCAGCAATTGACAGTTTCTTGGTCGAATCAGGAATTATCCGACGGCGCTGGGTCGGTGCGGTCCGCGGTTGCATCAGGTACGGACGACCGAACGCTTTATAGGGTCCGACAGGATGGCGAAAGGGATTCGAAAGATTTCGAGTTTTCCCTTTTGTAGTATCGGAAGCTGCCATTCATATCTTCTGGCATTATCTTCCAGTGATTGTTATTTCGGACTACATTGCTGCGATGTTGGATAAGAGACTTATAGCGTCATTGGACTCGGAATTTTCGATCGGTTCGGGCACATTGTCCCTGACTTACCGACGCAGTCCAATAATTTCATTACAACATGTGTTTTATTTTTCGACGCTATATATGCATACAAGCCTGCTACCAAGCATGATAGTTTAGTTTCTTGTCCGCGTTGCTCATTTCTGCCGTTTTATCATTTATACGAATAGTTTATTTTGGCAGTGCAGGGCATACCGAGAGTTCATATGCGTCTAGATGGTGTGGTTAAAGACTGGAAATATTCTTTTTCGCCGTCTATGTTTTTTCCAACTTCAATGTTGGAAACGACAATGATATCTAGTAGACTTAACTTAGACGCTTTATCATACGTGAGGCGTTATCATTACGTCTTCAAGAAAAGATTTACGGGATATTATTCTCGATGTAATTTCTTTTGAGGGCAGTAGTTTGTTCACGTATAACTCCGCCCTTCAGTGGCTGATTGGAGTTGGTTAGTCATGACGCAGCCCTAGCTACATCCACGCGCGTGGATAGTAAGGTTAAGAACTCTCTCAGAGTCGCTTCGTTCTCGGAGAAGCTTCTCTTCGACGGCAACTTTTCGGCAATCCATGAATTGCTCGATTTACACGTTCTCTTGTCTGTCTAGTGTTACAAGAGATTCAGACTGGGGCAAACATTCGGTGGTTGACTCAGAGAGTGCCACTGCAGTTGCCGGACCCGAGTGTTGCTGTTATGACGGTTGCCAGTCAAACAGATTGGGATATAATACTGATCCCAACGGATTCGAAGTGCCAGGGTCTTTGGGTTCCGCAGTCTCTTAGCAACCAATTATCTTCCGCGGAATAATGTTTTTTAGGCTTGCTTTATGTCATTGCATGGACATTATTCAGAAACGCATGCCCAAATCCTGTCCGTTAATTCGACAGTAGTGGAGTATCTCCGGAACCAGGGAGGCACTCTTTCGTTTCCGTTATTCAATTTAATGGAAAGAATCCGTCTGTTGGTTATAGTACACCAAGTTCTGTTTTGGTCCGTCATATTCCGGGTCGTCTGATTGTTTTACCGGACTCCCGTTCACTTAGGGGTCGCTTGTTGCTGTCAGAATGGACTCTCAACAAACAAGTATTCAGTCAGATTTGCTATCTATGGGAGCTCCCAATGATGATTTATTTACGACACAGCTTGCTAATCAATTGCAGACATATGTGTTGGCTTGTCCAGATCTCTGAGCTAATGTTGTTAACGCTCTATTGATCTATAGGACGGAATGATAGGATACGCGTATCCTCCGGCGCTGTTGTTTCAGCAGGTATTGCTAAGATAAACAACCACAATACATTTCTGTTGATAGCATCTCTATCTTCACAGAGACCATGGGTAATTTACTCTGTTGTCTACTGTGGGACTTAACGTGAAATCTTCCTCAATGTGAGGATCTTTTTTCACTGGGTAAATCGTGTCATCTTTATCACAACCCGCAAGGTCGCAACCTTCATGTATTCCGTTGTGTGGTCCGTATTGCATTGTAAGCATTGTACTGGACGAGCTTTGGACGCAATTTCTTACTATAGGAGATCCTCTTCTTCGCTATTCTATGCGGCTAAAGTGGAGGCTCTTCCGTCGTTGGTGTAGGGATCATTATGTTCATATTGTCGATCCCTCCATACTACTCATTGCAATTTTTTAGTATACTTGTTTCACAAGATCTACTGCAGCCTTTTATTATTAAGGTTATAGGTTTATGTTACCTCATACCTATGCACTCTAGGATAGTTTACAATTGAGTCTTATGTCTCTTTATCTAAGTCAGTTAGTAACTTTTTGATAAATAGACTTAGAATCTTTAGATTAAATTCCTATATGGAATTTAACTTCGGTTCTTATTTAGCTAAGTAATCATTTGAGCCTCTGGAAACAGTAGTTTTCAAATTCTGACCTTTTAGACAGTAATTCTGTTGGTTTCTCTTTTACTGAAGAGTCAGTGAGTTTCATGCACTATCGATGGATGATTTTCACTTTCGTAGTTTCGGAATCACTACTTCCGTTACTATTTAGGTTGGATTTTTGCATAAGAGTTAGGCTCCTAATATCCGGAACCTATTATTTTAAGGTCCTTCCGTCTTCGTACGGGCATAGGCCTTTACTCTTTCCGGGTAGAGTTTATGTATTTATAAACAGATATCTGTTTATTACTATGGGCGTAAGCTTCTTCTGTCTTTGATGCCTAGTAGAAGGACGTTACGCTCCATTCTATTGTTAATGGATTCTATTAACTATCGGTACTGCTTATGGTATATCATTGACTCAGCAGTTGTGCTTAAGATTTCGGCTCATGAAGTAAGAGTTCTTCTACATCTTGGGCTTACATTAATAGTGTCGCTATTATAGATTTTTGAAGGCTGCTCATTGCGCTCAGCCATCCACATTCATGAATTTTTATCTCAGAAATATCGAGTCCATTTCTGGAGGCCTCTATTGTTAGGTCTATTATCTACTGCTCAGAATGTCATTCACTTAACAGTTGCTACTATAGCTAGGTAGGCTGTCTGTTTCGGCAGTGTCTCCGTTCTGCTGCCCTCTTCACTCTGGGCTATTTGACCCAGGGCAAGAATAAGGGGGGGGGGGGGGGGGGGGAGGGTGTTCCCTTGGGTCACCTGTTTTACTATGAAAACAAGGGGATACCTCCTCCGGAGTTAGTAATTCTGAGCTGTTATTGGGATGGTTGTTTAGTGAGAAGTTTATGTTTTAAAAATTCATTCAAGTCTTAGTTTTTAAAGTATAGCTTTTGAATATTGCATATGTCAACGGACATGATTATGCAATCCTCAGACACTTTTAAGGAGTATAAGAGTCTCTATTCTCTAGACTTACTTTATTTATTGGCTTACTTTAAAAATTATTAGTATAAGGATTATATTGGATATTAATAGAGTACATGGATGTATGAAGCTCAATTTTGGAAGGTGTTGTATCTTTCTAATTTATCATAAATAAGAAAGATACATGTAAGGCCTATTAGTTCTTTTTCCCTACAGGGGATGACTCTATTTTATTTTATTGAGCGTATTCCATTTTGCTCTATGTCCTTGGCCCTCCAGCCTTTTTACTATTCAGCTATGTCTGGGTCATTGGTACAGTATAAAAATGTTAAAAAATTTATAGTAATTTCTATATTTTTTATACTTACCAATGACCCAGACGGGGATGGCCCTCCCAGGAGTTGGGAACTCTTGCCTCCCCGCTGAGTACATAGCGCTTACCAGGCACTGGTTATTAGAATGATTAATGGCGCCAATTTCGGAACGTCCTTGACACTGCGCATGCGCAGTGGAGGGCCTTTCAGGACATGTTTTCTTTGGTTTTAGATGCAAATTTTGGGGATTGGGGGGCAAAATTTGTGTTTGGCCCTATATTTTAAGAGTTAGCACCAGCTATGTCTGGGTCATTGGTAAGTATAAAAAATATAGAAATTTCTATAAATTTTTTAACTTTTGTTATTACTTTGTAGTTGTTCTTTTTTATGAAGTTTTTGTAACAAATTGAAATGGACTGTTATAAAAATTATAAAAATAAATTAGTGTTGAAAATCTTCATTGAAGATTTTCAACACTAATTTATTTTTATAATTTTTATAACAGTCCATTTCAATTTGTTACAAGAAGATTTTCAACATAAATATATTTTTATTCCTATCTGTCTCATTTCAGGTATGTATGAAATTGTTTATTCAGCAATAATCCTAATCTTTTCACAGGGGTCTTATAAAAACATCTCAATCTGTAATGAGTTAGCAATTGAAACCCAATTAAGAGCTTTTAATACTTTTAATTATGTTAGTATAACCACAATGGATTTTCCAATTCCAGAACAGGTAAAAAGTTTTTGTCATGGTTTCAGTCTTCAAAGGGATGGTCTCTCAAGACAGGTCTATTATGGAATAATATACAAGTTGGTACCAGGTCACAGTGGTCTCTCAAGACAAGTGGTCTCTCAAGACAGGTGGTCTCTCAAGACAGGTGGTCTCCCATTCCAGGTCGATTATAGAGTAAAACCAATCGGTGCCTGGCAGATGTGGTCTCTCAAGACAGGTGGTCTCTCAAGACAGGTTTTACTGTAGTACATTAACTGAAAGTTAGCTAGTGGTTCTTAAGCTTTTTTTCAAAAATTTTAAGTTTATCTCACTAACCTCAAGTGGAAAATCCACAGCTGGAGTGTTTTGGTTGTAAACAACTCCCTCCCCCGTCCCCCTCCCCCATCCCCACATACTGTACACCATTTTTGTATCCGAGCTTTTGGCATTTGTTAGTTGTTGATGCTGTGTTGACTTTTCATGGCGAACTGTATCATTCTTTCCCCCATGACTGATGGTGAAATGGCCACTGCAAAGTGTATAAAAGGCACTTTTATCATCTCTGTCACTTTTTGTCAACCAGGTCGTTTCCTTCTTCCATGATTCTGTAAAGTTAGAATCCTAGCGACGTTTTTAGGATGGATTTTCAGACATTGCAAATTCGATTGCGAATGATATTTACCGGTATACATTGCCTGATATATATACACAACTACATTTACCTGTGATCCATTCATCGTAGAATGTTTTGAAAACAAAGTTATTTTTCAATTAAAAAGCCAATCTCTGATGAGCCAAAAATCAGTAGGGTTTCAAACAGTAATCAGCTGTTGTTCCTTCACAAGCGGCTGTGTTTAAGTTGTGAAAACTGGGGCAAAGTCGCTTAAGTACTAAGAAAAAAGGTTGGTGTTTTTGTTGTGAAAACATTGCACCAAGCTATATTGTTTGGTCTTCGATCACCATTTAATGACAGAATAATATCAAATTGTCCATTCTTGTATTAATTAATTTATTTTAATTAAACACGATTTGGAACAAAGGGAAGAGAAAAAAAAAATAGACTGAATTTCTGAAGCTTACTTAAATATCCGGGTCACTGAGCAGATCTCACGGATTACTGTTTGCAAACGTGAAGGAAATTGGACATAATAAAGAAATGGTTGATTTTGTTTTTTTCACTTGATAAATTTTGACGATGTGGGAGATTTATTGGTGCTAACATGAGTGCGGGAGATCATGACCCAATCCGGGCGGCTCACGGTAAATCTGTGAGATTTAACATGTCTGTTTAACATGACTTTATAATTTATAATTATGTTGTTGCTATGATATAGCCTTGGTTGCTCTGAACTGGCATGGAATAGACCGTCAGAGTTCAAAGGGTTAAAAGATACTGAAAGGCACTTTAACCCCCTGCACATTGATGTTGAAATATGAAATTTCAAAAAAAAGAAATATTCTCATAATGCAACTGGGAATTAAGCCAATTTGACTCCCTGAACTCAGTCAAACAAGATTGAATTAGTTAAATTTCTAGTCTAGAATTAAGCCAATTTGACTCCCTGAGCTCAGTCCAACAAGATTGAATTAGTTAAATTTCTAGTCGCATTTCTGTGGAGAAAATTAACAGCTTAAAATTCTGGTGTTTTGATATTGTGGAGAGAGCTAACTCCTTGATGCTGGTGGATATTCCTGCCCAGGACTGGATTTCCCGTGCCCCTGACATTAGTATATTTTGGGTACATTTAATCAAATTTTCCCCCATAAATAGCCATGATTTTTTTGCCAATGCTTTTTTGAGTTAAATGAAGTTGAATTTTTCATAATATCTTGTCATGGCTACTTTACAGCCGCCATGACTAGGTTTGATGAAAAATATCTTGAAAATACTCGATGGGTTAAGAATTAACTGGTTGAGGGCTAGATTATTTTTGATGATCAGAATTTGTTATTCAAGATTTGTTTTATTACAAATTATTGGAAAGTGCCCATAGGCACTCATCAATAAATTGTAATAAAACAAATTTATATGAACATAGTTGTGTTTGACTAAATTTGAACCATGAGCAAGGAAAAATATTGGCTATTGCTCCAGTATCCGTATTTTTTTTGAAAGCCCTGATAGTGGCTTCTACCACTCAACCAGTTAACCCTCTTCACTCTGATGTCAAAACACCCAAGTTTTCAGCAGCAAATTTTTCCCACAATGCAACTGAGAATTTAATGAACTATATCTTGTTTGACAGAGCTCTTTGAGCTCTGTCAAACAAAATATAAATTTTTATACTGTACCAATGACCCAGACATAGCTGGTGCTAACTCTTAAAATATAGGGCCAAACACAAATTTTGCCCCCCAATCCCCAAAATTTGCATCTAAAACTAAAGAAAACATGTCCTGAGAGGCCCTCCACACTTCGCCCCTACTGCGCATGCGCAGTGTCAAGGACGTTCCGAAATTGGCGCCATTTATCATTCTAAGTTTGGCCCTTCATCAGTTAACATCTGACTGATCTTTGTGCTTTTAAATCTCAGTTTAAATGATGCCAGACACATAAATATTAGTGAAATGGTGATTCTAAGGAGGATAGAAAAGGAGGAGAGGAAAAGAATGTGTGACAGAATATTATCAGGGCTGTAACTTAAAATTTTTTTAATGAAATTATGTTAAGTTACCTATTTTCAAGGCAGCAGCCATTTTGTTGTCATTCTGATTATTTAGTTACACTGTTTTTACAAGTGTTTTTCCTCTCTCCCTGTCCTTTAAGTTCCCCCTTGCTATTCTCCCATGCTTTTGGCATAATTTCTGTAATTATTATTACTAAAATTTCTTGGGAGTTTAGCTGAATAACAGAATGAATTCTGTTCTTTCCCCATGTTTACGTCTTCACCTACGGGTGGTTAGGCGTTGTGTTCTGCATCTACCATCTGATGTTCTGCAGTTTCTTCCCTGGAAGTCTCTGTTTTGCATCAGATGGTGTATTTTTGGTAACTGATTTCGGGCCTGGGTGCCTGGAGTCTTATTTTAGTGTTTTTACACTCATTTACATTTACAACAGCCCTCTGTGTGAGGGGGGGATTTCTAAATAATAATATCTTTATGTTATTTCAATCATAACTAGATACATTATTATTGTTCGTAAGTGTTGAATAAATTGTTTAAAATATTTTTAAAATTTTTTGTCCACACTTAGGCTTGGGATCCATTGGGGCTCAACGTTACTTTTCAGAAACTTGGGCTGTTCTGAAAAAATATTTTTTCAAAATATTTTGATTTCAATTATTTTTTCTATATTAATGGATCATATTATTATTATGTATTTTGATTGCCAGGGGTTAGTGCGAGTACCAGGACTTGTTTTCTTTTCACATTGAAAGGATATTGATCTATTGTTTTAAGAGGAAGTCTTCCTCTGACCTTATTATCATTCTATATGTGGTCAGTGTACTCGCATTAACTCCGGTTCTGTATCGTATGATTTCGATGACAATATGGGAAGCGTATGTCACGGTATGTTGTTGGGGATTTGGACACTCCGGTCCTTTCCCCGCAGGGTCACTCTACTTTATCAATTTCTATTTCAGACGATCAAGATTAGGGTGATGTATCTGTGATGTCTTCCAACAGTGTGCCTCCGTCGTCACAATTAATGAAGGGCTAGCGGAAAAGTGCTCATGTAATACGCCAATTGCCTAAGAGGACCCTAGTAGGTTCGACGGCCTTTGACGTCCGCTAGCTCGCCCGGTGTAGCGTCCATTCACCGAATGGTTCGGCAGCCGGGTTCGTCCGTTGCAGTCTAGAAGGAATTTTGGGGTGATGCGAGCACTATAAAATTAACTTAATGCACACCCAGTGACGGCGGATCGGAGGGAGAACGGAGGAAGCCTTTTAGTCCGGTTCATAGCTCGTTCCGGTCCTTCCGGACGGCAAGCGAGAGAGGCCCCTCTCTCGTTCAACAACATCTGGCCCCAGATGTTGTGGTACAAATGTGTCGTTAGCGGAGCATACGTCCGTCGCTCGGGACGCTCCGTTGTATAGGCAGTCCGCTGAGACTGCTAAGGCTTCCTCTTCTCGTCAGCGCACACGACCGCACCTTGGCTGCGTGACCGCCGATATATTACCAGCTTCGCCGATCAAGGATTCTTCGGCGACCAGGTCACACCATCCGGCAGCCAGGGATTCGAGACCGATGGACTCCGGACGTTCGCATAGGAAAAGTATGCGGGAGCCATCTGATGCGGAGCTGCCCTCGGCGAAGCAGCGATAGACTGCGCCTCCGCAGGTCTCGACGCCGGACATTCTTGTGCACATAGCACAGCTTATCGCAGCATCCCAGCAGCCGACAGAAACGGTGTCGGATCGAGAATTATCCGACAGCGCTGGGTCGGTAGCCGGGGACTCGAGGCCTGCAGACTCCGGACGTTCGCATAGGAAGTATGCGGGAGTCAACGTACACGGAGCTTCCAGCGGCAATGCATCGTAAGTCCGCTACTGCACAGGCCTCGGGAACGGACGTGCTTTCCTTAATAGCACAGTTTATCGCAGCATCCCAGCATCAACTGAATCTGTCGCATATATTTTATCCGACGATGCTGGGTCGGGACGCTCCGCGGAAGCGGGTACAGACGTCCGAAAGTTTCATCCGGTCCGACGGGATACCGAAAGGGATTCGGTGGATTTCAAGCTTTCCCTTTCGGAACAACATATGCTGCGATGCCGGATAAGAAACTGATAGCGTCGGTGGACTTAGAAATTTTTGGTTCGGTTCAGGGACATCGTCCCTCAGTTCCGACATAGTCCAATAATGTCACACAAACTTTCGAATTATTGAACGACGCTATATATATTATTATTTTATGCTTGCTATCCAAGCATTTCTGGTTTCTTGTTCGAAGAGTTATGGAGATGTCTTTCAAAAGTGTGCCTCTGTCGTCATAGTTAATGAAGAGTTAGCGGCAATAAGTGCTCATGGAATATGTCTATCGCTTACGGAGTGACATTCGCTAGCTCACCCGGTGTTGCGTACATTCATCGAATGGTTCGGCTGCCGGGTTTGTCCGTTGCGGTCTAGGAAGGAGATTTGGGTGATGCGAGCACTTTAATTACTTTAGTACTCACCCAGTGACGGCAGATTGAGGACAGATCGGAGGAAGCCAACAACATAGGGGACCGCATGTTGTGGTTCAGATATTTTACATTCGGAGCATATGTCCGTTGCTCGGGACGCTCCGTTATATTGACAGTCCGAGAGACTGTCTTTAATGCTTCCTCATCCTCACAGCAGGGCACACGACCGCACATTGGCTACGTGACCTCGAGTATCCGATCAGTTTCGGCATTCAGTGATTCCACAGCGAATAGGTCGCGCCATCCGGTAGCCAAGGGACACGAGGCCTATACACTCCGTTCGCTCGCATATTGGAAGTATGCACGGGGTAACGATCTCGGAGCTTCCTGCGGCAATGCATCGTAAGACCGCTGCTCCTCAGGCCTCAGTGACGGACGTGCTATCCGAGTTAGCACAGTTGTTTCGCAGCATCCCAGCAATTGACGGTTTCTCGGTCGAATCAGGAATTTTCCGACGGCGCTGGGTCGGTGCGGTCCGCGGTTGCATCAAGCTACGGACGACCGAACGCTTTATAGGGTCCGACAGGATGGCGAAAGGGATTCGAAAGTTTTCGAGTTTTCCCTTTAGTAGTATCGGAAGATGCCTTTCATATCTTCTGGCATTTCTTCCAGTGATTATTTTTCGGACTTCATTGCTGCGATCTTGGATAAGAGACTTATAGCGTCATTGGACTCGGATTTTTCGATCGGTACAGGGACTTTGTCCCTGACTTACCGACGCAGTCCAATATTGTCATTACAACATGTGTTTTATTTTTCGACGCTATATATTTATATATATATACAAGACGGCTACTAAGCATGATAGTTTAGTTTCTTGTCCGCGTGGCTCATTTCTGCCATTTTATCTTTTTTTACATATAGTTTATTTTGGCAGAGCAGGGCATACCGAGAGTTCATATGCGTCTAGACGGTGTGATTAAAGACTGCATATATATTCTTTTTCACCGTTTATGTCTTTTCCAATTTCAATGTTGGGAACGACATTATGTATATTAGACTTAACTTAGACGCTTTATTATACGTAATCCGCCTTACTGAGGCGTTATCATTACGTCTTCAAGAAAAGATTTACGGGATATTATTCTCAATGTAATTTCTTTTGAGGGCAGTAGTTTGTTCACGTATAACTCCGCCCTTCAGTGGCTGATTGGAGTTGGTTAGACGTGAGGCAGCCCTAGCTACATCCACGCGTGGATAGTAGGTTAAGAACTCTCTCAGAGTCGCTTCGTTCTCGGAGGAGCTTCTCTTCGACGGCAACTTTCCGGCAATCCATGAATTGCTTGATTTATACATTCTCTTGTCTATCTAGTGTTACAAGAGATTCAGACTGGGGCAAACATTCGGTGGTTGACTCAGAGAGTGCCGCCGCAGTTGCCGGACCCGAGTGTGGCTGTTATGACGGTTGCCAGTCAAACAGATTGGGATATATACTGATCCCTACGGATTCGAAGTGCCAGGGTCTTTGGGTTCCGCAGTCTTTTAGCTATCAGTTAACTTCCGCGGAATAATGTTTTTTAGGCTTGCTTTATGTCATTGCATGAACATTATTCAGAAACGCATGCCCAAATTCCTGTCCTTTAATTCGACAGTAGTGGCGTATCTCCGGAACCAGGGAGGCACTCTTTCGTTTCCGTTATTCAATTTAATGGAAAGAATCCGTTTGTTGGTTATAGTACACCAAGTTCAGTTTTGGTCCGTCATATTCTGGGTCGTCTGATTGTTTTATCGCACTCCCGTTCTCTTACGGGTCGCTTGTTGCTGTCAGAATGGACTCTCAACAAACAAGTATTCAATCAGATTTGCTATCTATGGGAGCGCCCAATGATGTTTTATTTATGACACAGCTGGCTAATCAATTGCAGACGTATGTGTTGGCTTGTCCAGATCTCTGAGCTAATACTGTTAACGCTCTATTGATCTATAGGACAGAATGTTAGGATACGCGTATCCTCCGGCGCTGTTGTTTTTAGCAGGTATTGCTAAGATAAACAACCACAATACATTTCTGTTGATAGCATCTCTATCTTCACAGAGATCATGAGTAATTTACTCTCTTGTCTACTGTGGATCTTAACGTGAAATCTTCCTCTATGTGAGGATCTTTTTTCACTGGGTAAATCGTGTCATCTTTATCACAACCAGCAAGGTCGCAACCTTCATGTATTCCGTTGTGTGGTCCGTATTGCATTGTAAGCACTGTACTGGACGAGCTTTGGACGCGATTTCTTACTATAGGAGATCCTCTTCTTCGCTATTCTATGCGACTAAAGTGGAGGCTCTTCCGTCGTGGTGTAGGGATCATTATGTTCATATGGTTGATCCCTCCATACTACTCATTGCTATTTTTTAGTATACTTGTTTCACAAGATCTACTGCAGCCTGTTGTTATTTAGGTTATAGGTTTATGTTACCTCATACCTATGCACTCTACGATAGTTTACAATTGAGTCTTTTGTCTCTTTATCTAAGTCAGTTAGTAACTTTTTGATAAATAGACTTAGAATCTTTAGATTAAATTTCTATACGGATTTTAACTTCAGGTTCTTATTTAGCTAAGTAATCATTTGAGCCTCTGGAAACAGTAGTTTTCAAATTCTGACCTTTTAGACAGTAATTATGTTGGTTTCTCTTTTACTGTAGAGTCAGTGAGTTTCATGCACTATCGATGGATGATTTTCACTTTCATAGTTTCGGAATCAATACTTCCGTTACTATTTAGGTTGGATTGTTGCATAAGAGTTAGGCTCCTATTATCCGGAACCTATTATTTTAAGGTCCTTCCGTCTTCGTATGGGCATAGGCCTTTACTCTTTCCGGGTACAGTTTATGTATTTATAAACAGATATCTGTTTATTACAAGGGCGTAAGCTTCTTCTGTCTTTGATGTCTAGTAGAAGGACGTTACGCTCCATTTTATTGTTAATGGATTCTATTAACTAGCGTACTGCTTATGGTATATCATTGGCTTAGCAGTTGTGCTTAAGATTTCGGCTCATGAAGTAAGAGTTCTTCTACTTCTTGGGCTTACATTAATAGTGTTCTATTATAGATTTTTGAAGGCTGCTCATTGCGCTCAGCCATCCATTCATGAATTTTATCTCAGAAATATCGAGTCCATTTCTGGAGGCCTCTATTGTTAGGTCTATTATCTACTGCTCAGAATGTCATTCACTTAACAGTTGCTACTATAGCTAGGTAGGCTGTCTGTTTCGGCAGTGTCTCCGTTCGGCTGCCCTCTTCGCTCTGGGCTATTTGACCCAGGGCAAGAAAAAGGGGGGGGGGGGGGAGGGTGTTCCCTTGGGTCACCTGTTTTTACTATGAAAACAAGGGGATACCTCCTCCGGAGTTAGTAATTCTGAGCTGTTATTGGGATGGTTGTTTAGTGAGAAGTTTAAGTTTATAAAATTCATTCAAGTCTTAGTTTTTAAAGTATAGCTTTTGAATATTGCATATGTCAACGGACATGATTATGCAATTCTCACACACTTTTAGGAGTATAAGAGTCTCTATTCTCTAGACTTACTTTATTATTGGCTTACTTTAAAAATTATTAGTATAAGGATTATTGGATATTAATAGAGTACATGGATGTATGAAGCTCAATTTTTGGAAGGTGTTGTATCTTTCTAATTTATCATAAATAAGAAAGATACATGTAAGGCCTATTACTTCTTTTCCCTACAGGGGATGACTCTATTTTATTTTATTGAGCGTATTCCATTTTGCTCTATGTCCTTGGCCCTCCAGCCTTTTTACTATTCAGCTATGTCTGGGTCATTGGTACAGTATAAAAATGTTAAAAAATTTATAGTAATTTATATATTTTTTATACTTACCAATGACCCAGACGGGGATGGCCCTCCCAGGAGTTGGGAACTCTTGCCTCCCCGCTGAGTACATAGCGCTTACCAGGCACTGGTTATTAGAATGATAAATGGCGCCAATTTCGGAACGTCCTTGACACTGCGCATGCGCAGTAGGGGCGAAGTGTGGAGGGCCTCTCAGGACATGTTTTCTTTAGTTTTAGATGCAAATTTTGGGGATTGGGGGGCAAAATTTGTGTTTGGCCCTATATTTTAAGAGTTAGCACCAGCTATGTCTGGGTCATTGGTAAGTATAAAAAATATATAAATTACTATAAATTTTTTAACTTTGTTCAATTTTTCATGCTGCATAGGCAATATGGAGCTTATGACGGAAATTTTGAAATGCTACCAGAGTGCTAGGAGTTAAACCCTATGTTTGTGAGAATTTATATTTTGCTCAAGCTTAGGCTCCCACAAAATAGATTTTCTTTTTTCTCGGGCCTTGTAAAATTGCATGTGGGCTAGCGGTTTTTTATTTCATTTTTTATTTTTTTAATTTAAGGTAGGTATTCAACCAGTTACTATTCTATTACCGGTACCAACTGGTATATCAAAATATTGTGCAGCCCTAGTGGACTGGTCCAAACACCAGAGCATTTCCTCCTACTCTGCCCAGTCTAGGCAAATTCCCACAATAATAAAATCAATGCTCTCCTTTTTACTCCAGATCTCTCAACGTTACGGTTTGGCTCAGAATTGTTGAACAGTGTCGAGAATCTTCTTATTTTTGAAGTTGTACAAACGTTCATTATGGTAAGTGGACGCTTCGGGTGATGCAACCTTCTCGGAACCTACTCAGAATCAGTCCGTTAGAATCGACACACTCTTAAACATGTTCAAATACCTTAGCACATTAGCGTTGTTCTTCCTGTATCATGTACACACTAGCTACTGTCCAGTAGAGCATCATGGTGAACTTACATTCTGTCTTTGAGTTGGCTTATTATCCCCCCCTCCCCTCCCCTCCCCTCCCCTCCCCTCCCCTCCCCTTTGTTTCCTTTCCCTCTTACTGTTCAACTTTCACTCCTTCATCTATTCTCTCTCTGGACATAGGACTATCCCCAATATTTATCTAACGTGGCATACAAAGATTTGACACGAACACTCAAAGAGTAGCCTAGTAATCTTGCAAGAAATTTGCTGTGTTTCTTCCTCCCATTCTTTCCTCATTCAGAGCTCACTTCAGAAAGCCGATCGAGGGTTAAGGAAAGTCCATAAAGGAAAATCGAGTACCACCCCCTACCTCTACCTCACTTCATGACTTCCCGGTCATCTTGGGTGTAAGCAACATAGCATCATGTGTCTACCTGTATTCTTAATTAGGCATGGATTGTATCTTATTTCTCCCCCCACTGCATGTGTAACATACGTCAGTCCAGGGTGAGATAGCAGGGAGAGACAGATGTATCCCACCCCACCCATGTGACGTTATACATTTACAACGTTATTATGATGTTATGCATATCGTATCAATTTCTTGCTACCAACTAATTCATTGACGTCATCAGAATGCTGTGTGATCAAAGTTTGATGCTCTAAAACTCTTTAAACCCCAAGATGCCACCGTTCTTAATTAATTTTGTGGTATATACCTTTGGTATATACATAACTTTTGCATGCTTTTTCCGATGGTGTCATTAGTTTTTCAAAACAACGAATACCGAATGAGTTGATTATATCAGCACGTGACTGCCGATTACCTCTGGCTAACGTAACCGTTGTATGGGGGGGGGGGGGGGGGAGGGGGGAGAAAAATAATCCCTGATGGATATGGGTGTGGGGTGGGAAAATCTCACCCTCGGGACAAGATATTTGGTCCAGACACTCGGCAAGCCGAGTGTCTGGCCCAAATATCTTGCCCTCGGGTGAGATTTTCCCATCCCACACCCATACCCATCAGGGATTATAATAGTCTCACACTGCCTTGACTATAAACAGTTTTCAATAATATATTAAACAGGTCAAAGCCTCCAGTTAATTGACTTGTGTAACTATTATCTTACTAGAGAGACGACTCACAAAAGCTCCATGCTTACTGTCGATTCCCTTACATACAAGTTCTCTTTATTATTTAATGTACGATTATCTTAGATTTTGCTTTGTTTCATCTTTCTTTTCAAACATGGTATGTACATATAACATGACTGTGACCTTAATGTGACCTTAAACAGCAATAAATAAATAAATTCCTTGTACAGAGCTTGCTTCAGAATACCAGTCATGGGATAAGGAACCTACTTAAAGGAAAATAGGAAAATCGAGCGCCACCCCTACAGTCCTCGAGTCACTTCATGACATTCCGGTCATCTTTGAGGTAAGCAACATAGCATCATGTGTCTACCTGTATCCTTATTAGGCGTGGATTGTATCTTATGTCCCACACCGCCTTGACTATAAACAGTTTTCAATAATATATTAAACAGGTCAAAGCCTTCAGTTAATTGACTTGTGTAACTATTATCTTACTAGAGAGACGACTCACAAAAGCTCCATGCTTACTGTTGAGTCTAGGGCTGTCGTGACTATCATTTTTTGTAATCGACTAATCGTGACCAGTAATCGATGTTTAGTCGATTAATAGTCGCTTCCCATGATTTTTTAGCAAATCATTCTTCTGTTCGTAAAACTCTGAAAATGACAATGGCACCAGTGTGTTCAGACGTAATGGGGTTGTGGGAACAACAAATCGGTCCCGACTGAAGCTACATGTAGTCCAATCTTGGACCCACAGTCCGTAATATATTTTTTGGGGTTGGTACGTCCTGTAGGACGTACCAACCCCAAAAATAATATTACTGACTGCGGGTCCAAGTTTGAACTAGATTGAAGCCGATGAATTAAAATGAATTTACCAAAAGAACGTTCCTGCATATGTTTCCTTTCTGCAATAAGTTTCTCGAAATTTTGAACATTGAGATCTATGCATTCCCTCGTCAGTTGTTAAAATTGGATCTTAGTCTGAAGTTCCGAACTTTGAGAAGTGATCTGACGTTCTGACTTTCGTCATAATTTTGTCACTTCCGCGCTTTGGGTTTTCCAATGGGTGCATTCATGTGTACAAGACTGGAGAAATTCAGAAGAATCTATTCTTCTTGAGTAACTGTGAGTGTTCTTTCTTACACAGTCAGTGACAGTCGTACAGTCTTCCGGATATGAATGTTAACTATGGTTAGATATTAAAAGTTATTCACCTTCATTGATCATTCACCTCACAAAACAATGCAATTTAGCCCCGACGTGTAGTAGACGTGTACCACCTTGAAAATGAACGACGATCGACTAAAAATAAAAAACGTCGACTACTTCAATAGTCGACGGTTAGTCGACTAATCGAATAATCGCGACAGCCCTAGTTGAGTCCCTTACATACAAGTTCTCTTTGTTATTTAATGTACGATTATCTTAGATTTTGTTTTGTTTCATCTTTTTTTTCGAACATGGTATGTACATATAACATGATTATTTTTCTTTGAAATAAAAATATTGTTTAACCCTTTACTTAACGTAACGGCCAAAACCAGCCAGCGCGATTAACAAAAATCGCCAATTAATTTTCATTATTTTTTTCATTTTTTGTCTCAAAAACATGGGTTATGACCTCTCTTTGGAACGAGCTGTCTTGTTTGGAATAGAGTCATTAGAAGGAATAAGTATGTCTTTTCCTTCTCGGTGTTGTATTCCTAGGCGTCCGAGACATTTAGTGCTATTGTGGATGCCACTGTTGCCTTATGTACAAAGAGGGATCATAACCTATGTTTCTGAGATAAATAATGAAAAAAATTAGTTATCCAAGAATTTAGTTTGCATGTGTCGTCTGCTTTTCATGTTAGATAAAGGGTTAAACTCACTAATTAAACACCAGTAAATAAAAATAGCTTCTGTCAGCTTGGTTCTAGAGACCAAACCCTAGTCTGGTGTATATAATTGTATATAATTGAGTAAATAGTCTGGAATTGTAAGGCGCTTAGAGCCTTTTTCAGGGATTAAGCGCTTGATAAATGTACTATATTATTATTATTATTATGTAACAGACCTTGTTCATATTTGCCACAATTGTTATCCATACCCTAACGTTATGTCATGACCTTGACCCATTGTCATTTCATGAAGGTTAAGGTCTCAAACAGTTACACTTGGATTCTTGTCTTGTATTTAGCTTCCCCTAAAAGCAGTGACCCTGGACGGAGCTGTAGAAGCTGACAGGCCTCTTGTTTTCGTTTTATTGGAAGTTTTAGCGATTATGTGGTAACCTGAATGAATAGTGATTATTAGATTTCAATAAGGCCATACAAAATTCATTGTCTGTTTCTCAGGCCATTTTTTCCAAAAAAGCATGCGGGCGGGCGTTTTTTTTTTTTTTCTTTTTATTTTCTCCCCGAGAGGTTGTTTGTGGTAATTTGATGCCCACCCAAACGCCTGGTGGACCATGCAAAAATTTCGCAAATGTATTGGTTATTCACCATAGGGGTGTTGGGTCGTAAATGAAGTGGGGTTTGAATGTTTGTTTTTTCAGTGAAACGTGAAAATTATAACACAGGTCGAAAGTCACAAAACGCCTCGTGGGTGAAACGTCTCGGGTTGAAACGTCTCTAGGACAAATCAAATGTCGAAGTGCCAACTTTCAGAGATTTATTTTACCCCTCCCCCCCCCCCCCCCCCAAAAAAAAATCCTTTCACAACCTGCCTAATAAAATCGTGAATTGCAATTTTTCCCCATTATATTCAAAATTATCACAACGCATTTGAACAGGCAGTTCATCCATAAATCATATTTTTGGAAATCTGAAAATGAAATACAAAACGAATGTTTGCGTGTTTTTATTAACCAATTCGACCGCACATACCTGCCCATATGCGATTTATTTTCAACTATGACTGTTACTTTTATATCAAGCAACAGTTACTATTAGTTATCCAATTATCCTGCATCTCAAATGCATTTATTTAAATTAACTGGGAAACTCGTAACGGTTTCAAATAACAGTACACAAATTCCCAATGACGGCCATTTACAATACAAATGTTACTAAAAATAAATGCCAGGAGACTGTGTTCTATTCAACATAGCACCTGACTTTGCAGACTTTCTGAGGGTTGGTGCGAATCAAACATGGTGCGAATCGACCATTCCCCTTTGTGACTGTTTGTTGTCAGACTGAAAGACACCTTCCTTCTTGCTGTCATTATGACTTACCTTTTACAGAATAAAACACTTTCTGTCGTGAATATTGCTAAAACCCACCCACTTTATTAAAGTATGATGTACAAAAAGCTTGAAGTGTGTTAATTTAAAATTTGTGAACGCATCGATAACGATTTACCGAAATGAGCACAATATCTCAAATTTTTTTTAAAGATTTTTTGGTGTCATAAAAAGGTTGCATGCGCACCAAAAATAACTATGCGCGCGGGCCTGAGACACAGAGGTTCTTTTTTTAATGTCCTAATGTTTATAATGAATTAGTATATAGCTTTGGAGAATATAAAAAGAAAATTAATTTGAATTTTCATAAGTGGTAAATTATTTGTCTGACGAAGGTTGGACAGCTGTGGTAATTTTGTGAATGGCAAGACAGGCAGACTTCCGAGCTGGCATATACAATTGATATCTGGACAATAGCTCCAGTTCCATCCAATACAAGTCCTCTAAACTTACATGCTCAGTTCCCATGTGGAAGGGGAAGAACACTAGCAATATTCAGGGTTGTTGTTGAGATGTCAAGGTCACTTACTACATTTTTGTAGTTTCTTTTATTACTGTTTAAATGAAAATGACATCAACAGTTATCCCTTTTTGACAGTACAGTAAAACCTGTCTTGAGAGACCACTGTCTTGAGAGACCACCTGTCTTGAGAGACCACATCTGCCAGGCACCGATTGGTTTTACTCTATAATCGACCTGGAATGGGAGACCACCTGTCTTGAGAGACCAGCTGTCTTGAGAGACCACTGTGACCTGGTACCAACTTGTATTTTTATGCCATAATGGACCTGTCTTGAGAGACCGCCCCTTTAAAGACTGAAACCATGACAAAAACTTTTTACCTGTTCTGGAATTGGAAAATCCATTGTGTTTATACTAACATAATTAAAAGTATTAAAAGCTCCTAATTGGGTTTCAATTGCTAACTCATTACAGATTGAGATGTTTTTATAAGACCTCTGTGAAAAGATTAGGATTATTGCTGAATAAACAATTTCATACATACCTGAAATGTGACAGATAGGAATAAAAATATATTTATGTTGAAAATCTTCTTGTAACAAATTGAAATGGACTGTTATAAAAATTATAAAAATAAATTAGTGTTGAAAATCTTCCTTGAAGATTTTCAACACTAATTTATTTTTATAATTTTTATAACAGTCCATTTCAATTTTTTACAAAAACTTCATAAAAAAGAACAACTACAAAGTAATTACAAAAATCCATTCTTCTCCATTTCTGAATTTTGTGGTTGGTTATTCACCGACTTGAGAAAACCTGAAACCTGTTATGAGAGACCACCTGTCTTGAGAGACCACTTTTGTGTGGCCCAAAGGGCGGTCTCTCAAGACAGGTTCTACTGTATTCTTGAAATTTGTTTTGGTAACTGTATAAATAATGAGTGTATGTAAATTATGGGGTCTACACACCATTGTTGTTTGCATCATAGGTATTTTAAGAGTCATTGAAGGTGCATGTGTATTTTTCTCTGGGGATTTTATTTCTTCTAATAATTATCTTCTCCTTTCAGAACAAATATCCAGTGAGAAAAAACAGTTGGAGAAGAATATTAATGAGATAAGAAGTAGTGTAGAAAATGAATTTAAAGGTAATAAATAAAATTGTCCCTATAATTGTCCCGATAAATTCTGTCATTTGATTGGTCAGAATGCCTTGGACAAATAGCCATGGCAAAGGATGCATCCAACATCCAATTTATTTGAGAGCGTGCAACATCCATGGTATATGGGCATGCGAAACATCGGGGCTATATCGCTTAAATGAAAGCTTTTCTCATTCACTCGCCCTGGTATAAAAATCAAACCAAAAAAAACTTGAAAATAGTCACAAATATTATCAGATTTTTGACAATCCGATCATATTTTGCTGTTGTAAATCAAATAATTAAATGAAACAACTTGAGAAAAATCAAATAAGAGCAAAAATCGTCCCCTGAGTTCCAATGTGTTCTGTGTGCCAGAAGGCACACAGAACACATTGGAAATCAGGGGGACAATATGTCAACAAAATACTGTTTACCTCGTTTCCTTAATGACTCAAAGGATGTAACTCTATCTCTTGTCTTCTGCATTTATAAAAACAAAAAATATTCTCAAATTTGGTCCAAGTGATTGTGGAGCTGAGAAATGCATCCACAGATTTATTTCCACTGTACTTGTGTTGTGTTTCGAATGGGACAAAAACATTATCTCCACCAACATGTATGGTATATGGAGATTTAATACCTGCGGCTCGGTGTTTAAAAACCGACATACAGGTATTAAATCTCCATATACAGTCAAATCTGTTGTGAGAGACCACTGCCACTGTCATGAGAGACCACCTGCCTTGAGAGACCACTGTGACCTTGTACCATTTGTTTGTTTTACTCTGTAATGGACCTGTCATGAGAGACCACCTGTTCTGAGAGAATACTTTTGCCTGGCAAAATGGGTGGTCTCTTCAAGACAGGTTCCACTGTACCATACATGTTGGTGGAGATAAGTTCAACAAAACATTCCCATTGTTCTCTAAGAAAACTTTTCAAAAAATGTAACCCAAACCATATCATGTGGCTCCTTCATTGGAATGGGCTTTTCAAGCTCGTTCCAGTGAGGGGTCACTTAATATGGTTTTGTTGACATTTTTTGAAAAATCTAAAAAATTAATATTCAAAATAATAAATTTTGAAATTGTGTGAGTTTGGTAAAGGGTAATTATGAACCGATCTTCACGAAACTTCTTGGGAACCATTGATATTACCTTGGGACGAGAATGAGTGTTTCTGGGTGTGGTCCAAAATTCAAGATGGCTGCCAGTGGCCATTTTGTACTGAAATTAGGTCCAATCAGTTTTTTGTACACAACTTCTATACGGCTCAGGCTAGAGGCCATATTTATGAACCGATCTTTACGAAAATTCTTGGGTACCTTTGTTATCACCGTTGGATGAGAACGAGTGTTTTTGGGTACGGTCTGAAACTTCTGTATGAAAGTTCTGATTTGAATAAGTTTTTGTCTGAATGTTTAGTAACATCGCATACATCACATATAATACAGGTTTTTTTCTTGTGCAGACATTATGCAAATTAGATGGACTTTGATTTATTCAGTGCTGCTTATACACAGTAAGTACACACGTCAATACGGCTTGCGCAAGGGGCTGTATTTATGAACCGATCGTCACAAAACTTCTTGGGTACCTTTGTTATCACCTTGGGACGAGAATGAGTGTTTCTGGGTGCGGTCCAAAATTCAAGATGGCTGCCAGAGGCCATTTTGTACCGAATTAGGTACAATCAGTTTTTTGTACACAACTTCTATACGGCTCAGGCTATGAAAGTTCTGATTTGAATAAATTTTTGTATGAATGTTTAGTAACATGGAATACATCACATATAATACAGGTTTTTTTCTTGTGCAGACATTATGCTAATTAGATGGACTTTGATTTATTCAGTGCTACTTATACACAGTAAGTACACATTGTAATACGGCTCGGGCTAGAGGCTCTATTTATGAACCGATCTTCACGAAACTTATTGGGTAACTTTGTTATCACCTTGGGACGAGAATGAGTGTTTTTGGGTGCGGTCCGAAATTCAAGATGCCTGTCAGCGTCTATTTTGTACCAAAATTAGGTACAATCAGTTTATGGTACAGAACTTCTCTTTGAAGGTTCTGATTTGAATAAATTTTTTAATGAATGTTTAGTCACATGGAATACATCACATATATTACAGCTTTTTTTCTCATGCAGAAATTATGCAAATTAGATGAACTTTGATTTATTCAGTGCTACTTATACACAGTAAGTGCACATGTCAATACGGCTCGGGCTAGAGGCTGTATTTATGAACCGATCTTCATGAAACGTCTTGGGTACATTTGTTATTATCACCTTGGGACTAGAGATGAGCCGATTAGTAAAATGCCCCATAAGACGAATGCCGATTATTTTAGACAACAATCGGCCGATACCGAATGCCGATGTCAGATGGTTTCTTTATTATTCAAGCTGACTGCAGAAACTGGGTGATTTACCTTAATCAGAATTCCCATCAACCCGGAAGATAACACACTTTTACCATACTGACTCGTGTGGAAGCCCATACTCGTGTCGAAGCCCATCTCCCGCTTTTTCAGATTTGTGAACCGGGGTGCCCTACTCAAGTCAAAGCCCACCCCCCAAGTTTCAAATTGGACGAAAGTTGTATGAGACAAGACGTCAAATTTACAGGCATCAAATGGAAAAATAGCTGACTTGTTGCAACACAGTGTACTTACCAAATAGAACGGCAATACTGTATTATGTATATTTTTTGGAGTTGAGATTTTTGTGTTATTAAATTCGTCTTTTGTGTAATACATTATGTCTGTGTTCAGTGTAATAAGTCTTTATTAAAATATTATCCCAAGCAAAATTGACTTATTTTTTTGTCGACCTCGTTTTTGGAAGCTGTCACTTGTTTCAAATGAGAGTGCAGGCTGCTGTCAATAGTTGTCTGAAACACGCCCACAACATATAGTTTTCACAGTTTTCACAGTGGTTGAATATCATCAGAAAGATACTGATTGAACACTGCCACTTTCAAGCGGGGCACAACTGATTGTAAAAGAACACTGCCACTTTCGAGTGTGCACATCTCATTGTGAAAAACAGGTATTCAGAAATTAATGAGAAAGTGGTAATTAAAAATTAAAAATAATTACAACTCTGGTATTTGAGAATTTTTTTAACAATATAACCAGGAATATGATTTATGACATATTGGTTCAATAAATCATGCTCATTTATCATTTCATCATGCTCTGCAACATGTGAAGTTATGACTTTCAATGTAAAATCAAATTTTCGAATTTGCCAAGGGAGGCAACTATTTTGTTATTCATATTCCGCTGTGTAAATTTTATCTGGTGTTCATATGATGAATTTTTTTTATTGATTTTGTGTGAAGCTTTATTTTGTTTTATTTATAATAAAATGTACATATTAAAAAAAACGACTATTTTTAAACAGACTATGTTTGCCTGTTTTCAAGGGGGTGGTTTGCAGTGTTGATTGTCAACTTACGTCCATTTCTGGCTTCGAGAGTAACCTGTACAAAAAAAAAAAAAAAATGAAAACACCACATGGTTTTCTGCTTGTTTTATTCATTAAATTGAGGATTAAAACCCGAAATCTGAACTGTATGTACAAGATAATTATGAGAATTTTTAAAGCAAATTCTATAAAATTGGTAGGTGGTTTCCAAAGAAACGTAACATACCCAGTGGATATTTACTTGTCTTATATCGACAATTTCCGACGCATCCCAACGCGACTTGCAAGCACTAAGCCACCCCCCCCCCCCCCCCCCCTCATCACCACCACTTTGCAATTTATCCACTGCAAGCAGCCCCTGGGCTTCGACACGAGTCAGTATGGTAATACTCACTTAAATAAATTAAATAACAGACATCAAAGTTAATTTTATGTCAATGAAGCACCATCAGTGCAGAATATTTTTGATTTAAAATAAACAGCTAACAACTGAGTCGAGAACTCATCACGTGCATCGTCACGGTAAATTGTGTTCTGAACCTTTGATGCGGTTTACATCAACAATGGAAACAATTCATTTCAAAGTCGGGTCTTTGCCGAATCGCCCCCTACACAGGCTTTGAAGTCGACTATCAGTTATTTGGAAGAAAATGTTTAGTGAAAACCAAAAGCCGTTGTTGGAACCACACGTTTTAAAGTGGGAGTTTCTTTTCGGTAAACCCATATATGGGATTGTGTCACACGAGTTATGACCTGGCACTGCATTATCTATTTTTATCATGTGCTCCACACAATTCAACATGAGAAAAATTCAGTGGCTTCGTGTTGATAAATCCCACCCCGAATGGCCCGATATTAAACTTTTTGCACCCAAACCTTTCACAATTAACATGGATTACTAATATGGAGGAATTATCTGTCCAATATATATTTAATGAGACGATGAGCGTGGTTGAAAGAAATATTGCAACATTTTGCAGAATGAAGTACAGTTTGGGCAGTGAAGAGAGTCCGTATTTACATGATAGATAAAAAACAACTCAGTACACAGTTACACAATCAGAATCTTTAATATAATATTCTGCCTTTTCTTTCACGAACCATCATTTACATGGTATCAGTAACAGACGAGTTACGTACCGATCACTTGCCACTGGTTGTCCCATGAAGTGGAAGAAAGTTCATCCATAACACTTTCACTTTCACTGAGTTAAGTGAGTTTCAGACAATCGGCGAGGGCCGATGTTGAATCATGAGTGCCGATGGTGAACCGATGGGTGCTTATCGGCCGAGTGCCGATGTTACACCGATTAATCGTCTCATCTCTACTTGGGACAGAAACGTGTGTTTTGGGGTGCCTTTGTTATCACTGTGCTATGAGAACAAATATTTTTGGGTTCAGTCAGACCCACTCTGGGACTCAAAGATTTTTTTTTTAGTTTAGCATCTAAGTGTCACCCACCTTTACCTATACATTTGTTACAGGCTACGATCAGCATTTATCTACAGACTGTTACAATAATTTGTATGTACCTTTGTTATCAGGTCATTACCTAGATGTCTGTCATTGCTGTGTCACATACTATACATGTACATGTATTACACAAATTGAGCTACAGTGTCATTGACACTTTCATTTGTTTTATGTTTTATTTTTGTAATTATTTCTTTCCCATCAAAAATTCATGTTCTTGGTTTGTTTTATGTTTTTAGGCCTCATAATCTGCAGAATAGCGTGCATGGGTGGTGGTGTATTTCGTCCCTTGAGTGCAAGAAGGCTAGCCAAAAGGACCATGCAGGAGGGCCTGAGTAACTTTTTTAAGGCCTTACTGGTAGCCTGTGTAGTACAGAAATTATTAACTACATCATTCAGCTGATATTTTAGGAGTGTGAGAGAAGTGTGGTTCAGTTACAAATAACTTATGTCATATGTGTGTGATAACGATACATCACCGTGGAAATATAGCACTGTCTGCATAGAGAGATACTTTATTAGCGATTGTAGGATAAAATACCCTCGGACAAAATACCCTTAGGACATAATACCCTAAAAAAAAATACCCTTAGGACATAATACCCTCAATGGGTAGGACAAAATACCCTTGGACAAAATACCCTCAGACCAAATGTATATAAAGTTGGATTTTGGGGGGCGGGGGGGTATGGGGTTCAAGCTTGTTTGTAAAGTATATCTTTGTTTTGTACTTCATTTTTGATTTGTTTCATGTTCTGTGCTATCTGCCATTTATATTGTGCTTCATATTCAATTGCCATCTGCCATTGGTATTGTGCTTCATATCTATTTAGTTTAATAAAAAAAATTAAAAATATTGGTACTTGTTATTTCAAACAAAACACCTGCTAGTGGCTTAGATGCAATTACCCCCCCCCCCCCCCCCCCCCCCCCCCCCCCAAACACCAAAAATCCAACTTTATATACATTTGGTCTGAGGGTATTTTGTCCGAGGATATTTTGTCCTACCCATTGAGGGTATTATGTCCTAAGGGTATTTTTGTTGAGGGTATTATGTCCTAAGGGTATTTTGTCCGAGGGTATTTTGTCCGGATACCTTTATTAGCTGCACATAATGCATCATACGTTACAGAAAACAATGAACAAAATTACAGAAAACTTATTGACCTGAATACTGGCTATCGACTTGTCATCCCCGTCAGAAATAAACTGGATGCATTTGACACACTCAGACTGGACAACCATTAATTTCAAGTACAGTAGAACCTGTCTTGAGAGACCGCCCTTTGGGCCACACAAAAGTGGTCTCTCAAGACAGGTGGTCTCTCATAACAGGTTTCAGGTTTTCTCAAGTCAGTGAATAACCAACCACAAAATTCAGAAATGGAGAAGAATAGATTTTTGTAATTACTTTGTATTTGTTTTTTTTATGAAGTTTTTGTAACAAATTGCAATGGACTGTTATAAAAATTATAAAAATAAATTAGTGTTGAAAATCTTCCTTGAAGATTTTCAACACAAATTTATTTTTATAATCCTATATCTATCACATTTCAGATATGTATGAAATTCAGCAATAATCCTAATCTTTTCACAGGGGTCTTATAAAAACATCTCAATCTTTAATGAGTTACATGTATGTAACTGAATAGCAATTGAAACCCAATTAAGAGCTTTTAATACTTTTAATTATGTTAGTATAACCACAATGGATTTTCCAATTCCAGAACAGGTAAAAAGTTTTTGTCATGGTTTCAGTCTTCAAAGGGGCAGTCTCTCAAGACAGGTCCATTATGGCATAAAAATACAAGTTGGTACCAGGTCACAGTGGTCTCTCAAGACAGGTGGTCTCTCAAAACAGATGGTCTCCCATAGCAGGTCCATTATAGAGTAAAACCAATCGGTGCCTGGCAGATGTGGTCTCTCAAGACAGGTGGTCTCTCAAGACAGTGGTCTCTCAAGACAGGTTTTACTGTACATCATACATGTATAAGTGAAGTTAGCATGATTCCTTTTCGTTCGGAATCGATTGGATTTAGGTGGCTAGTGTCTATAGAATCATCTGGTCATCCTATTTTTGAAAATCAGTCCTTAAAATGGTGATTTAGAACAAACAAAACAATTTTATTTACAGAAATGTAAAATACATTTCAAGCTGGAAGGGATTGGTGGGAAAGTTTGATATGTGATGTAATGAGAATACCACACTTAAGTTAAAAGATGTATTATATAAGATATGTAATAATTGTGATTCAAAGGATCACAATTATTACACATCGTATATATTACATCATATGAAATCTGTTTTTTATATCCACATTCTGTGCTTCATTTAAACCCCTGCACACTGTTTTCGAAATAGCCAAAAGTTCCATGTTTCACATTTTTCCCATAATGCAACTTGGAAGTTATTTTGACATCAGTGTGTGTTAACTCCCACTCCCTCAGTGAAGGTCTATTTTTGTTTTCAAGCTCTTGTTTTATTTTCTATTTCAAAATTTTAAATGCAACCTACATAGAATGAGTATGAAAATGGTATTTTTTTAATGCAGACAAGCTCCCTTCTATCCCACTTCCACTTCCTACCTTTTGACATCAGTGTGTGTTAACTCCCACCCCCTCAGTGAAGGTCTGTTTTTGTTTTCAAGCTCTTGTTTATTTTATATTTCAAAATTTTAAATGCATCCTACATAGAAAATGAAAATGGTAAAATGGTATTTTTGATGGCAGACAAGCTCCCTTCTATTCCACTTCTACTTCCTTCCTGCCAGCTCCCCCCCCCCCCCCCCCTCGACAGGTGCCTCTATTTCAGAATGAAAGCGTATAGCAAAGGTAGAGTTGTAAAAAAACTTCCTTCATTACAGGCACACCTGAAGAATTAAAAAGAGTCATTGCAGAATTTGAGGAGAAAGTTCAAGGAAAGAAAAAAAAATTAAGTGAGGTAATGTAGATTGCATTAGTGTGAGAGGACTATAAAAAAAAAATCTTGTTTCTTAGGCAATTTTTTCTCAGGGTGCAAGGCTTTTTTTCTTTTCTTTTTGTTTATTCACAAAACAGTTTCAAAAATAGTTGGAATCAGGAATTTAACTCCCTGCACACTGATGTCAAAATATCCAGATTTCAAGTAGCCATTTTTCCAATAATGCAACTGGTAATTTAACCAATTCAATCTTGTTTGACAGAGCTCAATGAGCTCTGTCAAACAAGATTGAATTGGTTAATTTCTAGTTGCATTATGGGAAAAATTTGCACCTTTGAACTTTAGATATTTCGACATCAGTGTGCAGGGGGTTAACTACGTACACTATTATGTGGTGAAGCAATGTTTCAGCAGTGAAAATTTCACATAATGCCATAATATAGTTGAAAATTTAACCAATGAGATCTTGTTTGACAGAGCTCTGTGAAGGTATAGTTGGTTAACTATTTGTCCTACAAGTGCAAAATAGTGTCATAGAAGAGATTTTCACGTGAAAAAAGGATGATGAGGCTGACTCCAGAGAGCATAATCTTGGCATTAATTGTGAAATAGATTAGACCAAATAAACTACTGCATGTTGAATCGTTAATGTCACAGAATGTCAGAATGATAACCAGTCATCAATAATATTTTTATACTGTACCAATGACCCAGACATAGCTGGTGCTAACTCTTAAAATATAGGGCCAAACACAAATTTTGCCCCCCAATCCCCAAAATTTGCATCTAAAACTAAAGAAAACATGTCCTGAAAGGCCCTCCACACTTCGCCCCTACTGCGCATGCGCAGTGTCAAGGACGTTCCGAAATTGGCGCCATTTATCATTCTAAGTTTGGCCCTTCATCAGTTAACATCTGACTGATCTTTGTGCTTTTAAATCTCAGTTTAAATGATGCCAGACACATAAATATTAGTGAAATGGTGATTCTAAGGAGGATAGAAAAGGAGGAGAGGAAAAGAATGTGTGACAGAATATTATCAGGGCTGTAACTTAAAATTTTTTAATGAAATTATGTTAAGTTACCTATTTTCAAGGCAGCAGCCATTTTGTTGTCATTCTGATTATTTAGTTACACTGTTTTTTCAAGTGTTTTTCCTCTCTCCCTGTCCTTTAAGTTCCCCCTTGCTATTCTCTCATGCTTTTGGCATAATTTCTGTAATTATTATTACTAAAATTTCTTGGGAGTTTTAGCTGAATAACAGAATGAATTCTGTTCTTTCCCCATGTTTACGTCTTCACCTACGGGTGGTTAGGCGTTGTGTTCTGCATCTACCATCTGATGTTCTGCAGTTTCTTCCCTGGAAGTCTCTGTTTTGCATCAGATGGTGTATTTTTGGTAACTGATTTCGGGCCTGGGTGCCTGGAGTCTTATTTTAGTGTTTTTACACTCATTGTTTACATTTACAACAGCCCTCTGTGTGAGGGGGGGATTTCTAAATAATAATATCTTTATGTTATTTTAATCATAACTAGATACATTATTATTGTTCGTAAGTGTTGAATAAATTGTTTAAAATATTTTTAAAATTTTTGTCCACACTTAGGCTTGGGATCCATTGGGGCTCAATGTTACTTTTCAGAAACTTGGGCTGTTCTGAAAAAATATTTTTTCAAAATGTTTTGATTTCAATTATTTTTTCTATATTAATGGATCATATTATTATTATGTATTTTGATTGCCAGGGGTTAGTGCGAGTACCAGGGCTTGTATTCTTTTCACATTGAAAGGATATTGATCAATTGTTTTAAGAGGAAGTCTTCCTCTGACCTTATCATTCTATATGTGGTCAGTGTACTCGCATTAACTCCTGTTCTGTATCGTATGATTTCGATGACAATATGGGAAGCGTATGTCACGGTATGTTGTTGGGGATTTGGACACTCCGGTCCTTTCCCCGCAGGGTCACTCTACTTTATCAATTTCTATTTCAGACGATCAAGATTAGGGTGATGTATCTGTGATGTCTTCCAACAGTGTGCCTCCGTCGTCACAATTAATGAAGGGCTAGCGGAAAAGTGCTCATGTAATACGCCAATTGCCTAAGAGGACCCTAGTAGGTTCGACGGCCTTTGACGTCCGCTAGCTCGCCCGGTGTAGCGTCCATTCACCGAATGGTTCGGCAGCCGGGTTCGTCCGTTGCGGTCTAGAAGGAATTTTGGGGTGATGCGAGCACTATAAAATTAACTTAATGCACACCCAGTGACGGCGGATCGGAGGGAGAACGGAGGAAGCCTTTTAGTCTGGTTCATAGCTCGTTCCGGTCCATCCGGACGGCAAGCGAGAGAGGCCCCTCTCTCGTTCAACAACATCTGGCCCCAGATGTTGTGGTACAAATGTGTCGTTAGCGGAGCATACGTCCGTCGCTCGGGACGCTCCGTTGTATAGGCAGTCCGCTGAGACTGCTAAGGCTTCCTCTTCTCGTCAGCGCACACGACCGCACCTTGGCTGCGTGACCGCCGATATATTACCAGCTTCGCCGATCAAGGATTCTTCGGCGACCAGGTCACACCATCCGGCAGCCAGGGATTCGAGACCGATGGACTCCGGACGTTCGCATAGGAAAAGTATGCGGGAGCCATCTGATGCGGAGCTGCCCTCGGCGAAGCAGCGATAGACTGCGCCTCCGCAGGTCTCGACGCCGGACATTCTTGTGCACATAGCACAGCTTATCGCAGCATCCCAGCAGCCGATAGAAACGGTGTCGGATCGAGAATTATCCGACAGCGCTGGGTCGGTAGCCGGGGACTCGAGGCCTGCAGACTCCGGACGTTCGCATAGGAAGTGTGCGGGAGTCAACGTACACGGAGCTTCCAGCGGCAATGCATCGTAAGTCCGCTACTGCACAGGCCTCGGGAACGGACGTGCTTTCCTTAATAGCACAGTTTATCGCAGCATCCCAGCATCAACTGAATCTGTCGCATATATTTTATCCGACGATGCTGGGTCGGGACGCTCCGCGGAAGCGGGTACGGACGTCCGAAAGTTTCATCCGGTCCGACGGGATACCGAAAGGGATTCGGTGGATTTCAAGCTTTCCCTTTTGGAACAACATATGCTGCGATGCCGGATAAGAAACTGATAGCGTCGGTGGACTTAGAAATTTTTGGTTCGGTTCAGGGACATCGTCCCTCAGTTCCGACATAGTCCAATAATGTCACACAAACTTTCGAATTATTGAACGACGCTATATATATTATTATTTTATGCTTGCTATCCAAGCATTTCTGGTTTCTTGTTCGAAGAGTTATGGAGATGTCTTTCAAAAGTGTGCCTCTGTCGTCAAAGTTAATGAAGAGTTAGCGGCAATAAGTGCTCATGGAATATGTCTATCGCTTACGGAGTGACATTCGCTAGCTCACCCGGTGTAGCGTACATTCATCGAATGGTTCGGCTGCCGGGTTCGTCCATTGCGGTCTAGGAAGGAGATTTGGGTGATGCGAGCACTTTAATTACTTTAGTACTCACCCAGTGATGGCAGATTGAGGACAGATCGGAGGAAGCCAACAACATAGGGGACCGCATGTTGTGGTTCAGATATTTTACATTCGGAGCATATGTCCGTTGCTCGGGACGCTCCGTTATATTGACAGTCCGAGAGACTGTCTTTAATGCTTCCTCATCCTCACAGCAGGGCACACGACCGCACATTGGCTACGTGACCTCGAGTATCCGATCAGTTTCGGCATTCAGTGATTCCACAGCGAATAGGTCGCGCCATCCGGTAGCCAAGGGACACGAGGCCTATACACTCCGTTCGCTCGCATATTGGAAGTATGCACGGGGTAACGATCTCGGAGCTTCCTGCGGCAATGCATCGTAAGACCGCTGCTCCTCAGGCCTCAGTGACGGACGTGCTATCCGAGTTAGCACAGTTGTTTCGCAGCATCCCAGCAATTGACGGTTTCTCGGTCGAATCAGGAATTATCCGACGGCGCTGGGTCGGTGCGGTCTGCGGTTGCTTCAAGCTACGGACGACCGAACGCTTTATAGGGTCCGACAGGATGGCGAAAGGGATTCGAAAGATTTCGAGTTTTCCCTTTAGTAGTATCGGAAGATGCCTTTCATATCTTATGGCATTTCTTCCAGTGATTATTTTTCGGACTTCATTGCTGCGATCTTGGATAAGAGACTTATAGCGTCATTGGACTCGGATTTTTCGATCGGTACAGGGACTTTGTCCCTAACTTACCGACGCAGTCCAATATTGTCATTACAACATGTGTTTTATTTTTCGACGCTATATATTTATATATATATACAAGCCTGCTACTAAGCATGATAGTTTAGTTTCTTGTCCGCGTGGCTCATTTCTGCCATTTTATCTTTTTTACATATAGTTTATTTTGGCAGAGCAGGGCATTCCGAGAGTTCATATGCATCTAGACGGTGTGATTAAAGACTGCATATATTCTTTTTCGCCGTTTATGTCTTTTCCAATTTCAATGTTGGGAACGACATTATGTATAGTAGACTTAACTTAGACGCTTTATTATACGTAATCCGCCTTACTGAGGCGTTATCATTACGTCTTCAAGAAAAGATTTACGGGATATTATTCTCAATGTAATTTCTTTTGAGGGCAGTAGTTTGTTCACGTATAACTCCGCCCTTCAGTGGCTGATTGGAGTTGGTTAGACGTGATGCAGCCCTAGCTACATCCACGCGTGGATAGTAGGTTAAGAACTCTCTCAGAGTCGCTTCGTTCTCGGAGGAGCTTCTCTTCGACGGCAACTTTCCGGCAATCCATGAATTGCTTGATTTATACATTCTCTTGTCTATCTAGTGTTACAAGAGATTCAGACTGGGGCAAACATTCGGTGGTTGACTCAGAGAGTGCCGCCGCAGTTGCCGGACCCGAGTGTGGCTGTTATGACGGTTGCCAGTCAAACAGATTGGGATATATACTGATCCCTACGGATTCGAAGTGCCAGGGTCTTTGGGTTCCGCAGTCTTTTAGCTATCAGTTTAACTTCCGCGGAATAATGTTTTTTAGGCTTGCTTTATGTCATTGCATGAACATTATTCAGAAACGCATGCCCAAATTCCTGTCCTTTAATTCGACAGTAGTGGCGTATCTCCGGAACCAGGGAGGCACTCTTTCGTTTCCGTTATTTAATTTAATGGAAAGAATCCGTCTGTTGGTTATAGTACACCAAGTTCAGTTTTGGTCCGTCATATTCTGGGTCGTCTGATTGTTTTATCGCACTCCCGTTCTCTTACGGGTCGCTTGTTGCTGTCAGAATGGACTCTCAACAAACAAGTATTCAATCAGATTTGCTATCTATGGGAGCGCCCAATGATGTTTTATTTATGACACAGCTTGCTAATCAATTGCAGACGTATGTGTTGGCTTGTCCAGATCTCTGAGCTAATACTGTTAACGCTCTATTGATCTATAGGACGGAATGATAGGATACGCGTATCCTCCGGCGCTGTTGTTTTAGCAGGTATTGCTAAGATAAACAACCACAATACATTTCTGTTGATAGCATCTCTATCTTCACAGAGATCATGAGTAATTTACTCTCTTGTCTACTGTGGATCTTAACGTGAAATCTTCCTCTATGTGAGGATCTTTTTTCACTGGGTAAATCGTGTCATCTTTATCACAACCAGCAAGGTCGCAACCTTCATGTATTCCGTTGTGTGGTCCATATTGCATTGTAAGCACTGTACTGGACGAGCTTTGGACGCGATTTCTTACTATAGGAGATCCTCTTCTTCGCTATTCTATGCGACTAAAGTGGAGGCTCTTCCGTCGTGGTGTAGGGATCATTATGTTCATATGGTTGATCCCTCCATACTACTCATTGCTATTTTTTAGTATACTTGTTTCACAAGATCTACTGCAGCCTGTTGTTATTTAGGTTATAGGTTTATGTTACCTCATACCTATGCACTCTACGATAGTTTACAATTGAGTCTTGTGTCTCTTTATCTAAGTCAGTTAGTAACTTTTTGATAAATAGACTTAGAATCTTTAGATTAAATTCCTATACGGTTTTTAACTTCAGGTTCTTATTTAGCTAAGTAATCATTTGAGCCTCTGGAAACAGTAGTTTTCAAATTCTGACCTTTTAGACAGTAATTCTGTTGGTTTCTCTTTTACTGTAGAGTCAGTGAGTTTCATGCACTATCGATGGATGATTTTCACTTTCATAGTTTCGGAATCAATACTTCCGTTACTATTTAGGTTGGATTGTTGCATAAGAATTAGGCTCCTATTATCCGGAACCTATTATTTTAAGGTCCTTCCGTCTTCGTATGGGCATAGGCCTTTACTCTTTCCGGGTACAGTTTATGTATTTATAAACAGATATCTGTTTATTACAAGGGCGTAAGCTTCTTCTGTCTTTGATGTCTAGTAGAAGGACGTTACGCTCCATTTTATTGTTAATGGATTCTATTAACTAGCGTACTGCTTATGGTATATCATTGGCTTAGCAGTTGTGCTTAAGATTTCGGCTCATGAAGTAAGAGTTCTTCTACTTCTTGGGCTTACATTAATAGTGTTGCTATTATAGATTTTTGAAGGCTGCTCATTGCGCTCAGCCATCCATTCATGAATTTTATCTCAGAAATATCGAGTCCATTTCTGGAGGCCTCTATTGTTAGGTCTATTATCTACTGCTCAGAATGTCATTCACTTAACAGTTGCTACTATAGCTAGGTAGGCTGTCTGTTTCGGCAGTGTCTCCGTTCGGCTGCCCTCTTCGCTCTGGGCTATTTGACCCAGGGCAAGAAAAAGGGGGGGGGGGGGGAGGGTGTTCCCTTGGGTCACCTGTTTTTACTATGAAAACAAGGGGATACCTCCTCCGGAGTTAGTAATTCTGAGCTGTTATTGGGATGGTTGTTTAGTGAGAAGTTTAAGTTTATAAAATTCATTCAAGTCTTAGTTTTTAAAGTATAGCTTTTGAATATTGCATATGTCAACGGACATGATTATGCAATTCTCACACACTTTTAGGAGTATAAGAGTCTCTATTCTCTAGACTTACTTTATTATTGGCTTACTTTAAAAATTATTAGTATAAGGATTATTGGATATTAATAGAGTACATGGATGTATGAAGCTCAATTTTTGGAAGGTGTTGTATCTTTCTAATTTATCATAAATAAGAAAGATACATGTAAGGCCTATTACTTCTTTTCCCTACAGGGGATGACTCTATTTTATTTTATTGAGCGTATTCCATTTTGCTCTATGTCCTTGGCCCTCCAGCCTTTTTACTATTCAGCTATGTCTGGGTCATTGGTACAGTATAAAAATGTTAAAAAATTTATAGTAATTTATATATTTTTTATACTTACCAATGACCCAGACGGGGATGGCCCTCCCAGGAGTTGGGAACTCTTGCCTCCCCGCTGAGTACATAGCGCTTACCAGGCACTGGTTATTAGAATGATAAATGGCGCCAATTTCGGAACGTCCTTGACACTGCGCATGCGCAGTAGGGGCGAAGTGTGGAGGGCCTTTCAGGACATGTTTTCTTTAGTTTTAGATGCAAATTTTGGGGATTGGGGGGCAAAATTTGTGTTTGGCCCTATATTTTAAGAGTTAGCACCAGCTATGTCTGGGTCATTGGTAAGTATAAAAAATATATAAATTCCTATAAATTTTTTAACTTTCATGCTGTTTCACGATGTTCCCAGTCTTCACCACCGAAGTCGGATTAACCTGTAGCTAGTCATTCAAGGCATTTTTATACAGGTCATGCATCGAAGATCTGGCTACAGATCTCCGTCCTGTGAGCAGCATATGGTGAAGAAACGGATAATCGCTGCTCCTCAAGCTTCATTCACGGACCTGCTGCTGCGGATTGCGCAGCGTATCGCAGCATCCCAGTAATCACAGGTTCTGCCGTCATCAGTCTCCCGTAGTGAGCTGTCGTAAGGTTCTGGGTTTTGTCCAGTCATCTGTACATTCAGATGATGTTGACCGTGTTTCAGATGGAACATTCAGATGGTGAGAGGGCAACTGAGGTTGATTCTCCAGCCCTCACGTAACGGCACATTAAGACTACAAATTCATAAACTCTTCAAAACTTGTTCCATCTGAACAAAAGTCTGCGTTTGCTAGGCAAAAAACAGCTTAGGGTACCGGGCGAAGGAAAGACGAAGATCTTCCTTCCCAGATCTTTTGTTGCAGGTGTTGAAGGCTTTTGGTCCGATTAACAATGCCTCCCTTTGCTTAGCAATTTTATAAGAAAGGCAATGATCTATTCCTTACAAAACAGAAAGGCAATGATCTATTCCTTACAAATAGAAGACCGATAGCTCATAGATAGGCTGAGACAGCTGTCTTGTTGGGAATAGAACTGTTAGAAGCAGTAAGTTCGTCTTTCCCTTCTCGGTGTTGTATTCCTAGGCATCGGAGGCTTTTAGTTCTATTGTGGATGCCATAGTCGTAAGTCTCTCTGTTTAGTGAACTGTTTAAGGCTGCAGGGTTACACACAGATATCTGTTTTCACCGATATATGAATTTTAGGGTGTGTTAGCTACGCTGAGACTGCTAGCTTTTTGGAATAAGGCTTTTAGAAGGAAATAATTACGTTTTCCTTCTCGGTGTAATATTCCTAGGCGTCACAGGCAATTATACCGTCATCCCGACTCTCGTCAAATTTCCCTGTTTTAGATTTTTTGTCTTAACTGAATGCAATAACGTATCACAATGAAAGACCGTTGCCCTGAAGAAAATTCTGAAAACAAATAAGTAATCAAGTATGTATATATAATATTGGATCCATGTATGCATATACATGTATGTATGTGTGCCTGTGCATTACATAGGTGTATAAACATATACGTATATGTATGTGTATGAATGCGTGGTTTTAGTATATTTTGAATACTGTTGCAATCTACCAGAATTATAATGACAATCCTAGAGGGGGTGATTACAAAACAGCCAGCCTGGCTATATCGCCTCCTTGCAGTTGTTTTCCCCTTTCTTTTTACATGGTGCCTTTATGTATCACTTATTATATGCTTAATTCATGTATAGTCTTTGTAGCAATAATACTGCAGAAATAAACTATCTATCTATCTATTAGTCCTATTGTTGTCACCTTAGTTTGGCTTATGTGAATTAAGAGCAGTCTGTGTCTATATATCATTAGCAGCTAAAGTCATAGTGGTCTTATATATTGTTACAGTGGTCTTTTTCTTATACATTATGACTAACATTGTAAGTCTCTATTTAGTGAGCTTTGTATTCATGGAGATGAAGAGTATTAAACTGCGTTAGCTACCTGAGACTACAGTCTCTTTGGAATTTTGTTTGTTAGAGCCATCTGTATTCCTTACCTTGAGCGATTAATGCTGTAAGTCTCCATTTCAAAATCACAGTTTCACCGAGATATCTGTCTTCACGAGATGAAGACTTATTAACTATGCTATCTAATAGGAGACTGCTGTCTCTTTGGAATTTGGGCTGTTGAAAGGATAGAGTACGTTGTTTCCTTCTCGGTGTTGTATTCTTAGGCGTCTGGGGCTTTTAGTCCTTTTGTTAACACCTTATAAGAATCATTGCTCTTTTGACGGCCGTTATTCCAAAGAGACAGTTGTTTCATCTTAGCTAACGCAGTTTATTAGTCTTCATCTCCATGAATACAAATATCTGTGTCACCTGCGGCCTTGGAAAGCTCACTAAACACAGTCTTACGACGTTAGTCATCATGTATAAGAAAAACACCGCTGTATAATATATTTAAGGCCACTATGACGTTAGGCACTAATGATATATAAACACAGACCACTCTTAATTCACATAATCCAAACTAAGGTGACAACAATAGGACTAATTGCCTGTGATGCCTAGGAATACTACACCGAGAAGAAAAACGTAATCTTCCCTTCGAACGGCCTTATTCCAAAAAGCTAGTGGTCTCGGCGTAGCTAACACAGCCTAGAAGTCATATATTTGTGAAGACAGATATCTGCTTGTTACCCTGCGTTCTTAGACAGCTCACTAAACGGAGACTTAAGATGTTATCTGCTAATGTATAAGAAAAGACATCTAGGAATACAACATTGAGAATGAAAAGACATACTCATTCCTTCTAATAACTCTATTCCAAACAAGACAGCTGTCTCAGCCTATCTATGAGCTATCGATCTTCTATTCGTAAGGAATTGATCATTGCCTTTCTTATACTATTGCCAAGTCAAGGGGGGGAGGGGGGGGGGGGGGGCACCATTAATCGGACCAAAAGCCTTCAACACCTGAGCCAAAAGATCCAGGAAGGAAAGATCTTTGTCTTTCCTTCACCCTGTACCTTAAGCTGTTGTCTGCCTAGCAAACACAGACTTTTTATACGCCCGTTTGAAAAACGGGACGTATTATAGTATGGCGTTGTCCGTTCGTCTGTCCGTCCATCCGTTTGGTTTCCGAACAATAACTTTAGTATTTGTTTTCCGATCGGCTCCAAATGTGGTATGTGGTTTAATCACAACAAAATACAGGTCAAGTTCGAATATGGGGTTGGTCCGAACATTTTTCGTCTGAATTATGGCCCCTGTTGGACTTAGAATTCGTCAAATATTTGGTTTCCGGATGATAACTTTAGTATTTGTTTTCCAATCGGCTCCAAATTTGGTATGTGGTTTAATCACAACAAAATACAGATCAAGTTCGAATATGGGGTCGGTCCGAACATTTTTCGCCTGAATTATGGCCCCTGTTGGACTTGGAATTCGTCAAATATTTGGTTTCCGGATGATAACTTTAGTATTTGTTTTCCGATCGGCTCCAAATTTGGTATGTGGTTTAATCACAACAAAATACAGGTCAAGTTCGAATATGGGGTCGGTCTGAACAATTTTTGCCTGAATTATGGCCCCTGTTGGACTTAGAATTCATCAAATATTTGGTTTCCGGATGATAACTTTAGTATTTGTTTTCCGATCGGCTCCAAACTTGGTATGTGGTTTAATCACAACAAAATACAGGTCAAGTTCGAATATGGGGTCGGTCTGAACAATTTTTGCCTGAATTATGGCCCCTGTTGGACTTAGAATTCTTCGTCAAATATTTGGTTTCCGGATGATAACTTTAGTATTTGTTTTTCGATTGGCTTCAGACTTGTTAGTCTTTTTCTCAAATGACTGAAAAATTTAGTCATTTCACAAAATCACTGATTTCAAAGTCTGACCGTAACATATATATATATGCCAGTATAAATTTCTCGCACTCTAAAAAAATTGCAAATGTGTTAAAATGGTACAATTTGAACAGTTCACGGGCATATGATGCAATGCCCAGCGGTGCTCTTGTTGTTCAGATGGAACAAGGTTCAAAAAGCTTATGAATAAAAATTCATAGTCTTAATGTGCCATTCTATGAGGGATGGAGAATCAACCTCTGTAGCCCTCTCACCATCTGAATGTTCCATCTGAAAACATGGTCAACACCATCTGAATGTACAGATGGCTGGACCAACCCAACACCGTCCGACAGCTCACTACCGGAGCCTGTTGATGGCAGAACCTGCAACTACTGGGATGCTGCGATATGCTGTGCAATCTGCGGCAGCAGGTCCGTGAACGAGGCTTACAGAGCAGCAATTATCCACTTCTACACCATATGCTGCTCACGAGACGTAGTTCTGACCCCAGATCTTTCGACTCATGTCCCGTAAAAAATGACTCGAATGACTAGCTACAGGTTAATCCGACTTCGGTTATGAAGACTGGGAGCATGTCCATGGAACAGCATGAACATGAGAAGTCGAATAGCTAGTCTGCAGTCTAATGTGTTTCATCGATGCCACAGAGGAAGAATCCATAGCTGCAAGCGGTTCTGTCTGCAGTGTGAAAGGAGCGTCCCAAACCGCAAGCGAGAACGGGCGTCCCAACTCACTAAAGTTTCTCGAATCAAAAACAGTCAGCCCGACTGCTGACGGAACAGCCAACACTGGCTGAAGTGTGGAAGACGCATCCAGACACGCACACCGACTGCTAACGGGACAGAGAACGCTCTCCAACTCACGATCTGACCCTAGATCTCGCCGAGTATCCCGTTGAGAAACTTGTAGGCTAATCCCCTTTGCGTGTGCTTCCTTTTAAGAAGAAGAAGCCATAACCACAGCCAACCCCAGCTGCCGTGTGGAAAGAACATCCCGACGTGTGTTCTGACTCATTATAGATTCTCATAACGGACACAGTCGACCCTAACTGCTAACGGGACGGAGAGGGTTCTCCAACTCATGATCTGACCCCCAGATCTCGCTGAGCATCCTGTAGAGAAACTTTTAGGCTTCTTCTCCTTTTGCCATCATCGCTGGCTGAGCTTTATATTATGAGGTGCTTGCTCTTCCCACATTATACTACTTGACCGCAACGGACCTACCCGACGTACCGGCTCCCATATAGGGATGACAGCTTCACCGATCGAGCTAGCTGCATGCAGAGAATTAAGGTTCTAACGGCTTTAATCTTGTGAAAATATCACGAGCACCTTGGCAGCTAGCTCTGTTTACTCATCAGAGCAGGGGTCATCAGAGTGCGACCATGGCAGCACGTAACAGACAGGTGTCAAAGTATCATCACCATGTTCTTGTTCCTCTGAAAATGAGACTGAAAGACTAGTATTAGCCAGCAGTGAAAACTCTTCTCTCTTTTTTTACGAAAAATAGCATTCTATAGAGTGCGGGCACTTTGCTTCCTGCATTTTCCTCTCCATTGTTTGGAGTGGTATGTTTGTGTTAGTAATTAATGTTCACGTAAGCAGCCATTATTTATGTCTGAATGGATTATTATCATGCAGGCTTCCTATTCCCTTTGTTTCTGTTCTGCGCCGTGTACGAACATACCCCAAAAACTGCACCTGATGTGATGCGTGGTTAGCACAGTTCTTAACTGGTAGAGTGCTGGAAGCCCATATTTGGGCTTTATTCTGAAGTGCAGGTACCACAGCTTGAAGGCTCATGTTCAGTGGATGTGCTTTGTATTATCTTTGAAGTGATATTATTTAGTCTGTAAGGGTTTGCCTTGTTACAATTTATGGGAGAGTGCCCATAGGCACTCTCCCATAAATTTTAACAAGGCAAAGACATGTGTACAATATTTGATGGCCAAAAATAATTTAGCACTTTACCAGTTAAAGGATTAAGATATAATTACTAGGTTTATTTGAATTCATTATTAATTTCTGGGATAACATCTGTAAAAAAAAATATTTGAAGTTACAAAAATATACTTTAATTTTAGGTTGCTGGTTGTCATTGTTTTAAAACTGGGATGAAAAATGACAGGGACGTCCTACCCACACCTTCATTGCCATTGAACAGCTAATTAATATTCATAAGTTCAAAGTTCACAATGACAGTGTTGATGAAAATGTTGATCATCCTGGCTTCAGGTTTTATCTGTTTTTGAGAGGGATAGAATAAATAAAACAACACTCAGTATAATGATTTTGTGAGTAATTTTATCATCCGCATGAGAAAACGTGAGTTTACATACACAAATAGGTCAAAGACTCAAGGTATTCATTCCCTGAATTCGATGCACTGCCGAAATATTCAACTTTCAGTTTCAGTTTCAAATTGCTGGTACGGGTATACTTATTTGTAACTTGCACAGCTCAAGTGTGCTGCTAACTGTGTTTTCATTGGTCGAATGAAGATTGATGAACATGGACTTCATAACAGGAGTTGTCAGTCTGGGAGGAGTTGCAAATAATATTTATGAATTTTCTATGATTGACATTTGGAGAATGACAGACATGGTAGAATACAGTGACTTTTTTTTTCCGCCATTAATATATCGACTTCAACTTTGATAATTTGATGCATTTCTTGAGTGGAACCCTGTTAATTGAATAGTCACTTTGTCAATGAAAATTATTCAATTAACAGGAGTATTCAATTAACAGGGATTGTGTCACTTTCCTGCATTCTAGAGATAAACTTAGCATTTATTCTATTATATCTTGTTTGACAGAGCTCCATGAGCTCTGTCAAAGAAGATATAATAGATTAAATGCCTGTATTGGATGTACTGAGGCCAAATGGGTCTATAATCCAAGGAAAACTGGGGAGAGTCAGGGTAATTTCTAGACATGCTACAAGATTTTTTATTCAATTAACAGGAGTTTACTCTATAACCTATATTCAATTAACAGGTCAAATTTGTACTGGAGGTATGGTAAATGGTTTTGTGTTGGGAAATTATATTCAGTTAACAGGGATATACAATTAAGTGGGCTCCACTGTACTTTTAAAATATTACCGGTATTCACCCGGTATCTTTCTCAATATCAGCAATTACCAGTTTACCACGTATATATCCCATGCAGACCTAAAAGGTCCTTGAAAATAACCTTAACTCCTTGCATGCTGCTGGTGGATATTCCTGCCCAGGACAGAATTTCTCCTGGCACATAAATAAGTATAATTTTCAATCAAATTAAATAAAAAGCAAATTTTCCCCTTATTTTTAAATTAGTGTTTTCTTCAATGTCCCTTTGAGTTAAATTTAGATGAATTTTTCATCAAATCTAGTCATGGCTGCTTTATAGCAGCCATGACTTGATTTTGATGAAAAATATCTTGAAAATACTCAGGGGGATTAAGATTTAATAGAAGTACATGGTTCTATTGACATACAAATCATCAGAGTATCAAAAATCAATGAGTGACCATGATTATTAACTTTTCACTGCAAGTTGTAACGCAACTTATTCCGTCTAGTCTTGCTCCATCAAATCGAAAATGTCAAGAAAACACTAGAGAGAAACATGGTCATTTGGAAGATGGCAAAAAAGTGGATTCAATTTCAAATTTAAATTGTCCTACAAAATACCTGACTGTGGAGATGGTAGATTAAAAATGATCAAAATCAACAATAATTTATTTTATAAGGACTAGTAAGTAACTTCTGCAACTTATTCAGTGACACCTGATAATTAAATTGACCACGGGAAATAATTACACAGCAGCCATGACTAGATTTTATGAAAAATATCTTGAAAATACTCAGTGGGCCTTATAAAAGTATCCTTGAATTAATCTCATGCTTGATCCCAACATAGTGTTGTAGGATAAAACTAGTCTTAAACATCCGGACCATATAATTAATCATTTATTTAAATGAGTTTAACATGTAGAGTGCTGGAAACCCATATTTGGGCTTTACAGTGAAGTGCAGGTGCCCCAGTTTGAAAGGTTCATATCTGCTGGATGTGTATCATATTATCTTTAAAATGAAATTACTTACTCTGCAAGGATTTGCCTTGTTACAGTGTATGGGAGAGTGCCTAGGCACTCTCCCATAAACTTCAACAAGGAATCATTTATTTAAATGAGTTCAACTGGTAGAGTGCTGGAAGCCCATATTTGGGCCTTACAGTGAAGTGCAGGTGCCCCAGTTTGAAAGGTTCATATCTGCTGGATGTGTATCATATTATCTTTAAAATGAAATTACTTACTCTGCAAGGATTTGCCTTGTTACAGTGTATGGGAGAGTGCCTAGGCACTCTCCCATAAACTTCAACAAGGAATCATTTATTTAAATGAGTTCAACTGGTAGAGTGCTGGAAGCCCATATTTGGGCCTTACAGTGAAGTGCAGGTGCCCCAGTTTGAAAGCTTCATATCTGCTGGATGTGTATCATATTATCTTTGAAATGAAATTACTCACTCTGCAAGTATTTGCCTTGTTACAGTGTATGGGAGAGTGCCTAGGCACTCTCCCATAAACTGCAACAAGGCAAAGACATGTGAACAAATTTTGATGGCCAAAAATAATTTAGCACTCTACCAGTTAACAACACTTTTTAACATCCTGGGGTCATGTCATATGTCAGACAATTTTACTGTAGTAGTAGTAGTAGAATGTTTAGTAGGCCAGTTAGTAGAAGTGTCACATTTCGATACACATGGAAAATACTACGCATCGGAGGAATGGTTTCACGTGTCGAAGGCGCGCAGGGACGGTTTGGGGAACAAGCCTCTTTCGACCCTCAGTGTCTCTATATGATCAGTTCTACACATAGAATGTTTACAGAATATTTGTATGAAACCCAGTCTCTGAAGGCTTATGAGACACATTTTGCTCATTGTTTGGTCATTATACATTAACCCCCTGCACACTGATGTCGAAATATCTAAAGTTCAGGGTGCAAATATTTCCCATAATGCAACTAGAAATTTAACCAATTCAATCTTGTTTGACAGAGCTCAATGAGCTCTGTCAAACAAGATTGAATTGGTTAAATTCCCAGTTGCATTATGGGAAAAATGGCTACTTCAAATCTGGATATTTTGACATCAGTGTGCAGCGGGTTGAGCACCACCCCACCCTGCCAACCCCTAGAAAAGAATCGTATATACGCCCATGCAGACATTTTCACATGCTTCTGCATACACCCACGTACATATACAACCAAATATTTTAATCAGTTTAACAAGTCCGAAAATCTGAAAAGTATTTACAAATGTATAAAGAGCATAAAATGTACATAAAGCGTTTGACAGTTCAATAAAGCGACATTTGCATGCCGAAGTCAAATCCTCTCATTTTGGGGGTTCAAGATTTCTTTAGACATGCAAATGATCTTTCATCGACTTTTCAAAAGTTAAAATTAAAATCGATCACCAGCCCTGGTATTAATGTTTTTAGCTGTGACGAGCAGCTCTATATGTGGCAATGTCGGTCTGTCTGTCAGTCGGTCTGTCACCAACGAGTTTAAAGAACACCATAACTTCTAAAATACTTGATGGAATGACACCATACTTGGTATGCAAGTGTATCTTCATGATGTCTACACCCTCTCAATAGTGCATGTCATTCTGATAATTTCTGTCACATTTATGGACTTGTCACCAACAAGTTTTTTTTGTCACCAACAAGTTTTTTTGTCAAGTTTTTTTTGTCACCAACAAGTTTTTTTGTCACCAACGAGTTTTAAAACATCATTGGCGTTGCACGAATCGTCGCAACTTCGGGCACTGTGACAGTGCACTCTAGTTAAATTCAATTAGGTAATCAGCATATATTTAAAATGCATTATTTACATTATACGCCTCACTTGGAATCACGATAGGATCTGATCCAATACCACCCTCACATATGTTCATGATATTATTTCTATAAGTTACTGGTTTCCAGTGAGGTAAATATGGGGGGGGGGGGGGTGGGGGAGGGAGGAGGGGGGCAATAATAATATATTGACCTCTCCTCCACCCCACCATATAATATAGGACTTTTTAATATTTACAAAATAGTTCAACCCTCAAGCATGCAATTGAACACTCCAACAGCCACTGTCGAACCTCCCAAGAAAAAGTACTCACAGAAGTTGGGGGTCTGTTATGACACCATCGATGCCCTAACACACGCATCCCCTGTGTAACCCCTGTGTCCTGTTGAGGTGATAGAGCACTGGGTGAATGCATGCAAGAAACAAATTGTGTGCATCTTGTATACATTTTTATAGGATAACGTATACACAAAGGTAGTTTAAGTGTTGGTTGCTCATCTACAGAAGTGCTGTTTTTCTATGATTGAACATTTTATACAAGATTGAAGCCAAGAAAGGTTGAAACTTGTCACTCTGATTTATGAACAGAAAAGTTTCCGCCACATTTTGATTGTCGCCATTATTGTTTAAGTTCCTTGCTTTTTCAAGAACTTCACACCTTAAATCAACATAAAACTCACAGTTCATTAAAAAATGTTTTTCGTCTTTGACAACATTGGCAGAACAAAATTTGCATATTCTTCGTTCTAGCAGCACTTTTGGTTTCGCATACCTGCTGGTCTCCCCTTCAAGAGGGAGTGTTCCGGCTCTGAAAGCCACTTACGTCTGTCAATGATGTATTGGAATCACACCTGCGGCATAACATTTACACGTTAATTCCATTTTGAATTGTCTATAAGTGTGCATGTCATTCCAATTCCAGAGTTTATTTTTCCCTATTGCATAGTCCATTCCTACCAATTTCTGTTGGGCAACCTTTAGGTCCATTGATTCATCTAGCTGAACACTTTTTAATAGTTTTGTCACTCTCGAGTCCCAGGATCTTTTGTTTGTGAGGGACCAGTTGTGAATCTCAGATATGAGCCGGTAACTGTCCAGTTAGTTTAGACATTTCCAGTATCTAAATATGTTGATCCCGTTGTTGTGTCAAGGGAGAAATCCATCCCAAATCACCTCGTAGTCACAAGTTTGGGGCATTTTTTACTAAGTCCTAAAAAGTACCGTGTTGCTCTTAGTTGCACGCCATTAATTTTGTTACATTCCGATAATCCCCAGATAGCACTGCCATAGAATAATGCTGGTTCAGTTAGTGAGTTATACAGTTTTTCAAACACATTCAATCTCATCCCTCCAGCACTAGAGCATTTCTTTATTAGTCCCGCAAGCGTGCGACTGGCAGAATTTTGCTAATTCTGTTGTTGAATACTTTGTATCTATGTGTTCGTTTAACCAGAGTCCTAAATATTTGTAATTAGCTGCATACTGTAGTAATAGAGTCCTAAATATTTGTAATTAGCTGCATACTGTAGTAATAGAGTCCTAAATATTTGTAATTAGCTGCGTACTGTAGTAACAGAGTCCTAAATATTTGTAATTAGCTGCATACTGTAGTAACAAGTCACCACAATGTAACTGAGTTTTTTATCTCTATTTGTTGCAACTTCGGAAATGTACAATTTTAGTCTTATTTTTGTTCAACTGTAGTCTCCATTTTTTACACCACTTATTCAATGCATTAAGTTGTTTTTGCAGACCTTCCTCCATTTCAGCAAGCAGAACAATGTCATCGGCGAACAACAATAGACTAACTTGTCTTCCATTTATATCTATTTATATCTATGCCTGTGTTTGTGTTCTGAATGTTCATAGCTAAATCATTGATATAAATGGAGAACAGAGTCAGTGATAAGTTGCAGCCTTGTTTTACACCACTGGACACTTGAAAGAATGCTATAAGTCTGTTGTTAACTGCCACTGAATACTCTGTGCCAGTAAGGACATGATTGCATTGTATATGTTACAACCTAGGCCAGTCTGTCGCTATTTATATCACAGACACGGTCTGCTGACAGTGTCAAAGGCCTTCTTTTCATCCACAAAACAAGTGAAGGTACTTTTGTGCACTAATTTCTTGCTGTTGATGGAGTGTAGCACATGCATGTGGTCAATACAGCCGAACTTACTAACCCACACAAGCAGAACTCCCTACCATTACAAATAGATTTACTTTTTCAATAATTAACCTATACTGTATAGAAGGACACCATTCAGGGGATTAATAGGTTAAAAACTCTTCATTCATCACGATATTCTTCATTTAAAGTGTGAAGTTACTATATTGTAATCAAGAATCTTTTGATAAGGAAATTGGAAGCTTGCTTCCACATTCAGAGATATGCCACATGTGTTTGGGGTAAATTTCATTTTTTAAAGCTTATTTGTCACCCGCTTTTTTAAAAAAAATGGGAGATATTAAATTCGGGGTGTCCTTCCATGTTTTTCATTTCCAGACTCTAACTTTCCTTACAGTGACCGGATTTCGATGAAATTTAGGTAGTTGATCACTTTCATCAATTGTGGGTCTAAGTTCGAATATGGGCATATTTTTATACTGTACCAATGACCCAGACTTAGCTGGTGCTAACTCCAACAAAACCAGGGCCAAACACAAATTTTGCCCCCCAATCCCCAAAATTTGCATCCAAAACAAAAAGAAATCATGTCCTAAAGGACCTCCATAGTACGTCTCTACTGCGCATGCGCAGTGACGCAGTCGTCCCGAAATTGGCGCCAAATATCATTCTCTGTTTGGCCCTTCATCAGTCAACATCTCACTGATCTTTGTGCTTGTAAATCTCAGTTTAAAGGATGCCAGACACGTAATTTTTGGAGAAAATGTGATTCTAAGGAGGATAGAAGGAGGAGAGGAAAAAAGAAGTGGCAAAAAATAATCAGGGCTGTACTTAAAATTTTTTGTTGAAATTATGTTAAGTTGCCTATTTTCGAGGCATGGGCCTCTTGTTGTCATTCTTGCTAATTGTTGCACTGCTTATTCAGTGTTTCCTCTCCCCTAGCCTTCTAAAGTCCCCCCTTGCAATTCTCCCATGCTTTTGGCATATTTTTGAGAAGTTTCAGTTCTAAAATTTCCTGGGAGAGTTGCTTGGTTACAGAATGTTTTCTGTTATTTTCCCCATAGTTACGTTTTCACCCATGGGTGTATAACGTTTGTGTTCTGCATCTTCCATCTGATGTTCTGCAGATTCTCCCCTGGGAGTCTCTGTTTTGCATCAGATAGAGTGTAATTGATGACTGATTCCGGGCCAGTTTTTTCAGTGCCTGGAGTCATGTTTTCTAGTGTGTTTACACTGTTTGTTTTCATTGGCAACAGCCTTTTTTGAGGGGGGCTGTTTGCCTTTGTGGTAGTTTATCTCATTATAAGATACATTTATATTATCTGAAAGTGTCTCATTAATTATTTTATATAAATTTAAAATTTTTGACCACACTTTGCCATCGGATCCATCGGGGCTCAACGTTACTTTTCAGCAACTTGGGCTTCTCTGAAAAAATATTTTTTCAAAATTATTTTGTTTTGCAATTGTTTTTTCATTTATTAATGGATCATGTTATTATGTATCTTTGTGTCAGGGGTTTTTGCGAGTAACTAGGACTTATTGTTGTTCTTTCACAATGAAGGGACATTGTTCAAATTGTAATAGGAAGAAATCTTCCTCTGACTTTCATGATCATTGTATTAATTGTAGTCAGTGTTCTCGCATTAATCCCTGTCCTATATGTGAACATTGGGATGAGAAACATTGGAAACGTGTGTCAAGATATGTTGTTTCTGGAGAAAGAGCGATGCCGGCTCTTTCTCCACAAGGTCACTCTACTCTCTCAGTTTCTATTTCAGAGGAACCAGAACAGGGTGATGTTTCCATGTTATCTTCTTCAACTGTGCGTTCGTCGTCACAAATGAATTCAGAGCTAGCAGCAAAAGTGCTCATGGAGATTAGACAAATGTCGTCCGCTAGCTCGCCCGGTGTAGCGTCCATTCACCGAATGGTTCGGCAGCCGGGTTCGTCCGATGCGGTCCAAGAGGAAATTTTGGGTGATGCGAGCACTATAAACATAATAGATGCACACCCAGTGACGGCGGATAGTAAACGAGAACGGAGGAAGCCTTTTAGTCCGGTTCCTAGCTCGTCCAGGTCCAGCCGGGCCGCGAGCGAGAGAGGCCCCTCTCTCGTACAACAACATCTGGGACCAGATGTTGTGGTACAAAATGTGTCTTTAGCGGAGCATACGTCCATCGCTCGGGACGCTCCGTTGTATAAGCAGTCCGCAGAGACTGTTAAGGCTTCCTCTTCTCGTCGGCGCACACGACCGCACCTTGGCTGCGTGACCTCCGATATTTTGCCAGCTTCGCCGATGAAGGATTCTTCGGCGACCAGGTCACACCATCCGGCAGCCAGGGATTCGAGACCGATGGACTCCGGACGTTCGCATAAGAAAAGTATGCGGGAGCCATCTGATGCGGAGCTGCCCTCGGCGAAGCAGCGAAAGACCGCGCCTCCGCAGGTCTCGACGTCGGACATTCTAGTGCAGATAGCACAGCTTATCGCAGCATCCCAGCAGCCGACAGAAACGGTGTCGGATCGAGAATTATCCGACGGCGCTGGGTCGGTACGCTCCGCCGAAGCATCGGGGGCGGACGACCGGGAACATCGGGAGGTCCGACCGGATGGTGAAAAGGATACGGATGAATTGGAGCTATCCCTTTCGGAACAACATAAAGCTGCCGTGGACTTCATCCGGCACTTTCTTCCTCAAGTTGTTCCGTCGGGCCAGACTGCTGCGCTTCCGGACAAGAGAATTATAGCGTCATTGGACTCTGAATTTTTTGAGCGGTTCAGGGACATCACTCCCGAGTTTCCGTCGCAGTCCAATAATGTTGCAAGAACATTTGAATTATTGAACGACGCTATTTTTAAACTTGCTTCCAGGACGGGGAAAGCAGGTTTCTTGTCCGCAAATACTCTCAACCTGCCTTTCATTAATGCAAGGAATAAATTCGACACGGCAGGACAGGGTATACCGAGAGTTCCTCTGCGTATGGACGACGAGGCGGAAGACTTAGAGCTATCATTACCGTCGTCAGCTTCTATTCCAACTGCAGTGTTGGAAACAGCTATTGCGTCTAACAGAGCCAATTTAGATGCCTTATCTTACGCAGATCACCTTACTAAGGCGTTATCACTGCGCCTTCAAGGGGAAGAGTTTCAGGATATACAATCCTCTTTAAGACTTCTTTCAAGGGCAGTAGCTTATTCCACGTGTAACTCCGCCCTTTCAGTGGCAAATCTGGAGTTGGTTAGACGTGACGCAGCCCTGGCTACATCCACACTAGTGGATTCTAAGGTGAAGAACTCTCTTAGAGTCGCTTCGGTCTCAGGAGAACTTCTCTTTGACGGCAAACTTTCCGCTATTTATGATAATATTAAAAAGAAAGCTAGTGATTCTCTGTTGTTCAGATCCGCTCCTAAAAGGTCGGATACAGCAGACACGAATAAGGCGGGCACTTCTGGGTCTAATGCGCCCAAGAGAGGTTCCTATAGAGGTTCCGGTGCGTCCTCTGGCTCTTATTCGAGAGACCGTCAGGATAGCGACTCTCGTTCGGGACGTCCTTCAGGCCGGGACAATTGGTCGGACGCCCCGAGGTCGACGAGGCGAGGTGCGGGTCGTGGAAGACGTGGTTTCTCCTACCGCAGGCCTCGCAGATCCAGGAGGTGATGGCTTAAACCTCTATCGCGTTCCGGTTGGCGGAAGGTTGTCGAGTTTTTCTCAAGAGTGGGCGTCGATTACGGACGACCCGTGGGTGAGAGGAGTGACTTCGGAAGGTCTAAAGATATCCTTCAAACGAAAGCCTCCATTAACTCGAAGTCCAAAGTGGACTCATCTTCCGTCAAATCCTCAGAAAAGAGACGCTCTGTTATCAGAGGTGCAGTCTCTTTTAATGAAGAACGCGGTAGAGGTCGTAGAAAACCAGGAATTGCTGGGATTCTACAGCCATCTGTTTCTGGTTCCGAAACCAGACGGCTCGTTCCGTCCAGTCATAGATTTGAGCTGGATAAACAAGCTGATCGTCGCTCCGAAGTTTTATATGGAGACGATTCGATCGGTCAGAGCGAGTATTCGGGTGAACGATTATGCAACGAGCATAGATCTCAAAGATGCGTACTTTCACGTCATGGTACATCCGACATTCCGAAAGTATCTACGCTTCGCAGTCCTAGGAGTGGTGTATCAGTTCCGGGCCATGTGCTTCGGATTGAATCTAGCACCCTGGGCTTTCACTCGGGTAATGAACTCGGTAATGATCTACTTCCGAGCTCATTCGTCTGCGGTAACGTCGGCCTACCTGGACGACATTCTTCAGAGGTACGGCAACGAGTTAACGCTTCAGAACGATGTTCAGAATCTTCTTCTATTGCTCCGACGTCTCGGTTTCATAGTAAACGAGAAGTCGGATCTGGTGCCGTCCAAGTCATTCACTCATCTGGGAATGAGCTTCGAGACGCACAACAATCTCGTTCGTCTGCCGTTAACCAGAGCGAAATTAGTCAGTTGTTACGCTCGCTATTGTCTGAATGCAGACAAAGTCACGGCGAGAGAATTTATGAGACTGATAGGTCTGTGCGGAGCCGCCGCGGATCTCATTCCGATGGGACGGCTACGCACACGTCCTCTTCAAATTTTCCTGACTCAGAATTGGAGTGTGAAAATTCATTCGCTCGATGTAGACGTTCTCTTGTCAGATCAAGTGAAACAAGAGATTCAGACTTGGGCAAACATTCAGTGGTTAACTCAAGGAGTTCCGCTGCAGTTGCCGGATCCGAGTTTTACCATTATGACGGATGCCAGTCAAACAGGTTGGGGTGCATCATTAATCCCAACGGATTCGAGATGCCAGGGTCTTTGGGATCCGCAATTCCTGTGCAAGCACATAAACATCAAGGAAATGATGTCAATTTGGCTTGCGTTACGTCACTGGATGGACATTATTCACGATGCTCATGTCCAAATCCTATCCGACAATACGACAGTAGTGGCGTATATACGGAATCAGGGAGGCACTCATTCAGTTCCGTTGTTCAATCTAACGGAAAGAATCCTTCTGTTTGCGTTGGAACATCACGTTCTTCTTTCGGTCCGTCACATACCGGGTCGTCTGAATGTGCTAGCAGACTCCCTTTCACGAAAGGGTCGCTTGTTGCCGTCGGAGTGGACTCGCAACAAACAAGTATTCAATCAGATTTGCTACCAATGGGAACGGCCAATGATAGACTTATTTGCGACACATCTCAACAATCAGTTGCAGACGTATGTGTCCCCGTGTCCGGATCCAAGAGCATTTGCAGTAGACGCTCTGTCGATCCCTTGGGACGGAATGATAGGATATGCGTATCCTCCAGCGCCGTTAATTCAACAAGTATTGCTAAAGATAAAACAATCTCAATGTAAGATTCTGTTGGTAGCATCTCTGTCGCCACAGAGACCGTGGATAAATCTACTCAGGTGTCTGTTGTGGGACCTACCGCGGAAGCTTCCTCCACGAGAGGATCTTCTTTCACAGGGGAAATCGCGCCAACTCCATCACAACCCGCAAGGTCTCAACCTTCACGTTTTTCCGTTGTGCGGTCCTTCTTGCATGGCAAGCACTTTACAGGACGAGCAGTGGACGCGATTTCTAACTGTAGGAAGACCTCCTCTTCGCTAAACTATGCGGCTAAGTGGAAGGTTTTCCGTCGTTGGTGTAGGGATCATTCTGTAGATATATTTGATCCCTCTATACCAGACATTGCAAACTTTCTAGTATACTTGTTTGACGAAATCAAACTGCAGCCTGTTACTATAAAGGGTTATAGATCTATGTTATCTGATACCTATGCACATCATGATAGTTTACAAATTGGATCTAATGTCTCTTTATCGAAGTTGGTTAGAAACTTTTCGATAAATAGACCCAGAACTCTTAGATTAATTCCTAAGTGGAATATAGCTTGGGTTCTCCTTAAATTGAAGGAAAAGCCATTTGAACCTCTTGGGACAGTAGATTTCAAATTCTTATCTTATAAGACAGCTTTTCTCTTAGCTTTCTCTTCTGCCAGAAGAGTCAGTGAGCTTCATGCACTATCGGTGGATGATTCTCATTATCGTAGTGTTGGGAACACTATCACCTTCACTACTAATGTGGGTTTTTTAGCTAAGAATCAGGCTCCTAATAAATATCCGGAACCTATTGTTATTAAGGCTCTTCCGTCTTCAGACCGGCGTAGGCCTTTACTCTGTCCTGTTAGAGCACTACGTATCTATAAACAGAGATCTCAGTTCATCAGAAAGGGATGGAAACGTTTCTTTCTGTCTTTGATGCCTAATAGAAAGGACATTTCAGTCCATTCTATTGCTAGATGGATTCAGTTAACTATCCGTACTGCGTATGAAGATTTATCTTCTTCTCAGCAGTCTGTGCTTAAGATTTCTGCTCATGAAGTAAGAGCTCTTTCTACTTCCTGGGCTTATGCTAATAGTGTTGCTATTACAGATTTAATGAAGGCTGCTTATTGGTCTCAGCCATCCACATTTACTAATTTTTATCTCAGAAATATTGAGTCCATTTCTGGAGACCTGCATTGTTTAGGTCCGTTATCTGTTGCTCAGAATGTCGTCCACTAAACAGTTGCAACTATAGTTATGCAGGCTTTCTGTTCCGGCAGTGACTCCGTCCGACTGCCCTCTTCGCTCTGGGCTATTTGACCCAGGGCAAGGGGAAGGGGGGGGGGGGCGGGTGTTCCCTTAGGTCACCTGCTTTATAGTGAAAAGCAAGGGAATGCCTCCTCCAAGACAGTATTTCTGAGTCGCTTCCGGGATGGTTTTAAAGTGTAATATTAATGTTTAATTTCATTCATGTCTTATTGTTAAAGTGTAGCTCGGTGTGAAGCATTTGTATATGTCAAGTGTCAAACGGGCTTTAATATACAATACTCGGACACTTTTAAATGATTATAAAGAGTCTCAATTCTCTGGACTACTTTATTTATTGGCTTGCTTTAAAAATAATTAGTATAAGGGTTATACTGGATGTTAATAGAGAACATGAATGTTATTGTGCTCAATTATTAAGGGTAGTGTATCTTTCTAATTTAATATTAAATAAGAAAGATACATGTAAAGCCTAATACTCCTTTTCTCCTTAAGGGGTTACCTCTTTATTATATAATTGAGCTTATTGGATTTTCCTCTATGTCCTAGGCCCTCCAGCCTGTTTACTATTCAGCTAAGTCTGGGTCATTGGTACAGTATAAAAATGTTAAAAAATTTATAGTAATTTATATATTTTTTATACTTACCAATGACCCAGACGGGGATGGCCCTCCCTGAGTTGGGAACTATTGCCTCCCCGCTGAGTACATAGCGCTGACCAGGCACTGCCAGTAAGAATGATATTTGGCGCCAATTTCGGGACGACTGCGTCACTGCGCATGCGCAGTAGAGACGTACTATGGAGGTCCTTTAGGACATGATTTCTTTTTGTTTTGGATGCAAATTTTGGGGATTGGGGGGCAAAATTTGTGTTTGGCCCTGGTTTTGTTGGAGTTAGCACCAGCTAAGTCTGGGTCATTGGTAAGTATAAAAAATATATAAATTACTATAAATTTTTTAACTTTCTGCGCATATTTAATTTGGTTGCTGAAATTTGATTGGCTGACGGTTTCCAGACTCTAACTTTCCTTAAAATCAACCAATGTCGATGAAATTTCATATATAGATTACTTTTATTAATACCTAGGTCAAGTTCGATTGGGGGAAATTTTGTACCGAAAATCTGTCCGTCTGCCCCATGCATCAATGCACCTTTGACTAAAAGCCATATTTATGAACCAATCTTCACGAAACTTCTTGGGTATCTTTGTTATCATTGTGAGACCAGAATATGTGTTTTGGGGTTTGGTCCAAAATTCAAGACTGCCGTCAGCGGCCATTTTGTTCCGAAATTGGGTGTAATCAGTTCTTTGTACAGAACTTCGTATGAAAGTTTGGATTTGAATAAATTTTTGTATGAATGTTTAGTAACATGCAGTACATCACATATAATATGGGTTTTGTTCTCATGCAAATTAGGGAAACTTTGATTTATTCAGTGCTACTATTAATACACAGTAAGTGCACACCTTCCGTGTTTTTCGTTTCCAGACTCTAACTTTCCTTACAGTCAGTTGATTTCAATGAAATTTGGGTAGTAGATCACTTTCATCAATTGTGGGTCCAAAGTCAAACATGGGCATTTTCTGTGCATGTTTAATTAGGTTGCTTAAATTTGATTGGCTGATGGTTTCCAGACTCGAAGTTTCCTTAGAGTCAACCGATTTCAATGAAATTTCATATATGGATTACTTTTCACATCAGTTTAATGTAATATGTCTTATCATACAGTCTTAATTTTTAGTGATTCTCACAGTTATACTCCACATCACTTTACTTGCTTTGACAGTGACCTTCGTGAAAATAAATCTGATAACCACTGTCTGAAGCACTGTCTGTTCTGTCACTTCTAAATAACTTCCACTTGCAACTCAACTATATTCCACTGGATGCATTAATTTCCCTTGAAACTGCTGCCCAGCGGGAGACATAAATTTACTGAATTTGCTTGTTACTTTTAGTTTGAAGATAAACAATCAGTTATTAACAAAGAGCTGGAGAAGATTCGTAAAGAAAAATCAACATTACTGATGGCAGTTGGAAAACTGGAACAAGAAGCTGAGGTATCTTATTATTTCATTAAGTGTTAAATATTCACTCTATGTACTTTCTTGTTGGATTTGAGAGAAAACCTGTTTTCTGAATATATGTTTGGTCAGCCTTAGGAGTACCCATTTTCTTGTTCCATTGGTAAATCGGGACTTTCTAGTGTTTTTGTATGTATACCGTTGATTGCCTCATGAGGGGACACAAAACTTAGGTTTTTCCATGAGCTACTTTGCCCCCAGTGGAAATACAAAATTACTTCTTCCCACGAATGAGTCCACTCAAAAACACTGGATTCTCTTTTTGTTATGTATACTTGAGAACAATGATAGAGGTGTTAGGGAGTCAACAAAATGAATGATCTGATCGTTGTTTGACCATTCACAGGCAAACAAGAATAGTGTACCCAACAAATATTGAATGACGTACCGACATGTTTTTGCATTTTTATGATTTCTTTACATTCATTGAGGTTTTGTCTTGAAATGTTGGCAAAAAGCTAACATCTTAACCTGTTTTTTTTATACCCCCACAAAACAAAGTTTAGGGAGGGTATATAGGAGTCAACTTGTCCATCTGTCGCCGTCTGTCCGTTGCACATGTATTCTTGTGGAGCGAATTACTTCCACAGTCTTAGCCGCATTTTCATGAAATTTCTCAAAAATGATCAACATGATGAGGGGAAGTGTGTGACATAATTTTTTTCCCGCTTGGTTTCAAGATGGCCAACTGGTGGCCATATTGGATTTTATTTTACTTCAAAAAATTGAATGCCCCTTTTCAGTCGCCCTCAATAGGCGGTGTGCTACGGTGAGGGTATACTGGGCAAAAGACCATCTCTAGTTTTCATTGTTTTGGGGCATTTATTCTACCCTTTTATCATCATACAGAAGAATTGTCTGTCTGAAAAGAGTTGATCAGCATTCATTCAACTTAACTTGTCAAACATGTAATACAGTAGAACCTGTCTTGAGAGACCGCCCTTTGGGCCACACAAAAATGGTCTCTCTAGACAGTTGGTCTCTGATAACAGGTTTCAGGTTTTCTCAAGTCATTGAATAACCAACCACAAAATTCAGAAATGGTGAAGAATGGATTTTTGTAATTACTTTGTAGTTCTTTTTTATGAAGTTTTTGTAACAAATTGAAATGGACTGTTATAAAAATTATAAGAATAAATTAGTGTTGAAAATCTTCATTGAAGATTTTCAACACTAATTTATTTTTATAATTTTTATAACAGTCCATTTCAATTTGTTACAAAAAGATTTTCAACACAAATTTATTTTTATTTATTATCTGTCACATTTCAGGTATGTATGAAATTGTTTATTCAGCAATAATCCTAATCTTTTCACAGGGGTCTTATAAAAACATCTCAATCTGTAATGAGTTAGCAATTGAAACCCAATTAAGAGCTTTTAATACTTTTAATTATGTTAGTATAACCACAATGGATTTTCCAATTCCAGAACAGGTAGAAAGTTTTTGTCATGGTTTCAGTCTTCAAAGGGGCGGTCTCTCAAGACAGGTCTATTATGGTATAAAAATACAAGTTGGTACCAGGTCACAGTGGTCTCTCAAGACAGGTGGTCTCCCATAGCAGGTCCATTATAGAGTAAAACCGATCGGTGCCTGGCAGATGTGGTCTCTCAAGACAGGTGGTCTCTCAAGACAGTGGTCTCTCAAGACACGTTTTACTGTATCATGATGGGTGTCTTGCTTTTTGTGAGAATTAATAATAGTTCAGTAAAGATTGGGATTGGTTTAGCTAAACCCTAACCTGTCAAATGCATCACAGTTGTGTTGACAGTAACTCACCTTAGTATTAAAGATAATTCTTTGGCATTGGTTCAGTGAAGATTGGGTTAGCAAACCTTAACCTTCAGATTACTGACCCCAGCTCATCAAAAACGGCTTGACTTTATAACCTGATTATTGACTAACGTGATAGTTTCTAACTTCACCGAACAGAAGAATCGATTCTCAAATCAAACACAACTGCCTTCAAACAGAAAAGATGAAATACGATGACTTTCTCACTTTGAGGAAACAAAAAATCCTAAAAAGAAGTTAAAAAAATTCTTTTCTCCTACCAAATTATTAGGGTCCTGCGAATATTCGAGATTCGATTCGATACTGATACTATACGTATGCTTCGAGATCGATCCCAAATCAGTCTCAGGATTCGATTTTTTCGAATCTCTCGTACTAACTTCAATTTGTTACATTTCCAACAAAAATAGGATAAAACTGTCATTAGAAAATTCATTCATGTAGGCTCAATTCCTATTTATTTGAGTAATTGACAATGTTTAATTGTTAGGTAAGGTGTGAATTTGGCCCAGAACATTATCTATAGTTTTGGTTTTTGAAGGCTTAACTTGTTACTATTCACGTTCTTAAGAACGTGAATAGTAACAAGTTAGGCCTTCAAAAACTAAAACTATGGACAATAGGCCTAGCTGTTTCAGCGACGGTGCTACAGAGAATATTTAGTTATTGGTGTTTAAGGTGTTCACTCCGTCGCGTAAGGGTCATCACAGTGTTCCGTAACTTCCGTTTGATGCAATATGAAATAACTTGTCTTTTAAGATTTGATTCGGGATTCGATTCGATGTCGATATCAGAGACACGATTCGATTCGAGATTCAATTCGAAAAGAAATTTGTGATTCGCAGATCCCTACAAATTATGTATATTTGAAGAAAAAACATCAGAAAGTAATCAAGAAAAGTTAACCCTTTACATAACATGAAAAACAGACGACGCTTGCAAACAAAATTCTTGAATAACTAACTTTTTTCATTTTTTTGTCTCAGAAACATAGGTTATGGCCCCTCATTGGAATGAGACAGAAAATGAACAAAATGGTGAAATTTAATTACATTGGGTAAAGGGTTAATAATCTTTCAGTAACTTATTCATATACAGTGAAACCCTGTTAATTGAATAGTCACTTTGCCAATGAAAAGTTTTCAGTTAACAGGAGTATTCAATTAGCAGGTATTGTATCACTTTCCTGTATTCTAGAGATAAACTTAGCATTTATTCTATTATATCTTGTTTGACAGAGCTCCTTAATAGATTAAATGCCTGTATTGGATGTACTGAGGCCAAATAGGTCTATAACCAAAAGAAAACTGGGGAGAGTCAGGGTAATTTCTTGACATGTTACTGTATTTTTAGCTCACCTGAGCGAAGCTCAAGGGGAGCTTTACTAATCACTTTCCGTCCGTCGTCCGTCGTCGTCCGTCGTCGTCGTCGTCCGGCGTTAACTTTACATTATCGACTTCTCCTCCTAAACCACTAGCCCAATTTTATTCAAATGTTGGCTAAATGTTTATTACCTAATGCCAATTCAGATTTGTTCAAATGAAGTTGCCCCTCCTCCTGGGTGGTGCCACGCCCCCAAGGGGCACCAAAATCTTTGTAAATCTTCTTCTCATGAACCAGCAGTAGCAGAGACTTGATATTTGGTGTGCAGCTTCCTTTTGAGGTGTAGACTCAGATTTGTTCAAGAGAAGTTTGTGGGGCTATACTTGGCGTCGTTATGGGAGGGTCAAAATTTTTTGCCCCGCCCAAAATTTCTATTTTCCAAACCGAGAGGCTGATTTGAACGAAATTTTATGTGAGGGCTTATTGGGTCATGAGTACTTGATTTATGCAAAAAAAAATTTTCCCGCAGCCCCGTGGGAACCGCAGGAGCTAAAAATAGAAAAAATTTAAAACGCCCATATCTCCAAAACTGCACGGCACTGAGAATTTTTATTTGGTGTGCAGCTTCCTTAGGACCAACAGAAAGGATTGGTAAAAAAAAATTGCCATCGGTTTTATCATAGGGTACAGTTTCGGGACTTTGAAAAAGTGCTGAGTCAGCACTTTTTAACACTGTAGGCAATGGGAAAAACATTAAAAAATCTTCTTCTCCAGATCCAGCAGGCAGAATCTTTTGATATTTGGTATGCAACATTGTTCAAATCGGCTCCCTAGATTCATATTTGGGCTCACTATAGGAGCTTGAATTCGAACTTAGTGCATTTCAGGCACATTTCTTCAAAAATCTTCTTCTCCAGATCCAGCAGGCAGAATCTTTTGATATTTGGTATGCAACGTTGCGGGGTAGATCTGATTCAAGTTTGTTCAAATCGGCCCCCTGGATTCATATTTGGGCTTACTATAGAAGCCCGAATTCGAACTTAGTGCATTTCAGGCAAATTTCTTAAAAAATCTTCTTCTCCAGATCCAGCAGGCAGAATCTTTTCATATTTGGTAAGCAACATTGTGGGGTGGATCTGATTCAAGTTTGTTCAAATCGGATCCCTGGGTTAATATTTGGGCTCAGTATAGGAGCCCAATTTCGAACTTAGTGCATTTCAGGCAAATTTCTTAAAAAATCTTCTTCTCCAGATCCAGCAGGCAGAATCTTTTGATATTTGGTATGCAACATTGTAGGGTGGATCTGATTCAAGTTTGTTCAAATCGGCCCCCCTGGGTTCATATTTGGGCTCAGTATAGAAGCCCGATTTCGAACTTAGTGCATTTAGGCAAATTTCTTAAAAAATCTTCTTCTCCAGATCCAGCAGGCAGAATCTTTTGATATTTGGTATGCAACATTGTGGGGTGGATCTGATTCAAGTTTGTTCAAATCGGCTTCCTAGATTCATATTTTGGCTCACTATAGAAGCTCGAATTTGAACTTAGTGCATTTCATGCAAATTTCTTAAAAAATCTTCTTCTCCAGATCCAGCAGGCAGAATCTTTTCATATTTGGTAAGCAACATTCTGGGGTGGATCTGATTCAAGTTTGTTCAAATCGGCCCCCTGGGTTTATATTTGGGCTCAGTATAGGAGCCCAAATTTGAACTTAGTGCATTTCAAGCAAATTTATTAAAAATCTTCTTCTCCAGATCCAGCAGGCAGAATCTTTTGATATTTGGTATGCAACATTGTGGGATGAATCTGATTCAAGTTTGTTCAAATCGGCTTCCTAGATTCATATTTGGGCTCACTATAGAAGCTCGAATTCGAACTTAGTGCATTTCAGGCAAATTTCTTAAAAAATTTTCTTCTCCAGATCCAGCAGGCAGAATCTTTTGATATTTGGTATGCAACATTGTTGGATGGATCTGATGCAAATTTGTTCAAATCGGCTCCTTAGATTCATATTTGGGCTTACTATAGAAGCTCGAATTCGAACTTAGTGCATTTCAGGCAAATTTCTTAAAAAATCATCTTCTCCAGATCCAGCAGGCAGAATCTTTTGATATTTGGTATGCAACATTGCGGGGTGGATCTGATTCAAGTTTGTTCAAATCGGCCCCCTGGATTCATATTTGGGCTCACTATAGAAGCTCGAATTCAAACTTAGTGCATTTCGGGCAAATTTCTTCAAAAATCTTCTTCTCCAGATCCAGCAGGCAGAATCTTTTGATATTTGGTATGCAACATTGCGGGGTGGATCTGATTCAAGTTTGTTCAAATCGGCCCCCTGGATTCATATTTGGGCTTAATATAGAAGCCTGAATTCGCACTTAGTGCATTTCGGGCAAATTTATTAAAAAATCTTCTTCTCCAGATTCAGCAGGCAGAATCTTTTGATATTTGGTATGCAACATTGTGGGGTGGATCTGATTCAAGTTTGTTCAAATCGGCTTCCTAGTTTCATATTTGGGCTCACTATAGAAGCTTGAATTCGAACTTAGTGCATTTCAGGCAAATTTCTTAAAAAATCTTCTTCTCCAGATCCAGCTTCAGAATCTTTTCATATTTGGTAAGCAACATTGTGGGGTGGATCTGATTCAAGTTTGTTCAAATCGGCCCCCTGGGTTTATATTTGGGCTCCGTATAGGAGCCCAAATTTTAACTTAGTGCATTTCAGGCATATTTCTTAAAAAATCTTCTTCTCCAGATCCAGCAGGCAGAATCTTTTGATATTTGGTATGCAACATTGTGGGGTGGATCTGATTGTGATTCATGAACGTATTTATTTGTAAAGTTGATAGAATCTTAGACAAAATTTGCAGAAAAGATCTACTATAGAAGGGGTGGTATCCAGGGTGAACCGTTTACCCAAATCTAGCAGTACTAATGCATTATTCACTCAAATCTCCGTTCAAATTTTATGACCCCTCATTGGAACACACGCATTCAGCTCATTCCAACAAAGGTCATATGCCATGTTTTCGAGACAAAAGAATAAAAATTTTAGTTATTCATGAAATTTTTAGGCAACTGTTGTCTGTTATTCACATTGCTTCATGAAATTTCAGTACTTTTAGAAGTTACCTCAGTAATCAAGGGTTAATTCCCCTTAATTAAATGTCGCCTCTAAAAAACAACCACTTTGCATATCTTACCTTTTTACCAGCATAACTGCCAAAACTTGTCAGCATTCTTCGCAAAAATCGCTATTCAAATTTTAATTTTTGTCTCTTAAACATACATGTACTTATCGCTTGTAAATACCCCATTGGAATGAGCTTTTTGAGCTCATTCCAATGAGAGGTCGCACACCATGCTTTTTGAGTCAAAAAAGCAATTTTTTAGTTATTCCAGAATTTCGTACGTAAAACACAGCTTTATGACTTCACATTAAAATGAGCTCTCTAAGCTTGTTCCAATCAACATTCACGCACTATGTCTTTCACACAAAAAATAAAATTTTCCATTTATTCAGGAATTTTGTTTGCAAGAACACTCTTACCCCCCCCCCCCCCCCCCCCCACACACACACACACACACACACACACACACACAAACACAGACACACACATCTAAAAGTTCGGGCAGCAAAAAAACAGTTACTTCAATTTTTAAATGCATTATAGGAACAACTTGCCTAATTAAATTTAAATACTTTTGCATCATTCTGTATCTAGAACAAACCATTTACCATATCTTTACGCAAAATTCTCCAGCATCATTCACAAAAAAACACCATTATTTATATATTCACATTTCTGTCTCAAAAATATACCTGATCTTCCCATACCCCTATTGGAATAAGCTATTTGAGCTTGTTCCAATGATGATAAAAAAAACTAATATTTTGGAAAATTTGTGAAAATTTTTGTTTTCTTGCATGCAAATATGTACATGTAGCACATGGAAGATATCCACAGTTGGGGAGAGATGTCCAAGGCTATCTCTTCACATTCCTTGTTTGTGCTTCAAGCTAAACCAGTTTGTCTGCAGAGATAAATTTGCTTTATTAAAAATCATTGGAGATTGGCCACACACCAATGATTTTAAATAAAACTAATTTTAGGTAACAAATGTTGAACTTCAAACAAAATCTATCACTCAACCAGTTAATGTTGATGAGGCATGACATGGTGAAGGTGACCTAAAATACTTCTTAGAGTCACTTTGTCAGGTGAGCGATTAAGGCCACGTGGGGCCTCTTGTTTATTCAGTTAACAGGATAATTATTCTATAACCTATATTCAGTTAACAGGTCAGATTTGTACTGGCGGTATGGTAAATGGTTTTGTGTTGGGAAATTATATTCAATTAACAGGGATATACAATTAAGAGATATCCAGTTAAGTGGGCTCCACTGTACTCTTCATGTTTATCTGCTGTGTAGGTTATTTAATTCCTTGCATGCTGCTGGTGGATATTCCTACACAGGACATGAAATCACTCAACACTGAAATAAGTATAATTTTGGTACATTTAACATTTTCCTTGGTAAATTGAATGTATTTTTGAACCAATGATTTCTTGAGTTAACCCTTTACCCAACAAATCGGCTGCATCCGCCCGCGTAATATGCAAATTCAGCAGTTGAAAAAATATTATTTTTCAAAAATGTTCAACAAAACCATATCATGTGAACTCTCGTTGGAACGAGCTCATTGAGCTCGTTCCAACGAGGGGTCACATGATATGATTTTGTTGAAATTTTTTGAAAAAATGATATTTAAAATAATAAATTTTGATATCGTCTGCGTTGGGTAAAGGGTTAAAGATACATGAATTTTTCATCAAATGCTTCACAACAGCCAAGAGGAGATATGATGAAAAATAATTTGAAGTTAAATGCTAGCCCGTGAATTATCGCAAATTATCTAAAAGATATTTCTCGGTATTCATCAACTTGATGGATAACGAGGAATATCCCTCAGTAGCTTCCTAAATGATGGCACACTTCGGCACATGATGTTGCCTTCAAGGAACGATCAGCAGATCTTTGTTACTGTGTTGAAACTGTTGGCAGTCGAATTGGTATGAGTATTGTGCAGTAAAATGTCATATAGCATTTAATAAAAACAAAATCTATGCTATTTTAGTGAATATCACGAATTATCTCATTTGTGTGGACCTGAAAATATTATATTTTTATACTGTACCAATGACCCAGACATAGCTGGTGCTAACTCTTAAAAATCTAGGGCCAAACACAAATTTTGCCCCCCAATCCCCAAAATTTGCATCTAAAACCAAAAGAAATCATGTCCTGAAGGACCTCCATACTTTGCCCTTACTGCGCATGCGCAGTGTCAAGGACGTTCCAAAATTGGCGCCAATTATCATTCTTTGTTTGGCCCTTCATCAGTTAACATCTCACTGATCTTTGTGCTTGTAAATCTCAGTTTAAATGATGCCAGACACATAAATATTGGAGAAATGGTGATTCTAAGGAGGATATAGAAGGAGGAGAGGAAAAAGGAGTGACAGAAAATATTCAGGGCTGTAACTTAAAATTTTGTAATGAAATTATGTTATGTTGCCTATTTTCGTGGCATGGGCCTGTTGTTGTCATTCTTGCTATGAAGTTGCACTGCTTATTCAGTGTTTCCTCTCCCCTTATCCTGTAAGTCCCTCCTTGCTATTCTCCCATGCTTTTGGCATATTTTTGAGTAAGATTACTACTAAAATTTCTTGGGAGAATTAGCTTGGTAACAGAATGAATTCTGTTGTTTTCCCCATGTTTACGTTTTCACCCATGGGTGTTTAGACGTTGTGTACTGTATCTACCATCTGATGTTCTGCAGATTCTTCCCTGGAAGTCTCTGTTTTGCATCAGATAGTGTGTATTTTGATAACTGATTTCAGGCCAGTATTGTCAGTGCCTGGAGTCATGTTTTCTGGTGTTTATACACTTCTTGTTTACATTGGCAAGTCTCTTTTGAGGGGGACTTTTTGCCTTTGGAGTAGTTTATCTCATTACAAGATACATTATTATTATCCGTAAGTGTTGCATTAATTATTTAAAATAATTTTAAAATTTTTGACCACACTTGACCTTGGGATCCATTGGGGCTCAACGTTACTTTTCAGAAACTTGGGCTTTGCTGAAAAAATATTTTTCAAAAATTATTTTTGATTTCAATTGTTTTTTCAATATTAATGGATCATGTTATTATGTATCTTTGTTGTTAGGGGTTTGTGCGAGTACAAGGACTTGTCTTTTCACAATGAAAGGATATTGTTCAAATTGTAATAAGAGGAAATCTTCCTCTGACTTTCATGATCATTGTATTAATTGTAGTCAGTGTACTCGCACTAACTCCTGTTCAATATGTGAATATTGGGATGACAAACATTGGAAACATGTGTCACGGTATGTTGTTAGTGGAGAAAGGGCTATTCCGGTCCTTTCTCTGCAGGGTCACTCTAGTCTATCAGTTTCTATTTCAGAGGAACAAGAACAGGGTGATGTTTCCATGTTATCTTCCAAAAGTGCGCTTCCGTCGTCACAATTGAATGCAGAGCTAGCGGCAAAAGTGCTCATGGAGATACGACAGTTGCCTAAGAGGTCCCTAGTAGGATCGACGGCGCTGTCGTCCGCTAGCTCGCCCGGTGTAGCGTCCATTCACCGAATGGTTCGGCAGCCGGATTCGTCCGTTGCGGTCCAGGAGGAAGTGTTGGGTGATGCGAGCACTATAAACATACAAGGTGCACACCCAGTGCCGGCGGATATTAGGAGAGATCGGAGGAAGCCTTCTAGTCCGGTTCCTAGCTCGTCCAGGTCCAGCCGGGCCGCGAGCAAGAGAGGCCCCTCTCTCGTACAACAACATCTGGGACCAGATGTTGTGGTACAAAATGTGTCGCAAGCGGAGCACACGTCCGTCGCTCGGGACGCTCTGTTGTATAGGCAGTCCACTGAGACTGCTCAGGCTTCCTCATCCTCTCAGCAGTGCACACGACCGCACCTTGGCTACGTGACTGCCGACATTCTACCAGCTTCGCCGATCAGGGATTCATCGGCGACCAGGTCACGCCATCCGGTAGCCAGAACACGGGGCCGGTAGACTCCGGACGTTCGCATAGGAAGAGTATGCGGGAGTCAGTTGATGCGGAGCTTCCCGCGTCTAAGCAGCGAAAGACCGCTACTCTGCAGGTCTCGATGATGGACGTGCTAGCTCAGATAGCACAGATTATCGCAGCATCCCAGCAAACGACAGAATCGGTGTCGGATCGGGAATTATCCGACGGCGCTGGGTCGGTACGCTCCACCGAAGCATCGGGTGCGAACGACCGGGAGCATCATGAGGTCCGACCGGATGGTGAAAGGGATACGGATGCCTTGGAGCTATCCCTTTCGGAACAACATAAAGCTGCCGTGGATTTCATCCGGCACTTCCTTCCTCAAGTTGTTCCGTCGGGCCAGACTGCTGCGGTACCAGACAAGAGATTGATAGCGTCATTGGACACTGAATTCTTCGAGCGGTTCAGAGACATCGTCCCTGAGTTTCCGTCTCAGTCCAATAATGTCACAAGAACATTTGAATTATTGAACGACGCTATCTTCAAACTTGCTTCCAAAACAGGCAAAGCTGGTTTCTTGTCCGCCAATGCTCTTAACCTGCCTTTCATTAATTCAAGGAATAAATTCGATACGGCAGGACAGGGTATTCCGAGAGTTCCTCTGCGTCTTGACGACGAGGCGGAAGACTTAGAATTGTCTTTACCGTCGTCTACGGCCATTACAACCGCGGTGTTGGATACGACAATTACGTCTAACAGGGCCAGTTTAGATGCTTTATCTTACGCAGACCACCTTACAAAGGCGTTATCACTGTGTCTTCAAGGGAAAGAATTCCAGGATATTCAATCCTCTTTAAGACTTCTTTCAAGGGCAGTAGCTTATTCCACGTATAACTCCGCCCTTTCAGTGACAAACCTGGAGTTGGTTAGACGTGACGCAGCCCTAGCTACATCCACACGCGTGGATAGTAAGGTGAAGAACTCTCAGAGTCGCTTCGGTCTCCGGAGAGCTTCTCTTCGACGGCAAGCTTCTGCAATCTACGATAAAATTACTAAGAAAGCTTCGGATTCTCTGCTGTTTAAATCCGCTTCCAAAAAGTCGGATACGGCAGATAAGAGTAAGACAGGCACTTCTGGGACTAATGCGCCCAAGAGAGGTTCCTATAGAGGTTCCGGTGCATCCTCTTGGTCTTATTCAAGAGACCGTCAAGGCAGCGACTCACGTGCGGGACGTCCTTCGGGCCGGGACAACTGGTCGGACGCCCCGAGGTCGACGGGACGAGGTGCGGGTCGTGGAGGACGTGGTTTCTCCTCCCGCAGGCCTCGCAGGTCCAGGAGGTGATGGTTTCAACCTCTATTGTGTTCCGGTTGGCGGAAGGTTGTCGAGTTTTTCAGAAGAGTGGGCGTCGATTACGGACGACCCTTGGGTGAGAGGGGTGATTTTGGAAGGTCTAAGAATATCCTTCAAATGAAAGCCTCCATTAACTCGAAGTCCAAAATGGACTCAACTTCCGTCAAATCCGCAGAAAAGAGACGCTCTGTTATCGGAGGTGCAGTCTCTTTTAATGAAGAATGCGGTAGAGGTCGTAGAAGACCAGGAAACACCGGGATTCTACAGCCATCTGTTTCTGGTTCCGAAACCAGACGGCTCGTTCCGTCCAGTCATAGATTTGAGCTGGATAAACAAGCTGATCGTCACTCCAAAATTCTATATGGAGACGATTCGATCGGTCAGAGCGAGTATTCGGGTGAACGATTATGCTACAAGCATAGATCTCAAAGATGCATACTTTCATGTCATGGTACATCCGACATTCAGAAAGTATCTACGCTTCGCAGTCCTAGGAGTGGTGTATCAGTTCCGGGCAATGTGCTTCGGATTGAACCTAGCACCCTGGGCTTTCACTCGGCTAATGAACTCGGTAATGATATATTTCCGAGCTCATTCGTCTGCGGTAACGTCGGCCTACCTAGACGACATTCTTCAGAGGTACGGCAACGAGTTAACACTTCAGAACGATGTGCAGAATCTGCTTCTATTGCTCCGACGTCTCGGTTTTGTTATAAACGAGGAGAAGTCGGATCTGGTGCTGTCCAAGTCATTCACTCATCTGGGAATGAGCTTCGAGACGCACAACAATCTCGTTCGTCTGCCGTTAACCAGAGCGAAATTAGTCAGTTGTTACGCTCGCTATTGTCTTCATGCAGACAAAGTCACAGCGAGGGAGTTCATGAGACTGATAGGTCTGTGCGGAGCCGCTGCGGTTCTCATTCCGATGGGGCGGTTACGCACTCGTCCTCTCCAAATTTTCTTGACTCAGAATTGGAGTGTGAAGATTCATTCACTCGATATAGACGTTCTCTTGTCAGATCAAGTGAAACAAGAGATTCAGACTTGGACAAACATTCAGTGGTTAACTCAGGGAGTTCCGCTGCAGTTGCCGGATCCGAGTTTTATCATTATGACGGATGCCAGTCAAACAGGTTGGGGTGCATCATTGATCCCAACGGATTCGATATGCCAGGGTCTTTGGGATCCACAGTTCCTAAGCATGCACATAAACATCAAGGAAATGATGTCAATTTGGCTTGCGTTACGTCATTGGATGGACATTATTCACAAAGCTCATGTCCAAATTCTGTCCGACAATACGACAGTAGTGGCGTATATCCGGAACCAGGGAGGCACTCATTCCGTTCCATTATTCAATTTAACCGAAAGAATCCTTCTGTTTGCTCTAGAACATCAAGTTCTACTTTCGGTCCGTCATATACCGGGTTGTCTGAATGTACTAGCAGACTCCCTTTCACGGAAGGGTCGCTTGTTGCCGTCGGAGTGGACTCTCAACAAACAAGTATTCAATCAGATTTGCTACCAATGGGAACGGCCAATGATAGACTTATTTGCGACACATCTCAACAATCAGTTGCAGACGTATGTGTCACCATGTCCGGATCCAAGAGCATTTGCAGTAGACGCTCTATCGATCTCATGGGACGGAATGATAGGATATGCGTATCCTCCAGCGCCGTTGATTCAGCAAGTATTGCTAAAAATAAAACAATCTCAATGCAAGATTCTGTTGGTAGCATCTCTGTCTCCACAGAGACCGTGGATAAATCTACTCAGGTGTCTGCTGTGGGACCTACCGCGAAAGCTTCCTCCACGGGAGGATCTTCTTTCGCAGGGGAAACCGCGTCAACTTCATCACAACCCGCAAGGTCTCAACCTTCACGTTTTTCCGTTGTGCGGTCCTTCTTGCATGGCAAGCACTTTACAGGACGAGCAGTGGACGCGATTTCTAACTGTAGGAGGACCTCCTCTTCGCTAAACTATGCAGCTAAGTGGAAGGTTTTTCGTTGTTGGTGTAGGGATCATTCTGTTGATATTTTTTATCCCTCCATACCAGACATTGCAAACTTTCTAGTATACTTGTTTGACGAAATCAAACTGCAGCCTGTTACTATTAAGGGTTATAGGTCTATGTTATCTGATACCTATGCACACCACGATAGTTTACAAATTGGATCTAATGTCTCTTTATCTAAGTTAGTTAGAAACTTTTCGATAAATAGACCCAGAACTCTTAGATTAATTCCTAAGTGGAATTTAGCTTGGGTTCTTCTTAAACTGAAGGAAAAGCCATTTGAGCCTCTTGGGACAGTAGATTTCAAATTCTTGTCTTATAAGACAGCTTTTCTCTTAGCTTTCTCTTCTGCTAGAAGAGTGAGTGAGCTTCATGCTCTATCGGTGGACGATTCTCACTATCGTAGTGTCGGGAACACTATCACCTTCACTACTAATGTTGGATTTTTAGCTAAGAATCAGGCTCCTAATAAATATCTGGAACCTATTGTTATTAAGGCTCTGCCGTCTTCAGACGGGCGTAGGCCTTTACTCTGTCCTGTTAGAGCATTACGTATCTATAAACAGAGATCTCAGTTTATCAGAAAGGGACGGAAACGTTTCTTTCTGTCTCTGATGCCTAATAGAAAGGACATTTCGGTCCATTCTATTGCTAGATGGATTCAATTAACTATCAGTACTGCTTATGAAAATTTATCTTCTTCTCAGCAGTCTGTGCTTAAGATTTCGGCTCATGAAGTAAGAGCTCTTTCTATATCTTGGGCTTACGCAAATAGTGTTGCTATTACAGATTTAATGAAGGCTGCTTATTGGTCTCAGCCATCCACATTCACAAATTTTTATCTCAGAAATATTGAGTCCATTTCTGGAGACCTGCATTGTTTAGGTCCGTTATCTGTTGCTCAGAATGTCGTCCACTAAACAGTTGCAACTATAGTTATGCAGGCTTTCTGTTCTGGCAGTGACTCCGTCCTGCTGCCCTCTTTGCTCTGGGCTATTTGACCCTGGGCAAGGGGAAGGGGGGGGGGGGAAGGGTGTTCCCTTAGGTCACCTGCTTTATAGTGAAAAGCAAGGGAATTCCTCTTCCGGAGTCAGTAATTCTGAGTCGTTTCCGGGATGGTTTTAAAGTGTAATATTAATGTTAAAAATTCATTCATTCATGTCATATTTTTAAAGTGTAGCTCGGTGTGAAGCATTTGTATATAGTCCAGGCACATTAGACATAAAAATGAGAAAGTAAGGAAAAAAATCGGAGAAAGCTGATTTTTTTTATATGTTTCCGGGACACACATTGCGGATAAAGTGTGAAAAGTCCCCGCGAATCCGAGTTGAGCTTTTTTAGTTATAGCGTTTTTTTGATGAAAAAAACATTTTTTTTAAAAATTCGACCCAGCTCCATATTTCTCATTCTTATTCGCTTTAGTAGGGTGAGAATCAAAAACATCGTGCTGAATTATATTGAGAATACATATCCCCAACAGAAAATGCCAACTTTGTACCAATCCTCACACTCAATGGTGAAATATTCACGAAAATGTACAAAATTACGAAAAAAAATTTATTGTTTTCATACACACAACGGTACACAACGTCTATTAAATCAAATCTACGCCTACTTTGGGAGTTAAATTATATATCAAAAATTGCAGAAAAGCAGTGGCTTTATCATCATATATAACAATAGTCATTTATTCCATAATGAACTGGTGAAACGTGTGAAATATTAACCATACCCCCTAAACTCAAATTCAAACGGCATCGACTTTTCTCATTCAAATACCGTATTATAGCTCTGGTGAATTCGGGTACATCCCTTTGAAAGGTTACAGTAAACCAAGCAAATCGGGTCTTGACGAAATTGTGATGAAGGATTTATCAACTTTGGGTGAATCTGATCCGAAAAATTTGAAACTCGCAAAAACAGTCGACAGTCTTTGGTCTTTGACGCATGTACTGAGAGTACCTTGCCCATCTTGGGCTGGATATATGCACATTGTCACATCATCAGATGATTATGAAACAAGTGATGTCGAGATACTTCCCTTTATTAATTTTGATCCATCCAACCCGAGCACAATTTACACTGCTCTCATGTTTGCACAAACTGAATGTGAGAAACAGGGACTGAACGTTTGTTCAGTGACGTTTGACCAACCACTTTATATCAAAGCAGTGGAGATTGTGTCTTCGTCAGATAAGTTGACAAAAGTTTTCGTTAGACTCAGCGGCTTCCATATGATTATGTCATATTTAGGGGCAATTGTAAGTGGGGGGGAGGGCAGGCACCACGAGCAAGTCGGAAGCAACCGTGGGAGTCCCAATATGGTTACAATGTGCTGCGCATAGAACTTGTGGCTGAGTTATGTGTATTCCGCCAGGACTAGTTCTCGTGTTTATTCCAGCATACGACTCATTTCAAAAACTGGAGTCTGATAAGTGCTGTTTGTCATGTAATTCAGTTTATTTAGTCTCAACCTTCACGTTTTTCCGTTGTGCGGTCCTTCTTGCATGGCAAGCACTTTACAGGACGAGCAGTGGACACTAACTTTATTGAGTCCATTTCTGGAGACCTGCATTGTTTAGGTCCGTTATCTGTTGCTCAGAATGTCGTCCACTAAACAGTTGCAACTATAGTTATGCAGGCTTTCTGTTCTGGCAGTGACTCCATCCTGCTGCCCTCTTCGCTCTGGGCTATTTGACCCTGGGCAAGGGGAAGGGGGGGGGGGGAAGGGTGTTCCCTTAGGTCACCTGCTTTATAGTGAAAAGCAAGGGAATTCCTCTTCCGGAGTCAGTAATTCTGAGTCGTTTCCGGGATGGTTTTAAAGTGTAATATTAATGTTAAAAATTCATTCATGTCATATTTTTAAAGTGTAGCTCGGTGTGAAGCATTTGTATATAGTCCAGGCACATTAGACATAAAAATGAGAAAGTAAGGAAAAAAATCGGAGAAAGCTGATTTTTTTTATATGTTTCCGGGACACACATTGCGGATAAAGTGTGAAAAGTCCCCGCGAATCCGAGTTGAGCTTTCTTAGTTATAGCGTTTTTTTGATGAAAAAAATTTTTTTTTTAAAAATTCGACCCAGCTCCATATTTCTCATTCTTATTCGCCTTAGTAGGGTGAGAATCATAAACATCGTGCTGAATTATATTGAGAATACATATCCCCAACAGAAAATGCCAACTTTGTACCAATCCTCACACTCAATGGTGAAATATTCACGAAAATGTACAAAATTACGAAAAAAAATTTATTGTTTTCATACACACAACGGTACACAACGTCTATTAAATCAAATCTACGCCTACTTTGGGAGTTAAATTATATATCAAAAATTGCAGAAAAGCAGTGGCTTTATCATCATATATAACAATAGTCATTTATTCCATAATGAACTGGTGAAACGTGTGAAATATTAACCATACCCCCTAAACTCAAATTCAAACGGCATCGACTTTTCTCATTCAAATACCGTATTATAGCTCTGGTGAATTCGGGTACATCCCTTTGAAAGGTTACAGTAAACCAAGCAAATCGGGTCTTGACGAAATTGTGATGAAGGATTTATCAACTTTGGGTGAATCTGATCCGAAAAATTTGAAACTCGCAAAAACAGTCGACAGTCTTTGGTCTTTGACGCATGTACTGAGAGTACCTTGCCCATCTTGGGCTGGATATATGCACATTGTCACATCATCAGATGATTATGAAACAAGTGATGTCGAGATACTTCCCTTTATTAATTTTGATCCATCCAACCCGAGCACAATTTACACTGCTCTCATGTTTGCACAAACTGAATGTGAGAAACAGGGACTGAACGTTTGTTCAGTGACGTTTGACCAACCACTTTATATCAAAGCAGTGGAGATTGTGTCTTCGTCAGATAAGTTGACAAAAGTTTTCGTTAGACTCAGCGGCTTCCATATGATTATGTCATATTTAGGGGCAATTGGTTCGATCATGGCTGGTGGCGGCTTGGATGAACTTTGGGGGACTGTTTATGCTGGTGGGTCAATCCATCATTTGATCAGTGGTCATGCATATTCAAGAGCAGTTCGTGCCCATTTGCTAACATAAATTGCCATTACAAAACTTGTGTTTGAAGAAAGCCGAACACTAGATAACATAGACTGCACAGAAGTCAATGAAATATTCTGTGGACTTGCCAGAGGTGACTGTACAACAGCTGACGCTGTCAATCAAGAAAGTGTCAACCATCTACTGTCAAAATTACACGAACTGCTCCAGAATGCGTCCGTAGGACGCACAGGAAAGCTTTGGGTACAATACTACGAGCAAATAGGTCTTCTCCAGTTGTTCTTGAGAGCAGAGCGCACAGGCGACTGGGAACTCCACACATATTGTGTTCGCAATATGATTCCAGTATTTCACGCAGGTGGTCATTTTGCATACGCAAAAAGTTCTCATCTCTATTTGCAGCAGATGAATGAGCTAACAGAAATAATGCAACAGGATGATTTGAAGTTGTTCACTGAGAAAGGTTACTTTACCATAAGGCGCTCAGATAAATTCTGGGACGGGATATATTCTGATCAGACCATAGAGCAGTGTTTAATGAGAATGTTCAAGCTCCCTGGTGGTCTCACACATGGCAGGGGAATAACCGATAGCACTGTTGCGAAATGGGTACATGGACTACCTCTTTGCCTTCCGATATGTAATGCTCTCGAAAATTTTGTTCATGTTCACACTGGTCATGGCGAACAACATCGGGATCTCCGTCAAAGTTCACAATTGACTGATGCCAATGATATCACCAAATTATTGAACTGGCTCAGAGTGCATTCCCCCTTTCAGAATAGAGATCCACTACAATTAGTCTCTATAGCGACCAGGCTTGTGGCCGACGAAACTGTGAACTGTGACCAAGTTTGCAAAATTGGTGAATGTTGCGTATCGAATGTTGTAAGCAAAACGTTCAACAGCATCAAACTACGACGTGTTGACACTGTGAAGTCTTTCGCATCGATGGCAAATAGCATCAAAGTCCGTGGAAGTAAGGTAGTGATTGACCCCACAATTCTGTTCAACCGTATCACATGTGTTATTCAGTCACAAGCAGAGATGGAAGAGTATCTCAAATATGACCTCGCCCCGAAACCACCAGCATTGTTTGATTCTGCTGGAATGAGGAAGACACAGAAAAGCACGCTCGGTAAGATCCTCAAAACATACGGTTCCGAGCAAACTAAAATCCCAGAACATTCTCTGTTTGTTGTGGATGGTGGATTTTTATTGAGGGCAGTTGTATGGCCTAAACAGTCGTCATATAAGGACATGTGTACATCATATTCCAATTATCTAGTGAGACATTTTGGGGCGAACGTCGTGGTTGTTTTTGATGGTTATGCTTGTACAATGTCGACAAAGGGCATGGAACAAGCCCGTAGATCTAAAGACAGGTATTCCATTAATATCAATATCTCACCCGAGTTACCAGCCACCACACCCCAATCCGATTTCCTTGCAAATGCCAAGAACAAAACCCAACTGATCGATCTTCTAATGCAGGAGCTATCTGCTATCAATATTCAGTCCAAGCAGGCCGAGGCTGATGCTGATGTACTGATAGCCGAAACTGCACTTGACATCGCTCAAGATGACAACAATGTTGTCGTTGTGGGAACAGACACAGACTTGTTAGTCATTCTTACCTCTCAAGTTCAACCGGGATGTAATATTCACATGATGTATTCCATTACCCCAAACTTACTAGTTTCAGTTAGTGAAATAGCAACCAAAATGGGTGACCATAGAAGCAACCTCCTTGTAGCACATTCCATAAGTGGTTGTGACACTACTTCTGCACTCTTTCGAGTTGGTAAGAAGAAAGTATTCAGTACAATTGTCTCCGATGTTACTAGCGACTCACAACAGTATGTCTACACAATTTTGGCGGATGACAGTACACCAAGTGCAGTAGCCGCTGCCGGGGAACAACTTCTCCTGATCTTATACGGGAGTAAAACTGTTTCCTCTCTCGACCAATATAGATATGTCACTTACAAGCGTTATGTAGCAAAATCTAAACTGAATAAACCCATCGACCTAGCCTCACTCCCACCAAGCAGCGATGCTGCACAACAACATGTCTACAGATGTTATCTCCAGGTCCAACAATGGCTGGGCACTTCGCTTCCTCCGACGGATTGGGGGTGGTCGCTAGACAATGGACTTCTTGTACCGACTGCAGCCACAAAGCCATGTGCCCCGATAACCTACTGAATCTGATCAGTTGTGGTTGCAAGAGTGCTTGTACAAAAAGGTGTGGGTGTAAGAAGGCAGGACTCTCTTGCTCAGGTTTGTGTAATTGCAGTTCGGATTCTTGTAACAACCACAGAAACACTGTCCTGTCGGAAATTTCTGAGTTCGATGAATAATATGTATATAGGTCATGTCATTTCCGTATATAGCGTTGATAATAGTCAATGTAACTTAATCCATGTTGATTGATTTGTACATTCTGTAAATATTATTTATTGATTTTTGAACATTCTGTAAATATTATTTATTGATCTTATGCTGCCAGACACAGACGTGTCTGTTCGGTCCCAAGCCCGAAAATAGTTGAGTTCTCATGCTGACGAATTTTATGCCAAAAGGGGAACGCGGCCAGAAGCAGAGGGGGTCTTCCATAATGTCTATTTTGTAAGCAATGATAAAAGTCTTCAAATGGTGGTGGATTTTTTATCGTCTGTCCAACTAACATCCCGTTCTGTACTACGACCCTTTGGGCAAATCCGTTAGGAAAATCGTCATTTTTTGCGTAAATCCGATACTTTTTTGTGAATTTTCAATAATTTTTCGCAGAAATTGTCACAGAATGTACATTTTCCTCTAGGTAAATGTATATTAGACATTATGTAGCTCGAAATACGCATAAACAAAAAATACAGTTGGATCAATTCGAGGTTACAAAGTTCGTGCGATTTTTTAAAAATTTTTTCAAACGCGTTTTCGAAAAAAGGCTGTAGAAAAAAAAGCTCAACTGGGATTTTAGGGGACTTTTGTCTAATCGTTCAGTGACATGTACTCGACATTCCCTGAAAAAATCAGCTTTCTCCGATTTTTTTCCCTAGTGAAACCTAATGTTCTTGGGCTAATATGTCAAGTGTCAAACGGGCGTTAATATACAATCCTCGGACACTTTTAAAGAATATAAAGAGTCTCAATTCTCTGGACTAACTTTATTTATTGGCTTACTTTAAAAATAATTAGTATAAAGGGTTATACTGAATGTTAATAGAGAACATGAATGTTATTGTGCTCAATTATGAAGGGTATTGTATCTTTCTAATTTATCGTAAAATAAGAAAGATACATGTAAAGCCTAATACCTCTTTTCTTCTGGAGGGGTTGACTCTATGTTATATAGTTGAGCTTATTGGATTTTCCTCTATGTCCTAGGCCCTCCAGCCTTTTTACTGTTCAGCTATATCTGGGTCATTGGTACAGTATAAAAATGTTAAAAAATTTATAGTAATTTATATATTTTTTATACTTACCAATGACCCAGACGGGGATGGCCCTCCCAGGAGTTGGGAACTCATACCTCCCCGCTGAGTACATAGCGCTGACCAGGCACTGCTTGTAAGAATGATAATTGGCGCCAATTTCGGAACGTCCTTGACACTGCGCAGTAAGGGCAAAGTATGGAGGTCCTTCAGGACATGATTTCTTTTGGTTTTAGATGCAAATTTGGGGGATTGGGGGGCAAAATTTGTGTTTGGCCCTAGATTTTTAAGAGTTAGCACCAGCTCTGTCTGGGTCATTGGTAAGTATAAAAAATATATAAATTACTATAAACTTTTTAACTTTTCACTCATGCATGTGCTTGTGAAAAATAAAACTTTCACGTCCACACTCATGCCATAATTCCTGATATTCTCTAATGCAGCATAGATATCCTCTCTATACTCAGCTGGGTAAGAGTTAAAAAACTAGATTTTAGTTTCCTAGCAGTGTGGAACCCTGTTAACCCTTTACCCAACGCAGACGATATCAAAATTTATTATTTTAAAAATCATTTTTTGAAATTTTTCAAAAAATTTCAACAAAACCATATCATATGACCCCTCGTTGGAACAAGGGGGTCACATGATATGGTTTTGTTGAATTTTTTTGAAAAATAATATTTTTTCAACTGCTGAATTTGCATATTACGCGGGCGGATGCAGCCAATTCGTTGGGTAAAGGGTTAATTGAATTGCCACTTTGCCAGTGAAAATTATTGCATTAACAATAGTATTCAATTAACAAGAATTTGGTCACTTTCCTGTGTTCTAGATATAAAAAGTATTTATTATACTATATCTTGTTCATGGAGCTCTGTCAAACGACATGTAACATATATGTCTGTACTGTATATAGAGAGGCCAAATATGTGTATAAACAAAACAGATGTCCTAATAAAAGATGTCATTACACATCCATTAAACTTTAAACCCTTGTATTTAACGGAATCGCTGCTATGACATAAATGTTTTTGTAGTCAAATGGTGATGTACAAACAGTTTTTACTAGTTTCGTTCCCGTCGAGTCATTAGTTACGCTTCAAAAAGTTTCCAAATTTCGTTATACAATTATCGATCATCTGTCAAGTAGTGTGAAAATGAAAACATCCAAAGCAAAATAAAGTCGATTCACAAAAAAATTAGTTAACCAAAAATGAGATAATATTAAAAGAAACAATCATTTCCAGCCCCAATATTAACCCAGTCCCGTGGCCATCTCGTCTGCAGATCTCGTTATATCTAAATTGGTCAACTATATTTCGGTAAATTTTCAGACATCTTGACATGCTTCAAACTTCTTTTAACAAAAATTTCTCCCAGCTGTTTTGCAAAATCTTTCCAAATTTGTACTTATACAGTATGTGGAGAGTGTACTATCACTAAATCACCCGCAGAGCAGAGATTCCACCCAAGCAATAATTGCAAATGTATTGCAAAGCATAACAAGCACAGACAAAGCCTCAACCAATGGACCTCCGGATTAAACCCAAGGGACCATTGGCCGAAACATTGCCTGTGTTTTTTGTTCATATGTATAAAATTTGAAAGTTATAGCCCGGGTGATAACTCCACTCCATGGGCGACCCAGCTACAATCCACCCTCCACGCACTGTATGTTTACTAGCAGTAATAGCCACCAAATGGTTAGGTGTGATATATTTGGAAAGTTACTTACTGTCCCTGAGTGACTGCGTTGACGACACACTACAAACTTCACAAAATGCGCTTTGTTACATGTATCTCCTTCAATCTGCGAAAAGTGCTATTTGAGGCGGTCGATTTTGAGGTGCCTTCAACTGAATTAATGGGCCGCAGAAATTGGAATTAGGCGGACGTTTACCGTCCACAGAATTTTGAACTCAGTTGGGCGACTGCAGCCTGGGGTGAGTGCCCGCCTCAAAATGACAAGCCTGAGTACAGCTTCAGGCAAAACAAACAGACTCTTCACCTTTGGGTTTAAACACCGGAATTAAAATTTGTTTATTTAAATGAATTTTAATGCATGGCTATGTGTAATAAACACAAAATACGATGTGTGTTCGAATCGGGGAGGGTTTTACGTAATGAGTTGGAATGACGTAGTCATATTTCGTGAGAGTCGTAGGCTTGAGCGAAATATGACTATGCTATTCCACATCGCGTTCTGTCTATTTATCTTGCATATCTATCATCTCAAATCCTTACAGTGGTATCCATTAAATGCAACATAAACACTATGTTAATTCTCTCTGGGGCGCAATGGCTCAGTAGGTAGAGGTGCAGGCTGCAAGCCGAGAGTTCCTCGGTTCCAATCCCACCTGCGGCAACCGTGTTGTTTCCTTGGGCAAAACACTTCACTCCCATTGCCCACGTGGGGGCACTGTGGCGCTGTGTACTAAGGCGTACTGCACGTCGATGGTACACTTGTCTTCAACCAATGCTAACCCTGCTTGTGTGGAGTTAGTATTTTGGGGAGCTGACAGTTGCTCGCCGTTGCCCGCTGGTTCTCTCTGGGTACTCCGGCTTCCTCCACCCGTAAAACTTTCATGGTCATGATTAGCCATTGTGCAGAAATATGTGACCTTAAAAATACGAATAAATAAATAAATATGTTAATTCTCTACTCTTACTTTAAAATAGAACTTTCTCTATAAATAATCATTGAGGCTGTCATTTCTTTTAAAACTTTATTTTAGACTCATGAAGAAAATATCAAGAAGAGAGATAGCAAAATAAGAAAACTAGCTGAAGAATATGAGTTTGAAGGTGAACAATATGAAGAAAGTGCAATGTTTGGCACTTGTAAAAAATATAACATCTTTAAGCCTTTACCTGACTGGAAGCCAACAATTGACAAAATTGTTGTTTAATCCTAAGGGCCTGAACATGTGTCCTGAATTCCCACCAGCCCACAGCCTCTATACATCCAGTGGCTCTGCAGTGATTTCTAGTCAAGTCTTGGCTGCCTTAACAGGCAGCCAAGACTTGACTAGAAACACTGCCAACCAAATTTGCCTTGTCAACAGGACCTCCTCATGATGGTATGTTAAGGGGCCCCTATTCTGAGGTCGTAAAAGTCAGAAATAGGCTTTTAACTGGTAGATTGCTGGAAGCCCATATTTGGGCTTCATTCTTAAGTGCAGGTACTCCAACTTAAAGCAGGCCTGGCATTCTGAAAAATGCAGGAGGGCAAAAAATCGCTCTCCTCATTCAGCTTAGGAGAGCAATTAGCTTTACACAGCATTTTAAGTATCCAGATGAACGAACTCATTGAAACTGAAACCAACAGACTACATCAGTGATTTTATTAACTTTACTAAGGTAAAGCGAAATCTCTTAGACATCTAGATGTCTCACTCAACAACCGAACACACACTTGACAAGACCTGTGTGTGTACCCAGACCTGTTGTCCAAGAAAGTCATACGCCTACCACTACCACCTTCAACCCCCCCAAGGGGGGTTGAAGGTGGTAGTGCTAGGCGTATGACTTGCTTGGACAACAGGTCTGCTTGAATCTACAGTCACATCCTGGTGCAAGTGCTTCAAGTGACAGGATAGTAGTAATGGTAGTATATTATAGTGTCAATATTCCTTGAATAATTACCCCTCAAACTGTGATGTCAGTTGTTGAACTTGAAACTGACAGAAAAAAAAATATTGCTGTGACCCATTTTGCTTCAAATGATTGCAACTGTGTTTGGGTATGGTTGCAGCCATTACCTTTTACCACTAAACCACTTTCAAAATGAAATTACGTGATGTTATGTGACTTCGAAGTTAAATTACATTTTTGCTTTACAACAAAAATTTAATGTGAGCATAATATCTCAATCATCCCAGACCGAAATATTTACATATTACGCAGGCGAATGCAGGCGATTCATTGGGTAAAGGGTTAAGCATATCATTCATGTCTTATGGCCTAAAAATCTATCAGATGTGTTTTTTCCTGATGTTCTTACACACAGACTGGATTCCATGTGTGTTTTATCAAGCACATTTCTTAAACGTACTATAAAAATCTAATACTGATTGACATCATGCATACTTATGAAGCTCGATATTGTGTGCACTGTAGTTGTCCCCAGACCCTTCGGGGGAATATTGTAATCAGCTGTGTCCGTCTGTCCGTGCATGCGTCCGTCTGTCCGTCTGTCACACCCTTGTCCGGATGATAACTTTAGTTTGGATGATTTTACTGAAACTAAATTTGGTATGTGTCTTACTTGGGTGGAAATGCAGGTCAAGTTCGAAAATGGGCACGCTCCACTGATTTCTACTGGATTTATTCCCCTTTTTCGACTTAGAAAATACGTTTTTTGTGTTGTCCGGATGATAACTTTACTTTGGATCATTTGATTGAAACGAAACTAAGTATGTGGTTTAATTGGTTGGAAATACAGGTCAAGTTAAAAAATGGCCATGCTCTGTCTATTTTTACAGGAGTTATTCCCCTTTTTCGACTTATAAAATACACTTTTTGTGTTGTCCGGATGATAACTTTACTTTTGATCATTTGATTGAAATTAACACCCTTAACCTCTCATAAAGACCATGCTCTTGGAACAAATTGCATCCTAACAGCTCTCTTGAATTTTCCATCTTGGTCGGGGGACCGGGGGCGTTGCCCTTGTTGTAAATAGTAACAGTTGGAATTTTTGCCGATTTGAAATCGAGTTGGAATTTTGGAAAGTAAAGCTCTAAAATCCAGACAGATGGAATTTCCAACTACTCATGACCTGCCCTCTGAATTTCGAACTATAGGAAATTTTTGCCAGGATTGGGGGAGGAGGGGACCCTCCCCCCCCCCCCCCCCCAGTCGCCACGTCCCTGATTGACTATAAAGGGTAAATAACAGTGAGAAACAAGCTATTGTGATGAATTGACAGTAATATGGTCTGAGGTTTGCGGCTTGGAACTTATGTTCAACCGAGTTGCAAATCAAGTACCATTTCTAAAATCTTTGTAATGAACTGCTGGTCTAAATTCTGTAATGTTTGTATTACCGTCTTGTGTTTTGTAGGTTTTGAAAGAGGTGAGATAACAGATGAAAAATATAGAAGCTTTTTTGAAAATATGAAAGAGAAACTAGAGTCAATGATGGAGGAATCTAAGAAAATTAAGGTGAGTTAAACCAGGGTGTCTATCAAGTTTCTACAAATTCCTATAAATTTAATTATTAGGTCAAATAAAAAAAATGAATTGATTCTCAAGCAATTTTTTTTTCAAATCAGTGAGGGAGGGAGGATTTTATTTTTATATTATTTTTTTTGCGTGTAAAGGGTTGAGTATACTCAGTAAATCTTTTTTCTGTCTTTCCACTTGAAAAAGAGAAATGGTTGTATTTTAGTGTAATTATAGTATACCTTTTATAACTAACTGCCGTAACAACAGCTAAAAGGATTTGTATTTTATTGTTCTTTTTAATGGTATAGATCTGTCAAGCATCATATTCCATTAGAATAGGCCCCAGTAACCAATGCTTGGGGTAGGAGTCCTTTAAAATGGGAAACATGGCTCTAAATTATTGGTTAAACTTAAGTTTATATCGGTGTTGCTGCCATTATTAGCCATTGTGCAGAAATATATGACCTTAAACACCAGCAAATAAATAAATAATTAAATCATGATCCAGTATATCAGAATTTGCCTTGTTACAGTTTATGGGAGAGTGCCTCTGGGCACTCTCCCATAAACTGCAACAAGAAAAACCAATTTACTGCAAACACAGCTAAATAATTATGTCGAGAAATGTGAAAAAATGACCATTCCACGTTTTTTACAAATTCTTTAAAAAACATGACATAATAAAAATGTCTAATGAGGAGGTTCAAATCGAGGGAGGGCCTGAGAATCAAAACATTATTTTTTTTTAGCCTTATGCTCCCTGAAAAAATTTGGGGAAGCGTATAGTCACCACTTTGTCCGTCTGTCCATTTCCCTGTCCGTCTGAAACAAATGGTTTCTAGTTGCTAACTCTAATTTGTTTTGATGTGTGACCTTATAATTTTGCAACATTACTACCTACCGTGAAATGCAGATTAGTACTGAAATGGTTAACCGGATAACCGGTTATCTGGCTAACTAATTTGAAAAACCGTCAACCGGTTAATCAAAATATTGATAGTGATCATCATTCCACCTTTAAAATGCAGTAAATCTGCCGCTTCTCCTTTGTGACAGAGTACATATCGAAGCCGCTTTGAATATTTTGAGAAAAAATCGACTTTGGCATTCAAGACTTCGTTAATGATCGGCAGTTTCCGCGAGTAATGAGAAATCGCAGAAACTATTCTGTAGTGTGTATACAAACGAACGTTGTCGAGTACTCGACAATGTTCGTTTGTACACACACTACTTAATAGTTTGAGAATACTGCTTTCCAATTCCTATACTTTTTATCCCAGATTCGGTGAAATAATGGCTACGGATAACCCAATATTATCCAATTATAGCTCACGGTTAGTCGTTTTTGAAAATGAGCCAACCGTTTCAGTTCTAATGCAGATCAAGTTTGATTTTCACCGTTATGACATTTACAGTTCCAGAGTTATGCCCTTGAAAAGTCACAAAAGGGTAAAATCAATGGTTTCCAGATGATAACTCGAGTTCTCTTTGATGTACGACATTATAATTTTCCAACCTTACTACCTACCATGAAATTTAGATCAAGCTCGATTTTCACCATTATGGCATTCACCGTTTCAGAGTTATACCCCTTGAAATGTGGCAAAATGTTGAAGGGATAAAACATTTCTTTTGGTATCTTATAAAATGCCCAGGGCATGTATAATCAAACCTGCTCATACATTCACCCTAATTAAGCAGTGACCTGTCTTCAAAGGCCAGTTTAATGTACAGGGCTTATATTTCGACAAGAATCAGAGAATTTATTAAAGCGAAGTTTCTTGCAACAAAACCAGCGAGAATCTTTGTAGATGGCAGATCTGCTGGGATTCATATGAAAAGAATTGAGTTAATTTAACCCTTTATCTGACTTGGGTCCATCAAATTAACCAATACAAGGCTAACATGACCTGAAATATCTCAACACTTTATCACTAAAATTGTACAAATATGGCTGTCATTCGAACCGGTTCAATGAAGCGGTTCCAATGACATCCATATTTGTCAGGTTTTATTTTGTTTTTTTTTAAATTGGCCAATTCAGTTTATGTTTAAAAAATTAAAAAGCTGTGTTGGGTAAAAGATTAACATGTGTTATCAGTATACAACAGGGGTTCAACCATGGTGGCCTCACGGGAGCCTGGACACTCATAGCAGGTATAGATTCTTGCAACCGGTTTCAACGAGAATTCAAATGGACACTCCCAAATTTAGATGAAATATAAGCGCTGATCTCCTTCCCAAGGAGCTTTTAAAACAGGTTTTCTGTGTACTCTTTCCCTTGCCTTTCCACACGTTTTTGTTTTTTATTTTGGTCGAGTACTGTTAACAACCAAGTCCTACGGTTTGGCAAAGGTTGGTGTGTGTGTGGATGGGCGTCCGGGTGGTCATCTGGGCATCCTTGCACTGTTAGTGCAATAACTTGAACAAATGTTCTCCAATTTGATTAATATTTGTCGTACAGGTCTTTTGCAATATTTTCTCAAACGTGTTCGAAAACTGGCCCAGCCTTATTTACGTAATAGAGTTATGGGCCTTAATTAGTCAGTTTTTACGTATTTTGAGCTCGTTAGTGCAATAACTTAAACAAACATTCTCCTATTTAACTAATATTTGCCATACAGTTCTTTTGCAATATTATCTCAAGCGAGTTCAAAAACTGGCCTGGCACAATTTTTCATTACAGAGTTATGGGCCTTAATTGGTAAGTTTTTACGAATTTTAAGTTTGTTTGCGCAATAACTTGAACAAATGTTCTTCAATTTGACTAATGCTTGCTGTACAAGTCTTTTGCAATAATATCTCAAGCGAGTACGAAAACTGGCTTGGCCTGATTTTTTGTTACAGAGTTATGGGTCTTAATTAGTCAATTTGAGCTCATTAGCGGATTAACTTGAACAAACCTTCTCTGATTTGACTAATAGTTTCCATAGAGGTCTTTTGCAATAATATCTCCAGCAAGTTCGAAAACCTGGCCCGGCCTGATTTTTTGTTATCAAGTTACAGTCCTTAATTAGTCATTTTTTACAAATTTTGTGCTCATTAGCACAATAACTTTAACAAATGTGTTCTCGATTTGACTAATATTTGCCACAGAGGTCTTTTGCAATAATATATCAAGCAGGTTTGAAAACTGACTGTCAAAATTTTTCATTATAGAACTATGGGCCTTAATTAATTTTTACGAATTCTGAACTTATTAGCATTATAACTTGAACAAAGGTTCCAGATTTGACAACTGACATATGATTGATAACCGGGTTATGGACATGTAACACTTTTCGATTGCCACCACAACTTGACGCCTGCATTTCCAATGTGCACCTCTTGTTTTTTATATGGTTTAAACCATTTCATAATTTGGTATTTGGAAAAATCAGTAGGTTGTTTCCATTAATTTGCACTTTGGGGAGCAGCTGTTGGCTGTGCCAACTTTTTACTACTTCTACAAAATTTCTTCTAGTAAATTATGTCTGGTTCTTGCTAGGGTCTGGGCTGAACCTAATTTATTGGTTAAATTTCATAAGTTTTATTATAGACTGGGTATGAGATGAAGATTTTATTAGCTCACTTGACTGAAAGTCAGGGTGAGCTTTTCTGATCACTTTTTGTCCGTCGTCCGTCGTCTGTCGTCCGTCGTACGTCGTGAAGGTGGTGTTTGGGTCATTTTCTCCCAAGCCACTGGCTGCAGTTCAATGAAAATTAACATGAGTAGCGGTTATATAGGGGCATTTGGGTTTTTCTTCAAATTGGGTTTCTGCTCATATTGAGGAGGGGAGGTGGGGCAAAATGCACAAAATTTTTTAAAATCTTCTTCTCATGAACCAGCTGTAGCAGAGACTTGATATTTGGTATGCAACTTCCATTTGAGGTGTAGACTCAAGTTTGTTCAAGAGAAGTTTGACGTGCAATATTTGCCTTTGTTCTGGAAGTGGCAAGAATTTTCGCCAAGCCCCAAATTTCTATTTTCCAAACCAAGGGGCAGATTTGAACCAAATTTGATATGAGGGCTTATTGGGTCATAAGTACGTAATTTATGCTCAATTTTTTTTCCTGTCACCCCATGGGAACCGCAGGAGCTAAAAATAGAAAAAAATTAAAATGCCCTTATCTCCAAAACTACATGGCACTGAGAATTCTTATTTGGTGTGAAGCTTCCTTAGGACCAACAGAATGGAATGGTAAAAAAAAATTGCTATCAGTTTTATCATGGGGCACTTTTTGGGGACTTTGAAAAAGTGCTGAGTCAGCATTTTTTGACACTGTGGGTAATGGGAAAAACATTTAAGACTACTTTTCTCCCAAACCACTGCTCCAAAAGCTTTCAAGTTTCACATATAACATCTTTGGAAGATTGTTTCACAAGTTTATTGAATTCAGTTCCCTGGGTCGATATTTGGGCTCTCTATGGGAGCCCAAATGTTTAAATTAGTGCAGTATGGGGAATATTCTTTAAAAATCTTCTTCTTCAGATCTACCAATAGGAATCGTTTGATATGTGATATGCAGCATCCTTAGGGAGGTGAGATTCAAATTTGTCCAAGCCAAATCCCTGGGTTCATATTTAGGCTGAAAGTTTGGGGTCCCGGTCCAGACTTAGAAATTTTGGACCAAAATCTGAAAATTAGTTTTTTGTTTTTTTATGCGTTTTTGTCAATTTTAAGACAAAAAAAAAATTATTTTTTTTTTACACTGAAAATTTGGGGTCCGGGTGGGACTTGGAACCAAAATCCGGAAATGAGTTTTTGTTTTTATGCATTTTGGTCAATTTCAAGACAAACAAAATTTTTTTTTTACACTGAAAATTTGGGGTCCGGGTGGGACTTAGAAAATTTTGGACCAAAATCCGGAAATTGGTTTTTTATGCGTTTTGGTCAATTTTAAGAAGAAGAAAAAAATATTTTAGTCTGAAAATATTTTGTTTGGGACTTTGAAAATTTCCGAACAAAAATAAAAAAAAAATCTGCAGCTTATTTAAGTCAAGTCCCTGGTTTGATATTTAGACTACCATGTCAGGTGAGCACCTTAATGCCCCCTGGGTCCTCTTGTTTATCACTTGATCAGAAACCTGATAAAGGACAGGGATTCTTCTGCCCTCTTTGAGAAAGGGTCTGGGGCTACTGCAATTGTGAAAATTTGTGTCACTCCATTGGAAACCTGGTAAAGGATGTATAAATGGTTTTAGAAACAAACTGCACCTCCTATGAGTCATTACATTATATTGTTAGAAACACAGTGGTGTTTGATAGCACTTATTGAACTCTGTCAATCAGTATATAGTAGATTGAATGCCTGTACATTGTATTGGATGTAATAAAGCCCAAAAGGTCTATAAGGCTATTAAAAAAAAAATTCTCAGCCACCTACCTCATCATACAAAATGACCCTGACCCTCTTGGGGGCATTATGTTTTCACCATGTCCATCTGTCTGTCCGTTGTCCATCAATGAACTTTTGGTTTCCATCCAATAACTAAAGAACCACTTATTTGATCAAATCACAATTTTAGGGGTTACTTGTGGATGACTATAGACAATGCTTCCTTTCTATTTTGGTCCAGCTAGACTATTCAATATGGTTGCCATGGCATTATGACACCGTAGGGGGCATATGTCACACTTTGCGTTGCGCTTGTTTTTCACCTGAAAATCTCTTCGATGATGCTTTTTTGTACTTGTAGGACAAATATTTAACCAATTATACCTTGTTTGACAGAACTCACAAGGCTCTGTCATACAAGATATACTTGGTTAAATTTTCGACTACTGCTGAAAAAATTTGTTTGCCACATAAAAGTGTAAGTAGTTAAATTTTTAATTCCAACTATTTTCAGATCTGTTTTGTGAATAAGCAAAAAAAAGCCCCACCCAATCATAAATTTGAGGATAAATTGCCTAAGGGGAGCGCGGTGGCTCAGTAGGTAGAGGTGCAGGCTGCAAGCCTAGAGGTCCTCGGTTCAAATCCCACCTGCGGCAACTGCGTTGTGTCCTTGGGCAAGACACTTCATCTCCATTGCCTGCGTGGGGGCACGACGACGCCGTGTACTAAGGCATACTGCACGTCGATGGTACGCATGTCTTCAACCAATCTAACCCTGCCTGTGCTGCAGTGTGGAGTTACGATGTTGGGGAGCTGGCAGCTGCTCGTCGTTGCTCGGTGGTTCTCTCCGGGTACTCCGGCTTCCTCCACCCGTAAAACTGTCACGGTCATGATTAGCCATTGCGCATAAATATGTGACCTTAAACATCAAAAAATAAATAAATAAATAAATAATTGCCTAAGAAACAAGAAATTAGGCCTAAAAAAATAAAAAATCTGTTTCTCAGGCCCTCCCACATGGTCCTTTTGGCTGCCGCATGCTCTCTTTTTATAATCAATTTAAACTTAAAAAAAATAAAAATTAAATGGTTTATGTCTGATATTTTACCCAAGTTAAAAAAAATTGATGAATTTGTCCCTTGAGTGCAAGAAGGCTTTGCAATGCTTTAGCATTGCAAAGCCTTCTTGCACTCAAGGGATGAAATACACCACCACCCATGCTATTCTGTAGATTATGAGGCCTAAAACTTGAACCAAGTACATGAACTTTTGATGGCAAAGAAGAAATTACTGAAATAAAAAATAAAATAAAAAACCACTCGCCTGCATGCAATTTCACAAATAATGGTCTAAGAAACAGAAGATCTACTTTGTGTGGCCTTACAAAGTGAAAATATGTTATTAGAAATCGTTTCTATTCAGGCCGATTGGTGTGAGCGTGCGTAGTGTAGTATCCATTGCATTTCGCATGTTCGTCTATGTGGTGTGGAGGCGGCACTCTCAGGGTCTGATCTGAGGACTTGGATAATTCTGTACATCAAGTAACTACAAGAATGACCTTCATCATTGAATTGTATTGAGACTGGAGTTTTTAAGTTTCCAACAGTGGCACGGTGGTGCTCAGTAGGTAGAGATGCAGGCTGCAAGCCGAGAGGTCCTCGGTTCGAATCCCACCTGCGTCAACCGCGTTGTATCCTTGGGCAAGACACTTAACCCATGCCCATGTGGGGGCACAGTTGCTTGCCATTGCTTGGTGGTTCTTTCTGGGTACTCCAGCTTCCTTCACCTGTAAAACTGTCATGGTCATGATTAGCCATTGTGCAGAAATATGTGACCTTAAAACAACAATAAATAAATAACTAAATAAGTTTCCAACGGGTACAATTTCCTCATACCAATCATCCAAGGCAGTTTACACCATTACCATGTCACTTATCACTGACTTCCGATTCCCCCACCCCCACCCCCCCACAACCTACACATCAGTAGAATCCATTCATTATCTTCCTTGCTACTGTCGTTTCGACTTGCAGTCTCACGATCAACTTTTGGTTACCTCTCCTGCTATTATAATCTTCACATTGCCAGATACCCCCCTTTTTACCCCCTCCGGCCTCACTAGAGTTACCCCCCCCCCCCTTTTTACCCCTTATTGCCAAAGGTATATAAAGCGCTGATACACTCAGCACAGCACATAGCCTCTGATGAGTACAATTTGTACGAAACTGCTCGGGCAATAATTATACCACGAGAACTAATACAGTAGAATCCTCTTAATTGAATATCCATTTTGCCAGTGAAAGTTATTCAATTAACAGGAGTATACAATTAACAGGGATTTGGTCAGTTTCCTGTGTTCTGGAGGTAAACTGAGCATTTATTCTATTATATCTTGTTTGACAGAGCTCATAGAGCTCTGTCAAACAAGATATAATAGAATAAATGCCTGTATTGGATGTAGTGAGGCCAAAAAGGTTGATAAATAAGGGGAATTTGGTGCGTGTTACAGTAATTTTTTTGAAATATTACAAAAATTTATATACAATTAACAGGAGTTTACTCTACAACCCATATGCAATTAACAGATCAAATTTGTACTGAAGGTATGATAAATGGTTTTGTGTTTGAAAATTATATTCAATTAACACGGATATACAATTAAGAGATATCCAATTAAGTGGGCTTCACTGTACAGGTAAAACTAGTACCAGCACTACACCTTGCGTGGACTTATATACATAAGAAACAAGAAATATTTTTATAGGCTTAAACAAGGAAAAATTGACAATTATCAGGATAATTTTCTGACATATTACAAGGTTTTTGATGCAATTTTGTAGTTAAGGTATGGTAAATAGTTTGGAAGTTATATACAATTTACGGGAACGCAGTGGCTCAGTAGGTAGAGATGCAAACTGCAAGCCAGGAGGTCTTTGATTCAAATCCCACCTTCAGCTACTGTGTTGTGTCCTTAGGCAAGGCACTTAATCTCAGCTGGCCATGTGGAGCAACGGTGGCATTGTGTACTGAGGTGCACTACACGTCGATAGAGCACTTGTCTTCAACCAATGCTAACCCTACTTGTGTGGAGTTAATACATTGGAGAGTATGACAGTTGCTCAGTGGTTCTCTCCAGGTACTCCAGGTTCCTCCACCTGTAACATTGTCCCTGGTTTTCAAAAGTGTTGTTAAACCCCAATAAATAAATAAATATACAATTTATGTGTTTATTTAATTAAGAGGTATTTAATTAAGTGCACTCCCCTGAAGATAATTTGAAGCATTAACCCTTTACCCAACATAATGGCCAAAACCGGCCACCACTATTCTCAAAAATATTCAGTTATTTTTCATTATTGTTTTCATTTTTTGTCTCAAAACATAGGGGATGACCCCTCATTGGAATGAGCTCGTCGGGCTCATTCCAGTGAGGGGTCATAACCTATGTTTTTGAGACAGAAAATGAAAAAAATTAGTTGTTCGAGAATTTGTTTTGCAAGTGTCGTCTGCTTTTCATGTTAAGTAAAGGGTTCAGTACAGTAGAACCTGTCTTGAGAGACCGCCCTTTGGGCCATACAAAAGTGGTCTCTCAAGACAGGTGGTCTCTCATAACAGGTTTCAGGTTTTCTCAAGTCAGTGAATAACCCAACCACAAAATTCAGAAATGGAGAAGAATGGATTTTTGTAATTTCTTTGTACTTGTTCTTTTGTATGAAGTTTTTGTAACAAATTGAAATGGACTGTTATAAAAATTATAAAAATAAATTAGTGTTGAAAATCTTCATTGAAGATTTTCAACACTAATTTATTTTTATAATTTTTATAACAGTCCATTTCAATTTGTAACAAAAAGATTTTCAACACAAATTTATTTTTATTCCTATCTATCACGTTTCAGGTATGTATGAAATTGTTTATTCAGCAATAATCCTAATCTTTTCACAGGGGTCTTATAAAAACATCTCAATCTGTAATGAGTTAGCAATTGAAACCCAATTAAGAGCTTTTAATACTTTTAATTATGTTAGTATAACCACAATGGATTTTCCAATTCCTGAACAGGTAAGAAGCTTTTGTCATGGTTTCAGTCTTCAAAGGGGCGGTCTCTCAAGACAGGTCAATTATGGCATAAAAATACAAGTTGGTATCAGGTCACAGTAGTCTCTTAAGACAGGTGGTCTCACAAGACAGGTGGTGTCCCATAGCAGGTCCATTATAGAGTAAAACCAATCGGTGCCTGGCAGAAGTGGTCTCTCAAGACTGGTGGTCTCTCAAGACAGTGGTCTCTCAAGACAGGTTTTACTGTAAGAGAATTTTATTGAAACTTCAGTGCAAAGTGCATGAATTGTAAATAGATATCAAGACTTGTTCTGAAGTCTGGCTTGCCATTGAAGGTATTGATGAATTGATCAAATGTCTTCTACTGTTTTAGGTTGAGTTTGATAGTGAAGAAAATAATATTCAAGAGAAGATAGACAGCCTAAAGAAGAATAAAACAGAATTAGAAACTAACATGAAAATGAAACAAAACAAGATGGTGAGCTTCTTATATCATTTGATTGTTATCTTCAGCTCATTACTGGAAAGCAGGATCATTGTCATATTTTCACCCTTATTTGCTCACCTACAGTTAAAACTAGAAGTCCTGTCCTGAAATGCGCACAAATAACACATCGATTTGCGTGTTAATGTACGCGTCGTGACGATGGTAAGGCTATCAAATTCTGCACATACGGCCTGTGCACAAGCAAAGTTTCAGCGAATGGACCTCCGGGTAACCCGGAGGTCCATTGGCTGAAACTTTGCATGTGTTTGCTATGGGTAACAAGGAGAACCTGCCATGCGTTGGGTGTCATTCGATATGGCAATTGCGTGCAATTCCTCCACGCAATAAAGCCTAGATAAGCGCGCACTTCGTGACAGGACTTCTAGTTTTAACTGTACTTCTATTAGAAGTGGTGAGCTATTGTCGTGACCTCGGGCGTCAGCGTCGGCATCAAACTTAGTCAATATTAAGTTCTTAAAGTTTCTGATTAGGTGACTTGTGTTTCTATGTGTCTTTCCAGCCGATTGATATTCTACTGAACTCCACTGCAGTAATATTTAACCCTCGTTACATGCATATTTGAGCCTGATTTTCTGCCATAACTTGTAAGAATTTGTGTTTAGGTTTAAGATTTTGCGTTAAAGTCATCTTTTGTGCACATTGTGGTGCCTTCACTTATCATTACTCTTTATTTTTGTCTTTTCAAAAACTACTTTAGGTATTAACCCTACTGTAAGCAGAAATATAACTGATTTTTTTTTTTTTTTATATCCAATGATTCTATGTTGAATTGATATATAATAAATGCAGAAATATAGACTTTCCAAAGCCATCACATAAACCACATTAATCATTTGATGCCTAGTTAATGATTTATATTGACAAAATATTAGGCATGTTACATTGGAATGACATTATCAAGCACGAATGTAGGTGAGTGCTGGGATGTAATATCCCTCTTGTTGACTTTTCCCGTTGTCATATTTTCTTCCTTATTAACTCGACAACCGGATGAGTCAATAAGAGAGAAAATGTCAACACAACATAGATTCAGGGCTTGACAATTGGGGCAACCTATAGGACGGGTTGCCTATAGGTTACGCAAAAAGATTTTCGGGAGACCTGTTTATAGGTGAACCAAAAAATAGTTTCATAATTGGAGATTTGATTGAAAGGTAATGACATAAGACATGTAACAATGATAAAAGATAAATTATTATAAATCATAATGACTTATTTCTCAACAAAATTCACATCCCCAAATCAGCCAGTTATAATGGTTAACCAAGAGGTTAAGCCTTTACCTAACAAAATGGAAAAAATGCCCAGAAAATTATCCTAAGTGTGGCTTACACAACCTCACACATCATGGCAATTTCTCAAATAAATCCATACAATATGGATATCATTGGAACCAGCTGAATCAGCTGGTTCCAATGATATCCATATTGGTATGTTTCTATTGAAAATTTGAGACAAAGGTTTTAATCATGAAGCTCAGGATATTTGGGGGAAAGCTATGTGAGGTAAAGGGTTAACCCCCCAAAATTGGGGCAAAAGATCAAAAGGTTAATGAACATGTGATGGGGCAACCTTCAAATGGGTCCATCACAATTCTGAATTGTCAAGCCCTGATAGATTAGACTAAATTTATTCATTTGTTAGGCCTCACAAAGTAGATCCTCTGTTTCTCAGGCCATTTTTTGTAAAATTGCATGCGTGCGGGCGTTTTTTTATTTTATTTTGTATTTTTAGTCCCCTACGGGAACCGTAATTGGACTATAGGATTGCACTCCGTCCGTCTGTCTGTCCGTCTGTCTGTCTGTTTTTTATGTTACCACCTCTCCCTCCAACATGCTTTAAGCTACACCTTTCATATTTGGTACATGGATAAATGGTTCTGAGGGGATGATGCACGCTCAAAATTTTTTTTCAAAATCCAAAACGGAATGGCGGCCATTTTTGTTATGTTTTTTAAGCTTCTTTTCTCTATTTTCATGTTACCACCCCTCCCACTAACATGGTTCAAGCTACACTTTGCATATTTGGCACATGGATAGAGGGTTGGGAGGGGATGATACACATTCAATATTTTTTTTTCAAAATCCAAGATGGCGGCATGGCGGCCATTTTTGTTGTGTTTTTTAAGCTTTTTTCTCTATTTTATGTTACCACCCCTCACACCAACATGGTTCAAGCTACATTTTTTATATCTGGCACATGGATAGAGGGTTGTAATGGGATGTTGCACGTTCAATGTTTTTTTCTCCAAAATTCAAGATGACGCCATGGCAACCATTTCTGTTGTGTTTTTTAAGCCTTTTTCTCTATTTTATGTTACCACTGCTCCCTCCAACATGGTTCAAGCTGCACTTTTCATATATGGTACATGGATAAAGGGGTTGTGAAGGGATTAAGCACGCTCAATATTTTTTTTCAAAATCTAACATCTGTCTGTCTGTCCGTCTGTCTGTCTGTCTGTCTGTCTGTCTGTTTTTATGTTACCACCTCTCCCTCTAATATGCTTCAAGCTACACCTTTCATATTTGGTACATGGATAAATGGTTCTGAGGGGATGATGCACAGTCAATATTTATTTTTCAAAATCCAAGATGGCAGAATGGCGGCCATTTTTGTTGTGTTTTTTAAGCTTTTTTCTCTATTTTATGTTACAACCCACCCCTCCCTCCAACATGATTCAAGCTACGCCTTTCATATATGGTACATAGATAAAGTGTTGTGAGGGGATTATGCACGCTCAATATTTTTTTTCAAAATCCAAGATGCTTATATACTATAGTGTCTTCTGTGACAAAAACACCTTATGTCATAAAAGCGCCGTAGGGGACTAATACCACCTCGGTGGTCAAACACTTGTTGTAATTATTTCTTTGCCATTAAAAAGTTCATGTTCTTGGTTTGTTTTATGTTTTAGGCCCCATAATCTACAGAATAGCATGTGTAGTGGTGTATTACGTCCTTTGAGTGCAAGAAGGCTTTGCAATGCTAAAGCATTGCAAAGCTTTCTTGCACTCAAAGGACAATTTTATTAACTTGGGTAAAATATCAGACATAATCCATTCAATTTTAATTCTTTTAAGTTTGGATAGGTTATAAAAAGAGAGCATGCGGCAACCAAAAGGACCATGCGGGAGGGCCTGAGAAACAGATTTTTATTTTTTTTAGGCCTTTGTCATACTAATTTATAGGGTTTTTCTTCTGACTCAATAGTCTTAGCAGCTGATCCTCTGGAACTTCAAAGAATGATCAAAGGAAAGTTTGGCTGTATCCCATGGACATATTTTTAGGCAGGGCTTTTTGGGGTGAGTGGTGTCGTTCAAATTATTGTTGGATTTTTCCATGTTAAGGAGCCTGAAGTCGTTTTTACTATATATTCTTAACCTTTTTCCTAATATGAAAAACAGACGACACTCGCAAACAAAATTCTGAATAACTAATTTTTTTCATTTTTTGTCACAAAAACATAGGTTATGACCCCTCTTTGGTAGGCTTGCCGCGATTATTATGAAATTCCATAGTCGAATTAATCAGAGCCCAAAATCGTTGATTAGTCGACTTTTTTGACCACGTGTTTTTAACAAAGGGTCGACTAAAACAAGATGGCTGAATGGTCCTAAAGGTAGGTATAACCAGGCGAGTGGCCGTGTACATTTCAAATAACATGGTGACATAGACAACGATCCATCATTCCCACATTATAAGGCTTGGTGAACGTCGGAATGAACGTTTTGTTGACCATATTCTGTTAAGTTGGTCGATCGTCTGCCATACCGTTAAACAGTAATACACCCTGACGCCCGAAATTCAGATGAAACATTATAGTGAGTAGCCAGAAGGAACTGATCCGAGTGAGAGGGATTTTACAACTTGCAAGGACTATTCTGCTGGACCCTGTAAGGGCACAAAGGATGTAAAAAGTCACCCCCCCCCCCCCCCCCCCCCCCCCCCCCCCCCCCCCCGCCCCCCTTCCACACACACACTCACAATAATTTATCAATGCTGAGAAACGTTGTGATTTTCGGACATGAAAGCGTGACCCAAGGGAGCTAACTCTAGTTTTGTGATGCAAAATAGATTAAATATTTTGTATTACAAAACTAGAGTTAGCTGAATCTTGACCCATGATTGAAAATGGCTATGCAAATTTCATCAAACGCCGCGAGTTTCATTTCGTGTTGTTCAAAATAAAAGATTTATGAGCAAAGAATGGTTATTGGAAACGATGTTGTTTAAAATACGGACTTGTTGTTGACATGACGAGAGCAGTAATACTTGAAAATAACTTTCAAATTTTCAACAAAAAAAATCATTAAAGTGGGAGGTAATTACTGCAAACATTTCCGAATTGGACTTCGAAAAATGACAATTTATTTGAGGGGGGAGGGGTGTGCCTGAGGCCACTCTCCTTTACCTCCATATGGATGGTCTACCACTGTCGTTTATACATCTGGAAAAGTTCCCATCATGTAAATACAGTGTGATCACGTTCTGGCAAGGCAGCGGGGGTAAAAAAAGTCTAAAAAGTCGACTTTCAAATTTAAAGTCGATCAATCGGCACGACCGACGATTAGTCGACGTTTTGCATAATCACGGCAAACCTACTCTTTGGAACAAGCTGGACGAGCTCGTTCCAAAGAGGTGTCATTATCTATGTTTTTGATACAAAAAATGAAAAGATGTAACGGCCAAAACCGACCAGCACTATTCTCAAAAATCGCCAATTAATTTTCATTATTTTTTCATTTTTTGTCTCAAAAACATAGGTCGTTCCAACGAGTGGTCATAACCTATGTTTTTGAGACAAAAAATGAAAAAAAATTAGTTATTCAAGAATTTTTTTTGCAAGTGTTGCCTGCTTTTCATTTTAGGCAAAGGGTTAACAAAGCAAAACTGAGTTTTTTTCCCTGAAACCGAATCTGAAAAATTAAAACCTCCCATCTCTAATTCCAGTGAGAGGGGATCACATGATTTGGTACATTGTTGGAATTTTTTTCAAATTTGAAAAAAAAAAAAAAATTTAAGGCCATACAAAGTTGATTGTCTGTTTCTCAGGCCATTTTTTCCAAAAAACCATGCGGGCGGGCGTTTTTTTTTTTTCTTTTTTATTTTCTCCCCGAGAGGTTGTTTGTGGTAATTTGACCCCCACCCAAACGCCTGGTGGACCATGCAAAATTTCGCAAATATATTGGTTATTCACCACAGGGGTGTTGGGTCGTAAATGAAGTGGGGTTTGAATGTTTGTTTTTTCAGTGAAACATGAAAATTATAACACAGGACGAAAGTCACGAAACGCCTCGTGGGTGAAACGTCTCGGGTTGAAACGTCTCTGGGACAAATCAAATGTCGAAGTGCCAACTTTCAGAGATTTATTTGACCAAAAAAAAAAAAATCCTTTCACAACCTGCCTAATAAAATCGTGAATCGCAATTTTTCCCCATTATATTCAAAATTATCACAACCCATTTGAACGGGCAGTCCATCCATAAATCATATTTTTTTGAAATCTGAAAATGAAATACAAAACGAATGTTTGCGTGTTTTTATTAACCAATTCGACCGCACATACCTGCCTATATGCAATTTATTTTCAGCTATGACTGTTACTTTTATATCAAGCAATGGTTACTTTTAGTTATCCAATTATCCTGCATCTCAAATGCATTTATTTAAATTAACTGGGAAACTCGTAACGGTTTCAAATAACAGTACACAAATTCCCAATGACGGCCATTTACAATACAAATGTTACTAAAAATAAATGCCAGGAGACTGTGTTCCATTCAACATAGCACCTGACTTTGCAGACTTTCTGAGGGTTGGTGCGAATCAAACATGGTGCGAATCGACCATTCCCCTTTGCGACTGTTTGTTGTCAGACTGAAAGACACCTTCCTTCTTGTTGTCATTATGACTTACCTTTTGCAGAATAAAACACTTTCTGTCGTGAATATTGCTAAAAACCCACCCACTTTATTAAGGTATGATGTAGAAAAAGCTTGAAGTGTGTTAATTTAAAATTTACGAACGCATCGATATCGATTTACCGAAATGAGCACAATATCTCAAATTTTTTTTAAAGATTTTTTGGTGTCATAAAAAGGTTGCATGCGCACCAAAAATGACCATGCGCGTGGGCCTGAGAAACAGAGGTTCTTTTTTTTATAGCCTTAAATAACAAATTTTGATACCTGGTATGTTGTATGAAGAATCTTTAATCAGTGGGCTTGTTTTTCTAACCAATCAGCGGGCTTGTTTTTCTAACCAATCAGCGGGCTTGTTTTTCTAACCAGTCAGCAGGCTTGTTTTTTCTGAAAACTGTTACAGGATACAACACCTTGTATATTGTTTGACCAAACAACAGGGGTAATACCATGACACCAGAGATGTGACATGGTGGACTACACCCAAATGTGTTGGGACACAGCTTTTTCAGAACCATGATTTATTTTATTATGATTTTATTAGTGTTCTTTGTGTTTGGAGATGTAGTGCTGTGATGTAAAATACTGACCCAGGAATAAGCCCAGGGGTGCATGAAGTTAAAGAGGGCAAATGTATGTGGGTAGGCTTAATTTAGAGAGCTCAAGCTTGCAATTTGGATGCAAAGTTGACTCCAAGTTAGGTGGCTCGGTCAATTCCATTAAGGCCAAATAAAAAAAATGAATTGATTCTCAGGCAATTTTTTTTTCAAATCGGTGAGGGAGGGAGGGAGGATTTTATTTTTATTTTTTTATTTTTTTTTTTTTTTGTGTAAAGGGTTGAGTATACTCAGTAAATCTTTTTGCTGTCTTTCCACTTGAAAAAGAGAAAAGATTGTATTTTAGTGTAATTATAGTATACCTTTTATAACTAAAGGTTGTAACAACAGCTAAAAGGATTTGTATTTTATTATTCTTTTTAATGGTATGGATCTGTCAAGCATCATATTCCATTAGAATAGGCCCCAGTAACCAATGCTTGGGGTAGGAGTCCTTTAAAATGGGAAACATGGCTCTAAATGATTGGTTAAACTTGAGTTTATATCGGTGTTGCAGCCATTATTAGCCATTGAGCAGAAATATATGACCTTAAACACCAGCAAATAAATAAATAATTAAATCATGATCCAGTATATCAGAATTTGCCTTGTTACAGTTTATGGGAGAGTGCCTCTGGGCACTCTCCCATAAATTGCAACAAGAAAAACCAATTTACTGCAAACACAGCTAAATAATTATATGTCGAGAAATGTGAAAAAATGACCATTCCAAGTTTTCACAAATTCTTTAAAAAACATGACATAATAAAAATGTCTAAGGCCACACAAAGTAGATCTTCTGTTTCTCAGGCCATTATTTGTGAAATTGCATGCGGGCGAGCGTTTTTTTATTTTATTTTTTATTTCTGTAATTACTTCTTTGCCATCAAAAGTTCATGTTCTTGGTTCAAGGTTTAGGCCTCATAATCTACAGAATAGCAAGATGTTTTAAAGCGTTTGAAAAAAAATAATTTAAATAACAATTTTTGATATCATGTGTTGGGTAAGGGATTCTTTTTCATTGTAACAACTTACCAGCAGGAATGTTGGAGATGATGTCATTCTAAAGTCAACAACTAGGCTTATTTACAAGGAGGGGACTTTGAAAATGAAATGTGAAAACTGAAAATGAAATGTGAAAAGTTGGTAGTTGGGCTGATTTTCAATTATGAGTTTATTCCCCTGTCTGAATGGTAAAATACTGTTGGAAATACCCCCCAGGGCACTTTCAAACAGTGTATCACGTCACAGAACATCATTGGCTCACTGAAAGAGTTTAATGCAACAAGCTGCAGCATTCTACGTTGCTCACTTCAGACTTTGTTCTAGTTTGGATTGCAGGGGCATCATGCTAGGGAAAAATCTGGGGAGCCCGGATCGGTAACACCATCTAAGCGAAGTGCCACCATCGGTTGGTGCATAGCGTGCCCCAAAATTTTGGCAAAAAATGCCTACCAGATTGCCGGAAATGGCACTTCCCAGGCCTTCACCGAAAATATTTGTAACATCTCACTGATATCTGTGCTTATAATCTCGGTTAAAATGATGCCAGACACAAAATCATGAAAGAAATGGTGGATCTAAGGATGAAATAAGAGGATGAGAGGAAGAAACAGTGGAAGGATGTGTTCAGGGCTGTAACTTATTATTTTTATGCAAAATTATTTCATGTTCCCTAATTTCGGGGCATGGGCCTGATGTTTACATTCTTGTTATGAAATTTCCAGTTTGTTCAGTGTTTCCTCTCTCCCTTTTCTTTATACCCCGCTTGCTATTCTCCCATGCTTTTGGCATAATTTTTGTAATTTTTTTACGGAAATTTCTTGGGAGTTTTGGCTTGGTCACAGAATGTTTATTCTGTTTTTCCCCATGGTTACGTCCTCACCCTAGGGTGGTTAGGCGTTTCAGTCATGCATCTACCATCCGATGTACTGCAGTTTCTTCTCAGGAAGCCTCTGTTTTACATCTGATAGTGTTAAAATTGGTTACTGATTTCGGGCCATATTTTCAGTGCCTGGAGTCTTGTTTCTGGTTTTTATTCACTTTTGTTTATGTTGACAACTGTTACTTATGACAGTGATTCCTTGTCTTCTATTAGTTCTGCTTATAGCCAGATATTAATATTCTCCGTAAGTGTAACATTAATATTTTTATACTGTACCAATGACCCAGACTTAGCTGGTGCTAACTCTAACAAAACCAGGGCCAAACACAAATTTTGCCCCCCAATCCCCAAAATTTGCATCCAAAACAAAAAAAAAATCATGTCCTAAAGGACCTCCATACTACGCCTCTACTGCACATGCGCAGTGACGCAGACGTCCCGAAATTGGCGCCAATTATCATTCTCTGTTTGGCCCTTCATCAGTCAACATCTCACTGATCTTTGTGCTTGTAAATCTCAGTTTAAAGGATGCCAGACACGTAATTTTTGGAGAAAATGTGATTCTAAGGAGGATAGAAGGAGGAGAGGAAAAAGAAGTGACAAAAAATAATCAGGGCTGTACTTAAAATTTTTTGATGAAATTATGTTAAGTTGCCTATTTTCGAGGCAGGGGCCTCTTGTTGTCATTCTTGCTAATTGTTGCACTGCTTATTCAGTGTTTCCTCTTCCCTAGCCTTCTAAAGTCCCCCCTTGCAATTCTCCCATGCTTTTGGCATATTTTTGAGAAATTTCATTTCTAAAATTTCCTGGGAGAGTTGCTTGGTTACAGAATGTTTTCTGTTATTTTCCCCATAGTTACGTTTTCACCCATGGGTGTATAACGTTTGTGTTCTGCATCTTCCATCTGATGTTCTGCAGATTCTCCCCTGGGAGTCTCTGTTTTGCATCAGATAGAGTGTAATTTGATGACTGATTCCGGGCCAGTTTTTTCAGTGCCTGGAGTCATGTTTTCTGGTGTTTTCACACTGTTTGTTTACATTGGCAACAGCCTTTTTTGAGGGGGGCTGTTTGCCTTTGCTGTAGTTTATCTCACTATAAGATACATTTATATTATCTGTAAGTGTCTCATTAATTATTTTATATAAATTTAAAATTTTTGACCACACTTTGCCATCGGATCCATCGGGGCTCAACGTTACTTTTCAGCAACTTGGGCTTCGCTGAAAAAATATTTTTTCAAATTATTTTGATTTGCAATTGTTTTTTCATTTATTAATGGATCATGTTATTATGTATCTTTGTGTCAGGGGTTTTTGCGAGTAACTAGGACTTATTGTTGTTCTTTCACAATGAAGGGACGTTGTTCAAATTGTAATAGGAAGAAATCTTCCTCTGACTTTCATGATCATTGTATCAATTGTCGTCAGTGTTCTCGCATTAATCCCTGTCCTATATGTGAATATTGGGATGAGAAACATTGGAAACGTGTGTCACGATATGTTGTTTCTGGAGAAAGGGCGATGCCGGCTCTTTCTCCGCAAGGTCACTCTACTCTCTCAGTTTCTATTTCAGAGGAACCAGAACAGGGTGATGTTTCCATGTTATCTTCTACAAATGTGCGTCCGTCGTCACAAATGAATTCAGAGCTAGCGGCAAAAGTGCTCATGGAGATTAGACAAATGTCGTCCGCTAGCTCGCCCGGTGTAGCGTCCATTCACCGAATGGTTCGGCAGCCGGGTTCGTCCGATGCGGTCCAAGAGGAAGTTTTGGATGATGCGAGCACTATAAACATAATAGATGCACACCCAGTGACGGCGGATAGTAAGCGAGAACGGAGGAAGCCTTTGAGTCCGGTTCCTAGCTCGTCCAGGTCCAGCCGGTCCGTGAGCGAGAGAGGCCCCTCTCTCGTACAACAACATCTGGGACCAGATGTTGTGGTACAAAATATGTCTTTAGCGGAGCATACGTCTGTCGCTCGGGACGCTCCGTTGTATAAGCAGTCCGCAGAGACTGTTAAGGCTTCCTCTTCTCGTCAGCGCACACGACCGCACCTTGGCTGCGTGACTGCCGATATATTACCAGCTTCGCCGATCAAGGATTCTTCGGCGACCAGGTCACACCATCCGGCAGCCAGGGATTCGAGACTGATGGACTCCGGACGTTCGCATAGGAAAAGTATGCGGGAGCCATCTGATGCGGAGCTGCCCTCAGCAAAGCAGCGAAAGACTGCGCCTCTGCAGGTCTCGACGCCGGACATTCTTGTGCAGATAGCACAGCTTATCGCAGCATCCCAGCAGCCGACAGAAACGGTGTCGGATCGAGAATTATCCGACGGCGCTGGGTCGGTACGCTCCGCCGAAGCATCGGGGGCGGACGACCGGGAGCATCATGAGGTCCGACCGGATGGTGAAAGGGATACAGATGACTTGGAGCTATCCCTTTTGGACTAACATAAAGCTGCCGTGGACTTCATCCGGCACTTTCTCCCTCAAGTTGTTCCGTCGGGCCAGACTGCTGCGGTTCCGGACAAGAGAATTATAGCGTCATTGGACTCTGAATTTTTTGAGCGGTTCAGGGACATCGCTCCCGAGTTTCCGTCGCAGTCCAATAATGTTGCAAGAACATTTGAATTATTGAACGACGCTATATTTAAACTTGCTTCCAGGACGGGGAAAGCAGGTTTCTTGTCCGCTAATACTCTCAACCTGCCTTTCATTAATGCAAGGAATAAATTCGATACGGCAGGACAGGGTATACCGAGAGTTCCCCTGCGTATGGACGACGAGGCGGAAGACTTAGAGCTATCATTACCGTCATCAGCTTCTATTCCAACCGCGGTGTTGGAAACAGCTATTGCGTCTAACAGAGCCAATTTAGATGCCTTATCTTACGCAGATCACCTTACTAAGGCGTTATCACTGCGCCTTCAGGGGAAAGAGTTTCAGGATATACAATCCTCTTTAAGACTTCTTTCAAGGGCAGTAGCTTATTCCACGTGTAACTCCGCCCTTTCAGTGGCAAATCTGGAGTTGGTTAGACGTGACGCAGCCCTAGCTATATCCACACTAGTGGATTCTAAGGTGAAGAACTCTCTTAGAGTCGCTTCGGTCTCAGGAGAACTTCTCTTTGACGGCAAGCTTTCCGCTATTTATGATAAAATTACAAAAAAAGCTAAGGATTCTCTGTTGTTCAAATCTGCTCCTAAGAAGTCGGATACAGCAGACACGAATAAGACAGGCACTTCTGGGTCTAATGCGCCCAAGAGAGGTTCCTATAGAGGTTCCGGTGCGTCCTCTTGGTCTTATTCGAGAGACCGTCAGGATAGCGACTCTTGTTCGGGACGTCCTTCAGGCCGGGACAATCGATCGGACGCCCCGAGGTCGACGGGGCGAGGTGCGGGCTGTGGAAGACGTGGTTTCTCCTACCGCAGGCCTCGCAGGTCCAGGAGGTGATGGCTTAAACCTCTATCGCGTTCCGGTTGGCGGAAGGTTGTCGAGCTTTTCACAAGAATGGGCGTCGATTACGGACGACCCTTGGGTGAGAGGAGTGACTTCGGAAGGTCTAAAGATATCCTTCAAACGAAAGCCTCCATTAACTCGAAGTCCAAAGTGGACTCATCTTCCGCCAAATCCGCAGAAAAGAGACGCTCTGTTATCAGAGGTGCAGTCTCTTTTAATGAAGAACGCGGTAGAGGTCGTAGAAAACCAGGAATCTCCGGGATTCTACAGCCATCTGTTTCTGGTTCCGAAACCAGACGGCTCGTTCCGTCCAGTCATAGATTTGAGCTGGATAAACAAGCTGATCGTCGCTCCAAAGTTTTATATGGAGACGATTCGATCGGTCAGAGCGAGTATTCGGGTGAACGATTATGCAACGAGCATAGATCTCAAAGATGCGTACTTTCACGTCATGGTACATCCGACATTCCGAAAGTATCTACGCTTTGTAGTCCTAGGAGTGGTGTATCAATTCCGGGCGATGTGCTTCGGATTGAATCTAGCACCCTGGGCTTTCACTCGGGTAATGAACTCGGTAATGATCTACTTCCGAGCTCATTCGTCTGCGGTAACGTCGGCCTACCTGGACGACATTCTTCAGAGGTACGGCAACGAGTTAATGCTTCAGAACGATGTTCAGAATCTTCTTCTATTGCTCCGACATCTCGGTTTTATAGTAAACGAAGAGAAGTCGGATCTGGTGCCGTCCAAGTCATTCACTCATCTGGGAATGAGCTTCGAGACGCACAACAATCTCGTTTGTCTGCCGTTAACCAGAGCGAAATTAGTCAGTTGTTACGCTCGCTATTGTCTGCACGCAGACAAAGTCACGGCGAGAGAATTTATGAGACTGATAGGTCTGTGCGGAGCCGCCGCGGATCTCATTCCGATGAGGCGGTTACGCACACGTCCTCTTCAAATTTTCTTGACTTAGAATTGGAGTGTGAAAATTCATTCGCTCGATGTAGACGTTCTCTTGTCAGATCAAGTGAAACAAGAGATTCAGACTTGGGCAAACATTCAGTGGTTAACTCAGGGAGTTCCGCTGCAGTTGCCGGATCCGAGTTTTACCGTTATGACGGATGCCAGTCAAACAGGTTGGGGTGCATCATTAATCCCAACGGATTCGAGATGCCAGGGTCTTTGGGATCCGCAATTCCTGGGCAAGCACATAAACATCAAGGGAATGATGTCAATTTGGCTTGCGTTACGTCACTGGATGGACATTATTCACGATGCTCATGTCCAAATCCTATCCGACAATACGACAGTAGTGGCGTATATACGGAATCAGGGAGGCACTCATTCAGTTCCGTTGTTCAATCTAACGGAAAGAATCCTTCTGTTTGTACTAGAACATCACGTTCTTCTTTCGGTCCGTCACATACCAGGTCGTCTGAATGTGCTAGCAGACTCCCTTTCACGAAAGGGTCGCTTGTTGCCGTCGGAGTGGACTCTCAACAAACAAGTATTCAATCAGATTTGCTACCAATGGGAACGGCCAATGATAGACTTATTTGCGACACATCTCAACAATCAGTTGCAGACGTATGTGTCTCCGTGTCCGGATCCAAGAGCATTTGCAGTAGACGCTCTGTCGATCCCTTGGGACGAAATGATAGGATATGCGTATCCTCCAGCGCGTTAATTCAACAAGTATTGCTAAAGATAAAACAATCTCAATGCAAGATTCTGTTGGTAGCATCTCTGTCGCCACAGAGACCGTGGATAAATCTACTCAGGTGTCTGTTGTGGGACCTACCGCGGAAGCTTCCTCCACGGGAGGATCTTCTTTCGCAGGGGAAATCGCGCCAACTCCATCACAACCCGCAAGGTCTCAACCTTCACGTTTTTCCGTTGTGCGGTCCTTCTTGCATGGCAAGCACTTTACAGGACGAGGAGTGGACGCGATTTCTAACTGTAGGAGGACCTCCTCTTCGCTAAACTATGCGGCTAAGTGGAAGGTTTTTCGTTGTTGGTGTAGGGATCATTCTGTAGATATATTCGATCCCTCTATACCAGACATTGCAAACTTTCTAGTATACTTGTTTGACGAAATCAAACTGCAGCCTGTTACTATAAAGGGTTATAGATCTATGTTATCTGATACCTATGCACATCATGATAGTTTACAAATTGGATCTAATGTCTCTTTATCTAAGTTGGTTAGAAACTTTTCGATAAATAGACCCAGAACTCTTAGACTAATTCCTAAGTGGAATTTAGCTTGGGTTCTTCTTAAATTGAAGGAAAAGCCATTTGAACCTTCCTTCCTGGGCTTATGCTAATAGTGTTGCTATTACAGATTTAATGAAGGCTGCTTATTGGTCTCAGCCATCCACATTTACGAATTTTTATCTCAGAAATATTGAGTCCATTTCTGGAGACCTGCATTGTTTAGGTCCGTTATCTGTTGCTCAGAATGTCGTCCACTAAACAGTTGCAACTATAGTTATGCAGGCTTTCTGTTCCGGCAGTGACTTTGTCCGGCTGCCCTCTTCGCTCTGGGCTATTTGACCCAGGGCAAGGGGAAGGGGGGGGGGGGGGGCAGGTGTTCCCTTAGGTCACCTGCTTTATAGTGAAAAGCAAGGGAATGCCTCCTCCAAGTCAGTATTTCTGAGTCGCTTCCGGGATGGTTTTAAAGTGTAATATTAATGTTAAAATTCATTCATGTCTTATTTTAAAGTGTAGCGCGGTGTGAAGCATTTGTATATGTCAAGTGTCAAACAGGCTTTAATATACAATACTCGGACACTTTTAAATGACTATAAAAAGTCTCAATTCTCTGGACTACTTTATTTATTGGCTTGCTTTAAAAATAATTAGTATAAGGGTTATACTGGATGTTAATAGAGAACATGAATGTTATTGTGCTCAATTATTAAGGGTAGTGTATCTTTCTAATTTAATATTAAATAAGAAAGATACATGTAAAGCCTAATACTCCTTTTCTCCTTAAGGGGTTACCTCTTTACTATATAGTTGAGCTTATTGGATTTTCCTCTAAGTCCTAGGCCCTCCAACCTGTTTACTATTCAGCTAAGTCTGGGTCATTGGTACAGTATAAAAATGTTAAAAAATTTATAGTAATTTATATATTTTTTATACTTACTAATGACCCAGACGGGGATGGCCCTCCCTGGAGTTGGGAACTCTTGCCTCCCCGCTGAGTACATAGCGCTGACCAGGCACTGCCAGTAAGAATGATAATTGGCGCCAATTTCGGGACGTCTGCGTCACTGCGCATGCGCAGTAGAGGCGTAGTATGGAGGTCCTTTAGGACATGATTTCTTTTTGTTTTGGATTCAAATTTTGGGGATTGGGGGGCAAAATTTGTGTTTGGCCCTGGTTTTGTTAGAGTTAGCACCAGCTAAGTCTGGGTCATTGGTAAGTATAAAAAATATATAAATTACTATAAATTTTTTAACTTTTAGACATGTTTTAAAATTTTTGTCCACACTTAGGCTTTTTGGGATCCATTTGAGCTCATCATTCCCATTGGGAACTTGGGCTCATCTTTGTTTTCAAGGGTTGGTGCGAGTACGATGACTGTTTAATATTTTTTCAAAATGAAAGAATATTGTTCAGTTGTAAATTGAGGAAGTCTTCCTCTGATTTTCATGTTCATTGTCTTTGTTGTAGTCTGTGTACTCGCACTAATTCTTGCTCAGTGTGTGCCAATTCAGATGACAAATGTTGGAGCCGTGTGTCACGGTATATTGTTAGTGGTGAGAGGTCCATGCCAGTCCTCTCTCCACAGGGTCACTCTAGTTTTTTCAGTCTCTTTTTCAGAGGAACAAGAACAGGGTGATGTTTCCGTGATGTCTTCAAAAGTGTGCTTCCGTCATCGCAATAATGATCTAGCAGCAAAGTGCCCAAAGGAATGCGGCAAGTGTCTAAGAGGTCCCACGTAGGATCGACGGTCGCTTGTCGCCCTCTAGCTCCCCGGTGAAGCAATGATTCACGAAATGGTTGTGACGCCAGGTTCGTCCATTGCGGTCCAGGAGAGGAGAAGGGGTGTTGCGAGCACTATAATCTCGGATCATGCACACCCGGCGAAGATGTATCGGAGGATGGAAGGAGGAAGCCAGTCAGTCCGGTAGCTAGCTTGTCCAGGTCTGCCCGGACCGCGAGTGAGAGAGGCCCCCTCTCTCTTACAACAACATCTGGGCCCAGATGTTGTTGTATATAACGTTCGTTAATCTGAGCATACGTTCACTACTCCTGCTTGGGATGCTCCGTCACATAGACAGTCCGACGCAGCTTGTCTATTGGCTTCCTCATCCTCGCGTCAGCACACACGACCGCACCTTGGCTATGTGACCGCAGATATCCAGCCTGCTTCGCCGACCAGGGATTCCACGTCAATCAGGTCACGCCATCCGCTTGCCAAGGACACAAGGCCTTTCCAGTCGGGATGTTCGCATATAAGAAGTATGCAGGAATTAACGTCCCAGGAGCTTACAGTGGCTAAATTAAGTAAGACCGCGGCTCCACAGGCCTCTGTGACGGACTTGCTATCACAGATAGCTCAATTCATCGCAGCATCCCAGCAGCCATCAGAAACTTTTTCAGAAAAGAAACCGTCTGAGGAAGCTGGGTCGGTTCGCTCCCCTGCAGAGTCAGAAAGGGACGACCGAGATTCTCATGTGGTCCAGTCAGATGGTGAAAGGGAATCAGCGGAGCTGAAATTTTCCCTTTCCGAACAACTTAAGGTGGCCGTAGATTTCATCCGGCAACACCTTTCAGAAGTTGTTTCTCCGGACCAAAATGCAACGTTACCTGATAAGAGACTGATAGCGTCACTGGACACAGACTCATTCGGCCAGAATAGGGACATTGCGCCTGAGTTTCCGACCCAGTCCAGAAATGTCACGCGGACATTTGAACATCTTAATGACGCTATATTCAAGCCAGCCTCTAAGACTTGCAAATTCAGTTTCTTATCATCTCATGCTCTACAGCTGCCTTTCATCAATCATAGAAATAGATTTGAAACGGAAGGACAGGGCGTGCTGTGAGTTCCTCTGCGTTTAGATGACCTGGCAGACGACTTGGAGTTGTCATTGCCGGCGTCTATGTCGATTTATTCCAGTATGCTGGTGACGACTATCTCGTCTAACAGAATCAGTTTAGACGCATTTTCTTTCGCAGATCACCTTACTAGAGCGTTATCATTATGTCTCGAAGGAAAAGAATTTCAGGATTTCAAAACTTCCTTGAGAGTTCTTTCGAGGACCATAGCATATTCTACGTTTAACTCCGCCCTTTCAGTGGCAATCTGGAGTTAGTCAGGCGTGATGCTGCCCTGGCTGCATCCACAAGAGTGGATAGTAAGGTGAAAAACTCTCTTCCAGTCGCTCCGGTCTCAGGAGAGCTTCTCTTCGACGGTAAGCTTTCTATAATCTATGATCAGATTACTAAGAAAGCTTCAGATTCTCTGATTTTAAATCCACTTTGAAAAAGTCGGCCTCAGCAGAGAGGAGTAAGGCAGGCACTTAGGGGGCGAATACGTCCAAGGGAAGTTCCTATAGAGGATCTAAGAAAGCCTCTACGTCTTACTCCGGAGACCGTCAGAGTAGCAACTCAGGTAGGGGTCGTAATGCTAGCCGAGATAACCGGTCAGACGCACCTAGGTCGACTGGGCGAGGTGTGGGTTGTGGAGGATGTGGTTTCTCCTCCCGCAAGCCCCGCAGGGCCAGGAGGTGATGGTCTAAACCTCTTTTGCATTCCAGTGGGCGGAAGACTGTCAAGATTCTTATCCATTTGGTTGTCAATTGCGGACGACCCATGGGTGCAAGGGGTTATTTCCGAAGGTCTAAAACTGTCCTTCAAGGAAAAACCTCTGTTAACTCGAAGTACACGGACTCAGCTTCCGTCAGATATTCAGAATAGAGATTCGCTTCTATTAGAAGTTCAATCTCTTCTGGACAAGAATGCTATAGACGTCGTAAAAAAAACAGGAATCTCCAGGTTTCTACAGTCACCTGTTCCTAGTTCCAAAACCTGACGGCTCGTTTCGTCCAGTTAAATATCTGAGCTGGATAAACGAACTGATCGTGGCTCAGAAATTTTTTATGGAGACCATTCGATCGGTCAGAGCGAGCATTTGAGTGAACGATTATGCTGCGAGCATAGATCTCAAGGATGTGTACTTTCACGTCATGGTACATCCGGCGTTCAGAAAGTATTTTCGCTTTGCTGTCCAAGGAGACGTTTATCAGTTCCGAGCAATGTGCTTTGCTCTGAATCTAGCGCCCTGGGCCTTCACTCGAATAATGAACTCGGTAATGACTCATTTCCGAGCTTATTCGGCCTGTGGTAACGTTGGCCTACTTGGACGACATTCTTCAGAGGTACGGCAACAAGTTAACGCTTCAGAACGATGTTCAGAGTCTGCTTCAATTGCTCCGATGTCTTGGTTTTATAGTAAACGAAAAGAAGTCAGATCTAGTGCCGTCCAAGTCATTCACCCTCCTGGGAATGAGCTTCAAGACACACAACAATCTCGTTCGTCTGCCTTTAACCAGAGCAAAATTAGTCAGTTGTTACGCTCGCTTTTGTCTTCACTCTGATGTAGTAACAGCGAGAGAATTCATGAGACTGACAGGTGTGTGTGGGGCCGCTGCAGATCTTATTCCAATGGGGCGGCTACGCACTCGTCCACTCCAGATATTTTTTACGCAGAATTGGAGTGTGAAGACTCATTCGCTAGAAACGAACATCGTCTTGTTGATTCTTGTGAAACAAGAGATTCAGACTTGGGCAGTTATTCAGTGGTTAACTCTGAGAGTACCACTCCAACTGCCGGATCTGATTTTTACGATAATGACGGATTCGAGTCAAACAGGCTGGGGCGCAACTTTGAGCCCATCAGATTCGAGGTGCCAGGGTCTTTGGGATCTGCAGTTCCTAAACAAGCACATAAACATCAAAGAGATGATGTCAATTTAGCTTGCGCTATGTCAGTGGATGAACATTATTCAGAATTTGCATGTTCAAATTCTGTCCGACAATTCGACAGTAGTAGCGTATATTCAGAACCAGGGAGGCACTCATTCCATTCCGTTGTTCAATCTAACGGAAAGAATCCTTCTGTTTGTCCTAGAGCATCAAGTTCTTCTGTCATTCCGTCATATTTTGGGTCGTCTGAACGTTCTAGCGGATTCCTTTTCTTGGAAAGGTTGTATGTTGCCGTCAGAATGGACTCTCAACAAACGAGTATTCAATCAGATTTGCTACCATGGGATCGTCCTAGGTTAGACTTATTTGCAACGCATCTCTACAATCAGTTGCAGACGTATGTGTCGCCATACCCAGATCCTCGAGCGTTTGCAGTCGATTTCTTGGGACGGAATGTTAGGATATGCGTATCCTCCAGCTCTGTTGATTCAACAGATATTGCTAAAATCAAGCAATCTCTCTGCAAGATTCTGTTGGTAGCATCTCTGTCATCCCATAGACCATGGATATATCTACTGAGGTGTCTGTTGTGGGACATTCCGTTGAAGCTTCCTCCATGGGAGGACCTTCTTTCGCTGGGGAAATCGTGCACACTGCATCACAACCTGCAAGGTCTCAACCTTCACGTATTTCTGTTGTGCGGTCCTTCTTGCATGGCAACCATTTTACAGGACAAGCAGTGGACGCAATTTCTAACAGTAGGAGGACCTCCTCTTCACTAAATTATGCTGCTAAGTGGAAGGTTTTCTCTCAATGGTGTAGGGATCATTCTGTTGATATTTATGATCCCTCCATTCCAGACTTTGCTAATTTACTGTTTTACTTGTTTGACGAGATCAAACTGCAGCCAATAACCACTAAGGGTTATAGGTCTATGCTATCGGGATACCTATGCTCATTATGATAGCTTACAGATTGGATCTAATGTCTCTTTATCAAAGTTAGTGAAAAACTTTTCGATAAATAGACCTGGAACCCTTAGGTTAATTCCTAAGTGGAATTTAGCTTGGGTTCTTCTGAAGCTAAAAGAAGTGCCATTTGAACCCCTTGACATGGTAGACTTCAAGTATTTATCTTATAAGACAGCTTTTCTCTTAGCCTTCTCTTCATGCACTATCTGTTGATGATTCTCACTATCGTAGTGTAGGGAATATTTTTTCATTGACTACTAATGTTGGATTTTTGGCTAAGAATCAGGCTCCTAATAAGTACCCTGAACCTATTGTTATTAAGGCTCTTCCGTCTTCAGACGATCATAGGCCTTTGCTTTGTCCAGTTAGAGCTATGCGTATTCACAAACGCAGATCTGAGTTTATCAGAAAGGGACGTAAGCATTTCTTTCTGTCTCTGCTGCCTAATAGAAAGGACATTACAGTCCATTCTATTGCAAGGTGGATTCAATTAACTATCCGTGCTGCTTATGAAAAATTATCTTCATCTCAGCAGTCTGTGCTTAAGATTTCGGCGCATGAAGTAAGAGTCCTGTCTACAACTTGGGCTTATGCTAATAGTGTTGCTGTTATCGATTTGATGAAGGCTGCATTTTGGTCTCAGCCTTCCACATTCACAAATTTTTATCTTAGAAATATTGAGTCCATTTCTGGTGACCTGCATTGTTTAGGTTCGTTATCTCTTGCTCAGAATGTCGTCCACTAAACAGTTGCAACTATAGTTATGCAGGCTTTCTGTTCCGGCAGTGTCTCTGTCCTGCTGCCCTCTTCGTTCTGGGGTATTTGACCCAGAGCAAGGGGAAGGGGAGTTGGGGGGAATGGTGTTCCCTTATATCACCTGCTTTATAGTGAAAAGAAAGGGAATACCTCCTCTGGAGTCAGTAATTCCGAGTCGATGCCAGGATGGTCTTAAAGTGTAAAGCTAATGTCTATCTCATTTATGTAATATTTTTAAAGTGTAGCTGGGTGTGAAGCATTTGTATATGTCACATGTCATACGAGCGTTAATATACAATCCTCGGACACTTTTAAATGAGTATAAAGAGTCTCATTCTCTGGACTGTCTTTATTTATTGGCTTTCCTTTAATATATTAGTATAATGGGTTATACTGGATGTTAATAGAGATCATTGATGTTATTGTGCTCAATTATGGAATGGTATTGTGTCTTTCTTTTTTGGTATAAACAAGAAAGATACATGTAAAGCCTGTTCTCTTCTCCTTGAGGGGATAATTCTGTTTACATGAATTGAGTCTATTGGATTATCCTTTATGTCCTAGGACCTCCAGCCTTTTTTCTATTCAGCTAAGTGTCTGGGTCATTGGTACAGTATAAAAATGTTAAAAAATTTATAGTAATTTATATATTTTTTATACTTACCAATGACCCAGACGGGGATGGCCCTCCCATGAGTTGGGAACTCATTCCTCCCCGCTGATTACATAATGCTTACCAGGCACTGGTTATAAGAATGAGGATTTGGCTTCAATTTTGGACTTCCTTGACACTGCGCATGCGCAGTGGATAAAAGTATTGAGGACCACATAGGACATCTATTTTTTGGATTTTGATGCAGATTTTGGGGATTGGGGGGGGGGGGGGTGCAAAATTTGTGTTTGGCCCTAGAATTTAAGAGTTAGCACCAGCTAAGTCTGGGTCATTGGTAAGTATAAAAAATATATAAATTACTATAATTTTTTTAACTTTCCATCTATTTACAGAATGAAAACAGGAAGGAAATAAGAGACATTAACAGGAAACTTAGTGAAGTAGAAGCTTCAGCTAGTAGATTGGATCAGTTGAACAGAGATCTTAAGAAAACAGTGAGTTTATTTCTTTGTCTCACCCTCAGTTGCCAGGTAGAACGGGGGGGGGGGGGGGGGGGGGGGGGGGGGGGGGAAACAATACCCTTATGTTTCATATATCTTTCATATAGAAGTGCTCCTCATGTCAGACAGTTTTATGGGTGAAGGAAGCCCTTGTACCCAGAGAGAACCACTGAGTGATAGTGAGCAACTGTCAGGCTCCCCAACGTACTAACTCCACACAAGTAGGGTTAGCATTGGTGCAGTATGCCTTACTACACATTGCCACCGTGACCCCACATGGGCAATCAGGATGAAGTGCCTTGCCAAAGGACACAACGCAGTTACCCCTGGCGGGAATCAAACTGTGGACCTTTCAGTTTAAAATCCAATGCCATAAACAATGTGCCCCCGTCTTAAAGAATAACTTTTCGTTCAACGAAATTTATTCCTTTGAATAAAGAATAATAAATGAACGTCTCCGGCCTGTTCATTAAATATTATTTTAAAAAAGTGGGTTAGGTTTGAAGTTCGCACCAATGATCAACAACCCTGGAACACTGTCAGAAAAGTTTACTCTCACTCCACCATGTCAGATAATTTTGAGATCCTGGCTTTGAGCCTGTTGGGGCCCTCAGTGGCTATAAAAGACAAGTCTGTCAGTATTTAAGCAAGATAAGTAACCACAACTAAATATTATAGAAATACAATAAAACCAGTGCAAAAAATACAAACTTTTACTTATTTTCAGAAATATATTGAAATATGTTTGGCTTATAAAAGTTAAAAATCTGTTTCTCAGGCCCTCCCACATGGTCCTTTTGGCTGCCGCATGCTCTTGTTTTATAACCAATGCAAACTTAAAAAAAATTAAAATTAAATGATTTATGTCTGATATTTTACCGTAGCTAATAAAATTAATAAATTTGTTCCTTGACCTTGAGTGCAACAAAGTTTTAGCATTGCAAAGATTTCTTGCACTCAAGGGATGAAATACATCACCACCCTGGTATTCGGTTGATTATAAGGCCTAAAACATAAAACAAACCAAGAACATTAACTTCTAATGGCAAAGAAATATTTGAAAAATAAAATAAAAAAATGCCTGTCAGCATGCAATGTTACAAAAAATTGGCCTGAGAAATAGATCTACTTTGTGGGGACCTAAAGAAGACCTAAATTTATAAAGCAAATGGCTGATAAGGCCACACAAAGTAGATTTTCTGAGGCCATTATTTGTAAAATTGCATGTGGACTAGCAATTTTTTATTTTATTTTTAGCTCAACTTTGGCAAAGCCAAATTTGAGCTTTTGCCATGGCCCGTCGTCCGCCTGGCCGTCAACAATTGAATATGGCCTGGGCTAGAGGCCGTATTTATGAACCGATCTTTACGAAACTTCTTGGGTACCTTTGTTATGACCGTGGGACGAGAACAAGTGTTTTCGGGTCCGATCCGAAATTCATGTTGGTCACTGGCAGCCATTTTGTACAAAATTAGGTGCAATCAGATTTTTGTGCAGAACTTCCATATGAAAGCGCTGATTTGAATAATTTTTTGTATGAATGTTTAGTACCATGGGATACATCAATATAATACAGGTTTTTTTCTCATGCGTAAATTACGCAAATTAGACTAATTTTGATGTATTTAGAGTCACTTTCAGCACTATAAGTGCAAATGCCAATACGGCTTGGACTAGAGGCCGTATTTATAAACTGATCTTTTCGAAACTTCTTGGGTACCTTTGGTATCGCTGTGGGATGACAACGAGTGTTTTTGGGTCCGGTCCGAAATTCAAGATGGCCGATGGCAGCCATTTTGTACAAAATTAGGTGCAATCAGATTTTTGCACAGAACTTCCATATGAAAGTGCTGATTTGAATAATTTTTGTGTGTGAAAGTTTAGTACCATGGAATATATCACATATAGTACAGGTTTTTTTCTCGTGCAGAAATTATGCAAATTAGATGAACTTTGATTTATTCAGTGCTACTTAAACACTGTAAGTGCTCATGTCAATACAGCTCGGGCTAGAGGCTGTATTTATCAACCGATCTTCATGAAACCTCTTGGGTATCTTTGTTATCACCTTTGGACGAGAACGACTGTTTCTGGGTGCGGTCCAAAATTCAAGATGGTTGCCAGTGGCCATTTTGTACCGAAATTAGGTCCAATCAGTTTTTTGTCAAAACTTCTATACAGCTCGTATTTATGAACTGATCTTCACGAAACTTCTTGGGTACCTTTGTTTTCACCTTGGGACAGGAACGAGTGTGTTTTGGGATGCCTTTGTTATCACTGTGCTATGAGAACAAATATTTTGTGGTGCAGTCCCACTCTGGGACTCAAAGATTGCTTTTCTAGTTAGGCATCTGACTGTCACCCACCTTTACAATACTTTTATACCTATACATTTGTTACAGGCTATGGTCAGTATTTATGTATAGACCGTTACCATACTTTATATGTACCTTTGTTATCAGGTTATTGTCCCCCGACCCTTCGGGGGACTATTGTAATCAGCAGTGTCCATCCGTCTGTCTGTGCGTGCGTCCGTCTGTCCGTCCATCCGTCCGTCACACCCTTGTCCGGATGATAACTTTAGTTTGGATGATTTTACTGAAACTAAATTTGGTATGTGTCTTACTTGGGTGGAAATGCAGGTCAAGTTCGAAAATGGGCACGCTCCACTGATTTCTACTGGATTTATTCCCCTTTTTCGACTTAAAAAATACTGTTTTTGTGTTGTCTGGATGATAACTTTAGTTAGGATCATTTGATTGAAACGAAATTTAGTATGCCGCTTATTTGGGTGGAAATGCAGGTCAAGTTCGAAAATGGGCACGCTCTACTGATTTTTACTGGATTTATTCCCCTTTTTCGACTTACAAAATACGGTTTTTGTGTTGTCCAGATGATAACTTTACTTTGGATCATTTGATTGAAACGAAACTAAGTATGTGGTTTAATTGGTTGGAAATACAGGTCAAGTTAAAAAATGGCCATGCTCTGCGAACAAATTGCATCCTAACAGCTCCCTTGAATTTGCCATCTTGGTCGGGGGATCGGGGGCGCTGCCCTTGTTACCTAGATGTTTGTCATTGCTGTGTCACATACTATACATGTACATGTCTTGACAAGTTGAGCTACAGTGTCATTGACACTTTCATTTCATTTTGGATTGACATATTGAGAAATTTTTTTATGTATAGCTTTGTTATGGATACTTACAGATCAAGTTCGAATTTCATTCCACTCGGTTGATTTTTGGTGGAGTTACTGCCCATGAACTTAACATTTTTAGAGTTTTCCAGATTTTTTTTTTTATTTTCCAGACTTTTTTTTTGTTATGGTGGGACATATTGAAACAATTTTTGGTATATTGCTTTGTTGTGGATACTTACAGATAAAGTTCGAATTTCATTCCACTTGGTTGATTTTTGGTGGTGTTACTGCCCTTGAACTTAGAATCTTTACCATTTCCCAGACTTTTTTATATGCCCGCATAATGTTTTATAATTTCTGGAAGTACGGGTGTATTATGCACCGTCGAATGGCATCAACTGGTTTACATTGATTATAAAAAGAGAGAATGCGGCAGCCAAATGGACCATGCAGGAGGGCCTGAAAAACACATTTTTAATTTTTTAGACCTAAGTGAATTCAAATTTAAAGTGGAAAATAATCAATACTTTTTTTCAAAGTGCAACCCTCAGGTTGAAAATATTGCCGACACATAATTTATTTATTGTGGTTCAACAACACTTTCGATAGCCAGGGTCACCTCGTGTTGGACAGTTTTACTGGTGGAGGAAGCTGGAGTACCCAGAGAGAACCACTGAGCATTGGCAAGCAAAAGTTAGACTTCCTAACGTACTAACTCCACACAATGATTGTTAGCATTGATTGAAGACAAGTGCACCTTCAACTTGCAGTACGCCTTAGTACACAGGGCCAGTGTGTCTCCTTGTGGGCAATTGGGTTTAAGTTCCTTGCGCAGTTGCCGCTAGCAGCAATCAAACTGTGGACATTTCAGTTTGAAGTCCAATGCCGTAACCTCTGAGCCACCACGCTCCCACCCACACATAATGAATATGGACTCTTCCAGCTGAAGCAATTACGCCGATGTGGAAGTTGTCATCAGGACTTGAAGGATGAAGCAAGAAAACAACACTAGCAACAGTCAGGGTCATATCATGTTCAACAGTTTTACAGAACAAGGAAGTTGGAGTCTCCGGAGAGTACCACTGAGCAGCAGTGAGTAACTCTCAGACTCTTCCAACTTGCTACTCATCATAAACAGCTGGCATCAGAAGGAAGTATGTGTACCATCAATGGGCAGTATGCCTTAGTACACTGCCATCAGAAGAAAGCATGCGTACCATCGGTGTGCAGTATGCCTTAGTACACTGTCATCAGAAGAAAGCATGTGTACCATCAATGTGCAGTATGCATTAGTACACTGTCATCAGAAGAAAGTATGTGTACCATCAATGTGCAGTATGCCATAGTACACTGTCATCAGAAGAAAGCAATGTGCAGTATGCCTTAGTATACTGTCATCAGAAGAAAGGATGTGTACCATCAGTGTGCAGTATGCATTAGTACACTGTCATCAGAAGAAAGGATGTGTACCATCAATGTGCAGTATGCCATAGTACACTGTCATCAGAAGAAAGCATGTGTACCATCAATGGGCAGTATGCCTTAGTGCACTGTCATCAGAAGAAAGCATGTGTACCACCAATGGGCAGTATGCCTTAGTACACTGTCATCAGAAGAAAGCATGTGTACCATCAATGGGCAGTATGCCTTAGTACACTGTCATCAGAAGAAACCATGTGTACCATCAATGTGCAGTATGCCTTAGTACACTGTCATCAGAAGAAACCATGTGTACCATCAATGTGCAGTATGCCGTAGTACACTGTCATCAGAAGAAAGCATGTGTACCATCAGTGTGCAGTATGCCGTAGTACACTGTCATCAGAAGAAGTATGTGTACCATCAATGGGCAGTATGCCTTAGTACACTGTCATCAGAAGAAACCATGTGTACCATCAATGGGCAGTATGCCGTAGTACACTGTCATCAGAAGAAAGCATATGTACCATCAGTGTGCAGTATGCCTTAGTACACTGTCATCAGAAGAAAGTATGTGTACCATCAATGTGCAGTATGCCTTTGTACACTGTCATCAGAAGAAAGCATGTGTACCATCAATGTGCAGTATGCCTTAGTACACTGTCATTAGAAGAAACCATGTGTACCATCAGTGTGCAGTATGCCTTAGTACACTGTCATCAGAAGAAAGTATGTGTACCATCAGTGTGCAGTATGCCTTAGTACACTGTCATCAGAAGAAAGTATGTGTACCATCAATGTGCAGTATGCCTTTGTACACTGTCATCAGAAGAAAGTATGTGTACCATCAATGTGCAGTATGCCTTTGTACACTGTCATCAGAAGAAAGTATGTGTACCATCAATGTGCAGTATGCCTTAGTACACTGTCATCAGAAGAAAGTATGTGTACCATCAATGTGCAGTATGCCTTTGTACACTGTCATCAGAAGAAAGTATGTGTACCATCAATGTGCAGTATGCCTTTGTACACTGTCATCAGAAGAAAGCATGTGTACCATCAATGTGCAGTATGCCTTAGTACACTGTCATCAGAAGAAAGTATGTGTACCATCAATGTGCAGTATGCCTTTGTACACTGTCATCAGAAGAAAGTATGTGTACCATCAATGTGCAGTATGCCTTAGTACACTGTCATCAGAAGAAACCATGTGTACCATCAATGTGCAGTATGCATTAGTACACTGTCATCAGAAGAAAGTATGTGTACCATCAATGTGCAGTATGCCTTAGTACACTGTCATCAGAAGAAAGTATGTGTACCATCAATGTGCAGTATGCCTTAGTACACTGTCATCAGAAGAAAGTATGTGTACCATCAATGTGCAGTATGCCTTAGTACACTGTCATCAGAAGAAACCATGTGTACCATCAATGTGCAGTATGCATTAGTACACTGTCATCAGAAGAAAGTATGTGTACCATCAATGTGCAGTATGCCTTAGTACACTGTCATCAGAAGAAAGTATGTGTACCATCAATGTGCAGTATGCCTTAGTACACTGTCATCAGAAGAAAGTATGTGTACCATCAATGTGCAGTATGCCTTAGTACACTGTCATCAGAAGAAAGTATGTGTACCATCAATGTGCAGTATGCCTTTGTACACTGTCATCAGAAGAAAGTATGTGTACCATCAATGTGCAGTATGCCTTAGTACACTGTCATCAGAAGAAACCATGTGTACCATCAATGTGCAGTATGCCTTAGTACACTGTCATCAGAAGAAACCATGTGTACCATCAATGTGCAGTATGCCTTTGTACACTGTCATCAGAAGAAAGTATGTGTACCATCAATGTGCAGTATGCCTTTGTACACTGTCATCAGAAGAAAGTATGTGTACCATCAATGTGCAGTATGCCTTTGTACACTGTCATCAGAAGAAAGTATGTGTACCATCAATGTGCAGTATGCCTTAGTACACTGTCATCAGAAGAAAGTATGTGTACCATCAATGTGCAGTATGCCTTTGTACACTGTCATCAGAAGAAAGTATGTGTACCATCAATGTGCAGTATGCCTTAGTACACTGTCATCAGAAGAAAGTATGTGTACCATCAATGTGCAGTATGCCTTAGTACACTGTCATCAGAAGAAAGTATGTGTACCATCAATGTGCAGTATGCCTTTGTACACTGTCATCAGAAGAAAGTATGTGTACCATCAATGTGCAGTATGCCTTAGTACACTGTCATCAGAAGAAAGTATGTGTACCATCAATGTGCAGTATGCCTTAGTACACTGTCATCAGAAGAAAGTATGTGTACCATCAATGTGCAGTATGCCTTTGTACACTGTCATCAGAAGAAAGTATGTGTACCATCAATGTGCAGTATGCCTTAGTACACTGTCATTAGAAGAAACCATGTGTACCATCAATGTGCAGTATGCCTTAGTACACTGTCATCAGAAGAAAGTATGTGTACCATCAATGTGCAGTATGCCTTAGTACACTGTCATTAGAAGAAACCATGTGTACCATCAGTGTGCAGTATGCCTTAGTACACTGTCATTAGAAGAAACCATGTGTACCATCAATGTGCAGTATGCTGTAGTACACTGTCATCAGAAGAAAGTATGTGTACCATCAATGTGCAGTATGCCTTTGTACACTGTCATCAGAAGAAAGCATGTGTACCATCAATGTGCAGTATGCCTTAATACAATGTCATCAGAAGAAAGCATGTGTACCGTTAATGGGCAGTATGGCTTAGTACACTGTCATCAGAAGAAAGCATGTGTACCATCAATGGGCAGTATGCCTTAATACAATGTCATCGTGCTCCCACTTGTCAAATTGAGATTGTGTCTTTCCCATGGACAAACATATCAGAAAATCAGTGGTCAGACAACGACAATGTTAGGTACAAAAAGGCCAGTGTCTGACTGAGGTTTAAAATCATCAGACAAAATGTCTGATGCCAAAATTATTAATGAAGTTCAGTGATCAGAACATCATGCATGCTGGAAATCATGTACATATCTAGCAAGCCTAAAATTAATGATTATTGTGATTTCTGGTCCTGGCAAGTTGGGAAGTGTGAAGAAAGTGACTGTATAGCTCATCAGTATTCACAGCATGTGAAGGAATACGATTTGATATAGCCATACATATATCTAAATTATGTCTGAAGGATAATTCAGTTCCAATTCAGAATAAAACCAATCATACCTTGTTTTGGCAGGGCTCAGGGCATTGTATGTAAATTATGTCTGAAGGATAAATCATTTCCAATTCAGAATGAAACCAGTCATACCTTGTTTTGGCAGGGCTCAGGGCATTGTATGTAAATTATGTCTGAAGGATAATTCATTTCCAATTCAGAATGAAACCAATCATACCTTATGATTGGATGAATTCTGGGCAGTTTAACCCTTTACCCAACGCGACAATGTCACTTTTGACTCTCACTACGAACACGCCAGTCTCCAGTTTACCGACGTCAACGAACGCGACGTCATGAAAAAAACTAATTTCTCAAAACAGCTTACTGCAAATTTTCTTTTCAGGTTTCCACATCGTCAGATATCCATTAAATAAAATTTATGTGTGTCTCTGTGTTGTTCATTCTCTATGCCTTTATCCCAAACAATCAAAAAATGAAGAAACTTGAAAGAAAATGGGTTTATTATTATTGTTAGAGCGATTTATTTAGACGCCGAGCCTGTGAAATGGTAAGTACGAATTTGCCGGAAAATTCAAAATCGTTAAAGATGTCGGGTTTTCACAGAAAGCATGCAAAGAAAGTCATTAAATATACCTTTTCAGGCTAATATTTTCTATTTAGGTAAGTATGTGTAATTTTACCAAGTATGGAATTGGCATTCATCAAAAAATTAAGTCCAAATTATCATCAAAGCAGGTTAAAAAATGTGGAAAATTCGAGCCAGCCCATTTGTTACTGCGGTCTGTTCATGGAAGGAATTTCAAGTCAAATCTCTTGCAAATTATACAGAAAGCAAAAATCAATCGAAATGTGATTTCTTTCCCTCGTTATAAATTAAAATATGGCACATGGTGGCAAATGATAATGAATAATGATAAAATCGGGAGTCCCATGGCAATCTGTCACATTCTGCACCGCCTAATCGGGTTTTTTTTGTTTGTTGTCTTTGTGGTCGGTTCGTAACATTCAATTCCTGGTGAAGTTAAATAAGTAACAATTTGAAGTCTTTCACATTTCTTCCCACTAATTCTATAATAATTTTTTTTATAAAAGTCTACACTTGGAAATAAGTGAACTGTGAAAAGAATGAAAAAAACCCAGAAATCTTCCAGCAATTTAATTGTCAGTCTCGCTGCCATTGTTAAAACTCCGATATGCACTGTTAGTAGGTCGACATCTACGGAATCCCGAACGACACCATCTCATTTTCACGACAACGTTCAGATCGCATGGCACTGAACAGCAACGAAATTGGCCGCGTTTTCTTCTTTCCGGTTGATTTCAAATTGGCCAACAATCGAGTGATTGTGGAGGGAGTTTTATTTATTTATTTTTTTGCTTATTTCAACGTAATATTTGATTAAGTCAAAACATTTATTGATTCCTAAAATGCTGAGTTTGTTTCATTATTACACAACCAGCATTGACGAAACTAATCTGTTTTTTTGTTTTTTTTGTTTATTTTTCAACCTATTTAACAATGCCATTTGACAGGCTGATCTGTGAGTGGGTTAAGGTTTGATCTCCACGAGTTCCCCTCCACACCCCCCCCCCCCCCACCCCCCCCCCCACCCCCCACCCCCCCGCGTTTTGTATCTTGACCCAAATTCCGGGAGATAACAAGCTTTGACAGCAAAAACTCTGCCAGGTACATATCCAAAATATTTAAATGCAAACGTGTGTCCAGGAGAGAGTGGGGGGGGGGGGGATTATCGACACGCTGAGTAGGCAGTCGACACTCTTTTATATGCTTGTTTGTTGTTTGATGTTGAGAAAGTAAAAACGTTAGTCCATAGGAAATGAATGAGGAACTAACGAATGCGCTTTCCCATTTTTTTGATGTAAAATGTGAAAATAACTTTCAACTCCAATTTGGTAAAATTAGTGTTCAAGGAAAAATGCTCAGACGTATCAAATTTAGGCATGCATTGTTATGAGCCATGCAGCTACATGTAATTGCGCCCCCCCCCCCCATCCCCCGAGAAACTTGAAGAATTCAAATAGTTTTGTTTCCTGTCACGGGAAGTGTGTCAACTAAACCTAGTAATAACAGGCTTAACCGATGGAGCAGTTATTATTTGGGTGAGTTGTTTACCAAATTCGTGATATTTACCCAGTCCTTCAGAAATATAGTCCGAATAGTTCATAAAATCTATGTAGACGAATCTAACAATAAGAAAACCTGGTCTGATAAGAATTGCCTCTTATCAAGTTGAAAAATGGAAAAAGTTTTTTTTTTCTGTTTCGCCTTTCGGATTACATACATAATAAAAAAAACCTTACAAGATCGAGACGGACATTTGCTGGCAAAACTCCTTTTGGTTGAAGAATGAAGTGCCCTAGAAGCCGAAACATCCACTTTCCACGTCGTGAATTCATACTGAATGTGACAATATAATTTCTCATGTCAAGTCTTGTGGGACACGCAACACTTTGTCAGTCTTAAAATCAGGTGATGTGGATGTGCTTGTCGTTAAATGAACAAGACTTTCCAATCAGTTGATGTTAATAAGTGAGGGAGCAGGATGACCGTATGAAATTGTAAATTATTTGCAGTTTTTTCCGCATTTGTCGGGAGATCGTTGAGGACAATGTTCAGGCTTCACCCGTTCACGACGCATGGGATAGCTGACGTCAGTTCTCAATCCGAAATTTATAACACGGCTATCATGCCATCAGTCAGTTCATCCAGATCCCAGTGTTGGCTTATTTTTACCAACCAAAAGTGAACATGTAACACATCTCAGAATCGCTGTGCTTTGTGGGTACATTTGGGAGAGGTGCTTTGCTAAAGGCAGTGTGGGCGCCAGGATTCTGAAAATTTTGGGGGCGGGGCAAATTGGATTTGAAGGGGGGGTGGGGGGTACAGGTCGAGATACCGATTGCCGCAGGCCCGATTCGTTAAGATACGGGAGGGAACTCCCCTTCCCGTCGGGTGGGGTCTGGTGAAAATTTTTTGATTTCATCTTGTCTCAAGCGATTTCCGGACTCTGATTCACATTTAAAAAAACTCACATTGTTGAAGGCATGAATTTATGCCGACGCGTGTATCAGTACGACCTATCATGTATGTAACTATCATATTACATATTAACCTACCTAAGTGTATGCCTAATCGAGTGAACATGACAGGAGAATGACATGGAGTCTCTCTTTTGTGTGCTCATGTTGTATTCAGCACAAATACACAAATATCACCAATGAATGGATCAATAACGGATCAATTGGTGGGGGGGGGGGGTCAGAAAATAGTGAGGGTGGGCACCCTAGCCCCTTCCCCTATGGCACCGTTGAAGTACCAATAAAAACAACTATTTAACCCTTTCCCAACGAAACGACCAAAGTCGGCCAGTGCTTTCCACAAGTATTGCTATTCATTTTTTTTTTAAAAGTTTCATTTTTCTCGTAAAAAACATTTCATTTATTTAGATTCCTGAAATTCCGGGCGTGAATTCCTATTATCTGTCATTGAAACAAAGAGGTGCAAGACCCTGTACAAGAACACCGAAATCGAACCGAAGCAATTTTTAAAAAATTGCGAAAGTCGATGTTATACCCATAATGCAGTTTTCTGTTGCTGTTGTGCGTTTGCAACATGGAGCGACGTGCCACTCGCATAAAAGGTCAGCAAGTTACAATTTTTTCTCTCGATAATTTCATAATTCATAATAGACATCTAATTGGGATCAGGACAACTCGGACCAAAGACAACTCGGACCACTTTTGAAGACAACTCGGACCAACTTTGAAGACAACTTGTCATGTCTCCGTTTTTAATAAATCGTTTAAAACGTGACGGGTTGTTATGTGTCTTTCCCCACCAACCCGAATCTTCGTTTGTCCACTATTCAGGTCCGAATTATTCACCGAGTCAGTCCAAGTTGCCTAGAAAGTTGGTCCGACTTGTCTTCAAACTTGGTCGACTTTTTCAAATGTTGGGCCGAGTTGTCCTGAAAGTTGGTCCGAGTTGTCTTCAAAAGTGGTCCGAGTTGTCCTGAAAATTGGGCCGACTTGTCTTCAAAGTTGGTCCGAGTTGTCTTCAAAGTTGGTCCGAGTTGTCTTCAAAAGTGGTCCGAGTTGTCTTGGTCCGAATTGTCTTTGACAGATTGTCTGTAATTCATCTAATTAACATAAGAGCGTATGGTCAATAGTCAATAGTGGTCAATAGTCAATAGGCACACTAAATTACATCAGGGCTTGCCTTGAGTCGGGGCTGATCGGCCCCGGTCCCGATCGGCCCCTTCTCGGGGCTTTTTTTTTCGGCCACGACTTTTTTTTGTGTTGGCTCCCGAAATCTCAGTGTTGGAAGGTTTGGGCAACAAAATTTTGCGAGATTAATCTTTCCATTCACGTCTCATTCACGCAAGTGTAATTACAATAGAAGCAGCAAATAACAGATAAAATAATAATACAAACTGTTTTTGTCTGATTCGAACTAACATCCACCTAAATCCGCATGAAAACTGAGAAAATCCCAAGATTAAACAAAAAAAAAACAAACACATTTACGAGACTTCGAAAGCACGCTTGTGAACTGATGGGGGAATTCCCTTCAATCCCACAATGCTATGCGCGGGTACATCCGATCCTAACATCTGAATAAATGCAACACAAGACACAGAAACTGCCATCAAAATAAATGTACGAAATAAAATAAAATGTGTACCTGTGTCTACGTGGAGAGGTAGGGGCCGGGGGGGGGGGGGGGGTGAATTCCATTTCTGAAATATCCAAAGCTGTGGGGAATTTTCATAGACTGAAATTATTTAAACGGTAAACTGAAATGTTTTTTTTTCAATTTTTTCTTTGAGACAACCCTTGCATCGAAACTACACACCCCACAATATGTACGAAACGTCCTATCTGGGAGACTTCTTTCAGGCCCCCAGCAGGCCCCGACCTCAACATCTGGGGAAGTTTTTTTAGGCGCAGCAAGCCCTACACTTCATTGATAGTCGAGTGTCCCTGCTGCAAATTGTGCAAATCCCTCAGTCCCGATAATCTTCCAATCTGTGAGCCGTTTTCTGTTCAATTACTGGGATTTTGTTTCAAGAGTTTGCAGCAGGAACACTCAACTGTCAATCGAGTGTGCATATTCAGCACGCGCTCTTATGTTAATTAGATGTTTACACGTGAAAACCAACATTGTGGATTTAAAGGCTCTTAATTTCATTACGCTGAATGATACTGATAGAATATTCAATACACATCGCGACTTACAAGATTAGATGCACTGACTAGATAGACAATGGGTGTAAAAGGTAGGATGCATAATTATTAATTACCTTTCACTGCGAAAGGTCCGAGAAGTTTCTGGAGCCATTTAGGCCTAACATGAGCTAAAATACATTAAGTGATTGTAAATTATTTCTTCACTGTCGTCTTCTAATTTTTTGACCAGGCCAAGCAACACTTCTTTTTGCATTTGCAAGGGGGTCAAAGCATTCCAAGGACCCTGTCTCCATTATCGCAACGCCACTGCCTGCTCAAGATACTGGCTGATTCAAAATGCTTCCCAATACTGGCTGATTCAAAATGCATCCCAGTGGGGATCACGGAAACTCAAAAACATTGGTGGTAACTATTTTCTTGCAGGGTCACAATTTCAAAACTTTTGCAAAAATCACAATGACATTTCTTCTTACTATTCTACTGTTCCTAATTGAATTTTTCTGGAATCATACGAGGATCAGATTTTCTGATTTTCGAAAATTTCTGCCCTTGTCTGAACCTCAATTTATTGTGAAGGGAGGCTACATTTTGGGTAGTAAAGGCCAAGGGTGGGATGCAAGACTACGTCACAGCTTTAGTTCCCCCAAGATAAATCTGTGCCCTTCTCCCTTCATGATAACCACACTGCCTCCTTGTCTTGCCCCCCCAGCCCATCGGCGCGCTAATATGTTAGTTTGACCAAGGGCTCGCGACCCATACTGTCCGCTCTCATGATCACCTTCTTGCTCCCATAATAGTTTCCCCAACATAACAGTAAAAACGCTATGGAAACTGTTTGAGGTTGAATGAGGCGTCAGCAGTTAAATGCGTATCACATGAGGTCATCTTAGTGAAACCAAGCGAGACGGAGCGTTTGTATCTTGCCTTGGAACCGCTCACTCAGCCGGTTCTGTTGATTTGCGTACATTGTTTCGTGTAATCAAAAGTCTTCTAAAACAAGAGATTTTATTTTTTTTTCATAAAGCGATGTTGGGTAAGGGGATAACTGCGGGAACAGGTCAACTCGCCTTCGGCTCAAGTCGCCCCGGGTCAACTCGCCACGGGTCCAGGTTCCCCCAGTTAAAAAAAAACTTAACTCTAGTTATATCAGCATTTTTTTTTTTATTTTAATACTAATCTATTATTTACAACAATATTACGAAGTCATTTTTTCTATTTGTTTGTTTGTTGGTGGTTAACGTCACATATTTATGCACCATGGCTAATCGTGACACAACATGGAGATGAAGTCAAGTGTAGTCAATCGTTGATCAACATGTTGCCCATTTTAGAGGACTTTCACCCCAAGCATTGGTGACTGGGTCCTATTTTACTAGTAAAGCGGAACTGGTTTACCACAGTAAACAAGTGCTGCTTACTTCCCGGGGTTCCCACGGGACATTTTTTCTATATATTTTATTATTTTGCAATATAAATTACAATATAAAGCTGGTTACACATGAGTTCAGGAAAAGATGAATGAACGAAAAAGAAATGAAAGGTTTTAGCGCGCCGAAGGCACGCAGGGACGATGTAGAATTTACAAATCCCTTGCGACCCGGTTAAACTTATTTTATTCACTTGGATCACACAGGCCTAGCTTTCCTATTGCATCAAATGGAGTCTGGGGGGTATGTACGCGGTTAGAATTCCCAGCAGTTTGCGTTGGAATGTTAGATTGTCAATACTCAATCCCTCAACGCCATTAAAACTGTTAGAGAGTGGGCTCTATTCGGTTCCAGCTCGGCGATGGTAGAGGTTTGAGTCCCACCAGAATGTAATATTGAATTGTGCGATGGCAAATTTAACGGAAGAAGAGAAAAGAAAACCAAACAGCAACGCCGGTTTGGTAGCGGCCCCGGTATATGACCATAGCGATTACAAAAAAAGGATTGGAGAAAGCTCCAACAGTTTAGTTTTGAAAAACCGGGAGTCATCCATCAAGCCTTCTGGGAGATAGGATGCCGTATGTGATTATGAGGTATCTGGTTATCCTTCGGGAATTCCAAATGACCTCCTCCACCCCCCCCCCCCCCCCCCCCAAAAAAAAAAATAAAAATAAACAAAAAACAAAAAAAAACAAAAAAACTCTCACAGACACACACCCTCAAGCCCTTAAAAGGGCTGTTAAATCTTTATTCAAATGTTTTATATAAAATGTACAATGGTCCCCTGCCAGACAAGCTTGTTTCAATCCTTGCCTAGTGTTTGGTGGTTTCTTGTGTATGTTGCAGAAAGGTAGGTTGCACCAATTCCTCCTACGCTTTGTCTACCATTTCCATGCGTCTTCTTTATAAGAATGTTGCAAGAAAATTTGAGAATGTTCATATAGAAAAGTTATAGATAGAGAGAATAGAAAAGTTATAGATAGAGAGAAAAGGCATCACAATTAATAACATTTATACAAACATATTTAAGCTTGTGAATAAATTTTCGAACATTTGGCAGGCGGCTGATAAAAGTTATGCCTAATCAACACTTTTGAAAACATGATGATGAAAGGCAATCAGCCACACAATTAATCTCAAATAAACACCAACTGGTATGTGATTACGGTAAAAACAAACATCTTGACTGTTAACACCAAAAATAATTCATCAAAGATGTTTTTGAAGAACCGCTATTCAGTTTGAGTAATTCGTGTCAACGCGGTCTCTGTAGATTTGTTTTTCATTCAGTCACTGTATCGTCTGCCTTTAAGGTGTTAGTACGTTATGTTTATTCCATGGGTTTTCTATGAAAGGATTTACGTTTTTGATTCTTGGATTTTCTAAAAGGATGATTAAAAATTCTGAAGGTAAGTACTTCAGTTATTATTTTTCAATTTTCAGTTTTTCTCGGCAATTTAACCAAAACAAAATTCCCCCTCCTCCAATTTTGTAAAAAAAAATTACCCCCCCCCCCCCCCCCAAAAAAAAATTTCCAGGGTCACCTCGCCCCTCAAATGCGGGTCAACTCGCCACCCGATCGGGGGCGAGTTGACTCGGGAAAACTGGCGGGGGCGAGTTGACCTGGAACCATAACTGCTGTTCACGTCAATGCAGTTTACCTTTTTTTCTTTCTGAGATATTTTATGGGAACATGGAGCAAGTGGTGTACAACTAACATGTTGCTTCTCTTTGAATTATACCGGATGATCTTTGCGTTGTTGTCGACCAGCATTTCTATAAACTTGTTCCAGTCCCCATGAAGGAAGCAGAAGCAGTCAATCTGAGAGTGCCGGCAGCCGACTTAGAGACTGACACCCGAGTGAGATACACTTTGCAAGCAAAGAAAATCCAAGAGTACTGGGATGACTACATGGCCAATCCTTATAATTCAAATGACAGTCAAGGTTGTCCTTTATATCCCGGCGCGTAGGCCTATTTATTATTATGATCGTATTATAAGTAATAACAACAGGTGGATAATTCATTCTGAACTATTCACGTGTTATTACCAGCAATACAATCATAATTAAGTAAAATGACAGGTTATTAGTACTCATAATCCAATCCTAGTCCCATATCATAGTCAAGAAAAATTGGGGCGGGTTGTCCCACCTGGCTTGAGGCGGGTTGTCCCGTTCCTGTATTAATTGGCATTTTGGCTTGGCAGAAAAACAGGGAAAAAAAACCATTAGGCCTATCTTCAGTTGAACTTTCATTTCAAGTTAAAATTGGATCCTCAATGGAACTTTTAAATTGATTTTAAGACGGGGTAAGTCTTTTTTAAAATTTAAAAATATTTCGGCGAACTGTCCAAATTAAAATTTTAAGTTCCACCGAACTGTCTTTCCGGCGATAAGTCCAGACCTCTTCTCGGCAATCAATCATTCCTCCAAGAAATTCTTTTTAGCCACTCCCCACCCAATTCAAAACTATCATGAGACGAATTCCATTAGCTAAGGCGAAAACGGGAATAATTTTAGCACGGTTATATTTATTCGACGTTGGACCGACTCATTGTCATCGAAAGACAATTGTGACGCGTGTACGTTTCCATACTACGTCCAAGTTTCTCTGGAACGCGAGTCAGTGTCCCAGTTTGATGGTTTCGAGATTTTCTTATTATGATTCGCGACATTCATTAAAAGTTTTCATGAAGTTTGCTGGTTACTTTGCCTTCGTTAGATATGATTTGGGACAGTTTGAACTACTGTTTGTTTCATAAATTATTTTTTTCTCCGCGCCTATATCGTATCTTTTCTTATTTTTTCATCTTCAACCATCTGATGAATTGCAACGAAAAAATTCAAAAATGAATTATGTATTCGTGAATAGGAACGGTTCGACATTTACATCACATTTTCTTAAAAAATATCCAATTTTGATGATGGAAACAGAAATTTTTGTTTTAAAAAGACTGTTGAAACACATTTATCGACCAACGGTCCTGATTTAGGCTGGACAATTTTTATCAGAAAGATTGAAACATCGATGTCGACTGAAATTGTAAGCTATCGTACGCCATTTTTTTTCAAAACAACAAAGACAATAACAAACAAGTGCAGTATTTTTATTGATTATTAAATAATCACACACATTTTTGCTGATTAAATAAAATAAATTAAACCTACAAATATGTGGCTCAATGTCCATGTATGTACTGTGACGAAATAATAGCAAAAACAACCTGAAAATGAGAGGAATGAAAAGTGAAGTGAACTTAGTTTTTGCCTGGCCGGTTCTGGCCGTTACGTTCGCACGACAGCTGGCCGGTTCTGGCCGTTACGTTGGGTAAAGGGTTAAAGATGAAGGTACATGTACACCTAAAACACACTATTTCGAATACTCAAACTCCATTTTGTAATATGTCAGATATCATTCTTAAATGACAGACATGATTGATTTTGTGTCTGACATTTTGTCTGGAAGCACAATGAAAATTATTTTCAAGCCTGTGGACACAATGCTGATGATGAGGGTTGAGATCCAACCTCTGTCGTTTCACACTGAAGTCCAATGCTCTAATCAGAGAGGTATTAAGCTTCCCGTATGTTCCTTGACAAATGTTGAAATATGATATGATTCCCAGTAGTAGACGTCAATTCTATTAACCCTTTACCTAATGTAGAAAGCAGATGACACTTGCAAAAATAATTCTTGAATAACTAATATTTTTATACTGTACCAATGACCCAGACTTAGCTGGTGCTAACTCTAACAAAACCAGGGCCAAACACAAATTTTGCCCCCCAATCCCCAAAATTTGCAACCAAAACCAAAAGAAATCATGTCCTATAGGACCTCCATACTACGCCCCCACTGCGCATGCGCAGTGTCAAGGACGTCCCAAAATTGGCGCCAATTATCATTCTCTGTTTGGCCCTTCATCAGTCAACATCTCACTGATCTTTGTGCTTGTAAATCTCAGTTTAAAGGATGCCAGACACGTAATTTTTGGAGAAATGGTGATTCTAAGGAGTGACAAAAAATAATCAGGGCTGTACTTAAAATTTTTTATGAAATTATGTTAAGTTGCCTATTTTTGAGGCATGGGCCTCTTGTTGTCATTCTTGCTAAAATGTTGCACTGCTTATTCAGTGTTTCCTCTCCCCTGGCCTTCTAAGTCCCCCCTTGCAATTCTCCCATGCTTTTGGCATATTTTTGAGAAAGTTAATTTCTAAAATTTTCTTGGGAGAGTTGCTTGGTTACAGAATGTTTTCTGTTATTTTCCCCATAGTTACGTTTTCACCCATGGGTGTATAAACGTTGTGTTCTGCATCTTCCATCTGATGTTCTGCAGATTCTCCCCTGGGAGTCTCTGTTTTGCATCAGATAGAGTGTAATTTTGATGACTGATTTCGGGCCAGTTTTTTCAGTGCCTGGAGTCATGTTTTCTGGTGTTTTACACTGTTTGTTTACATTGGCAACAGCCTTTTTTGAGGGGGGGCTGTTTGCCTTTGGTGTAGTTTATCTCACTATAAGATACATTTATATTATCCGTAAGTGTCTCATTAATTATTTAATATAAATTTAAAATTTTTGACCACACTTTGCCATCGGATCCATTGGGGCTCAACGTTACTTTTCAGAAACTTGGGCTTCGCTGAAAAAATATTTTTTTCAAAATTATTTTGATTTGCAATTGTTTTTTCATTTATTAATGGATCATGTTATTATGTATCTTTGTGTCAGGGGTTTGTGCGAGTAACTAGGACTTGTTGTTGACTTTTCACAATGAAAGGATATTGTTCAAATTGTAATGGGAAGAAATCTTCCTCTGACTTTCATGATCATTGTATTAATTGTAGTCATTGTTCTCGCACTAATCCCTGTTCTATATGTCAATATTGGGATGACAAACATTGGAAACGTGTGTCACAGTATGTTGTTACTGGAGAAAGGGCTATGCCGGCTCTTTCTCCGCAAGGTCACTCTACCCTCTCAGTTCCTATTTCAGAGGAACAAGAACAGTTTCCATGTTATCTTCTGCAAGTGCGCTTCCGTCGTCACAAATGAATTCAGAGCTAGCGGCAAAAGTGCTCATGGAGATTAAACAAATGTCGTCCGCTAGCTCGCCCGGTGTAGCGTCCATTCACCGAATGGTTCGGCAGCCGGGTTCGTCCGATGCGGTCCAGGAGGAAATGTTGGGTGATGCGAGCACTATAAACATTCAATGTGCACACCTAGTGACGGCGGATAGTAAGCGAGATCGGAGGAAGCCTTTGAGTCCGGTTCCTAGCTCGTCCAGGTCCAGCCGGGCCGCGAGCGAGAGAGGCCCCTCTCTCGTACAACAACATCTGGGTCTCGATGCCGGACATTCTTGTGCAGATAGCACAGCTTATCCCAGCAGCCGACAGAAACGGTGTCGCATCGGGAATTATCCGACGGCGCTGGGTCGGTACACTCCGCCGAAACATCGGGGGCGGACGACCGGGAGCATCATGAGGTCCGACCGGATGGTGAAAGGGATACGGATGATTTGGAGCTATCCCTTTCGGAACAACATAAAGCTGCCGTGGACTTCATCCGGCACTTTCTCCCTCAAGTTGTTCCGTCGGGCCAGACTGCTGCGGTTCCGGACAAGAGGATTATAGCGTCATTGGACTCTGAATTTTTTGAGCGGTTCAGGGACATCGCTCCCGAGTTTCCGTCGCAGTCCAATAATGTTGCAAGAACATTTGAATTATTGAACGACGCTATATTTAAACTTGCTTCCAAGACGGGGAAAGCAGGTTTCTTGTCCGCCAATACTCTCAACCTGCCTTTCATTAATGCAAGGAATAAATTCGACACGGCAGGACAGGGTATTCCGGGAGTTACTCTGCGTATGGACGATGAGGCGGAAGACTTAGAGCTATCATTACCGTCGTCGGCTTCTATTCCAACCGCGGTGTTGGAAACAGCTATTTCGTCTAACAGAGCCAATTTAGATGCCTTATCTTACGCAGATCACCTTACTAAGGCGTTATCACTGCGCCTTCAAGGGAAAAAATTTCAGGATATTCAATCCTCTTTAAGACTTCTTTCAAGGGCAGTAGCTTATTCCACGTGTAACTCAGCCCTTTCAGTGGCAAACCTGGAGTTGGTTAGACGTGACGCAGCCCTAGCTACATCCACACTCGTGGATACTAAGGTGAAGAACTCTCTTAGAGTCGCTTCGGTCTCCGGAGAACTTCTCTTTGACGGCAAGCTTTCTGCTATTTATGATAAAATTACAAAGAAAGCTTCGGATTCTCTGTTGTTCAAATCTGCTTCTAAGAAGTCGGATACGGCAGACAAGAATAAGACAGGCACTTCTGGGTCTAATGCGCCCAAGAGAGGTTCCTATAGAGAGGTTCCGGTGCGTCCTCTTGGTCTTATTCGAGAGACCGTCAAGGTAGCGACTCTCGTTCGGGACGTCCTTCGGGCCGGGACAACCGGTCGGATGCCCGAGGTCGACGGGACGAGGTGCGGGTTGTGGAGGACGTGGTTTCTCCTACCGCAGGCCTCGCAGGTCCAGGAGGTGATGGCTTAAACCTCTATCACATACCGGTTGGCGGAAGGTTGTCGAGCTTTTCACAAGAATGGGCATCGATTACGGACGACCCTTGGGTGAGAGGAGTGACTTCGGAAGGCCTAAAGATATCCTTCAAACGAAAGCCTCCATTAACTCGAAGTCCAAAGTGGACTCAACTTCCGTCAAATCCGCAGAAAAGAGACGCTCTTTTATCAGAGGTGCAGTCTCTTTTAATGAAGAACGCGGTAGAGGTCGTAGAAAACCAGGAATCTCCGGGATTCTACAGCCATCTGTTTCTGGTTCCGAAACCAGACGGCTCGTTCCGTCCAGTCATAGATTTGAGCTGGATAAACAAGCTGATCGTCGCTCCGAAATTTTATATGGAGACGATTCGATCGGTCAGAGCGAGTATTCGGGTGAACGATTATGCAACAAGCATAGATCTCAAAGATGCGTACTTTCACGTCATGGTACATCCGACATTCAGAAAGTATCTACGCTTCGCAGTCCTAGGAGTGGTGTATCAATTCCGGGCGATGTGCTTCGGACTGAATCTAGCACCCTGGGCTTTCAATCGGGTAATGAACTCGGTAATGATCTATTTCCGAGCTCATTCGTCTGCGGTAACGTCGGCCTACCTGGACGACATTCTTCAGAGGTACGGCAACGAGTTAACGCTTCAGAACGATGTTCAGAATATACTTCTATTGCTCCGACGTCTCGGTTTTATAGTAAACGAGGAGAAGTCGGATCTGGTGCCGTCCAAGTCATTCACTCATCTGGGAATGAGCTTCGAGACGCACAACAATCTCGTTCGTCTGCCGTTAACCAGAGCGAAATTAGTCAGTTGTTACGCTCGCTATTGTCTGCACGCAAAGTCACAGCGAGAGAATTTATGAGACTGATAGGTCTGTGCGGAGCCGCTGCGGATCTCATTCCGATGGGGCGGTTACGCACGCGTCCTCTCCAAATTTTCTTGACTCAGAATTGGAGTGTGAAAATTCATTCGCTCGACGTAGACGTTCTCTTGTCAGATCAAATGAAACAAGAGATTCAGACTTGGGCAAACATTCAGTGGTTAACTCAGGGAGTTCCGCTGCAGTTGCCGGATCCAAGTTTTACCATTATGACGGATGCCAGTCAAACAGGTTGGGGTGCATCATTGATCCCAACGGATTCGAGATGCCAGGGTCTTTGGGATCCGCAATTCCTGTGCAAGCACATTAACATCAAGGAAATGATGTCAATTTGGCTTGCGTTACGTCATTGGATGGACATTATTCACAATGCTCATGTCCAAATCCTATCCGACAATACGACAGTAGTGGTGTATATACGGAATCAGGGAGGCACTCATTCAGTTCCGTTTTTCAATCTAACGGAAAGAATCCTTCTGTTTGTGCTAGAACATCAGGTTCTTCTTTCGGTCCGTCACATACCGGGTCGTCTGAATGTGCTAGCAGACTCCCTTTCACGAAAGGGTCGCTTGTTGCCGTCGGAGTGGACTCTCAACAAACAAGTATTCAATCAGATTTGCTACCAATGGGAACGGCCAATGATAGACTTATTTGCGACACATCTCAACAATCAGTTGCAGACGTATGTGTCTCCGTGTCCGGATCCAAGAGCATTTGCAGTAGACGCTCTGTCGATCCCTTGGGATGGAATGATAGGATATGCGTATCCTCCAGCGCCGTTAATTCAACAAGTATTGCTAAAGATAAAACAATCTCAATGCAAGATTCTGTTGGTAGCATCTCTGTCGCCACAGAGACCGTGGATAAATCTACTCAGGTGTCTGTTGTGGGACCTACCGCGAAAGCTTCCTCCACGGGAGGATCTTCTTTCGCAGGGGAAATCGCGTCAACTCCGTCACAACCCGCAAGGTCTCAACCTTCACGTTTTTTCGTTGTGCGGTCCTTCTTGCATGGCAAGCACTTTACAGGATGAGCAGTGGACGCGATTTCTAACTGTAGGAGGACCTCCTCTTCGCTAAACTATGCGGCTAAGTGGAAGGATTTTCGTCGTTGGTGTAGGGATCATTCTGTAGATATTTTTGATCCCTCTATACCAGACATTGCAAACTTTCTAGTATACTTGTTTGACGAAATCAAACTGCAGCCTGTTACTATTAAGGGTTATAGGTCTATGTTATCTGATACCTATGCACATCATGATAGTTTACAATTTGGATCTAATGTCTCTTTATCTAAGTTGGTTAGAAACTTCTCGATAAATAGACCCAGAACTCTTAGATTAATTCCTAAATGGAATTTAGCTTGGGTTCTTCTTAAATTGAAGGAAAAGCCATTTGAACCTCTTGGGACAGTAGATTTCAAATTCTTATCTTATAAGACAGCTTTTCTCTTAGCTTTCTCTTCTGCTAGAAGAGTCAGTGAGCTTCATGCACTGTCGGTGGATGATTCTCACTATCGTAGTGTCGGGAACACTATCACCTTCACTACTAATGTGGGTTTTTTAGCTAAGAATCAGGCTCCTAATAAATATCCGGAACCTATTGTTATTAAGGCTCTTCCGTCTTCAGACGGGCGTAGGCCTTTACTCTGTCCTGTTAGAGCGTTACGTATCTATAAACAGAGATCTCAGTTTATCAGAAAGGGACGGAAACGTTTCTTTCTGTCTTTGATGCCTAATAGAAGGGACATTTCGGTCCATTCTATTGCTAGATGGATTCAATTAACTATCCGTACTGCTTATGAGAGTTTATCTTCTTCTCAGCAGTCTGTGCTTAAGATTTCCGCTCATGAAGTAAGAGCTCTTGCTACTTCTTGGGCTTATGCTAATAGTGTTGCTATTACAGATTTAATGAAGGCTGCTTATTGGTCTCAGCCATCCACATTCACGAATTTTTATCTCAGAAATATTGAGTCCATTTCTGGAGACCTGCATTGTTTAGGTCTGTTATCTGTCGCTCAGAATGTCGTCCACTAAACAGTTGCAACTATAGTTACGCAGGCTTTCTGTTCCGGCAGTGACTCCGTCAGGCTGCCCTCTTCGCTCTGGGCTATTTGACCCAGGGCAAGGGGAAGGGGTGGGGGGGGGGGCGGGTGTTCCCTTTGGTCACCTGCTTTATAGTGAAAAGCAAGGGAATGCCTCCTCCAAAGTCAGTATTTCTGAGTCGCTTCCGGGATGGTTTTAAAGTGTAATATTAATGTTAAAATTCATTCATGTCTTATTTTTTAAGTGTAGCTCGGTGTGAAGCATTTGTATATGTCAAGTGTCAAACGGGCTTTAATATACAATACTCGGACACTTTTAAAAGATTATAAAGAGTCTCAATTCTCTGGACTACTTTATTTATTGGCTTACTTTAAAAATAATTAGTATAAGGGTTATACTGGATGTTAATAGAGAACATGAATATTATTGTGCTCAATTATTAAGGGTATTGTATCTTTCTAATTTAATATTAAATAAGAAAGATACATGTAAAGCCTAATACTCTTTTTCTCCTTAAGGGGTTACCTCTTTATTATATAGTTGAGCTTATTGGATTTTCCTCTATGTCCTAGGCCCTCCAGCCTTTTTACTATTCAGCTAAGTCTGGGTCATTGGTACAGTATAAAAATGTTAAAAAATTTATAGTAATTTATATATTTTTTATACTTACCAATGACCCAGACGGGGATGGCCCTCCCAGGAGTTGGGAACTCTTGCCTCCCTGCTGAGTACATAGCGCTGACCAGGCACTGCCAGTAAGAATGATAATTGGCGCCAATTTCGGGACGTCCTTGACACTGCGCATGCGCAGTGTGGGCGTAGTATGGAGGTCCTATAGGACATGATTTCTTTTGGTTTTGGATGCAAATTTTGGGGATTGGGGGCAAAATTTGTGTTTGGCCCTGGTTTTGTTAGAGTTAGCACCAGCTAAGTCTGGGTCATTGGTAAGTATAAAAAATATATAAATTACTATAAATTTTTTAACTTTTTTCATTTTTTGTCTCAAAAACATAGGTTATGACCCCTCGTTGGAACGAGCTCGACGAGCTCGTTCCAACGAGGGGTCATAACCTATGTTTTTGAGACAAAAAATGAATAAAATAATGAAAATTAATTGGCGATTTTTGAGAATAGCGCTGGCCGTTTTTGGCCGTTACGTTGGGTAAAGGGTTAACTTGATATATTATTGGGGCCCTGCTCTCTAGAGTTGGTGATTAGCTAGTAATCAGCCTGTTTGTGTATTCGTCTGTCAGTCTGTCCCATGTTTTCTGCACTTTTTTCAGCTATCTATAGAAATATTGAAATGATTTTTTGTACGTAGCTTCCTGGTGAGTACTTACAGATCAAGTTTCAATTCCATTCAGCTCAGTTGGTTTATTGCAGAGTTGGGCGCGCGGTGGCTCAGTGGTAGACTGTTGGACTTCTATGCTAGAGGTCCCGAGTTCGATCCTCGTCCGGGACGGCCTGCGTTGTGTCCTTGGGCAAGGCACTTTATCCCGGTTGTCTACATGGGGGCACGATGACGCCATGTACTAAAGCGTACTGCACGCCGATGGTGAACATGTCTTCATCCGCTGTAACCCTGCTTGAGCGGAGCTTGAACAGAGTTAGAATGTTGAGGAGCTGACAGTTGCTCGTCGATGCTCGGTGGTTCTCTCTGGGTACTCCGGCTTCCTCCACCCGTAAAACTGTCACAGTCACGATTAGCCATTGTGCATAAGTATGTGACCTTAGACCCCAATAAATAAATAAATAAATTGCAGAGTTATTGCCTTTGCACTTAGGAATTTTACAGTTAAAACAGGTTTTCCACATTTTTTCTGCTATGGATGGTCAATATTGAAATGAGTTTTTGTATATAGCTTCCTGATGGGTACTTACAGATCAAGTTTCAATTTTTTTTCACTCAGTTGGTTTTATAACACCCGAGCCCTGATGCTCGAACCTACGTCTCGTTTGTTTCGGACTAGAGTTCAGTTTTAGGGGTGTGTCCTGGGGGGAGGTGTTCAAAATTAAGTGTTTGCCCTGAATTCTGACAATAGAGTGCATCATGTCTGGGCCAGTGGTAGGTATGATAAATACAGAAATTACTTGAAACTTCCAGTTTTCTGCTGTTTATGAAGTCTTTCCATTGAAACTTTAAATGTATAAATTAACCTAGAAGTTTGATCATTGAAAACTGCATAAATATTGAACTGAAAAAAGTTAATTATTTTCTCAGGAGCGTAATCTACAAGATATTGAAGGCACAATCAATGTAGATGAGATGAAGAAGGAAATTGAGAAATTGGCAAAACAGAAAACTGGAATGGATTCAACATCAAATCAATTGAAGTAGGTGTCATAGTTAGATATGTAACTCGTGAATGTTATGAAAAATTGTAGGGATTCAAAATTAATTTCCATGTTCCGGACAGTTATTAAAGTTGTTGGTTAAATTGTGAAAGGCATTGAATATTTTAAATTAAAAAGTTGTGTGGCACTTTCCATGATTAAAAACCTGAAGGCAGAAGGTTAGATTTTCAAATTCGAAGCCTTGAAATCCTGGGACCTGAAGGGTATTTCATCGAAAATTAGGAAACTGTCTTCATAAACAATTATACTGTTATTTGTCATTGATTTTTTTTTTTTTTTTAATGGTGGATGGGGGTGGGGAGGGGGGGATGGGGGGGTTGTTTAAAAGTAAAAAAATGTTTTTTGGGGGGATGGGGGGGGTGAGGTATTTGGGCTCTCTGTCATAGCCCAAATTTTAACTTTGTGTAAAAGGAGGAATATTAAGATGTGTGCTATTTATATCAAGGCTACAGATGTTTCATCCCAATCAAGATCATCACCTTCCCAAATGGAATGTTTAGTACTTGGATAATTTGCCCCTTCAAAATGTATAATTTTTAAAAACATTATTTATCATATGACTCGTCCGTTTTGTTCCCTTTAAAATATTTGATATTTTGTTTTCATATTAATCAGTGATAAATAAAGCTTTCCGTCAATTTCATTGGTCACTTTCAAAACTAGACAATTTGATTGGCTGAACAAAATAAAACTGGGCAACATTTTCATAATTTGCATAATTAGAGTTGAGAGCTTTCATTGGTCAATTTCAAAACTGGACAATTTGATTGGCTAAACAAAATACAACTGGGTCACATTTGCATAATTTCAGTAGGGAGAATTTACGTTATCTGTCCTATTTAGGGTCGGTTATAATGTTTTAATCTTTTACCTAATGTAATGGCAAACTGTCTCGCGCAATACAAGAAAAACACCATTCATTCTTTTTATATTTTCACTTTTTGCTTCCAAAACATAGGTTATGACCCCTTATTGGAACTAGCGTGTTGCGCTCGTTCCAATGAGGGGTCATAACCTATGTTTTGGAAGCAAAAAATGAACATTTTTGGTTATACGAGGATGTTTTTTCCAAGTGCCGTCTGCAACTCAAGTGAGGTGATGGGTTAAAAAGTCATACTAAGCGGCTAATTTGTGCATGTGTGTGTCATATGATAAATAGAATATGAAATGAGTGTTTTTCTCATATAATATTTATGAAACTCATCCGAATTTTCCGTTTGGGCTCGCCAAAGGCTCGCCCAAACGGAAAATTCTTACACTTGTTTCATAAATATTATAGGAGAAAAACACTCATTCCATATCCTCTATTTATTAAACTTGAAAGGAAAAAAAATGAATCATTATTTCATTGACTGATGTTTATGACTGCTTGGCGGTGTTATATAGTATTCCTCATGTCTGTTAGTCTGTCTGTCTGTCCATCCCAGGATTATTGTATCATACACTACACTCAAACCTTTCAAGACAGCCTACTGAAATTTTACCCAATGCAAAACTGCATTCAGCACATTACCATGATGGAAGGTCAGTCAGATGACTCAGTATGTTTTTTTTTCACAATTTTTTTCTCTTGTTTTTGTTAGCATTCTGAAGCAGAACCAAGGTTGTGTTTTTTAAAAAACCAACTTTGAACTTTCAAAACTCACCAGCTCTATTGAAGGAGCTTTTCAAGTAACAATGGCCACCTGGCATCATCTTTATAATGCTGTTTTCAAATTATTTGGACAGTTTATTCCATACCTCTATAATTTACATATATTTATTTACAGTTCAGAGATGAAGGTTTTACAGTTACAATCTGAGACACAGTTTGAATTAGATAATCTGAAGAAACAGAAAACTCAAAAAGAAGAAGTAGTTCGAAGATTGTGAGCCATTATATTATTATACCCCCTGCAAACAAAGTTTGGGGGGTGAGGGGTATATAGGAATCACTCTGTCCCACCGTCTGTCCGTCTGTTCGTCCTTATAAGCGCAACTTCTCCTAAACCGTTCGAAGAATTTCCATGAAACTTTACACAATGGAAGAACTCCATATGAAGATGTGCATGAAGCAATATAATTCCGTTCTGACATTTCCAAGGGGAGATAATCTAACTTATACATTTTAATGTACCAAAAAGGCTACAACTGAGGCACGGGGGGTATCACTTTGTGAGCTTGCTCACAGTACCTCTAGTTTTACATTAACTTTTTACCTAACACCTGCTTGTAAAATATTTCTTCAAGATCTATAAATTTTCAATGAGCTTAATTCTTAGAAGCTGGAAGTTGAGTTTTCTTACCTGTGATGTAATACGGCAGGTAATATGGCTGTGACGGTTTGGCTATCTTTGTGCTGGAGGAGAATTAAACACTGAGCAGGTGCTTCTAGTCAAGTGTCGTCTGCCTGAGGCAGACGACACTTGACTAGAAGCACCTGCTTTACTGTAAGTTTTTTGTTGTATGTCATATTCAGTAAATTCATTCTGATTCCTTGGCTTCTCAGAGTTAACAAGCTCGTTCAAACGAGGGCTCATAAGCAACATTTGAAGGCAAAAACAATCAAATTTGAATGGCAATTTGTGTGAATAACACTGGCTGGATGTGTGTTTCATTAGGAAAAGAAAAAACTCTCTCAGGTCCCTACAGATCCACACGTTTTCAGTTTGAATCAAATCTCAAATCGAATCATATCTATTATTAAAAAAAAATCGAACCTTGAATCGAATCATTGGCATCGACCGATGTGGGTTGGGTTGCTATAAACCTGATTTGGTCCGATTGAGATGTCTCAAATCCTGACTGATCAAATAATCTAACAATATCATCAAGGCATGCCTTCATTGAAGGCATGCCTTGTTGATGTAGTTGGAATATTACCCTGTAAGGATTTTAGTTCATCGTCAACATTGCTAGAAAACCTTGAAATTGCATTTAACATTGATAGAGAGTAGTGATATTGGAACTAGCATAGCTTGTTGCATGTGTGAAGGTGCTATTTAAATGTATATTACAGTAAAACCTGTCTTGAGAGACCACTGTCTTGAGAGACCACCTGTCTTGAGAGACCACATCTGCCAGGCACCGATCGGTTTTACTCTATAATGGACCTGCTATGGGAGACCACCTGTCTTGAGAGACCACCTGTCTTGAGAGACCACTGTGACCTGGTACCAACTTGTATTTTTATGCCATAATCGACCTGTCTTGAGAGACCGCCCCTTTGAAGACTGAAACCATGACAAAAACTTTCTACCTGTTCTGGAATTGGAAAATCCATTGTGGTTATACTAACATAATTAAAAGTATTAAAAGCTCTTAATTGGGTTTCAATTGCTAACTCATTACAGATTGAGATGTTTTTATAAGACCCCTGTGAAAAGATTAGAATTATTGCTGAATAAACAATTTCATACATACCTGAAATGTGACAGATAGGAATAAAAATAAATTTGTGTTGAAAATCTTTTTGTAACAAATTGAAATGGACTGTTATAAAAATTATAAAAATAAATTAGTGTTGAAAATCTTCAATGAAGATTTTCAACACTAATTTATTTTTATAATTTTTATAACAGTCCATTTCAATTTGTTACAAAAACTTCATAAAAAAGAACTAGTACAAAGTAATTACAAAAATGCATTCTTCTCCATTTCTGAATTTTGTGGTTGGTTATTCACTGACTTGAGAAAACCTGAAACCTATTATCAGAGACCACCTGTCTTGAGAGACCACTTTTGTGTGGCCCAAAGGGCGGTCTCTCAAGACAGGTTCTACTGTATCAGTATTTTCAGTTCTGGGAAGGACAAGATTTTTTGGCCTGCCCCAAATGTCTATTTTGAAAACTGATAGGCCCATTGAAATCAAACTTGGTATGTGGCATAATTGGGTCATAAGTACTTGATTCATGCTAAAAACAACAACAAAAAATCCTGCATACCCTGTGGGAACCCCAGGAGCTAAAAATAGAAAAACTTTCAAACACCCATATTTCCCAAACTGTGCTAACAGAGAGCTGTTATTTGGTATGAAGCATCACTAGGACCAGTAGAATTGAGGGGAGAAAAAGAAATGGCAGTCGATTGTGTCTTAGGGTATGGGAAACAAAAAAAATGCTGAGTCAACATATTTACAAAATTTAACTAGATGGTGTCACTTGTGTGCAAAGCACACTATAGTGTATCCCCGCATTTGCATCCTTGACTTTGTATGAATGCTTGATACAAAGAAGAAATGTATTATATGACACACTAAAATCATATTGAGTGGCACAGGTGACACAGCTTCGTGCGCACCTAGACTCCACTGCAACATTTGGGCATGGTTTTAGTGTTTCGAATTACATACATGTACCCTGGGAGCCTTTCGCCGGAAACGGTCTAAGAAAACATGAAAGTGGCAACGGTGGCACCCCAAAAATCCGAAACCTTCGTGCACATCTACAGACCCTACTGCAACTACAAGCATAGTTTTAGCATTTCAAATTACATACTCTGGGAGCTTTTCGCCGGAAATGATCTAAGAAAACACGAAAGAAAAACGGTGGCACCGCCACGTGGCATCTGAAAAATCCGAAACCTTTGTACGCATCTACAGACCTTACTGCAACATTTGAGCATGTGTTAAGCATTTCGAATTACTTACCCTAGGAGCCTTTCGCTGGAAACGGTCTAAGAAAACACAAAAGTGGCAACGGTGACACAGCCACTTAGCACCCAAAAAATCCAAAACCTTCCTATGCATTTACAGACTCTACAGCAACATCTCAGCATGGTTTTAGCGTTTCGAATTACATACTCTAGGAGACTTTCGCCGGAAACGGTCTAAGAAAACACGAAAGTGGCAATGGTGGCACAGCCACGTGGCACCTGAACAATCCAAAATCTTTGTGCACATCTACAGACCCTACTGCAACATTTGAGCATGGTTTTACCATTTTGAAATACATACTGTAGGAGCCTTTCGCCGGAAATGGTCTAAGAGAACATGAAAGAGGCAACGGTAGCAAAGCCACATGGCACCCCAAAAATCCAAAACCTTCGTGCGCATCTACTGACCCTACTGCAACATTTGAGCATGGTTTTAGGATTTCGAATTACATACCCTAGGAGCCTTTCACCGGAAACGGTCTAAGAAAATGTGAAAGTGGCAACAGCACAGCCACTAGGCAGCTGAAAAATCTGAAACCTTCGTGCACATCTACAGACCCCACTGAAACATTTGAGCATGGTTTTAGCGTTTCGAATTACATACCCTAGGAGCCTTTCGCCGGAAACGGTCTAAGAAAACACAAAAGTGGCAACGGTGGCACAGCCACGTGGCACCTGAAAAATCCGAAACCTTCGTGTGCATCTACAGACCCCACTGCAACATTTGAGCATGGTTTTAGCGTTTCGAATTACATACCCTAGGAGCCTTTCGCCGGAAACGGTCTAAGAAAACACAAAAGTGGCAATGGTGGCACAGCCACGTGGCACCTGAAAAATCCGAAACCTTCGTGCACATCTACAGACCCTACTGCAACATTTGAGCATGGTTTTAGCATTTCGAATTACATACCCTTGCAGTCTTTCGCCGGAAACGGTCTAAGAAAACACGAAAGTGGCAGTGGTGTCGCAGCCAGGTGGCAGCTGAAAAATCCAAAATCTCCGTGCGCATCTACAGACCGCACTGCAACATTTGAGTATGGTTTTAGCATTTCGAATTACATACCCCAGGAGCCTTTTGCCGGAAACGGTCTAAGAAAACACAAAAGTGGCAACGGTGGCACAGCCACGTGGCACCTGAAAAATCCAAAACCTTTGTGCGCATCTACAGACCCCACTGCAACATTTGAGCATGGTTTTAGCGTTTCGAATTACATACCCTAGGAGCCTTTCGCCGGAAACGGTCTAAGAAAACACAAAAGTGGCAACGGTGGCACAGCCACGTGGCACCTGAACAATCCGAAACCTTCGTGCGCATCTACAGACCCTACTGCAACATCTGAGCGTGCTTTTAGCATTTCGAATTACATACCCTAGGAGCCTTTCGCCGGCAACGGTCTAAGAAAACACGAAAGTGGCAATGGTGGCGCAGCCACATGGCAGCTGAAAAATCTGAAACCTTCGTGCGCATCTACAGACTCCAATGCAACATTTGAGAATGGTTTTAGCATTTCGAATTACATACCCTAGGAGCCTTTCGCCGGAAACGGTCTAAGAAAACACAAAAGTGGCAACGGTGGCACAGCCACGTGGTACCTGAAAAATCGGAAACCTTCATGCGCATCTACAGACCCCTCTACAACATTTGAGCATGGTTTTAGTGTTTCGAATTACATACCCTAGGAGCCTTTCGACGGAAACGGTCTAAGAAAACACGTAAGTGGCAATGGTGGCGCAGCCACATGACAGCTGAAAAATCCAAAACCTTTGTGCGCATCTACAGACCCCACTGCAACATTTGAGCATGGTTTTAGCATTTCGAATTACATACCCTAGGAGCCTTTTGTCGGAAACGGTCTAAGAAAACACAAAAGCGGCAACGGTGGCACAGCCACGTGGCACCTGAAAAATCTGAAACCTTTGTGCGCATCTACAGACCCCACTGCAACATTTGAGCATGGTTTTAGCATTTCGAATTACATACCCTAGGAGCCTTTCGCCGGAAACGGTCTAAGAAAACACAAAAGTGGCAACGGTGGCACAGCCACGTGGCACCTGAAAAATCCGAAACCTTTGTGCGCATCTGCAGACCCTACTGCAACATTTGAGCATGGTTTTAGCATTTCGAATTACATACCCTAGGAGCCTTTTGCCACAAACGGGCTAAGAAAACACAAAAGTGGCAATGGTGGCACAGCCACGTGGCACCTGAAAAATCGGAAACCTTTGTGCACATCTACAGACCCTACTGCAACATTTGAGCATGGTTTTAGCGTTTCGAATTACATACCCTAGGAGCCTTTCGCCGGAAACAGTCTAAGAAAACACGAAAGTGGCAATGGTGGCGCAGCCAGGTGGCAGCTGAAAAATCCGAAACATTCGTGCACATCTACAGACCCCACTGCAACATTTGAGCATGGTTTTAGTGTTTCGAATTACATACCCTAGGAGCCTATCGCCGGAAACGGTCTAAGAAAACACAAAAGTGGCAACGGTGGCACAGCCACGTGGCACCTGAAAAATCCGAAACCTTCGTGCACATCTACAGACCCCACTGCAACATTTGAGCATGGTTTTAGCGTTTCGAATTACATACCCTAGGAGCCTTTCACCGGAAACGGTCTAAGAAAACACAAAAGTGGCAATGGTGGCAATGCCACGTGGCACCTGAAAAATCTGAAACCTTCGTGCACATCTACAGACCCTACTGCAACATTTGAGCATGGTTTTAGCGTTTCGAATTACATACCCTAGGAGCCTTTTGCCGAAAACGGTCTAAGAAAACACGAAAGTGGCTATGGTGGCACAGCCACGTGGCACCCGAAAAATCCGAAACCTTCGTGCGCATCTATAGACCCTACTGCAACATCTGAGCATGGATTTAGCATTTCGAATTACATATCCTACGAGCCTTTTGCCGGAAACGGTCTAAGAAAACACAAAACTGGCTACGGTGGCACAGCCACGTGGCACCCGAAAAATCTGAAACCTTCCTACATATCTACAGATCATTTAGCAACACCCTAGTGTAATTTTAGAACTCCGAATTACATAGGTTGGGACTATTCAGCAAAAAAGTGAAAAAATAACGCATTTTTTAAGTGGCTCCACAGAAGCCACCTGGTGGCACAAAAATTTAAAAGTTGTATTTTTGGGTTGCACAGACCCTATCGAACAACTGTAGAAAGTTACAGCGTTTCGAATTACAAAACCGGACGTACGGAAGTATGGACGTACGGACGTACGGACGGATGGAGATCATGACAATATCCCCGCATTTTTTAAAATGCGGGGATAAAAAGTCTTCTCCAGAAGCACTTGTCGACATATTTTGATATTTGACATACAATATACTTAGGAGGATCAGATTCAAAATGGTATAAATCAAGTCATTAAATTCATATTCATATTCACAGGGAGCCCAGATTTTAACTTGGTGGAATAGTAGAATATTGTTTGAGATCTTTTGAGAAAAAAAAATGAAAAAATTTATAGTTATTCTAGAATTTGCCCTCCCCCCCCCCCCCCCCCCCCAAAAAAAAAAAGAAGTCACGTTAGGTAAAAACATGTCCACCTGATGTTTTATTGTGTAGTAGAGCTGGGCTTGTGGCAGACCAGAAAACCAAACTCTGTGACCTAGCTAAAAATTATTGGAGGGTTTGCTGTGTTTATGCATAAACTGATCAAACTGTTTTACTGGGAAGGAACTGGTCCCTGTGGTCTCTCATCACTTAGTCTTAATCATTTTCTCCTTTATTGACTTGTCGTTCACTGGATGAGTCAGTAAGGGAGAAGATTGTGGCAGTGAGATTAGATGAACTTTATTTTTTTATTTTTTTTTCAAGTTAAGGAGCCTGAAGTGTTAAATAGACAGAACGGCATTCGCATTCGAACTGTCATTTTTTATCGCACAAGATAAATTTGGGCAGAGGGATAACATTGAACAGAGCCGAAGGCTTCTCATTCAGTATTATCCCTCCACCCAAATCGATCGAGTGTGGTGAAAAATGACAGTCCGAATGTGTATGCTGTTCTGTATTTTTTTTACGCCAACAGTTTACTACAAAAATATTAATCGATTTTGGCAGAGGGATAATATTGAACTGAATATTATCCATCTGCCGAAATAGATTGAGTGCGGTAAAAAATGACAGTCTGAATGCATATGCTGTTCTGTATTTATTGCTCGCCTAAAGTTTACTACAAAAAAATTTAAAAACACAAATTATTGCCAAAAGTAACCAACCGTAAAAAAGAAATAGTTAAATTGTCCACGCATGTGATCCTTATTGTTCAAGGATAATACAAAAAAATTTATTGTTCGCTTCGGTTTTTACAGAAAAGGCGTGTATTTTATGAAAATAAAAGCATAGGCGTGCAATAATATATGTTCTTAACACAAAAACCGAATCCAAACCAAACCAAGTTTTTTACCTAAAACCAAGCCAAAACCAAATCTAAAAAATCAAAACCTCCCAGCCCTATTGTATAGATTTGAAAAGGTCAGTTTTACTTGTACTATAGTAACTTTCCTTATGCACAGCTGATATTCACTTTTATTCCAGAAAAGCCAGACATGAGGATACTTTAAAACATCTTCTTGGATATATTCCTGGTGATAATGTTAGAGGATTGCTTGACGAATACATCAGGTATATCTTAATGAATTTATAACTGATAATACAACCATGATGGTTATATTAGAAATTGTGGACAATCGGTTAAATATACATCAACTTGTACAGTGGTGCCCCTTAACTAGATATCCCTTAATTGAATAATCATGTTAAATGAATATAATTTACAAACACAAAACCATTTACCATACCTTCAGTACAAATCTGCCCATTTAATTACATATAGGTTATAGAGTAAAATCCTGTTAACCCTTTACCTAACATGAAAAGCAGACGACACTTGCAAAAAAAATTCTTGAATAACTAATTTTTTTTCATTTTTTGTCTCAAAAACATAGGTTATGACCCCTCGTTGGAACGAGCTCGACGAGCTCGTTCCAACGAGGGGTCATAACCTATGTTTTTGAGACAAAAAATGAAAATATTTTGAAAATTAATTGGCGATTTTTGAGAATAGCGCTGGCCGGTTTTGGCCGTTACGTTGGGTAAAGGGTTAATTGAAATCAAAATTCTATTGTATTATCAAACATTATGGAGGCTGGACTCTGCCTTTCACATTTACTCATTTCTAAGAAAAAATCTGGAATTGGTCGCAGGGGACTAAAGATCAAAATGTTCTGCATTGTAGTACGTTTTGTATATAACGTTTGACATTTAACATGTTTCTCTCCCCTGTTTTGTGTTAAGAAATTCTCTCACAAAAACAGGGGGAGAGGGATGGTAAGATTGAGTCTGATACTTTCTATGCTGAACGCATATTTGAACTTTCTACAGTGGAACCCTGTTAATTGGATAGCCACTTTGCCAATGAAAATTATCCAATTAACAGGAGCTCTGCCAAACAAACTATAATAGATTAAATGCCTGTATTGGATGTATCGAGGCCAAATAGGTCTATAAACAAAGAAAAACTGGGGAGAGTCAAATTTGTACTGGAGGTATGGTAACTGGTTTTGTGTTGGGAAATTATTTTCTGTTAACAGAGTTGTTCAGTTAAGAGATATCCAATTTAGAAGGCTTCCCCGTACTCCTACATTACAAAGGTTGTATATTACAGTACAGTCGCCGTGGAACGGCACTTTTCCACGTGCCCACAGTGGGCGTGAACAAGCGTGTGAAAAGACATAAAAATTTGTCCATGGTAATGACCGTGGACAGAAAAAAATATATGGCTTGTGCACCTTTAGCAACTGCCCATGGCATTAATTCGTTCCACTGACATTTCTTATCAACCTACTCACAATTGTTTACTACAGGCTTGCACTACAGTGGAAGTCCCTAACTCGGATAAAATACTCTCTATTTTTGTCTTTCCCAAGCAAGTTGGGAAAGAAAAGTGGTGCAAAAGCACCAATAAAAATAAGCCAAAACTGGGTCGAGTGCAACCGGCGCAGACCCAGTACGGGACGCTCTCTCCCAAGTACAACTCCACGACTTCCGTTGCCAGTGCACATATACCGTCTCTAAAGACTCATTCTTTTTAAAATCCGATTCGTGTCGAGATGTTTTTGCACGCTTATCAGTGTTCCACCAGCTCGATGTTTGATGTTTCCTGATTCATTATACCACAGTGTATCCTTTGTATTCTCAGGAACAGTGTTTTATATTCTCTTTTTTCTATTATATGTCCATAATGTATATTTATTTGCTCTCTCTCGGGTCGCGCGCGATTTTCGCGGGCCACGCGGTTCGGACTTAGATTTTCACAATTATTGTTCATGCTTTTTTTGCAAATTTTTCTAATTGTGTTAGAGTTAGGTGTCAGCGGGGTACCACTCCTACAGTGTTTCTTCTTTCTGTTGAGAGTAGTCTTCCTGTTGGGTGGTTCCCGGTCGACCGTCTGGGGTCTTTGTTTCTGTCACCTTTCTCTCTTTGGGGGTGTTCTGTTTTCTGATCTCACCTTCTCTGCTCCTCTCACCTCTTTCATGCCTAGGACAATTCCTTGTGGGCAGTGTCTGCTGCCTAAGCATGTGGACGATGTACATTCGTCGTGTTCCTCCTGTAATGGGTGTTCGGCCGAGCGGCCGTGTGGTGTCTGTGGAACATGGTCTTCCACCTTTTGGGCATCAGTAAATCGTGTCGTTCGTTCTCGTGGCCGTGCCTCCCGCTCCCGCGGGAAAGGAGAACGTGGTCGTTCGGGGCCTCCCGAGCCGACTTTGTCTGGTGAGAGTTATTCCTCCTCCGTGGGGGATGTGCAGTCTTTTCCTGTGGTGGATACTGCGGGAGCCGTTGAGTGTTCTGGTGTAGAGATGCCTGGTTCCGGGACTACGGTCCTCCTCCAGTCGACATCTGAGGCTGTCACTAGGGTTGTGACTCCTCCTTCGGAGCCGAGCCGGTGTGCTCTCTCCACTTCTTCACCAGCCTCAACGACTCTCGACGTATCTACTACTGCTGCTGGTCCGTCTGCTTCGTTGTCTGTTTCAGCCGGCCTCGGCTTTTCGCTGCAGGGGACTGCAGAACTGTCCGATACTGTAGACGTGGGATATCGGCCCCAGCCTTCCCTGACTTCAACTCGGCGAAGTCGGAAGGGGCTGCCGGCCGAGCCCATCGCTGTGGTCTCGTCGCCGTCGAGTACCACAGTTGTGTCTTTGGATTCGGATGTTCGTAGTGGAAACACTATGAACTCCGTGGCGTTTCCGTCCACTCACTCTGGTCACACGACCAGTTTTGGGGGACCAACGCCTTTTGTGCAGCCTGGACCTTCTGCCCCGCAGAGGTCCGCGGTGACTCTCATGAGTTCTCGCAATATTGATCCTCGGGGTGCATCGTACCCCTATACACGTCTGCCTTCAGATGTTTCGGCTGCCGCCCGTCGTCCCGCGTCGGGTGTTTTGGAGGATCGTGACCCTTCGCTGGTTAAGAGGGTCAGAGGTGAAGCCACTTTGCCGGTTCGCTCCCCTGTCGAAACGGTCGGTACAGGCAGTGAGCTTAGGGAAGCCCTCTCCTTACTCACTCAGGTTCTCTCAAAGAGCCTTCCTGTTGCTTCCAGCGAGGCTATGGGTGGTTTCCAGGCGCCTCCTATGGCGCCGCCTCCCGGGATTGGAAACAGGCCGGTTTCCGGTTCCTCTGGTGTCCCGACACCATGGGAGGCGTCGGCTGGTTTGCCCACGATGGGCTATGTGTCTTCCGACTCTGGGGAGGAGTCCGACATGCTTGAGGTCGAGGGCCAGCAGTCTTCGGATTTGGGGGCGGCTCTTGACTTTGTGTTTGGGTTTCTGCCTGAGCTCAAACCTGCTAACCAGCCGACAGTGTCAGCCTGGCCGCGATCATCGGTCGCGCGCCAACAGCCTATGGAGCAACCTGCTTCTGGGCGCCTTCGACCATGCCAGTCGGTACAGGTGGTTGAGGCTTTTTCAGCATTGGATGCCAAGCTGAATTCCAAGGCTTTGAAGACTTCGTTCTTCACCAAGGTTGACACCTTTTTGCCTCCTGTGCGTTATCGTTCCTACGATTCCGCCAATCCGTCAGTCTGCCAGACTTTGACGGTTCTGGATCAGGACTCCACTTCCCTCGGGCTTTCCAAGCCCAAGTCTGCCGTCATTCCAATGACGACTCTGGAGTCCACGTTGGGCTTATCTAGAGAGATGCTTGGCATGCTTTCTCTCTCAGATCACGTCGTCTCAGCTTTGGCTGCTTATCTGCCTCCAGATAAGTTTGACGAGGTACAGGCTCCTTTGCGTGTGCTGTCCAAGGCGCTTATGCACCTTACTCACACTCATGCCTGTAACACGGCCAATTTGGAATTAGTTCGAAGGGACGCTGTGCTGGACACAGGACGATCCCTTCCCGAGGAGCAGTGTGCTACTCTTCGATCTGCTTCTTTGGCAGGTCCGCAACTTTTCCATGGTTCCGTGTCGACGGTCCGGGATGACGTCCTACGTCATTCCAAAGATCAGCTGCTGTTTCGTCAGCTTGATCAGCCTTCTCGGGGAGGCAAGGGCCGTTCCAAGCCTAACAAGTACCCTTCTGCTTCCTCTGTGAAGCAAAAGGCTGGTCCTTCTGCCACCGCCTCTACTTCTTACTCACGGGGTAAAGGTAGGGGTCGGCAGAATCAAGGGAAGTCTCAGGATTCTTCATTTAGCAGAGGAGGTGGTTTCTCCTCTCGCGGGCCTCGCCGGGGCTCGAAATGAAGGTCCTCACCTCGACTCGTCCCAGGTTGGAGGAAGGATAGCAGAGTTCGCAGACCATTGGACCACCATCACATCCGATCCATGGGTGTTAGATGTTGTTCGGTCCGGGCTGCGCATATCCTTCCGACGGCACCCCACTCTGTCAAGGGTGCCTCTTCCAACCACAGTTCCTTCAGACGTTTTACGTCGGGAACTTTTGTCCACGGAGATTGCCAATCTCCTGGCAAAGGGGGCGATCGAGGTCGTCAAGAACGTTTAGTCAGTGGGTTTCTATTCCCGCCTGTTCTTGGTGCCGAAGAAGGACGGCCGACTCCGACCGGTTATCGATCTGAGCATCCTGAACCAGTCTATCATTGCTCCCAAGTTCAGCATGGAGACTTTCAGGTCGGTCCGCCAATCAATTCACCAGGGAGATTTCGCAGCCAGCATCGACCTGCGAGACGCTTACTTCCACGTTCCGATGCATCGGGCGTCACGGAAGTATCTCAGGTTCGCTTTTCTGGGGCGAGTTTACCAGTTCAAGGCCATGCCTTTCGGCCTCAACCTGGCTCCTTGGGCGTTCACCAGACTGATGTCGCATGTGATAGCGTTCCATCGCACACAGTCCAGGGTGACTACTTCGGCATATCTGGACGATATCCTCCAGAGGCATTCCAATGCTGCCTTACTGGAATCGGATGTCGCCACTCTGTTGAGCTTGCTCACGTCGCTAGGATTCAGAGTCAACGAGGAGAAGTCGGACCTGGTCCCTTCTCAGTCGTTTTGTCATCTGGGGATGTCTTTCCAAACCAAATTCAATTTGGTGGCTGTTCCCCAGGCCAAGGCTGTGATTCTCTCAGCTTTTGCTCTGACTCTGTCCCAGTCCAGGTCCGCGACCGCTCGGAGTTTTCTCCGGCTGATCGGTCTCTGCGGTTCGGTGACGGATCTCATTCCTCTAGGTCGGCTGCGTGTCAGACCTCTCCAACACTTTTTGCTCAGTCGTTGGAGACCGAATGTAGATTCTCTGGATCAGGTGCTTCCGTTTCTGGACTCTCTGTATCCTCACCTTCTTCCCTGGACAGATGTTCAGTGGATTACGCAGGGTGTTCCGCTGGACTTACCCACGTCCGATCGCGTTCTGACGGCAGATGCCAGCGATCTCGGATGGGGTGCGACGTTGCATCCTCTCGGTCTTTCCCTACACTGGATGTGGGACCAGGATCAAGCAGCTCTACACATCAACCAGAAGGAGCTTCTTGCTCTTCTGAGTTTCAGGCAGTGGATCCCTCACCTGTCGAATCGCCAGGTCCTTCTACTATCCGACAATTCGACAGTGGTTGCTTACATTCGGAACCAGGGCGGCACGCACTCGCTTCCGATGTACGAGTTAGCTCGGGATCTTTTACTGCTCGCTCAGGAGGTTCATGCCGGAGTGGTTGTTCGTCACATTCCCGGTCGTCTGAATGTCCTAGCCAACTCCCTGTCCCGACAGGGCAGGGTTATTTCCACCGAGTCGATGCTTCACAGGGCAGTGTTCCAGTCGCTTTGCGATCTCTGGGGACGTCCCCACATCGATCTCTTTGCGACTCGTTGGAACCATCAGGTGGACACTTTCGTGTCCCCGTGTCCAGATCCTCTGGCTTTTGCCGTGGACGCTCTGTCACTCGATTGGAACGGTCTAGTCGGCTACGCCTTCCCGCCGGTTCCGATTCTTCCTCAGGTTCTCGCCAAAATTCGAACCTGCAGTTGTCGAATCATTCTGATCGCTCCCCTGTCACCTCAGCGGGTGTGGATCAATCAGCTCCGCTCGCTGATGGCGGCGGTTCCGGCACGTCTCCCGCTACGTCGCGACCTTCTTTGTCAAGGTCGCCCGAGGAGGTTTCACGTCGACCTGACTTCATTGTGCCTTCACGCATATCTTTTGTCAGGTCCTGTCTCCTCCGTAGAGGTTTTTCGAGACGAGCAGTGGAGTGCATTTCTTCTTCAAGGAGGCACTCCACTGGTTTAGCTTATGCAGCTAAATGGAAGGTCTTCTGTCGATGGTGTGCTGATCACTCTGTTGATTATGCCAATCCTTCGATTTCACAGATTGCGGAGTTTCTGGTATATCTGTTTGATTCTCGGGGTCTCCAGCCTGTTACCATCAAGGGTTACAGGTCTATGCTTTCAGAGACTTTTTCTTATGTGGGGAAGCGTCGTATCGGCACTAATCCTTACCTCTCCAAGCTTGTTCGGCACTTTTCTTTGAAAAGGCCTCGGACTTTGCAGCTTACTCCACGATGGAATCTTTCGTGGGTGCTGCTTTGCTTGGGGGGGGGGGGGCGCCGTTCGAACCTTTATCCCAGGTGGATATGCAATTTCTCACATATAAGACGGCTTTTCTGATGGCATTTGCTTCGGCCAGACGGGTTAGTGAGCTTCACGCCCTCTCGGTTGACCCGGCCTTTTTTAGGAGTTCTCCCAACAGTGTTACTTTTACCACTGATTGCTCCTTTTTGGCTAAGAATCAGTTACCAGATACTACTCCTCCTCCTATCTGTATCAGGGCTCTTCCCTCTGTCGAGGGTACTCGCCCTTTGCTCTGTCCGGTCCGTGCTATTCGCATTTATCTTGATCGGACACGCTTCATACGGAAGGGCAGAAAACGTTTTTTTCTGTCTCTCATTCCGGGTCGACAGAAGATCTCTCCTCAATCCATTTCTCGATGGATTTGTCTTGCTATTCGTACGGCTTATAGTCGTTTAGCAGCTGGCGATTGTATTACCAATCGTATTTCTGCCCACGAGGTGTGGGCACTGTCTACCTCTTGGGCTTATTCTAACTCCGTCAAGTTGTCGGATGTTATGCAGGCAGCCTACTGGAGAAATGCTTCTACTTTCTCCACCTTTTATTTACGCCAGTTGCAGGAGCAGTCGGAGGACCTTTTTGCCTTGGGTCCTCTTTCTTCTGCTCAGGCTGTTGTCTGCCATAGCCATTAGGCTTCTTGAAGGTCAGTTTCAGCCTTGTGCTGTTACTGCCCTTTTTTCTGTCTGTGTGTCACACAGGCTCATATGTCTCTTTTCATTGTCCTTTACCAATGATTGCGACATTATGGTTGATAAGCCTCGGGACCTCTTCCTTCTGCTTCACGGTTCCAGTGCACTAGGGTTATGTGGGGGTTGGTTATGCGATTCCCTCCAGCCTTTTGTCTATTCAGCCTGTAGTAAACAATTGTGAGTAGGTTGATAAGAAATCTAAATTTTATAGTAAATTTCCTTTCTTATTATACCTACCACAATTGTTTACATGGAGGCCCTCCCGTCTTCTTTACGGGTAAAGAATCTTTCCTCCCCGCTGATCACATAACTCTTAACGTTTACGGATTCAAAAAGAATGAGTCTTTAGAGACGGTATATGCGCACTGGCAACGGAAGTCGTGGAGTTGTACTTGGGAGAGAGCGTCCTGTACTGGGTCTGCGCCGGTTGCACTCGACCCAGTTTTGGCTTATTTTTATTGGTGCTTTTGCACCACTTTTCTTTCCCAACTTGCTTGGGAAAGACAAAAATAGAGAGTATTTTATCCGAGTTAGGGACTTCCACTGTAGTGCAAGCCTGTAGTAAACAATTGTGGTAGGTATAATAAGAAAGGAAATTTACTATAAAATTTAGATTTCCGTGTTGGGGATTAAAAGCCTTGCCGATAGATTACTGATGATATTTTAACTTTGCGAAGTCACACATTTTTGTCTGTCTTATGTCATCGTAGTTAATTAATGCATCGAGTATTTTAAGTAAATGTTTCTGCTGAGAAATAACAATAAAATTAAACTGAATGCAACATATTGAAGACAAATTATTAGCCTCACAAGAGAGTCCTGCAAACCAAGAATACAACAAATATGTCACAAGTTCCCAATAAAAATCGACTGGTTACAGAAGTCACACCTATTGAACTTGTACAGGTGACGATGATTACAATAGTTTGTTTAATAATTAAAACCAGTGGCAATAATCTTTCAATAAAACGGGCATTAGCGACCAGTGACATAATCAAATGGCTACTTGTCATTGTTTGAAGCTTCTTTTGATCACAGACTCTCAGCAACCAATTGTTTTGTACATGTTTACTTCAAATTAATATTCGAGCAGGATCACTTGGCAATACGATTAACACAACTATTCATTCATTTTCGGAGAAAATTATTATATTTTTATACTGTACCAATGACCCAGACTTAGCTGGTGCTAACTCTAACAAAACCAGGGCCAAACACAAATTTTGCCCCCCAATCCCCAAAATTTGCATCCAAAACCAAAGAAATCATGTCCTATAGGACCTCCATACTTCGCCCCTACTGCGCATGTGCAGTGTCAAGCACGTCCCGAAATTGGCGCCAATTATCATTCTCTGTTTGGCCCTTCATCAGTCAACATCTCACTGATCTTTGTGCTTGTAAATCTCAGTTTAAAGGATGCCAGACACGTAATAATTGGAGAAATGGTGATTCTAAGGAGGATATAGAAGGAGGAGAGGAAAAAGGAGTGACTAAAAATAATCAGGGCTGTACTTAAAATTTTTTATGAAATTATGTTAAGTTGCCTATTTTCGAGGCATGGGCCTCTTGTTGTCATTCTTGCTAAAATGTTGCACTGCTTATTCAGTGTTTCCTCTCCCCTGGCCTTCTAAGTCCCCCCTTGCAATTCTCCCATGCTTTTGGCATATTTTTGATAAAGTTCATTTCTAAAATTCTCTTGGGAGAGTTGCTTGGTTACAGAATGTTTTCTGTTATTTTCCCCATAGTTACGTTTTCACCCATGGGTGTATAAACGTTGTGTTCTGCATCTTCCATCTGATGTTCTGCAGATTCTCCCCTGGGAGTCTCTGTCTTGCATCAGATAGAGTGTAATTTTGATGACTGATTTCGGGCCAGTTTTTTCAGTGCCTGGAGTCATGTTTTCTGGTGTTTTACACTGTTTGTTTACATTGGCAACAGCCTTTTTTGAGGGGGGCTGTTTGCCTTTGGTGTAGTTTATCTCACTATAAGATACATTTCTATTATCCGTAAGTGTCTCATTAATTATTTAATATAAATTTAAAATTTTTGACCACACTTGGCCATCGGATCCATTGGGGCTCAACGTTACTTTTCAGAAACTTGGGCTTCGCTGAAAAAATATTTTTCAAAAAATTATTTTGATTTGCAATTGTTTTTTCATTATTAATGGATCATGTTATTATGTATCTTTGTGTCAGGGGTTTGTGCGAGTAACTAGGACTTGTTGTTGACTTTTCACAATGAAAGGATATTGTTCAAATTGTAATGGGAAAAAATCTTCCTCTGACTTTCATGATCATTGTATTAATTGTAGTCAGTGTTCTCGCACTAATCCCTGTGCTATATGTCAATATTGGGATGACAAACATTGGAAACGTGTGTCACGGTATGTTGTTACTGGAGAAAGGGCGATGCCGGCTCTTTCTCCGCAAGGTCACTCTATTCTCTCAGTTTCTATTTCAGAGGAACAAGAACAGGGTGATGTTTCCATGTTATCTTCCGCAAGTGCGCTTCCGTCGTCACAAATGAATACAGAGCTAGCGGCAAAAGTGCTCATGGAGATTAAACAAATGTCGTCCGCTAGCTCGCCCGGTGTAGCGTCCATTCACCGAATGGTTCGGCAGCCGGGTTCGTCCGATGCGGTCCAGGAGGAAATGTTGGGTGATGCGAGCACTATGAACATTCAATGTGCACACCCAGTGACGGCGGATAGTAAGCGAGATCGGAGGAAGCCTTTGAGTCCGGTTCCTAGCTCGTCCAGGTCCAGCCGGGCCGCGAGCGAGAGAGGCCCCTCTCTCGTACAACAACATCTGGGACCAGATGTTGTGGTACGAAATGTGTCGCAAGCGGAGCATACGTCCGTCGCTCGAGACGCTCCGTTGTATAGGCAGTCCGCGGAGACTGCTCAGTCTTCTTCTTCTCGTCGGCGCACACGACCGCACCTTGGCTGCGTGACCACCGATATCTTACCAGCTTCGCCGATCAAGGATTCTTCGGCGACCAGGTCACACCATCCGGCAGCCAGGGACACGAGGCCGATGGACTCCGGACGTTCGCATAGAAAAAGTATGCGGGAGCCATCAGATGCGGAGCTGCCCTCGGCGAAGCAGCGAAAGACTGCGCCTCCGCAGGTCTCGATGCCGGACGTACTTGTGCAGATAGCACAACTTATCGCAGCATCCCAGCAGCCGACAGAAACGGTGTCGGATCGGGAATTATCCGACGGCGCTGGATCGGTACGCTCCGCCGAAGCATCGGGGGCGGACAACCGGGAGCGTCATGAGGTCCGACCGGATGGTGAAAGGGATACGGATGATTTGGAGCTATCCCTTTCAGAACAACATAAAGCTGCCGTGGACTTCATCCGGCACTTTCTCCCTCAAGTTGTTCCGTCGGGCCAGACTGCTGCGGTTCCGGACAAGAGGATTATAGCGTCATTGGACTCTGAATTTTTCGAGCGGTTCAGGGACATCGCTCCCGAGTTTCCGTCGCAGTCCAATAATGTTGCAAGAACATTTGAATTATTGAACGACGCTATATTTAAACTTGCTTCCAAAACGGGGAAAGCAGATTTCTAGTCCGCCAATACTCTCAACCTGCCTTTCATTAATGCAAGCAATAAATTCGACACGGCAGGACAGGGTATTCCGAGAGTTCCTCTGCGTATGGACGACGAGGCGGAAGACTTAGAGCTATCATTACCGTCGTCGGCTTCTATTCCAACCGCCGTGTTGGAAACAGCTATTTCGTCTAACAGAGCCAGTTTAGATGCCTTATCTTACGCAGATCACCTTACTAAGGCGTTATCACTGCGCCTTCAAGGGAAAGAATTTCAGGATATACAATCCTCTTTAAGACTTCTTTCAAGGGCAGTAGCTTATTCCACGTGTAACTCCGCCCTTTCAGTGGCAAACCTGGAGTTGGTTAGACGTGACGCAGCCCTAGCTACATCCACACTTGTGGATACTAAGGTGAAGAACTCTCTCAGAGTCGCTTCGGTCTCCGGAGAACTTCTCTTTGACGGCAAGCTTTCTGCTATTTATGATAAAATTACAAAGAAAGCTTCGGATTCTCTGTTGTTCAAATCTGCTTCTAAGAAGTCGGATATGGCAGACAAGAATAAGACAGGCACTTCTGGGTCTAATGCGCCCAAGAGAGGTTCCTATAGAGGTTCCGGTGCGTCCTCTTGGTCTTATTCGAGAGACGGTCAAGGTAGCGACTCACGTTCGGGACGTCCTTCGGGCCGGGACAACCGGTCGGACGCCCCGAGGTCGTGGAGGACGTGGTTTCTCCTACCGCAGGCCTCGCAGGTCCAGGAGGTGATGGCTTAAACCTCTATCGCGTACCGGTTGGCGGAAGGTTGTCGAGCTTGTCACAAGAATGGGCGTCGATTACGGACGACCCTTGGGTGAGAGGAGTGACTTCGGAAGGTCTAAAGATATCCTTCAAACGAAAGCCTCCATTAACTCAAAGTCCAAAGTGGACTCAACTTCCGTCAAATCCGCAGAAAAGAGACGCTCTATTATCAGAGGTGCAGTCTCTTTTAATGAAGAACGCGGTAGAGGTCGTAGAAAACCAGGAGACTCCGGGATTCTACAGCCATCTGTTTCTGGTTCCGAAACCAGACGGCTCGTTCCGTCCAGTCATAGATTTGAGCTGGATAAACAAGCTGATCGTCGCTCCAAAGTTTTATATGGAGACGATTCGGTCGGTCAGAGCGAGTATTCGGGTGAACGATTATGCAACAAGCATAGATCTCAAAGATGCATACTTTCACGTCATGGTAGATCCGACATTCAGAAAGTATCTACGCTTCGCAGTCCTAGGAGTGGTGTATCAATTCCGGGCAATATGCTTCGGATTGAATCTAGCACCCTGGGCTTTCACTCGGGTAATGAACTCGGTAATGATCTATTTCCGAGCTCATTCGTCTGCGGTAACGTCGGCCTACCTGGACGACATTCTTCAGAGGTACGGCAACGAGTTAAGGCTTCAGAACGATGTTCAGAATCTACTTCTATTGCTCCGACGTCTCGGTTTTATAGTAAACGAGGAGAAGTCGGATCTGGTGCCGTCCAAGTCATTCACACATCTGGGAATGAGCTTCGAGACGCACAACAAACTCGTTCGTCTGCCGTTAACCAGAGCGAAATTAGTCAGTTGTTATGCTCGCTATTGTCTGCAGGCAGACAAAGTCACAGCGAGAGAATTTATGAGACTGATAGGTCTGTGCGGATCCGCTGCGGATCTCATTCCGATGGGGCGGTTACGCACGCGTCCTCTCCAAATTTTCTTGACTCAGAATTGGAGTGTGAAAATTCATTCGCTCGACATAGACGTTCTCTTGTCAGATCAAGTGAAACAAGAGATTCAGACTTGGGCAAACATTCAGTGGTTAACTCAGGGAGTTCCGCTGCAGTTGCCGGATCTGAGTTTTATCATTATGACGGATGCCAGTCAAACAGGTTGGGGTGCATCATTGATCCCAACGGATTCGAGATGCCAGGGTCTTTGGGATCCGCAATTCCTGTGCAAGCACATAAACATCAAGGAAATGATGTCAATTTGGCTTGCGTTACGTCATTGGATGGACATTATCCACAATGCACATGTCCAAATCCTGTCCAACAATACGACAGTAGTGGCGTATATACGGAATCAGGGAGGCACTCATTCAGTTCTGTTGTTCAATCTAATGGAAAGAATCCTTCTGTTTGCGCTAGAACATCACGTTCTTCTTTCGGTCCGTCACATACCGGGTCGTCTGAATGTGCTAGCAGACTCCCTTTCACGAAAGGGTCGCTTGTTGCCGTCGGAGTGGACTCTCAACAAACAAGTATTCAATCAGATTTGCTACCAATGGGAACGGCCAATGATAGACTTATTTGCGACACATCTCAACAATCAGTTGCAGACGTATGTGTCCCCGTGTCCGGATCCAAGAGCATTTGCAGTGGACGCTCTGTCGATCCCTTGGGACGGAATGATAGGATATGCGTATCCTCCAGCGCCATTAATTCAGCAAGTATTGCTAAAGATAAAACAATCTCAATGCAAGATTCTGTTGGTAGCATCTCTGTCTCCACAGAGACTGTGGATAAATCTACTCAGGTGTCTGTTGTGGGACCTACCGCGAAAGCTTCCTCCACAGGAGGATCTTCTTTCGCAGGGGAAATCGCGTCAACTCCATCACAACCCGCAAGGTCTCAACCTTCACGTTTTTCTGTTGTGCGGTCCTTCTTGCATGGCAAGCACTTTACAGGACGAGCAGTGGACGCGATTTCTAACTGTAGGAGGACCTCCTCTTCGCTAAACTATGCGGCTCAGTGGAAGGTTTTTCGTCGTTGGTGTAGGGATCATTCTGTAGATATTTTCGATCCCTCTATACCAGACATTGCAAACTTTCTAGTATACTTGTTTGACGAAATCAAACTGCAGCCTGTTACTATTAAAGGTTATAGGTCTATGTTATCTGATACCTATGCACATCATGATAGTTTACAAATTGGATCTAATGTCTCTTTATCTAAGTTGGTTAGAAACTTCTCGATAAATAGACCCAGAACTCTTAGGTTAATTCCTAAATGGAATTTAGCTTGGGTTCTTCTTAAATTGAAGGAAAAGCCATTTGAACCTCTTGGGACAGTAGATTTCAAATTCTTATCTTATAAGACAGCTTTTCTCTTAGCTTTCTCTTCTGCTAGAAGAGTCAGTGAGCTTCATGCACTGTCGGTGGATGATTCTCACTATCGTAGTGTCGGGAACACTATCACCTTCACTACTAAAGTGGGTTTTTTAGCTAAGAATCAGGCTCCTAATAAATATCCGGAACCTATTGTTATTAAGGCTCTTCCATCTTCAGACGGGCGTAGGCCTTTACTCTGTCCTGTTAGAGCGTTACGTATCTATAAACAGAGATCTCAGTTTATCAGAAAGGGACGGAAACGTTTCTTTCTGTCTCTGATGCCTAATAGAAAGGACATTTCGGTCCATTCTATTGCTAGATGGATTCAATTAACTATCCGTACTGCTTATGAGAGTTTATCTTCTCAGCAGTCTGTGCTTAAGATTTCCACTCATGAAGTAAGAGCTCTTGCTACTTCTTGGGCTTATGCTAATAGTATTGCTATTACAGATTTAATGAAGGCTGCTTATTGGTCTCAGCCATCCACATTCACAATTTTTTATCTCAGAAATATTGAGTCCATTTCTGGAGACCTGCATTGTTTAGGTCCGTTATCTGTTGCTCAGAATGTCATCCACTAAACAATTGCAACTATAGTTATGCAGGCTTTCTGTTCCGGCAGTGACTCCGTCCGGCTGCCCTCTTCGCTCTGGGGGGGGGGGGGGGGGGGGGGGGGGTTGGGGCGGGTGTTCCCTTAGGTCACCTGCTTTATAGTGAAAAGCAAGGGAATGCCTCCTCCAAAGTCAGTATTTCTGAGTCGTTTCCGGGATGGTTTTAGAGTGTAATATTAATGTTAAAATTCATTCATGTCATATTTTTAAAGTGTAGCTCGGTGTGAAGCATTTGTATATGTCAAGTGTCAAACGGGCTTCAATATACAATACTCGGACACTTTTAAAAGATTATAAAGAGTCTCAATTCTCTGGACTAACTTTATTTATTGGCTTACTTTAAAAATAATTAGTATAAGGGTTATACTGGATGTTAATAGAGAACATGAATGTTATTGTGCTCAATTATAAAGGGTATTGTATCTTTCTAATTTAATATTAAATAAGAAAGATACATGTAAAGCCTAATACTCCTTTTCTCCTTAAGGGGTTACCTCTTTACTATATAGTTGAGCTTATTGGATTTTCCTCTATGTCCTAGGCCCTCCAGGGGTTACCTCTTTACTATATAGTTGAGCTTATTGGATTTTCCTCTATGTCCTAGGCCCTCCAGCCTGTTTACTATTCAGCTAAGTCTGGGTCATTGGTACAGTATAAAAATGTTAAAAAATTTATAGTAATTTATATATTTTTTATACTTACCAATGACCCAGATGGGGATGGCCCTCCCAGGAGTTGGGAACTCTTGCCTCCCCACTGAGTACATAGCGCTGACCAGGCACTGCCAGTAAGAATGATAATTGGCGCCAATTTCGGGACGTCCTTGACACTGCGCATGCGCAGTAGGGGCGAAGTATGGAGGTCCTATAGGACATGATTTCTTTGGTTTTGGATGCAAATTTTGGGGATTGGGGGGCAAAATTTGGGTTTGGCCCTGGTTTTGTTAGAGTTAGCACCAGCTAAGTCTGGGTCATTGGTAAGTATAAAAAATATATAAATTACTATAAATTTTTTAACTTTTATACTGTACCAATGACCCAGACATAGCTGGTGCTAACTCTTAAAATATAGGGCCAAACACAAATTTTGCCCCCCAATCCCCAAAATTTGCATTTAAAACCAAAGAAAACATGTCCTGAATGGCCCTCCACACTTCACCTCTTCTGCGCATGCGCAGTGTCAAGGACGTTCCGAAATTGGCGCCATTAATCATTCTAAGTTTGGCCCTTCATCAGTTAACATCTGACTGATCTTTGTGCTTGTAAATCTCAGTTTAAATGATGCCAGACACATAAATATTAGTGAAATGGTGATTCTAAGGAGGATAGAGAAGGAGGAGAGGAAAAATGTGTGACAGAATATTATCAGGGCTGTAACTTAAAATTTTTTAATGAAATTATGTTAAGTTACCTATTTTCGAGGCAGCAGCCATTTTGTTGTCATTCTGGTTATTTAGTTACACTGATTTTTTAGTGTTTTCCTCTCTCCCTTTCCTTTAAGTCCCCTCTTGCTATTCTCCCATGCTTTTGGCATAGTTTCTGTAATTATTATTACTAAAATTTCTTGGGAGTTTTAGCTGAATAACAGAATGAATTCTGTTCTTTTCCCCATGTTTACGTCTTCACCTACGGGTGGTTAGGCGTTGTGTTCTGCATCTACCATCTGATGTTCTGCAGTTTCTTCCCTGGAAGTCTCTGTTTTGCATCAGATGGTGTATATTTTTATACTGTACCAATGACCCAGACATAGCTGGTGCTAACTCTTAAAATATAGGGCCAAACACAAATTTTGCCCCCCAATCCCCAAAATTTGCATCTAAAACTAAAGAAAACATGTCCTGAAAGGCCCTCCACACTTCGCCCCTACTGCGCATGCGCAGTGTCAAGGACGTTCCGAAATTGGCGCCATTTATCATTCTAAGTTTGGCCCTTCATCAGTTAACATCTGACTGATCTTTGTGCTTTTAAATCTCAGTTTAAATGATGCCAGACACATAAATATTAGTGAAATGGTGATTCTAAGGAGGATAGAAAAGGAGGAGAGGAAAAGAATGTGTGACAGAATATTATCAGGGCTGTAACTTAAAATTTTTTAATGAAATTATGTTAAGTTACCTATTTTCAAGGCAGCAGCCATTTTGTTGTCATTCTGATTATTTAGTTACACTGTTTTTTCAAGTGTTTTCCTCTCTCCCTGTCCTTTAAGTTCCCCCTTGCTATTCTCCCATGCTTTTGGCATAGTTTCTGTAATTATTATTACTAAAATTTCTTGGGAGTTTTAGCTGAATAACAGAATGAATTCTGTTCTTTCCCCATGTTTACGTCTTCACCTACGGGTGGTTAGGCGTTGTGTTCTGCATCTACCATCTGATGTTCTGCAGTTTCTTCCCTGGAAGTCTCTGTTTTGCATCAGATGGTGTATTTTTGGTAACTGATTTCGGGCCTGGGTGCCTGGAGTCTTATTTTAGTGTTTTTACACTCATTGTTTACATTTACAACAGCCCTCTGTGTGAGGGGGGGATTTCTAAATAATAATATCTTTATGTTATTTTAATCATAACTAGATACATTATTATTGTTCGTAAGTGTTGAATAAATTGTTTAAAATATTTTTAAAATTTTTGTCCACACTTAGGCTTGGGATCCATTGGGGCTCAACGTTACTTTTCAGAAACTTGGGCTGTTCTGAAAAAATATTTTTTCAAAATATTTTGATTTCAATTATTTTTTCTATATTAATGGATCATATTATTATTATGTATTTTGATTGCCAGGGGTTAGTGCGAGTACCAGGACTTGTTTTCTTTTCACATTGAAAGGATATTGATCAATTGTTTTAAGAGGAAGTCTTCCTCTGACCTTATTATCATTCTATATGTGGTCAGTGTACTCGCATTAACTCCTGTTCTGTATCGTATGATTTCGATGACAATATGGGAAGCGTATGTCACGGTATGTTGTTGGGGATTTGGACACTCCGGTCCTTTCCCCGCAGGGTCACTCTACTTTATCAATTTCTATTTCAGACGATCAAGATTAGGGTGATGTATCTGTGATGTCTTCCAACAGTGTGCCTCCGTCGTCACAATTAATGAAGGGCTAGCGGAATAGTGCTCATGTAATACGCCAATTGCCTAAGAGGACCCTAGTAGGTTCGACGGCCTTTGACGTCCGCTAGCTCGCCCGGTGTAGCGTCCATTCACCGAATGGTTCGGCAGCCGGGTTCGTCCGTTGCGGTCTAGAAGGAATTTTGGGGTGATGCGAGCACTATAAAATTAACTTAATGCACACCCAGTGACGGCGGATCGGAGGGAGAACGGAGGAAGCCTTTTAGTCCGGTTCATAGCTCGTTCCGGTCCATCCGGACGGCAAGCGAGAGAGGCCCCTCTCTCGTTCAACAACATCTGGCCCCAGATGTTGTGGTACAAATGTGTCGCTAGCGGAGCATACGTCCGTCGCTCGGGACGCTCCGTTGTATAGGCAGTCCGCTGAGACTGCTAAGGCTTCCTCTTCTCGTCAGCGCACACGACCGCACCTTGGCTGCGTGACCGCCGATATTTTACCAGCTTCGCCGATCAAGGATTCTTCGGCGACCAGGTCACACCATCCGGCAGCCAGGGATTCGAGACCGATGGACTCCGGACGTTCGCATAGGAAAAGTATGCGGGAGCCATCTGATGCGGAGCTGCCCTCGGCGAAGCAGCGATAGACTGCGCCTCCGCAGGTCTCGATGCCGGACATTCTTGTGCACATAGCACAGCTTATCGCAGCATCCCAGCAGCCGACAGAAACGGTGTCGGATCGAGAATTATCCGACAGCGCTGGGTCGGTAGCCGGGGACTCGAGGCCTGCAGACTCCGGACGTTCGCATAGGAAGTGTGCGGGAATCAACGTACACGGAGCTTCCAGCGGCAATGCATCGTAAGTCCGCTACTGCACAGGCCTCGGGAACGGACGTGCTTTCCTTAATAGCACAGTTTATCGCAGCATCCCAGCATCAACTGAATCTGTCGCATATATTTTATCCGACGATGCTGGGTCGGGACGCTCCGCGGAAGCGGGTACGGACGTCCGAAAGTTTCATCCGGTCCGACGGGATACCGAAAGGGATTCGGAGGATTTCAAGCTTTCCCTTTCGGAACAACATATGCTGCGATGCCGGATAAGAAACTGATAGCGTCGGTGGACTTAGAAATTTTTGGTTCGGTTCAGGGACATCGTCCCTCAGTTCCGACATAGTCCAATAATGTCACACAAACTTTTGAATTATTGAACGACGCTATATATATTATTATTTTATGCTTGCTATCCAAGCATTTCTGGTTTCTTGTTCGAAGAGTTATGGAGATGTCTTTCAAAAGTGTGCCTCTGTCGTCATAGTTAATGAAGAGTTAGCGGCAACAAGTGCTCATGGAATATGTCTATCGCTTACGGAGTGACTTTCGCTAGCTCACCCGGTGTAGCGTACATTCATCGAATGGTTCGGCTGCCGGGTTCGTCCGTTGCGGTCTAGGAAGGAGATTTGGGTGATGCGAGCACTTTAATTACTTTAGTACTCACCCAGTGACGGCAGATTGAGGACAGATCGGAGGAAGCCAACAACATAGGGGACCGCATGTTGTGGTTCAGATTTTTTACATTCGGAGCATATGTCCGTTGCTCGGGACGCTCCGTTATATTGACAGTCCGAGAGACTGTCTTTAATGCTTCCTCATCCTCACAGCAGGGCACACGACCGCACATTGGCTACGTGACCTCGAGTATCCGATCAGTTTCGGCATTCAGTGATTCCACAGCGAATAGGTCGCGCCATCCGGTAGCCAAGGGACATGAGGCCTATACACTCCGTTCGCTCGCATATTGGAAGTATGCACGGGGGTAACGATCTCGGAGCTTCCTGCGGCAATGCATCGTAAGACCGCTTCTCCTCAGGCCTCAGTGACGGACGTGCTATCCGAGTTAGCACAGTTGTTTCGCAGCATCCCAGCAATTGACAGTTTCTCGGTCGAATCAGGAATTATCCGACGGCGCTGGGTCGGTGCGGTCCGTGGTTGCATCAAGCTACGGACGACCGAACGCTTTATAGGGTCCGACAGGATGGCGAAAGGGATTCGAAAGATTTCGAGTTTTCCCTTTAGTAGTATCGGAAGATGCCTTTCATATCTTCTGGCATTTCTTCCAGTGATTATTTTTCGGACTTCATTGCTGCGATCTTGGATAAGAGACTTATAGCGTCATTGGACTCGGATTTTTCGATCGGTACAGGGACTTTGTCCCTGACTTACCGACGCAGTCCAATATTGTCATTACAACATGTGTTTTATTTTTCGACGCTATATATTTATATATATACAAGCCTGCTACTAAGCATGATAGTTTAGTTTCTTGTCCGCGTGGCTCATTTCTGCCATTTTATCTTTTTTACAAATAGTTTATTTTGGCAGAGCAGGGCATACCGAGAGTTCATATGCGTCTAGACGGTGTGATTAAAGACTGCATATATTCTTTTTCGCCGTTTATGTCTTTTCCAATTTCAATGTTGGGAACGACATTATGTATAGTAGACTTAACTTAGACGCTTTATTATACGTAATCCGCCTTTCTGAGGCGTTATCATTACGTCTTCAAGAAAAGATTTACGGGATATTATTCTCAATGTAATTTCTTTTGAGGGCAGTAGTTTGTTCACGTATAACTCCGCCCTTCAGTGGCTGATTGGAGTTGGTTAGACGTGACGCAGCCCTAGCTACATCCACGCGTGGATAGTAGGTTAAGAACTCTCTCAGAGTCGCTTCGTTCTCGGAGGAGCTTCTCTTCGACGGCAACTTTCCGGCAATCCATGAATTGCTCGATTTATACATTCTCTTGTCTATCTAGTGTTACAAGAGATTCAGACTGGGGCAAACATTCGGTGGTTGACTCAGAGAGTGCCGCCGCAGTTGCCGGACCCGAGTGTGGCTGTTATGACGGTTGCCAGTCAAACAGATTGGGATATATACTGATCCCTACGGATTCGAAGTGCCAGGGTCTTTGGGTTCCGCAGTCTTTTAGCTATCAGTTTAACTTCCGCGGAATAATGTTTTTTAGGCTTGCTTTATGTCATTGCATGAACATTATTCAGAAACGCATGCCCAAATTCCTGTCCTTTAATTCGACAGTAGTGGCGTATCTCCGGAACCAGGGAGGCACTCTTTCGTTTCCGTTATTCAATTTAATGGAAAGAATCCGTCTGTTGGTTATAGTACACCAAGTTCAGTTTTGGTCCGTCATATTCTGGGTCGTCTGATTGTTTTATCGCACTCCCGTTCTCTTACGGGTCGCTTGTTGCTGTCAGAATGGACTCTCAACAAACAAGTATTCAATCAGATTTGCTATCTATGGGAGCGCCCAATGATGTTTTATTTATGACACAGCTTGCTAATCAATTGCAGACGTATGTGTTGGCTTGTCCAGATCTCTGAGCTAATACTGTTAACGCTCTATTGATCTATAGGACGGAATGATAGGATACGCGTATCCTCCGGCGCTGTTGTTTTAGCAGGTATTGCTAAGATAAACAACCACAATACATTTCTGTTGATAGCATCTCTATCTTCACAGAGATCATGAGTAATTTACTCTCTTGTCTACTGTGGATCTTAACGTGAAATCTTCCTCTATGTGAGGATCTTTTTTCACTGGGTAAATCGTGTCATCTTTATCACAACCAGCAAGGTCGCAACCTTCATGTATTCCGTTGTGTGGTCCGTATTGCATTGTAAGCACTGTACTGGACGAGCTTTGGACGCGATTTCTTACTATAGGAGATCCTCTTCTTCGCTATTCTATGCGACTAAAGTGGAGGCTCTTCCGTCGTGGTGTAGGGATCATTATGTTCATATTGTTGATCCCTCCATACTACTCATTGCTATTTTTTAGTATACTTGTTTCACAAGATCTACTGCAGCCTGTTGTTATTTAGGTTATAGGTTTATGTTACCTCATACCTATGCACTCTACGATAGTTTACAATTGAGTCTTTTGTCTCTTTATCTAAGTCAGTTAGTAACTTTTTGATAAATAGACTTAGAATCTTTAGATTAAATTCCTATACGGATTTTAACTTCGGTTCTTATTTAGCTAAGTAATCATTTGAGCCTCTGGAAACAGTAGTTTTCAAATTCTGACCTTTTAGACAGTAATTCTGTTGGTTTCTCTTTTACTGTAGAGTCAGTGAGTTTCATGCACTATCGATGGATGATTTTCACTTTCATAGTTTCGGAATCAATACTTCCGTTACTATTTAGGTTGGATTGTTGCATAAGAGTTAGGCTCCTATTATCCGGAACCTATTATTTTAAGGTCCTTCCGTCTTCGTATGGGCATAGGCCTTTACTCTTTCCGGGTACAGTTTATGTATTTATAAACAGATATCTGTTTATTACAAGGGCGTAAGCTTCTTCTGTCTTTGATGTCTAGTAGAAGGACGTTACGCTCCATTTTATTGTTAATGGATTCTATTAACTAGCGTACTGCTTATGGTATATCATTGGCTTAGCAGTTGTGCTTAAGATTTCGGCTCATGAAGTAAGAGTTCTTCTACTTCTTGGGCTTACATTAATAGTGTTGCTATTATAGATTTTTGAAGGCTGCTCATTGCGCTCAGCCATCCACATTCATGAATTTTATCTCAGAAATATCGAGTCCATTTCTGGAGGCCTCTATTGTTAGGTCTATTATCTACTGCTCAGAATGTCATTCACTTAACAGTTGCTACTATAGCTAGGTAGGCTGTCTGTTTCGGCAGTGTCTCCGTTCGGCTGCCCTCTTCGCTCTGGGCTATTTGACCCAGGGCAAGAAAAAGGGGGGGGGGGGGGAGGGTGTTCCCTTGGGTCACCTGTCTTTACTATGAAAACAAGGGGATACCTCCTCCGGAGTTAGTAATTCTGAGCTGTTATTGGGATGGTTGTTTAGTGAGAAGTTTAAGTTTATAAAATTCATTCAAGTCTTAGTTTTTAAAGTATAGCTTTTGAATATTGCATATGTCAACGGACATGATTATGCAATTCTCACACACTTTTAGGAGTATAAGAGTCTCTATTCTCTAGACTTACTTTATTATTGGCTTACTTTAAAAATTATTAGTATAAGGATTATTGGATATTAATAGAGTACATGGATGTATGATGCTCAATTTTTGGAAGGTGTTGTATCTTTCTAATTTATCATAAATAAGAAAGATACATGTAAGGCCTATTACTTCTTTTCCCTACAGGGGATGACTCTATTTTATTTTATTGAGCGTATTCCATTTTGCTCTATGTCCTTGGCCCTCCAGCCTTTTTACTATTCAGCTATGTCTGGGTCATTGGTACAGTATAAAAATGTTAAAAAATTTATAGTAATTTATATATTTTTTATACTTACCAATGACCCAGACGGGGATGGCCCTCCCAGGAGTTGGGAACTCTTGCCTCCCCACTGAGTACATAGCGCTTACCAGGCACTGGTTATTAGAATGATAAATGGCGCCAATTTCGGAACGTCCTTGACACTGCGCATGCGCAGTAGGGGCGAAGTGTGGAGGGCCTTTCAGGACATGTTTTCTTTAGTTTTAGATGCAAATTTTGGGGATTGGGGGGCAAAATTTGTGTTTGGCCCTATATTTTAAGAGTTAGCACCAGCTATGTCTGGGTCATTGGTAAGTATAAAAAATATATAAATTACTATAAATTTTTAAAATTTTGGTAACTGATTCCAGGCCTGGGTGCCTGGAGTCTTATTTTAGTGTTTTTACACTCATTGTTTACATTTACAACAGCCCTCTGTGTGAGGGGGGGATTTCTTGAAAATAATATCTTGATGTTATTTTAATCATAACTAGATACATTATTATTGTTCGTAAGTGTTGAATAAATTGTTTAAAATATTTTTAAAATTTTTGTCTACACTTAGGCTTATGATCCATTGGGGCTCAACGTTACTTTTCAGAAACTTCGGCTGGTCTGAAAAAATATTTTTTCAAAATATTTTGATTTCAATTATTTTTTCTATATTAATGGATCATATTATTATTATGTATTTTGATTGCCAGGGGTTGGTGCGAGTATCAGGACTTTGTTTTCTTTTCACATTGAAAGGATTTTGATCAATTGTAATAAGAGGAAGTCTTCCTCTGACTTTTATAATCATTCTATATGTGGTCAGTGTACTCGCATTAACTCCTGTTCTGTATCGTATGATTTCGATGACAACTTGGGAAGCGTATGTCACGGTATGTTAGTGTTGAATTGGACACTCCGGTCCTTTCCCCGCAGGGTCACTCTACTTTATCAATTTCTATTTCAGACGATCAAGATTAGGGTGATGTATCTGTGATGTCTTCCAACAGTGTGCCTCCGTCGTCACAATTAATGAAGGGCTAGCGGAAAAGTGCTCATGTTAATACGCCAATTGCCTAAGAGGATCCTAGTAGGTTCGACGGCCTTTGACGTCCGCTAGCTCGCCCGGTGTAGCGTCCATTCATCGAATGGTTCGGCAGCCGGGTTCGTCCGTTGTGGTCTAGAAGGAGTTTTGGGGTGATGCAAGCACTATAAATCAACCAAATGCACACCCAGTGACGGCGGATTAGAGGGAGAACGGAGGAAGCCTTTTAGTCCGGTTCATAGCTCGTTCTGGTCCATCCGGACGGCGAGCGAGAGAGGCCCCTCTCTCGTACAACAACATCTGGCCCCAGATGTTGTGGTACAAAATGTTTCGCATTCGGAGCATACGTCCGTCGCTCGGGACGCTCCGACATATAGTCAGTCCGGAGTAGACTGTCAATAAGGCTTCCTCATTCTCATGGTAGCGCACACGACCGCTCTTGGCTACGTGACCTCGGATATCCAGTCAGCTTCGCCAGTCAGAGAATCATCGGCGACCAGGTCACACCATCCGGTAGCCAGGGACACGAGGCCTGCAGACTCCGGATGTTCGCATAGGAAAGTGTGCGGGAGTCAAGGTACTCGGAGCTTCCGGCGGCAATGCATCGTAAGACCGCTACTGCACAGGCCTCGGGAACGGACGTGCTTTCCTAAATAGCACAGCTTATTGCAGCATCCCAGCATCTACTGAATCTGTCGCATATTTTTTATCCGACGATGCTGTGTCGGGACGCTCCGCGGAAGCGGGTACGGACGTCCGAAAATTTCATCCGGTCCGACGGGATACTGAAAGGGATTCGGAGGATTTCGAGCTTTCCCTTTCGGAACAACATATGCTGTTGTGTATGTCATCTGACTTGATCTTCTACAGGTTCTTTCGTCGGACCAGAATGCTGCGATGCCGGATAAGAAACTGATAGCGTCGGTGGACTTAGAAATTTTTGGTTCGGTTCAGGGACATCGTCCCTCAGTTCCGCCAGAGTCCAATAATGTCACACAAACTTTCGAATTATTGAACGACGCTATATATATTATTATTATATGCTTGCTATTACCAAGCATTTCTGGTTTCTTGTTCGCAAAGTTACGGAGATGTCTTTCAAAAGTGTGCCTCTGTCGTCATAGTTAATGAAGAGCTAGCGGCAATAAGTGCTCATGGAATATGTCTATCGCCTAAGAGGTCCCTTGTAGGATCGACGGAGTGACATTCGCTAGCTCACCCGGTGTAGCGTACATTCATCAAATGGTTCGGCTGCCGGGTTCGTCCGTTGCGGTCTAGGAAGGAGATTTGGGTGATGCGAGCACTATAATTACTTTAGTACTCACCCAGTGACGGCGGATTGAGGACAGATCGGAGGAAGCCTGTTAGTCCGGTTCCTGGCTTGTCCAGGTCCGTCCGGGCTGTGAGCGAGAGAGGTCCCTCTCTTGTCCAACAACATAGGGAACCGCATGTTGTGGTTCAGATATTTTACATTCGGAGCATATGTCTGTCGGTCGGGACGCTCCGTTATATTGACAGTCCAAGAGACTGTCGATAATGCTTCCTCATCCTCACAGCAGGGCACACGACCGCACATTGGCTACGTGACCTCGAGTATCCGATCAGTTTCGTCATTCAGTGTTTCCACGGCGAATAGATCACGCCATCCGGTAGCCAAGGGACACGAGGCCTATACACTCCGTTCGCTCGCATATTAGTAGTATGCATGGGGTAACGATCACGGAGCTTCCAGCGGCAATGCATTGTAGGACCGCTTCTCCACAGGCCTCAGTGACGGACGTGCTATCCGAGTTAGCACAGTTTTTTTGCAGCATCCCAGCAATCAACAGTTTGTTCGTCGAATCAGGAATTATCTGATGGCGCTGGGTCGGTGCAGTCCGCGGTTGCATCAGGTACGGATGACCGAACGCTTTATAGGGTCCGACAGTATGGCGAAAGGGATTCGAAAGATTTCGAGTTTTCCCTTTCGTAGCATCGGAAGCTGCCATTCATATCTTCTGGCATTATCTTCCAGTGATTGTTATTTCGGACTACATTGCTGCGATGTTGGATAAGAGACTTATAGCGTCATTGGACACGGAATTTTGGATCGGTTCAGGGACATTGTCCCTGACTTACCGACACAGTCCAATAATGTCATTAGAACATGTGTATTATTTATCGACGCTATATATGCATATAAGCCTGCTACCAAGCATGATAGTTTAGTTTCTTGTCCGCAATGCTCATTTCTGCCTTTTTATCATTTATACAAATAATTTATTTTGGCAGAGCAGGGCATACCGAGAGTTCATATGCGTCTAGACGGCGTGGTTAAAGACTGGAAATATTCTTTTTCGCCGTCTATGTCTTTTCCAACCACAATGTTGGAAACAACAATGATGTCTAGTAGACTTAACTTAGACGCTTTATCATACGTCGTCCACCTTATTGAGGCGTTATCATTACGTCTTCAAGAAAAGAATTACGGGATATTATCCTCAATGTGATTTCTTTTGAGGGCAGTAGTTTGTTCACGTATAACTCCGCCCTTCAGTGGCTGATTGGAGTTGGTTAGACGTGACGCAGCCCTAGCTACATCCACGTGCGTGGATAGTAAGGTGAAGAACTCTCTCAGAGTCGCTTCGTTCTCGGAGAAGCTTCTCTTCGACGGCAACTTTTCAGCAATCCATGAATTGCTCGATTTACATGTTCTCTTGTCTATCTAGTGTTGCAAGAGATTCAGACTGGGGCAAACATTCGGTGGTTGACTCAGAGAGTGCCACTGCAGTTGCCGGATCCGAGTGTTATAATTATGACGGTTGCCAGTCAAACAGGTTGGGATATAATATTGATCCCAACGGATTCGAAGTGCCAGGGTCTTTGGGTTCCGCAGTCTCTAAGCAAGCACTTATCTTCCACGGAATAATGTTTTTTAGGCTTGCTTTATGTCATTGGATGAACATTATTCAGAAACGCATGTCCAAATCCTGTCCGTTAATTCGACAGTAGTGGCGTATCTCTGGAACCAGGGAGGCACTCATTCGTTTCCGTTATTCAATTTAATGGAAAGAATCCTTCTGTTTGTTATAGTACACCAAGTTCTGTTTCGGTCCGTCATATTCCGGGTCGTCTGATTGTTTTACCGGACTCCCGTTCACTTATGGGTAGCTTGTTGCCGTCAGAATGGACTCTCAACAAACAAGTATTCAATCAGATTTGCTATCAATGGGAGCGCCCAATGATAATTTATTTACGACACAGCTTGCTAATCAGTTGCAGACGTATGTGTTTGCTTGTCCGGATCTCTGAGCTAATGTTGTTAACGCTCTATTGATCTAATAGGACGGAATGATAGGATATGCGTATCCTCCGGCGCTGTTGTTTCAGCAGGTATTGCTAAGATAAACAACCACAATACATTTCTGTTGATGGCATCTCTGTCTTCACAGAGACCGTGGGTAAATTTACTCTGATGTCTACTGTGGGACTTAACGCGAAATCTTCCTCCATGAGAGGATCTTTTTTCGCTGCTTAAAATCGTGTCATCTTTATTACAACCCGCAAGGTCGCAACCATCACGTATTCCGTTGTGTGGTCCGTATTGCATTGTAAGCATTGTACTGGACGAGCTTTGGACGCGATTTCTTACTATAGGAGATCCTCTTCTTCGCTATTCTATGCGGCTAAAGTGGAGGCTCTTCCGTCGTTGGTGTAGGGATCACTATGTTCATATTGTTGATCCCTCCATACTACTCATTGCAACTTTTTAGTATACTTGTTTGACAAGATCTACTGCAGCCTGTTATTATTAAGGTTATAGGTTTATGTTACCTCATACCTATGCACTCTATAATAGTTTACAATTGAGTCTTATGTCTCTTTATCTAAGTCAGTCAGTAACTTTTTGATAAATAGACTTAGAATCATTAGATTAAATTCCTATATGGAATTTAACTTCGGTTCTTATTTAGCTAAGTAATCATTTGAGCCTCTGGAAACAGTAGTTTTCAAATTCTGACCTTTTAGACAGTAATTCTGTTGGCTTCTCTTTTACTGAAGAGTCAGTGAGTTTCATGCACTATCGGTGGATGATTTTCACTTTCGTAGTTTCGGAATCACTACTTCCTTTACTATTTAGGTTGGATTTTTGCATAAGAGTTAGGCTCCTAATATCTGGAACCTATTGTTATTAAGGTCCTTCCGTCTTCGTTCGGGCATAGGCCTTTACTCTGTCCGGTTAGAGTTTATGTATTTATAAACAGATATCTGTTTATTACTACGGGCGTAAACTTCTTCTGTCTTTGATGCCTATTAGAAGGACGTTACGTTCCATTCTATTGCTAATGGATTCAATTAACTATCGATACTGCTTATGGTATATCTTTGACTCAGCTGTTGTGTTTGAGATTTCGGCTCATGAAGTAAGAGTTCTTCTACATCTTGGGCTTACATTAGTAGCGTCGCTATTATAGATTTTTGAAGGCTGCTCGTTGCGCTCAGCCATCCACATTCATGAATTTTTTATCTCAGAAATATTGAGTCCATTTCTGGAGGCCTCTATTGTTAGGTCTATTATCTACTGCTCAGAATGTCATTCACTCAACAGTTGCTACTATAGCTAGGTAGGCTGTCTGTTTCGGCAGTGACTCCGTTCTGCTGCCCTCTTCGCTCTGGGCTATTTGACCCAGGGCAAGAAAAAGGGGGGGGGGGGGGGGGAGGGTGTTCCCTTGGGTCACCTGTTTTACTATGAAAACAAGGGGATACCTCCTCCGGAGTTAGTAATTCTGAGCTGTTATTGGGATGGTTGTTTAGTGAGAAGTTTATGTTTAAAAAATTCATTCAAGTCTTAGTTTTTAAAGTATAGCTTTTGAATATAGCACGTGTCAACGGACATGATTATGCAATCCTCAGACACTTTTAAGGAGTATAAAGAGTCTCTATTCTCTAGACTTACTTTATTTATTGGCTTACTTTAAAAATTATTAGTATAAGGATTATACTAGATATTAATAGAGTACATGGATGTATGATGCTCAATTTTGGAAGGTGTTGTATCTTTCTAATTTATCATAAATAAGAAAGATACATGTAAGGCCTTATACTTCTTTTTCCCTAGAGGGGATGACTATATTTTATATAATTGAGCGTATTCCATCTTGCTCTATGTCCTTGGCCCTCCAGCCTTTTTACTATTCAGCTATGTCTGGGTCATTGGTACAGTATATAAAAATGTTAAAAAATTTATAGTAATTTATATATTTTTTATACTTACCAATGACCCAGACGGGGATGGCCCTCCCAGGAGTTGGGAACTCTTACCTCCCCGCTGAGTACATAGCGCTTACCAGTCACTGGTTATTAGAATGACTAATGGCGCCAATTTCGGAACGTCCTTGACACTGCGCATGCGCAGAAGAGGTGAAGTGTGGAGGGCCATTCAGGACATGTTTTCTTTGGTTTTAGATGCAAATTTGGGGGATTGGGGGGGCAAAATTTGTGTTTGGCCCTATATTTTAAGAGTTAGCACCAGCTATGTCTGGGTCATTGGTAAGTATAAAAAATATATAAATTACTATAAATTTTTTAACTTTTAGTCCTCTCTCTCAGTTTATAATCTTGGGATAAACTTCGGTAAAAAGTAAGCAATGGAAGTGGGGAAGGGCCGATGAAAGTCACAAGAGTGTAGTAATTTCTTATTTTTTATTATTTATTTTAATTTTTTTCTTTTTTCTTTGGGGGTTTTTTATTCTTGTTTTGAGGGAAGGGTGGGGGGGGGGGGGGGGGTTCTTGTTTGAAAAAGTAATTATTCAATTCCAGTTGATGAAAGTGAACAGGATATCAGTATATCACAAGCACAGATCCGTACAAATTATAATGAGGGGTTCAGAACCTAGGTCATTAAATTCAAGCCTTTATTTGTTCGTTCTCCGGCAAGTGATAGCTCGAAGGGTGGGGTTGATTGCCATATTCCGAAGCTCACTCCTTTATTCAATGGAAAATAACACCCCAAGTAACAGAGTTTGAAAAGGATGTGCATGGGAAATACAAGTTCTGAGGTGATCAGATACTGAATAGGTGGCCAATTTTACAATGACCAAGTTGAAAACTTGCTATCGAAATTTATGGCAAAAAGTTTTGTTTTCATTGATTGCGACGCCAGAGCAAGGTGAAAAATTATGCCATGTAGGCCTACATATTTTTTAGCACACGCAGTCCCTGCTTTGGGGAAATAGGTAGGGTTTTCGATTGTATTAAAGTTAAAGATTGGTGGGAGAGCCCTAATTTTTTGGAAGGGGGGGGGGGGGGGGGTGTTGGATGTTACCAACAGCTGGTAAAGGTGCTGCCGACCCCTCGATAAAGTTTACCCTTCGCATGTGCATATTTTTACGCATGTTTAATAAAAACAGAAGCGGGAATGAATTGAAATAAACAACATTGAACATAAACACATACATGTGGGCCTGCAACCATTTAATGTTTTTAAGGATACACATTTGTGCTGTGAATGCAAATCAATGTGGATGCACCGTGATAAAGATTGATACAGTGGACCTGTCAACGATAGTCTTTGGAGGCACATCAGCATTTTCTTAATCCCATCCACACTAGAACACGTTCTGTCCTTCTATGTATTTTTCTGTCCACGGGGTCCACAGTATTTCAGTTGTAACAGAATACCGTGGTTTGAGCATGGGCATCCGACGTGGAACAGTGCCATTCCACGGCGACTGAACTGTAAATGCCAATGTTTGATACCTGTATCTTTGTACATATATAGTTTAACACTTTACCCAATCCAGACGTTATCAAAATTTATTATTTTAAATATCATTTTTAGCTCAACTTTGGCGAAGCCAAATTTGAGCTTTTGTCATGGCCCGTCATCCGTCTGTCCGTACATCAACAATTGGATACGGCTTGGGCTAGAGGCCGTATTTATGAACCGATCTTTACGAAACTTCTTGGCTACCTTTGTTATGACCGTGGGACGAGAACGAGTGTTTTCAGGTGCGGTCCGAAATTCAAGATGGCTGCCAGCCGCCATTTTGTACCGACGATGCAGAAATCTGTTTTTTGTACAGAACTTCCATATGAAAGCTCTGATTTGAATAATTTTTTGTATGAATGTTTAGTACCATGGGATACATCACATATAATACGGGTTTTTTTCTCGTGCGTAAATTGTGCAAATTAGACTAATTTTGATGTTTTTTGGGGTTACTTTCAGCACTGTAAGTGCAAATGCCAATGCGGCTCGGGCTAGAGGCCGTATTTATGAACCGATCTTTACGAAACTTCTTGGGTACCTTTGGTATGACCGTGGGACGAGAACGAGTGTTTTTGGGTGCGGTCCGAAATTCAAGATGGCCGATGGCAGCCATTTTGTACAAAATTAGGTGCAATCAGATTTTTGCACAGAACTTCCATATGAAAGCGCTGATTTGAATAATTTTTTGTGTGAATGTTTAGTACCATGGGATACATCACATATAATACGGGTTTTTTTCTCGTGCAGAAATTATGCAAATTAGATGAACTTTGATTTTTTCAGTGCGACTTACACACAGTAAGTACACATGTCAATACGGCTCAGACTAGAGTCTGTATTTATGAACTGATCTTCACGAAATGTCTTGGGTACCTTTGTTATCACCTTGGGACCAGAACGAGTGTTTCTGGGTGCGGTCTAAAATTCAAGATGGCTGCCAGTGGCCATTTTGTACCGAAATTAGGTCTAATCAGTTTTTTTGTACACAACTTCTGTACAGCTCAGACTAGAGGCCATATTTATGAACCAATCTTTACGAAACTTCTTGGGTACCTTTGTTATCACCGTGGGATGAGAGCGAGTGTTTTTGGGTGTGGTCCGAAATTCAAGATGGCCACCAGCAGCCATTTTGTACCAAAATTAGTGCAATCAGTCTTTTGTACAGAACTTCTGTATGAAAGTTCTGATTTGAATAAATTTTTGTATGAATGTTTAGTAACATGGAATACATCACATATTCTAAGGGGTTTTTTTTCGTGCAGAAATTATGCGAATTAGATGAACTTTGATTTATTCAGTGCTACTTACACAGTGTAAGCACACATGTCAATATGGTCAGGGTAGAGGCTGTATTTATGAACCGATCTTCACAAAACTTCTTGGGTACCTTTGTTATCACCTTGGGATGAGAATGAGGGTTTCTGGGTACATTCCAAAATTCAAGATGGCTGCCAGTGGCCATTTTGTACCGAAATTAGGTCCAATCAGTTTTTTGTCACAAGTTCTATACAGCTCGTATTTATGAACTGATCTTCACAAAACTTCTTGAGTACTTTTGTTTTCACCTTGGGACAGGAACGAGTGTGTTTTGGGGTGCCTTTGTTATCACTGTGCTATGAGAACAAATATTTTGGGGTTCAGTCAGACCTACTCTGGGACTCAAAGATTTTTTTCTAGTTTAGCATCTGACTGTCACCCACCTTTACAATACTTTACCTATACATTTGTTACAGGCAACTGTCAGTATATATGTACAGACCGTTACAATACTTTATATGTACCTTTGTTATCAGGTCATTACCTAGATGTTTGTCATTGCTGTGTCACATACTATACATGTACATGTCTTTGTCTTGACAAGTTGAGCTACAGTGTCATTGACACTTTCATTTTAATTTTTCCCACAAATTTCAACAAAACCATATCATGTAACCCCGCATTGGAACGAGCTCGACAAGCACAATCCAAAGAGGGGTCACATGATATGGTTTTGTTGAAATGTTTTGAAAATAATATTTTTTCAGCTGCTGAATTTGCATATTATGCAAGCAGATGTGGCTGATTCGTTGAGTAAAGGGTTAACTGATTTTTAAAGATTATTCCTCATATTGAACTAAGTTACATGTATTTATAAAAATCTCCAGGCCCTTAACCCTTAAGTCCTCAGATTAATTTTAAAGTATTTATGGCCTTTTTCTGCTTACATAGTTATTGATGACTTGGCAGTGGTTCTACATCACTGCTGGCTGCCTATACAGGCAACCAGCAGTGATGTAGAACCACTGCCAGGGAAAATTCAGTCTACACACAAGAGTAATAAAAAAGATTACGCAAGGGAGCACCTGCTTCAATGCAATATAAAAGTGGCGGTTTGGGGCTATATGGGGGCTTAAGGGTTAAGGGTTCAGAAGTCATGAGCTCATTTCATAGAATACCTCAGTAAACTTAATATAAATCTCAATATAAATTGTTTGTTTATATTACCTCTGGATGCATTTATATATTGATTCCCTTGTCTCTGCCACCACCATGCCATCTTACTGGTGTGCCATACTGCTGAAATCTTGCCCAGGCTCTGGTGATCACCATATGGTGCCCACCAAGGGCTTTGCCAACCTCCCAATGGATAGCCCCTTGCTCCACCATCCCTACAGCCCGCCACATTTCTGCTTCAGACAAATGTCTTCTTACTTTTGCATTTGCCATATTCAATCATTAAAGTACAAGGGTTTGTTTTGAAATGAAGATTGAATACCCTACACATGCCATGTACATGTAGACAGTACACAGAAACATCATGAAAATCAAGAGGTACATGCTTTATGTGACTGTCACGAATAGTCTGCCTGTCAAGAGAGGTAATGTAAACACTGTGGACCATCTCAATACATTCCTCAATCATATCCACCAAAAATATCGCAAATCTGTCACAAGCAAATTTCACAATGATATGTCAAATATTTGGTGCTTAGCTTTGAGTAGTATATATATGAAAGGTGAATGTTCAAGTCAACCATATACAGTTTCTAGTGCCACAACCTGCGTTTCATGTAAAAATGAAATCTGAAAAGGCTAGTTCATTAAATTATTGGCACTAAATTTGAAAATTGTAAGATAAATCTATCATCACCATTATGTTTATGTATGGGTTGCTGTGGCAAAAGGGTTCCTACAGGCTTGAATGATCAAAAAACGGTCTTTAACTGCAGATGTTCATAGAATACCTCAGTAAACTTAATATAAATCTCAATATAAATTGTTTGTTTATATTACCTCTGGATGCATTTATATATTGATTCCCTTGTCTCTGCCACCACCATGCCATCTTACTGGTGTGCCATACTGCTGAAATCTTGCCCAGGCGCTGATGATCACTGTATGGTGCACGACAAGGGCTTCAACAACCTGACAATGGGTAGCCCTTTGCGCCGCCCAAAAGCCCGCCACATTTCTGCTTCAGACAAATGTCTTCGTACATTTGAGTGCATTGTGATGATGCACTTGCCTTCAACCATTGCCAACAATGCTTGTACAGAGACAGTTTGTTGGGGAGTTTGACCATTCCTGAGTGATTCTTTTCAGGTTCCATGGCTTCCTATACGGATAAAACTGTCCTACACGATATGACCATGGCTGTTGAAAGTCATTAACCCTTAACTGGTTGAGTGCAAGAAGTCACTCTCAGAGCTTTAAAAATATGAGGATACCAGAGCAAAATCCAAGATTTTTCTTGCTCATGTTTCATATTCACTCAAATGCAAATAATATTTTGTTTATATGATTAAGTTTTATTACTAATTATTGGAGAGTGCCTTTAGGCACTCTCCAATAATTTGTAAAAAACAACTATTGAATATCAAATTCACACAACTAAAAATAATCTGGCCCTCAACTATACTACTCAAAGTTTGCTAAGCACCAAATATTTGACACATCATTGTGAAATTTGCTTGTGACATTTTTGTGATATTTTTGGTGGATCTGATTGAGGAATGTATTGACATGGTCCACAGTGTTTAGCTCTCTTGACTGGCAGACTTTTTGTGACCGTCATCGAAAGCATGTACCCCTTGATTTTTATATTTTTGTGTACTGTCTACATGTACATGACATGTGTAGGGTATTCAATCTTCATTTCATCACAAACCCTTGTGATTTAATGATTGAATATGGCAAATGCAAATGTAAGAAGACATTTGTCTGAAGCAGAAATGTGGCGAGCTGTAGGGATGGTGGAGCAAGGGGCTACCCGTTGTTAGGTTGATGAAGCCCTTGGTGTGCACCATTCGGTGATCAACAGAGTCTGGGCAAGTTTTCAGCAGTATGACACACCAGTAAGACAGCATGGTGGTGGCAGAGACAGGGCAACATCTGCAGCTGAAAATTGGTTTTTGATGATTCAGGCCCGTAGGAACCGCTTTGCCACAGCAACCCAGCTTCACAGTGACCTTCGGGATGTATCCGGGGTAAATTTTTTGACGCAGACTGTCTGGGCAAGGTTGTCCGAAGGTGGTCTCTGATCGATAAGACCATGTATTCGTATTCCGCTGTCCCGGAACCACCGCCAGGCACGATATGAAAGGGCCATGGACCACGTTGGATGGACAAATTTATCATTTTTTTTTTTAACTTGGGTAAAATATCAGATGTAAACCATTTAATTTTTTTTTTTTTTTCAAGTTTACATTATATAAAAGGTTATATAATAATATATATTAATAATAAAAATAAAAAGAGAGCATGCGGCAGCCAAAAGGACCATAGGAGGGCCTGAGAAACAGATTTCTAATTTTTTAGGCCTAAGTTTTAACTTTTTGTGGCTTGCAGACAGCACTTCGGAAAGTTAAATATCTAGAGATCTTTTATCATTTTACTTGCAAAACTTGAACAAAAAGTGCAAAAAACCCAAAATTTTATATTTTTATTCTGTACCAATGACCCAGACAGAGCTAGCTGGTGCTAACTCTTAAAAATCTAGGGCCAAACACAAATTTTGCCCCCCAATCCCCAAAATTTGCATCTAAAACCAAAAGAAATCATGTCCTGAAGGATCTCCATACTTTGCCCCTACTGCGCATGCACAGTGTCAAGGACGTTCCGAAATTGGCGCCAATTATCATTCTCTGTTTGGCCCTTCATCAGTCAACATCTCACTGATCTTTGTGCTTGTAAATCTCAGTTTAAAGGATGCCAGACACGTAATTATTGGAGAAATAGTGATTCTAAGGAGGATATAGAAGGAGGAGAGGAAAAAGGAGTGACAAAAAATAATCAGGGCTGTACTTAAAATTTTTTATGAAATTATGTTAAGTTGCCTATATTTTTATACTGTACCAATGACCCAGACTTAGCTGGTGCTAACTCTAACAAAACCAGGGCCAAACACAAATTTTGCCCCCCAATCCCCAAAATTTGCATCCAAAACAAAAAGAAATCATGTCCTAAAGGACCTCCATACTACGCCTCTACTGCGCATGCGCAGTGACGCAGACGTCCCGAAATTGGCGCCAATTATCATTCTCTGTTTGGCCCTTCATCAGTCAACATCTCACTGATCTTTGTGCTTGTAAATCTCAGTTTAAAGGATGCCAGACACGTAATTCTTGGAGAAAATGTGATTCTAAGGAGGATAGAAGGAGGAGAGGAAAAAGAAGTGACAAAAAATAATCAGGGCTGTACTTAAAATTTTTTGATGAAATTATGTTAAGTTGCCTATTTTCGAGGCATGGGCCTCTTGTTGTCATTCTTGCTAATTGTTGCACTGCTTATTCAGTGTTTCCTCTCCCCTAGCCTTCTAAAGTCCCCCCTTGCAATTCTCCCATGCTTTTGGCATATTTTTGAGAAATTTCATTTCTAAAATTTCCTGGGAGAGTTGCTTGGTTACAGAATGTTTTCTGTTATTTTCCCCATAGTTACGTTTTCACCCATGGGTGTATAACGTTTGTGTTCTGCATCTTCCATCTGATGTTCTACAGATTCTCCCCTGGGAGTCTCTGTTTTGCATCAGATAGAGTGTAATTGATGACTGATTCCGGGCCAGTTTTTTCAGTGCCTGGAGTCATGTTTTCTGGTGTTTTTACACTGTTTGTTTTCATTGGCAACAGCCTTTTTTGAGGGGGGCTGTTTGCCTTTGCTGTAGTTTATCTCACTATAAGATACATTTATATTATCCGAAAGTGTCTCATTAATTATTTAATAGAAATTTAAAATTTTTGACCACACTTTGCCATCGGATCCATCGGGGCTCAACGTTACTTTTCAGCAACTTGGGCTTCGCTGAAAAAGTATTTTTTCAAAATTATTTTGTTTTGCAATTGTTTTTTCATTTATTAATGGATCATGTTATTATGTATCTTTGTGTCAGGGGTTTTTGCGAGTAACTAGGACTTATTGTTGTTCTTTCACAATGAAGTGACATTGTTCAAATTGTAATAGGAAGAAATCTTCCTCTGACTTTCATGATCATTGTATTAATTGTAGTCAGTGTTCTCGCATTAATCCCTGTCCTATATGTGAACATTGGGATGAGAAACATTGGAAACGTGTGTCACGATATGTTGTTTCTGGAGAAAGAGCGATTCCGGCTCTTTCTCCGCAAGGTCACTCTACTCTCTCAGTTTCTATTTCAGAGGAACCAGAACAGGGTGATGTTTCCATGTTATCTTCTTCAAGTGTGCGTCCGTCGTCACAAATGAATTCAGAGCTAGCGGCAAAAGTGCTCATGGAGATTAGACAAATGTCGTCCGCTAGCTCGCCCGGTGTAGCGTCCATTCACCGAATGGTTCGGCAGCCGGGTTCGTCCGATGCGGTCCTAGAGGAAATTTTGGGTGATGCGAGCACTATAAACATAATAGATGCACACCCAGTGACGGCGGATAGTAAGCGAGAACGGAGGAAGCCTTTGAGTCCGGTTCCTAGCTCGTCCAGGTCCAGCCGGGCCGCGAGCGAGAGAGGCCCCTCTTTCGTACAACAACATCTGGGACCAGATGTTGTGGTACAAAATGTGTCTTTAGCGAAGCATACGTCCGTCGCTCGGGACGCTCCGTTGTATAAGCAGTCCGCAGAGACTGTTAAGGCTTCCTCTTCTCGTCAGCGCACACGACTGCACCTTGGCTGCGTGACCGCCGATATATTACCAGCTTCGCCGATCAAGGATTCTTCGGCGACCAGGTCACACCATCCGGCAGCCAGGGATTCGAGACCGATGGACTCCGGACGTTCGCATAGGAAAAGTATGCGGGAGCCATCTGATGCGGAGCTGCCCTCGGCGAAGCAGCGAAAGACTGCGCCTCCGCAGGTCTCGACGCCGGACATTCTTGTGCAGATAGCACAGCTTATCGCAGCATCCCAGCAACCAACAGAAACGGTGTCGGATCGAGAATTATCCGACGGCGCTGGGTCGGTACGCTCCGCCGAAGCATCGGGGGCGGACGACCGGGAACATCATGAGGTCCGACCGGATGGTGAAAGGGATACGGATGACTTGGAGCTATCCCTTTCGGAACAACATAAAGCTGCCGTGGACTTCATCCGGCACTTTCTCCCTCGAGTTGTTCCGTCGGGCCAGACTGCTGCGCTTCCGGACAAGAGAATTATAGCGTCATTGGACTCTGAATTTTTTGAGCGGTTCAGGGACATCGCTCCCGAGTTTCCGTCGCAGTCCAATAATGTTGCTAGAACATTTGAATTATTGAACGACGCTATATTTAAACTTGCTTCCAGGACGGGGAAAGCAGGTTTCTTGTCCGCTAATACTCTCAACCTGCCTTTCATTAATGCAAGGAATAAATTCGATACGGCAGGACAGGGTATACCGAGAGTTCCTCTGCGTATGGACGACGAGGCGGAAGACTTAGAGCTATCATTACCGTCGTCAGCTTCTATTCCAACCGCGGTGTTGGAAACAGCTATTGCGTCTAACAGAGCCAATTTAGATGCCTTATCTTACGCAGATCACCTTACTAAGGCGTTATCACTGCGCCTTCAGGGGAAAGAGTTTCAGGATATACAATCCTCTTTAAGACTTCTTTCAAGGGCAGTAGCTTATTCCACGTGTAACTCCGCCCTTTCAGTGGCAAATCTGGAGTTGGTTAGACGTGACACAGCCCTAGCTACATCCACAGTAGTGGATTCTAAGGTGAAGAACTCTCTTAGAGTCGCTTCGGTCTCAGGAGAACTTCTCTTTGACGGCAAGCTTTCCGCTATTTATGATAAAATTACAAAGAAAGCTAAGGATTCTCTGTTGTTCAAATCTGCTCCTAAGAAGTCGGATACAGCAGACACGAATAAGACAGGCACTTCTGGGTCTAATGCGCCCAAGAGAGGTTCCTATAGAGGTTCCGGTGCGTCCTCTTGGTCTTATTCGAGAGACCGTCAGGATAGCGACTCTCGTTCGGGACGTCCTTCAGGCCGGGACAATCGGTCGGACGCCCCGAGGTCGACAGGGCGAGGTGCGGGTCGTGGAAGACGTGGTTTCTCCTACCGCAGGCCTCGCAGGTCCAGGAGGTGATGGCTTAAACCTCTATCGCGTTCCGGTTGGCGGAAGGTTGTCGAGCTTTTCACAAGAATGGGCGTCGATTACGGACGACCCTTGGGTGAGAGGAGTGACTTCGGAAGGTCTAAAGATATCCTTCAAACGAAAGCCTCCATTAACTCGAAGTCCAAAGTGGACTCATCTTCCGTCAAATCCGCAGAAAAGAGACGCTCTGTTATCAGAGGTGCAGTCTCTTTTAATGAAGAACGCGGTAGAGGTCGTAGAAAACCAGGAATCTCCGGGATTCTACAGCCATCTGTTTCTGGTTCCGAAACCAGACGGCTCGTTCCGTCCAGTCATAGATTTGAGCTGGATAAACAAGCTGATCGTCGCTCCGAAGTTTTATATGGAGACGATTCGATCAGTCAGAGCGAGTATTCGGGTGAACGATTATGCAACGAGCATAGATCTCAAAGATGCGTACTTTCACGTCATGGTACATCTGACATTCCGAAAGTATCTACGCTTCGCAGTCCTAGGAGTGGTGTATCAATTACGGGCGATGTGCTTCGGATTGAATCTAGCACCCTGGGCTTTCACTCGGGTAATGAACTCGGTAATGATCTACTTCCGAGCTCATTCGTCTGCGGTAACGTCGGCCTACCTGGACGACATTCTTCAGAGGTACGGCAACGAGTTAACGCTTCAGAACGATGTTCAGAATCTTCTTCTATTGCTCCGACGTCTCGGTTTTATAGTAAACGAGGAGAAGTCGGATCTGGTGCCGTCCAAGTCATTCACTCATCTGGGAATGAGCTTCGAGACGCACAACAATCTCGTTCGTCTGCCGTTAACCAGAGCGAAATTAGTCAGTTGTTACGCTCGCTATTGTCTGCACGCAGACAAAGTCACGGCGAGAGAATTTATGAGACTGATAGGTCTGTGCGGAGCCGCTGCGGATCTCATTCCGATGGGGCGGTTACGCACACGTCCTCTTCAAATTTTCCTGACTCAGAATTGGAGTGTGAAAATTCATTCGCTCGATGTGGACGTTCTCTTGTCAAATCAAGTGAAACAAGAGATTCAGACTTGGGCAAACATTCAGTGGTTAACTCAAAGAGTTCCGCTGCAGTTGCCGGATCCGAGTTTTACCGTTATGACGGATGCCAGTCAAACAGGTTGGGGTGCATCATTAATCCCAACGGATTCGAGATGCCAGGGTCTTTGGGATCCGCAATTCCTGTGCAAGCACATAAACATCAAGGAAATGATGTCAATTTGGCTTGCGTTACGTCACTGGATGGACATTATTCACGATGCTCATGTCCAAATCCTATCCGACAATACGACAGTAGTGGCGTATATACGGAATCAGGGAGGCACTCATTCAGTTCCGTTGTTCAATCTAACGGAAAGAATCCTTCTGTTTGCGTTAGAACATCACGTTCTTCTTTCGGTCCGTCACATACCGGGTCGTCTGAATGTGCTAGCAGACTCCCTTTCACGAAAGGGTCGCTTGTTGCCGTCGGAGGGGACTCTCAACAAACAAGTATTCAATCAGATTTGCTACCAATGGGAACGGCCAATGATAGACTTATTTGCGACACATCTCAACAATCAGTTGCAGACGTATGTGTCTCCTTGTCCGGATCCAAGAGCATTTGCAGTAGACGCTCTGTCGATCCCTTGGGACGGAATGATAGGATATGCGTATCCTCCAGCGCCGTTAATTCAACAAGTATTGCTAAAGATAAAACAATCTCAATGCAAGATTCTGTTGGTAGCATCTCTGTCGCCACAGAGACCGTGGATAAATCTACTCAGGTGTCTGTTGTGGGACCTACCGCGGAAGCTTCCTCCACGGGAGGATCTTCTTTCGCAGGGGAAATCGCGCCAACTCCATCACAACCCGGAAGGTCTCAACCTTCACGTTTTTCCGTTGTGCGGTCCTTCTTGCATGGCAAGCACTTTACAGGACGAGCAGTGGACGCGATTTCTAACTGTAGGAGGACCTCCTCTTCGCTAAACTATGCGGCTAAGTGGAAGGTTTTTCGTCGTTGGTGTAGGGATCATTCTGTAGATATATTCGATCCCTCTATACCAGACATTGCAAACTTTCTAGTATACTTGTTTGACGAAATCAAACTGCAGCCTGTTACTATAAAGGGTTATAGATCTATATTATCTGATACCTATGCACATCATGATAGTTTACAAATTGGATCTAATGTCTCTTTATCGAAGTTGGTTAGAAACTTTTCGATAAATAGTCCCAGAACTCTTAGATTAATTCCTAAGTGGAATTTAGCTTGGGTTCTTCTTAAATTGAAGGAAAAGCCATTTGAACCTCTTGGGACAGTAGATTTCAAATTCTTATCTTATAAGACAGCTTTTCTCTTAGCTTTCTCTTCTGCTAGAAGAGTCAGTGAGCTTCATGCACTATCGGTGGATGATTCTCATTATCGTAGTGTTGGGAATACTATCACCTTCACTACTAATGTGGGTTTTTTAGCTAAGAATCAGGCTCCTAATAAATATCCGGAACCTATTGTTATTAAGGCTCTTCCGTCTTCAGACGAGCGTAGGCCTTTACTCTGTCCTGTTAGAGCGTTACGTATCTATAAACAGAGATCTCAGTTTATCAGAAAGGGACGGAAACGTTTCTTTCTGTCTTTGATGCCTAATAGAAAGGATATTTCAGTCCATTCTATTGCTAGATGGATTCAGTTAACTATCCGTACTGCTTATGAAGATTTATCTTCTTCTCAGCAGTCTGTGCTTAAGATTTCTGCTCATGAAGTAAGAGCTCTTTCTACTTCCTGGGCTTATGCTAATAGTGTTGCTATTACAGATTTAATGAAGGCTGCTTATTGGTCTCAGCCATCCACATTTACGAATTTTTATCTCAGAAATATTGAGTCCATTTCTGGAGACCTGCATTGTTTAGGTCCGTTATCTGTTGCTCAGAATGTCGTCCACTAAACAGTTGCAACTATAGTTATGCAGGCTTTCTGTTCCGGCAGTGACTCCGTCCGGCTGCCCTCTTTGCTCTGGGCTATTTGACCCAGGGCAAGGGGAAGGGGGGGGGGGGGGCGGGTGTTCCCTTAGGTCACCTGCTTTATAGTGAAAAGCAAGGGAATGCCTCCTCCAAGTCAGTATTTCTGAGTCGCTTCCGGGATGGTTTTAAAGTGTAATATTAATGTTTAAAATTCATTCATGTCTTATTTTTAAAGTGTAGCTCGGTGTGAAGCATTTGTATATGTCAAGTGTCAAACGGGCTTTAATATACAATACTCAGACACTTTTAAATGACTATAAAGAGTCTCAATTCTCTGGACTACTTTATTTATTGGCTTGCTTTAAAAATAATTAGTATAAGGGTTATACTGGATGTTAATAGAGAACATGAATGTTATTGTGCTCAATTATTAAGGGTAGTGTATCTTTCTAATTTAAGATTAAATAAGAAAGATACATGTAAAGCCTAATACTCCTTTTCTCCTTAAGGGGTTACCTCTTTACTATATAGTTGAGCTTATTGGATTTTCCTCTATGTCCTAGGCCCTCCAGCCTGTTTACTATTCAGCTAAGTCTGGGTCATTGGTACAGTATAAAAATGTTAAAAAATTTATAGTAATTTATATATTTTTTATACTTACCAATGACCCAGACGGGGATGGCCCTCCCTGGAGTTGGGAACTCTTGCCTCCCCGCTAAGTACATAGCACTGACCAGGCACTGCCAGTAAGAATGATAATTGGCGCCAATTTCGGGACGTCTGCGTCACTGCGCATGCGCAGTAGAGGCGTAGTATGGAGGTCCTTTAGGACATGATTTCTTTTTGTTTTGGATGCAAATTTTGGGGATTGGGGGGCAAAATTTGTGTTTGGCCCTGGTTTTGTTAGAGTTAGCACCAGCTAAGTCTGGGTCATTGGTAAGTATAAAAAATATATAAATTACTATAAATTTTTTAACTTTCGAGGCATGGGCCTGTTGTTGTCATTCTTGCTATAAAGTTGCACTGCTTATTCAGTGTTTCCTCTACCCTGGTCTTCTAAGTCCCCCCTTGCTATTCTCCCATGCTTTTGGCATATTTTTGAGAAAGATCATTTCTAAATTCTCTTGGGAGAATTAGCTTGGTTACAGAATGAATTCTGTTATTTTCCCCATGTTTACGTTTTCACCCATGGGTGTATAACGTTGTGTTCTGCATCTACCATCTGATGTTCTGCAGATTCTCCCCTGGGAGTCTCTGTTTTGCATCAGATAGTGTGTAATTTTGATGACTGATTTCGGGCCAGTATTGTCAGTGCCTGGAGTCATGTTTTCTGTTGTTTTTACACTGTTTGTTTACATTGGCAACAGTCTCTTTTGAGGGGGGCTGTTTGCCTTTGGAGTAGTTTATCTCACTATAAGATACATTATTATTATCCGTAAGTGTTGCATTAATTATTTAATATAATTTTAAAATTTTTGACCACACTTAGCCTTGGGATCCATTGGGGCTCAACGTTACTTTTCAGAAACTTGGGCTGTTCTGAAAAAATATTTTTCAAAAATTATTTTGATTTTCAATTGTTTTTTCAATATTAATGGATCATGTTATTATGTATCTTTGTGTTTAGGGGTTTGTGCGAGTACTAGGACTTGTTGTTTACTTTTCATAATGAAAGGATATTGTTCAAATTGTAATAGGAAGAAATCTTCCTCTGACTTTCATGATCATTGTATTAATTGTAGTCAGTGTACTCGCACCAATCCCTGTTCAATATGTCAATATTGGGATGTCAAACATTGGAAACGTGTGTCACGATATGTTGTTAGTGGAGAAAGGGCTATGCCGGCTCTTTCTCCGCAGGGTCACTCTACTCTATCAGTTTCTATTTCAGAGGAACAAGAACAGGGTGATGTTTCCTTGTTATCTTCCGCAAGTGCGCTTCCGTCGTCACAAATGAATACAGAGCTAGCGGCAAAAGTGCTCATGGACATAAGACAAATGTCGTCCGCTAGCTCGCCCGGTGTAGCGTCCATTCACCGAATGGTTCGGCAGCCAGATTCGTCCGTTGCGGTCCAGGAGGAAATGTTGGGTGATGCGAGCACTATAAACATTCAACGTGCACACCCAGTGACGGCAGATAGTAGGAGAGATCGGAGGAAGCCTTTGAGTCCTGTTCCTAGCTCGTCTAGGTCCAGCCGGGCCGCGAGCGAGAGAGGCCCCTCTCTCGTACAACAACATCTGGGACCAGATGTTGTGGTACAAAATGTGTCGCAAGCGGAGCACACGTCCGTCGCTCGGGACGCTCCGTTGTATAGGCAGTTCGCTGAGACTGCTCAGGCTTCTTCCTCTCACCAGCGCACACGACCGCACCTTGGCTACGTGACCGCCGATATTCTTCCAGCTTCGCCGATCAGGGATTCTTCGGCGACCAGGTCACGCCATCCGGTAGCCAGGGACACGAGGCCGGTTGACTCCGGACGTTCACATAGGAAGAGTATGCGGGAGTCACTAGATGCGGAGCTGCCCTCGGCGAAGCAGCGAAAGACTGCGCCTCCGCAGGCCTCGATGTCGGACGTGCTCGTTCAAATAGCACAACTTATCGCAGCATCCCAGCAACCGACAGAAACGGTGTCGGATCGGGAATTATCCGACGGCGCTGGGTCGGTACGCTCCGCCGAAGCATCAGGTGCGGACGACCGGGAGCATCATGAGGTCCGACCGGATGGTGAAAGGGATACGGATGACTTGGAGCTATCCCTTTCGGAACAACATAAAGCTGCCATGGACTTCATCCGGCGCTTTCTTCCTCAGGTTGTTCCGTCGGGCCAGACTGCTGCTGTACCGGACAAGAGAATTATAGCGTCATTGGACACTGATTTCTTTGAGCGGTTCAGGGACATCGCTCCCGAGTTTCCGTCTCAGTCCAATAATGTCACAAGAACATTTGAATTATTGAACGACGCTATATTCAAACTTGCTTCCAAAACAGGAAAAGCGGGTTTCTTGTCCGCCAATGCTCTTAACCTGCCTTTCATTAATGCAAGGAATAAATTCGATACGGCAGGACAGGGTATCCCGAGAGTTCCTCTGCGTATGGACGACGAGGTGGAAGACTTAGAATTATCATTACCGTCGTCTACGTCTATTCCAACCGCGGTGTTGGAGACGACTATTTCGTCTAACAGAGCCAGTTTAGATGCTTTATCTAACGCTGACCACCTTACTAAGGCGTTATCACTGCGTCTTCAAGGGAAAGAATTCCAGGATATACAATCCTCTTTAAGACTTCTTTCAAGGGCAGTAGCTTATTCCACGTGTAACTCCGCCCTTTCAGTGGCAAACCTGGAGTTGGTCAGACGTGACGCAGCCCTAGCTACATCCACACTCGTTGATAGTAAGGTGAAGAACTCTCTCAGAGTCGCTTCGGTCTCCGGAGAACTTCTCTTCGACGGCAAGCTTTCTGCAATTTACGATAAAATTAGTAAGAAAGCTTCGGATTCTCTGCTGTTTAAATCTGCTTTTAAGAAGTCGGACACGGCAGATAAGAGTAAGACAGGCACTTCTGGGTTTAATGCGCCCAAGAGAGGTTCCTATAGAGGTTCCGGTGCGTCCTCTTGGTCTTATTCAAGAGACCGTCAAGGCAGCGACTCACGTGCGGGACGTCCTTCGGGCCAGGACAACCGGTCGGATGCCCTGAGGTCGAAGGGACGAGGTGCGGGTCGCGGAGGACGTGATTTCTCCTCCCGCAGGCCTCGCAGGTCCTGGAGGTGATGGCTTCAACCTCTATCGCGTGCCGGTTGGCGGAAGGTTGTCGAGTTTTCCACAAGAGTGGGCGTCGATTACGGACGACCCTTGGGTGAGAGGGGTGTTTTCGGAAGGTCTAAAGATATCCTTCAAGCGAAAGCCTCCATTAACTCGAAGTCCAAAATGGACTCAACTTCCGTCAAATCCGCAGAAAAGAGACGCTCTGTTATCAGAGGTGCAGTCTCTTTTAAGGAAGAACGCGGTAGAGGTCGTAGAAAACCAGGAGACACCGGGATTCTACAGCCATCTGTTTCTGGTTCCGAAACCAGACGGCTCGTTCCGTCCAGTTATAGATTTGAGCTGGATAAACAAGCTGATCGTCGCTCCGAAGTTTTATATGGAGACGATTCGATCGGTCAGAGCGAGTATTCGGGTGAACGATTATGCAGCAAGCATAGATCTCAAAGATGCGTACTTTCACGTCATGGTACATCCGACATTCAGAAAGTATCTACGCTTCGCAGTCCTAGGAGTGGTGTATCAATTCCGGGCGATGTGCTTCGGATTGAACCTAGCACCCTGGGCTTTCACTCGGGTAATGAACTCGGTAATGATGTATTTCCGAGCTCATTCGTCTGCGGTAACGTCGGCCTACCTGGATGACATTCTTCAGAGGTACAGCAACGAGTTAATGCTTCAGAACGATGTGCAGAATCTGCTTTTATTGCTCCGACGTCTCGGTTTTATAATAAACGAGGAGAAGTCGGATCTGGTGCCGTCCAAGTCATTCACACATCTGGGAATGAGCTTCGAGACGCACAACAATCTCGTTCGTCTGCCGTTAACCAGAGCGAAATTAGTCAGTTGTTACGCTCGCTATTGTCTGCACGCAGACAAAGTCACAGCGAGGGAGTTCATGAGACTGATAGGTCTGTGCGGAGCCGCTGCAGATCTCATTCTGATGGGGCGGTTACGCACGCGTCCTCTCCAAATTTTCTTGACTCAAAATTGGAGTGTGAAAATTCATTCGCTCGACATAGAAGTTCTCTTGTCAAATCAAGTGAAACGAGAGATTCAGACTTGGGCAAACATTCAGTGGTTAACTCAGGGAGTTCCGCTGCAGTTGCCGGATCCGAGTTTTACCGTTATGACGGATGCCAGTCAAACAGGTCGGGGTGCATCATTGATCCCAACGGATCGAGATGTCAGGGTCTTTGGGATCCGCAATTCCTGGGCAAGCACATAAACATCAAGGAAATGATGTCAATTTGGCTTGCGTTACGTCATTGGATGGACATTATTCACAATGCTCATGTCCAAATCCTATCCGACAATACGACAGTAGTGGTGTATATGCGGAATCAGGGAGGCACTCATTCAGTTCTGTTGTTCAATCTAACGGAAAGAATCCTTCTGTTTGCTCTAGAACATCAAGTTCTACTTTCGGTTCGTCATATACCGGGTCGTCTGAACGTACTAGCAGACTCCCTTTCACGAAAGGGTCGCTTGTTGTCATCGGAGTGGACTCTCAACAAACAAGTATTCAATCAGAGTTGCTACCAATGGGAATGGCCAATGATAGACTTATTTGCGACACATCTCAACAATCAGTTGCAGACGTATGTGTCTCCGTGTCCGGATCCAAGAACATTTGCAGTAGACGCTCTGTCGATCCCTTGGGACGGAATGATAGGATATGCGTATCCTCCAGCGCCGTTAATTCAGCAAGTATTGCTAAAGATAAAACAATCTCAATGCAAGATTCTGTTGGTAGCATCTCTGTCTCTACAGAGACCGTGGATAAATCTACTCAGGTGTCTGTTGTGGGACCTACCGCGAAAGCTTCCTCCACGGGAGGATCTTCTTTCGCAGGGGAAACCGCGTCAACTTCATCACAACCCGCAAGGTCTCAACCTTCACGTTTTTCCAGTGTGCGGTCCTTCTTGCATGGCAAGCACTTTACAGGACGAGCAGTGGACGCGATTTCTAACTGTAGGAGGACCTTCTCTTCGCTAAACTATGCGGCTAAGTGGAAGGTTTTTCGTCGTTGGTGTAGGGATCATTCTGTTGATATTTTTGATCCCTCCATACCAGACACTGCAAACTTTCTAGTATACTTGTTTGACGAAATCAAACTGCAGCCTGTTACTATTAAGGGTTATAGGTCTATGTTATCTGATACCTATGCACATCATGATAGTTTACAAATTGGATCTAATGTCTCTTTATCTAAGTTAGTTAGAAACTTCTCGATAAATAGACCCAGAACTCTTAGGTTAATTCCTAAGTGGAATTTAGCTTGGGTTCTTCTTAAACTGAAGGAAAAGCCATTTGAACCTCTTGGGACAGTAGATTTCAAATTCTTGTCTTATAAGACAGCTTTTCTCTTAGCTTTCTCTTCTGCTAGAAGAGTCAGTGAGCTTCATGCACTGTCTGTGGATGATTCTCACTATCGTAGTGTCGGGAACACTATCACCTTCACTACTAATGTGGGATTTTTAGCTAAGAATCAGGCTCCTAATAAATATCCGGAACCTATTGTTATTAAGGCCCTTCCGTCTTCAGGCGGGCGTAAGCCTTTACTCTGTCCTGTTAGAGCATTACGTATCTATAAACAGAGATCTCAGTTTTTCAGAAAGGGACGAAAACGTTTCTTTCTGTCTCTGATGCCTAATAGAAAGGACATTTTGGTCCATTCTATTGCTAGATGGATTCAATTAACTATCCGTACTGCTTATGAAAATTTATCTTCTTCTCAGCAGTCTGTGCTTAAGATTTCGGCTCGTGAAGTAAGAGCTCTTTCTACATCTTGGGCTTACACTAATAGTATTGCTATTACAGATTTAATGAAGGCTGCTTATTGGTCTCAGCCATCCACATTCACAAATTTTTATCTCAGAAATATTGAGTCCATTTCTGGAGACCTGCATTGTTTAGGTCCGTTATCTGTTGCTCAGAATGTCGTCCTCTAAACAGTTGCAACTATAGTTATGCAGGCTTTCTGTTCCGGCAGTGACTCCGTCCGGCTGCCCTCTTCGCTCTGGGCTATTTGACCCAGGGGAAGTGTGGGGGGGGGGGGGGGGGGAGGGTGTTCCCTTAGGTCACCTGCTTTATAGTGAAAAGCAAGGGAATGCCTCCTCCGAAGTCAGTATTTCGGAGTCGTTTCCGGGATGGTTTTAAAGTGTAATATTAATGTTAAAAATTCATTCATGTCATATTTTTAAAGTGTAGCTCAGTGTGAAGCATTTGTATATGTCAAGTGTCAAACGGGCGTTAATATACAATCCTCGGACACTTTTAAAGAATATAAAGAGTCTCAATTCTCTGGACTAACTTTATTTATTGGCTTACTTTAAAAAATAATTAGTATAAAGGGTTATACTGGATGTTAATAGAGAACATGAATGTTATTGTGCTCAATTATGAAGGGTATTGTATCTTTCTAATTTAACATAAAATAAGAAAGATACATGTAAAGCCTAATACTCCTTTTCTCCTTGAGGGGTTGACACTATATTATATAGTTGAGCTTATTGGATTTTCCTCTATGTCCTACGCCCTCCAGCCTTTTTACTATTCAGCTATGTCTGGGTCATTGGTACAGTATAAAAATGTTAAAAAATTTATAGTAATTTATATATTTTTTATACTTACCAATGACCCAGACGGGGATGGCCCTCCCAGGAGTTGGGAACTCATACCTCCCCGCTGAGTACATAGCGCTGACCAGGCACTGCTTGTAAGAATGATAATTGGCGCCAATTTCGGAACGTCCTTGACACTGCGCATGCGCAGTAAGGGCAAAGTATGGAGGTCCTTCAGGACATGATTTCTTTTGGTTTTAGATGCAAATTTTGGGGATTGGGGGGCAAAATTTGTGTTTGGCCCTAGATTTTTAAGAGTTAGCACCTGCTAGCTATGTCTGGGTCATTGGTAAGTGTAAAAAATATATAAATTACTATAAATTTTTTAACTTTTTTTATTGGGGTTTAATGACACTTTTGCCAGCCAGGGTCACCTTGTGTCAGACAGGTTTACAGGTGGGGGAAGCCAAAATACCCAGAGAAAACAACTGAGCAGCAGAGAACAACTATGACTTCCCCAGTGTAGTAACTCCACTAGGGCTGAAACGGTTGGCTCATTTTCACAACCGACTAACCGAGAGGGAGGGCGGTGGCTCTGTGCTAGAAGTCCTGAGTTCAATCCCTGTAGGATGACCCGCATTGTGTCCATGGGCAAGGCAGTTTATCCCGGTTGCCTACATGGGGGCACGATGACGACGTGTAATAAAGCATACTGCACATCGATAGTGCATGTCTTCAACCGCTGTAACCCAGCTTGAATAGAATTAGAATGTTGAGGAGCTGACAGTTGCTCGTCGATGCTTGGTGGTTCTCTCCGGGTAATCCGGCTTCCTCCACCCATAAAACTGTCATGTTTACGATTAGCCATTGTGCATAAGTATGTGACCTTAAACACCAATAAATAAATAATTGACTAACTGAGAGCTATAACCGGATAATATCCGTGGCCAATATTGCACCGAATATGAGATCAAAACTATAGGAATTGGAAAGCAGTATTCTCAGAAACTATTCCACAGTGTGTATACAAACGAACGTTGTTGAGTACTTTACAATGTTCGTTTGTATACACACTACGGAACAGTTTCTGCGATTACTCAGTATTCACAAAAATCGCCGATCATTAAAGAAGTCTTGAATGCCAAAGTCAATTATTGCTCAATGTGTACAATGCGGCTTCGAGGTGTAATCTATCACAAATGAGAAGCGGCAGTTTTACTACTTTTTAACATGGAACGATGATCACTATCGATATTTCAGATAACCAGTTGACGTTTTTCTAATCAGGTAGGTAACTGGTTTCAAACCAGTTATCTGGTTAACCATTTCAGTACTAAACTCCACACAACGTTTAGCATTTGTTGAAATCAAGTGCAATAAAATTTGCTTGGAAATGGTTGTGTTAGAACAGATTTGGCCGAAATGTCAGGTGGGGATGTTAGACATGAAACACGTAGGCCAAATAAAAAAAATGAATTGATTCTCAGGCAATTTTTTTTTCAAATCAGTGAGGGAGGGAGGATTTTATTTTTACTTTTTTTAAAAAATTTTTTTCGTGTAAAAGGGTTGAGTATACTCAGTAAATCTTTTTGCTGTCTTTCCACTAGAAAAAGAGAAAAGGTTGTATTTTAGTGTAATTATAGTATACCTTTTATAACTAACTGCTGTAACAACAGCTAAAATGATTTGAATTTTATTGTTCTTTTTAATGGTATAGATCTGTCAAGCATCATGATCCATTAGAATAGGCCCCAGTAACCAATGCTTGGAGTTGGAGTCCTTTAAAATGGGAAACATGGCTCTAAATGATTGGTTAAACTTGAGTTTATATCGGTGTTGCAGCCATTATTAGCCATTGTGCAGAAAGATATGACCTCACCAGCAAATAAATAAATAATTAAATCGTGATCCAGTATATCAGAATTTTCTTTGTTACAGTTTATGGGAGAGTGCCCCTGGGCACTCTCCCATAAACTGCAACAAGAAAAAACAATTTACTGCTAACACAGCTAAATAATTATATGTCGAGAAATGTGAAAATATGACTATTCCAAGTTTTCACAAATTTTTTAAAAAACATAACATAATAAAAATGTCTGACGAGGAGGTTCAAATCCAATGAGGGAGGGCCTGAGAACCAAAACATTATTTTTTTTAGCCTTAAAATTATATTTTGCGAGTCCAAGCGCCATATTGTGTACCATTGAGCAGATTTGGCCGAAAAATGTCTGGTAGGTTATGTTAGATTTGAAATATGTATAATTATATTTGTGTGACAAAAATCAATCTTTTTTAGCAACCAAACAGAGTCAGTTAAAAGATGTAACATCCAGCTTCAGCAGTCAAACAAAATTCTTTCTTCAAAGGAAGCAGAATGCAGAATGATGAAGTGGGTATAGCTTATTTTAAGGCCACACAAAGTAGATCTTCTGTTTCTCAGGCCATTTTTTGTAAAATTTCATGCGGGCGAGCAGGTTTTTATTTTATTTTTTATTTCTGTAATTATTTCTTTGCCACCAAAAGTTCATGTCCTTGATATGTTTTAGGCCTCATAATCTACAGAGAAGCATGGGTGGTGGTGTATTTCATCCCTTGAGTGCAAGAAGGCTTTGCAATGCTAAAGCATTGTAAAGCCTTCTTGCACTCAAGGGACAAATTTATCAATTTTTTTTAATTTCTGTAAAATATCAGACATAAACCATTTAATTTTTATTTTTTTTAAGTTTGCATTGGTTATAAAAAGAGAGCATGCAGCAGCCAAAAGGACCATGCGGGAGGGCCTGAGAAACAGATTTTTAATTTTTGTAGGCCTAAATGATTTTAATTGAGACTACATGTACATACTGTCAAATTTGGGGGTTTCTTGGCTTTTTTTTTTTTTTACTCTTTCACGATTTTTGTATCTGAAAAGACTTTTTTTTTATTATTTATTTATAAATAGATATCAATCACCATTTGTCTCGGTCACAAGTGAGACATTTTTTGGTATCCACTCAAAAAACACTAGATTTTCTTTTTATTATACACTTTTTATAAGAATCTGATAATTCTACTCGTTTCAGTCTTGAATTGATGTATGAAAGTAAACAGCACATTGAATCATTGAAATGCGGGAGTGATTTGATTGATACTTGTAACAGATAGCATCTTGCACTCTGATTCAGCTGGCAGGTTTCTAATCCAAGCATGGCCTGAAAGTCTGTAATATAAGTTTTTGGTTTGGTACGTCCTTTGAAAGGACATACCAAACCAAAAACTTATATCACAGACTTTCAGGCCATGTTTGGCTTAGTGGGTTTCATGCATCAATTCAAAATGAATATGTGTTGAATTATTGCTGGAAATGATCGGTACCCACTCAAAAACACTAGATTTACTTTTCATTATACGTTTTTAGAACAAATTGATCATTTCTAGTTATAATTTGACTCGTATTCACTTTGAAGTGATGCTTTGAAAGCCACCATTTTGATTGATACCGTGAAAGTAAACATTTCTATATCTTCACAGTGGGGGATACGATTTCTATCTTTCCGCAATTTCTTTGATAATCTATCGTTCAGCATATAATAAATTTATTTATTATGCCTCAAGTTTGTAACATCAGCCGAGATTGGTTAATTTGACACCTTCTAAAAGTCATAGTACTGGAGTTTTGGGGCAAAACACGGGTACTATCGGAACGTTTTTCCCTGGAGACAAGAGAACGAAAAAAATGTAAGCACCACTTCCATTGATCAGCATCGATTGGAATTTCTCAACACCAAACGCTGGCTCCGTGTCCGTTTAACTTTTTTCAACACCAGTAGACACAAACTTACCAACAAATATATCATCTTCAGTGGGTATGTTTTCAATTTTAACTGCAAACAATGAATTCAAAAGAATCAGAAATATTGAAAAACTCACTCATGTGTTGTTCACCACTTCAGTGAATCCTGATTATGAGTCTCAGTTATGACTTCAATCAATTATATTTAAGAAATAACTGTTGTTTTCCTTCGGTTTATGCGATATAAACTGAAAATTTTCAGCACAAGCTTCATAACAATCATTAACAATGAATTATAACATGAACAGCATGATGCAGTTGTAAACATTGGCATTTGTTGATATAGAAACTCCCAAAGCGACGGCACTTGTGACAATTCATTTTTGAAGAGACGTCATTCGTTCGAAATGACGTCATGTTTTTGGATTCGACTACATTGTTGTTGCAAGATTGATGGCATGTTGCAGTTAACACTTAACAATGAAAGTCATATTTTGTTCGGCATAATAAAATAATTAGAACATTTCTTTTCATGTTTTATCGGTCGATAGTACCTGAGTTTGTGTGATTTCTGAAATAAAACCTTCGCTGCTTCAGGTTTTATGTCAGAAATCACACAAACTCAGGTACTATCGACCAGTTCAAAATCTTGGAAGAAATTTAGCAGTTTCAAAGAATTTAAGAGAGTTATTTCTTGCTTTGAAATATTATTCCTTTTCAAGGTAGTGATACAGTGAAAGGCTCTGCCTATCTGTTCATCCAGGGGCGCCGTGGTTCAGTAGGTAGAGGTGCAGGCTGCAAGCCGAGAGGTCCTCGGTTTGAATCCCACCTGCAGCAACCGCGTTGTGTCCTTGGGCAAGACACTTCACCCCCATTGCCCACGTGGGGGCATGGTGACGTGTACTATGGTGCACTGTCTTCAACGAATGCTAACCCAGCTTGTGTGGAGTTAGTATGTTGGGGAGCTGACAGTTGCTCGGTGGTTCTCTCCAGGTACTCTGGCTTCCTCCACCCGTAAAACTATTTTATTAGCTATTGATTAGCTATTGTGCAGAAATATGTGGCCTTAAACACCAATAAATAAATAAATCAATCTGTTCATCCTTCCGGAACTTGTTCGGGCGATTACACGGACAGTAGTTTTGATATTTCAGTCAATTTTGGTTTGCTGCTTCATGTTAACCCTCTGCTTACTGATGTAAAAGCAAAGTCTTCCCATTATGCAACTAGGAATTCAACCAATGCAGTTTTGTTTGTCCGAGCTCCATGAGATCTGGCAAACAAGACCAAATTGATTAAATTCTCAATTACATAATCTTCCATAATTGGAAATGTTCGTGGCTTGAAATTTTGACAACAGTGTGCATAAGGTTAACAATGTAAATTTTTAGCTCATAGGGAGCTCTACTAAACCAGGGTTCCCGCATTTCCTTGAATTCCTTGAAAGTCCTTGAATCTCAAAACACCCTCCCAAGGACCTGAAAACTTCTTGAATATTGAAGGCCATCCTGGAAACTCCTGGAAATTGAGTTGGCTATGCATGGACAGTGTGCTATTTCAAAATACTGTTCATCTGATATCCATTCTTTTACCTTTTTACCTAGTAGCTGACGACACTGAAAGAATTACTGTGCATTTGAACATTTTCATTTTTTCCAAAACATAGGTTGTGACCTCTGATTGGAACGAGCATGATACGCTCGTTCCAATGAGAGTCATAATCTATGTTTCAGAAGCAAAAAATGAAAATATAAAAAGATTGAACAGTGATATTTTTATACTGTACCAATGACCCAGACTTAGCTGGTGCTAACTCTAACAAAACCAGGGCCAAACACAAATTTTGCCCCCCAATCCCCAAAATTTGCATCCAAAACAAAAAGAAATCATGTCCTAAAGGACCTCCATACTACGCCTCTACTGCGCATGCGCAGTGACGCAGACGTCCCGAAATTGGCGCCAATTATCATTCTCTGTTTGGCCCTTCATCAGTCAACATCTCACTGATCTTTGTGCTTGTAAATCTCAGTTTAAAGGATGCCAGACACGTAATTTTTGGAGAAAATGTGATTCTAAGGAGGATAGAAGGAGGAGAGGAAAAAGAAGTGACAAAAAAATAATCAGGGCTGTACTTAAAATTTTTTGATGAAATTATGTTAAGTTGCCTATTTTCGAGGCATGGGCCTCTTGTTGTCATTCTTGCTAATTGTTGCACTGCTTATTCAGTGTTTCCTCTCCCCTAGCCTTCTAAAGTCCCCCCTTGCAATTCTCCCATGCTTTTGGCATATTTTTGAGAAATTTCATTTCTAAAATTTCCTGGGAGAGTTGCTTGGTTACAGAATGTTTTCTGTTATTTTCCCCATAGTTACGTTTTCACCCAGGGGTGTATAACGTTTGTGTTCTGCATCTTCCATCTGATGTTCTGCAGATTCTCCCCTGGGAGTCTCTGTTTTGCATCAGATAGAGTGTAATTGATGACTGATTCCGGGCCAGTTTTTTCAGTGCCTGGAGTCATGTTTTCTGGTGTTTTTACACTGTTTGTTTTCATTGGCAACAGCCTTTTTTGAGGGGGGCTGTTTGCCTTTGCTGTAGTTTATCTCACTATAAGATACATTTATATTATCCGTAAGTGTCTCATTAATTATTTTATATAAATTTAAAATTTTTGACCACACTTTGCCATCGGATCCATCGGGGCTCAATGTTACTTTTCAGCAACTTGGGCTTCGCTGAAAAAATATTTTTTCAAAATTATTTTGTTTTGCAATTGTTTTTTCATTTATTAATGGATCATGTTGTTATGTATCTTTGTGTCAGGGGTTTTTGCGAGTAACTAGGACTTATTGTTGTTCTTTCACAATGAAGGGACGTTGTTCAAATTGTAATAGGAAGAAATCTTCCTCTGACTTTCATGATCATTGTATTAATTGTAGTCAGTGTTCTCGCATTAATCCCTGTCCTATATGTGAACATTGGGATGAGAAACATTGGAAACGTGTGTCACGATATGTTGTTTCTGGAGAAAGAGCGATGCCGGCTCTTTCTCTGCAAGGTCACTCTACTCTCTCAGTTTCTATTTCAGAGGAACCAGAACAGGGTGATGTTTCCATGTTATCTTCTTCAAGTGTGCGTCCGTCGTCACAAATGAATTCAGAGCTAGCGGCAAAAGTGCTCATGGAGATTAGACAAATGTCGTCCGCTAGCTTGCCCGGTGTAGCGTCCATTCACCGAATGGTTCGGCAGCCGGGTTCGTCCGATGCGGTCCAAGAGGAAATTTTGGGTGATGCGAGCACTATAAACATAATAGATGCACACCCAGTGACGACGGATAGTAAGCGAGAACGGAGGAAGCCTTTGAGTCCGGTTCCTAGCTCGTCCAGGTCCAGCCGGGCCGCGAGCGAGAGAGGCCCCTCTCTCGTACAACAACATCTGGGACCAGATGTTGTGGTACAAAATGTGTCTTTAGCGGAGCATACGTCCGTCGTTCGGGACGCTCCGTTGTATAAGCAGTCCGCAGAGACTGTTAAGGCTTCCTCTTCTCGTCAGCGCACACGACCGCACCTTGGCTGCGTGACCGCCGATATATTACCAGCTTCGCCGATCAAGGATTCTTCGGCGACCAGGTCACACCATCCGGCAGCCAGGGATTCGAGACCGATGGACTCCGGACGTTCGCATAGGAAAAGTATGCAGGAGCCATCTGATGCGGAGCTGCCCTCGGCGAAGCAGCGAAAGACTGCGCCTCCGCAGGTCTCGACGCCGGACATTCTTGTGCAGATAGCACAGCTTATCGCAGCATCCCAGCAGCCGACAGAAACGGTGTCGGATCGAGAATTATCCGACGGCGCTGGGTCGGTACGCTCCGCCGAAGCATCGGGGGCGGACGACCGGGAACATCATGAGGTCCGATCGGATGGTGAAAGGGATACGGATGACTTGGAGCTATCCCTTTCGGAACAACATAAAGCTGCCGTGGACTTCATCCGGCACTTTCTCCCTCAAGTTGTTCCGTCGGGCCAGACTACTGCGCTTCCGGACAAGAGAATTATAGCGTCATTGGACTCTGAATTTTTTGAGCGGTTCAGGGACATCGCTCCCGAGTTTCCGTCGCAGTCCAATAATGTTGCAAGAACATTTGAATTATTGAACGACGCTATATTTAAACTTGCTTCCAGGACGGGGAAAGCAGGTTTCTTGTCCGCTAATACTCTCAACCTGCCTTTCATTAATGCAAGGAATAAATTCGATACGGCAGGACAGGGTATACCGAGAGTTCCTCTGCGTATGGACGACGAGGCGGAAGACTTAGAGCTATCATTACCGTCGTCAGCTTCTATTCCAACCGCGGTGTTGGAAACAGCTATTGCGTCTAACAGAGCCAATTTAGATGCCTTATCTTACGCAGATCACCTTACTAAGGCGTTATCACTGCGCCTTCAGGGGAAAGAGTTTCAGGATATACAATCCTCTTTAAGACTTCTTTCAAGGGCAGTAGCTTATTCCACGTGTAACTCCGCCCTTTCAGTGGCAAATCTGGAGTTGGTTAGACATGACGCAGCCCTAGCTACATCCACACTAGTGGATTCTAAGGTGAAGAACTCTCTTAGAGTCGCTTCGGTCTCAGGAGAACTTCTCTTTGACGGCAAGCTTTCCGCTATTTATGATAAAATTACAAAGAAAGCTAAGGATTCTCTGTTGTTCAAATCTGCTCCTAAGAAGTCGGATACAGCAGACACGAATAAGACAGGCACTTCTGGGTCTAATGCGCCCAAGAGAGGTTCCTATAGAGGTTCCGGTGCGTCCTCTTGGTCTTATTCGAGAGACCGTCAGGATAGCGACTCTCGTTCGGGACGTCCTTCAGGCCGGGACTATCGGTCGGACGCCCCGAGGTCGACGGGGCGAGGTGCGGGTCGTGGAAGACGTGGTTTCTCCTACCGCAGGCCTCGCAGGTCCAGGAGGTGATGGCTTAAACCTCTATCGCGCTCCGGTTGGCGGAAGGTTGTCGAACTTTTCACAGGAATGGGCGTCGATTACGGACGACCCTTGGGTGAGAGGAGTGACTTCGGAAGGTCTAAAGATATCCTTCAAACGAAAGCCTCCATTAACTCGAAGTCCAAAGTGGACTCATCTTCCGTCAAATCCGCAGAAAAGAGACGCCCTGTTATCAGAGGTGCAGTCTCTTTTAATGAAGAATGCGGTAGAGGTCGTAGAAAACCAGGAATCTCCGGAATTCTACAGCCATCTGTTTCTGGTTCCGAAACCAGACGGCTCGTTTCGTCCAGTCATAGATTTGAGCTGAATAAACAAGCTGATCGTCGCTCCGAAGTTTTATATGGAGACGATTCGATCGGTCAGAGCGAGTATTCGGGTGAACGATTATGCAACGAGCATAGATCTCAAAGATGCGTACTTTCACGTCATGGTACATCCGACATTCCGAAAGTATCTACGCTTCGCAGTCCTAGGAGTGGTGTATCAATTACGGGCGATGTGCTTCGGATTGAATCTAGCACCCTGGGCTTTCACTCGAGTAATGAACTCGGTAATGATCTACTTCCGAGCTCATTCGTCTGTGGTAACGTCGGCCTACCTGGACGACATTCTTCAGAGGTACGGCAACGAGTTAACGCTTCAGAACGATGTTCAGAATCTTCTTCTATTGCTCCGACGTCTCGGTTTTATAGTAAACGAGGAGAAGTCGGATCTGGTGCTGTCCAAGTCATTCACTCATCTGGAAATGAGCTTCGAGATGCACAACAATCTCGTTCGTCTGCCGTAAACCAGAGCGAAATTAGTCAGTTGTTACGCTCGCTATTGTCTGCACGCAGACAAAGTCACGGCGAGAGAATTTATGAGACTGATAGGTCTGTGCGGAGCCGCCGCGGATCTCATTCCGATGGGGCGGTTACGCACACGTCCTCTTCAAATTTTCCTGACTTGGAGTGTGAAAATTCATTCGCTCGATGTAGACGTTCTCTTGTCAGATCAAGTGAAACAAGAGATTCAGACTTGGGCAAACATTCAGTGGTTAACTCAGGGAGTTCCGCTGCAGTTGCCGGATCCGAGTTTTACCGTTATGACGGATGCCAGTCAAACAGGTTGGGGTGCATCATTAATCCCAACGGATTCGAGATGCCAGGGTCTTTGGGATCCGCAATTCCTGTGCAAGCACATAAACATCAAGGAAATGATGTCAATTTGGCTTGCGTTACGTCACTGGATGGACATTATTCACGATGCTCATGTCCAAATCCTATCCGACAATACGACAGTAGTGGCGTATATACGGAATCAGGGAGGCACTCATTCAGTTCCGTTGTTCAATCTAACGGAAAGAATCCTTCTGTTTGCGCTAGAACATCACGTTCTTCTTTCGGTCCGTCACATACCGGGTCGTCTGAATGTGCTAGCAGACTCCCTTTCACGAAAGGGTCGCTTGTTGACGTCGGAGTGGACTCTCAACAAACAAGTATTCAATCAGATTTGCTACCAATGGGAACGGCCAATGATAGACTTATTTGCGACACATCTCAACAATCAGTTGCAGACGTATGTGTCTCCGTGTCCGGATCCAAGAGCATTTGCAGTAGACACTCTGTCGATCCCTTGGGACGGAATGATAGGATATGCGTATCCTCCAGCGCCGTTAATTCAACAAGTATTGCTAAAGATAAAACAATCTCAATGCAAGATTCTGTTGGTAGCATCTCTGTCGCCACAGAGACCGTGGATAGATCTACTCAGGTGTCTGTTGTGGGACCTACCGCGGAAGCTTCCTCCACGGGAGGATCTTCTTTCGCAGGGGAAATCGCGCCAACTCCATCACAACCCGCAAGGTCTCAACTTTCACGTTTTTCCGTTGTGCGGTCCTTCTTGCATGGCAAGCACTTTACAGGACGAGCAGTGGACGCGATTTCTAACTGTAGGAGGACCTCCTCTTCGCTAAACTATGTGGCTAAGTGGAAGGTTTTTCGTCGTTGGTGTAGGGATCATTCTGTAGATATATTCGATCCCTCTATACCAGACATTGCAAACTTTCTAGTATTCTTGTTTGACGAAATCAAACTGCAGCCTGTTACTATAAAGGGTTATAGATCTATGTTATCTGATACCTATGCACATCATGATAGTTTACAAATTGGATCTAATGTCTCTTTATCGAAGTTGGTTAGAAACTTTTCGATAAATAGACCCAGAACTCTTAGATTAATTCCTAAGTGGAATTTAGCTTGGGTTCTTCTTAAATTGAAGGAAAAGCCATTTGAACCTCTTGGGACAGTAGATTTCAAATTCTTATCTTATAAGACAGCTTTTCTCTTAGCTTTCTCTTCTGCTAGAAGAGTCAGTGAGCTTCATGCACTATTGTTGGATGATTCTCATTATCGTAGTGTTGGGAACACTATCACCTTCACTACTAATGTGGGTTTTTTAGCTAAGAATCAGGCTCCTAATAAATATCCGGAACCTATTGTTATTAAGGCTCTTCCGTCTTCAGACGGGCGTAGGCCTTTACTCTGTCCTGTTAGAGCATTACGTATCTATAAACAGAGATCTCAGTTTATCAGAAAGGGACGGAAACGTTTCTTTCTGTCTTTGATGCCTAATAGAAAGGACATTTCAGTCCATTCTATTGCTAGATGGATTCAGTTAACTATCCGTACTGCTTATGAAGATTTATCTTCTTCTCAGCAGTCTGTGCTTAAGATTTCTGCTCATGAAGTAAGAGCTCTTTCTACTTCCTGGGCTTATGCTAATAGTGTTGCTATTACAGATTTAATGAAGGCTGCTTTTTGGTCTCAGCCATCCACATTTACGAATTTTTATCTCAGAAATATTGAGTCCATTTCTGGAGACCTGCATTGTTTAGGTCCGTTATCTGTTGCTCAGAATGTCGTCCACTAAACAGTTGCAACTATAGTTATGCAGGCTTTCTGTTCCGGCAGTGACTCCGTCCGGCTGCTCTCTTCGCTCTGGGCTATTTGACCCAGGGCAAGGGGAAGGGGGGGGGGGGGGGCAGGTGTTCCCTTAGGTCACCTGCTTTATAGTGAAAAGCAAGGGAATGCCTCCTCCAAGTCAGTATTTCTGAGTCGCTTCCGGGATGGTTTTAAAGTGTAATATTAATGTTAAATTTCATTCATGTCTTATTTTTAAAGTGTAGCTCGGTGTGAAGCATTTGTATATGTCAAGTGTCAAACGGGCTTTAATATACAATACTCGGACACTTTTAAATGACTATAAAGAGTCTCAATTCTCTGGACTACTTTATTTATTGGCTTGCTTTAAAAATAATTAGTATAAGGGTTATACTGGATGTTAATAGAGAACATGAATGTTATTGTGCTCAATTATTAAGGGTAGTGTATCTTTCTAATTTAATATTAAATAAGAAAGATACATGTAAAGCCTAATACTCCTTTTCTCCTTAAGGGGTTACCTCTTTACTATATAGTTGAGCTTATTGGATTTTCCTCTATGTCCTAGGCCCTCCAGCCTGTTTACTATTCAGCTAAGTCTGGGTCATTGGTACAGTATAAAAATGTTAAAAAATTTATAGTAATTTATATATTTTTTATACTTACCAATGACCCAGACGGGGATGGCCCTCCCTGGAGTTGGGAACTCTTGCCTCCCCGCTGAGTACATAGTGCTGACCAGGCACTGCCAGTGAGAATGATAATTGGCGCCAATTTCGGGACGTCTGCGTCACTGCGCATGCGCAGTAGAGGCGTAGTATGGAGGTCCTTTAGGACATGATTTCTTTTTGTTTTGGATGCAAATTTTGGGGATTGGGGGGCAAAATTTGTGTTTGGCCCTGGTTTTGTTAGAGTTAGCACCAGCTAAGTCTGGGTCATTGGTAAGTATAAAAAATATATAAATTACTATAAATTTTTTAACTTTCATGGAAAGTGCTGGCTGTTTTTTTCCATTAGCTTAGGTAAAGGGTCGAGTTATATTTTCTGTCTCTTAGATGCAATTGGAAAATGTTTCCTAGGAAATCCTTGAATTTTGTCTGTTTTTCTCCTTGAAATTCCTTGAAAAAGCACTAAAAACCTCCTTGAAACTCCTGGAATTTGCTAAGAATTTGCTAAGAGGTTTGGTGCAGGAACCCTGTAAACACTTTCCACCTGTCATCCATTCATCATTACATTATTGACTTCTCCTGACTTCTCCTGAACAGGGCTTAAATCGATTCACGCAAATGATTCTCGCAAGGAAAACAACAAGATTCAACTTTGATTCGCGCAAAATGTTCATTTGATTCTTGTCATAGATTCTGAAAGTGGCTTTAAAAAAACAGGAGAATGCTCTGATTTTGCCCATTCATAATTTAACAAAACTTCACTTAGCAGCGATGTCTAATGAAGTCTTGGCTGCTTTGTAGGCAGCCAAGACTTCACTAGACACCACTGCCTCGATACTGCAATTTCAGTCATCAAGACCACCAAAAGCCTATATGATGAAACATGTATTCTACATGCACATGTATGAGAAACTCGACAAAATGGAAACTGGGACCTCAATGGGTGAACTTTCTAAAAAAATACATTTGCCTTTTACTATGGTATATGTACATGTTTCACTCACAAGGGTATAACAGAACTCTCAAATTCAAAATATTTAAGAATTGAAAATTGATTCTCGCAACGGGAGTACGCGAGAATCAAAAGTGATTCTCGTGAATCGAGACGAATTTTAAGGCCGGCCTAAACCTGTGTGCCAAATTGAACTAAATTTGATATGCATGGTCGAGAATGCTTTCATCTTTGGTATACAAAATCTCTGGAGGGCTCAGATTGAAGTTTGTTCAAATCAGGTTCCTGGGTTAATATTTGGGCTTTCTATTGGAGCCCGAATTTTAACTTAATGCAGTATGAGACTACTTTAAAAATCATTTTCAGATTCACTAGTTAGAATCCTTTCATATTTAGTAAATATAACTTTTCTAGAGCAGTCAGATTCAAGTTTGTTCAGATCGAGTCCCTGTCCTTAATATTTTGGATCTCTGTGGGGAAGGGGGGGGGGGGGTGGGAGGTTAGGTTTAAGGTTGTTCAAATCCATTCCTTTGTGTTTTACCATAAAATTTGCCTTTCAAGCTGCAGTCACATTACAACCCTTGGAAGACAAAGTCAAGCTGAGCTATTGGCGACACTTCTCGTCCATCCGTGTACGTATGTATATCCATATGTTCATCCATACATACATCCACAATTTCCTTTGGCACACTGCACAGGTCGCATTTATGATCAGATCACTTTGAAACTTGTTATGTTTGTTTGGGGTGACCTCTAGATTGCAGCTATCGATTTTCTACCATTTCTGTCAAAAACTGTTGTCGCTGGCACCGGCCTTTGAACTTAGTTTAGTCCGACCTCAATATTTCCCTTTGGCACACCCTACAGGGCACATTTATTATCAGATTTCTTTGAAACCTTGTATACTTATTTGGGGTGACCTATAGATTGGAGCTATAAATTATCTTCCATTTCGGGCAAAAAACTGGCAACAACCTTTGAACTTAGTTTAGTCAGGAATCATTATATTCCTTTGGCACACCCTACAGGACACATTTATGATCAGATCGGTTTGAAACTTGGTATGCTTGTTTGGGGTTACCTCTGGATGGGAGCTATCGATTATTTTCCAGTTCCGTTAAAAAAAGTTGCCGCTTGACCTTTGATGAACTTGATGCACTTATACATCAATGTTTCCCTTTGGCACACCCTGCAGGGCACTTTTATAATCGGGTCAATTTGAATTTGGTTTGCTTTCTTGGGGTGACCACTAGATGGGAACCGTCAAAAAATGTTGCCACTGTCAACGACCTTTAAACTTTGTTTGGTCAGGCATCAATATATTCCTTTGGCACGCCCTACAGGGCACATTAATGATCAGATCGGTTTGAAACTTGGTGTGCTTATTTGGTGGGAGCTATCGATTATCTTCCATTTCCATCAAAAAATGTTGCCGTTGGCAAGGAACTTCGATGAACTTTGTGCTGTTATGCATCAATATTTCCCTTTGACAAACCCTGCAGGGCACATTTATGATTGGATTGCTTTGAAACTTGGTATGCTTGTTCAGGGTGACCTCTAGATGGGAACTATCAATTTTCTTCCATTTCCATCTATTCCGTTGACCGTTGAACTTAGTATAGTCAGGCATCAGTATATTCCTCTGGCACATTCATGATAGGATCGCTTGAAACTTGGTACAGTAAAACCTGTCTTGAGAGACCACTGTCTTGAGAGACCACCTGTCTTGAGAGACCACATCTACCAGGCACCGATTGGTTTTACTCTATAATGGACCTGCTATGGGAGACCACGTGAATATTTACAGCCTAAAATTGCTATGCTTGCAAAGGATAATTCCCGATTCGGATATACAGTTAAACCTGTCTTGAGAGACCACTGTCTTGAGAGACCATCTGTCTTGAGAGACCACATCTACCAGGCACCGATTGGTTTTACTCTATAATGGACCTGCTATGGGAGACCACCTGTCTTGAGAGACCGCCTGTCTTGAGAGACCACTGTGACCTGGTACCAACTTGTATTTTTATGCCATAATAGACCTGTCTTGAAAGACTGCCCCTTTGAAGACTGAAACCATGACAAAAACTTTCTACCTGTTCTGGAATTGGAAAATCCATTGTGGTCATACTAACATAATTAAAAGTATTAAAAGCTCTTAATTGGGTTTCAATTGCAAACTCATTACAGATTGAGATGTTTTTATAAGACCCCTGTGAAAAGATTAGGATTATTGCTGAATAAACAATTTCATACATACCTGAAATGTGACAGATAGGAATAAAAATAAATTTGTGTTGAAAATCTTTTTGTAACAAATTGAAATGGACTGTTATAAAAATTATAAAAATAAATTAGTGTTGAAAATCTTCAGTGAAGATTTTCAACACTAATTTATTTTTATAATTTTTATAACAGTCCATTTCAATTTGTTACAAAAACTTCATAAAAAAGAACTACAAAGTAATTACAAAAATCCATTCTTCTCCATTTCTGAATTTTGTGGTTGGCTATTCACTGACTTGAGAAAACCTGAAACCTGTTATGAGAGACCACCTGTCTTGAGAGACCACTTTTGTGTGGCCCAAAGGGCGGTCTCTCAAGTCAGGTTCTACTGTAAATGGATTAATTTATGCAGGATGTGATACTAGGAATTTGTTGCAAGGTGAGTTCTTTCATGTCAAAGTGATTTATACGGATAATTTCATTCCGATGTACAGACGCCAGTTTGACCTACAAATTGTCGGGGTTATACGTGCCTGCGAAATACAGGTTGCCAATTGCACATAAATAAAACTGGTTTGTCGCTGTTTCAAGAGTGCCGTTCAGAAGATCCGAGCACCGCTTATAAAAACGAATGCTGACAGCTAAGGCGATTTCGTAACACTTCTATTAATACAAATTGTATAAATTCTTATCTATCGATTTTTTTTTCCATCAAAAACTGTGGCTGTTAGCAACAATCTTTGAATCTATTGCATTTGTGCATTTACATTCTTTTTTGACATGACCTACAGGCACATTTATCGTTGAATTGTTTTTGATCTTGGTGTGCTCATTGGGCAAAACCTCTACATGTAGGTTCATTTCTGTGGAAAGAGTTGCCATTTGCTATAACCTCCGAACTTACTGCATTTGTGTACAGTGGAACCCTGTTAATTGAATAGCCACTTTGGCAATAAATATTGTTCAATTAACAGGAGTATTCAAATGACAGGGGTTGTCACTTTTCTGTATTCTAGAGATAAACTTGGCATTTATTCTATTATATCTTGTTTGACAGAGCTCCATGAGCTCTGTCAAACAAGATATAATAGATTAAATACCTGTATTGGATGTACTGAGGCCAAATAGGTCTATCAACAAAGGAAAACTGGGGAGAGTCCGGGTAATTTCTCGAGAGGTTACCAGATTTTTTATTCAATTAACAGGAGTTTACTCTATAACCTATATTCAGTTAACAGATCAAATTTGTACTGGAGGTATGGTAAATGGTTTTGTGGTGGGAAATTATATTCCATTAACAGGGATATACAATTATGAGATATCCAGTTAAGTGGGCTTCACTGTATCAACATTCTTCCTTTAGCCAGCCTTAGTTTGCATTTAAAAATGTATGGATCACTCTGACGTTGTGCACTCACAATACTGTTAAGTTGAAATTTCACCAAATAACATTGGAACCAGTGATCTTCAGATTTACCATTTCAAGTTTGTCAATTTAAGCTAGTGTCATTGACACTTTCATTACATGTATATGTTTTTGTCATGTGAAATTGATTAGCTGTAGTTGAAAATTGATTTGAAAATCGCTATGCGAATCCAGTTAAATCAAGCCCTGCCTATGATAATAATCATCTGACATGGACACTGCAGTTAGGAATAATTTCATGACTTCATTCCTCTGTAGTGTTGATGAACCATGACTAACTGAATGTGACCCAAAATACTTCTTTGAACCACTTAGTCATGTGAGCGATTAAGGACCCTTGGGGGCCTCTTGTTTTTATTGGGGTTTAACAACAGGTTGAACAGTCAGGGTCTCGTTGTGTTGGATGGTTGTATAGGTGGAGGTAGCCGGAGTTTTATAACTACTGCAAACTTCAAAAAATAAAAGTGATTTACCCATGCTAATAAAAAATTTATAAATTTGGCTATTGAGGTCTGCAAGGTTTTGTAATGATTTAGCATTGCATTGCCTTCTTGCACTTCAGGGACAAAATACATCACCACCCATGCTATTCCATACTACATGCTACGCATGCTACTCTGTGGATTAGGTGTTCTAAAATATAAAACAACCCATGAATATGAACTTCTGATGGTCAAAAAATAATTACAAAAATAAAATGAAAAACTGCCAGCCGACATGCAATTTTACAGAAAGTGGTCTGAGAAACAGAAGATCTACTTTGTATGGTCTTTATGTTGATTTGATGAAAATTGAGTGAGTTTTTTGCATTCAGTTTTTCACAGTTTTTCCGCAAGTGAGGGATATAATGAACAGCTCTGTCTGTCCGTCCGTCCATCCATCCATCCATCCAACCAACCTTTGTTTTATGGCATAACTTGAACAATAGTTAATGGTTTTCAATTCTTTATGCTATATGTCTCTATAGAAATAATGTCTACTTCAAGTTTGATGGCGACCACTATCTCTTGAAAATTATGGGAGTTATTGCCCTTTGTTATAAAAATATCCTGTAAATCTTGTTTATGGCAAAACTTGAACAACAGTTAATGAATTTCAATTCTTTTTAGTATATGTCTCTATTGCAACAATGTCTACGCCACATTCAATGACCAGTGATATTATTATGAAAATATGGGAGTTATTAGAGATGAGCCGATTAGTAAAATGCCCCATCAGATGAATGCTGATTATTTTAGACAACAATCGGCCGATACCGAATGCCGATGTCAGATGGTTTCTTTATTATTCAAGCTTACTGCAGAAGCTGGCTGATTTACAGTTATCAGAATTTAATTTACATGCCATTAATCCCCATCAACCCGGAAGATAACACACTTTTAATATTCACTTAAATAAGTTAAATAACAGACATCAAAGGGTTAATTTTATGTCATTGAAGCATCATCATTGCAGTATATTTTCGATTTAAAATAAACAGCTAACACCTGGGGTCATATTCAAGTTTGTTCAAATCGATTGCCTGGGTTAATATTTGGCCTGAATTTTAACTTTGTGCAATACGAGGACATTTTTTTGAAAATCTCCTGAATCAATTCATATTTGGTATACAACATCTCGGTGGGAGGGAAGGGGGATTAATTCAAGTTTGTTTAAATTGAGTCCCTGGGTTAATATTTGGGCTCTTCATTGGAGCCCAAAGTTGAATTTAGCTTAAATCTTTTTTGTCAGATCCACCAGTCCGAATCATTTCATATTTGGTATGTGACATCTCTAGAGGTGTTAGATTCATGTTTGTTCATATCGAGTCCCTGGCTTAATATGTGGGCTCTCTATGGGAGCCCAAAGTTTAACTTGGCGCATTATTATTATTTCAAAAACTGCACAGACTAGAATATTGTTTTTTGGTATGCAGCTTTCTTAGTTCCAGTGGAATCAGAGGGATAAAAAAAAAAAATAGCTTTCAATTTTGTCAGGGGTGTCATAGGGGATGCCAATTTTAACACTCTTGGCAATAGAAAAATGCTGAGTCATCATCTTTCCTGTCCTTCATCAACTAATTTGAAACTTGTCTTCTTTAAAACCACTGGGCCAAATTTGTTTATTTATGGGACAAACCATCTTTGGAGTATACCCTTTCTATTTTGTTCAAATGAACTGCAACCATCTTCGGGCTGGGGGAGTTTACTCTTCTGATTTTTTTCACCAAAAGTTGCTACACCCCTTGGGGTGGGGTTAATGCTCCGTAATCTCAAAATGCTCTAAAAATTCTCTTCTCATAATTAACTCGCAATAATGCTTAGATTTCTGGTGTGGAACTTACTTTATTGATACAGATTCACTTTTTTCAAAGGAACTCAGAAAGTCTACATTTGGGCTCCCAAATTTGGGATCCACTCAAAATTATTTCCAGAACCAATGAGGAGATTTGAACCAAATTTGTCATGTGGTGTATAACTGGGTCATAATTACTTCATTTATGCTTAATTTCTTTCTTTTTTAGCGATTGAAAGTCAGGGTGAGCTTTAGTGATTACTCTTCGTCTGTCGTCTGTCCACCATGAACATTGTGTTTGCGACTTCTCCAAAACCGCTGAAACAATTTAACCCTTTACCCAACGTAACGGCCAAAACCGGCCAGCGCTATTCTCAAAAATCGCCAATTAATTTTCAAAATATTTTCATTTTTTGTCTCAAAAACATAGGTTATGACCCCTCGTTGGAACGAGCTTGTCGAGCTCGTTCCAACGAGGGGTCATAACCTATGTTTTTGAGACCAAAAGTGAAAAAATTAGTTATTCAAGAATTTTTTTTGCAAGTGTCGTCTGCTTTTCATGTTAGGTAAAGGGTTAAGTGAAATTTGAGATGATTGTTTGTTATGACATCACATTTTGATTTTGTTTAAATATAGGTTGCACCACCCCTGGGTAGGGCCACAACCAAAAATTGTGCCTAAATCTTAAAAAATCTTCTTCTCATGAACCAGCAGTAGCAGAGACTTGATATTTGGTGTGCAGCTTCCTTTTGAGGTGTAGACTCAGATTTGTTCAAGAGAAGTTTGAGGGGCTATGTTTGCCATTGTTATGGGAGGGGTAAGAAGAATTGTGGCCCCAGCCAAAATTTCTATATTTTTATAGTAATAACCAATGGCCCAGACTAGCTGGTGCAAACTCGATATTATCAAGGGCCAAACACAGATTTTGAACCCCCAATCCCCCAAATTTGCATAGAAAACTGAAAATTAAAAGTCCTATCTGGCCCTCCATAATTTTACCATCTGCACATGTGCAGTAGTCAGGAAGAGATCGGAATTGGCACCAACATCATTCTTTGTTTGGCTCTAAAGTCATTAACAATGATCTGACATCTGTGCTTTAAAATCTCCTTTTTTGAGGATGCCAGACACAAATCAATACAAGAATTGGTGGATCCAAGTCTGTTAATGGATGATGGAAGTGAACAACAGTGGTTTCAAAAGTTCAGAGCTGTAACTTTATAATAATTATAAAAATTATTTCATGTTTCCCATTTTCGGGACATACTCCTGCCGTAATCATTCTTGCTAAAGATTAATCCACTGTTTGTTAAGAGTTCCTTCCTTATCTTTCCATGAACCCTTCCTGTTAAACTCCTAAGCTGTTTGGCTATTTTTTATTGAAATTTTTTATTAAATTTCTTGGGAGTTAATGTGTATTACAGAATGTTTATTCTGTTTATTCCCATGGTTACATCCTCACCCTGGGGGTGTTAGGACGTTTTGATCTTGCATCTTCTGCCTTATGTATCGTTTTTTAGCTTAACTTGACATAGTCAAGATAAGCTATTGCCATCACGCGTGCAGAAGTCTGTTAGTCTGTGAGTCTGTTCACATTTTCCTTTAGCACGGGCTATACCCCGCAGTTCTTGTCTGATCGTCACGAAATTTCATATGCAAGTTTGGGGGCATGTCTAGATGAGAACCGGTAATGCTACCCGAGCCCAAAACCCAAAAACCATTAGCACAGTCTACAGGTCATATTTATGAAGGGATTTCATTGTAACTTGGTAGGATGCCTCTGTATAATGCCTAGATGAGAACGTCCCCTTTTGAGCATGATCTATCAACTGTGATGGCTGCCAAAGCCTGAAACCCAAAAACTTCTAGCACAGTCTGCGGGTCATGTTTAATGTGGAGGGATTTCATTGTGACTTGGTAGGATGACTCCTTATGATGTCTAGATGAGAATTTTCCCATTTGGGCATGATCTGCCAACCGTGACGACTGCCCGAGCCCAAAACCTGAAAACCTTTAGCACAGTCTACAGGTCATATTTATTGAGGAATTCACTGTAACTTGGTGGGTTGACTTCATATAATGTCTAGATGAGAAAGTCCCCTTTTGGATGTGATTGGGCAACTGTGACAGCTACAGGGGCCCGAAGCCCGAAAACCTTTAGCACAGTCTAGAGGTCATATTTATGAAGGGATTTCATTGTAACCTGGTAGGATGACTCCAAATAATGTCTAGATGAGAACATCCCATTTTGATCGCGATCATTCAGCCTTGATGGGTGCCCGAGCCCAAAAACCTTTAGCATAGGCAAAAGGTCATAGTTATGGAAGGATTTCATTGTAACCTGTTAGGTTGACTCTATATAATGCCTAGATGATGACATCCCCTTTTGGTCGTGATTGGTCAGCTGTGATGGCTACAAGTGCCCGAAGCCCGAAAACCTTGAGCACAGTCCACAGGTCTTATTTATGAAGGGATTTCATTGTAACTTCGTAGGATCACTCCAGATGATTCCCAGATGAGAATGTGCCCTTTTGGTTGCGATCATTCAACCCTGATGGCTGCCAGAGCCTGAAGCCCAAAAACCTTTAGCACAGTCTACAGGTCATATTTATGAAGGGATTTCATTGTAACTTGGTAGGTTGACTTCATATAATGTCTAGATGAGATCGTCCCCTTTTGGACATGATTGGGCAACTGTGACGGCTAAAGGTGCCCAAAGCCTGAAACCGTTTAGCACAGTCTACAGGTCATATTTATGAAGGGATTTCATTGTAACTTGGTAGGTTGACTTCATATAATGTTTAGATGAGAACATCCCCTTTTGGATACGATTGGGCAACTGTGATGGCTACAGGGGCCCAAAGCCCGAAAACCTTTAGAACAGTCTACAGGTCATAATTATGAAGGGATTTCATTGTAGCTTGGTAGGATGACTCCAAATAATGTCTAGGTGAGAACATCCCCTTTTGGTCGCGATCATTCAGCCTTTATGGCTGCCCAAGCCCAAAGACCTTTAGCATAGTCTATAGGTCGTATTTATGGAAGGATTTCAGTGCAACTTGTGAGGTTGACTCCATATAATGCCTAGATGATGACATCCCCTTTTGGTCGTGATTGGTCAACTGTGATGGCTACATGTGCCCGAAGCCCGAAAATCTTGAGCACAGTCTACAGGTCATTTTTATGAAGGCCGTTCATTGTAACTTCGTAGGATCACTCCAGATGATGTCCAGATGAGAATATCCCATTTTGGTTGCGATCATTCAACCATGATGGCTGCCCAAGCCAAAAGCCCAAAAACATTTAGCACAGTCTTCCGGCCATATTTATGAAGAGATTTCATTTAACTTGGTAGGTTGTCTTCATATAATGTCTAGATGAGAACAGCTCCTTTTGGACACCATTAGGCAACTGTGATGGCTACAGGGGCCTGAAGGCCGAAAACCTTTAGCACAGTCTGCAGGTGATATTTATGAAAGGATTTCATTGTACCTTGGTAGGATGACTCCAAATAATGTCTAGATGAGAACGTCCCCTTTTGGTCACGATCATTCAGCCTTGATGGCTGCCCGAGCACAAAACCTTAGCATAGTCTATTGGTCATATTTATGGAAGGACTTCATTGTAACCCGTAAGTTTGACTCCATATAATGCCTAGATGATGACATCCCCTTTTGGTCATGATTGGTCAACTGCGATGGCTTCAGGCGCCCGAAGCCCAAAAACCTTGAGCACAGTCTACAGGTCATATTAATGAAGGGATTTCATTGTAACTTCGTAGGATCACTCCAGATGATGCCCAGATGAGAATGTGCCCTTTTGGTTGCAATCATTCAACCATGATGGCTGCCAGAGCCTAAAGCCCAAAAACCTTTAGCACAGTCTACAGGTCATATTTATGAAGGGATTTCATTGTAACTTGGTAGGTTGACTTCATATAATGTCTAGATGAGAACATCCCCTTTGGATGCAATTGGGAAACGGACGGCTACAGGAGCCCGAAGCCCGAAAACCTTGAGCACAGTCTACAGGCCATATTTATGAAGGGATTTCAATGTAACTTGATAGGATGACTCGTTTTGGAATAATTTCACTGTAACTTGGTAACTTTCGTTGATATACGTTAACTGTGAGGGCCACATACATTAACTGTGAGGTCATATTAACCCACCCCTCAGCTCTTTAGTACAGTGTACACCTCATATTATTTTTATCAAAAACATAGCATACAGGGAACAGAAATGAACATATTCCCAATTATCACAATTCTTGTCTTATTTCATAATCCTTTCATAAACATTGAACAGTATCCTTTTCATCAAACAAACACAACACACAAGTTAAGCTACAGCGTCATTGACACTTTCATTCCTCGTATGAAGATCTAGCTTTGCATCTGGTAGCATTTAAATTGGTTACTGCCTTTGGGCCTTTCTGTGTGCCTGATGTCTTGTTTCTGTTTTTTCCTTTGACGTTGTTTACATTGGCAAAGTCCTCAAATATATGTAGTATTTATTAGCTCATCATATTTGTTATACAACATCTCCGGGGGAGGGGGTCAGATTCAAGTTTGTTAACTGAAATGCTTACTGAAATATGAGGGAATTTCTTTAAAAATCTTCTTCTTCAGATCCACCAGTCAAAATGCTTTCATATTTGGTATACAATATCTCTAGGGGGGTCAGATTCAAGTTTGTTCAAATTAGGTCCCTGAGTTAGTATTTGGGCTCTATTGGAGCCCAAAGTTTAACTTGGTGCAATTTGAGGAAATTTCTTTAAAAATCTTCTTTGATCGACCACTCAGAATCTTTACATGTTTGGTATACAACTTCTATAGGGGGATCAGATTAAAGTTTGTTCAAATTGAGTCGTTGGGTTAATATTTGGGCTCCCATAGGGAGCAATGCAATGCGTGGAATTTTCTTTAAAAATCTTCTTCAGATTCACCAATCAGAATCCTCTCATATTTGGTATACATCATCTCGGGGTGGGGGGGGGGGGGGGGGGGGGGAGGCCAGATTCAGTTTTGTTCAAATAGAGTTTCTCGGTTAATATTTTGGTTCCCTATGGGAGCCTGAATTTTAACTTGGTGCAATATGAGAAAATGTCTTTAAAAGTCTTCTTCTTCAGATCCCCCTGTCAGAATGCTTTCATATTTGGTATACAACATCTATAGGGGAGTCAGATTCAAATTTGTTCAAATCGGGTCGCTGGGTTTATATTTGGGCTCCCTATGGGAACCCAAATTTTAACTTTGTGCAATGCAAGGAATATTCTTTAAAAATCATCTTCTTCAGATTCACCAGTTAGAATCCTCTCATATTTGGTATACATCATCTCTAGGAGGGCCAGTTTCAAGTTTGTTCAAATCGAGTTTCTTGGTTAATATTTGGGTTCCCTATGGGTGCCTGAATTTTAACTTGGTTTAATATCAGAAAATTTCTTTAAAAATCTTTTTCTTCAAATCCAGTCAGAATCCTTTAACATTTGGTATGCATCATCTCTAGGAGGGGGACAGATTCAAGTTTGTTTAAATTGAGTCCCTGGGTTGAAAATATTGAGTCTGGTTCGGACTTAGAAAATTTTTATACTGTACCAATGACCCAGACATAGCTGGTGCTAACTCTTAAAAATATAGGGCCAAACACAAATTTTGCCCCCCAATCCCCAAAATTTGCATCTAAAACCAAAGAAAACATGTCCTGAATGGCCCTCCATACTTCACCTCTACTGCCAATGCGCAGTGTCAAGGATGTCCCGAAATTGGCGCCATTAATCATTCTTTGTTTGGCCCTTCATCAGTTAACATCTGACTGATCTTTGTGCTTGTAAATCTCAGTTTAAATGATGCCAGACACATAAATATTAGTGAAATGGTGATTCTAAGGAGGACATAGAAGGAGGAGAGGAAAAATGAGTGACAGAAAATAATCAAGGCTGTAACTTAAAATTTTTTGATGAAATTATGTTAAGTTACCTATTTTCGAGGCAACAGCCTGTTGTGGTCATTCCTGTTATCAAGATTACACTGCTTATTCAGTGTTTTCCTCTCTCCCTTTCCTTTAAGTCCCCTCTTGCTATTCTCCCATGCTTTTGGCATGGTTTTTGTAATTGTTATTACTAAAATTTCTTGGGAGTTTTAGCTGGATAACAGAATATATTCTGTTCTTTTCCCCATGTTTACGTCTTCACCTATGGGTGGTTAGGCATAGTGTTCTGCATCTACCATCTGATGTTCTGCAGTTTCTTCCCTGGAAGTCTCTGTTTTGCATCAGATAGTGTATTATTGGTAACTGATTTCGGGCCAGGGTGCCTGGAGTCTTGATCTAGTGTTTTTACACTTATTGTTTACACTTCCAACAGCCCTCTGTGTGAGGGGGGATTTCTTGAAAATAATATCTTGATGTTAATTTAATCATAACTAGACACATTATTATTGTTCGTAAGTGTTGCATAAATTGTTTAAAATATTTTTAGAATTTTTGTCCACACTTAGACTTGGGATCCATTGGGGCTCAACGTTACTTTTCAGAAACTTGGGCTGTTCTGAAAAAATATTTTTTCAAAAGTTTTTGATTCAATTATTTTTTCTATGTTAATGGATCTTGTTATTATGTATTTTGATTGTCAGGGGTTGGTGCGAGTACTAGGACTTTGTTTTCTTTTCACATTGAAAGGATATTGTTCAATTGTAATAAGAGGAAATCTTCCTCTGACTTTCATAATCATTGTATAATGTAGTCAGTGTACTCGCACTAACTTCTGTTCTGTATGTTTTGATTACGATGACAACATGGAAAGCGTGTGTCACGGTATGTTAGTGGGGAATTGGCCATTCCGGTCCTTTCCCCGCAGGGTCACTCTACTTTATCAATCTCTATTTCAGACGATCATGATCAGGGTGATGTATCCGTGATGTCTTCCAAAAAGTGTGCCTCCGTTGTCACAATTAATGAAGAGCTAGCGGAAAAGTGCTCAGGTAATATGTCAATTGCCTAAGAGGACCCTAGTAGGTTCGACAGCCTTTGACGTCCGCTAGCTCGCCCGGTGTAGCGTCCATTCATCGAATGGTTCGGCAGCCGGGTTCGTCCGTTGCGGTCTAGAAAGGAGTTTTGGGTGATGCGAGTACTATAAAATATCCATGTGCACACCCAGTGACGGCGGATTAGAGGGGAGAACGGAGGAAGCCTTTTAGTCCGGTTCATAGCTCGTTCAGGCCCATCCGGGCTGCGAGCGAGAGAGGCCCCTCTCTCGTACATCAACATCTGGCCCCAGATGTTGTGGTACAAAATGTCTCGCATTCGGAGCATACGTCCGCCGCTCGGGACGCTCCGTTATATAGACAGTCCGGAGAGACTGTCAATAAGGCTTCCTCATTCTCATGGCAGCGCACACGACCGCACCTTGGCTACGTGACCTCCGATATCCAGTCAACTTCGCCAATTAGAGAATCCTCGGCGACCAGGTCACGCCATCCGATAGCCAGGGACACGAGGCCTGGAGACTCCGGACGTTCGCATAAGAAAGTATGCGGGAGTCAACGTACACGGAGCTTCCAGCGGCAAAGCATCGTAAGACCGCTTCTGCACAGGCCTCGGTGACGGAAGTGCTATCCCAAATAGCACAACTTATCGCAGCATCCCAGCAACGACAGAATCTCTGTCGCATAATATAATATCCGACGACGCTGGGTCGGGATGCTCCGCGGAAGCATCAGGTGCGGACGTCCAAAAATTTCATACGGTCCGACGGCACTGGGTCGGTACGCTCCGCTGTTGCATCAGGTACGGACGACCGAATATTTCATAGGGTCCAACAGGATGGCGAAAGGGATTCGGAGGTTTTCGAGCTTTCCCTTTCGGAACAACATAAGCTGCTGTATATGTCATCCGACTTCATCTTCTAGAGGTTCTTCATCGAACCAGCATGCTGCGATACCGGATAAGAAACTGATAGCGTCGGTGGACTTAGAAATTTTTGGTTCGGTTCAGGGACATCGTCCCTCAGTTCCGACACAGTCCAATAATGTCTCAGATACGTTCGATTTATTGAACGACGCTATATATATTTTTTATATGCTTGCTATGTACAAGCATATCTGGTTTCTTGTTCGCAAAATTACTGAGATGTCTTTCAAAAGTGTGCCTCTGTCGTCATAGTTAATGAAGAGCTAGCGGCAATTAGTGCTCATGGATTACGTCAATCCCCTAAGAGGTCCCTAGTAGGATCGACGGAGTTGACATTCGCTAGCTCATCCGGTGTAGCGTCCATTCATCGAATGGTTCGGCAGTCGGGTTCGTCCGTTGCGGTCTAGGATGGAGATTTGGGTGATGCGAGCACTATAATAGACTTTAGTACACACCCAGTGACGACGGATTAGAGGAGAGATCGGAGGAAACCTGTTAGTCCGGTTCCTAGCTCGTCCGGTCCGTCCGGGCGGCGAGCGAGAGAGGTCCCTCTCTCGTGCAACAACATATGGGACCGGATGTTGTGGTACAGACAATTCACCTTCGGAGCGTATGTCCGCCACTCGGGACGCTCCGTTATATAGACAGTCCGAGTGACTGTCGATAATGCTTCCTCATCCTCACAGCAGCGCACACTACCGCACATTGGCTACGTGACCTTGAATATCCGGCCAGCTTCGGCATTCAGTGATTCCATGGCGAACAGGTCGCGCCATCCGGTAGCCAAGGGACACGAGGCCTGCACACTCCGGTCGCTCGCATAATAGAAGTATGCACGGGGTAACGAACACGGAGCTTCCAGCGGCAATGCATCGTAAGACCGCTTCTCCACAGGCCTCTGTGACGGACGTGCTATCCAAAATAGCACAGCTTATCGTAGCATCTCAGCAAACGACAGATTCTCGGTCGGATCAGGAATAATCCGACAGCACTGGGTCGGTACGCTCCGCTGTTGCATCAGGTACGGACGACCGAATATTTCATAGGGTCCGACAGGATGGCGAAAGGGATTCGGATGATTTCAAGCTTTCCCTTTCGGAACAACAGAAGCTGCCATACATTTCTTCCGGCATTATCTTCCAGAGGTTGTTCCGTCGGACTACATTGCTGCGATGCTGGATAAGAGACTAATAGCGTCATTGGACACAGAGTTTTGGATCGGTTCAGGGACATTGTCCCTGAGTTGCCGACGCAGTCCAATAATGTCTTTAGAACATTCGAATTATTTAACGACGCTATATATATATAAGCTTGCTATCAACATGCTAGTATAGTTTCTTGTCCGCAATGCTCTATTCTGTCTTTCGTGAATTCTAGGAAATAATTGTTTATTGGCAGAACTGGGCTTACCGAGAGTTCCTTTGCGTCTAAGACGGCGAGACTGAAGACTGCAAATTATCTTTTTCGCCGTCTATGTCAATTCCAAACATGATGTTGGAAACGACAATGATGTATAATAGACTTAACTTAGACGCTTTATCATACGTACACCACCTTACTGAGACGTTTATCATTACGTCTTCAAGAGAAAGAATTCCAGGATATGATCCTCAATGAGATTTCTTTCAGGGGCAGTAGTTTTTCCACGTATAACTCCGCCCTTCAGTGGCAACCTGGAGTTGGTTAGACGTGACGCAGCCCTAGCTACATCCACGCGCGTGGATAGTAAGGTGAAGAACTCTCTCAGAGTCGCTTCGGTCTCCGAGAAGCTTCTCTTCGACGGCAACCTTTCAGCAATCTTGAATTGCTCGATATACACGTTCTCTTGTCTATCAAGTGTAACAAGAGATTCAGACGTGGGCAAACATTCGGTGGTTGACTCAGACAGTTCCACTGTAGTTGCCGGATCCGAGTTTTTCGATTATGACGGATATCAGTCAAACAGGTTGGGACACAATTTTGATCCCAACGGATTCGAAGTGCCAGGGTCTTTGGGTTCCGCAGTTTTTAGGCAAGCTCCTTACTTCCAAGGAAGAATATTATGTTGGCTTGCACTACGTCATTGGATGAATTTTATTCAGAAACGCATGTTCAATCCTGTCCGATAATACGACAGTAGTTGCGTATATCCGGAACCAGGGAGTCACTCATTCGGTTCCGTTATTAATTTTAACGGAAAGAATCCTTCTGTTTGTTATAGAACACCAAGTTCTGTTTCGGTTCGTCATATTCTCGGTCGTCGGATCGTATTAGCAGACTCCCTTTCACGTAAGGGTCGTTTGTTGCCGTCGGAATGGACTATTAACAAACAAGTATTCAATCAGATTTGCTATCAGTGGGAGCGCCCAGTGATAATTTATTTGCGACACAACTCTCCAATCAATTGTAGACGTATGTGTCACCGTGTCCGGATCCCTGTGCATATGTAGTTAACACTCTATCGATCTAGTAGGACGCGATGATAGGATATGCGTATCCTCCAGCGCTGTTGATTCAGCAAGTATTGCTAGGATTATTCATTCACAATACAATTCTGTTGGTAGCATCTCTGTCTCCACAGAGACGGTGGATATATTTACTTAGATGTCTACTGTGGGACTTACCGCGGAAACTTCCTCCACGAGAGGATCTTTTTTTCGCTGGGGAAATCGTGTCAACTCTATCACAACCCGCAAGGTCTCAACCTTCACGTATTCCGTTGTGCGGTCCTTCTTGCATGGCAAGCATTGTACAGGTCGAGCAGTTGACGCGATTCCTAACTGTAGAAGGACCTCCTCTTCGCTATACTATGCGGCTAAAGTGGAGGGTCTTCCGTCGTTGGTGTAGGGATCTTTATGTTGATATTTTTGATCCCTCCATACCAGACATTGCAAACTTTCTAGTATACTTGTTTAACGAGATCATCTGCAGCCAGTTACCTTTAAAGGTTATAGGTCTATGTTATCTGATACCTATGCACACCATGATAGTTTACAATGGAGCCTAATGTCTCTTTATCTAAGTTAGTTTGAAACTTTTCGATAAGAGACCTAGAATCGTTAGATTAATTCCTAAATGGAATTTAGCTTGGGTTCTTATTAATTAAAGCAACCATTTGAACCCCTTGAGACAGCAGTTTCAAATTCTGGCCTTTTAAGGCAGCGATTCTCTTAGTCTTCTCTTCTGCTGAAGAGTCAGTGAGCTTCATGCACTATCGGTGGACGATTCTCACTTTCGTAGTATCGGGAACTCTATCACCTTTACTACTAATGTTGTATTTTTGGTTAAGAATCAGGTTCCTAATGATATCCGGAACCTATTGTTCTTAAGGTCCTTCCGTCTTCGAGCGGGCATAGGCCTTTACTCTGTCCGGATAGACCTTTATGTATTTATTAACAGATCTCAGTTTATCAGTTGGACGTAAAGCTTCTTCTGGCTCTGATGCCTAATAGAAGGGTCATTACGGTCCATTCTATTACTTAATGCATTCAGTTAACTATCGGTACTGCTTAGGATAATCTATCCTTAACTCAGCAGTCTGTGCTTAAGATTCCGGCTCATGAAGTAAGAGCTCTTCTACATCTTGGGCTGCTATTATAGATTAAGTAGGCTGCATATTGGTCTCAGCCATCCACATTCACGAATTTTTATCTCAGAAATATTGTATCCATTTCTGGAGACCTGCATTATTTAGGTCCATTATCAGCTGCTCAGAAAGTCGATCACTTAACAATTGCAACTATAGCTATGTAGGCTTTATGTTCCGGCAGTGACTCCGTCCTGCTGCCCTCTTCGCTCTGGGCTATTTGACCCAGGGCAAGAAAAAGGGTGGGGGGGAGGGTGTTCCCTTGGGTCACCTGTTTTATTATGAAAACAAGGGGATACCTCCTCCGGAGTTAGTAATTCTGAGCTGTTACTGGGATGGTTTCTTAAGTGAAAGTTATGTTTTTAAATTCATTCATGTCATAGTTTTAAAGTATAGCATTTGAATATGTCATGTGTCAACGGATGTTATTATACTATCCTCGGACACTTTTAAAAGAGTATAAAGAGTCTCAATTCTTTGGACTAACTTTATTTATTGGCTTACTTTAAAAATAATTAGTATAAGAATTATACTGCATATTAATAGAGAACATGGATGTTATGATGCTCAATTATAGAAGGTATTGTGTCTTTCTAATTTGTCATAAATAAGAAAGATACACGTGAAGCCTATTTCTCCTTTTCTCCTCCAGGAGATGACTCTATTTTATATAGTTGAGCTTATTGGATTTTCCTCTATGTCCTTGGCCCTCCAGCCTTTTAACTATTCAGCTATGTCTGGGTCATTGGTACAGTATAAAAATCTGAAAAAATTTATAGTAATTTATATATTTTTTATACTTACCAATGACCCAGACAGGGATGGCCCTCCCAGGAGTTGGGAACTCATACCTCCCCGCTGAGGACATAGCGCTTACCAGGCACTGTTGGTAAGAATGATTAATGGCGCCAATTTCGGGACGTCCTTGACACTGCGCATGCGCAGTAGAGGTGAAGTATGGAGGGCCATTCAGGACATGTTTTCTTTGGTTTTAGATGCAAATTTGGGGGATTGGGGGGCAAAATTTGTGTTTGGCCCTATATTTTTTAGAGTTAGCACCAGCTATGTCTGGGTCATTGGTAAGTATAAAAAATATATAAATTACTATAAATTTTTTAAGTTTTTGACCAAAATTTGAGAAAAAAAATTTGTTTGGGATTTTTTATGAGTTTTGATCAATTTTGAGACAAAAATCCCCCAAATTTTAAGCCTGAAAATTTTGGGTCCGGTTCTGACTCCGAAATTTTGGACAAAAATTTGGAATTTTAAAAAAAAAATTTAGGCGTTTTTTGTTCAATTTTGAGACGAAAAAAAAAAAAATTTTAGCATGAAAATTTTGGTTTCGGTTCAGACTTGGAAATTTTAGATCAAAATTTGGAAATTTTTTTTGTGTTTTTTATACGTTTTGTTCTATTTTGAGATGAAAAAAAAAAATTTGGGGTCAGGTTTGGACTCCGAAATTTTGGACTAAAATTCGCACATTTTGGGGGGATTTTAATGCGTTTTGTTCAATTTTAAGAAGGAAAAAAAAATTTTATAGCCTGAAAATTTTGGGTCCTCTTCTGACTTGTTTTTAAAATCTTCTTCTTCAGACCATGTAGTCAGAATGCTTTCATATTTGGTATACAACATCTCTAGGAGGTCAGATTCAAGTTTGTTCAAGGCATTTTCTCCAAAAAAAATTTCGAAATTGTTTTTATATATTTTTTTATAAATTTTTCGAATTTAATTTTGATCGCTATTATTCATGTATTTTTATCATATATTTTGTTGTGGAGTTTGTAGGCTTGCTATCGATATTGTTTTTTGATTGTAATTATTAAAGCTTACTGGGGCGCGGTGGCTCAGTAGGTAGAGGTTGAGGCTGCAAGCCGAGAGGTCCTCGGTTCGAATCCCACCTGCGGCAATCGCGTTGTGTCCTTGGGCAAGACACTTCACCCCCACTGCCCACGTGGGGGCACGGTGACACAGTGTACTTAGGCGTACTGCCGTCAGTGGTGCCCCTGTCTTAAACCAATGCTAACCCTGCTTGTGTGGAGTTAGTATGTTGGGAGCTGACAGTTGCTATCCGTTGCTCGGTGGTTCTCTCCGGGTACTCCAGCTTCCTCCACCCGTAAAACTGTCATGGTCATGATTAGCCACTGTGCAGAAATATGTGACCTTAAACATCAATAAATAAATAAATAAATCAAAGCTTACTGCTCTAAATGCATGGTGAGGAAGTCTTCCTCGGATTTACATGCTTGTTGCCTTGCCTGTAGTCGATGCACTCCTGCGGATTCTTATCCTACTTGTGTACATTGGGTTGACAGACGTTGGCGGTGAGGTTCCTATGCCGGACCTCTCACCGCAATATAATTCGAGTTTTTCAGTTTCTATTTCAGAGGAGCAAGAACATGGTGATGGTATTGTGATACCCATCCTAAGTTGTGCTACCGCCGTCACGCTCTGATGAGAAAATAGAGCTAGCTGTAAGGTACTCATGAATATAAGCAAGGGATAAGGCCTCTAGTGAGTGTTCTTATCCTTTGCAAGCAGCTAGCTCGACCGGTGATGCGGTTACTCCGTTCATGGGAGCCATGACACCGGGTAAGTCTGTTGCGATCAAGGGAAGTGTAGATTTAGGTAGAGCATGCACCTCAAAAACTAAAGCTCATCCAGCGACGACGGAAATAGGGAGGAAGCCTGCAGGTTTCTCTTAGGGAGGATCAACGAGGTCTAATAGGACCGCGAGCTGGAGAGGTCCCCTCTCTAACCCAGCAACATTTGGGGCCAAATGTTGTTGAGAGACTTGCTTGTGTACAATTCTGCAGGTTTATCATAGGGAGGCTTGGCAAAGTCTAAAAAGAGCGGGAGAGGTCCCTCTCTAACCCACATCAGTTGGGGCCAAATGTTGTTTGATAAACTTGCCTGTATAGGAAGTAACGTCCATACTCGCCGCTCGGGACGCTCCTTCTAAACTGCAGCCAGGGTCGGCTACAGTTACGGCTTCTTCGTCAGGCAGATATAGCACACACGATCGCATACTAGCTACCTGACTTCGGATATCCAGGCAGCCACCAGAAGAAATATCCAGTCTTCGCCCGTGAAGTCGGTCCATCTGGTAGCTAGTGATGCGAGGCTTCAGTCATTGGGACGTTCGGAATAGAGATCTACTTGTGGATCTTTGTTCCAGGAGCAGCAAGCGGTGTAATACGGAAGACCGCTGCTCCTCAATCTTCAGTAATGGACTTGCTGTCACAGATTGTGCAGCTAATCGCAGCAAGTCCAAGAGCAGCCTTCCGCAGACTCCGGTGGTGAGCTGTGGGATGGTGCTGGGTCAGTCCAGTCATCTGCACACGCAGATACAATGGACCAAACGTCATAGCTGAATCAGTCGGATGGTAAAAGGGTCAAGGAAAAGGATTACCCTTCCCTTTTGGAACAGCATATGGTAGTGATGAATTTTATCCTGACTTCCACCTGATCAGCAAGCTGCGACAACTAGAGAGAAACCGCTGTCGTCTCTGGATGCAGATTTCGTGCGGAGGAAAGAGGATGTTCTTTCCTTCCCGAAACAGTCCCGACAGGTGTCTGAGGCCCACAGCCATGTTAACAACGCCATATTCAACCTCTCGAGTGCTAAGAGGAAGGTGGTTTGTTATCGATATCTTCAATAAATATACCGTTCCTTGGACTACGTTCATTTAAAACGGTTGGAGAAGATTCCAGAGAGCTCCTCTGCTTTTAGATGAGCAGGCCGGGGATTTAGATATGTCCCTATATGCTCGGAAGTGATGGAATGTGCTATTTCATACAATAGAGTGAATCTGAACACGATGTCCTATGCAGATCACCTCACCAGAGCTGTTGCACAACGTCTTAATGGGAAGGCATTTGAGGACGTTGTTCCTCACTTAGAGTTCTTTCCAGGGTAGTCATATATACCACGTACAACTCCACCCTGACAGTGGCAATTTGGAGTTGATCAGACGTGATGCTGCCCTTGTGTCGTCATCACTAAAAGATGACAAGGTGAAAAGCTCTCTCTGAGTCGCTCCGGTCAAGGGACACACACTGTTTGATGACCTGCTTTTTTTAGTCTAGAAACAGGCTACCGAAAGCTTCCAGTGCACTAATACTTAGATCAGCGTCTCAACAGCATGCATCAGCTGGCCGGAGTAAGCGAGGTCATTTCACTTCACAATAATAGAAGGGAGCTCCTCGCGAGGGTCTAGGAAACCCTTTTACAGTTGCTCAGGAAGTTGTCAGTATAGCGACTCCGAAAAGGAGGTGCAAGTCTTATAAAGAATATAAGTCAAATGCCCCTAGATTAACAGGACAAGGTTCTTTGCGGGAAGGACATAGTTTCGCCTACCGCAATCCTCACAAGTTGTACAGGTGATGGTCTAGACTTCTGTTGATTTCGATTTAGCGGAAGGTTATCAACCTAGCATAAAGTGGATGAAAATTACGGAAGATCAGTGGATGAGAATGTAGTCGCGGCAGGCCTGTGGCTATCAGTCCGAGCAAGCTCCACTTGCTGGACAAATCTTCCGGCGAATTCTTCCAAGAGAGTCTCTACTTGTGGAGGTGTAGGCTCTCCTATTGAAGAAAGCAATAGAGGTCGTAAAAAATATTCAACACTTTTTTCTAGTCACCTGTTTCTCGTCCCGAAGCCAGATGGATAATGCATAGATAGGCTGAGACAGCTGTCTTGTTGGAATAGAGCCATTAGAGGGAATATGTATGTCTTTCCCTCTCGTGTTGTAATCCTTGGTGTCAAGACATTTAATGTCATTGTGGATGCCATAGTAGCCTTTTGTTCTGTTACAGCATTTTTTTTCTTATAATTAGCAGCTGGTGTTGTAAGTCTCCATTTAGTGAGCTTTCAAAGGCCGCAACAGACACAGATATGTCTTCACATAAACAAAGACTCATAATTGTGTAATTACGGCTGTTAGAATAATGGCTCGTCATTCCCTACCTTGCTGAGGATGGTTGTAAGTCTCTGTTTAGTGAGCTTTCAAGGTCACTAGTTACACCGAAATATCTTTCTTCACGGAGAGGAAGACTTCTAAAGCTACATTATCTAGGCTCTGACTGCTGTCTTTTGGGAATAAAACTGATAAGGGTACAGTGCCTTTCAGTTTGTTTTCCTAGGTGTCATAGACTTGAGTCTTATTGTTTACACCATAGTGGCCAAGCTAGAATCATGAGCGATGTTTTTTCAGTTATTATGCAGTGACATATTGAATTTATTAGCTCTTGGGATTACTGTCTCTTTGGAAATTTAGCGCTGTTAAAATAGCGGCTCTCCATTCCCTCCCTTGCACAGTTGTAAGTCTCCGTTCAGTGAGCCTTCAGGGTCGCAACTTACACCGATAATCTGTCTTCACGGAGTTGAAGACTTATAAGCTACAGCTGGCGTTGCAAGTCTCCTTAGTGAACTTCTAAGGCCGCAGTTATCAGCCTTTTTATTGTCTTCACCATGTATAGGAAGAGCTTTAGCTGCTTCAGCAAAGCTGATTACATTGTCCTATCGGACATGATACCGCATGTTAGAGAAGGTTATTCTCTTCCTACCGTATGGTTTGGTGTTAGTTTTATGTGATAAGCTCTATTTTTGATGCCATATTGACTTCGTGTGGTTAATGAGCGTTTCTTCAAATGCCTATACTTAACTCCTTCTCGGGAACATATTTCCTGATTTCAGACCAGACATGTTAACCTCCCAAAATTTTTTTCAGGGAGATTGAAGAAAATTTTCAGGGAGATGACATGATTTTCAGGGAGATTTTTTTTGCGCGTAGAAACCATGTGTGGATCGATCAATTTTAAATATAAATTAATACCAAATACCCCCTCCCCCCCCCCCCCCACACACACATAACAGGAAACAGCCCAACTACAATACATCAAAGGAACATACGTCAACGTTCTACTAACTGGTGGTGAGTGACCCAGACCTGTTAACCTCTGGAGGTGACTGTCAGTGAGATTTTGATGAGCTCCCAGTGAGACTCGGATGCTTGTCAGTGAGATTTTTGCACGTGGGCAGCACATCAATAATTTCCATGTTACCCCCCCCCCCCCTCACACACACATACATTAAACATTCCACCCTAATGTGTTTTATTTGAACAATTTGTCCTTTCAAAAGCCAAACCATAGAAATATAGAGAAAAACAGAAATCAGAAATATGGATGTGGTCATGTGCCAATATCTGAGCTTGTTCCAATGACATCCATATTTCAATGGTTTTATGTACAAAATGTTTGGAGATATTTTCGACCTTTTCAGCACTATATCAGTTATGGTGCTGTGTTGAAAGTTTTGGATCCATATGGGTAATTATGGGTACTTGCAGCGACCTGCGGTAGCCTGCGACGATCTGTGGTGTTTAGGCACACCCCAGAGCCCGGTTGTTGTGGTAATTCGATCTTCCAAAGCCCAGCGCCCCACCTAACCACATCGGTTACTCACTGGAAGTAGTTGGTCATTTACGAAGGGGATTTGGAATGGGGTGATCATTTTTCAGTGAAACGTGAAAATTATGCCACAGCCAGCCCAGGACGAAACATCTCGGGGATATTTTGTTGTCCATTTATCACTACGAATGAAAAAACGTGCAAGTGCCGTAAATTACCAACTTTTTAGAGATTTTTTTCACCAAAAACATAATTTTTTTCACAGCCTGCTTTATAAAATTGCGAATCGGAAATTTTTCCCAATATATTGAAAATTACAGCAACTCACAGGTTTGAGCCGTTTGTCTCTAAAATTGGCTATAATTATCTGAAAGTGAAATCCAAAATACACAATAAATTTGTGCGTATTTTTGCACATTTTTCGATTGGACATGATTTTATACGTATGGAATTTATTTTTCGATTTGACTGCTACCTGTATATAAGCAAAGGTGTGCCTTTAATATATAATCAATTTCAGCAATTATCCTGCATCTCAAATTCATTTAATCCGCCTGTCAAACGTGTTGCAATAATCACAACACGGCCATTGACAGAAATGAGAATTGGTCATCAGTTCTTACGTAAGTGGTGACATTTCACACAAACTTAATGACCTTGCCATTGAGAGTAGAGCACATGCTTTTGTATTTGTAAACAAAAGCTGGTGGATTCAGTTTTTGTCTGGTATGTCGACTTTCCGGGAGATTTTTGGTCCAAATTGACTCCCGGGCGGGAGGGCGGGAGAGGATAGCTAATTCCGGGAGAATCCCGGGCATTCCAGGAGAGTTAACATGTCTGTTTCAGACCGAATGTAAGGAGTTCATCTAGATTTTTATGATCGGGTGTCGGAACATTGTTTTCATCTCCCTTTTCATTTCTATCCAATCTATTACTGTTGATTATACTTCCACCTTAGAGACTGGATATTATGTCAATATGGTGTATTTTTCTTAATCATGTCCCTCTCTGTCCTTAGTGGCATTATGGAGTCAGTCAGACGAGAGGGAGCCCTGCAGTTCTTATACTATTTGATAACTAACACAAGAGCGGTTCATGTAATGTGGGTGAGGGGGGTCCGATAGGAATTATTTGATGAACCCCCTCCACCCCCCACCAATGTGTTAAGAGGCGATTACAAGGCAGGACATAGTTTTCTTCCCGAAAGCCTTGTATGCATTCAAGTATATGCAGGCCTTTCATGGCTCCTCAATTGGCAGACAGGTCATGTTCTAATGGTGGCCTCATGGGCACATCCACTATTTAGTTGGTTTGTTTCCTGTGGTTGTTCGTTTATAGACATATATGAGCATATGATTCCTTATCAATAAAATTGGTTACTGAGTCTTATTGGTCACCGTGTCTATTGGTTACCGAGTCTTATTGGTCACCGTGTCTGCACACAGACACGGTGACCAATAAGACTCAGTAACCAATAGACACGGTGACCAATAAAACTCAGTAACCAATAGACACAGTGACCAGTAAGACTCAGTAACCATTAGACACAGTGACCAATGAGACTCAGTAACCAATACATACGGTGACCAATAAGGCTCATTAACCAATAGGCCCGGTGACTAATAAGGCTCAGCAACCAATATACATGGTGACCAATAAGACCTGGTTACTAATAGACACGGTGACCAATAAGACTCAGTAACCAACAGACACGGTGAATAGTCGTGTACCTGTGAGGCTGACATGTTGGTTATCTGGGCAACATTCTCCAATGTGGCAATTATTCCACTTATATAACGTCGTATTATTCATTCAGTTTCTTGATTACACTTGTATCACTCGGTCATACCGTGGATACAGGCTGTATTCAGATGAGTAAATGCAGAATTTCATTGCTCGTGTGTATAATATGTGTATTTATTAGGCAGAAGCATTATTGTACAGATTATATGAATTCTTGCTCTGCTTATAGAGCTCATGAGAATTTTGGGGCTATTTGGATCAGTTATGGAACTGCCAATAGGTCGTTTATGCATATGTTCTCAATTTTTGGCATCATTATTCGGAGTAGTATATTCTTTCTCCGAACAGTCATTGGTTGTTACGAACCTAGGAAACAATGTTTTATTTTGGGAACAGTCCGTAACGGGTCTGTTAATCATAGCTCATTCCATGTTCTAAATCCAGGTTTCTATGATGATACAGTACACATTCTCGTATATTCCCATGGTTCAATTGGAGTGTTATTATTGGAATTAATTGTACACCTGAATGGGGTCACCTGTTGGTTGCCTAAGAAGCGTGTTTGCTCTTCAGATACTTTCCATTGGGATTCTATTGGACAAGTGTATGGTTGTACACATTTTATCACCGGTCGACCTATCCACGTATTCCATCTCAGGTATACGTTAGAAGCGTGTACTGTTAATTACCGGGATCGCCACGATAGCCTTAGCTTCTGAAGTGGCGTTTAGCACCAATAATTAATAATAATTAATAACTGGATGCCTGTTGGGCGAATATATATTGATTATTTGGTACCGCTTTTCACTGATTCCAGAGTGCTCCCCTCTTTGTTTTTGAAAAATATTCCTTCTACAAAAGGGGGAATTTTTATTCAGCTTTTCCAGCTTGATAAGTGTGTAACTATGAGTGAAGCTGTTTTGTCTAGATTATTACTGATCTTAGATACAGCTTGTTTATTATATATATATGGCGTATGTTTGTGGGGGTTAGTCTCTCACTCTCGAATATGCCATCCTATTTTAAGTGGCTTAGTCCTCACTGGCCTTAAAATTGGGGGCTCATTATATCCTATTAGCATAATTTTTCATGCTAAGATTACGAAATTACTTGGATATGGCTCCTTATTTTTGATATATCTTCTCTATTTTTGTATAGAGAGACATACATGTAATTCCTTTTAAATTTATTTTCCTTTCACCTTGGAATGCAGGCTAAGGAGCTATATTTGATCTGCTAATTCTGAAGTCCTAGGCCCTCCACCTTTTTATGATTCAGATAGTCTGGGCCATTGGTTATTAGTATAAAAATATGATAAATTTAAAGTAATTTGTATATTTTTTATACTTACCAATGGCCCAGATGGGGATGGCCCTCCCGTGAGTGGGCACTTATACCTTCTCGCTGAGTTATTATTTAGTACGCTCATCTACAAAGAATGATGTTGGCGCCAATTCTGGTCTCATCCTGACTACAGCGCATGCGTAGATGGTAAAAGTATGGAGGGCTAGATAGGATTTTAATTTTCGGTTTAGTATGCAAATTTGGGGGATTGGGGGGTTCAAAATTTGTGTTTGGCCCTTGATAATATCGAGTTTGCACCAGCTCGTCTGGGCCATTGGTAAGTTTAAAAAAATATACTAATTACTTTAAATTTATCATTTTCCAAACTGAGAGGCTGATTTGAACCAAATTTGATATGAGGGCTTATTGGGTCATAAGTACTTAATTGATGCCCAAAAATATTTCCTTTCACCCCATGGGAACCACAGGAGCTAAAAATAGATGAAAATTAAAATGCCCATATCTTGAAAACTACATGGCACTAAAAATGTTTATTTGGTGTGAAGCTTCCTTAGAACCAGTAGAAAGAAATGGGCCAAAAAAATTGCCATCACTTTTATCATAGGTTACTTTTCCGGGACTTTGAAAAAGTGCTGAGTCATCATTTTATAATACTCGAGGTAATGGGAGGGAAAAACATTGAAGAGCCTTCTCCCAAACCACTCCTCCAAACGCTTTCATATTTCACAAAAAACATCTTTGGAAGATCGATTCACATATTTGTTGAAATCAATTCCCTGAGTCCATATTTGAGCCCCCTATGAGAGCACAAATGTTCAAATTAGTGCAATAAGTGGAATATTCTTTAAAAAGCTTCTTCAAATCCACCAATCAGAATCTTTTGATATTTGGTATGCAGCATCCATAGGGGATAAGATTCAAGTTTGTTCAATTTGAGACCCTGGCTTAATATTTGGGCTTTCTGTGGATAGGGTGAGGTGGTTGCAGGGGGTGCATGTTAGGTTCAGGTTTGTTCACATCCATTCCTTCGTGTTTTTCCAATTTGAACCAAATTTGATATGAGGGCTTATTGGGTCATAAGTACCTAATTTAGGCCAAAAAAAAAAATGTTCCTGTTGCCCCATGGGAATTGCAGGAGCTAAAAATAAAAAAATGTAAAACGCTCCTATCTCCAAAACTAATGGCATTGACAATTTTTATTTTGTGTGAAGCTTCCTTAGAAACAGCAGAAAGGAGTGGTCCAAAAAAATTGCCAACAATTTTATCATAGGGTACTTTTCCCTGGACTTTTGAAAAAATGCCAAGTCATCATTTTTTAACACTGTGTGAGTAATGGGAGAAACATTAAAGAATCTTCTTCTCCCATACCACTGCTCCAAAGGCTTTCATATTTCACATATAATATCTTTGGAAGATTCATTCACAGGTTTGTTGAAATCAAATCCTTGGGTCTATATTTGGGCTCTCAATGGGAGTTTGATATTTGTTGTGCAGCATCCTTAGGGGTGTGAGATTCAAGTTTGTTAAAGCCAAGTCCTGGGTTCATATATGGGCTCCCTGTGAGAGCCCAAATTATAACTTAGTTCAATATGAGGAATATTCTTTAAAAATCATCTTCCAATCCACCAATCAGAATCTTTGATATTTGGTATGCAGCATCCTTGGGTGTGTGTGTGGAAGGGGGGGGGGGGGGGGGTATTCTAAGTTGTTCAAGCCAAGTCTCTGGATTCATATTTGGGTTCCCTGTGGAAATCCAAATTATAACTTAGTTCAGTATGAGGAATATTCTTTAAAAATTATTTGGTATACAGCATCCTTAGGGAGGTGAAATTCAAGTTTGTTCAAGCCAAGGTCCCTGGGTTCATATTTGGGCTCCCTGTGTGAATATTCTGTAAAAAAATCTTTTTCAGATCCTCCGGTCAGAATCTTTTGATATTTGGTATAAGCTTTTGTTATGAGGGGCAGATGCAACTTGTTCAAATCAATTCCCTAGGTTGATATTTAGGCTACCATGTTAGTTTAGTGCCCTCAGACTCCTTGGGGCCTCTTGTTTTTCTTTTCTTTTCTTTTTACCTTGTTTTTTGGTGGGCAGGGGGGGGGGGGGGGGGGGGGGGGGCGTAGAGAGAACCACAATAATATAGAAGTTTAAAATAAACAAAAAATCTTCTTGCACACTTTTTTGAGACTTCATCTCTTTTGACAACTTGAACCAGGCGAGTGTCTTAGGCTCACTTGAGCCTCTGGTTTCTAATTGTAATTAAACTTTTACTTATTGCACGCGAAATCAAAACTGGGTATTGTAATCAATTTTTTTTCAAATTTTTTGCAATGTTCCCTCTTTGGAATGAACTTTACAAGCACATTCCAATGAGGGCTCACATGACATGGTTTCGTTGAAATATTTGGGTTAATAATTGTTTGACAACTGCTCAATTTGTAAATAATATGGATGGATGGGACCGATTCAGAAAGTAAAGTGTTAACCAACAGTAAGTTTTGCAGAACATTTTTGGCTCAACTTGACAAAGTCAAGCTGAGCTATTGCAATCACTTCTCGTCCGTCGGCGTAAGTACGTACGTACGTTAGAACATGCGTATGTCCACAATTTCCTTCGGGACACCTCACAGGACGCATTTATGATCAGATCGCTTGGAAACTGGTATGCTTGTTTGGGGTGACCTCTAGATGGGAGCTATCAATTTTCTTCAATTTCCGTCAAAAAATGTTGCCGTGGCCAACGTTCTTAGAACTTAGTTTAGTCAGACCGCAATATTTCCCTTTGGCACACCCTACAGGGCACATTTAATATTGGATTGCTTTGAAACCTGGCATGCTTGTTTGGGGTGACATCTAGATGGGAGCTATCGATTTTCTTTCGTTTCCGTCAAAAAATGTTGCCGCGGCCAACGCTCTTAGAACTTAGTTTAGTCAGACCTCAATATTTCCCTTTGGCACACCCAACAGGGCACATTTATAATCGGATTGCTTTGAAACCTGGCATGCTTGTTTGGGGTGACCTCTGGATGGGAGCTATCGATTTTCTTCCATTTCCATCAAAAAATGTTGCCACGGCCAACGTTCTTGGAACTTAGTTTAGTCAGACCTCAATATTTCCCTTTGGCACACCCTACAGGCTACAGGGCACATTTATGATCGGTTTGCTTTGAAACCTGGCATGCTTGTTTGGGGAGACCTCTAGATGGGAGTTATCGATTTTCTTCCATTTCCGTCTGTCAAAAAATGTTGCCGCTGGCAACGATCTTTAAACTTAGTTTAGTCAGGCATCAATATATTCCTTTGGCATGCCCTACTGGGCACATTTATGATCAGATCGGTTTAAAACTTTGTATACTTGTTTGGGTTTACCTCTAGATGGGAGCTATTGATTTTCTTCGATTTCTGTCAAAAAATGTTGCCACTGGCAATGACCTTCGATGAACTTAGTAAAAACTTAGTGCAGTTAAGCATCAATATTTCCCTTTGACACACCCTGCAGGTCACATTTATGATTGGATCACTTGCAAACTTGGTGTGCTTGTGTGGGGTGACATCTATATGGGAGCTGTCGATTTTCTTCCATTTCTGTCAAAAAGTGTTGCCACTGACCTTTGAACTTAGTTCAAAAAATCTTGCCACTGGCAATGACGTTCGATGATCTTAGTAAAAACTTAGAGCAGTTATGCATCAATATTTCCCTTTAACACACCCTTCAGGGCACATTTATGAATGGATCACTTTGAAACTTGGTATATGTGTTCGGGGTGACCTCTGGATCTGAGCTATTTTTTTCATTTCCATCGAAAATTATAGACGCTATCACCAGCCTTTGAACTTACTGCATTTGTGCATCAACTTATCCCTTTTGCTCTCTCTGCAGGGTATATTTATGAATTTCCATAAAAAAAGACATTGGCACAAGCAATAACCTTCTACTTAGTGTATTTGTGCATTAACATTTTCCTTTGGCATGTTTCAGAGGGCACATTCATTATGAGGTTGTTTTGAAACTGTGTATGCTTATGCAGGGTGACAAAGATAGGAGCTATTGATTTTCTTTTCATTTCCATCAAAAACTGATGCTGTTAGCAACAATCTTTGAATTTATTGCATTTGTGCATCAACATTCTTCTTTGACATGGCCTACAGACCACATTTATCATAGGGTTGTTTTTGAACTTAGTGTGCTCATTAGGCAAGACCTTTAGATAAGAGCTATTGATTAGCATTCATTTCTGTGAAAAAAAAAAGTTGCCATTTACAATAACCTCTGAACATACTGCATTTGTGTATCAACATTCTTCCTTTAGCCAGTCTTACAGTTTACATTTAAAAATGCATGGATTACTCTGATGTTGTGCACACACAATGCTGTTATGTTGACATTTCATCAAATAACATTGGTACCAATGATCTTCAATTTTGCCATTTCATTTATAACTTACCAAGTTCAAGTTTGTCAAGTTGAGCTACAGTGTCATTGACACTTTCATTGATATATAGTATCAGCACCTGCAGTTGAAAATTGTCCACATGATATCATTGCTTTCAAGAGACCGAACGCTTGGTTGCATTTATTAAATAGACACATATTCTTTCTTTCAGTGACAACTTAAAGAAGAAAGAAGAGGATTTAAAAGGTGTATATATTATATTTGGAACAAAGACATCTATCCGTCTGCCTCTCTGCAGTGATATCTTGACAGTGAATGGATGGATTTCAATGCAATTTGGTGTGAGGGATCCTTAGGATGAGATGCTCCTGCACATGTGATAAATACAGATTATCATGATAATGTGCATGTCCTGTGATTTGTATCAGTTTCGAGGTGTTGTTCAGAAGGGATCTCAATGAGCCGGCTTTGCCGGCTCATTGTTATGATCCCAAATTTTGGACACCACCAAGAATCTGATACAAATCACAGGACATGCACATTATCATGATAATTCATTTATCTAACAATTCTGTCACAAAAACAGATTAAATCTTAACCCTTTACCCAACGTAACGGCCAACACCGGCCAATGCTATTCTAAAAAATCGGCAATTACTTTTCATTATTTTTTCATTTTTTGTCTCCAAAACATAGGTTATGACCCCTTGTTGGAAGGAGCTTGTTGAGCTCGTTCCAATGAGTGGTCATAACCTATGTTTTTGAGACAAAAAATAAAAAAATTAGTTATTCAAGAATTTTTGTTGCAAGTGTCGTCTGCTTTTCATGTTAGGTAAAGGGTTAAATAACTTTTAAACATTTTGGGGACATAATGTTTGATCGATCACTGAAACGCACATATAATGTATCCATGCGCCTGTTATGACAGCCCATAGCGCTATCAGAAACGAGTCGTCTATGTGATACGGTATCAGAATGAGTCATCTATATGATACAGAATTGGAACACATCATGTGATACGTACCGTTTTTCATATTTTTCAGGCCAAAATCTACATGATTGTTAGATAAAAGAGTTGCCCACATTTTTTCAACAGAGTTACAGTCCTTACTTTGTTTTTAATTCTTTTTGCTTCATCGGTCCAGTTCTGTAGTGGGGCTATAATTGCTTCAGCAATAGCTCTTGTTTCATTTTATATCTTGGTAGATAATACTACTCACTAACCATATTCTGTTCTTGAACCCCTTAAACTAATATGCTTAAAATTTGCCTTTGATGATAAAATGGTAAAATGAACAGCTCAAATGATTAACCCTTTGATACTTTTGTACGCTTTATGACGTGCAAAATCAAACAGCGCGTCGATACTTTTGTACGTCTTATGACGTACGAAATCAAACAGTGCCTTGATACTTTGTGGTCATTTGTTTTGTTATTTTTTTTTGATTTTTTAAAGTTTTTACCTCAGTTCCTTTTTTCTCCCGAATAGTGATCAGTAACAACTGTTGAGCCAAATGTTATCGCAGCGTAAAAATCTAATATAATCCTGATGTCAAGACTTCTCAACTGGTTGAGAGCTAGAAGCCACTATCAGGACTTTCAAAAATGAGGATACCAGAGCAAAAGCCAACACTTACCTTGTTCATATTCAGTCAAACACAAATAATATTTTGTTTATATAAATTTTTTTTTTACAAATTATTGGAGAGTGCCTGTGGGCACTCTCCAATAATTTGTAATAAAACAAGTTTTGAATAACAAATTCAGACCAGCAAAAATAATCTAGCTCTCAACCAGATAATCAGATAATTTGTACTTTCCGATGTTTGACATGGTATTTTGTAAAACGTTGAAACTGACTTCCCAGTGGCGTTTGAACGTCAGGATAATTAAAGACTCAAAGGGTTAAATCCTTGCCTGCTCTTCGTAGAAATTCCTGTCTAGGACAGAACATGTCTTGACATGCATTTTTTATATGACCGTTTTGAAAAAACGGGTCGTATTATGGTATACCGTTGTCCGTCTGTCCGTCCGGTCGTGTGTCGTACGATAACTCAAGAATGCTTTGAGAGATTTTCGTGCATTTTGGGTAGGTGGTGTATATCGATGGAGGGAAGCTCCCTTTTGTTTAGTGTTGCCGTTCGATTAGTCATTCCAGAGTTATGGGACTTTATTACTTAGAAAATTGTTGATTTTTTACACGTCGTACGATAACTCAAGAACGCTTCGAGAGATTTTCATGATTTTGTGGTAGGTGGTTTATGTTGATGGAAGGAAGCTCCCTTTCGGTTGGTGTCGCTGCTCGATTAGTCATTCCAGAGTTATGGGACTTTATTTTTCACATGTCGAACAATAACATGAAAATGCTTAGAGCAATTTTCATGATTTTTTGGTTGCAAGTATATGTTGATAGAAGGAATCTCCCTTTTGATTTGTGTCACTGTCCGATTTGTCATTCCAGAGTTATGGGACTTTATTCATCAAAATATAGGCAATTTTCCACATGTTGGACTTTGAGCAATTTTCATGATTTTTTGGTGGCAAGTACACATGTTTTCTCATATTGTGTGGTTCCCTCTTGTAATTAATAACGGGCGTATCATACGCTCATGGCACAGCTGTTTATTTCTTTCAGTGACCATTTAAAGACGAAGGAAGAGGATTTAAAAGGCGTATATATACACCACTAAAAAAAGTAGGGCATATTTGATAAAAGTGAGATATATGATGAAATATATTTAGATTTTCATCAAAAAGATAGTTGAGGCATTGCACTGTGACATCTAATGAATGATTTCAGCGATAGTTGGGTGTCTGACGAGCACACATTCCATGCACAGTGCTGTAGAAGACATGGACGGTCAGTCGGAGAATTTACCACATTCAGACTTCAATACCTTGTAAATCCTCGATTCGCGAGACAAGCACGGATCTGACCTCAGCATACTCTTCAACAAACATCCAAGATCAGCTTGACTGAAGTTATTCCATTCTTCCTGCAGTGCCCCTGCGAGTTCCTGGACATTGGTAGGGGGCTGTTGGCATTGTCATAGGTGCCTGCCAAGCATATCCCAGACGTGCTCGATTGGTCAATGATCTGGACTTAGTGCTGGCCAAGGCAGTGTAGTGATGTTCTGCTCCTGGAGAAACTCCAGCCCTCCTGTGTGCTCTTGCGTTGTCATCTTGGAAAATGAATCAACTGCCGAGACGTCGCACAAATGGCACCACATGAGCTGCTAACATGCTGTCACAGTAGTACTGTCCTGTGGCTTGCCCTTGGATGACATCTAATGTTGTTCTGCTTGTCATGGTTTTGCCTCCCCACACCATAACCGATCCACCACCAAAAGGATCGTGCTGCCTAACGGTTACATCATCGTTTCGTTTGTTCTGCCGCCATGACTCTCTATTCATCGGAAAACATGGCATTGCTCCCCGACGATTGTCCCTGCGCTGTTGTGCTCTAATTATGCATTGCTGCGATGTGACGTTCAGTCAAACGTGGAATTATTTGAGGTCGTCGAGCGTACAAATTCCAGTTGTGTAGGCATTTTCAGATAGTCTGACCACTGACTTGCACATCTGTCGCTTGGTGCAGCTGCTGTTCAATTTCTGAGCCACTTTGATGGCTGTTTCGTAATGCAGTGGTTCGGATGAAATGATCCTGGTTAGCAGTTGTAGCCCTTGGATGACCTGACCGACGTCTGTCATCAACATTGCCTGTCTGACGATAGCATGACCCCAACCTGCTAATCACTGATTGAGTAATGTTGGAAATTTGAGCCACTGCAGTCTGTCTGTTGCCAGCATCCAACATGCCAATGACAAGTGAAAGTTTGTCACGTGTCAGTCTTCGCATACCTCAAAAGTAATGTTCTAACCAGAAACTATTGACGACAAAGCTTATACAGTGGAGCCCACTTAATTGGATATCTCTTAATTGTATATCCCTGTTAATTGAATATAATTTTCAAACACAAAACCATTTACCATACCTTCAGTACAAATTTGATCTGTTAATTGCATATGGGTTGTAGAGTAAACTCCTGTTAATTGTATATAAATTTTTATAATATGTCGAAAAAATTACTGTGACACGCACCAAATTCCCCTTATTTATCAACCTTTTTGGCCTCACTACATCCAATACAGGCATTTATTAAAATATATATATATATATAAATGCTCAGTTTACCTCCAGAACACAGGAAACTGACCAAATCCCTGTTAATTGCATACTCCTGTTAATTGAATAATTTTCACTGGCAAAATAGATATTCAATTAAGAGGATTCTACTGTACCAAGAAAAGAACAATGAGACCTCCGAAAAAGCCTGTCCAGTACAAATGAAAATTTAAAAACGTACCCCACAGACATTAACGTGACACTCGTGCAAAAAAACCTGCATGAAGTTTTTGTGGACCCGTGACATTCTGGATCCACACTAAACTTGGTAACATATTGATGTGTCCAATCACGCATATCCAATACCATTTTCCCAAAATATCAAAATCAGTTTTAATATCCCCTACTTTTTTTGAATAGTATATTATATTTGGAACAGCTTATGTAAAATTTTTTAATTATATTCCCACATTTAGTTTCAAGATTGTTCAAATCAAGTCCCTGACTTCATGTATGGGTTCTCATAGGGAGCCAGAATTGTAACTTAGAGCAGTATTGAGAACATTTGTTTAAAAACTTTCTTCTTCATTTCCGTGAGAATACACTTTTGATATGTGGTAAAGGGCATCTTTAGGTGATGTGGGGAGGGGAGGCTTATCAGATTCAAGTTTGTTCAATACTAGTCTCTGGGTTCATATTTGGGCTCCCAATGGGAGCTGAAATTTTTACCAAGTCCAATATAAGGAGAGTTCTTGAACACTCCTCTTCAGACTCACAAGAGAGAATCTTTTGAAATTTAGTACATTCTTGGGGGTGGGGGGCATCCTTTTAAAATTTTTTCAAATCAAGTTCTTAGTGTCATAATTTGGTTCCCTCTGGGAGCCTAAATTTTAACTTAGTGCCTTATGAGGAATATTCCTTTGAAAATCTTCTTTAGTTCTACCAGTCAAAATCTTGTGAGCTACAGCATCCTTATTGGGGTCAGATTCAGTTTTGTTTAAATCAAGTCCTTGGATTCAGATTTGGACTCTCTATGATGTCCCATATTTTAACTTTGTGTAAAACAAGGAATGCAGGGACCAGCCTAGGGGGGAATTTTGGGGAGACTTCATGTCTCCCTCCAGAAAAAATCGGAAGACTGCAGAGTCAAGTTGGGAGACTTTTCATAGGCAAGTGGGGAAATTAAGAATATTTATGTACCGCTCCCTGCCGCCCCTTCATATTTTCAGCTTGTGGTCCTCTATAAACATCTGATTAATCCAGGTCCAGTTGTCTATGATGCATCTATGCCGGGTTAAAACATCACAAAGTAATTATTGACTGAAAATCCCCACTGCTACCCTCTCCTTCATGAACCCTCCCCTCTTCTTCGTGACAGTCCCCCCAGCACCCTCATGTGGTTGACTTTCACCACAGTCTACTAAGCTAATAATTTCCTAAGTCTGAAAGTGTGAACAGGACCAGATGTAAGAAGGTTGCTTGGAAGGTACTTTGTTTGTTAATAAATAAAATACATTCTGGGGTTGAGTATTTTGTAAAAATGAATGTCATTCCGCCACATTTTTATGGCATTCCGATGTCATTCCGCATCATTTTGTGTCATTCCGGTGTTTAGGAGGACCCTTTTTCAAGATCCTTCACAAGCACACTTGTGCCCTGTACAAAGCTTTTCTTGTCAACACTAAAGCTTTTTTTCGTATGTTTCAATTCCATTTGTGTTTTTCTTGGAATAGACGACCCAGCAGTTAACAGTCGTCAGCAAAACGAAATAAAAATACAGTGTTAGAAAATACATCCGCTGTGTATACATTTTTGGCATCCTAAGCGATGTAACCTACTTCCAAACTGGGTTATTTTGTTGAGTCGCGTAAGTCATTTATTTTCGTTTTGACACTTGAAGCTCCGACTGAATTGGAACAAAATAGAAATAAAAAATCTGTGTGATTTCAAATAAATGGTTGCTTATTTGACAAATGGAAATGCTCATTTATCACACTCAAGCACATTCGATTCTTGAAAATAATCGATTTTGTGTAAACCTCGGATCATTCAGTTCAGACTTTCCTCATTTTGGCCAATTTTTAGAGGGTAACTTGTAATCGCCCCGACTATTTTTCTAGGCGACTTTGGGCTTAGAAGGGTGACATAATCACCCTAGTCACCCTCACGGCTAGTCCCTGAAGGAATGTTCTTTAAATATCTTCTTCTTCTTCAGATCTACCAGTTAGAACATTTTGTTATTTCATACACAGGGAGCGCGGTGGCTCAGTAGGTAGAGGTGCAGGCTGCAAGCCGAGAGGTCCTCTGTTCAAATCCCACCTGCGGCAATCGCGTTGTGTCCTTGGGCAAGACACTTCACCCCCATTGCCCATGTGGGGGCACGGTGACGTTGTGTACTAAGGCGTACTGCACGTCGATGGTGCACCTGTCTTCAACCAATGCTAACCCTGCTTGTGTGGAGTTGGTATGTTAGGGAGCTGACAATTGCTCGCCATTGCTTGGTGGTTCTCTCCGGGTAGTCCGGCTTCCTCCACCCGTAAAACTGTCATGGTCATGATTAGCCATTGTGCAGAAATATGTGACCTTAAACACCAATAAATAAATAAATATTTCATACACAGCATCTTTTTGGGGGTCAGATTCAAGTTTTAATCAAGTGGTTGGGTTTATATTTGTGCAGTGTTGTGCTAACTTGCTGTAAATGCTAGATGTTACTATAAAACCTTGTTTAAACAACTTTCACAGGTGAGCGATTAACTCCTTGCATGCTGCTGGCTGATATTCCTGTCCAGGATAAAATTTCTCTTGCCACTAAAATAAGAATAATTTGGGCACTTTTAACCCTTTACCCAACGCAGACGATATCAAAATATATTATTTTAAGGCCTAAAAAAATAAAAAATCTGTTTCTCAGGCTCTCCCGCATGGTCTTTTTGGCTGCCGCATGCTCTCTTTTTATAACCAATTTAAACTTTAAAAAAATAAAAATTAAATGGTTTATGTCTGATATTTTACCCAAGTTGAAAAAATTGATGAATTTGTCCCTTGAGTGCAAGAAGGCTTTGCAATGCTTTAGCATTGCAAAGCCTTCTTGTACTCAAGGGATGAAATACATCACCACCCATGCTATTCTGTAGATTATGAGGCCTAAAACTTGAACCAAGAACATGAACTTTTGATGGCAAAGAAGTAATTACTGAAATAAAAAATAAAATAAAAAACCGCTCACCCGCATGCAATTTTACAAATAATAGCCTGACAAACAGAAGATCTACTTTGTGTGGCCTAAATAGCATTTTTTTAAATTTTTCAAATAATTTCAACAAAACCATATCATGTGACCCCTCGTTGGAAGCAAATGACTATTCATGTTCTTTGTAGAGATCGAATTGACATTGATGCATGAAGTCTAAAAGAAAATGTTTTACTCTCAGGCCTGGAATTTTAAAAAATCCAAGGAAGCTGTAATGGCTCCCCTAAACCTGTGTCATGAGAGCTATTCTGTATTTAATTCAGTTATTAATACAGTAGAACCTGTCTTGAGAGACCGCCCTTTAGGCCATACAAAAGTGGTCTCTCAAAACAGGTGGTATCTCATAACAGGTTTTCTCAAGTCAGTGAATAACCAACCACAAAATTCAGAAATGGAGAAGAATGGATTTTTGTAATTACTTTGTAGTTCTTTTTTATGAAGTTTCTGTAACAAATTGAAATGGACTGTTATAAAAATTATAAAAATAAATTAGTGTTGAAAATCTTCATTGAAGATTTTCAACACTAATTTATTTTTATAATTTTTATAACAGTCCATTTCAATTTGTTACAGAAAGATATTCAGCACAAATTTATTTTTATTCCTATCTGTCACATTTCAGGTTTGTATGAAATTGTTTATTCAGCAATAATCCTAATCTTTTCACAGGGGTCTTATAAAAACATCTCAATCTTTAATGAGTTAGCAATTGAAACCCAATTAAGAGCTTTTAATACTTTTAATTATGTTAGTGTAACCACAATGGATTTTCCAATTCCAGAACAGGTAAAAAGTTTTTGTCATGGTTTCAGTCTTTGATGAGGATCCTCTCTCACACTGGTCCTCACCCGAGTAGGTCAGGAGGCCCTGAAAAGAGAAAGAGAAGAAAGAAGAGCCCGTCCACCAAGCGGAGGGATTCCCGACGCTTGGAGGCATTCTTGGAGATGAAGAAAGAGAAAGGTGAGGAAAAGAGAGAGCCAGAGGCTGCCACCACTTCCCCTCCCACTCTCACAGACAGCCCCATCCAAATGCCGGCTTCCCAGTCGGTATTGTCGGATGTGGAAGAGTCTGTGGAGACTGAGGTGGAAATGGAAGCTGCCCTCTCGCCTCTTCCTGATCCCCACTCGCCTCTTCCTGATCCCCACTCGCCTCTTCCTTCTAAACCAGAATGCCAGGACACGGACGACAGGATAGAGAACATTTTACGGGAACACAAAATACAAGGGGACCTTCACAGGCAAGAGATGGACAGGCAATACCAAGTATTTCTCCAAAAAGTCGAAGAAGCCAAAAAACTAATAGACGCCAGAAATCTCCAACAACAAAGGATTCAGCAATCACCCACAACCACTCCAGACTCGACTAGGACCAGACCCTACAAAACTCAGCAACCACCATCAGGCAGCCCACCAACAACACCAACTACCACTGTCTCTCCTTCCAAACCTCCACCTCTGAAAAAGAAGCAGAAAAGACACAAGCGCCGCTAACAACCCACAACTTCTCCTCCTTTACCATGGTCTGACACTTTCAAATTCTACAGCTAATGGGGGTCGAAAGGGGCTTGCTCTCCAAATCGTCCCTGCGCGCCTTCGGCGCGCAAAACCATTTGTTTTGAATTTTCAGTCTTCAAAGGGGCGGTCTCTCAAGACAGGTCTATTATGGCATAAAAATACAAGTTGGTAGCAGGTCACAGTGGTCTCTCAAGACAGGTGGTCTCCCATAGCAGGTCCATTACCATTCACCATTCATTCGCACCTCTGAACTCAGAGTGCGAGCATCCTAATTATCACCTTAATTATGGAAACACTGGAACTACCAACGTGACTGTAGAGAACAATAGCAGCTCTGGGCATCTCTTGCCCAGTGACCGTTGGGAACGGCGAGCGATCGCGCCAGCGCACCATCGCGCACCGCTTTTTCGTATACCGCGAGTAATTAGTCGCGCACGTTTATCTTCCGGTCGTGTTCAAAGCCTTCGTCGGAGTCTCCGACGAAGGCTTTGAACACGACCGAAATTCAAGTCGCCCTCCCAAACTTCCTTGGGAGACATGGCAATTTAATGTATTTTCTTATGTTTTATTTTTTAAAAACACCCGCTTCCGCAAAAAAACAGTAAACACGGTTGCTGTTAAAGTCCGTCACACGGCTATGAAAATAGCCTAAACTAGCCCAATTTTATATTTCTGAAAAGAATTGCAATGGCGTAGTCGTTCGAACAATTCGCCCCAACTGATAGCAACCAGCACAAAATGGCTATTTAAAAACAAAGTACCAGACAAAACAACGAATCACACAAGACACGCATCGAGTTAATTAGAATTTATTAAAGTTAACCACCGTTTCAAAACAAAAAAAAAATGTATTGGAGACAGTTCGTCCATATCGAAATTGCTTGCGGTTATGCTCTGTACCACTGAAAAATTGGCTGCATTGAAATTCGCCCCGCAATACATTGAATGTTTTTCTTTGAAAACTTGTGAAGTTTGTTGGAAGGGGGTTAAATGTAATAAGGCTACAATAGAAATCACAGGTATTTGGATGGATAAGAATGGCAGACCTTCAAAGCACCAATCGCACGTGTCAGTGAAAGATGGTTGGCAGAAATTGTCAGTTTTCTGAACAGTGTATTATTACACAGCGCAGCCGGGAAGGGAGACAACTGAAATGTTTTGTCATTTACCAAACAAATTAATTAACTCAAATTGTTAATAACGCTTAATTTACGAAGGATATCGAAAACTTTTTTAACTACGCTTTTCAACTCAGTTAGGGTATTCAGAAACCATGAATGACCCAGCTTCTTATATGAACTTGAAATTTATTTTAAACACTTTAAATATTTTTTTAAAAAGAATATACCTTCTGTTACAGAGAAGAACACTCTCACCATGGGTCATACTAAATTTCAAATCCACATCGTTGACGCAAATACAAAACCAACTGCACGGTAACCTTAGTCATCACTGTTCGGCAAAGAGTTAGGGGGTATTCAGAAACCATGAACGACACAGTTTTTTGTGGGGTGGGGTGGGGGTGGGGATTTTAACCTACATTCTGTTATGTAACCATCTGACTTAGTTTTGTGTGTGTTTGTATGTTTGGATAACTTTTATTTATTTTTTTCTCCACAATTGTGTCCTCTATGTTCATTTATTTTGTCACGATGACATATACGTTTTATGTTTTTTTTCTGATTTCTCCTTCATGTCCACTGACTTCTCCCTCCTGGGTCCTGACTTCTCCCTAAAGTCTCTGAAGGGAGAAGTCACTTCTCCCTAAAATCAGCTGCCAGGCTGACCCCTGGTCGGAGAAGTGCAAAGTACAGAAGAACCTGTCATGAGCGACCACCCTTGGGACTTGCCAATTTAAAACTCCACAAACCCCTCCACACAATCACATCTAAAAAAGAATTACCGAATGTGAAGACGTTTCGGCCCAATTTCTAAGACGTTTTGGCCTCTTAGGGCCGAAACGTCTCAAGGCCGAAACGTCATAAAACCAATTATTTTGGAAATCGCGCGTTATTAGGCCTACTGATTTCTCAACAGCAATCACCACCAATCCTCGTTATTCCACCTGGGGGCGAATTGGCCCGAGGCATTATTTTTTATTTTAAAAATCACTCTCCTAAAATTTTTCACTCTCGTAAAATCTAAAAGTGGAGAGTGAATTTCCACTCTCCTGCTCTCCCGCTCCCAACGGTCACTGCTTGCCCTGTCACCTGGACTGTCCAGGAGACAGGCAAGAGAGTCCATCTGAACTTGGAGTTCATTGTGGAAGAGCACAACACCACCACACCTTCTTCGGGGAGAGGTAGCACCTTTTGTGAGAGGAACCCCTCTCACACTGGTCCTCACCCAAAGAAGCCTGGACCTGGCCCTGAAAAGAAGATGAGCCAGAAGAAAAAGAGCCCATCCACCAGGCGCCGGAATGCCCGGCGGCTGGAGACGTTCCTGAGAAAGAAGAAGGAAGAGAAAGGGGAAGAGAAGACGGAGGAGGCCACTACTATTTCCTCCCCTCCAACTCCTGTGACTCCCATCCACTCCCCAGCTGCCTCTCCTTTGAGGGGCAACCTGGAGGATGACGATGTCATCAGCGAGTCGGAGACGGAAATGGAAACTGGTTCTCTGAAGTCTCTCTCTCCAATTTCAACCCCCTCTCTGGATCAGGAACAGGCATGGATACTTTTTGAGCAAATTCGCAGCCTAAGAGAAGACATCAGGACAACAGTAGAAGAAACAAAAGATCACAACAGGACCACAACGACACTCATAGAACAGCGCAACAGCCACAGCACCAACACTCCTGAAGCAGCAAGGACTCGACCATTCCACCCTAGTCAGTCCTCCATTATCAACAGCCCAACTACACCAACAACTACCACAGTCTCTCCTTCCCAGCCTCCTCCACCCAAAAAAAAGAAGAAACAGCGCCATAAACAATGCTAAAACCATCAGAGACACCTGCCGAGTACCTGAACCTTCTCCTCCTTTGACACACCTAGACATACGATACAAAACCAATCATCTACAGTCACCGAGGGTCGAAAGGGGCCTGTCCCCCAAATCGTCCCTGCGCGCCTTTGGCGTGCAAAACCATTTCTTTCTTCTTCTTCTTCAGGTCACAGTGGTCTCTCAACATTTGATCACACATTCACACTTCTGACTACAGAGTGTGAACACCTTGCCACCTTGAATAGTAATCATGGACACACTGGATTTACCAGCAAGACTCATTATAACCATTTCAGCTCTGGGCGTATCTTGCCCTGTCACCTGGACTGTCCAGGAGACAGGCAAGAGAGTCCACCTGAGCTTGGAGTTCATCATTGAAGAGAACAACACCACCACACCTTCTTCGGGGAGAGTTGCACCTTTTGTGGGAGGAACCCCACTCACACTGGTCCTCACCCGAAGAAGCCTGGACCTGGCCCTGAAAAGAAGAGCCCATCCACCAGGCACCAGAATGCCCGGCGGCTGGAAACATTCCTGAAAAGGAAGATGGAAGAGAAGGCGGAAGAGAAGACGGAGGAGGCCACTACTATTTCCTCCCCTCCAACTCCTGTGACTCCCATCCACTCCCCAGCTGCCTCTCCTTTGAGGGACAACCTGGAGGATGGCGACGTCATCAGCGAGGCGGAGACGGAAATGGAAACTGGCTCTCTGAAGTCTCCTATTCCAGTCTCTCCCCTCCATCCGGATCAGGAACGGAAAATGATACAGGATATACTTGACATAACGGCAGTAGTAAATAGCATGCGAGAAGAAGCCAGGAATATCCTAAAGGAATCAGCTGACAACAACAGCAGAACGATGGCACTCCTGGATCAGCACACCAGCTACAGCACTCCTGAAGCAGCTAGGACTCGACCATTCTAGTCAGTCCTCTAAAAACATCAACAGCCCAACTACACCAACAACCACTACAGTCTCTCCATCACGGCCACCTCCACCCAAAAAGAGAAACAAGCGACATAAACGCCGCTAAACTGTCACCGAGGGTCGAAAGGGGCTTGCTTCCCATACTGTCCCTGCGCGCCTTCCGCGCGCGAAACCATTTCGTTCGAAGTGGTCTCCCAAAACAGGTGGTCTCCCATACCAGGTCCATTATAGAGTAAAACCAATCGGTGCCAGGCAGATGTGGTCTCTCAAGGCAGGTGGGCTTGCTTCCCATACTGTCCCTGCGCGCCTTCCGCGCGCGAAACCATTTCGTTCGAAGTGGTCTCTCAAGACAGGTGGTCTCCCATACCAGGTCCATTATAGAGTAAAACCAATCGGTGCCAGGCAGATGTGGTCTCTCAAGACAGGTGGTCTCTCAGGACAGGTGGTCTCCCATACCAGGTCCATTATAGAGTAAAACCAATCGGTGCCTGGCAGATGTGGTCTCTCAAGACAGGTGGTCTCTCAAGACAGTGGTCTCTCAAGACAGGTTTTACTGTGAGGGTATTGAAGGTTTAAGGAGAGCTGTTACAGCTCTTAAGGAGAGTATTATTGCTCTCCTTAAATTGATTTTGCAGAAGCCATGAGGGTAGGTGCTATAGCTCCTCAAAAGACCAGGCCTGTACTGTTGTGGTTCTAATTTTTGTAGTCTCTCAGTCTGGCCATTTGATCAAATGGGCTCTCACATGTTTCCGTTGAACACTGATGCACTGTTTGTTTTTTGTCTTGTGAATCAAAACAAATTTTCATCAGTACTTAATAACTCAAGCACTAATTAGGGCTGTCACGATTAATCGATTGTCGGTCAGTCACACCAAAATCGATTAGTATTTATCGTTGTCGAAGAATCGGTAAATGTTACCTCGTTTTAGACGTGTAATAATCAAGACCGGTCAGCAGTTGCGAACTTGCGAAGTTCGCAACTGCTGACTGGTCTTGATTATTACACTGACCGTTCAGAACATCAAAGCTTTGAATGTACCTAAAAGAGGATTGTCTTCGTTGTTTACTTGAGGTAGGTCCACTGACTTGAACTTCATTTTTAATGACTTCAAAGAGAGGGAGAGACGGGTGTCATCTAGGTACGATTAATCAATTATTATCAATTATTTGCGATGATTATGCGATTCCTAAATTAAAAAATCCTGACAGCCCTAGCACTAATTACAACAATTATTTTTATACAGGCATTGAAAATAAAATATCTGGTGTTTGTGGAAGTCAGAATTTTGATGAAGGCTTCACAATGGTACAACAGAAGATGAACCAGGCACAAGAGTAAGTTATTTACTGGCTTCATGGCTAGCTTTCGTCCTTTTTTCTTCCGGAAATTGTTTAAATTCATACAACTCTCTTTTATGGAAATCCACCCGAATCCAATGTATGTAGACTGACTGAGAAGACAAAGAACAGTTATTGCAGAAGATTAGGGCTGCCGCGATTAGTCGACTAACCGTTGACTATTGAAGTAGTCAACGGTTTTTATTTTTAGTCGATCGTCGTTCATTTTCAAAGTGGTACACGTCTACTACACGTCGGGGCTAAATTGCATTGTTTTGTGAAGTGAATGATCAATGAAGGTGAATAACTTTGAAATATCTAACCATAGTTAACACTCATACCCGGAAGACTTTGAACGACTGTCACTGTGCAACAAAGAGCACTCACACTCTCTGGAGAAGAATAGATTCTTCTGAATTTCTCCAATCTTGTACACACGAACGCACCCATTGGAAAACCAAAAGCACGAAAGTGAGAAAATTATGACAACAGTCAGAATGTCAGATCGCTTTTCAATGTTCGGAAATTCGGACCAAGGTCATTTTTAACAACTGACGAAGGAATGCATAGATCTCAATGTTAGAAATTTCGAGAAACTTATTACAGAAAGGAAACATATGCAGGGACATTCTTTGATAAATTCATTTTAATTCATTGGCTTCAATCTAGTCCTAACTTTGACTCACAGTCGTAATATAATTTTGGGGGTTGGTACGTCCTAGGACGTACCAACCCCAACAGTTTTAATACGGACTGTAGGTCAAGTTTGGACTAGCTTCAGGCGGGACCGATTTGTTGTTCCCACAACCCCACTTCATCTGAACACACTAGTGCCGTTGTCATTTTCAGAGTTTTACGTACAGAAGAACGATTTGCTAAAAATCATGGGGACCGATTATTAATCGACTAACCGTCGATTACTGGTCATCAATAGTCGATTAAAAAAATGATAGTCATGACAGGCCTACAGAAGATACCTCCACATAAAATTAAAATACTATTTCCTTCAAGTTATCCCCATGCCCCGGAAACTCTTTGAAGTAGATTGCAGGAAACCCTGGACTGCTGCTTCAAAATGGCCCCAGAGTCCATTGATATAAATTTGTTCCTGTTCTGATATTCACAATGTGAGTCTCAGCCCTGTAGAAAATCTTGTACAATGGAGCCGGGTGTTTTTTTAGCTCGCCTGACTGAAAGTCAGGGTGAGCTTTTCTGATCACTTTTTGTCCGTCGTCTGTCGTCCGTCGTACATCGTAAGTCATGAAGGTGGTGTTTGGGTCATTTTCTCCCAAGCCACTGGCTGCAGTTCAATGAAAATTCACACAAGTAGCGGTTATATAGGGGCATTTGTGTTTTTCTTCAAATTGGGTTTCTGCTCATATTGAGGAGGGGGGTGGGGCCAAAATGCACAAAATTTTTAAAAATCTTTTTCTCATGAACCAGCCATAGCAGAGACTTGATATTTGGTATGCAACTTCCATTTGAGGTGTAGACTCAAGTTTGTTCAAGAGAAGTGTGACGGGCAATATTTGCCTTTGTTCTGGGAGGGGCAAGAATTTTCGCCAAGCTCAAAATTTCTATATTTTTATACTGTACCAATGACCCAGACTTAGCTGGTGCTAACTCTAACAAAACCAGGGCCAAACACAAATTTTGCCCCCCAATCCCCAAAATTTGCATCCAAAACAAAAAGAAATCATGTCCTAAAGGACCTCCATACTACGCCTCTACTGCGCATGCGCAGTGTCGCAGACGTCCCGAAATTGGCGTCAGTTATCATTCTCTGTCTGCCCTTCATCAGTCAACATCTCACTGATCTTTGCGCTTGTAAATCTCAGTTTAAAGGATGCCAGACACGTAATTTTTGGAGAAAATGTGATTCTAAGGAGGATAGAAGAAGGAGAGGAAAAAGAAGTGACAAAAAATAATCAGGGCTGTACTTAAAATTTTTTGATGAAATTATGTTAAGTTGCCTATTTTCGAGGCATGGGCCTCTTGTTGTCATTCTTGCTAATTGTTGCACTGCTTATTCAGTGTTTCCTCTTCCCTAGCCTTCTAAAGTCCCCCCTTGCAATTCTCCCATGCTTTTGGCATATTTTTGAGAAATTTCATTTCTAAAATTTCCTGGGAGAGTTGCTTGGTTACAGAATGTTTTCTGTTATTTTCCCCATAGTTACGTTTTCACCCATGGGTGTATAACGTTTGTGTTCTGCATCTTCCATCTGATGTTCTGCAGATTCTCCCCTGGGAGTCTCTGTTTTGCATCAGATAGAGTGTAATTTGATGACTGATTCCAGGCCAGTTTTTTCAGTGCCTGGAGTCATGTTTTCTGGTGTTTTTACACTGTTTGTTTACATTGGCAACAGCCTTTTTTGAGGGGGGCTGTTTGCCTTTGCTGTAGTTTATCTCACTATAAGATACATTTATATTATCCGTAAGTGTCTCATTAATTATTTAATATAAATTTAAAATTTTTGACCACACTTTGCCATCGGATCCATCGGGGCTCAACGTTACTTTTCAGCAACTTGGGCTTCGCTGAAAAAATATTTTTTCAAAATTATTTTGATTTGCAATTGTTTTTTCATTTATTAATGGATAATGTTATTATGTATCTTTGTGTCAGGGGTTTTTGCGAGTAACTAGGACTTATTATTGTTCTTTCACAATGAAGGGACATTGTTCAAATTGTAATAGGAAGAAATCTTCCTCTGACTTTCATGATCATTGTATTAATTGTAGTCAGTGTTCTCGCATTAATCCCTGTCCTATATGTGAATATTGGGATGAGAAACATTGGAAACGTGTGTCACGATATGTTGTTTCTGGAGAAAGGGCGATGCCGGCTCTTTCTCCGTAAGGTCACTCTACTCTCTCAGTTTCTATTTCAGAGGAACCAGAACAGGGTGATGTTTCCATGTTATCTTCTACAAGTGTGCGTCCGTCGTCACAAATGAATTCAGAGCTAGCGGCAAAAGTGCTCATGGAGATTAGACAAATGTCGTCCGCTAGCTCGCCCGGTGTAGCGTCCATTCACCGAATGGTTCGGCAGCCGGGTTCGTCCAATGCGGTCCAAGAGGAAGTTTTGGGTGATGCGAGCACTATAAACATAATAGATGCACACCCAGTGACGGCGGATAGTAAGCGAGAACGGAGGAAGCCTTTGAGTCCGGTTCCTAGCTCGTCCAGGTCCAGCCGAGCCGCGAGCGAGAGAGGCCCTTCTCTCGTACAACAACATCTGGGACCAGATGTTGTGGTACAAAATGTGTCTTTAGCGGAGCATACGTCCGTCGCTCGGGACGCTCCGTTGTATAAGCAGTCTGCAGAGACTGTTAAGGCTTCCTCTTCTCGTCAGCGCACACGACCGCACCTTGGCTGCGTGACCGCCGATATATTACCAGCTTCGCCGATCAAGGATTCTTCGGCGACCAGGTCACACCATCCGGCAGCCAGGGATTCGAGACCGATGGACTCCGGACGTTCGCATAGGAAAAGTATGCGGGAGCCATCTGATGCGGAGCTGCCCTCGGCGAAGCAGCGAAAGACTGCGCCTCCGCAGGTCTCGACACCGGACATTCTTGTGCAGATAGCACAGCTTATCGCAGCATCCCAGCAGCCGACAGAAACGGTGTCGGATCGAGAATTATCCGACGGCGCTGGGTCAGTATGCTCCGCCGAAGCATCGGGGGCGGACGACCGGGAACATCATGAGGTCCGACCGGATGGTGAAACTGATACGGATGACTTGGAGCTATCCCTTTCGGAACAACATAAAGCTGCCGTGGACTTCATCCGGCACTTTCTCCCTCAAGTTGTTCCGTCGGGCCAGACTGCTGCGCTTCCGGACAAGAGAATTATAGCATCATTGGACTCTGAATTTTTTGAGCGGTTCAGGGACATCGCTCCCGAGTTTCCGTCGCAGTCCAATAATGTTGCAAGAACATTTGAATTATTGAACGACGCTATATTTAAACTTGCTTCCAGGACGGGGAAAGCAGGTTTCTTGTCTGCTAATACTCTCAACCTGCCTTTCATTAATGCAAGGAATAAATTCGATACGGCAGGACAGGGTATACCGAGAGTTCCTCTGCGTATGGACGATGAGGCGGAAGACTTAGAGCTATCATTACCGTCATCAGCTTCTATTCCAACCGCGGTGTTGGAAACAGCTATTGCGTCTTAACAGAGCCAATTTAGATGCCTTATCTTACGCAGATCACCTTACTAAGGCGTTATCACTGCGCCTTCAGGGGAAAGAGTTTCAGGATATACAATCCTCTTTAAGACTTCTTTCAAGGGCAGTAGCTTATTCCACGTGTAACTCCGCCCTTTCAGTGGCAAATCTGGAGTTGGTTAGACGTGACGCAGCCCTAGCTACATCCACACTAGTGGATTCTAAGGTGAAGAACTCTCTTAGAGTCGCTTCGGTCTCAGGAGAACTTCTCTTTGACGGCAAGCTTTCCGCTATTTATGATAAAATTACAAAGAAAGCTAAGGATTCTCTGTTGTTCAAATCTGCTCCTAAGAAGTCGGATACAGCAGACACGAATAAGACAGGCACTTCTGGGTCTAATGCGCCCAAGAGAGGTTCTTATAGAGGTTCCAGTGCGTCCTCTTGGTCTTATTCGAGAGACCGTCAGGATAGCGACTCTCGTTCGGGACGTCCTTCAGGCCGGGACAATCGGTCGGACGCCCCGAGGTCGACGGGGCGAGGTGCGGGTCGTGGAAGACGTGGTTTCTCCTACCGCAGGCCTCGCAGGTCCAGGAGGTGATGGCTTAAACCTCTATCGCGTTCCAGTTGGCGGAAGGTTGTCGAGCTTTTCACAAGAATGGGCGTCGGTTACGGACGACCCTTGGGTGAGAGGAGTGACTTCGGAAGGTCTAAAGATATCCTTCAAACGAAAGCCTCCATTAACTCGAAGTCCAAAGTGGACTCATCTTCCGTCAAATCCGCAGAAAAGAGACGCTCTGTTATCAGAGGTGCAGTCTCTTTTAATGAGGAACGCGGTAGAGGTCGTAGAAAACCAGGAATCTCCGGGATTCTACAGCCATCTGTTTCTGGTTCCGAAACCAGACGGCTCGTTCCATCCAGTCATAATTTGAGCTGGATAAACAAGCTGATCGTCGCTCCGAAGTTTTATATGGAGACGATTCGATCGGTCAGAGCGAGTATTCGGGTGAACGATTATGCAACGAGCATAGATCTCAAAGATGCGTACTTTCACGTCATGGTACATCCGACATTCCGAAAGTATCTACGCTTCGCAGTCCTAGGAGTGGTGTATCAATTCCGGGCGATGTGCTTCGGATTGAATCTAGCACCCTGGGCTTTCACTCGGGTAATGAACTCGGTAATGATCTACTTCCGAGCTCATTCGTCTGCGGTAACGTCGGCCTACCTGGACGACATTCTTCAGAGGTACGGCAACGAGTTAACGCTTCAGAACGATGTTCAGAATCTTCTTCTATTGCTCCGACCAATATGGACATTTACTCTATTATATCTTGTTTGACATAGTTCGAACGCTGTGGTTCAATGGTAGACTCTTGTACTTCTTTGCTAGAGGTCCTGAGTTCGATCCCCGTCTGGGACAACCCACGTTGCAGGGACCAGCCGTGAGGGCGACTAGGGTGATTAAGTCGCCCTTCTAAGCCCAAAGTCGCCTAGAAAAATAGTCGGGGCAATTACAAGTCGCCCTCTAAAAATTGGCCAAAATGAGAAAAGACTGAACTGCGTGATGCGAGGTTTACATGAAAACGAGTATTTTCAAAAATCGAATGTGCTCGAGTGTGATAAATGGGCATTTTAATTCGTCAAATAAACGTCCATTTATTTGAAATCACACGACAAGCAATTGTCCATTGTCGCTTTGGGCGGATTTTTTTATTTCTATTTTGTTGCGTTCCAGTCGGAGCTTCAAGTGTCGAAACGAAAATAGGTGACTTACGCGACTCAACAAACAACCCAGTTTGAAAGTAGGTTGTGTCGCTCAGGATGCCGAAAATGTATACACAACGGACGTATTTTATAACACATTATTTTCATTTCGATTTGCTGACGACTGTTAACTGTTGGGCTGTCTATTCCCAGAAAAACACGAATGGAATTGAAACACATGAAAAAAAGCTTTAGTGATGTCAAGAAAAGCTTTGTACAGGACACAAGTGTGCATGTGGACGATCTTGAAAAAGGGTCCTCCTAAACATCGGAATGACATGAAATGTCGCGGAATGACACCGGAATGCCATAAAAATGATGCGGAATGACATTTCTTTTACAAAATACTCGACCCCAGAATGTATTTTGTTTATTAACTAACAAAGTACCTCCCAAGCAACCTTCTTACATCTGGTCCTGTTCACACTTTCAGACTTAGGAAATTATTAGCTTAGTAGACTTTGTTGAAAGGCAACCACAGGAGGGTGATGGGGGATTGGCACGAAGAAGAGGTGAGGGGTCATGAAGGAGAAAGTAGCAGTGGTGGATTTTCAGTCAATAATTACATTGTGATTTTTTAACCTGGCACAGATGCATCATAGACAACTGGACCTGGATTATTTGTACGTTAATGGAGGACCATAAATTGAAAATATGAAGGGGCGGCGGGGGTGGTACATGAATATTCTTAATTTTCCCCACTTGCCTATGAAGTCTCCCTACATGACTCTGCAGTCTCCCTATTTTTTCTGGAGGGAGACTTGAAGTCTCCCTAAAATTGCCCCCTAGGCTGGTCCCTGGCTCCGACGTCTCGGTTTTATAGTAAACGAGGAGAAGTCAGATCTGGTGCCGTCCAAGTCATTCACTCATCTGGGAATGAGCTTCGAGACGCACAACAATCTCGTTCGTCTGCCGTTAACCAGAGCGAAATTAGTCAGTTGTTACGCTCGCTATTGTCTGCACGCAGACAAAGTCACGGCGAGAGAATTTATGAGACTGATAGGTCTGTGCGGAGCCGCCGTGGGTCTCATTCCGATGGGGCGGTTACGCACACGTCCTCTTCAAATTTTCTTGACTCAGAATTGGAGTGTGAAAATTCATTCGCTCGATGTAGACGTTCTCTTGTCAGATCAAGTGAAACAAGAGATTCAGACTTGGGCAAACATTCAGTGGTTAACTCAGGGAGTTCCGCTGCAGTTGCCGGATCCGAGTTTTACCGTTATGACGGATGCCAGTCAAACAGGTTGGGGTGCATCATTAATCCCAACGGATTCGAGATGCCAGGGTCTTTGGGATCCGCAATTCCTGTGCAAGCACATAAACATCAAGGAAATGATGTCAATTTGGCTTGCGTTACGTCACTGGATGGACATTATTCACGATGCTCATGTCCAAATCCTATCCGACAATACGACAGTAGTGGCGTATATACGGAATCAGGGAGGCACTCATTCAGTTCCGTTGTTCAATCTAACGGAAAGAATCCTTCTGTTTGCGCTAGAACATCACGTTCTTCTTTCGGTCCGTCACATACCGGGTCGTCTGAATGTGCTAGCAGACTCCCTTTCACGAAAGGGTCGCTTGTTGCCGTCGGAGTGGACTCTCAACAAACAAGTATTCAATCAGATTTGCTACCAATGGGAACGGCCAATGATAGACTTATTTGCGCCACATCTCAACAATCAGTTGCAGACGTATGTGTCTCCGTGTCCGGATCCAAGAGCATTTGCAGTAGACGCTCTGTCGATCCCTTGGGACGGTATGATAGGATATGCGTATCCTCCAGCGCCGTTAATTCAACAAGTATTGCTAAAGATAAAACAATCTCAATGCAAGATTCTGTTGGTAGCATCTCTGTCGCCACAGAGACCGTGGATAAATCTACTCAGGTGTCTGTTGTGGGACCTACCGCGGAAGCTTCCTCCACGGGAGGATCTTCTTTCGCAGGGGAAATCGCGCCAACTCCATCACAACCCGCAAGGTCTCAACCTTCACGTTTTTCCGTTGTGCGGTCCTTCTTGCATGGCAAGCACTTTACAGGATGAGCAGTGGACGCGATTTCTAACTGTAGGAGGACCTCCTCTTCGCTAAACTATGCGGCTAAGTGGAAGGTTTTTCGTCGTTGGTGTAGGGATCATTCTGTAGATATATTCGATCCCTCTATACCGGACATTGCAAACTTTCTAGTATACTTGTTTGACGAAATCAAACTGCAGCCTGTTACTATAAAGGGTTATAGATCTATGTTATCTGATACCTATGCACATCATGATAGTTTACAAATTGGATCTAATGTCTCTTTATCTAAGTTGGTTAGAAACTTTTCGATAAATAGACCCAGAACTCTTAGATTAATTCCTAAGTGGAATTTAGCTTGGGTTCTTCTTAAATTGAAGGAAAAGCCATTTGAACCTCTTGGGACAGTAGATTTCAAATTCTTATCTTATAAGACAGCTTTTCTCTTAGCTTTCTCTTCTGCTAGAAGAGTCAGTGAGCTTCATGCACTATCGGTGGATGATTCTCATTATCGTAGTGTTGGGAACACTATCACCTTCACTTCTAATGTGGGTTTTTTAGCTAAGAATCAGGCTCCTAATAAATATCCGGAACCTATTGTTATTAAGGCTCTTCTGTCTTCAGACGGGCGTAGGCCTTTACTCTGTCCTGTTAGATCATTACGTATCTATAAACAGAGATCTCAGTTTATCAGAAAGGGACGGAAACGTTTCTTTCTGTCTTTGATGCCTAATAGAAAGGACATTTCAGTCCATTCTATTGCTAGATGGATTCAATTAACTATCCGTACTGCTTATGAAGATTTATCTTCTTCTCAGCAGTCTGTGCTTAAGATTTCTGCTCATGAAGTAAGAGCTCTTTCTACTTCCTGGGCTTATGCTAATAGTGTTGCTATTACAGATTTAATGAAGGCTGCTTATTGGTCTCAGCCATCCATATTTACGAATTTTTATCTCAGAAATATTGAGTCCATTTCTGGAGACCTGCATTGTTTAGGTCCGTTATCTGTTGCTCAGAATGTCGTCCACTAAACAGTTGCAACTATAGTTATGCAGGCTTTCTGTTCCGGCAGTGACTCCGTCCGGCTGCCCTCTTCGCTCTGGGCTATTTGACCCAGGGCAAGGGGAAGGGGGGGGGGTGTTCCCTTAGGTCACCTGCTTTATAGTGAAAAGCAAGGGAATGCCTCCTCCAAGTCAGTATTTCTGAGTCGCTTCCGGGATGATTTAAAGTGTAATATTAATGTTAAATTCATTCATGTCTTATTTTTAAAGTGTAGCTCGGTGTGAAGCATTTGTATATGTCAAGTGTCAAACGGGCTTTAATATACAATACTCGGACACTTTTAAATGACTATAAAGAGTCTCAATTCTCTGGACTACTTTATTTATTGGCTTGTTTTAAAAATAATTAGTATAAGGGTTATACTGGATGTTAATAGAGAACATGAATGTTATTGTGCTCAATTATTAAGGGTAGTGTATCTGTCTAATTTAATATTAAATAAGAAAGATACATGTAAAGCCTAATTCTCCTTTTCTCCTTAAGGGGTTACATCTTTACTATATAGTTGAGCTTATTGGATTTTCCTCTATGTCCTAGGCCCTCCAGCCTGTTTACTATTCAGCTAAGTCTGGGTCATTGGTACAGTATAAAAATGTTAAAAAATTTATAGTAATTTATATATTTTTTATACTTACCAATGACCCAGACGGGGATGGCCCTCCCTGGAGTTGGGAACTCTTGCCTCCCCGCTGAGTACATAGCGCTGACCAGGCACTGCCAGTAAGAATGATAATTGGCGCCAATTTCGGGACGTCTGCGTCACTGCGCATGCGCAGTAGAGGCGTAGTATGGAGGTCCTTTAGGACATGATTTCTTTTTGTTTTGGATGCAAATTTTGGGGATTGGGGGGCAAAATTTGTGTTTGGCCCTGGTTTTGTTAGAGTTAGCACCAGCTAAGTCTGGGTCATTGGTCAGTTTAAAAAATATATAAATTACTATAAATTTTTTAACTTTCCAAACCAAGAGGCAGGTTTGAACCAAATTTGATATGAGGGCTTATTGGGTCATAAGTACTTAATTTATGCCCAATTTTTTTTTTCTGTCGCCCCATGCGAACCGCAGGAGCTAAAAATAGAAAAAAATTAAAACGCCCATATCTCCAAAACTACACAGCACTGAGAATTCTTATTTGGTGTGAAGCTTCCTTAGGAACAACAGAAAGGAATGGTAAAAAAAAATTGCTATAGGTTTTTTCATGGGGTAGTTTTTGGGGACTTTGAAAAAATGCTGAGTGTGGGTAATGGGGAAAACATTTAAAAGACTACTTTTCACCCAAACCACAGCTACAAAAGCTTTCAAATTTCATATATAACAGCTTTGGAAGATTGTTTCACACGTGTATTGAAATCAATTTACGGGGTCGATATTTGGGCTCTCTATGGCAGCCCAAATGTTTAAATTAGTGCAGTATGAGGAATATTCTTTAAAAATCTTCTTCTTCAGATCTACCAATAGGAATCTTTTGATATTTGGTATGCTGCATGCTGAGGGAGGTGAGATTCAAGGTTGTTGAAGCCAAATCCCTAGGTTCATATCTAGGCTGAAAATTTGGGGTCCCTTTCCAGACATGGAAATTTTGGACCAAAATCCGGAAATGAGTTTTTGTTTTTATGCATTTTGGTCAATTTTAAGACAAAAAAAGAAATTTTTTTTTTACACTGAAAATTTGGGGTCCGGGTGGTCCAGAAATTAGTATTTTTATACTGTACCAATGACCCAGACATAGCTGGTGCTAACTCTTAAAATATAGGGCCAAACACAAATTTTGCCCCCCAATCCCCAAAATTTGCATCTAAAACTAAAGAAAACATGTCCTGAAAGGCCCTCCACACTTCGCCCCTACTGCGCATGCGCAGTGTCAAGGACGTTCCGAAATTGGCGCCATTAATCATTCTAAGTTTGGCCCTTCATCAGTTAACATCTGACTGATCTTTGTGCTTATAAATCTCAGTTTAAATGATGCCAGACACATAAATATTAGTGAAATGGTGATTCTAAGGAGGATAAAGGAGGAGAGGAAAAGAATGTGTGACAGAATATTATCAGGGCTGTAACTTAAAATTTTTTAAGGAAATTATGTTAAGTTACCTATTTTCAAGGCAGCAGCCATTTTGTTGTCATTCTGATTATTTAGTTACACTATTTTTTTTTAAGTGTTTTCCTCTCTCCCTGTCCTTTAAGTTCCCCCTTGCTATTCTCCCATGCTTTTGGCATAGTTTTTGTAATTATTATTACTAAATTTTCTTGGGAGTTTTAGCTGAATAACAGAATGAATTCTGTTCTTTCCCCATGTTTACGTCTTCACCTACGGGTGGTTAGGCGTTGTGTTCTGCATCTACCATCTGATGTTCTGCAGTTTCTTCCCTGGAAGTCTCTGTTTTGCATCAGATAGTGTATTTTTGGTAACTGATTTCGGGCCTGGGTGCCTGGAGTCTTATTTTAGTGTTTTTACACTCATTGTTTACATTTACAACAGCCCTCTGTGTGAGGGGGGATTTCTAAAAAATAATATCTTGATGTTATTTTAATCATAACTAGATACATTATTATTGTTCGTAAGTGTTGAATAAATTGTTTAAAATATTTTTAAAATTTTTGTCCACACTTAGGCTTGGGATCCTTTGGGGCTCAACGTTACTTTTCAGAAACTTGGGCTGTTCTGAAAAAATATTTTTTCAAAATATTTTGATTTCAATTATTTTTCTATATTAATGGATCATATTATTATTATGTATTTTGATTGCCAGGGGTTAGTGCGAGTACCAGGACTTGTTTTCTTTTCACATTGAAAGGATATTGATCAATTGTTTTAAGAGGAAGTCTTCCTCTGACTTTATTATCATTCTATATGTGGTCAGTGTACTCGCATTAACTCCTGTTCTGTATCGTATGATTTCGATGACAATATGGGAAGCGTATGTCACGGTATGTTGTTGGGGATTTGGACACTCCGGTCCTTTCCCCGCAGGGTCACTCTACTTTATCAATTTCTATTTCAGACGATCAAGATTAGGGTGATGTATCTGTGATGTATTCCAACAGTGTGCCTCCGTCGTCACAATTAATGAAGGGCTAGCGGAAAAGTGCTCATGTAAATACGCCAATTGCCTAAGAGGACCCTAGTAGGTTCGACGGCCTTTGACGTCCGCTAGCTCGCCCGGTGTAGCGTCCATTCACCGAATGGTTCGGCAGCCGGGTTCGTCCGTTGCGGTCTAGAAGGAATTTTGGGGTGATGCGAGCACTATAAATTAACCTAATGCACACCCAGTGACGGCGGATCGGAGGGAGAACGGAGGAAGCCTTTTAGTCCGGTTCATAGCTCGTTCCGGTCCATCCGGACGGCAAGCGAGAGAGGCCCCTCTCTCGTTCAACAACATCTGGCCCCAGATGTTGTGGTACAAAATGTGTCGTAAGCGGAGCATACGTCCGTCGCTCGGGACGCTCCGTTGTATAGGCAGTCCGCTGAGACTGCTAAGGCTTCCTCTTCTCATCAGCGCACACGACCGCACCTTGGCTGCGTGACCGCCGATATATTACCAGCTTCGCCGATCAAGGATTCTTCGGCGACCAGGTCACACCATCCGGTAGCCAGGGACACGAGGCCTGCAGACTCCGGACGTTCGCATAGGAAGTGTGCGGGAGTCAACGTACACGGAGCTTCCGGCGGCAATGCATTGTAAGACCGCTACTGCACAGGCCTCGGGAACGGATGTGCTTTCCTTAATAGCACAGTTTATCGCAGCATCCCAGCATCAACTGAATCTGTCGCATATATTTTATCCGACGATGCTGGGTCGGGACGCTCCGCGGAAGCGGGTACGGACGTCCGAAAGTTTCATCCGGTCCGACGGGATACCGAAAGGGATTCGGAGGATTTCGAGCTTTCCCTTTCGGAACAACATATGCTGTTGTGTATGTCATCTGACTTGGTCTTCTACAGCGTCTTTCGTCGGACCAGAAGGCTGCGATGCCGGATAAGAAACTGATAGCGTCGGTGGACTTAGAAATTTTTGGTTCGGTTCAGGGACATCGTCCCTCAGTTCCGACATAGTCCAATAATGTCACACAAACTTTCGAATTATTGAACGACGCTATATATATTATTATTTTATGCTTGCTAACCAAGCATTTCTGGTTTCTTGTTCGAAGAGTTATGGAGATGTCTTTCAAAAGTGTGCCTCTGTCGTCATAGTTAATGAAGAGTTAGCGGCAATAAGTGCTCATGGAATATGTCTATCGCCTACGGAGTGACATTCGCTAGCTCACCCGGTGTAGCGTACATTCATCGAATGGTTCGGCTGCCGGGTTCGTCCGTTGCGGTCTAGGAAGGAGATTTGGGTGATGCGAGCACTTTAATTACTTTAGTACTCACCCAGTGACGGCAGATTGAGGACAGATCGGAGGAAGCCTGTTAGTCCAGTTCCTGGATTGTCCAGGTCCGTCCGGGCTGTGAGCGAGAGAGGTCCCTCTCTCGCCCAACAACATAGGGGACCGCATGTTGTGGTTCAGATATTTTACATTCGGAGCATATGTCCGTTGGTCGGGACGCTCCGTTATATTGACAGTCCGAGAGACTGTCTTTAATGCTTCCTCATCCTCACAGCAGGGCACACGACCGCACATTGGCTACGTGACCTCGAGTATCCGATCAGTTTCGGCATTCAGTGATTCCACGGCGAATAGGTCGCGCCATCCGGTAGCCAAGGGACACGAGGCCTATACACTCCGTTCGCTCGCATATTGCTAGTATGCACGGGGTAACGATCACGGAGCTTCCAGCGGCAATGCATCGTAAGACCGCTTCTCCTCAGGCCTCAGTGACGGACGTGCTATCCGAGTTAGCACAGTTGTTTCGCAGCATCCCAGCAATTGACAGTTTCTCGGTCGAATCAGGAATTATCCGACGGCGCTGGGTCGGTGCGGTCCGCGGTTACATCAGGTACGGACGACCGAAGGCTTTATAGGGTCCGACAGGATGGCAAAAGGAATTCGAAAGATTTCGAGTTTTCCTTTAGTAGTATCGGAAGATGCCTTTCATATCTTCTGGCATTATCTTCCAGTGATTATTATTTCGGACTTCATTGCTGCGATCTTGGATAAGAGACTTATAGCGTCATTGGACTCGGATTTTTCGATCGGTTCAGGGACATTGTCCCTGTCTTACCGACGCAGTCCAATATTGTCATTACAACATGTGTTTTATTTTTCGACGCTATATATATATATATACAAGCCTGCTACTAAGCATGATAGTTTAGTTTCTTGTCCGCGTTGCTCATTTCTGCCATTTTATCTTTTATACAAATAGTTTATTTTGGCAGAGCAGGGCATACCGAGAGTTCATATGCGTCTAGACGGTGTGATTAAAGACTGCATATATTCTTTTTCGCCGTTTATGTCTTTTCCAATTTCAATGTTGGGAACGACATTATGTATAGTAGACTTAACTTAGACGCTTTATTATACGTAATCCGCCTTACTGAGGCGTTATCATTACGTCTTCAAGAAAAGATTTACGGGATATTATTCTCAATGTAATTTCTTTTGAGGGCAGTAGTTTGTTCACGTATAACTCCGCCCTTCAGTGGCTGATTGGAGTTAGTTAGACGTGACGCAGCCCTAGCTACATCCACACGCGTGGATAGTAAGGTTAAGAACTCTCTTAGAGTCGCTTCGTTCTCGGAGGAGCTTCTCTTCGACGGCAACTTTTCGGCAATCCATGAATTGCTCGATTTACACGTTCTCTTGTCTATCTAGTGTTACAAGAGATTCAGACTGGGGCAAACATTCGGTGGTTGACTCAGAGAGTGCCGCCGCAGTTGCCGGACCCGAGTGTGGCTGTTATGACGGTTGCCAGTCAAACAGATTGGGATATAATACTGATCCCTACGGATTCGAAGTGCCAGGGTCTTTGGGTTCCGCAGTCTTTTAGCAATCAGTTTTCTTCCGCGGAATAATGTTTTTTAGGCTTGCTTTATGTCATTGCATGAACATTATTCAGAAACGCATGCCCAAATTCCTGTCCTTTAATTCGACAGTAGTGGCGTATCTCCAGAACCAGGGAGGCACTCTTTCGTTTCCGTTATTCAATTTAATGGAAAGAATCCGTCTGTTGGTTATAGTACACCAAGTTCAGTTTTGGTCCGTCATATTCCGGGTCGTCTGATTGTTTTATCGGACTCCCGTTCTCTTACGGGTCGCTTGTTGCTGTCAGAATGGACTCTCAACAAACAAGTATTCAATCAGATTTGCTATCTATGGGAGCGCCCAATGATGATTTATTTATGACACAGCTTGCTAATCAATTGCAGACGTATGTGTTGGCTTGTCCAGATCTCTGAGCTAATATTGTTAACGCTCTATTGATCTATAGGACGGAATGATAGGATACGCGTATCCTCCGGCGCTGTTGTTTTAGCAGGTATTGCTAAGATAAACAACCACAATACATTTCTGTTGATAGCATCTCTATCTTCACAGAGATCATGAGTAATTTACTCTCTTGTCTACTGTGGGTCTTAACGTGAAATCTTCCTCTATGTGAGGATCTTTTTCACTGGGTAAATTGTGTCATCTTTATCACAACCAGCAAGGTCGCAACCTTCATGTATTCCGTTGTGTGGTCCGTATTGCATTGTAAGCACTGTACTGGACGAGCTTTGGACGCGATTTCTTACTATAGGAGATCCTCTTCTTCGCTATTCTATGCGGCTAAAGTGGAGGCTCTTCCGTCGTGGTGTAGGGATCATTATGTTCATATTGTTGATCCCTCCATACTACTCATTGCTATTTTTTAGTACACTTGTTTCACAAGATCTTCTGCAGCCTGTTATTATTTAGGTTATAGGTTTATGTTACCTCATACCTATGCACTCTACGATAGTTTACAATTGAGTCTTTTGTCTCTTTATCTAAGTCAGTTAGTAACTTTTTGATAAATAGACTTAGAATCTTTAGATTAAATTCCTATACGGATTTTAACTTCGGTTCTTATTTAGCTAAGTAATCATTTGAGCCTCTGGAAACAGTAGTTTTCAAATTCTGACCTTTTAGACAGTAATTCTGTTGGTTTCTCTTTTACTGTAGAGTCCGTGAGTTTCATGCACTATCGATGGATGATTTTCACTTTCATAGTTTCGGAATCAATACTTCCGTTACTATTTAGGTTGGATTGTTGCATAAGAGTTAGGCTCCTATTATCCGGAACCTATTATTTTAAGGTCCTTCCGTCTTCGTATGGGCATAGGCCTTTACTCTTTCCGGGTACAGTTTATGTATTTATAAACAGATATCTGTTTATTACTATGGGCGTAAGCTTCTTCTGTCTTTGATGTCTAGTAGAAGGACGTTACGCTCCATTTTATTGTTAATGGATTCTATTAACTATCTGTACTGCTTATGGTATATCATTGACTTAGCAGTTGTGCTTAAGATTTCGGCTCATGAAGTAAGAGTTCTTCTACTTCTTGGGCTTACATTAATAGTGTCGCTATTATAGATTTTTGAAGGCCGCTCATTGCGCTCAGCCATCCACATTCATGATTTTTATCTCAGAAATATCGAGTCCATTTCTGGAGGCCTCTATTGTTAGGTCTATTATCTACTGCTCAGAATATCATTCACTTAACAGTTGCTACTATAGCTAGGTAGGCTGTCTGTTTCGGCAGTGTCTCCGTTCGGCTGCCCTCTTCGCTCTGGGCTATTTGACCCAGGGCAAGAAAAAGGGGGGGGGGGGGGAGGGTGTTCCCTTGGGTCACCTATTTTACAATGAAAACAAGGGGATACCTCCTCCGGAGTTAGTAATTCTGAGCTGTTATTGGGATGGTTGTTTAGTGAGAAGTTTAGGTTTTTAAAATTCATTCAAGTCTTAGTTTTTAAAGTATAGCTTTTGAATATTGCATATGTCAACGGACATGATTATGCAATCCTCAGACACTTTTAGGAGTATAAGAGTCTCTATTCTCTAGACTTACTTTATTTATTGGCTTACTTTAAAAATTATTAGTATAAGGATTATATTGGATATTAATAGAGTACATGGATGTATGAAGCTCAATTTTGGAAGGTGTTGTATCTTTCTAATTTATCATAAATAAGAAAGATACATGTAAGGCCTATTACTTCTTTTTCCCTACAGGGGATGACTCTATTTTATTTTATTGAGCGTATTCCATTTTGCTCTATGTCCTTGGCCCTCCAGCCTTTTTACTATTCAGCTATGTCTGGGTCATTGGTACAGTATAAAAATGTTAAAAAATTTATAGTAATTTATATATTTTTTATACTTACCAATGACCCAGACGGGGATGGCCCTCCCAGGAGTTGGGAACTCTTGCCTCCCCGCTGAGTACATAGCGCTTACCAGGCACTGGTTATTAGAATGATTAATGGCGCCAATTTTGGAACGTCCTTGACACTGCGCATGCGCAGTAGGGGCGAAGTGTGGAGGGCCTTTCAGGACATGTTTTCTTTAGTTTTAGATGCAAATTTTGGGGATTGGGGGGCAAAATTTGTGTTTGGCCCTATATTTTAAGAGTTAGCACCAGCTATGTCTGGGTCATTGGTAAGTATAAAAAATATATAAATTACTATAAATTTTTTAACTTTTTATGCATTTTGGTCAATTTTAAGAAAAAGAAAAAAAAATTTTTAGTCTGAAAATATTTTGTTTGGGATTTCGAAAATTTCCGAACAAAAATAAAAAAAATCTGTTTTTTATGCGTTTATCTCAATTTTTGGACATAAAAGTACAGGAACTGAAAATAGAAGGAAAATCCTGTGTATTGTGTGGGCACAATCGCTTCATCTAGTTGGTATATGCTTTTCTTAGGAGAGGCGTATGCAGCTTATTCAAGTCAAGTCCTTTGTTTGATATTTAGGCTACCATGTCAGGTGAGCACCCTAAGGCCCCCTGGGGCCTCTTGTATGGTTTTCTAGTTCAGTTTCAGTTTTTGTGGGAAACCAGAAAACTGAACCACAAGACTCGGCTAAAACCAGCCGAACAGCTTTGCTTTGTGCATAAACTGATCAAACTGTCTTACTGAAAATTGGACTAGTGGCCCCTATGGACTCTTGTCACTTAGTTTATCATGTGAAGGGACAATACGTTCTCCATGTCACAATTTCTCCTTTACGAGTGATTAAAATATGACAGTGAGAACACAACATACATCAGAATAATTTAATTTTTAGCTTAACTTGACATACAGTACGTGGAGAGTGGATTGTAACTAAATCACCCGCAGAGTGGGGTTATCACCCAAGCTATAACTTTCAAATTCTGTACATATCGACAAAAAACGCAAGCAATGTTTCAGCCAATGGACCTCCGGGTTTAACCCGGAGGTCCATTGGCTGAAACGTTGATGGTGCTGGTGATGCTTTGCAACAAATTTGCAATTATTGCTTGGGTGGAATCTCCACTCTGCGGGTGATTTAGTGATAATACACTCTCCACATACTGTAGTCAAGATAAGCTATTGCCATCATGTGTGCGGAAGTCCGTTTAGTCTGTGACGTCCGTTCACATTTTCCTTTAGCACGGGCTACACCCCGCAGTTCTTGTCTGATCGTCACGAAATTTCATATGCAGGTTTGGGGGCATGTCTAGATGAGAACGTCCCCTTTTGGTCGCGATCGGGCAACCGGTATGGCTGCCCGAGCCCAAAACCCGAAAACCATTAGCACAGTCTACAGGTCGTATTTATGAAGGGATTACATTGTAACTTGGTAGGATGCCTCTGTATAATGCCTAGATGAGAACGTCCCCTTTTGGGCATGATCTATCAACCGTGATGGCTGCCCAAGCCCGAAACCGAAAAACTATTAGCACAGTCTGCAGGTCATGTTTAATGTGGAGGGATTTCATTGTAACTTGGTAGGATGACTCCTTATGATGTCTAGATGAGAATTTCCCCATTTGGGCATGATCTGCCAACTGTGACGACTGCCCAGGCCCAAAACCCGAAAACCTTTAGCACAGTCTACAGGTCATATTTATTGAAGAATTTCATTGTAACTTGGTGGGTTGACTTCATACAATGTCTAGATGAGAAAGTCCCCTTTTGGACGTGATTGGGCAACTGTGACGGCTACAGGAGCCCGAAGCCCGAAAACCTTTAGCACAGTCTAGAGGTCATATTTATGAAGGGATTTCAGTGTAACTTGGCAGGATGACTCCAAATAATGTCTAGATGAGAACGTCCCATTTTGATCGCGATCATGCAGCCTTGATGGGTGCCCGAGCCCAAAAACCTTTATCATAGGCAAAAGGTCATATTTATGGAAGGATTTTATTGTAACCTGTTAGGTTGACTCCATATAATGCCTAGATGATGACATCCCCTTTCGATCGTGATTGGTCAGTTGTGATGGCTACAAGTGCTCGAAGCCCAAAAACCTTGAGCACAGTCTACAGGTCATATTTATGAAGGGATTTCATTGTAACTTTAGAGGATCACTCCAGATGATGCTCAGATGAGATTGTCCCCTATGGTTGTGATCATTCACCCATGATGGCTGCCCGAGGCCGAAGCCCGAAAACCTTTAGCACAGTCTACAGGTCATATTTATGAAGGGATTTCATTGTAACTTGGTAGGTTAACTTCATATAATGTCTAGATGAGAACGTCCCCTTTTGGACATGATTGGGCAACTGTGACGGCTAAAGGTGCCTGAAGCCCGAAAACCTTTAGCACAGTCTACAGGTCATATTTATGAGGGGATTTCATTGTAACTTGGTAGGATGACCCCAAATAATGTCTAGATGAGAACGTCCCCTTTTGATCGCGATCATTCAGCCTTTATGGGTGCCCGAGCCCAAAAACCTTTAGCATAGGTAAAAGGTCATATTTATGGAAGGATTTCATTGTAACCTATTAGGTTGACTCCATATAATGTCTAGATGATGACATCCCCTTTTGGTCGTGATTGGTCAGCTGTGATGGCTACAAGTGCCCGAAGCCCAAAAACCTTGAGCACAGTCTACAGGTCATATTTATGAAGGGATTTCATTGTAACTTCATAGGATCACTCCAGTTGATGCCCAGATGAGATTGTCCCCTTTGGTTGCGATCATTCAACCATGATGGCTGCCCGAGCCCAAAGCCAGAAAACTTTAAGCACAGTATACAGGTCATATTTATAAGGGATTTCATTGTAACTTGGTAGGTTGACTTCATATAATGTCTAGATGAGAACGTCCCCTTTTGGACATGATTGGGCAACTTTGACGGCTTAAGGTGCCCGAAGCCTGAAAACCTTTAGCACTGTCTACAGGTCATATTTATGAAGGGATTTCATTGTAACATCGCAGGATCACTCCAGATGAGATTGTCCCCTTTGGTTGCGATCATTCAACCATGATGGCTGCCCGAGCCCGAAGCCCGAAAACCTTCAGCACAGTCTACAGGTCATATTTATGAAGGGATTTCATTGTAACTTGGTAGGTTGACTTCATATAATGTCTAGATGAGAACGTCCCCTTTTGGACACGATTGGGCAACTGTGACGGCTTCAGGGGCCTAAAGCCCAAAAACCTTTAGAACAGTCAACAGGTCATAATTATGAAGGGATTTTATTGTAGCCTGGTAGGATGACTCCAAATAGTGTCCAGATGAGAACGTCCCCTTTTGGTCACGATCATTCAACCTTGATGGCTGCCCGAGTCCAAAAACCTTTAGCATGTCTGTAGGTCGTATTTATGGAAGGATTTCATTGTAGCTTGTTAGGTTGACTCCATATAATGCCTAGATGATGACATCCCCTTTTGGTCGTGGTTGGTTAACTGTGATGGCTACAGGTGCCTGAAGCCCAAAAATCTTGAGCACAGTCTACAGGTCATATTTATGAAGGGATTTCATTGTAACTTCATAGGATCACTCCAGATGATGTCCAGATGAGAATGTTCCCTTTTGGTTGCGATCATTCAACTATGATGGCTGCCCAAGCCTAAAGCCCGAAAACCTTTAGCACAGTCTTCAGATCATATTTATGAAGGGATTTCATTGTAACTTGGCAGGTTGACTTCATATAATGTCTAGATGAGAACAGCCCCTTTTGGACACCATTAGGCAACTGTGTTGGCTACAGGGGCCCAAAGCCCGAAAATCTTTAGCACAGTCTACAGGTGATATTTATGAAGGGATTTCATTGTACCTTGGTAGGATGACTCTAAATAATGTCTAGATGAGAACGTCCCCTTTTGGTCGTGATCATTCAGCCTTGATGGCTGCCCGAACCCAAAACCCCAAAACTTTTAGCATAGTCTATTGGTCATATTTATGGAAGGACTTCATTGTAACCCGTAAGTTTGACTCCATATAATGCCCAGATGATGACATCCCCTTTTGGTCGTGATTGGTCAACTGTGACGGCTTCAGGGGCCCGAAGCCCAAAAACCTTGAGCACAGTCTACAGGTCATATTTATGAAGGGATTTCATTGTAACTTTAGAGGATCACTCCAGATGATGCCCAGATGAGAATGTCCCCTTTTGGTTGCGATCATTCAACCATGATGGCTGCCAGAGCCCAAAGCCCCAAAACCTTTAGCACAGTCTACAGGTCATATTTATGAAGGGATTTCATTGTAACTTTAGAGGATCACTCCAGATGATGCCCAGATGAGAATGTTCCCTTTTGGTTGCGATCATTCAACCATGATGGCTGCCTTTAGCACGAAAACCTTTAGCACAGTCTACAGGCCATATTTATGAAGGGATTTTAATGTAACTTGATAGGATGACTCATTTTGGAATAATTTCACTGTAATTTGGTAACTTTTGTTGATATACGTTAACTGTGAGGGCCACATATATTAACTGTGAGGTCATATTAACCCACCCCTCAAATCTTTAGTACAGTGTACACCTCATATTATTTTTATCATAAACATAGCATACAGGGAACAGAAATGAACATATTCCCAATTATCACAATTCTTGTCTTATTTCATAATCCTTTCATAAACATTGAACATTATCCTTTTCATCAAACACAACACACAAGTTAAGCTACAGTGTCATTGACACTTTCATTTGTCTCGTTTCTGCGTGTCATTGGTTAAAAGCATACCGCGTGACATTCGTCAAAATCGTGTAAACCAAATCACGTAACAATTTAGAATGTCGACATGCTTGCATGCCTGATCAAATTTTGAAGACCCGGTGACCGGTAAGCCCCGCCCGCTCAACCTTATTGTCAACGTGTCAGCCGACTGATCAATCAATATTCCTTTTGCCTTCAGTGAGCGAGAAAATAATAATTTCTTAAAGGGTCTTATATTCGAACATAATTTTGAGTGAAACTAAAAATTGTTTTTAATGATATTGTTGCGTGACTTGCTAAATAACTATCGTCTGCGATTGAAAATCAAAATGTAAACAAACAATACTATTAGTTTCACAAATTCAATATCTAAATTCATCGTGGCTGTGGAATGTTATGGAAATTTCAATATCGGTGATCCTGCAGAGTTTATCAATTTAAGAGGGGTGACAAATGATAACTTTCAATCTTTGTTTAAAAAGCAAAACCAAATATTTTTGCGTATTTCTGCTGAACAGTTGAATGCCGACAAACCAAATCAACAAAAAATAACTTGATAACGTTGTGCTAAGCATTGATTGAAACAGACCAATGAAACATCGAATTGATATATGATTGACGTGACCTTTTGTGACACACTTTCCCATGTTTACCTTACCTGTTGTATTTTTGCAGAATTTACATGTTTTTCATTCTAACACACGTTGTTATGTTTTTCTGTTAACGCCAGATTAAATTATAAGAAATAACTGTTGGTTTCTTTAGGTTTATGCGATATAAACCAAAAATTTTCAGCACAAGCTTAATCATAACTCATGAAGCTTGTGCTGAAGATTTTCGGTTTATGTCGCATAAACTGAAAGAAAACAACAGTTATTTCTTAATAAACTTCATTCATTTGTTACCCTAAGGCTAAAAAAAAATAATGTTTTGATTCTCAGGCCCTCCCTCATTGGATTTGAACCTCCTCATTAGACATTTTTATTATGTCATGTTTTTTAAAGAATTTGTGAAAACTTGGAATGGTCATTTTTCATGTTTCTCGACATATAATTATTTAGCTGTGTTTGCAGTAAATTGGTTTTTCTTGTTGCAGTTTATGGGAGAGTGCCCAGAGGCACTCTCCCATAAACTGTAACAAGGCAAATTCTGATATACTGGATCATGATTTAATTATTTGCTGGTGTTTAAGGTCATATATTTCTGCACAATGGCTAATAATGGCTGCAACGCCAATCATTTACCAATCATTTAGAGCCATGTTTCCCATTTTAAAGGACTCCCACCCCAAGCATTGGCTTATGGGACCTATTCTAATGGATCATGATGCTTGACAGATCTATACCATTAAAAAGAACAATAAAATACAAATCCTTTTAGCTGTTGTTATGGCAGTTCGTTATAAAAGGTATACTATAATTACACTGAAATACAACCTTTTCTCTTTTTCAAGTGGAAAGACAGCAAAAAGATTTACTGAGTATACTCAACTCTTTACATGAAAAAAAAAATAAAAATAAAATCCTCCCTCCCTCACTGATTTGAAAAAAAAATTGCCTAAGAATCAATTCATTTTTTTTATTTAGCCTAATTTCTGTTTTTTCTGATTCTGTTCTCTTAGAACCCCTAAGAATGATCAAAGTGAAATTAGATACTTACAGAGAGGAATTTTGTTGTGACTACTTTCGTACAACCTATTGCAGATTTTTCCAACTTAAGGAACTTGCAGCATGTTTTACTTTATCATATGACTCGTCCGTTTTGTTCACTTTAAAACATTCGATATTTTGTTTTCATATTAATCTGTGATAAATAAAGCCTTCTGTCACTTTCATGGTCATTGGTCAGTTTCAAAACTAGACAATTTGATTGGCTGAACAAAATATAAATGGGCCACATTTTCATAATTTGCATAATTAGATTTGGGAGCTTTCATTGGTCAATTTCAAAACTGGATAATTTGATTGGCTGAACAAAATAAAACTGGGTGACATTTGCATAATTTCAGTAGGGAGAATTTATACATTATCTGTCCTATTTAGGGTAGGTTATTTTCTTTTACCTTCAAGAAAAACACCATTCATTTTTTTTTATATATTTTTATACTGTACCAATGACCCAGACTTAGCTGGTGCTAACTCTAAAAAATCCAGGGCCAAACACAAATTTTGCCCCCCAGTCCCCAAAATTTGCATCTAAAACCAAAAGAAATCATGTCCTAAAGGACCTCCATACTTTGCCCTTACTGCGCATGCGCAGTGTCAAGGACGTTCCGAAATTGGCGCCAATTATCATTTCTCTGTTTGGCCCTTCATCAGTCAACATCTCACTGATCTTTGTGCTTGTAAATCTCAGTTTAAAGGATGCCAGACACGTAATTATTGGAGAAATGGTGGTTCTAAGGAGGATATAGAAGGAGGAGAGGAAAAAGGAGTGACAAAAAATAATCAGGGCTGTACTTAAAAAATTTTTATGAAATTATGTTAAGTTGCCTATTTTCGAGGCATGGGCCTCTTGTTGTCATTCTTGCTATAAAGTTGCACTACTTATTCAGTGTTTCCTCTCCCCTGGTCTTCTAAGTCCCCCCTTGTAATTCTCCCATGCTTTTGGCATATTTTTGAGAAAGATCATTTCTAAATTCTCTTGGGAGAGTTAGCTTGGTTACAGAATGTTTTCTGTTATTTTCCCCATAGTTACGTTTTCACCCATGGGTGTATAAACGTTGTGTTCTGCATCTTCCATCTGATGTTCTGCAGATTCTCCTCTGGGAGTCTCTGTCTTGCATCAGATAGAGTGTAATTTTGATGACTGATTTCGGGCCAGTTTTGTCAGTGTCTGGAGTCATGTTTTCTGGTGTTTTTACACTGTTTGTTCACATTGGCAACAGTCTCTTTTGAGGGGGGCTGTTTGCCTTTGGAGTAGTTTATCTCACTATAAGATACATTATTATTATCCGTAAGTGTTGCATTAATTATTTATTATAAATTTAAAATTTTTGACCACACTTGGCCTTCGGATCCATTGGGGCTCAACGTTACTTTTCAGAAACTTGGGCTTCGCTGAAAAAATATTTTTAAAAAATTATTTTGATTTTCAATTGTTTTTTTCATTATTAATGGATCATGTTATTATGTATCTTTGTGTTAGGGGTTTGTGCGAGTAACTAGGACTTGTTGTTGACTTTTCACAATGAAAGGATATTGTTCAAATTGTAATAGGAAGAAATCTTCCTCTGACTTTCATGATCATTGTATTAATTGTAGTCAGTGTTCTCACACTAATCCCTGTTCTATATGTCAATATTGGGATGACAAACATTGGAAACGTGTGTCACATTATGTTGTTAGTGGAGAAAGGGCTATGCCGGCTCTTTCTCCGTAGGGTCACTCTACTCTATCAGTTTCTATTTCAGAGGAACAAGAACAGGGTGATGTTTCCATGTTATCTTCCGCAAGTGCGCTTCCGTCGTCACAAATGAATACAGAGCTAGCGGCAAAAGTGCTCATGGAGATTAAACAAATGTCGTCCGCTAGCTCGCCTGGTGTAGCGTCCATTCACCGAATGGTTCGGCAGCCGGGTTCGGCAGCCAGGTTCGTCCGATGCGGTCCAGGAGGAAATGTTGGGTGATGCGAGCACTATAAACATTCAACGTGCACACCCAGTGACGGCAGATAGTAGGAGAGATCGGAGGAAGCCTTCGAGTCCGGTTCCTAGCTCGTCCAGGTCCAGCCGGGCCGCGAGCGAGAGAGGCCCCTCTCTCGTACAACAACATCTGGGACCAGATGTTGTGGTACAAAATGTGTCGCAAGCGGAGCACACGTCCGTCGCTCGGGACGCTCCGTTGTATAGGCAGTCCGCAGAGACTGCTCAGGCTTCTTCCTCTCATCAGCGTACACGACCGCACCTTGGCTACGTGACCACCGATATTTTACCAGCTTCGCCGATCAGGGATTCTTCGGCGACCAGGTCACACCATCCGGTAGCCAGGGACACGAGGCCGATGGACTCCGGACGTTCGCATAGGAAGAGTATGCGGGAGTCATCAGATGCGGAGCTGCCCTTGGCGAAGCAGTGAAAGACTGCGCCTCCGCAGGTCTCGATGTCGGACGTGCTTGTGCAAATAGCACAACTTATCGCAGCATCCCAGCAACCGACAGAAACGGTGTCAGATCGGGAATTCTCCGACGGCGCTGGGTCGGTACGCTCCGCCGAAGCATCGGGGGCGGACGACCGGGAGCATCATGAGGTCCGACCGGATGGTGAAAGGGATACGGATGACTTGGAGCTATCCCTTTCGGAACAACATAAAGCTGCCGTGGACTTCATCCGGCACTTTCTCCCTCAAGTTGTTCCGTCGAGCCAGACTGCTGCGGTTCCGGACAAGAGAATTATAGCGTCATTGGACTCTGATTTCTTTGAGCGGTTCAGGGACATCACTCCCGAGTTTCCGTCTCAGTCCAATAATGTTGCAAGAACATTTGAATTATTGAACGATGCTATATTCAAACTTGCTTCCAAAACGGGAAAAGCAGGTTTCTTGTCCGCCAGTACTCTCAACCTGCCTTTCATTAATGCAAGGAATAAATTCGATACGGCAGGACAGGGTATACCGAGAGTTCCTCTGCGTATGGACGATGAGGCGGAAGACTTAGAATTATCATTACTGTCGTCGGCGTCTATTCCAACCGCAGTGTTGGAAACTACTATTTCGTCTAACAGAGCCAGTTTAGATGCCTTATCTTACGCAGATCATCTTACTAAGGCGTTATCACTGCGTCTTCAAGGGAAAGAATTCCAGGATATACAATCCTCTTTAAGACTTCTTTCAAGGGCAGTAGCTTATTCCACGTGTAACTCCGCCCTTTCAGTGGCAAACCTGGAGTTGGTTAGACGTGACGCAGCCCTAGCTACATCCACACTCGTGGATACTAAGGTGAAGAACTCTCTCAGAGTCGCTTCGGTCTCCGGAGAACTTCTCTTTGACGGCAAGCTTTCTGCAATTTATGATAAAATTACAAAGAAAGCTTCGGATTCTCTGTTGTTCAAATCTGCTTCTAAGAAGTCGGATACGGCAGACAAGAATAAGACAGGCACTTCTGGGTCTAATGCGCCCAAGAGAGGTTCCTATAGAGGTTCCGGTGCGTCCTCTTGGTCTTATTCAAGAGACCGTCACACTCGTGGATAGTAAGGTGAAGAACTCTCTCAGAGTCGCTTCGGTCTCCGGAGAACTTCTCTTCGACGGCAAGCTTTCTGCAATTTACGATAAAATTACAAAGAAAGCTTCAGATTCTCTGCTGTTCAAATCTGCTTCTAAGAAGTCGGACACGGCAGATAAGAGTAAGACAGGCACTTCTGGGTCTAATGCGCCCAAGAGAGGTTCCTATAGAGGTTCCGGTGCGTCCTCTTGGTCTTATTCAAGAGACCGTCAAGGTAGCGACTCACGTTCGGGACGTCCTTCGGGCCGGGACAACCGGTCAGACGCCCCGAGGTCGACGGGACGAGGTGCGGGTCGTGGAGGACGTGGTTTCTCCTACCGCAGGCCTCGCAGGTCCAGGAGGTGATGGCTTCAACCTCTATCGCGTACCAGTTGGCGGAAGGATGTCGAGTTTTTCACAAGAGTGGGCGTCGATTACGGACGACCCTTGGGTGAGAGGGGTGATTTCGGAAGGTCTCAAGATATCCTTCAAACGAAAGCCTCCATTAACTAGAAGTCCAAAATGGACTCAACTTCCGTCAAATCCGCAGAAAAGAGACGCTCTGTTATCAGAGGTGCAGTCTCTTTTAATGAAGAACGCGGTAGAGGTCGTAGAAAACCAGGAGACACCGGGATTCTACAGCCATCTGTTTCTGGTTCCGAAACCAGACGGCTCGTTCCGTCCAGTCATAGATTTGAGCTGGATAAACAAGCTGATCGTCGCTCCAAAGTTTTATATGGAGACGATTCGATCGGTCAGAGCGAGTATTCGGGTGAACGATTATGCAACAAGCATAGATCTCAAAGATGCGTACTTTCACGTCATGGTACATCCGACATTCAGAAAGTATCTACGCTTCGCAGTCCTAGGGGTGGTGTATCAATTCCGGGCGATGTGCTTCAGATTGAATCTAGCACCCTGGGCTTTCACTCGGGTAATGAACTCGGTAATGATGTATTTCCGAGCTCATTCGTCTGCGGTAACGTCGGCCTACCTGGACGACATTCTTCAGAGGTACGGCAATGAGTTAACGCTTCAGAACGATGTGCAGAATCTACTTTTATTGCTCCGACGTCTCGGTTTATAATAAACGAGGAGAAGTCGGATCTGGTGCCGTCCAAGTCATTCACACATCTGGGAATGAGCTTCGAGACGCACAACAATCTCGTTCGTCTGCCGTTAACCAGAGCGAAATTAGTCAGTTGTTACGCTCGCTATTGTCTGCACGCAGACAAAGTCACAGCGAGAGAGTTTATGAGACTGATAGGTCTGTGCGGAGCCGCTGCAGATCTCATTCCGATGGGGCAGTTACGCACGCGTCCTCTCCAAATTTTCTTGACTCAGAATTGGAGTGTGAAAATTCATTCGCTCGACATAGACGTTCTCTTGTCAGATCAAGTGAAACGAGAGATTCAGACTTGGGCAAACATTCAGTGGTTAACTCAGGGAGTTCCGCTGCAGTTGCCGGATCCAAGTTTTACCATTATGACGGATGCCAGTCAAACAGGTTGGGGTGCATCATTGATCCCAACGGATTCAAGATGCCAGAGTCTTTGGGATCCGCAATTCCTGGGCAAGCACATAAACATTAAGGAAATGATGTCAATTTGGCTTGCGTTACGTCATTGGATGGACATTATTCACAATGCTCATGTCCAAATCCTATCCCGACAATACGACAGTAGTGGCGTATATACGGAATCAGGGAGGCACTCATTCAATTCCGTTGTTCAATCTAACGGAAAGAATCCTTCTGTTTGCTCTAGAACATCAGGTTCTTCTTTCGGTCCGTCATATACCGGGTCGTCTGAACGTACTAGCTTGTTGCCGTCGGAGTGGACTCTCAACAAACAAGTATTCAATCAGATTTGCTACCAATGGGAACGGCCAATGATTGACTTATTTGCGCCACATCTCAACAATCAGTTGCAGACGTATGCGTCTCCGTGTCCGGATCCAAGAGCATTTGCAGTAGACGCTCTGTTGATCCCTTGGGACGGAATGATAGGATATGCGTATCCTCCAGCGCCGTTAATTCAGCAAGTATTGCTAAAGATAAAACAATCTCAGTGCAAGATTCTGTTGGTAGCATCTCTGTCTCCACAGAGACCGTGGATAAATCTACTCAGGTGTCTGTTGTGGGACCTACCGCGAAAGCTTCCTCCACGGGAGGATCTTCTTTCGCAGGGGAAATCGCGTCAACTCCATCACAACCCGCAAGGTCTCAACCTTCACGTTTTTCCATTGTGCGGTCCTTCTTGCATGGCAAGCACTTTACAGGACGAGCAGTGGACGTGATTTCTAACTGTAGGAGGACCTCCTCTTCGCTAAACTATGCGGCTAAGTGGAAGGTTTTTCGTCGTTGGTGTACGGATCATTCTGTTGATATTTTTGTTCCCTCTATACCAGACATTGCAAACTTTCTAGTATACTTGTTTGACGAAATCAAACTGCAGCCTGTTACTATTAAGGGTTATAGGTCTATGTTATCTGATACCTATGCACATCATGATAGTTTACAAATTGGATCTAATGTCTCTTTATCTAAGTTGGTAAGAAACTTCTCGATAAATAGACCCAGAACTCTTAGGTTAATTCCTAAATGGAATTTAGCTTGGGTTCTTCTTAAACTGAAGGAAAAGCCATTTGAACCTCTTGGGACAGTAGATTTCAAATTCTTGTCTTATAAGACAGCTTTTCTCTTAGCTTTCTCTTCTGCTAGAAGAGTCAGTGAGCTTCATGCACTGTCGGTGGATGATTCTCACTATCGTAGTGTCGGGAACACTATCACCTTCACTACTAATGTGGGATTTTTAGCTAAGAATCAGGCTCCTAATAAATATCCGGAACCTATTGTTATTAAGGCTCTTCCGTCTTCAGACGGGCGTAGGCCTTTACTCTGTCCTGTTAGAGTGTTACGCATCTATAAACAGAGATCTCAGTTTATCAGAAAGGGACGAAAACGTTTCTTTCTGTCTCTGATGCCTAAAAGAAAGGACATTTCGGTCCATTCTATTGCTAGATGGATTCAATTAACTATCCGTACTGCTTATGAAAATTTATCTTCTTCTCAGCAGTCTGTGCTTAAGATTTCGGCTCATGAAGTAAGAGCTCTTGCTACTTCTTGGGCTTACGCTAATAGTACTGCTATTACAGATTTAATGAAGGCTGCTTATTGGTCTCAGCCATCCACATTCACGAATTTTTATCTCAGAAATATTGAGTCCTTTTCTGGAGACCTGCATTGTTTAGGTCCGTTATCTGTTGCTCAGAATGTCGTCCACTATACAGTTGCAACCATAGTTATGCAGGCTTTCTGTTCCGGCAGTGACTCCGTCCGGCTGCCCTCTTCGCTCTGGGCTTTTTGACCCAGGGCAAGGGGAAGGGGGGGGGGGACAGGGTGTTCCCTTAGGTCACCTGCTTTATAGTGAAAAGCAAGGGAATGCCTCCTCCGAAGTCAGTATTTCTGAGTCGTTTCCGGGATGGTTTTAAAGTGTAATATTAATGTTAAAATTCATTCATGTCATATTTTTAAAGTGTAGCTCGGTGTGAAGCATTTGTATATGTCAAGTGTCAAACGGTCGTTAATATACAATCCTCGGACATTTTTAAAGAATATAAAGAGTCTCAATTCTCTGGACTAACTTTATTTATTGGCTTACTTTAAAAATAATTAGTATAAAGGGTTATACTGGATGTTAATAGAGAACATGAATGTTATTGTGCTCAATTATGAAGGGTATTGTATCTTTCTAATTTAACATAAAATAAGAAAGATACATGTAAAGCCTAATACTCCTTTTCTCCTTGAGGGGTTGCCTCTATATTATATAGTTGAGCTTATTGGATTTTCCTCTGTGTCCTAGGCCCTCCAGCCTTTTTACTATTCAGCTAAGTCTGGGTCATTGATACAGTATAAAAATGTTAAAAAATTTATAGTAATTTATATATTTTTTATACTTACCAATGACCCAGACGGGGATGGCCCTCCCAGGAGTTGGGAACTCTTACCTCCCCGCTGAGTACATAGCGCTGACCAGGCACTGCCAGTAAGAATGATAATTGGCGCCAATTTCGGAACGTCCTTGACACTGTGCATGCGCAGTAAGGGCAAAGTATGGAGGTCCTTTAGGACATGATTTCTTTTGGTTTTAGATGCAAATTTTGGGGATTGGGGGGCAAAATTTGTGTTTGGCCCTGGATTTTTTAGAGTTAGCACCAGCTAAGTCTGGGTCATTGGTAGGTATAAAAAATATATAAATTACTATAAATTTTTTAACTTTCACTTTTTACTTCCAAAACATAGGTTATGACCCCTCATTGGAATGAGCTCGACGAGCTCGTTCCAATGAGGGGTCATAACGTATGTTTTGGAAGCAAAAAATCAAAATTTTTAGTTATACGAGGATGTTTTTTCCAAGTGTCGTCTGCAACTCAAGTTAGGTGATGGGTTAAAAAGTCATACTAAGTGGCTAATTTGTGCATGTGTGTGTCATATGATAAATAGAGTATGAAATGAGTGTTTTTCTCATATAATATTTATGAAACTCGTCTGAATTTTCCGTTTGAGCTGGCCAGAGGCTCGCCCAAACGGAAAATTTTTAGACTCGTTTCATAAATATTATATGAGAAAAACACTCATTCCATATCCTCTATATATGTTCTCAACCCAGAAAATCTTAACCGAAACCGAGGTTTTTCTTGAAACCGCACCAAAACCAAAACCGAATCTGTTATATCAAAATCTCCCATCTCCACAGGCTACTTAACTGGATATTTCTTGTTTGAGTAATCCTGTGAAATAAATTTCAAACATCAAACCATTTACCTTGTTTCGGAATGATTTTGACCTGTTGCTCGCCTCATACATTACAGAATAAACTCCTGTTAATTCAGTGGTGGTGGTCAGCAAAAAATCTCTGGGCAGATCGGGGTGGATGTGTGGTGTGGTGTGGTGTTGGAAAAAATGTGTTTCTGTAGGATATTGCAAATTTTTTCTAAAGGCTCAGAGAGGATTATTTGATAAACAACAACTGAATAAGGCCTAAAAAAATTAAAAATCTGTTTCTCGGGCTCTCCCGCATGGTCCTTTTGGTTTCTGCATGCTCTCTTTTTATAACCAATGTAAACTTAAAAAAAAGTAAATGGTTTTTGTCTGATATTTTACCCAGGTAAAAAATAAGATCAATTTGTCCCTTGGGTGCAAAAAGGCTTTGCGGTGCTTTAGCATTTCAAAGCCTTCTTGCCCCCAAGGGACAAAATAAACCACCACCCATGCTATTCCACAGATTATGAGGCCTAAGAAGTAAACCAAGAACATGAACTTTTGATGACAAAGAAGTAATTACAGAAATAAAAAATAAAATAAAAAATGCTCGGCCACATGCAATTTTACAAATAATGGCCTGAGAGGGAGCATGGTGGTTCAGTGGTAGTCTGTTGAACTTCTATGCTAGAAGTCCCGAGTTCAATCCCCATCTGGGATGACACATGTTGTGTCCTTGGGCAAGGCACTTTATCCTGGTTGTCTACATGGGGGCATGATGATGCCATGTACTAAGGCCTACTGCACGTCGATGGTGCACATGTCTTCAGTTGCTGTAACTCTGCTTGAGTGGAGCTTGAACAGAGTTAGAATGTTGAGGAGCTGACAGTTGCTCATCGATGCACGGTGGTTCTCTCTGTGTACTCTGGCTTCCTCCACCCATAAAATTGTCACGGTCACGATTAGCCATTATGCATAAGTATGTGAATTTAAACACCAATAAATAAATAAATAAATAATGGCCTGAGAAACAGAAGATCTACTTTGTGTGACCTGACCCTTATTGACTAACAAAATAGGGTATTTAGATCCTCAGAAGTATTTATTACATATACATTTACTGCTAGTTACTCTCGACTTGATTGGATGACACCAGCCCATGCCACTGTTATCCAGGCAATATGGGAGGACAAAAAGAAGATATTTCACTGCTGTCATTTTTCTAAGAAAATTAAATGAGAGCACCAAAACTAAATGCTTAAAACTAAAATTTTAAAAAATAGAGAATCTGAGGGCAAGGGCAGTTGGGATATAAAAAAAAACAATTGGCTCTGGGTATAAGTTAAGACCTATTTATTTATTAAGGTTTAACAACACTTTAACAGCCATGTTCATATCGTGTCTGTGACAGTTTTATGGGTGGAGGAAGCCGGAGTACCTGGAGAGAACCACTGAGCAACAAAGAGCAGCTGCCAGCTCCCCAACATTGTAAATCGTAAATCTGCATTGCAGAACAAGCAGGGTTAGATTGGTTGAAGAGATGCGCACCATCAACGTGCTGTACGCCTTAGTGGATATCGGGTTGAAGACATGCGCAGCATCAACATGCTGTATGCCTTAGTGGATATCGGGGTTAAGTGCCTTGCCTAAGGACACAATGCGGGAGTCTGAATCGATCACTCAGACGGTCACCAATCCAAGGACTAACTGTTGCTTAACTTCGATGATCTGATGAGAACCGACTACCGCAACACCACCACGCACCCAAGTTAAGACCTAACAGTATATATATATATGTATATCATCCCCTGAGAGGAACAAGGTGCCATCTACAATGCTAAAGCACCTTGTTCCACTCAAGTAATGATATAAAGCTTCAGAAAACACTCTGCCTATTGTGTAGTTCCTTTAATATTGACCCTTTACCTAACATAGCGGCCAAAAACAGCCAGAAAATTAACCAGAATAAGCCTACCACAGCCTAAAATATCACTGAAGTTTCTCAATAAAACCATACAAATATGAGTATCATTGGAACTAGCTCATAGAGCTGGTTCTAATGATATCCATATTTGTGTGGTTTTATTGAAAAATTGTGATATTTGTTTTCGAAAAATGTGAAATTTAATTTATTTTTTTAAAATACTGTTGGGTAAAGGGTTAAAATATGTAACCAGAAAATATGAAATACCGTCCGTGGTACAGTGTAGTCTAATTTAATGTTGAGAGGAAAGGGATTAGAGTTTATCATTAAAAACTTATTGGGGTTTTAGTTTTAGTAGCCCCTAAACTGAAAAATAGCTCCTAATCCTATTGGTTTGACTAGGGTGGGGTTGGGTCATGGGGTGGGGTGGGGTGGGGGTTAGGGTTAGGAGTAGCCCCAGAGTAGGGCTTAAGGTTGGGGGGGTAGGTCCTGGGTGGGGGTTAGGGTCTGGGGTGAGCTTTTAGGGTTTAGGGTCAGGGTGGGGTAGGGATAGGGTGTGGTTTTGTGGTGGAGGGGTGGGGTTAGGGTTAAATATAAGTTCTAGGGTGGAGGGGTGGGGTTCTGGGTAAAATAAGGTTTTGGACATACAAAATGTTTTTTGGGTAGCCCATAAACCCGAAATGTTGGAGCGTCTGTCTGCCCGTCTGTCCATCTGTCTGTCCATAAACAATTTGGTTTCCATTCATTTAAAGTTGAACGCCTTGACGGATCGACATAAACTTTCAGAAGTTGTTTTTAGCATTAAAATACAGGTCAAGTTCGATATTGGTGTTTCTCAGTCCATCTGCTGCAGAGATATGGCCCTTTGAAAACACGATTTTTCTAAAAAAATTGGTTTCCTTTCATTTAAAGCTGAACGCTTTGACACCAAATTTTTCAGATGTTGTTTTTAGCAATGAAATACAGGTCAAGTTCGATATTGGTGTTTCTCAGTCCATCCACTGCAGAGTTATGGCCCTTTGAAAACACAATCTTTCGAGAAAAATTGGTGTCCCTTCATTTAAAGTCGTACGCCTTGACGGATCGACATCAAACTTTCAGATGTTGTTCGATATTGGTGTTTCTCAGTCCATCTGCTGCAGAGATATGGCCCTTTGAAAACACGATTTTTCTAAAAAAAATTGGTTTCCTTTCATTTAAAGCTGAACGCTTTGACACCAAATTTTTCAGATGTTGTTTTTAGCAATAAAATACAGGTCAAGTTCGATATTGGTGTTTCTCAGTCCATCCACTGCAGAGTTATGGCCCTTTGAAACCACAATTTTTGAAAAAAAATTGGTTTCAGTTCATTTAAAGCCGAACGCCTTGACACCAAATTTTTCAGATGTTGATTTTATACACCCGTTTTAAAAATGGGACGTATTATGTGAATGGTCTCTCCACCCGTCTGTCTGTCTGTCCGTCCATGGACACATTTCGTTTCCAGACGATAACTTTAGTTGTAATGGATTGAGCTGAGTTAAATTTGACATGTGGATTTAGTATGACAAAATACAGCATACGTTCTATTTCCATTTCTAGCGGCCCATTTGCAGTAGAGTTATGGCCCTTTATTTATGGGAATTTAGCCCAACTTTTCGTTTCTGGACGATAACTTTAGTTTGCCTTGACCGATTTATTTCAAATTTTCAGTTTTTTTGTTTTTGACCACAAAATACAGTTCAAGTTCACTTTTGACCACAATCGCATATACCTTTCAAGAGTTATTCCCCTTGAATGATTGCAAATTTGTTGATTTTGTGGTTTTCGGATGATAACTTTAGTTTACCTTGACCGATGTTTTTCAAATTCTCAGATTTTGTTTTTGACCACAAAGCACATCTCAAGTACACCTTTGGCCATAATCGCATGTACCATTCCATAGTTATTCTCCTTGAATGATTGCAAATTTGTGAATTATGTGGTTTCCGGATGATAACTTTAGTTTGCATTGACTAATTTGTTTCAAATTCTCAGATTTTGTTTATGACCACAAAGCACAGCTCATGTTCACTTTTGGCCAAAATCGCATGTACCTTTCCAGAGTTATTCCTCTTGAAATTTGTTCATTTTATGTTTTCCGGATTATAACTTTAGTATTGGCTAACTGTTGGACATAGAATGCATCAAATATTTGGTTTCCAGATGATAACTTTTATTATTTGTTTTCCGATTGGTTCCAAACTTGGTATGTTGTTTAATCACAACAAAATTGTGTCCAAACAATTTTCACCCTCACCCCCATCCTTACTCCAACCCTTCAAAATTACAAAACGAGCGTATATTGTCCCGCTACGTGGTGCTCTTGCTGTATGTTCAATTTTGGGTGGTGTTGGAGGAGGGGAGGGTGGTACAAAATGTCCAAAATTCTTGAGGTAAAAATTAATTTTTTTGCACAAATGGGCAGTGGTAGTGGTGGGGGGGATCCAAAGAGGCACACATTTTTTTACAGGCTCATGCCTGCAATATTTTTTCTGACCCTCCACCCAGTAGGACCCGGTAACCAATGGCTAGGGTGGAAGTCATCTAAAATGGGTACCCTGGGTATAAATAATAAGGTTAATGCTGATCATTGATTTGAACCTCAATTAAAATATAAGGTTAAAATCGAGAGTTTAGTACTTGTGTTTCCAAAACCAAAGTGGAAAAGAAATTGTGAAAATGCATGATGAAAATTATGTTTGGAGTAGCCCATTTTGTGAGTGTCCCTACCCCACAAACTGCAACAGATACCGCTATAATATTTTACACTCAGCTAAACTGGTGGTGCCCAAAATGCCAAAATTGCATTAGGGAATAGTCAGCAAGAATGCTGTTGCTATATATGTCCATGTATAAGTCTGATCTTTTCACTCTGAAAATATGGCACCAAAATGGGGATTCAACTTCTACAAGGGTACACCAGTTTTAACAAGTGATAGTTCAAACAGTTGAAAGAACTGAACCTCATTTCGATGAATTGGCAACTGCAGTCAATCCATATTGCTAAGTTTTACATTCTTTGATAATTATTTAGAATTGGCATGAAAAAAAAACTGATAAAAAATATGAAAACAACATAAATCTTATTGTCAGATACAGTAGAACTTGTCTTGAGAGACACAAAAGTGGTCTCTCAAGACAGGTGGTCTCTCATAACAGATTTCAGGTTTTCTCAAGTCAGTGAATAACCATCCACAAAATTCAGAAATGGAGAAGAATGGATTTTTGTAATTATTTTGTAGTTGTTCTTTTTTATGAAGTTTTTGTAACAAATTGAAATGGACTGTTATAAAAATTATAAAAATAAATTAGTGTTGAAAATCTTCATTGAAGATTTTCAACACTAATTTATTTTTATAATTTTTATAACAGTCCATTTCAATTTGTGACAAAAAGATTTTCAACACAAATTTATTTCTGTTCCTATCTGTCACATTTCAGGTTTGTATGAAATTGTTTATTCTGCAATAATCCTAATCTTTCCACAGGGTTCTTATAAAATATCTCAATCTTTAATGAGTTATGTAACTGAACAGCAATTGAAACCCAATTAAGAGCTTTTAATACTTTTAATTATGTTAGTATAACCACAATGGATTTTCCAATTCCAGAACAGGTAAAAAGTTTTTGTCATGGTTTCAGTCTTCAAAGGGGCGGTCTCTCAAGACAGGTCCATTTTGGCATAAAAATACAAGTTGGTACCAGGTCACACTGGCCATCACTCGAAATCATTTCCGAAGTGGCAAACTATACTTGCCTGAAAACCTAGGACTACTGCACCCTCAGGGAGAGGTAGTACCTTTGTGAGAGGACCCAACCTCACACACTGGTCCTCACCCGAGGGTTCAAACAACATCAGTCAATGAAGCCATCACGCTGCAATTGGAGACACCTGCCGAGTACCTAAACCTTTTCCTCCTTCAACACACCTAGACATGCGAAAACTGATCATATACAGTCACTGAGGGTCAAAAGGGGCTTGTTCCCCAAAGCGTCCCTGCGTGCCTTCGGCGCGTGAAACCATTCTGTCCTGGTCACACTGGTCTCTTGAGACAGGTGGTCTCCCATACAAGGTCCATTATAGAGTAAAACCAATCGGTGCCTGGCAGATGTGGTCCTCTCAAGACAGGTGGTCTCTCAAGACAGTGGTCCCTCAAGACAGGTTTTACTGTAGTTGTTAATTACATTTGAATTCAATTCAAAGAAATTAAATTTGGTATATATTTGTTTTTTTGCTGGTTTTTCCTGGATTTAGATAAAGTGTTGCTCTATGTGTTAGACAATCAAAAAATTACAAGTCCAGAAAAAAATACCTATTAATGTTTCCTGCTTCTTCAGTAATAATCTCTCTCCAATTGAATGAATCCACCAATATTTATCCTGTTAGATTTTTACAGACAAATCAAATTCAGTTTACACTGACTTGCTCAGCGACAGTCTGTATTTTTATGTTTACTTTTTATTTTATGTTTACATCTTATTTTTCCTCTGCCCTGAAATTTCTCTTTGACTTATTTTCATTTCATCTTCTTTATTATTAATATTATTGTTATTATCATTCAGATTATTACCACCGTTTACATCTTATTTTTCCTCTGCCCTGAAATTTCTGTTTGACTTATTTTCATTTCATCTTCTTTATTATTAATATTATTGTTATTATCATTCAGATTATTACCACCGTTTACATCTTATTTTTCCTCTGCCCTGAAATTTCTGTTTGACTTATTTTCATTTCATCTTCTTTATTATTAATATTATTGTTATTATCATTCAGATTATTACCACCGTTTACATCTTATTTTTCCTCTGCCCTGAAATTTCTGTTTGACTTATTTTCATTTCATCTTCTTTATTATTAATATTATTGTTATTATCATTCAGATTATTACCACCTTTACAGGTGTTTCTCTTCTCAACATTTTGTACAACAAGTGTAAACATCTGTGAGGTGGTGTCTCTGGGACGCATGTGGGTGCGTGTGTGTTGCTTTCCGCGATCTACCTTGCGATCTACAAGAATAAACTGCCTGACTACTGTGTCATAGATCGCGGATTGTTGCCCACACGTTCGCGGGTGCGTCTTGGCACTGCACCTCCCCATTGACCGTAACCTCCATGTTGTGTAAATCCACATTTTTTTTCAGGGAGACGACTCCAAAAAGCTTCTAGCTTACTGTCGAATCCCTTCTTATATTTTGTACCTTCTTTTTTCTGTTACTGTGTATACTATAAATGTTTGATTTAGTTTGGATGCTAAACTTTCTTGTTCCATATGATGTATACATATATAACATGATTTTTCAAATAAATATTGTTTAAACTGAAATCAAATTCACACTTCGTTTTCTTTGAATGTTTATGTTTTCACATACCATGTTTTATTTTGTGTTGATGATAGTTTAACCCTTTACCTAACAAATCGTCTGCATCTAACCACATAATTTTCAAATTAAGCAGTTGAAAAAAAAATATTTTCAACAAAACCATATCATGTGACCCCTCATTGGAACGAGCTTGACAAGCTCGTTCCAATGAGGGGTCTCATTATATTTTTTGTTGAAATTTTTAAAAATGTTTGATAACCTGTGTGTTGGGTAAAGGTTTTATAACAAAGAAATGAATAATAAATTTTATTACATGCCCATGCAGTCTCTCTTATGCAATACGGCGTGCAATACGGCTGTGCAATAAGGAATTCCATATTTCACACCAACCTGTTCCAACGGGGACTTTTTTTATGCAATGCGACTGCATAAAGTGCATGGTGTTTACCACCATTGATAGAAAAGAAAATTAGGTCAGTAGGTGCTTGGGTCATGTAATAAATACAAAACCACATGTATGTTTCAATGAGTCCTTTTGTATTCAATTCGTCAGATGTGCGTAGAAAGAAAACGTCTCGACCTTCGGTCTCGACGTTTTCTTCCTACGCACATCTGACTCATTGAATACAAAACGACTCATTGAAACATACATGTAGTTTTGTCTATTTATTGCTGGATTTGTGTCAACCATAGCTAAATAAGATGACTTTAGTCACTCAACTACCAAGTTCCACTTCCACCTGAACTGAACTGCCCAACCTACTTGTGAGATGTTCTGTTTGACATGCATTAGTGCATGACTTTCAATGTACCTTTAAATGGATTTACAGCATTTTTCGACAGAGAAAAATAAATGAACAAAGTAAACAACAGTTTTCAGTTCTTTGTTTCTTGCATTTAACCCTTAACCAAACATAGCAGCCAAAAATGGCCTGAAAATAAACCACAATAAGACTACCACAGCCTATAATATATCAGAAGTTTCTCAATAAAACCATACCAATATGGATATCATTAGAATCAGCTCATCGAGGTGGTTCTGATAACATCCATATTTGTATGGTTTTATTATCTCAACTTGACAGTCAAGCTGAGCTATTGTCATCACTTCTCGTCTTTCGGCGGTGTGTGTAGTCCACAATTTTCTTTGGTGCACCTCACAGGTCGCATTTATGATCAGATTGCTTTGAAACTTGGTATGCTTGTTTGGGGTGACCTCTAGATGGGAGCTGTCGATTTTCTTCCATTTCAATCAAAAATAGTTGCCATTGGTAACAACCTCTGATGAACTTAGTAAAAACTTAGTGCAGTTATGCATCAATATTTCCCTTTGACACACCCTGCAGGACACATTTATCAATTCATTGCTTGGAAACTGGGTGTGCTTGTGTGGGGTAATATCTATATGGGAGTTATCGATTTTCTTTCATTTCTGTAAAAGAAATGTTACCGCTGGCAACAACCTTTGAACTTGGTTTAGTCAGGCTTCAATATGTCCCTTTGGCATGCCTTTCAGGGCACATTTTTATCGGATCACTTTGAAACTTGGTATGTGTGTTCGGGGTGACCTCTTGATGTGAGCTATTGATTTTTTTCATTTCCATAAAAAAATATTGTTATCACCAGCCTTTTGAACTTACTGCATTTGTACAGCAACTTATCCCTTTTGCACTTTCTGCAGGGTATATTTAGGAATTTCCATAAAAAGTGAGAAAAAGACATTGCCATAAGCAACGACCTTCAAACTTAGTGCATTTGTGCATTAACATCTTCCTTTGGCATGCCTCAGAGGGCGCATTCATTATCAGGTTGTTTTTGAAACTTTGTATGCTTATGCAGGGTGACAAAGATAGGAGCTACTGATTTTCTTTTCATTTCCATCAAAAACTGTTACTGTTAGCAACAATCATTGATTTTATTGCATTTGAGCATCAACATTCTTCTTTGACATGGCCTACAGGCCACATTTATCATAGGATTGTTTTTGAACTTGGTGTGCTCATTAGGCAAGACCTTTAGATAAGAGTCATCGATAAGCATTCATTTCTGTGAAAAAAGTTGCCATTTACAATAACCTTTGAACATTTTGCATTTGTGTATCAACATTCTTCCTTTAGCCAGTCTGTCATTTCACATTTAAAAATGCATGGATTACTCTGATGATGTGCACACACAATGCTGTTATGTTGAAATTTCACCAAATAACATTTGTACCAATGATCTTCAATTTTGCCATTTCACTTATAAGTTACCAAGTTCAAGTTTGTCAAGTTGTGCTACAGTGTCATTGACACTTTCATTGAAAAATTGTGAAATTTTTTTTTTAAATTTGTGAAATTCAATTTATTTTTTTCAAATACTGTGTTAGGTAAAGGGTTAACACAAAATTAAAATGTCGGGAATAAAAAGAAAACAAACCAAATTCGCATTGCATGTTCTCGCCTAATTTTAATTTTTTACTCTTTAATATTTTTTAAGCCCAATTTGGGGTGTGCTGGAGGGGAGACTTGTACGCAAGTTAGAGTTACAGATATATTTATTCATTTATTTATGGTTTAACAACACTTTAACAGTCAAGGTCATATCATGTCATTGACAGTTTTATGGGTGGAGGAAGCCGGAGAGAACCACCGAGCAATGACGAGCAGCTGTCAGCTCTCCAACATCGTAACTCTGAACTCTGCACAACAGCACAGGCAGGATCAGATTGATTGAAGACATGCGCACCATCATTGTGCAGTACGCCTTAGTACACAGCATCATCATGCCCCCATGTAGGCAATCAGGGTTAAGTGCCTTGCCCAAGGACACCATGCAGAAGTGCGAATCAGTCGCTGAAATGGTCACCCATCCAACTACTAACCGCGTCCGACTTTGCTTAACTTTGGTGATCTGACAAGAACCGGTTACCGTCATACCATCACGACCTCCTAGAGATACAGAGAGTTTATTTTTGTGAGAATGGGGGTTGCGACAAACACATGTGAGCAACTTATACATAGGGATATACGAATGCCAAAAAAACTTGTTTGCTGTGCTTAATTGAATGACTTCTTGAGAGTTGCTTTGCATTCTCCAATCAATCTAGTCTATGAATGTAATTGTCTTGATTTTTTTCAGTCAAAAGGGATCATTAGTAGGTGCCGAACATTTCTTTAAGAAGTATGTCGATGACCTGAAAAAGAAGGATCCTTGTTGTCCACTTTGCCTCCGAGAATTTGACACAGACCAGGAAGTCAGAGAGCTTATTTTGGAGGTAACATGGTTTCACATTATCCCATATTCAGCTTTTGTTTACAGTTTAGGTTATAGGCAAATCATTTGTCTATCTGTCTCTCCATCTGTAAATTGATGGTATATGAAGTTAATGGTCAAATTGGTTTTAACTGTGTTAAAGTTTTAATCCCTTAACACTTTACCCAACGAAACGGCCAAAACCGGCCTGCGCTATTCTCAAAAATCGCCTATTAATTTTAATTATTTTTTCATTTTTTGTCTCAAAAACATAGGTTATGACCCCTCATTGGAACGAGCTCGTCGAGCTCGTTCCAATGAGGGGTCATAACCTATGTTTTTGAGACAAAAAATGAAAAAAAATAGTTATTCAAGAATTTTTTTTGCAAGTGTCGTCTGCTTTTCATGTTAGGTAAAGGGTTAACAGGTAGAGTTCTGAAAGTCCATATTTGGGCTTTAATCACAAGTCCAGGTACCATAACTTAAAGGCTTCATATTCAGTGGATTTGCTTCATATTATCTTTGAAGTGACATTTCTTTGTATGCATTTGCCTTGTTAAATTATGGGAGAGTGCCTGAGGCCTTTAAGGCTTCCTCCCATACATTATAACAAGGCAAAGACATGTGAACAAATTTTGGTGATCCAAAATATTTTGGCACTCTACCACTTAATCATTTACCTAACATGAAAAGCAGACGACACTTGCAATCTAAATTCTTGAATAATTAATTTTTTTTCATTTTTTGTCTCAAAAGGATATTTAAAGTAATAAATTTTGATATCGTTTGCATTATGCAGGGTGACAGATAGGAGCTATTGATTTTCTTTTCATTTCCATCAAATACTGTTGCTGTTAGCAACAATCTTTGAATTTATTGCATTTGTGCATCAACATTCTTTGATATGGCCTGCGGGTCATATTTATCATAGGATTGTTTTTGAACTTGGTGTGCTCATTAGGCAAGACCTTTAGATAAGAGCTGTTGATTAGCATTCATTTCTGTGAAAAAAGTTCCATTTACAATAACCTCTGAACATACTGCATTTGTGTGTCAGCATTCTTCCTTTAGCCAGTCTTACAGTTTACATTTAAAAATGCATGGATTACTCTGACGTTGTGCACACACAATGCTGTTATGTTGAAATTTCATCAAATAACATTGGTACCAATGATCTTCAATTTTGCCATTTCATTTATAGCTAAACAAGTTCAAGTTTGTCAAGTTGAGCTACAGTGTTATTGACACTTTCATTTAGAACAGGGCTTGGTCGGTTTTGGCTGTGACGCTGGGTAAAGGGTTAATTGAAAGTTTACTTGTATTTTGTATGCTTTATGTTTGAATTCTAATAATAATAATAATAATAAATTGTTTTTATATAGTGCCTTATCCCGCGAGGCTCGAAGCGCTTTACATAGAGAGTAATCAATTTGTTTTGAGCGTTGCGGTAAATAATTCATCGAGAGACGGGACATGAGTAAATCATGAGGGCGTAGCCCGAGTGATTTACAAAACGGTTCCGTCTCGAGATGAATTATTTACCGTAACGCTCAAAACAAATTGATTACTCTGTTTATTACATGACATTTGGAATAAAGAGGTCTTTTACTATAATAATTCAACCCAAACTATTGTCAGATATAATCCAATTTAGTGTAAACACGGAAACATTTCTAAAATTAGCAGGAAGGAAATACGAAATAGTCCTGTCTCGAGGCGAATTATATACCGTAACTTGCCGTAAGAATGGGTCACTCTCTTTAGTAAATGACATTTTAGACCAAAATGTCTTTCATTGAAAATAATTCAACACAAAATATTCGCAAATGCAACTCTGAAATACTTCTGAAATTAGCGCATATGAATACATCACTTTCTGTGTCAAATCTTAGATTGGAAATGGCCCAGTTTTATTTTTGTGACTTTCGTTTGATATTTTACTATTTTATGTGGCGTTCCAGTCACATTTGGGGAATGGCATTCAGCCATAAGATAGAACATTTCTATTTGGATTTTGTCAACTGTGCTAACGAACCTGTTCATAGAGGAAAGAAAGGATTTTTAAAAATATTCAGAAGGAAAATTCATTTTAATTAACTGATATGGAACTGGAAAACAAAACAATAGTTCCGGTGGGGGCGTGGCTTATATATGTCAGTCGTTCCAAAGTTACTATTGAAGTGACATAATTCACTCGTGACATTACCACTTTTTAATCAACATTAAATTCAATGCAAAACGAACTGAGGAATGTAATAAAACACAAAAATACGCACATGTGCACAAATACACATGTATACATGTGTACATATACACACATATGTACATACATTAGTTACCATAATACAAGACTCATTTCTGAAAGTGTGCAGTGATGTCTTCAATTTAGTTAAGGTTGTGTGGGAGGTGAAGCCTGAAGAGATGGGATTTCAGTGCACTCTTGAATGTATTAAGAGTAGGCATCTTCCGGAGTTCGGGTGTCAGTGAGTTCCAGACTTTAGGGCCGGCGTACTGAAACGCGCGACGGCCAATGCTTACATAGTTTGTATTCGGTAAACATAACAACTTTTGTGATCCAGATCTAAGTTCATGCCTGGGAGTGTGCTCAGACAGCAGGTCGGAGAGGTACAGTGACAAGGACTTCTCAAAGTGTCTGTTACAAAGAACAGCTAATTTGTAGTCGATACGGGTGCGAAGTGGCAACCAATGTAGTTCCATAAGGAACTACATTAATATTATTACTGTCTATGTATGGATCTTGAACAATCTACAATAACCGTACTGTACACAGTTGTCTAATCTTCACTTTGTACTTGAGTTAGAAGTCACAGCTCATTAGTGGATGCTGGAAGTGACATTAACACTTGACCTAACGAATCAGCTACTTCCATCTGCATAATTTACAAATTAAGCTGTTGAAAATAATATATTCTTTTAAAAAATTTCACCTGCATCTTCAATATTTTTAACAATATATATTTTTTTCAGCTTGAAAAAAAGTTGCGGTTGGTTCCTAGTAAATTGCAGAAAGCAGAAAAAGATTTAGATGAGTTTCGACACAAATATGATTCCATGAACCAACTGAAGCCTTTGAAGGAGAATGTGAGTTATATATTTGTTTATAAACTGGTTGAGTGTCAGAAGTGATTATCACGACTTTCAGAAAAAATGAGGATAACAGAGCAAAAGCTAACATTTTTCTTACTCGTGTTACATATTCAGTCAAATGTAAATAATATTTTGTTTATATATATTTCTTTTATGACAAATTATTGGAGAGCGCCTATAGGCACTCTCCAGTAATTTGTAATAAAAAAATTCTGAATGACAATTTCAGGCCACCAAAAATAATTTAGCCCTCAACCAGTTAGTGTGTTTGTTTATTAGAACACTCCCTTTCATAAAGGTGGTTGCCTGTCTCATTCAACTTTCCGTAACTTCTCCCCTCTCTCCATCCCAGACTCATTCCATCCCTCCATCTGGAGCCATATGTTAGTAATTAGCTGCGGTAGATTGACAAAACTCTGAAAAACATGTCCTTTGAAGTGTAAATGTTCAAGTAAAAATGAGAACATTTATTTTAAACCATATTTTATTTCTAAAATTATACATGATGATTGGACAAGTGAAACTATACTGAACCACGCACCCCACTCGGCCACCGACAGACCCCAAAAGTGAATGCTAGTTAACAAAGTATATACGAGGCCAGTACACAACACACAGAATACTTAATTATTTAATTATTCATCAGATAGTTGCATCTAAGTACTTAATTCTTCGAACGTACGGGGTTCAGTATAGTTTCGCTAGTTGGTTGGTGTCGAAGGAAACTCTCCTGGCGTGGGTTCAAACCCCTGCCATGCCATTGTAAACAAACCAGCGGCTTTTCTTAATTCTATGGCATCCGAGAAATTTGAATAAGACAAGTGTCACTGATTTCTTCTGAGGTGCAGTTCGTAGAATTAAGTACTTAGATGCAACTATCTGATGAATAATTAAATAATTGAATATTCCATGTGTTCTGTACTGGCCTTGTATATTTTTGGTTAACTAGCATTCCCTTTTGGGGTCTGTCTGTGGCCGAGTGGTGTGCGTGGTTCAGTATAGTTTTGCTAGGTGGTTGGTGCCAAAGGAAACTCTCTCGGCGTGGGTTTGAACCCCAGCCATGCCATTGTAAACAAAACCAGCATCCTTTCTTAATTCTATGGCATCCGAGAAATTTGAAAAAGACAAGTGTCACTGATTTCTTCTGAGGTGCTGTTCGTAGAATTAAGTACTTAGATGCAACTATCTGATGAATAATTAAATAATTGAGTACTCTGTGTGTTCTGTACTGGCCTCGTATATACTTGGTTAACTAGCATTCCCTTTTGTGGTCTGTACGTGGCTGAGTGGTGTGCGTGGTTCAGTATAGTTTCGCTAGGCGGTTGGTGCCGAAAGAACCTCTCTCTGCATTGGTACAAACCCTTGCCATGCCATTGTAAACAAAACCTGCGTCCTTTCTTAATTCTATGGCATCCAAGAAATTTGAAAAAGACAAGTGATTTCTTCTGAGGTGCAATTTATAGAATGAAGTACTTAGATGCAACTATCTGATGATTTATTTTTAGCTCAACTTTGACGAAGCCATATTTGAGGTATTGCCATGGTCCATCGTCCATCGGCTGTCTGTTTGTCCATCCATCACACCGTACACGCGGCTCGGGCTAGAGGCCGTATTTATGAACAGATTTTTACGAAACTTCTGGGGTACCTTTGTTATCACCATAAGACGAGAACAAGTGTTTTGGGGTCTGGTACGAAATTTAAGATGGCCGCTGGCAGCCATTTTGTACCAAAATTTGATGCAGTCAGATTTTTGCGCAGAACTTCCATACGAAAGCTCCGATTTGAATAATTGTTTTGTATGAATGTTTAGTACCATGGGGTACAACACATATAATACAGGTTTTTTTCTCGTGCGTAAATTATGCAAATTAGACTAACTTTGATTTATTTAGTGTTACTTTCAGCACTGTGCAAATGCCAATACATCTTGGGCTAGAGGCTGTATTTATGAACTGATCTTTACGAAACTTCTTGGGTACCTTTGTTATCACCGTGGGATGAGAACGAGTGTTTTGGGGTCCGGTCTGAAATTCAAGATAGCCACTGGTGGCCATTTTGTACAAAATTAGGTGCAATCAGATTTTTGCGCAGAACTTCCATATGAAAGTGCTGATTTGAATAATTTCCTGTGTGAATGTTTAGTACCATGGGATACATCACATATAATATGGGGGTTTTTTGCATAAATTATGCCGATTAGACTAACTCTGATCTATTTAATGTTACTTTCAGTACTATAACTGCAAATGCCAATACAGCTCGGGCTAGAGGCCGTATTTATCACCGTGGGATGAGAACGAGTGTTTTGGGGTCCGGTCTGAAATTCAAGATGGCCACTGGTGGCCATTTTGTACAAAATTAGGTGCAATCAGATTTTTGCGCAGAACTTCCATATGAAAGCGCTGATTTGAATAATTTCCTGTGTGAATGTTTAGTACCATGGGATACATCACATATAATATGTTTTTTTTTTGCATAAATTATGCCGATTAGACTAACTTTGATCTATTTAATGTTACTTTCAGCACTATAACTGCAAATGCCAATACAGCTCGGGCTAGAGGCAGTATTTATGAACCAATCTTTACGAAACTTGTTGGGCACCTTTGTTATCACCTTGGGACGAGAACGAGTGTTTTTGGGTGCGGTCCAAAATTCAAGATGGCCGCCAGCAACCTTTTTGTACCAAAATTAGTGCAATCAGTTTTTTGTACAGAACTTCTGTATGAAAGTTCTGATATGAATAAATTTTTGTAGGAATGTTTAGTAACATGGAATACATCACATATAATACAGGTTTTTTTCTCGTGCAGAAATTATGCAAATTAGATGAACTTTGATTTGTTTAGTGCTACTTATACACACACAGTAAGTGCACATGTCAATACGGCTCGGGCTAGAGTCTGTATTTATGAACTGATCTTCACGAAACTTCCTGGGTTTCCTTTGTTATCACCTTGTGACAGGAACGAGTGTGTTTTGGGTGCCTTTCTTATCACTGTACTATGAGAACAAATATTTTGGGGTTCAGTCAGACCCACTCTGGGACTCAAAGATTTCTTTTCTAGTTTAGCATCTAACTGTCACCCACCTTTACAATACTTTACCTACACATTTGTTACAGACTACAGTCAGCATTTATGTACAGACCGTTACAATACTTTACATGTACCTTTGTTATCAGGTCATTACCTAGATGTTTGTCATTGCTGTGTCACATACTATACATGTACATGTCTTAAACAAGTTGAGCTACAGTGTCATTGACACTTTCATTTAGATTGTAGCTTTGGAAGAAAATGAAATTCCAGAACTAAAGAGAAGACTCAAGAAAACAAATGAAGAAATAGAAAAACTACAGTTAGAGTTGTCTGATGTAAGTGAACAATATATGTGACATAATATATTAAATATTATTTTCTTATAGATTTGATTTTCTCACAATGATGTGGAATCATATATGCAATTAGGTCAGAATCGTAAATAAGTGCCATGCAGCCTATCTTTTCTAAATAATACAGAATTGAATAGACAATTCGCCAGTGAAAAAAATTCATTTAGCATGAGTTTTGAGCTTTGTCACACAAGAAATAATTAAGGCGTAAAAAATTAAAAATCTGTTTCTCAGGCCCTCCTGCATGATCCTTTTGGCTGCCACATGATCTCTTTTTATAACCAATGTAAACTTAAAAAAAAAAAAATTAAATGGTTTATGTGTGATATTTTACCCGAGTTAAAAAAATTGATAAATTTGTCCCTTGAGTACAAGAAGGCTTTGCAATGCTTCTTACTCTCAAAGGATGAAATACACCACCACCCATGCTATTCTATAGAATATGAGGCCTAAAACATAAACCAAGAACATGAACTTTTCATGGCAAAAAAATAATTACAGAAATAAAAAATAAAATAAAACACAGCTCGACTGCACACAGTTTTACAAATAATGGCCTGAGAAACAGAAGATCTACTTTGTATGGCCTTATTAAATGCTTATATTTGTTGAAGTGAGGTTCGAAAGGTCATGATATAGCAGCAGATGCTGAAAATGACCTTAAACACCAATAAATAATATTATTACACACCCATTTAAAATTAACGTTGACGCTATTCAAGAATGTTCAATAAAAAGAAAGTTGTATCGCTCACATGTGTAATACAAGTTTTTGCACTTTTTCAAACAAGAAAGATAACCAGTTATACTGCCAGGGTTGTCTTTTCTAAAGAGTTGACCAATCATTTCTTGATGTTGCAGATGGCACTGAATTGTATTTTTAACTGCTAGAAAATCTAAGAATAAATAGGTCAGGATATGAGTGAATTGCTTCATTTGTAAACAGAGACGAAGGACTAATGTTAAAAGTCACATTGAAACTTTAAAAATTAAAGCAGAAAACGTCATCCTTTCAATAATAAATCAAAATCTATCATTGCCTAATGATGATAAAAGACTATGACAAATAGAAGTCTATAACAAATATGCTTAGTCACAGACCAGAAAGTATGAAACAAACATTCACCCATTCAGAATGATTCACTTTTCTACATAGACCAGTACCCAGCAGTCAATTTCAACTGCAAATAAAAAAACAAGAAAAAAGTATGTTGGTACAAGTACCAAGCTATTGGGATAAAAAGAAAACTGTGCACTGTGATGTAAACGACAAGCTTGTTCCAATGTGGTGTACATAATATGGTTTTGTTTTAATTTATTGAAAAAAAAATAGAAAAATAACAAGTTTTGATATTGTGTGAATTGTGTACAGTATTAATATACTTTGATGATTACTTTGGCCTAAGGAAGTTAGGAATCTGTGACTCGGGTTCTCCTACGTGGTCGTTTTGGCTGTCGTATGCTCTCTTTTTATAACCAATGCAAACTTAAGAAAATAAAAATTAATTGGTTTATGTCTGATATTTTGCCCAAGTTAATTAAATTGTTAAATTTGTCCCTTGAGTGCAACAAGGCTTTCCAATGCTTTAGCATTGCAATGCCTTCTTGCACTCAAGGGACGAAATACACCACTACCCTGCTATTCTGTAGATTATGAGGCCTAAACATAAACAAGCCAAGAATATGAACTTTTGATGGCAAAGAAATAATTAAGAAATAAAAAATAAAATAAAAGAATACCCGCACACATGCAATTTTACCAAAAAATGGCCTGAGAAACAGATCTACTTTGTGAGGCCTTAGTTAACCATATTTTTTCTCCAAAATGACAAGGAAACAACACAAAATTTATTCAATAACTAAACATTTTCATTTTTTGTCTTGGTAACATAACTTATGACCCCATATTGGAACAAGCTCAATAAACATGTTCCAATGAAGAATCATAAGCTATATTTTTCAGGAAAGAATTGAAAAAAATAATAAAATTTGAAGGCAATTTTTTTTTCTGAATAGCACTCTTCAATTATAGCAGGGTTCATACAAGTCATGGATTTCTGGAAAAGTCAGAGAATTTTGAAAATAATTTTTCAGGCCTGGAAAAGTCTTGGAAAATGATGAAATTTAGAAAAGTTTGGGAAAAGTCATTGAAGTTTATAAATGTTTTGATGATGTCACACAAAATTCTTTGAAAATTGAGGACATAGTTGACTTTTTTTGTTTTTTGTTAAGCATATGCAAAATTGCTATATTGACTTCTGTACGAAAATAGTACAATGATATTTCATATTGAGTGAGCTCCCTTTAATTGTCTCATGCACTAGGTGTTCTGCTTGTCACTGGTTGAACATGCTGTTTCCCCTCATTGTTTACATCATTGCGAATTCATTGTGGTCTTGTTCATTGTTGACGTGTATGCATGGATGGGAGGGTTTTCTGGTTAACGGAAAAATCTACTCTGTGTCAGTTATCAGAAAAAACTGAAAGTGACTCCTGTGCCTGTCTCAAAAAACTATACTTTGGGCTTTTTTATACCCCCCGCAAACAAAGTTTGGAGGGGGGGGGGGGGGGGGGGTATATAGGAATCACCCTGTCCATCCATCTGTCCATCCTTGTAAGCGCAACTCCTCCTAAACCCTTTGAAGAATTTTCATGAAACTTTACACAATGGAAGAACTCCATATGCAGATGTGCATGAAGCAATATAATTCCGTTCTGACATTTCCAAGGGGAGATAATCTAACTTATACCGTCTGTCCATCCTTAAGCACAACTCCTCCTAAACCGTTTGAAGAATTTTCATGAAACTTTACACAATGGAAGAACTCCATATGAAGATGTGCATGAAGCAATATAATTCCGTTCAGACATTTCCAAGGGGAGATAATCTAACTTATACCGTCTGTCCATCCTTGTAAGCGCAACTCCTCCTAAACCGTTTGAAGAATTTTCTTGAAACTTTATACAATGGAAGAACTCCATATGAAGATATGCATGAAGCAATATAATTCCGTTCTGACATTTCCAAGGGGAGATAATCTAACTTATACCGTCTGTCCATCCTTGTAAGCACAACTCCTCCTAAACTGTTTGAAGAATTTTCATGAAACTTTACACAATGGAAGAACTCCATATGAAGATGTGCATGAAGCAATATAATTCCATTCTGACATTTCCAAGGGGAGATAATCTAACTTATACATTTCAGGCATGGGGGGGGTATCACTTTGTGAGTTTGCTCACAGTACCTCTAGTTATATCTAAATCTCAGTCATAGCCGAGAATGTTGTAATTCCCACTCAAATGTTCAGAACATCAGTATTTGACTGAAAATTATGATGAGGATTTTCAGAATCAAATTTGAGTGTGATGTCAAATGCATGTAAAGGAAACACTGTGATAGTCATCTTTGCCATTCATGGAATATGCATATCAAATCAAGTTGAACACAAAAAGAAGCATGGGATGTTGGGGGGGGGGGGGGGCAGAAAGGGTGGACCAACACTATTAGGGAATGTTCCAATAAGACTAAAATCCTCCTCCTTTGATTGGACGAGAGCTCGCTTATATATTTTATGTTTACGGCTCAAGTGGCAAATGTTATCGTTTGACATGACCATGCGAAATATTTGAAATGAGGTTGTCTGTTTCGTAATTACTTTACCAACGGAGTGACTAGCTAGCCGCTTCATTTTTCAGGATTTTTCACTTGTGCAGCAGATGGTGTTCTGGATGAAGTGTTGTTTAAATTACAAACCGATTTACAATTTGAACTGAGATGGAATGAGTTTATCTGGTTTATTGATTTTTTATCCAGTGTCGTTTGTGGATTCACTAGAAGTTGATTTACCAAACCTGTGATCATTAAAAAGTTGCCTTGAACAAGGCAACTTTTAACGATTATATGTTTAGTAAATGAACCTCTCATGTTTCACGATGTAGGTTTTGGGCTATGGGTAGTGTCTTATTGGAACATATACATTTTTGTGATGAATTGACGGTAACATGGTCTGAGGTTTGTGGCTTGAAGCGCATGTTCAACCTTAATGTTTCGCGTCTCGGTTGAACATAAGCTCCGAGCCACAAACTTCAGACCATGTTACTGTCAATTCTTCACAGTAACTTGTAATGTTCCTTGTTCTGTATACCGCTATGTCACACTATGTACATGTAACAGTATGTTACATGTCCATGTCATGAACTCCCTGTAAAGACTTTTAGTTTAAAAAACTGGCTTTTGTTACAGTTTCAGTATTTCATTGAGTTTTCCTGCTTGCTTAATTAATTTGAAATAAAAACTGAGAATCGACACTTTTAACACAACTGACAACAAAATCAGGGCAAAATTTCACCACCGAACAGCTGTAATGGATGACTGGTTAATTTTTGAGTGTACAAAGACAATTCTATTAACAAGCTAAGGATATGCACATACTATGATAAATGGAACACTGATCCATGTTTTTTTCGCTGGATTCAAACTATGATGAATGGAACACTGATCCATGTTTTTTTTTGCTGGATTCGATGTTTACCGTGTAAGAGAAAAGTTTAAGTGTATTGTTTGTGACAACAGTTTGAAAATTCAAACATGGGGAAGCAGTCTTCCTCCTCACAACATGGGGGAAGATGTCTTCCTCACTAATTCAAAAGGAAAGAAAATACTGTGATGCTATTTCAATTAAAAATAGAATAGCTGCAATGGCAAGTTTGGTGACTAATGTTTTCCAGCCAAAGTCAACAAATCTTATTCAAAATTCGATGGAAACCGCCAGTAGTTCTGACAGTCAGTCAGCTCCTTTGTGCTTTTCTTGAGTAAAGTGTAGTACAGCACACTAGACTTGGCTATACCACATATATAGTGAAATCTAGTCTGTAGGTCGACTTTATCAGCAAACCATTTCTAAAATTTGGTAATCCTTCACCTTGAGATTTTTCCAGGTTATGGAGGGCAGGGGGCTTGCCCATCCAAATATTTGTTCTCCCCAATGCATTAGTCCAGTGCAAGTTTCACATAACATAGAGTCTTAAAAATGTCTCTAATATAGACTTACATGCTAAAATGGCCTCAGATTCACTCTCAGAGCATTGAATTTTGCAAAAGTTTGTTTGGGTGGACCCCTGAGTCACCAAAGCAGGCTTCCAAATACCATGCCCCTCTAAAAAACTCACTAGTCAGCCCCTTCTTTGGAATCCTGGCTATGCACCTATTTGTACGTCATGTAAATATGATAACCCTCATGGAAAAGTGCTGGAATTCTGTTCCAAAAATTGTGTATACAGCCAAGGAAGCCTGATTATAAGTAATCCGTGATTTGCAAAATGAGGTCCTCAGAGGTTGAATTTGCTGATGCTCTCCCATACAGTGGGCCAATTTATCCTCTAGGTACATCTCTCTGTTTTGGCTTGAGACCTTGATTCAGACTGAGGTTCACATACAGTTAAAACTAGAAGTCCTGTCACGAATAGTGTGCTTATCTAGGCTTAATTGCGCGTTGGAATTGCGCGCAATTGCCATATCGAATGGCATCCACAGCACGGCAGGTTCTCCTGGTTACTCATAGCGAACACAAGCAATGTTTCTGCCAATGGACTTCCGGGTTACCCGGAGGTCCATTGGCTGAAACATTGCTTGAGCACAGGTCATATGTACAAAATTTGATAGCTTTACTTGGGCCATAACGCGTTCATTAACGCGCATTTCAACGTGCTATTTGTGCGCATTTCATGACAGGACTTCTAGTTTTAACTGTAGGGTAAATTTGTGATGCTACCCTGAAAAAATTTTCAGGCCCTCCTTCATAGTCCTTTTCGCTGCCACATGCTCTCTTTTTATTACCATTCAAACTAAAAAAATATAAAAATTAAATGGTTTTATGTCTGATATTTTATCCAAGTTAATAAAATTAATAAATTTGTCCCTTGAGTGTAACAAGGCTTTGCAATGTTTTAGCATTGCAAAGCCTTCTTGCACTCAAGAAACGAAATACACCCCCCCCCCCCCCCCCCCCCCCATGCTATTCTGTAGATTAGAAGGCTAAAACATAAAACAAACCGAGAATATGAACTTTCGTTAGCAAAGAAATAATTACAAAAATAAAAGATAAAATAAAATGCATGCTCACTTGCAGTTTTACTAAAAAATGTCCTGAGAAACAGAAGATCTACTTTGTGAGGCCTAAACTTGACTTTATACTTGTTTTGTGGTAACGGTATACCTTAACTTCCTGAAAGTAACCTTAACTCGTAGGGTGCTCAATTATTTTTCAGTGGTCATTTGTAGTGCGAGTATTTTTTTTCAAAGATCTCACTCTGCTGTCTTAAATTAATAAAATATTGCTCCTAAATGTTTTGTTGCAATTTATTGGAGAATGCTAGTTGGTACTCTCCAATAAATTGTAACAAAACAATTTTGTATTAATATTTTTCTTCCAGTGCCGAGCCCAACAACAAATTAATGTGTAAAGCCACTATAGTGGCTTTCAGCACTTTTCATTAGGGCCCTGATAGTGGCTTCTAGCACTGAATTATGCAATCAACAATTGTGTCATGTATTCGTGCACGCAAACGAAGACGCTTTGCCGTGGATGTAATGGGGACTTCATTGTTTTTTTGTTGTTTTTTTTTAACCATTTACCTAATATGAAAAGCAGACAACACTTGCAAAAAAATTCTTGAATAGCTATTATTTTCATTTTTTGTCTCAAAAAGATAGGTTATGACACCTCATTGGAACGAGCTCAACGAGCTCGTTCCAATGAGGGGTCATAACCTATGTTTTAGGGACAAAAAATGAAAAAATAATGAAAAATAATTGGCAATTTTTCAGAATAGCGCTGGCAATTGCGTTAGGTAAAGGGTTAAATAATATCATTTCCATTGCCCGTGTGGGGGCACGATGACGCTGTGTACTAAGGCGTACTGCACGTTGCTGGTACGCATGTCTTCAACCAATCTAACCCTGTCTGTGCTGCAGTGCAGAGTTACGATGTTGGGGAGCTTGCAGCTGCTCGTCGTTGCTCGGTGGTTCTCTCCGGGTACTCCGGCTTCCTCCACCCGTAAAACTGCCACGGTCATGATTAGCCATTGTGCATAAATATGTGACCTTGAACATCAATAAATAAAAAAATAAATAAATAAATAAATAAATAAATAAATAAATAATATAGTTATTGTTAATAATGAAAAGTAATAAACAGAGTATTCGCTTGACTGGACTGGTTACGTGAAATAATTCATTCGAGGCGAGGGACTATATTGTAAAACACTCATGCACAATCGCGCACTCGTGTTTGTACAATGTCCCTCACCTGTAATAAATTATTTCATGTAACCGGGGCGCGGTGGCTCAGTTGGTAGAGGTGCAGGCTGCAAGCCGAGAGGTCCTCGGTTCGAATCCCACCTGCGGCAACCGCGTTGTGTCCTTGGGCAAGACACTTCACCCCGATTGCCTACATGGGGGCACGATGACGCTGTGTACTGAGGCGTACTGCACGCCGATGGTGCGCATGTCTTCAACCAATCTAACCCTGCCTGTGCTGCGGTGCAGAGTTCAGAGTTACGTTGTTGGAGAGCTGACAGCTGCTCGTCGTTGCTCGGTGGTTCTCTCCGGGTACTCCGGCTTCCTTCACCTGTAAAACTGTCACGGTCACGATTAGCCATTGTGCATAAGTATGTGACCTTAAACACCAATAAATAAATAATATAAATAAATATATTTCATGTAACCAGTCCAGTTAAGCGATTACTCTCTATATATTAATATTTTTCTTCCAGTGCTGAGCCAATAACAAATTAACGTGAAAAGCCACTATAGTGGCTTTCAGTACTTTTCATTAGAGCCCTGGTAGTGTCTTCTAGCACTGAACCAGTTGAACAAAAATAAATTTATATTAATTTAGAAATTGATTTTCTTTATTTTATTTTGAGTATAGAAGGAAGATGAATTTATGACAAAAGAAACAGATGAAGGAACAGCAAAAGAAATGCAGCCTGACATAGTATTAATGGATAGATCACTTGGTGAAATTCGGGAGTTCGATCGAAAAATAGCTGTGTGTTCATCAAGATTATCTGGTGGTGGTATGATATTTATTTATTTTGACTGCTGCAAGTCTCTAGATCATTCTCAAATTTGAGAACATCACAGACTTTCCAAGTCGGTTGCTGTTCAGCTCCATTGAAGAAAATTTTGGTAATAATGTGATTCAACATCTCAATTACCATTTTAGGTTTTTTTGTGGCTTTATTGGTGTCTCAGAATATCGATTAACCCTTGCAGGCCTTAATAGACTTTGATAACTCTTGACTGCAACAGAACAGTGCCCCAGGATACTGTCTCCGGACAAACTCGAATTTACATTATAGATTGGCAATTGTTTCAAGGCTTGTATTGGTTGTCTATACAGACAGCCAAGACTTGCTTGAAAACAGCTACAGGAAGTAGACAGTCAATGTGTCGCAAAAAGGTAGAAAAGTCTTCAGTCTTTAATAAAGGGGATAAATCCTGTCCTTTGAAATTGGACAAAAAAAGCATAAAAAACAAAACTAACTGTCTGCGATGTAAAACTAACTGTCTATTATGTAAAATTAAGTATCTGTTAGGCTGCACAAAGTAGATCTTTTGTTTCTCAGGCCATTTTTTTCAGAATTGCATGTGGGTGGGCCGTTTTTATTTTTTTTATTTTATTTTTTTTATTATTTCTTTGCCATCAAAAGTTTATGTTCTTGGTTTGTTTTTTGTTTTAGGCCTCGTAATCTACAGAATAGCATGGGTGGTGGTGTATTTCATCCCTTGAGTGTAAGAAGGCTTTGCAATGCTAAAGCATTACAAAGCCTTGTTGCACTCAAGGTACAAATTTATCAATTTTATTAACTTGGGTAAAATATCAGGCATATTTATTTATTGGTGTTTAAGGTCACTTACTTATGCACGATGGCTTATCGTGACCGTGACAGTTTTATGGGTGGAGGAAGTCGGAGTACCTGGAGAGAACTACTGAGCATTGATGAGCAACTGTCAGCTCCTCAACATTTTAACACTGTTCAAGCTCCGCTTAACCAGGGTTACTGCGGTTGAAGACATGTGCACAATCGATGTGCAGTAGGTCTTAAATTGTGACAAAACAATTATTTTCAAATAAAATTTGGCTAAACCAAGGGTTCCCTTGCTGGAAGAATGGTATCTTTGAGAATTGTATTTGTGTTACAAATCACCTTTAAAGATTGAGTTAGAACTCTTACCAGTTAATTCCTAAGTGATACACTATTGGGAAATGTTCTGGCGGTCAGTAGTTTTCATCAGTAAAAGCAAGAGTTGAAGTCTTTACCTCAGATGATAACTATAATTTCCTGTAATAATTTATTTATTGGTGTTTAAGGTCACATACTTATACACAATGGATAATTGTGACAGTTTTACAGGTTTAGTAAGCCGGAGTATCTGGAGTGAACCACTGAGCATCGATGAGCAACTGTGAGCTCCTCAACATTTTAACTCTGTTCAAGCTCCGCTTAACCAGGATTACTGTGGTTGAAGATATGTGCACCATCGATGTGCAGTACACCTTAGTACATAGTGTCATTGTGCCCCCACGTAGGCAACCGGGATAAAGTGCCTTGCCCAAGGTCACAACGTGGGGTCGTCCTGGACGGGGATCAGACTCAGCATCTCTAGCATAGAAGTCCAACAGTCTGCCACTGAGCCACCGTGCTCCCTATTAGACATAAACCATTTAATTTTTATTAGCTCAACTTGACAAAGTCAAGCTGAGCTATTGCCATCACTTCTCGTCCGTCGGCGTACGTTAGTACGTTAGTACGTACGTCCACAATTTCCTTTGGCACACCTCACAGGTCGCATTTATGATCAGATCACTTTGAAACTTCTTATGCTTGTTTGGGGTGACCTCTAGATGGGAGCTATCGATTTTCTTCAATTTCCGTCAAAAAATGTTGCCGCGGCCAACGTTCTTAGAACTTAGTTTAGTCAAACCACAATATTTCCCTTTGGCACACCCTACAGGGCACATTTATGATTTGATTGCTTTGAAACCTGATACGCTTATTTAGGGTGACCTCTAGATGGGAGCTATCGATATTTTTATACTGTACCAATGACCCAGACATAGCTGGTGCTAACTCTTAAAATATAGGGCCAAACACAAATTTTGCCCCCCAATCCCCAAAATTTGCATCTAAAATCAAAGAAAACATGTCCTGAAAGGCCCTCCACACTTCGCCCCCACTGCGCATGCGCAGTGTCAAGGACGTTCCGAAATTGGCGCCATTAATCATTCTAAGTTTGGCCCTTCATCAGTTAACATCTGACTGATCTTTGTGCTTATAAATCTCAGTTTAAATGATGCCAGACACATAAATATTAGTGAAATGGTGATTCTAAGGAGGATAGAGAAGGAGGAGAGGAAAAAAAAAATGTGTGACAGAATACTATCAGGGCTGTAACTTAAAATTTTTTAATGAAATTATGTTAAGTTACCTATTTTCGAGGCAGCAGCCATTTTGTTGTCATTCTGATTGTTTAGTTACACTATTTTTTAAGTGTTTTCCTCTCTCCCTGTCCTTAAGTCCCCCCTTGCTATTCTCCCATGCTTTTGGCATAGTTTTTAGCTCACCTGAGCGAAGCTCAAGGGGAGCTTTACTAATCACTTTCTGTCCGGCGTCCGTCGTCCGTCGTCGTCCGTCTGGCGTTAACTTTACATTATCGACTTCTCCTCCTAAACCACTAGCCCAATTTTATTCAAATGTTGGCTAAATGTTTATTACCTAATGCCAATTCAGATTTGTTCAAATGAAGTTGCCCCTCCTCCTGGGTGGTGCCACGCCCCCAAGGGGCACCAAAATCTTTGTAAATCTTCTTCTCATGAACCAGCAGTAGCAGAGACTTGATATTTGGTGTGCAGCTTCCTTTTGAGGTGTAGACTCAGATTTGTTCAAGAGAAGTTTGTGGGGCTATACTTGGTGTCGTTATGGGAGGGGCAAAATTTTTTGCCCCGCCCAAAATGTCTATTTTCCAAACCGAGAGGCTGATTTGAACCAAATTTTATGTGAGGGCTTATTGGGTCATGAGTACTTGATTTATGCAAAAAAAAATTTTCCCGCAGCCCCGTGGGAACCGCAGGAGCTAAAAATAGAAAAAATTTAAAACGCCCATATCTCCAAAACTGCACGGCACTGAGAATTTTTATTTGGTGTGCAGCTTCCTTAGGACCAACAGAAAGGATTGGTAAAAAAAAATTGCCATCGGTTTTATCATAGGGTACAGTTTCGGGACTTTGAAAAAGTGCTGAGTCAGCACTTTTTAACACTGTAGGCAATGGGAAAAACATTAAAAAATCTTCTTCTCCAGATCCTGCAGGCAGAATCTTTTGATATTTGGTATGCAACATTGTAGGGTGGATCTGATTCAAGTTTGTTCAAATCGGCCCCCTGGGTTCATATTTGGGCTCAGTATAGGAGCCCGATTTCGAACTTAGTGCATTTCAGGCAAATTTCTTAAAAAATCTTCTTCTCCAGATCCAGCAGGCAGAATCTTTTGATATTTGGTATGCAACATTGTGGGGTGGATCTGATTCAAGTTTGTTCAAATCGGCCCTCTGGGTTTATATTTGGGCTCAGTATAGGAGCCCAAATTTGAACTTACTGCATTTCAGGCAAATTTCTTTGAAAATCTTCTTCTCCAGATCCAGCAGGCAGAATCTTTTGATATTTGGCATGCAACATTGTAGGGTGGATCTGATTCAAGTTTGTTCAAATCGGCTCCCTAGATTCATATTTGGGCTCTCTATAGGAGCTTGAATTCAAACTTAGTGCATTTCAGGCACATTTCTTCAAAAATCTTCTTCTCAAGATCCAGCAGGCAGAATCTTTTGATATTTGGTATGCAACGTTGCGGGGTAGATCTGATTCAAGTTTGTTCAAATCGGCCCCCCTGGATTCATATTTGGGCTTACTATAGAAGCCCGAATTCGAACTTAGTGCATTTCAGGCAAATTTCTTAAAAAATCTTCTTCTCCAGATCCAGCAGGCAGAATCTTTTCATATTTGGTAAGCAACATTGTGGGGTGGATCTGATTCAAGTTTGTTCAAATCGGATCCCTGGGTTAATATTTGGGCTCAGTATAGGAGCCCAATTTCGAACTTAGTGCATTTCAGGCAAATTTCTTAAAAAATCTTCTTCTCCAGATCCAGCAGGCAGAATCTTTTGATATTTGGTATGCAACATTGTAGGGTGGATCTGATTCAAGTTTGTTCAAATCGGCCCCCTGGGTTCATATTTGGGCTCAGTATAGAAGCCCGATTTTGAACTTAGTGCATTTAGGCAAATTTCTTAAAAAATCTTCTTGTCCAGATCCAGCAGGCAGAATCTTTTGATATTTGGTATGCAACATTGTGGGGTGGATCTGATTCAAGTTTGTTCAAATCGGCTTCCTAGATTCATATTTGGGCTCACTATAGAAGCTCGAATTTGAACTTAGTGCATTTCATGCAAATTTCTTAAAAAATCTTCTTCTCCAGATCCAGCAGGCAGAATCTTTTCATATTTGGTAAGCAACATTGTGGGGTGGATCTGATTCAAGTTTGTTCAAATCGGCCCCCTGGGTTTATATTTGGGCTCAGTATAGGAGCCCAAATTTGAACTTAGTGCATTTCAAGCAAATTTATTAAAAAATCTTCTTCTCCAGATCCAGCAGGCAGAATCTTTTGATATTTGGTATGCAACATTGTGGGATGGATCTGATTCAAGTTTGTTCAAATCGGCTTCCTAGATTCATATTTGGGCTCACTATAGAAGCTCGAATTCGAACTTAGTGCATTTCAGGCAAATTTCTTAAAAAATTTTCTTCTCCAGATCCAGCAGGCAGAATCTTTTGATATTTGGTATGCAACATTGTGGGATGGATCTGATGCAAATTTGTTCAAATCGGCTCCTTAGATTCATATTTGGGCTTACTATAGAAGCTCGAATTCGAACTTAGTGCATTTCAGGCAAATTTCTTAAAAAATCATCTTCTCCAGATCCAGCAGGCAGAATCTTTTGATATTTGGTATGCAACATTGCGGGGCGGATCTGATTCAAGTTTGTTCAAATCGGCCCCCTGGATTCATATTTGGGCTCACTATAGAAGCTCGAATTCAAACTTAGTGCATTTCGGGCAAATTTCTTCAAAAATCTTCTTCTCCAGATCCAGCAGGCAGAATCTTTTGATATTTGGTATGCAACATTGCGGGGTGGATCTGATTCAAGTTTGTTCAAATCGGCCCCCTGGATTCATATTTGGGCTTAATATAGAAGCCTGAATTCGCACTTAGTGCATTTCGGCAAATTTATTAAAAAATCTTCTTCTCCAGATCCAGCAGGCAGAATCTTTTGATATTTGGTATGCAACATTGTGGGGTGGATCTGATTCAAGTTTGTTCAAATCGGCTTCCTAGTTTCATATTTGGGCTCACTATAGAAGCTCGAATTCGAACTTAGTGCATTTCAGGCAAATTTCTTAAAAAATCTTCTTCTCCAGATCCAGCTTCAGAATCTTTTCATATTTGGTAAGCAACATTGTGGGGTGGATCTGATTCAAGTTTGTTCAAATCGGCCCCCTGGGTTTATATTTGGGCTCCATATAGGAGCCCAAATTTTAACTTAGTGCATTTCAGGCATATTTCTTAAAAAATCTTCTTCTCCAGATCCAGCAGGCAGAATCTTTTGATATTTGGTATGCAACATTGTGGGGTGGATCTGATTGTGATTCATGAACGTATTTATTTGTAAAGTTGATAGAATCTTAGACAAAATTTGCAGAAAAGATCTACTATAGAAGGGGTGGTATCCAGGGTGAACCCTTTACCCAAATCTAGCAGTACTAATGCATTATTCACACAAATCTCCGTTCAAATTTTATGACCCCTCATTGGAACACACGCATTCAGCTCATTCCAACAAAGGTCATATGCCATGTTTTCGAGACAAAAGAATAAAAATTTTAGTTATTCATGAAATTTTTAGGCAACTGTTGTCTGTTATTCACATTGCTTCATGAAATTTCAGTACTTTTAGAAGTTACCTCAGTAATCAAGGGTTAATTCCCCTTAATTAAATGTCGCCTCTAAAAAACAACCACTTTGCATATCTTACCTTTTTACCAGCATAACTGCCAAAACTTGTCAGCATTCTTCGCAAAAATCGCTATTCAAATTTTAATTTTTGTCTCTTAAACATACATGTACTTATCGCTTGTAAATACCCCATTGGAATGAGCTTTTTGAGCTCATTCCAATGAGAGGTCGCACACCATGCTTTTTGAGTCAAAAAAGCAATTTTTTAGTTATTCCAGAATTTCGTACGTAAAACACAGCTTTATGACTTCACATTAAAATGAGCTCTCTAAGCTTGTTCCAATCAACATTCACGCACTATGTCTTTCACACAAAAAATAAAATTTTCCATTTATTCAGGAATTTTGTTTGCAAGAACACTCTTACCCCCCCCCCCCCCCCCCCCCCCCCACACACACACACACACACACAAACACAGATACACACATCTAAAAGTTCGGCAGCAAAAAAACAGTTACTTCAATTTTTAAATGCATTATAGGAACAACTTGCCTAATCAAATTTAAATACTTTTGCATCATTCTGTATCTAGAACAAACCATTTACCATATCTTTACGCAAAATTCTCCAGCATCCTTCACAAAAAAACACCATTATTTATATATTCACATTTCTGTCTCAAAAATATACCTGATCTTCCCATACCCCTATTGGAATAAGCTGTTTGAGCTTGTTCCAATGATGATAAAAAAAACTAATATTTTGGAAAATTTGTGAAAATTTTTGTTTTCTTGCATGCAAATATGTACATGTAGCACATGGAAGATATCCACAGTTGGGGAGAGATGTCCAAGGCTATCTCTTCACATTCCTTGTTTGTGCTTCATGCTAAACCAGTTTGTCTGCAGAGATAAATTTGCTTTATTAAAAATCATTGGAGGTTGGCCACACACCAATGATTTTAAATAAAACTAATTTTAGGTAACAAATGTTGAACTTCAAACAAAATCTATCACTCAACCAGTTAATGTTGATGAGGCATGACATGGTGAAGGTGACCTAAAATACTTCTTAGAGTCACTTTGTCAGGTGAGCGATTAAGGCCACGTGGGGCCTCTTGTTGTAATTATTATTACTAAATTTTCTTGGGAGTTTTAGCTGAATAACAGAATGAATTCTGTTCTTTCCCCATGTTTACGTCTTCACCTGCGGGTGGTTAGGCGTTGTGTTCTGCATCTACCATCTGATGTTCTGCAGTTTCTTCCCTGGAAGTCTCTGTTTTGCATCAGATAGTGTATTTTTGGTAACTGATTTCGGGCCTGGGTGCCTGGAGTCTTATTTTAGTGTTTTTACACTCATTGTTTACATTTTCAACAGCCCTCTGTGTGAGGGGGGGAATTCTAAAAATAATATCTTGATGTTATTTTAATCATAACTAGATACATTATTATTGTTCGTAAGTGTTGAATAAATTGTTTAAAATATTTTTAAAATTTTTGTCCACACTTAGGCTTGGGATCCATTGGGGCTCAACGTTACTTTTCAGAAACTTGGGCTGTTCTGAAAAAATATTTTTTCAAAATATTTTGATTTCATTTATTTTTTCTATATTAATGGATCATATTATTATTATGTATTTTGATTGCCAGGGGTTAGTGCGAGTACCAGGACTTGTTTTCTTTTCACATTGAAAGGATATTGATCAATTGTTTTAAGAGGAAGTCTTCCTCTGACTTTATTATCATTCTATATGTGGTCAGTGTACTCGCATTAACTCCTGTTCTGTATCGTATGATTTCGATGACAATATGGGAAGCGTATGTCACGGTATGTTATTGGGGATTTGGACACTCCGGTCCTTTCCCCGCAGGGTCACTCTACTTTATCAATTTCTATTTCAGACGATCAAGATTAGGGTGATGTATCCGTGATGTCTTCCAACAGTGTGCCTCCGTCGTCACAATTAATGAAGGGCTTGCGGAAAAGTGCTCATGTAATACGCCAATTGCCTAAGAGGACCCTAGTAGGTTCGACGGCCTTTGACGTCCGCTAGCTCGCCCGGTGTAGCGTCCATTCACCGAATGGTTCGGCAGCCGGGTTCGTCCGTTGCGGTCTAGAAGGAATTTTGGGGTGATGCGAGCACTATAAATTAACTTAATGCACACCCAGTGACGGCGGATCGGAGGGAGAACGCAGGAAGCCTTTTAGTCCGGTTCATAGCTCGTTCCGGTCCATCCGGACGGCAAGCGAGAGAGGCCCCTCTCTCGTTCAACAACATCTGGCCCCAGATGTTGTGGTACAAAATGTGTCGCAAGCGGAGCATACGTCCGTCGCTCGGGACGCTCCGTTGTATAGGCAGTCCGCGGAGACTGCTAAGGCTTCCTCTTCTCGTCAGCGCACACGACCGCACCTTGGCTGCGTGACCGCCGATATATTACCAGCTTCGCCGATCAAGGATTCTTCGGCGACCAGGTCACACCATCCGGTAGCCAGGGACACAAGGCCTGCAGACTCCGGACGTTCGCATAGGAAGTGTGCGGGAGTCAACGTACACGGAGCTTCCGGCGGCAGTGCATCGTAAGACCGCTACTGCACAGGCCTCGGGAACGGACGTGCTTTCCTTAATAGCACAGTTTATCGCAGCATCCCAGCATCAACTGAATCTGTCGCATATATTTTATCCGATGATGCTGTGTCGGGACGCTCCGCGGAAGCGGGTACGGACGTCCGAAAGTTTCATCCGGTCCGCCGGGATACCGAAAGGGATTCGGAGGATTTCGAGCTTTCCCTTTCGGAACAACATATGCTGTTGTGTATGTCATCTGACTTGGTCTTCTTCAGCTTCTTTCGTCGGACCAGAATGCTGCGATGCCGGATAAGAAACTGATAGCGTCGGTGGACTTAGAAATTTTTGGTTCGGTTCAGGGACATCGTCCCTCAGTTCCGACATAGTCCAATAATGTCACACAAACTTTCGAATTATTGAACGACGCTATATATATTATTATTTTATGCTTGCTAACCAAGCATTTCTGGTTTCTTGTTCGAAGAGTTATGGAGATGTCTTTCAAAAGTGTGCCTCTGTCGTCATAGTTAATGAAGAGCTAGCGGCAATAAGTGCTCATGGAATATGTCTATTGCCTACGGAGTGACATTCGCTAGCTCACCCGGTGTAGCGTACATTCATTGCATGGTTCGGCTGCCGGGTTTGTCCGTTGCGGTCTAGGAAGGAGATTTGGGTGATGCGAGCACTTTAATTACTTTAGTACTCACCCAGTGACGGCAGATTGAGGACAGATCGGAGGAAGCCTGTTAGTCCGGTTCCTGGCTTGTCCAGGTCCGTCCGGGCTGTGAGCGAGAGAGGTCCCTCTCTCGTCCAACAACATAGGGGACCGCATGTTGTGGTTCAGATATTTTACATTCGGAGCATATGTCCGTCGGTCGGGACGCTCCGTTATATTGACAGTCCGAGAGACTGTCCTTGATGCTTCCTCATCCTCACAGCAGGGCAGACGACCGCACATTGGCTACGTGACCTCGAGTATCCGATCAGTTTCGGCATTCAGTGATTCCACGGCGAATAGGTCGCGCCATCCGGTAGCCAAGGGACACGAGGCCTATACACTCCGTTCGCTCGCATATTGGTAGTATGCACGGGGTAACGATCACGGAGCTTCCAGCGGCAATGCATCGTAAGACCGCTTCTCCTCAGGCCTCAGTGACGGACGTGCTATCCGAGTTAGCACAGTTGTTTCGCAGCATCCCAGCCATTGACTGTTTCTCGGTCGAATCAGGAATTATCCAACGGCGCTGGGTCGGTGCGGTCCGCGGTTGCATCAGGTACGGACGACCGAACGCTTTATAGGGTCCGACAGGATGGCGAAAGGGATTCGAAAGATTTCGAGTTTTCCCTTTAGTAGTATCGGAAGATGCCTTTCATGTCTTCTGGCATTATCTTCCAGTGATTGTTATTTCGGACTTCATTGCTGCGATCTTGGATAAGAGACTTATAGCGTCATTGGACTCGGATTTTTCGATCGGTTCAGGGACATTGTCCCTGACTTACCGACGCAGTCCAATATTGTCATTATAACATGTGTTTTATTTTTCGACGCTATATATATATATATACAAGCCTGCTACCAAGCATGATAGTTTAGTTTCTTGTCCGCGTTGCTCATTTCTGCCATTTTATCATTTATACGAATGGTTTATTTTGGCAGAGCAGGGCATACCGAGAGTTCATATGCGTCTAGACGGTGTGATTAAAGACTGCATATATTCTTTTTCGCCGTTTATGTCTTTTCCAATTTCAATGTTGGGAACGACATTATGTATAGTAGACTTAACTTAGACGCTTTATTATACGTAATCCGCCTTACTGAGGCGTTATCATTACGTCTTCAAGAAAAGATTTACGGGATATTATTCTCAATGTAATTTCTTTTGAGGGCAGTAGTTTGTTCACGTATAACTCCGCCCTTCAGTGGCTGATTGGAGTTGGTTAGACGTGATGCAGCCCTAGCTACATCCACGCGTGGATAGTAGGTTAAGAACTCTCTCAGAGTCGCTTCGTTCTCGGAGGAGCTTCTCTTCGACGGCAACTTTCCGGCAATCCATGAATTGCTTGATTTATACATTCTCTTGTCTATCTAGTGTTACAAGAGATTCAGACTGGGGCAAACATTCGGTGGTTGACTCAGAGAGTGCCGCCGCAGTTGCCGGACCCTAGTGTGGCTGTTATGACGGTTGCCAGTCAAACACATTGGGATATATACTGATCCCTACGGATTCGAAGTGCCAGGGTCTTTGGGTTCCGCAGTCTTTTAGCTATCAGTTTAACTTCCGCGGAATAATGTTTTTTAGGCTTGCTTTATGTCATTGCATGAACATTATTCAGAAACGCATGCCCAAATTCCTGTCCTTTAATTCGACAGTAGTGGCGTATCTCCGGAACCAGGGAGGCACTCTTTCGTTTCCGTTATTCAATTTAATGGAAAGAATCCGTCTGTTGGTTATAGTACACCAAGTTCAGTTTTGGTCCGTCATATTCTGGGTCGTCTGATTGTTTTATCGCACTCCCGTTCTCTTACGGGTCGCTTGTTGCTGTCAGAATGGACTCTCAACAAACAAGTATTTAATCAGATTTGCTATCTATGGGAGCGCCCAATGATGTTTTATTTATGACACAGCTTGTTAATCAATTGCAGACGTATGTGTTGGCTTGTCCAGATCTCTGAGCTAATACTGTTAACGCTCTATTGATCTATAGGACGGTATGATAGGATACGCGTATCCTCCGGCGCTGTTGTTTTAGCAGGTATTGCTAAGATAAACAACCACAATACATTTCTGTTGATAGCATCTCTATCTTCACAGAGATCATGAGTAATTTACTCTCTTGTCTACTGTGGATCTTAACGTGAAATCTTCCTCTATGTGAGGATCTTTTTTCACTGGGTAAATCGTGTCATCTTTATCACAACCAGCAAGGTCGCAACCTTCATGTATTCCGTTGTGTGGTCCGTATTGCATTGTAAGCACTGTACTGGACGAGCTTTGGACGCGATTTCTTACTATAGGAGATCCTCTTCTTCGCTATTCTATGCGACTAAAGTGGAGGCTCTTCCGTCGTGGTGTAGGGATCATTATGTTCATATGGTTGATCCCTCCATACTACGCATTGCTAGTTTTTAGTATACTTGTTTCACAAGATCTACTGCAGCCTGTTGTTATTTAGGTTATAGGTTTATGTTACCTCATACCTATGCACTCTACGTTAGTTTACAATTGAGTCTTTTGTCTCTTTATCTAAGTCAGTTAGTAACTTTTTGATAAATAGACTTAGAATCCTTAGATTAAATTCCTATATGGATTTTAACTTCGGTTCTTATTTAGCTAAGTAATCATTTGAGCCTCTGGAAACAGTAGTTTTCAAATTCTGACCTTTTAGACAGTAATTCTGTTGGTTTCTCCTTTACTGTAGAGTCAGTGAGTTTCATGCACTATCGATGGATGATTTTCACTTTCATAGTTTCGGAATCAATACTTCCGTTACTATTTAGGTTGGATTGTTGCATAAGAGTTAGGCTCCTATTATCCGGAACCTATTTTAAGGTCCTTCCGTCTTCGTATGGGCATAGGCCTTTACTCTTTCCGGGTACAGTTTATGTATTTATAAACAGATATCTGTTTATTACAAGGGCGTAAGCTTCTTCTGTCTTTGATGTCTAGTAGAAGGACGTTACGCTCTATTTTATTGTTAATGGATTCTATTAACTAGCGTACTGCTTATGGTATATCATTGGCTTAGCAGTTGTGCTTAAGATTTCGGCTCATGAAGTAAGAGTTCTTCTACTTCTTGGGCTTACATTAATAGTGTTGCTATTATAGATTTTTGAAGGCTGCTCATTGCGCTCAGCCATCCATTCATGAATTTTATCTCAGAAATATCGAGTCCATTTCTGGAGGCCTCTATTGTTAGGTCTATTATCTACTGCTCAGAATGTCATTCACTTAACAGTTGCTACTATAGCTAGGTAGGCTGTCTGTTTCGGCAGTGTCTCCGTTCGGCTGCCCTCTTCGCTCTGGGCTATTTGACCCAGGGCAAGAAAAAGGGGGGGGGGGGGGGGGGGAGGGTGTTCCCTTGGGTCACCTGTTTTTACTATGAAAACAAGGGGATACCTCCTCCGGAGTTAGTAATTCTGAGCAGTTATTGGGATGGTTGTTTAGTGAGAAGTTTAAGTTTATAAAATTCATTCAAGTCTTAGTTTTTAAAGTATAGCTTTTGAATATTGCATATGTCAACGGACATGATTATGCAATTCTCACACACTTTTAGGAGTATAAGAGTCTCTATTCTCTAGACTTACTTTATTATTGGCTTACTTTAAAAATTATTAGTATAAGGATTATTGGATATTAATAGAGTACATGGATGTATGAAGCTCAATTTTTGGAAGGTGTTGTATCTTTCTAATTTATCATAAATAAGAAAGATACATGTAAGGCCTATTACTTCTTTTCCCTACAGGGGATGACTCTATTTTATTTTATTGAGCGTATTCCATTTTGCTCTATGTCCTTGGCCCTCCAGCCTTTTTACTATTCAGCTATGTCTGGGTCATTGGTACAGTATAAAAATGTTAAAAAATTTATAGTAATTTATATATTTTTTATACTTACCAATGACCCAGACGGGGATGGCCCTCCCAGGAGTTGGGAACTCTTGCCTCCCCGCTGAGTACATAGCGCTTACCAGGCACTGGTTATTAGAATGATAAATGGCGCCAATTTCGGAACGTCCTTGACACTGCGCATGCGCAGTGGGGGCGAGGTGTGGAGGGCCTTTCAGGACATGTTTTCTTTAGTTTTAGATGCAAATTTTGGGGATTGGGGGGCAAAATTTGTGTTTGGCCCTATATTTTAAGAGTTAGCACCAGCTATGTCTGGGTCATTGGTAAGTATAAAAAATATATAAATTACTATAAATTTTTTAACTTTTTAGTATACTTGTTTCACAAGATCTACTGCAGCCTGTTATTATTTAGGTTATAGGTTTATGTTACCTCATACCTATGCACTCTACGATAGTTTACAATTGAGTCTTTTGTCTCTTTATCTAAGTCAGTTAGTAACTTTTTGATAAATAGACTTAGAATCTTTAGATTAAATTCCTATATGGATTTTAACTTCGGTTCTTATTTAGCTAAGTAATCATTTGAGCCTCTGGAAACAGTAGTTTTCAAATTCTGACCTTTTAGACAGTAATTCTGTTGGTTTCTCTTTTACTGTAGAGTCAGTGAGTTTCATGGACTATCGATGGATGATTTTCACTTTCGTAGTTTCGGAATCATTACTTCCGTTACTATTTAGGTTGGATTGTTGCATAAGAGTTAGGCTCCTATTATCCGGAACCTATTATTTTAAGGTCCTTCCGTCTTCGTATGGGCATAGGCCTTTACTCTTTCCGGGTACAGTTTATGTATTTATAAACAGATATCTGTTTATTACTATGGGCGTAAACTTCTTCTGTCTTTGATGTCTAGTAGAAGGACGTTACGCTCCATTTTATTGTTAATAGATTCTATTAACTATCGGTACTGCTTATGGTATATCATTTACTTAGCAGTTGTGCTTAAGATTTCGGCTCATGAAGTAAGAGTTCTTCTACTTCTTGGGCTTACATTAATAGTGTCGCTATTATAGATTTTTGAAGGCTGCTCATTGCGCTCAGCCATCCACATTCATGAATTTTATCTCAGAAATATCGAGTCCATTTCTGGAGGCCTCTATTGTTAGGTCTATTATCTACTGCTCAGAATGTCATTCACTTAACAGTTGCTACTATAGCTAGGTAGGCTGTCTGTTTCGGCAGTGTCTCCGTTCGGCTGCCCTCTTTGCTCTGGGCTATTTGACCCAGGGCAAGAAAAAGGGGGGGGGGGAGGGTGTTCCCTTGGGTCACCTGTTTTACTATGAAAACAAGGGGATACCTCCTCCGGAGTTAGTAATTCTGAGCTGTTATTGGGATGGTTGTTTAGTGAGAAGTTTAGGTTTTTAAAATTCATTCAAGTCTTAGTTTTTAAAGTATAGCTTTTGAATATTGCATATGTCAACGGACATGATTATGCAATCCTCAGACACTTTTAGGAGTATAAGAGTCTCTATTCTCTAGACTTACTTTATTTATTGGCTTACTTTAAAAATTATTAGTATAAGGATTATATTGGATATTAATAGAGTACATGGATGTATGAAGCTCAATTTTGGAAGGTGTTGTATCTTTCTAATTTATCATAAATAAGAAAGATACATGTAAGGCCTATTACTTCTTTTTCCCTACAGGGGATGACTCTATTTTATTTTATTGAGCGTATTCCATTTTGCTCTATGTCCTTGGCCCTCCAGCCTTTTTACTATTCAGCTATGTCTGGGTCATTGGTACAGTATAAAAATGTTAAAAAATTTATAGTAATTTATATATTTTTTATACTTACCAATGACCCAGACGGGGATGGCCCTCCCAGGAGTTGGGAACTCTTGCCTCCCCGCTGAGTACATAGCGCTTACCAGGCACTGGTTATTAGAATGATTAATGGCGCCAATTTCGGAACGTCCTTGACACTGCGCATGCGCAGTGGGGGCGAAGTGTGGAGGGCCTTTCAGGACATGTTTTCTTTGATTTTAGATGCAAATTTTGAGGATTGGGGGGCAAAATTTGTGTTTGGCCCTATATTTTAAGAGTTAGCACCAGCTATGTCTGGGTCATTGGTAAGTATAAAAAATATATAAATTACTATAAATTTTTTAACTTTCTTCAATTTCCGGCAAAAAATGTTGCCACGGCCAACGTTCGTTGAACTTAGTTTAGTCAGACCTCAATATTTCCCTTTGGCACACCCTACAGGGTACATTTACGATCAGATTGCTTTGAAACCTGGTATGCTTGTTTGGGGAGACCTCTAGATGGGAGCTATCGATTTTCTTCAATTTCTGTCAAAAAATGTTGCCACGGCCAACGTTCTTAGAACTTAGTTTAGTCAGAAGACTCAATATTTCCCTTTGGCATACCCTACAGGGTACATTTATGATCGGATTGCTTTGAAACCTGGCATGCTTGTTTGGGGTGACCTCTAGATGGGAGCTATCGATTTTCTTCAATTTCTGTCAAAAAATGTTGCCGCTGCCAACGTTCTTAGAACATAGTTTAGTCAAACCACAATATTTCCCTTTGGCATACCCTACAGGGCACATTTATGATTTGATTGCTTTGAAACCTGGTATGCTTATTTAGGGTGACCTCTAGATGGGAGCTATCGATTTTCGTCAATTTCCGGCAAAAAATGTTGCCACGGCCAACGTTCGTAGAACTTAGTTCAGTCAGACATCAATATTTCCCTTTGGCACATCCTACAGGGTCCATTTATGATCAGATTGCATTGAAACCTGGTATGCTTGTTTGAGGAGACCTCTAGATGGGTGCTATCGATTTTCTTCAATTTCTGTCAAAAAATGTTGCCGCGGCCAACGTTCTTAGAACTTAGTTTAGTCAGAAGACTCAATATTTCCCTTTGGCACACCCTACAGGGTACATTTATGATCGGATTGCTTTGAAACATGGCATGCTTGTTTGGGGTGACATCTAGATGGGAGCTATCGATTTTCTTCAATTTCCGTCAAAAAGTGTTTCCGCGGCCAACGTTTTTAGAACTCAGTTTAGTCAGACCACAATATTTCCCTTTGGCACACCCTACAGGGCACATTTATGATTTGATTGCTTTGAAACCTGGTATGCTTGTTTGGGGAGACCTCTAGATGGGAGCTATCGATTTTATTCAATTTCCGTCAAAAAATGTTGCCGCGGCCAACGTTCTTAGAACTTGGTTTAGTGAGAAGACTCGATATTTCCCTTTGGCACACCCTACAGGGCACATTTATGATCGGATTGCTTTGAAACCTTTCATGCTTGTTTGGGGTGACCTCTAGATGGGAGCTATCGATTTTCTTCAATTTCCATCAAAAAATGTTGCCGCAGCCAACATTCTTAGAACTTAGTTTAGTCAGACCACAATATTTCCCTTTGGCTCACCCTACAGGGCTCATTTATGATTAGATTGCTTTGAAACCTGGTATGCTTATTTACGGTGACCTCTAGATGGGAGCTATCGATTTTCTTCCATTTCTGTCAAAAAATGTTGCCACGGCCAACGTTCTTAGAATTTTGTCTAGTCAGACCACAATATTTCCCTTTTGTACACCCTACAGGGCACATTTATGATCGGATTGCTTTGAAACCTGGCATGCTTTTTGGGGAGGCCTCTAGATGGGAGCTATCGATTTTCTTCGGTTTCTGTCAAAAAATGTTGCCACTAGCAAAAAAACTGACATTGGTCCCAATGATCTTCAATTTTGCCATTTTATTTATAACTTACCAAGTTCAAGTTTGTCAAGTTGAGCTACAGTGTAATTGACACTTTCATATTTTTATACTGTACCAATGACCCAGACTTAGCTGGTGCTAACTCCACAAAAACCAGGGCCAAACACAAATTTTGCCCCCCAATCCCCAAAATTTGCATCCAAAACAAAAAGAAATCATGTCCTAAAGGACCTCCATAGTACGACTCTACTGCGCATGCGCAGTGACGCAGTCGTCCCGAAATTGGCGCCAAATATCATTCTCTGTTTGGCCCTTCATCAGTCAACATCTCACTGATCTTTGTGCTTGTAAATCTCAGTTTAAAGGATGCCAGACACGTAATTCTTGGAGAAAATGTGATTCTAAGGAGGATAGAAGGAGGAGAGGAAAAAAGAAGTGGCAAAAAATAATCAGGGCTGTACTTAAAATTTTTTGTTGAAATTATGTTAAGTTGCCTATTTTCGAGGCAAACGCCTCTTGTTGTCATTCTTGCTAATTGTTGCACTGCTTATTCAGTGTTTCCTCTCCCCTAACCTTCTAAAGTCCCCCCTTGCAATTCTCCCATGCTTTTGGCATATTTTTGAGAAGTTTCATTTCTAAAAATTCCCTGGGAGAGTTGCTTGGTTACAGAATGTTTTCTGTTATTTTCCCCATAGTTACGTTTTCACCCATGGGTGTATAACGTTTGTGTTCTGCATCTTCCATCTGATGTTCTGCAGATTCTCCCCTGGGAGTCTCTGTTTTGCATCAGATAGAGTGTAATTGATGACTGATTCCGGGCCAGTTTTTTCAGTGCCTGGAGTCATGTTTTCTTCTGTGTTTACACTGTTTGTTTTCATTGGCAACAGCCTTTTTTGAGGGGGGCTGTTTGCCTTTGAGGTAGTTTATCTCATTATAAGATACATTGATATTATCCGAAAGTGTCTCATTAATTATTTTATATAATTTTAAAATTTTTGACCACACTTTGCCATCGGATCCATCGGGGCTCAACGTTACTTTTCAGCAACTTGGGCTTCTCTGAAAAAATATTTTTTCAAAATTATTTTGTTTTGCAATTGTTTTTTCATTTATTAATGGATCATGTTATTATGTATCTTTGTGTCAGGGGTTTTTGCGAGTAACTTGGACTTATTGTTGTTCTTTCACAATGAAGGGAACTTGTTCAAATTGTAATAGGAAGAAATCTTCCTCTGACTTTCATGATTATTGCATTAATTGTAGTCAGTGTTCTCGCATTAATCCCTGTCCTGTATGTGAACATTGGGATGAGAAACATTGGAAACGTGTGTCACGATATGTTGTTTCTGGAGAAAGAGCGATGCCGGCTCTTTCTCCACAAGGTCACTCTACTCTCTCAGTTTCTATTTCAGAGGAACCAGAACAGGGTGATGTTTCCATGTTATCTTCTTCAAGTGTGCGTCCGTCGTCACAAATAAATACAGAGCTAGCGGCAAAAGTGCTCATGGAGATTAGACAAATGTCGTCCGCTAGCTCGCCCGGTGTAGCGTCCATTCACCGAATGGTTCGGCAGCCGGGTTTGTCCGATGCGGTCCAAGAGGAAATTTTGGGTGATGCGAGCACTATAAAAATAATAGATGCACACCCAGTGACGGCGGATAGTGAACGAGAACGGAGGAAGCCTTTTAGTCCGGTTCCTAGCTCGTCCAGGTCCAGCCGGGCCGCGAGCGAGAGAGGCCCCTCTCTCGTACAGCAACATCTGGGACCAGATGTTGTGGTACAAAATGTGTCTTTAGCGGAGCATACGTCCGTCGCTCGGGACGCTCCGTTGTATAAGCAGTCCGCAGAGACTGTTAAGGCTTCCTCTTCTCGCCGGCGCACACGACCGCACCTTGGCTGCGTGACCTCCGATATTTTGCCAGCTTCGCCGATGAAGGATTCTTCGGCGACCAGGTCACACCATCCGGCAGCCAGGGATTCGAGACCGATGGACTCCGGACGTTCGCATAGGAAAAGTATGCGGGAGCCATCTGATGCGGAGCTGCCCTCGGCAAAGCAGCGAAAGACCGCTCCTCCGCAGGTCTCGACGTCGGACATTCTAGTGCAGATAGCACAGCTTATCGCAGCATCCCAGCAGCCGACAGAGACGGTGTCGGATCGAGAATTATCCGACGGCGCTGGGTCGGTACGCTCCGCCGAAGCATCGGGGGCGGACGACCGGGAACATCGGGAGGTCCGACCGGATGGTGAAAGGGATACGGATGAATTGGAGCTATCCCTTTCGGAACAACACAAAGCTGCCGTGGACTTCATCCGGCACTTTCTTCCTCAAGTTGTTCCGTCGGGCCAGACTGCTGCGCTTCCGGACAGGAGAATTATAGCGTCATTGGACTCTGATTTTTTCGAGCGGTTCAGGGACATCGCTCCCGAGTTTCCATCGCAGTCCAATAATGTTGCAAGAACATTTGAATTATTGAACGACGCTATTTTTAAACTTGCTTCCAGGACGGGGAAAGCAGGCTTCTTGTCCGCAAATACTCTCAACCTGCCTTTCATTAATGCAAGGAATAAATTCGACACGGCAGGTCAGGGTATACCGAGAGTTCCTCTGCGTATGGACGACGAGGCGGAAGACTTAGAGCTATCATTACCGTCGTCAGCTCCTATTCCAACCGCAGTGTTGGAAACAGCTATTGCGTCTAACAGAGCCAATTTAGATGCCTTATCTTACGCAGATCACCTTACGAAGGCGTTATCACTGCGTCTTCAAGGGGAAGAGTTTCAGGATATACAATCCTCCTTAAGACTTCTTTCAAGGGCAGTAGCTTATTCCACGTGTAACTCCGCCCTTTCAGTGGCAAATCTGGAGTTGGTTAGACGTGACGCAGCCCTGTCTACATCCACACTAGTGGATTCTAAGGTGAAGAACTCTCTTAGAGTCGCTTCGGTCTCAGGAGATCTTCTCTTTGACGGCAAGCTTTCCGCTATTTATGATAATATTAAAAAGAAAGCTAGTGATTCTCTGTTGTTTAGATCCGCTCCTAAAAGGTCGGATACAGCAGACACGAATAAGGCGGGCACTTCTGGGTCTTATCCGCCCAAGAGAGGTTCCTATAGAGGTTCCGGTGCGTCCTCTAGCTCTTATTCGAGAGACCGTCAGGATAGCGACTCTCGTTCGGGACGTCCTTCAGGCCGGGACAATCGGTCGGACGCCCCGAGGTCGACGAGGCGAGGTGCGGGTCGTGGAAGACGTGGTTTCTCCTACCGCAGGCCTCGCAGATCCAGGAGGTGATGGCTCAAACCTCTATCGCGTTCCGGTTGGCGGAAGGTTGTCGAGTTTTTCTCAAGAGTGGGCGTCGATTACGGACGACCCGTGGGTGAGAGGAGTGACTTCGGAAGGTCTAAAGATATCCTTCAAACGAAAGCCTCCATTAACTCGAAGTCCAAAGTGGACTCATCTTCCGTCAAACCCTCAGAAAAGAGACGCTCTGCTATCAGAGGTGCAGTCTCTTTTAATGAAGAACGCGGTAGAGGTCGTAGAAAACCAGGAATCGCTGGGATTCTACAGCCATCTGTTTCTGGTTCCGAAACCAGACGGCTCGTTCCGTCCAGTCATAGATTTGAGCTGGATAAACAAGCTGATCGTCGCTCCGAAGTTTTATATGGAGACGATTCGATCGGTCAGAGCGAGTATTCGGGTGAACGATTATGCAACGAGCATAGATCTCAAAGATGCGTACTTTCACGTCATGGTACATCCGACATTCCGAAAGTATCTACGCTTCGCAGTCCTAGGAGTGGTGTATCAGTTCCGGGCCATGTGCTTCGGATTGAATCTAGCACCCTGGGCTTTCACTCGGGTAATGAACTCGGTAATGATCTACTTCCGAGCTCATTCGTCTGCGGTAACGTCGGCCTACCTGGACGACATTCTTCAGAGGTACGGCAACGAGTTAACGCTTCAGAACGATGTTCAGAATCTTCTTCTATTGCTCCGACGTCTCGGTTTCATAGTAAACGAGGAGAAGTCGGATCTGGTGCCGTCCAAGTCATTCACTCATCTGGGAATGAGCTTCGAGACGCACAACAATCTCGTTCGTCTGCCGTTAACCAGAGCGAAATTAGTCAGTTGTTACGCTCGCTATTGTCTGAATACAGACAAAGTCACGGCGAGAGAATTTATGAGACTGATAGGTCTGTGCGGAGCCGCCGCGGATCTCATTCCGATGGGACGGCTACGCACACGGCCTTTTCAAATTTTCCTGACTCAGAATTGGAGTGTGAAAATTCATTCGCTCGATGTAGACGTTCTCTTGTCAGATCAAGTGAAACAAGAGATTCAGACTTGGGCAAACATTCAGTGGTTAACTCAAGGAGTTCCGCTGCAGTTGCCGGATCCGAGTTTTACCATTATGACGGATGCCAGTCAAACAGGTTGGGGTGCATCATTAATCCCAACGGATTCGAGATGCCAGGGTCTTTGGGATCCGCAATTCCTGTGCAAGCACATAAACATCAAGGAAATGATGTCAATTTGGCTTGCGTTACGTCACTGGATGGACATTATTCACGATGCTCATGTCCAAATCCTATCCGACAATACGACAGTAGTGGCGTATATACGGAATCAGGGAGGCAATCATTCAGTTCCGTTGTTCAATCTAACGGAAAGAATCCTTCTGTTTGCGTTGGAACATCACGTTCTTCTTTCGGTCCGTCACATACCGGGTCGTCTGAATGTACTAGCAGACTCCCTTTCACGAAAGGGTCGCTTGTTGCCGTCGGAGTGGACTCTCAACAAACAAGTATTCAATCAGATTTGCTACCAATGGGAACGGCCAATGATAGACTTATTTGCGACACATCTCAACAATCAGTTGCAGACGTATGTGTCCCCGTGTCCGGATCCAAGAGCATTTGCAGTAGACGCTCTATCGATCCCTTGGGACGGAATGATAGGATATGCGTATCCTCCAGCGCCGTTAATTCAACAAGTATTGCTAAAGATAAAACAATCTCTATGCAAGATTCTGTTGGTAGCATCTCTGTCGCCACAGAGACCGTGGATAAATCTACTCAGGTGTCTGTTGTGGGACCTACCGCGGAAGCTCCCTCCACGAGAGGATCTTCTTTGGCAGGGGAAATCGCGCCAACTACATCACAACCCGCAAGGTCTCAACCTTCACGTTTTTCCGTTGTGCGGTCCTTCTTGCATGGCAAGCACTTTACAGGACGAGCAGTGGACGCGATTTCTAACTGTAGGAGGACCTCCTCTTCGCTAAACTATGCGGCTAAGTGGAAGGTTTTCCGTCGTTGGTGTAGGGATCATTCTGTTGATATATTTGATCCCTCTATACCAGACATTGCTAACTTTCTAGTATACTTGTTTGACGAAATCAAACTGCAACCTGTTACTATAAAGGGTTATAGATCTATGTTATCTGATACCTATGCACATCATGATAGTTTACAAATTGGATCTAATGTCTCTTTATCGAAATTGGTTAGAAACTTTTCGATAAATAGACCCAGAACTCTTAGATTAATTCCTAAGTGGAATTTAGCTTGGGTTCTCCTTAAATTGAAGGAAAAGCCATTTGAACCTCTTGGGACAGTAGATTTCAAATTCTTATCTTATAAGACAGCTTTTCTCTTAGCTTTCTCTTCTGCCAGAAGAGTCAGTGAGCTTCATGCACTATCAGTGGATGATTCTCATTATCGTAGTGTTGGGAACACTATCACCTTCACTACTAATGTCGGTTTTTTAGCTAAGAATTAGGCTCCTAATAAATATCCGGAACCTATTGTTATTAAGGCTCTTCCGTCTTCAGACGGGCGTAGGCCTTTACTCTGTCCTGTTAGAGCACTACGTATCTATAAACAGAGATCTCAGTTCATCAGAAAGGGACGGAAACGTTTCTTTCTGTCTTTGATGCCTAATAGAAAGGACATTTCAGTCCATTCTATTGCTAGATGGATTCAGTTAACTATCCGTACTGCGTATGAAGATTTATCTTCTTCTCAGCAGTCTGTGCTTAAGATTTCTGCTCATGAAGTAAGAGCTCTTTCTACTTCCTGGGCTTATGCTAATAGTGTTGCTATTACAGATTTAATGAAGGCTGCTTATTGGTCTCAGCCATCCACATTTACTAATTTTTATCTCAGAAATATTGAGTCCATTTCTGGAGACCTGCATTGTTTAGGTCCGTTATCTGTTGCTCAGAATGTCGTCCACTAAACAGTTGCAACTATAGTTATGCAGGCTTTCTGTTCCGGCAGTGACTCCGTCCGGCTGCCCTCTTCGCTCTGGGCTATTTGACCCAGGGCAAGGGGAAGGGGGGGGGGGGGGGCGGGTGTTCCCTTAGGTCACCTGCTTTATAGTGAAAAGCAAGGGAATGCCTCCTCCAAGACAGTATTTCTGAGTCGCTTCCAGGATGGTTTTAAAGTGTAATATTAATGTTTAATTTCATTCATGTCTTATTTTTAAAGTGTAGCTCGGTGTGAAGCATTTGTATATGTCAAGTGTCAAACGGGCTTTAATATACAATACTCGGACACTTTTAAATGATTATAAAGAGTCTCAATTCTCTGGACTACTTTATTTATTGGCTTGCTTTAAAAATAATTAGTATAAAGGTTATACTGGATGTTAATAGAGAACATGAATGTTATTGTGCTCAATTATTAAGGGTAGTGTATCTTTCTAATTTAAATATTAAATAAGAAAGATACATGTAAAGCCTAATACTCCTTTTCTCCTTAAGGGGTTACCTCTTTATTTTATAATTGAGCTTATTGGATTTTCCTCTATGTCCTAGGCCCTCCAGCCTGTTTACTATTCAGCTAAGTCTGGGTCATTGGTACAGTATAAAAATGTTAAAAAATTTATAGTAATTTATATATTTTTTATACTTACCAATGACCCAGACGGGGATGGCCCTCCCTGAGTTGGGAACTCTTGCCTCCCCGCTGAGTACATAGCGCTGACCAGGCACTGCCAGTAAGAATGATATTTGGCGCCAATTTCGGGACGACTGCGTCACTGCGCATGCGCAGTAGAGTCGTACTATGGAGGTCCTTTAGGACATGATTTCTTTTTGTTTTGGATGCAAATTTTGGGGATTGGGGGGCAAAATTTGTGTTTGGCCCTGGTTTTTGTGGAGTTAGCACCAGCTAAGTCTGGGTCATTGGTAAGTATAAAAAATATATAAATTACTATAAATTTTTTAACTTTTTATCACTTTGCATTGGTTGTAAATGGAGAGAATGCAGCAGCCAAAAGGACCATGCAGGAGGTCAGCAAGAAACAGATTTTTAAACTTTTTTTTAGGCTTTATGCTCCTCTTATTAGACAACATTTCTGTAATTTTGGGACTTCGGTTATCTTTGTGGATTTGTTGGAATTCAAAGGTTTGGCTGCTCAAACCAGTTAGTGTAAATTTTCTCAACATTGAATTAAATTTTATCACATGATTACCTTCCCAAAACATGTGTTATGGTTGTAAATAAACAACATATGTAAAATGGTATTGTGCAATAATATTTCAGTTTGGACACAGTTTTCTTCTTTTCTGAAACTATTTGATTGAAACAGATATATTTAAGACAATGTGTTTATGTGATAAACAGGATATCAAATTCATGGTGATTCATTTCGAAATTTGATTTATTAGACTGGTGACCGAGTGGATAAGTTCACTGGTGTCTCATGTTAGAGGTCTTGGGATTGATCCTTGGTCTGGAAAGTCCTTGAGGTGTCCGAATACACTGGCGGCATCAGTTGTGGTCTTGAAGTGGTCACAGCCTGTCACCCTATCTGGTGGGGGTAGGGTATGTGTTAAAGAGCTCTCTCCTGTAGTACTGAAATGGTTAACCGGATAATCGGTTTGAAACCAGTTAGCTACCTAACCGATTAGGAAAAGCTTCAACCGGTTATCCGAAATATCGATAGTGATCGTCATTCCACGTTTAAAATGTAATAAATCTGCTGCTTCTCCTTTGTGATAGATTACACATCGAAGCCAGATTGTAGATGTTAAGAAATAATCGACTTTGGCATTCAAGATTTTGTTAATGATCTGCAGTTTCTCTGAGTAATGAGCTATCGCAGAAACTATTCCGTAGTGTGTATACAAACGAACTTTGTCGAGTTCTCAACAACGTTTGTTTGTATACACACTACAGAATAGTTTGAGAACACTGCTTTCCGATTTCTATAGTTTTGATCCCATATTCCTTGAAATAATGGCCACGGATAACCGGATATTATCCAGTTATAGCTCTCGGTTAGCCGATTACGAAAAGGAGTCAACCGTTTCAGCCCTACTCTCCTGTGCTGAGAAAGACATTTTCCACATATGTTAAAGATCCCTTCACATTACGTGTACATTGCATACAAAACCGCACTTGTTAATACCCTGTCGTTTGTGTAGAAACGACCGGGTATGAAAAGCTGTTTTAGTGCGGTCACGTGAGAAGGATTACATAATCAATTAATGTTTCACGAGAAAAATCTTTCAGAGACTGTCCCTGATTAGCAATTATATTGTTCAGTCAGAAAATTTCTAAAACCTACATTTAATGAAATATTCAGATACAAATGCCATATCTTTCATTTCCAGAACTCTGTACTGCGGTTTAATATAGGAATTGAAAAAATCCATTCGTTAATTCGTGAGATTTTTGATTTGTTTTCATATTGAAATAAAATTTTCGCTGATATATGACACCTGATCGGCGAAATTCTCATCTTTTGGGTCAAATTTATCACACAAAATAACGGGATTTACCGAACCGATTTTCACCTTTAAAGATTTTATTTGATATACAAAATTCCCAAACAAAATGTATCGGGTACAAAAAAAAGATTTAGTGAACAGAAATTAATATGTTAATTGGCAAATCTTTTCCCAATACAATCCAATCAACACTGATTAGTGAGTGGACGTCTTACATTATGTAATTACACATAACACACTCAGTCGATTTTTGGATTATTTTTTCATATGGAGTGTACACATAATGGTAATGTTCAAGAAGAGCAGGGTCACAGAGCTTTGCTATGGTGGTCATTCATTTGTCTGTTAGCCTGTCTGACCATTTGTCCATGCAATCTCTCAGCTTTCTTTTTATTCACTACCCACAACAGTTGACCACTCTACACCTTTGAGACATAAGTGCTAGAGCTGTAGGTTTTTAAATTTCTTGATCGGTTTCGGTTTTGGTTTTTCAGGTGGAGTAAAACCTTGGTTCAGTTCGGTTTTCGGTTTGTTCATGAGGCCAAGTAAAATTCAATAAAACTCATTCTTATGTCCGGAGTCAAAACTGAATGGTAGTGAAATTGAGTGAAACTCAATGAATGCTCAAAATAAACTATAATACATGAAGAATCAGGAAGGCCAATATAATAATTACCTAAATATACAGAACTTTTATTGTGCTTGGCCATTTTTTGAGGTCTGACACCTACAGCAACTTGAGAAAGCTGCAAACACAACTAAACTGAAATGTTGGAAATTCACAGAATGTAGCCTTCCCAGAGTAGTGAGAGTATCCAGACACTGCCATTGTAAATTTCAGCAGCAAGAGAGTATTTAATAAAAAAAAAAACGAAAAACCTTAGATTACGGGATGTCGACGGTTTTGATTTCGTTTTTTTTAAAAAACTAAAAACCTCGGTTTGGTTTCAGTTAACCTACAGCTCTAACTCGTCGATGTATCTTACCTGTCTGACCTGCCAGTGAGAAGTCCCCTTCTTGCTATAAATAACTGTAAATTCAGTAACTCTAGGGGTGGATTTGAATGAAAACCGACACAAATCAGTATTATTGCTGTTTAATTCTTTTTTATATGCGTTTTTGTTTTTGTTTTTTTTTTTTTTTTATTTTTCAAACCCAGTTGAAACTAACCTTTTTGGATAACCACTATGAGTTCTATTGAATTCAGTCATGTCCAACCGGGTGGGTGTCCCAATATTGGAGCATAAAAAAAAAGTTTGGTGTCTCAAAACATAGAGTAAATACGGTACATTATGTCCTTTGACTAGTATTTAATTCTGCAAATATACAAGATTTTTCTGGAAATGATATTTAAAATTGATATATTTCTTCCATGGACTGAAGTTAAAATAAGCTTCATGAAGTTGTTTCATTGAATGCTGTTATTTGCATCTTTTTTTTTTAAATATGTTAGCGGTTTTGAAAGGTTACTGTTTACTTTTATTCTCATTGTATTTTTAATACATTAATAGTTTGTTGCCAATATGTTCTTTACTGAGATTGAATTCATATTTACAGACTCTGGAAAAACCTTACAAGATGTAATGAAAGAAAGAGATGAGATTCAGATAGAATTGTAAGTAACTATATATTGATACAAGAAATTTAAGGTGACTCAATATAGATTCTCAGGTCACTTTTCTCAGAAATCCATGAAGTTATTTTTTTTTTTTACAGAGGATCCCATTCATGTTGTTATCTGTTAATTATATATAATTCCCAAACAGTTTACTATACATGTAGTACAAATTTGATTTGTTTATAAACCACCGCAAAGTAGATCTTCTGTTTCTTAGACCATTTTTTGTGAAATTCCTTGTGTGTGAGCGTTTTTTTTGTTTGTTTTTTTTTTTATTTTGGGGGGGGGGGGGGAGGGGGAGGGGGGGGGTTGTAAATATTTCTTTGCCATCAGAAGTTCATATTCTTTTTTGTTTTATATTTTAGGCCTTACAATCTACAGAATAGCATGGTTTCGTCCCTTGAGTGTAAGAAAGATTTGAATGCTGAAGCAATGCAAAAAGCCTTGTTGCACTCAGGGGACAAATTTATCATTTTATTGACTTTGGTAAAATATCAGACATATAAAACTTTTTAATTTTTATATATACTCGAGTTGTGACGATGATAAGTTGGTAATGATTAAACCCACTTTTGTGCTGCCACAACTCGACATCGGATCGGTGATCCTATCGGCATTTTTTTAAGTTAGCATTGTTTATAAATAGAGAGCCTGCAGCAGCCAAAAGTTCTGTGCGGGAGTGCCTGAGAAATAGATTTTTAACTTTTTACGCCTAACTGAATAAAAAATCTTGTAATATTTTTAAGAATTACTCTCACAACTACTCAATTCGTTATATTTATAGACATATCTGAACTTGTTAATCCATTTACACTATTATATCTTGTTTGACATAGTTCGAGCGTGGTGGCTCAGCGGTAGACTGTTGGACTTCTATGCTAGAGGTCCCAAGTTTGATCTCTGTCTGGGACGACCCACATTGCATCCTTAGGCAAGGCAGTTTATCCCGATTGCCGACATGGGGGCACGATAACGCCATGTACTGAGGCGTACTGCACTTCACAGTGTCCCTGAACTGCACATTGATGGTGTACATGTCTTCAACTGCTGTAACCCTGCTTGAGGAAGCTTGAACAGAGTTAGAATGTTGAGAAGCTGACAGTTGCTCATCGATGCTCAGTGGTTAAACTTGGCTTGAATTATTCCAATAGGGGTGGATTTAAATTAGAATTGTTTGGATGAAGAAATGTCCATTGTTCATACCCTGTTGGTGTCTAAGTATGAGTCATGGATGATATGTATGTGTGTACTTGTTGGAGCAAATCACTGTTATGTGTCCAAAAGAAATTACGAGGCTTAACCCTTTACCCAATGAATCGCCTGCATCCGTCCGCGTAATATGCAAATTCAGCAGCTGAAAAAATATATTTTTATACTGTACCAATGACCCAGACATAGCTGGTGCTAACTCTTAAAATATAGGGCCAAACACAAATTTTGCCCCCCAATCCCCAAAATTTGCATCTAAAACCAAAGAAAACATGTCCTGAATGGCCCTCCACACTTCACCTCTACTGCGCATGCGCAGTGTCAAGGACGTTCCGAAATTGGCGCCATTAATCATTCAAAGTTTGGCCCTTCATCAGTTAACATCTGACTGATCTTTGTGCTTATAAATCTCAGTTTAAATGATGCCAGACACATAAATATTAGTGAAATGGTGATTCTAAGGAGGATAGAGAAGGAGGAGAGGAAAAATGTGTGACAGAATATTATCAGGGCTGTAACTTAAAATTTTTTAATGAAATTATGTTAAGTTACCTATTTTCGAGGCAGCAGCCATTTTGTTGTCATTCTTGTTATTTAGTTACACTGATTTTTCAGTGTTTTCCTCTCTCCCTTTCCTTTAAGTCCCCTCTTGCTATTCTCCCATGCTTTTGGCATAGTTTCTGTAATTATTATTACTAAAATTTCTTGGGAGTTTTAGCTGAGTAACAGAATGAATTCTGTTCTTTTCCCCATGTTTACGTCTTCACCTACGGGTGGTTAGGCGTTGTGTTCTGCATCTACCATCTGATGTTCTGCAGTTTCTTCCCTGGAAGTCTCTGTTTTGCATCAGATAGTGTATTTTTGGTAACTGATTTCGGGCCTGGGTGCCTGGAGTCTTATTTTAGTGTTTTTACACTCATTGTTTACATTTTCATCAGCCCTCTGTGTGAGGGGGGGATTTCTTGAAAATAATATCTTGATGTTAATTTAATCATAACTAGATACATTATTATTGTTCGTAGGTGTTGCATAAATTGTTTAAAATATTTTTAAAATTTTTGTCCACACTTAGGCTTGGGATCCATTGGGGCTCAACGTTACTTTTCAGAAACTTGGGCTGTTCTGAAAAAATATTTTTTCAAAATATTTTGATTTCAATTATTTTTTCTATGTTAATGGATCATATTATTATTATGTATTTTGATTGTCAGAGGTTGGTGCGAGTACCAGGACTTGTTTTCTTTTCACATTGAAAGGATTTTGATCAATTGTAATAAGAGGAAGTCTTCCTCTGACTTTTATAATCATTCTATATGTGGTCAGTGTACTCGCATTAACTCCTGTTCTGTATCTGATGATTTCGATGACAACATGGGAAGCGTATGTCACGGCATGTTAGTGGGGAATTGGACATTCCGGTCCTTTCCCCGCAGGGTCACTCTACTTTATCAATTTCTATTTCAGACGATCAAGATTAGGGTGATGTATCTGTGATGTCTTCCAACAGTGTGCCTCCGTCGTCACAGTTAATGAAGGGCTAGCAGAAAAGTGCTCATGTAAATACGCCAATTGCCTAAGAGGACCCTAGTAGGTTCGACGGCCTTTGACGTCCGCTAGCTCGCCCGGTGTAGCGTCCATTCATCGAATGGTTCGGCAGCCGGGTTCGTCCGTTGCGGTCTAGAAGGAGTTTTGGGGTGATGCGAGCACTATAAATCAACCTAATGCACACCCAGTGATGGCGGATTAGAGGGAGAACGGAGGAAGCCTTTTAGTCCGGTTCATAGCTCGTTCTGGTCCATCCGGACGGCGAGCGAGAGAGCCCCCTCTCTCAAACAACAACATCTGGCCCCAGATGTTGTGGTACAAAATGTTTCGCATTCGGAGCATACGTCCGCCACTCGGGACGCTCCGACATATAGTCAGTCCGTAGAGACTGTCAGTAAGGCTTCCTCATTCTCATGGTAGCGCACACGACCGCTCTTGGCTACGTGACCTCGGATATACAGTCAGCTTCGCCAGTCAGAGAATCATCGGCGACCAGGTCACACCATCCGGTAGCCAGGGACATGAGGCCTGCAGACTCCGGACGTTCGCATAGGAAAGTGTGCAGGAGTCAACGTACACGGAGCTTCCGGCGGCAATGCATCGTAAGACCGCAACTGCACAGGCCTCGGGGACGGATGTGCTATCCTAATAGCACAGCTTATCGCAGCATCCCAGCAACAACTGAATCTGTCGCATAATGTTTTATCCGACGATGCTGGGTCGGGACGCTTCGCGGAAGCGGGTACGGACGTCCGAAAATTTCATCCGGTCCGACGGGATACCGAAAGGGATTCGGAGGATTTCGAGCTTTCCCTTTCGGAACAACATATGCTGTTGTGTATGTCATCTGACTTGATCTTCTACAGGTTCTTTCGTCAGACCAGAATGCTGCAATGCCGGATAAGAAACTGATAGCGTCGGTGGACTTAGAAATTTTTGGTTCGGTTCAGGGACATCGTCCCTCAGTTCCGACATAGTCCAATAATGTCACACAAACTTTCGAATTATTGAACGACGCTATATATTTATTATTATATGCTTGCTATTACCAAGCATTTCTGGTTTTTTGTTCGCAAAGTTACGGAGATGTCTTTCAAAAGTGTGCCTCTGTCGTCATAGTTAATGAAGAGCTAGCGGCAATAAGTGCTCATGGAATATGTCTATCCCCTAAGAGGTCCCTTGTAGGATCAACGGAGTGACATTCGCTAGCTCACCCGGTGTAGCGTACATTCATCGAATGGTTCGGCTGCCGGGTTCGTCCGTTGCGGTCTAGGAAGGAGATTTGGGTGATGCGAGCACTATAATTACTTTAGTACTCACCCAGTGACGGTGGATTGAGGACAGATTGGAGGAAGCCTGTTAGTCCGGTTCCTGGCTTGTCCAGGTCCATCCGGGCTGTGAGCGAGAGAGGTCCCTCTCTCGTCCAACAACATAGGGGACCGCATGTTGTGGTTCAGATATTTTACATTCGGAGCATATGTCCGTCGCTCGGGACGCTCCGTTATATCGACAGTCCGAGAGACTGTCAATAATGCTTCCTCATCCTCACAGCAGTGCACACGACCGCACATTGGCTACTTGACCTCGAGTATCCGATCAGTTTCGTCATTCAGTGATTCCACGGCGAACAGGTCACGCCATCCGGTAGCCAAGGGACACGAGGCCTATACACTCCGTTCGCTCGCATATTAGTAGTATGCACGGGGGTAACGATTACGGAGCTTCCAGCGGCAATGCATCGTAGGACCGCTTCTCCACAGGCCTCAGTGACAGACGTGCTATCCGAGTTAGCACAGTTTTTTCGCAGCATCCCAGCAATCGACAGTTTCTTGGTCGAATCAGGAATTATCCGATGGCGCTGGGTCAGTGCAGTCCGCGGTTGCATCAGGTACGAACGACCGAACGCTTTATAGTGTCCGACAGGATGGCGAAAGGGATTCGAAAGATTTCGAGTTTTCCCTTTCGTAGCATCGGAAGCTGCCATACATATCTTCCGGCATTATCTTCCAGTGATTGTTATTTCGGACTACATTGCTGCGATGTTGGATAAGAGACTTATAGCGTCATTGGACACGGAATTTTGGATCGGTTCAGGGACATTGTCCCTGACTTACCGACACAGTCCAATAATGTCATTAGAACATGTATATTATTTATCGACGCTATATATATATAAGCCTGCTACCAAGCATGATAGTTTAGTTTCTTGTCCGCAATGCTCATTTCTGCCTTTTATCATTTATATGAATAATTTATTTTGGCAGATCAGGGCATACCGAGAGTTCATATGCGTATAGACGGCGTGGTTAAGACTGGAAATAATCTTTTTCGCCGTCTATGTCTTTTCCAACCACAATGTTGGAAACGACAATGATGTCTAATAGACTTAACTTAGACGCTTTATCATACGTAATCCACCTTACTGAGGCGTTATCATTACGTCTTCAAGAGAAAGAATTCCGGGATATGATCCTCAATGTGATTTCTTTTGAGGGCAGTAGTTTGTTCACGTATAACTCCGCCCTTCAGTGGCTGCTTGGAGTTGGTTAGACGTGACGCAGCCCTAGCTACATCCACGCGCGAGAGTGCCACTGCAGTTGCCGGATCCGAGTTATATAATTATGACGGTTGCCAGTCAAACAGGTTGGGATATAATATTGATCCCAACGGATTCGAAGTGCCAGGGTCTTTGGGTTCCGCAGTCTCTAAGCAAGTACTTATCTTCCACGGAATAATGTTTTTTTTAGGCTTGCTTTATGTCATTGGATGAACATTATTCTGAAACGCATGTCCAAATCCTGTCCGTTAATTCGACAGTGGTGGCGTATCTCCGGAACCAGGGAGGCACTCATTCGTTTCTGTTATTCAATTTAATGGAAAGAATCCTTCTGTTTGTTATAGTACACCAAGTTCTGCTTCGGTCCGTCATATTCCGGGTTGTCTGATTGTATTACCGGACTCCCGTTCACTTATGGGTCGCTTGTTGCCGTCAGAATGGACTCTCACCAAACAAGTATTCAATCAGATTTGCTATCAATGGGAGCGCCCAATGATAATTTATTTACGACACTACTTGCTAATCAATTGCAGACGTATGTGTTTGCTTGTCCGGATCTCTGAGCTTATGTTGTTAACGCTCTATTGATCTAATAGGACGGAATGATAGGATATGCGTATCCTCCGGCGCTGTTGTCTCAGCAAGTATTGCTAAGATAAACAACCACTATACATTTCTGTTGATAGCATCTCTGTCTTCACAGAAACCGTGGGTAAATTTACTCTGAGGTCTACTGTGGGACTTAACGCGAAATCTTCCTCCATGAGAGGATCTTTTTTCGCTGGGTAAAATCGTGTCATCTTTATCACAACCCGCAAGGTCTCAACCTTCACGTATTCCGTTGTGTGGTCCTTATTGCATTGTAAGCATTGTACTGGACGAGCTTTGGGCGTGATTTCTTACTATAGGAGAACCTCTTCTTCGCTATACTATGCGGCTAAAGTGGAGGCTCTTCCGTCGTTGGTGTAGGGATCACTATGTTGATATTGTTGATTCCTCCATACTACTCATTGCAACTTTTTAGTATACTTGTTTGACAAGATCTACTGCAGCCTGTTATTATTAAGGTTATAGGTTTATGTTACCTCATACCTATGCACTCTACGATAGTTTACAATTGAGTCTTTTGTCTCTTTATCTAAGTCAGTTAGTTACTTTTCGATAAATAGACTTAGAATCATTAGATTAAATTCCTATACGGAATTTAACTTCGGTTCTTATTTAGCTAAGTGATCATTTGAGCCTCTGGAAACAGTAGTTTTCAAATTCTGACCTTTTAGACAGTAATTCTGTTGGCTTCTCTTTTACTGAAGAGTCAGTGAGTTTCATGCACTATCGGTGGATAATTTTCACTTTCATAGTTTCGGAATCACTACTTCCTTTACTATTTAGGTTGGATTTTCTCATAAGAGTCAGGCACCTAATTAATATCCGGAACCTATTGTTATTAAGATCCTTCCGTCTTCGTACAGGCATAGGCCTTTACTCTGTCCGGTTAGAGTGTATGTATTTATAAATAGATATCTGTTTATTACTACGGGCGTAAGCTTCTTCTGTCTTTGATGCCTAATAGAAGGACGTTACGCTCCATTCTATTGCTAATGGATTCAATTAACTATCGATACTGCTTATGGTATATCATTCACTCAGCAGTTGTGTTTGAGATTTCGGCTCATGAAGTAAGAGTTCTTCTACATCTTGGGCTTACATTAATAGTGTCGCTATAATAGATTTTTGAAGGCTGCTCATTGCGCTCAGCCATCCACATTCATGAATTTTTATCAGAAATATCGAGTCCATTTCTGGAGGCCTCTATTGTTAGGTCTATTATCTACTGCTCAGAATGTCATTTACTTAACAGTTGCTACTATAGCTAGGTAGGCTGTCTGTTTCGGCAGTGACTCCGTTCTGCTGACCTCTTCGCTCTGGGCTATTTGACCCAGGGCAAGAAAAAGGGGGGGGGGGGGGGGGAGGGTGTTCCCTTGGGTCACCTGTTTTACTATGAAAACAAGGGGATACCTCCTCTGGAGTTAGTAATTCTGAGCTGTTACTGGGATGGTTGTTTAGTGAGAAGTTTATGTTTTAAAAATTCATTTAGGTCTTAGTTTTTAAAGTATAGCTTTTGAATATAGCACGTGTCAACGGACATTATTTTACAATCCTCAGACACTTTTAAGGAGTATTAAGAGTCTCTATTCTCTAGATTTACTTTATTTATTGGCTTACTTTAAAAATTATTAGTATAAGGATTATACTAGATATTAATAGAGTACATGGATGTATGATGCTCACTTTTGGAAGGTGTTGTATCTTTCTAATTTATCATAAATAAGAAAGATACATGTAAGGCCTAATACTTCTTTTTCCCTAGAGGGGATGACTCTATTTTATATAATTGAGCGTATTCCATCTTACTCTATGTCCTTGGCCCTCCAGCCTTTTTACTATTCAGCTATGTCTGGGTCATTGGTACAGTATAAAAATGTTAAAAAATTTATAGTAATTTATATATTTTTTATACTTACCAATGACCCAGACGGGGATGGCCCTCCCAGGAGTTGGGAACTCTTACCTCCCCGCTGAGTACATAGCGCTTACCAGGCACTGGTTATTAGAATGATTAATGGCGCCAATTTCGGAACGTCCTTGACACTGCGCATGCGCAGTAGAGGTGAAGTGTGGAGGGCCATTCAGGACATGTTTTCTTTGGTTTTAGATGCAAATTTTGGGGATTGGGGGGCAAAATTTGTGTTTGGCCCTATATTTTAAGAGTTAGCACCAGCTATGTCTGGGTCATTGGTAAGTATAAAAAATATATAAATTACTATAAATTTTTTAACTTTTCGAAAAATTTCAACAAAACCATATCATGGGACCCCTCTTTGGAACGAGCTTGTTGAGCTCGTTCCAAAGAGGAGCCACATTATATGGTTTTGTTGAAATTTATTGAAAAAATTTAAAAAATGATATTTAAAATAATAAATTTTGAAATCGTCTGTGTTGGGCAAAGGGTTATAGGGACAATAAGCTGTGATGTTGAAAAGTTGACCATTATTCAAAACAAGTACCCAAATGTTTTATATATCATTCGTATGAAAGCCTCCAATTTGATTAAAGAAATTAACATCTGGGCGAGAATTTATCGGATATTTGAAAAATGCTACCATAGTTTTTCAGTACGAACTTCTTAACTGATTACTCCTGGAAACTTGCACGTGGCAACATCATTTTCCATAATCATTAAAATCTGCTTTCTCAGAAGGGCAGATGTGACTTTTGTGTTCATACTGGTCTATTTATAGTAGACCCATCAATGAAATCTGTTTCAGATTGCCATTGTCAACAAAGATCTTGTGGATTTTATTGGATGCATCACTGCAATTTATTGGAAATAAGTTTTTTATGCCCCCGACTTAAATCGGGTGGCATATAGTGATTGAAGTGTGCGTGTATCCATCCGTGTGTGTGTGTCCGAGCCAATAACTCGAAAACTGTTAGGGCCACAGTCATCAAACTTCACACAATTATAAAGGACCATGGGAGGATGTGTCACACACCATAGCCGGGTTCGTACCTCAAGGTGAAGGTCATATTTCAAATTTACACTAAAAATCGGTCAATATTCGTGTCTCAGCCATAACTCAGAAACGAATCATAGTACAATTGTTAAACTTTCTACAAATATTAAAGACAGTCAGAAGGTGTGTCACGTATAATAGTTTCTGCCGCATCTGCAAGGTGAAGGTCACAAGGGGAGGTCACAGGGGGGGGGGGGGGGCATGTGTTACCTTAGTAACATTCTTCTTGTTTTATCTAATTTTGCCCAGTTAGTGCTAATATAATATGCATTTGTTGTTCATGGCAGTCATTTATTTGAGCAGTAGCAAAATTCAAAATTGAAACAGTACGAAACATTTTACTTCCCAAATGTTACCAGAAGTAAAAAAAATGATTTGTTTACTTCCAATAACATTTGGAGAACTTCGTTTATATTTTTTGCAATGTCATCGTGGCTGGATTTAGACATGTAGAGGCCCCTGGGCAGCCTTTAGTAGTGGAGCCCACCCTATCTTAGAATACTAAAAGGTGACAAGACATAGTTATAATCATCCATAAAGTAAATTTTTTCAAGTTTAAAAAATCTGAATAAGCAAGCAAGCTGGTCAGTCATGATCAATCAATCTGGTGACATGTGATGAGCAGTGGCAGGAAAACAACCAGTTAGCTGTTTCTTCCACTCACAAACAAATACAATATGGCTTGCATATGTATGACGTAAAACACCCGCAATATGGTTTTGATTGAAACGTGCTATCGTTCAGGTTAGCCTACATTCTTCCTTACAAAATGTTTTCATGAAATATGTGGAGGCCCCTGGTTGTGGAGGCCCCTGGGCAACTGCCCAGTTTGCCCAGTCCTAAATCCGGCCCTGAATGTCATGTTTTTAGCTCAACTTGGCAAAGTCAAGCTGAGCTATTGGCATCACTTCTCGTTCGTCAGCGTACATACGTCCACAATTTCCTTTGACATACCTCACAGGTCGCATTTATAATCAGATCGCTTTGAAACTTGGTATGCTTGTTTGGGGTGACCTATAGATGGGAGCTATCGACTTTCTTCAATTTCCATCAAAAAATGTTGCCGTGGCCAACGTTCTTAGAACTTAGTTTAGTCAGACTTCAATATTTCCCTTTGGCACACCCTACAGGGCACATTTATGATCGGCTTGCTTTTAAACTAGGCATGCTTGTTTGGGGTGACCGCTAGATGGGAGCTATCAATTTTATTCCATTTCTTTCAAAAAATGTTGCCACGGCCAACGTTCTTAGAACTTAGTTTAGTCAGACCTCAATATTTCCCTTTGGCACACCCTACAGGGCACATTTATGATCGGATTGCTTTGAAACCTGGCATGCTTGTTTGAGGTGACCTCTAGATAGGAGCTATCGATTTTCTTCCATTTCCGTCCGTCAAAAAATTTTGCCACTGGCAACGATCTTTGAATTTAGTTTAGTCAGGCATCAGTATATTCCTTTGGCATGCCCTACAGGGCACATTTTTGATCAGAGCGGTTGGAAACTTTGTATGCTTGTTTGGGGTTACCTCTAGATGGGAGCTGTCGATTTTCTTCGATTTCCGTCAAAAAATGTTGCCACTGGCATTGACCTTCGATGAACTTAGTAAAAACTTAGTGCAGTTAAGCATCAATATTTCCCTTTGACACACCCTGCAGGGCACATTTATGATTGGATCACTTGCAAACTTGGTGTGGTTGTGAGGGGTGACATCTAGATGGGAGCTGTCGATTTTCTTCCATTTCTGTCAAAAAATGTTGCCGCCTACCTTTGAACTTAGTTTAGTCAGACCTCAATATTTCCCTTTAACTCACCCTTCAGGGTACATTTATGATCAGATCACTTTGAAACTTGGTATGTGTGTTTGGTGTGACCTCTAGACGTGAGCTATGGCTTTTTTTCATTTCCATAAAAAATTATTGTCGTTATCACAAGCCTTTGAACTTACTGCATTTGTGCATCTACTTATCACTTTTGCACTCTCTGCAGGGTATATTTATGAATTTCCATAAAAAAACAAACAAAAAACCATTGCCACAAGAAATGAACTTCTACTTAGTGCATTTGTGCATTAGCATATTTTTATACTGTACCAATGACCCAGACATAGCTGGTGCTAACTCTTAAAATATAGGGCCAAACACAAATTTTGCCCCCCAATCCCCAAAATTTGCATCTAAAACTAAAGAAAACATGTCCTGAAAGGCCCTCCACACTTCGCCCCTACTGCGCATGCGCAGTGTCAAGGACGTTCCGAAATTGGCGCCATTAATCATTCTAAGTTTGGCCCTTCATCAGTTAACATCTGACTGATCTTTGTGCTTTTAAATCTCAGTTTAAATGATGCCAGACACATAAATATTAGTGAAATGGTGATTCTAAGGAGGATAGAGAAGGAGGAGAGGAAAAGAATGTGTGACAGAATATTATCAGGGCTGTAACTTAAAATTTTTTAATGAAATTATGTTAAGTTACCTATTTTCAAGGCAGCAGCCATTTTGTTGTCATTCTGATTATTTAGTTACACTGTTTTTTTAAGTGTTTTCCTCTCTCCCTGTCCTTTAAGTTCCCCCTTGCTATTCTCCCATGCTTTTGGCATAGTTTCTGTAATTATTATTACTAAAATTTCTTGGGAGTTTTAGCTGAATAACAGAATAAATTCTGTTCTTTCCCCATGTTTACGTCTTCACCTACGTGTGGTTAGGCGTTGTGTTCTGCATCTACCATCTGATGTTCTGCAGTTTCTTCCCTGGAAGTCTCTGTTTTGCATCAGATAGTGTATTTTTGGTAACTGATTTCGGGCCTGGGTGCCTGGAGTCTTATTTTAGTGTTTTTACACTCATTGTTTACATTTACAACAGCCCTCTGTGTGAGGGGGGATTTCTAAAAAATAATATCTTTATGTTATTTTAATCATAACTAGATACATTATTATTGTTCGTAAGTGTTGAATAAATTGTTTAAAATATTTTTAAAATTTTTGTCCACACTTAGGCTTGGGATCCATTGGGGCTCAACGTTACTTTTCAGAAACTTGGGCTGTTCTGAAAAAATATTTTTTCAAAATATTTTGATTTCAATTATTTTTTCTATATTAATGGATCATATTATTATTATGTATTTTGATTGCCAGGGGTTAGTGCGAGTACCAGGACTTGTTTTCTTTTCACATTGAAAGGATATTGATCAATTGTTTTAAGAGGAAGTCTTCCTCTGACTTTATTATCATTCTATATGTGGTCAGTGTACTCGCATTAACTCCTGTTCTGTATCGTATGATTTCGATGACAATATGGGAAGCGTATGTCACGGTATGTTGTTGGGGATTTGGACACTCCGGTCCTTTCCCCGCAGGGTCACTCTACTTTTTCAATTTCTATTTCAGACGATCAAGATTAGGGTGATGTATCTGTGATGTCTTCCAACAGTGTGCCTCCGTCATCACAATTAATGAAGGGCTAGCGGAAAAGTGCTCATGTAAATACGCCAATTGCCTAAGAGGACCCTAGTAGGTTCGACGGCCTTTGACGTCCGCTAGCTCGCCCGGTGTAGCGTCCATTCACCAAATGGTTCGGCAGCCGGGTTCGTCCGTTGCGGTCTAGAAGGAATTTTGGGGTGATGCGAGCACTATAAATTAACTTAATGCACACCCAGTGACGGCGGATCGGAGGGAGAACGCAGGAAGCCTTTTAGTCCGGTTCATAGCTCGTTCCGGTCCATCCGGACGGCAAGCGAGAGAGGCCCCTCTCTCGTTCAACAACATCTGGCCCCAGATGTTGTGGTACAAAATGTGTCGTAAGCGGAGCATACGTCCGTCGCTCGGGACGCTCCGTTGTATAGGCAGTCCGCTGAGACTGCTAAGGCTTCCTCTTCTCGTCAGCGCACACGACCGCACCTTGGCTGCGTGACCGCCGATATATTACCAGCTTCGCCGATCAAGGATTCTTCGGCGACCAGGTCACACCATCCGGTAGCCAGGGACACGAGGCCTGCAGACTCCGGACGTTCGCATAGGAAGTGTGCGGGAGTCAACGTACACGGAGCTTCCGGCGGCAATGCATCGTAAGACCGCTACTGCACAGGCCTCGGGAACGGACATGCTTTCCTTAATAGCACAGTTTATCGCAGCATCCCAGCATCAACTGAATCTGTCGCATATATTTTATCCGACGATGCTGGGTCGGGACGCTCCGCGGAAGCGGGTACGGACGTCCGAAAGTTTCATCCGGTCCGACGGGATACCGAAAGGGATTCGGAGGATTTCGAGCTTTCCCTTTCGGAACAACATATGCTGTTGTGTATGTCATCTGACTTGGTCTTCTACAGCTTCTTTCGTCGGACCAGAATGCTGCGATGCCGGATAAGAAACTGATAGCGTCGGTGGACTTAGAAATTTTTGGTTCGGTTCAGGGACATCGTCCCTCAGTTCCGACATAGTCCAATAATGTCACACAAACTTTCGAATTATTGAACGACGCTATATATATTATTATTTTATGCTTGCTATCCAAGCATTTCTGGTTTCTTGTTCGAAGAGTTATGGAGATGTCTTTCAAAAGTGTGCCTCTGTCGTCATAGTTAATGAAGAGTTAGCGGCAATAAGTGCTCATGGAATATGTCTATCGCCTACGGAGTGACATTCGCTAGCTCACCCAGTGTAGCGTACATTCATCGAATGGTTCGGCTGCCGGGTTCGTCCGTTGCGGTCTAGGAAGGAGATTTGGGTGATGCGAGCACTTTAATTACTTTAGTACTCACCCAGTGACGGCAGATTGAGGACAGATCGGAGGAAGCCTGTTAGTCCGGTTCCTGGCTTGTCCAGGTCCGTCCGGGCTGTGAGCGAGAGAGGTCCCTCTCTCGCCCAACAACATAGGGGACCGCATGTTGTGGTTCAGATATTTTACATTCGGAGCATATGTCCGTTGGTCGGGACGCTCCGTTATATTGACAGTCCGAGAGACTGTCTTTAATGCTTCCTCATCCTCACAGCAGGGCACACGACCGCACATTGGCTACGTGACCTCGAGTATCCGATCAGTTTTGGCATTCAGTGATTCCACGGCGAATAGGTCGCACCATCCGGTAGCCAAGGGACACGAGGCCTATACACTCCGTTCGCTCGCATATTGGAAGTATGCACGGGGTAACGATCACGGAGCTTCCAGCGGCAATGCATCGTAAGACCGCTTCTCCTCAGGCCTCAGTGACGGACGTGCTATCCGAGTTAGCACAGTTGTTTCGCAGCATCCCAGCAATTGACAGTTTCTCGGTCGAATCAGGAATTATCCGACGGCGCTGGGTCGGTGCGGTCCGCGGTTGCATCAGCTACGGACGACCGAACACTTTATAGGGTCCGACAGGATGGCATAAAGGGATTCGAAAGATTTCGAGTTTTCCCTTTAGTTGTATCGGAAGATGCCTTTCATATCTTCTGGCATTATCTTCCAGTGATTATTATTTCGGACTTCATTGCTGCGATCTTGGATAAGAGACTTATAGCATCATTGGACTCGGATTTTTCGATCGGTTCAGGGACATTGTCCCTGACTTACCGACACAGTCCAATATTGTCATTACAACATGTGTTTTATTTTTCGACGCTATATATATATATATATACAAGCCTGCTACTAAGCATGATAGTTTAGTTTCTTGTCCGCGTTGCTCATTTCTGCCATTTTATCATTTATACAAATAGTTTATTTTGGCAGAGCAGGGCATACCGAGAGTTCATATGCGTCTAGACGGTGTGATTAAAGACTGCATATATTCTTTTTCGCCGTTTATGTCTTTTCCAATTTCAATGTTGGGAACGACATTATGTATAGTAGACTTAACTTAGACGCTTTATTATACGTAATCCGCCTTACTGAGGCGTTATCATTACGTCTTCAAGAAAAGATTTACGGGATATTATTCTCAATGTAATTTCTTTTGAGGGCAGTAGTTTGTTCACGTATAACTCCGCCCTTCAGTGGCTGATTGGAGTTAGTTAGACGTGACGCAGCCCTAGCTACATCCACACGCGTGGATAGTAAGGTTAAGAACTCTCTCAGAGTCGCTTCGTTCTCGGAGGAGCTTCTCTTCGACGGCAACTTTTCGGCAATCCATGAATTGCTCGATTTATACGTTCTCTTGTCTATCTAGTGATTACAAGAGATTCAGACTGGGGCAAACATTCGGTGGTTGACTCAGAGAGTGCCGCCGCAGTTGCCGGACCCGAGTGTGGCTGTTATGACGGTTGCCAGTCAAACAGATTGGGATATAATACTGATCCCTACGGATTAGAAGTGCCAGGGTTAACTTCCGCGGAATAATGTTTTTTAGGCTTGCTTTATGTCATTGCATGAACATTATTCAGAAACGCATGCCCAAATTCCTGTCCTTTAATTCGACAGTAGTGGCGTATCTCCGGAACCAGGGAGGCACTCTTTCGTTTCCGTTATTCAATTTAATGGAAAGAATCCGTCTGTTGGTTATAGTACACCAAGTTCAGTTTTGGTCCGTCATATTCTGGGTCGTCTGATTGTTTTATCGGACTCCCGTTCTCTTACGGGTCGCTTGTTGCTGTCAGAATGGACTCTCAACAAACAAGTATTCAATCAGATTTGCTATCTATGGGAGCGCCCAATGATGATTTATTTATGACACAGCTTGCTAATCAATTGCAGACGTATGTGTTGGCTTGTCCAGATCTCTGAGCTAATATTGTTAATGCTCTATTGATCTATAGGACGGAATGATAGGATACGCATATCCTCCGGCGCTGTTGTTTTAGCAGGTATTGCTAAGATAAACAACCACAATACATTTCTGTTGATAGCATCTCTATCTTCACAGAGATCATGAGTAGTTTACTCTCTTGTCTACTGTGGGTCTTAACGTGAAATCTTCCTCTATGTGAGGATCTTTTTCACTGGGTAAATCGTGTCATCTTTATCACAACCAGCAAGGTCGCAACCTTCGTGTTTTCCGTTGTGTGGTCCGTATTGCATTGTTAGCACTGTACTGGACGAGCTTTGGACGCGATTTCTTACTATAGGAGATCCTCTTCTTCGCTATTCTATGCGGCTAAAGTGGAGGCTCTTCCGTCGTGGTGTAGGGATCATTATGTTCATATTGTTGATCCCTCCATACTACTCATTGCTATTTTTTAGTATACTTGTTTCACAAGATCTACTGCAGCCCGTTATTATTTAGGTTATAGGTTTATGTTACCTCATACCTATGCACTCTACGATAGTTTACAATTGAGTCTTTTGTCTCTTTATCTAAGTCAGTTAGTAACTTTTTGATAAATAGACTTAGAATCTTTAGATTAAATTCCTATACGGATTTTAACTTCGGTTCTTATTTAGCTAAGTAATCATTTGAGCCTCTGGAAACAGTAGTTTTCAAATTCTGACCTTTTAGACAGTAATTCTGTTGGTTTCTCTTTTACTGTAGAGTCAGTGAGTTTCATGCACTATCGATGGATGATTTTCACTTTCATAGTTTCGGAATCAATACTTCCGTTACTATTTAGGTTGGATTGTTGCATAAGAGTTAGGCTCCTATTATCCGGAACCTATTATTTTAGGGTCCTTCCGTCTTCGTATGGGCATAGGCCTTTACTCTTTCCGGGTACAGTTTATGTATTTATAAACAGATATCTGTTTATTACAAAGGGCGTAAGCTTCTTCTGTCTTTGATGTCTAGTAGAAGGACGTTACGCTCCATTTTATTGTTAATGGATTCTATTAACTATTGGTACTGCTTATGGTATATCATTGACTTAGCAGTTGTGCTTAAGATTTCGGCTCATGAAGTAAGAGTTCTTCTACTTCTTGGGCTTACATTAATAGTGTCGCTATTATAGATTTTTGAAGGCCGCTCATTGCGCTCAACCATCCACATTCATGAATTTTATCTTAGAAATATCGAGTCCATTTCTGGAGGCCTCTATTGTTAGGTCTATTATCTACTGCTCAGAATGTCATTCACTTAACAGTTGCTACTATAGCTAGGTAGGCTGTCTGTTTCGGCAGTGTCTCCGTTCGGCTGCCCTCTTCGCTCTGGGCTATTTGACCCAGGGCAAGAAAAAGGGGGGGGGGGGGAGGGTGTTCCCTTGGGTCACCTGTTTTACTATGAAAACAAGGGGATACCTCCTCCGGAGTTCGTAATTCTGAGCTGTTATTGGGATGGTTGTTTAGTGAGAAGTTTAGGTTTTTAAAATTCATTCAAGTCTTAGTTTTTAAAGTATAGCTTTTGAATATTGCATATGTCAACGGACATGATTATGCAATCCTCAGACACTTTTAGGAGTGTAAGAGTCTCTATTCTCTAGACTTACTTTATTTATTGGCTTACTTTAAAAATTATTAGTATAAGGATTATATTGGATATTAATAGAGTACATGGATGTATGAAGCTCAATTTTGGAAGGTGTTGTATCTTTCTAATTTATCATAAATAAGAAAGATACATGTAAGGCCTATTACTTCTTTTTCCCTACAGGGGATGACTCTATTTTATTTTATTGAGCGTATTCCATTTTGCTTTATGTCCTTGGCCCTCCAGCCTTTTTACTATTCAGCTATGTCTGGGTCAATGGTACAGTATAAAAATGTTAAAAAATTTATAGTAATTTATATATTTTTTATACTTACCAATGACCCAGATGGGGATGGCCCTCCCAGGAGTTGGGAACTCTTACCTCCCCGCTGAGTACATAGCGCTTACCAGGCACTGGTTATTAGAATGATTAATGGCGCCAATTTCGGAACGTCCTTGACACTGCGCATGCGCAGTAGGGGCGAAGTGTGGAGGGCCTTTCAGGACATGTTTTCTTTAGTTTTAGATGCAAATTTTGGGGATTGGGGGGCAAAATTTGTGTTTGGCCCTATATTTTAAGAGTTAGCACCAGCTATGTCTGGGTCATTGGTAAGTATAAAAAATATATAAATTACTATAAATTTTTTAACTTTCCTTTGGCATGCCTCAGAGGGCACATTCATTATCAGGTTGTTTTGAAACTTTGTGAGCTTATGCAGGGTGACAAAGATAGGAGCTATTGATTTTGTTTTCATTTCCATCAAAAACTGTTGCTGTTAGCAACAATCTTTGAATTTATTGCATTTGTGCATCAAAATTCTTTGACATGGCCTACAGGCCACATTTATCATAGGATTGTTTTTGAACTTGGTGTGTTCATTAGACAAGACCTTTAGATAAGAGCTATTGATTAGCATTCATTTCTGTGAAAAAAGTTGCCATTTACAATAACCTCTGAACGTACTGCATTTGTGTATCAACATTCTTCCTTTAGCCAGTCTTACAGTTTACATTTAAAATGCATGGATTACTCTGACGTTGTGCACACACAATGCTGTCATGTTGAAATTTCATCAAGTAACATTGGCACCAATGATCTTCAATTTTGCCATTTCATTTGTAACTTACCAAGTTCAAGTTTGTCAAGTTGAGCTACAGTATCATTGACACTTTCATTTTAAATTTTGTGTGCATTAAAGCTTTTTAATTACACATTTTAGTAATTAATTAAGTAATATTTGGTTCCTAGTGCAATATGAAGAATAATCTTTAAAATCTTCTTCAGATCCAGCAGTCAGAATCTTTTGATATTTTGTTTTCAGCATGCTAAGGGATGTTAGATCTAAGTTTGTTCAAACCAAGTCCCTCTGTTAACCCTTTACCCAATGTAACGGCCCAAACCGGCCAGCGCTATTCTCAAAAATCGCCAATTAATTTTCATTATTTTTTCATTTTTTGTCTCAAAAACATAGGTTATGACCACTCATTGAAACGAGTTTGTTCCAATGAGGGATCATAACCTATGTTTTTGAGACCCAAAATTACTTGTTGAAGAATTTTTTTTTTGCAAGTGTCATCTGCTTTTCATGTTAGGTAAAGGGTTAATATGTAGGCTTCCTATAGGAGCCCAAATTCTAACTCAGTCCAGTATGAGGAAAATAATCTTTGAAACTCATTGTCTCCAGAACCACTTTTCAGAATGTTTTAATATAAGGTATACAGAATCCTTACATGGATTGGATTCACGTTTGTTCAAATTAAGTCTATCGGTTAACTCTTGGCAGATATTCCTGCCCAGGACAGGAAATTGATTACCACTAAGGCCACACAAAGTAGATCTTCTGTTTCTCAGGCCATTATTTGTAAAATTGCATGCGGGCGAGCATTTTTTTATTTTATTTTTTTTTCAGTAATTACTTCTTTGCCATCAAAAGTTCATGTTCTTGGTTCAAGTTTTAGGTCTCAAAATCTACAGAATAGCATGGGTGGTGGTGTATTTCATCCCTTCAGTGCAAGAAGGCACTCAAGGGACAAATTCATCAGTTTTTTCAACTTAGGTAAAATATCAGACATAAACCATTTAATTTTTAGTTTTTTTAAGTTTAAATTGGGTATAAAAAGAGAGCATGCGGCAGCCAAAAGGACCATGCAGGAGGGTCTGAGAAACAGATTTTTTATTTTTTTAGGCCTAAAATAAGTAAAATTTGATAACATTTTACTAAATTTTCTCCTGCAAATTGTAACGACTTTTTGCTCAGAAATTTCTGGAGTCAAAATTTCATGAATTTTTTTATGAAATCTAGTCATGACTGCTGTTGATAAAAAATATTTTAGAAATACTGAGCGGGTTAAGAGTTAATAATTGAGCTTTATAGGATCCCAAATTTTAACTTAATAATGTAATATGTTGAATAATCTTTAAAAATCTTCCTCAGATCCACCAGTTAGAATCTTGGATGTTTGGCATACAGAATCCTTAGGGAGGTCATATCTAAGTTTGTTCCAAGTTAATGTGTAGATCCCTTGTTGAACCCCGAATTTTAACTTGGCCCAGAATGAGGGATAATCTTTAAAACCCTTTTTCTCCAGAACCACTAGTCATAATCTTTTACAGTGGTAGAATTCAGGTTTGACCAAATCAATCCCATTGGTGTATAATTGGTCTTTTTCAGGAAGCCTGAATTTAAACCTAGTGCAGTATGGGGAATAATATATCTTTAAGAATCTTCTTCAGATCCCCCAATCAGAATCTTTTGATGTTTGGGGTACAGCATCCTTACGGGGGTCAGATTAAAGTTTGTGAAAATCAAGTCCCTCGATTAGTATTTGAGTTCCCTATTGGAGCTTGAATTATAACTTGGTTAAATATGAGGAATCTTCTTCAAAAATCTTTTCACGATCTTGTGATATGATATATGGTATACAGTAAAACCTGTCTTGAGAGACCACTGTCTTGAGAGACCACCTGTCTTGAGAGACCACCTGTCGTGAGAGACCACATCTGCCAGGCACCGATTGGTTTTACTTTATAGTAGACCTGCTATGGGAGACCACCTGTCTTGAGAGATCACTGTAACCTGGTACCAACTTGTATTTTTATGCCATCATGGACCTGTCTTGAGAGACCGCCCCTTTCATTACGTGTACAGTCCATTTAAAATATTCTCTCCTCTCCACTAGTCGATTGCATAATAGGGTGTCTAAAAATAGGATAAGCTAATTGGCTTTGAGGGGAACTTTTTAGTATCCATGGTAATTACTTCAACAATAACACGTGCAGTTGTCGATTTTGATCTTATGAACAGTCAGCTGTGTTGACTGATTGTATGTATGGGACAAATGATTTTAACCAACAATACTTTATTAAGAAGTTTTTTTTATTAATATCTGACTTTCATGCTTTGCAAGTATCTACAAACATTTGCACACACGAATAACAGAATATATTATGTTTTAAAAAAATATATACGCAAGCCCTTTTTCAAAGCACTATAATATCGATCAGGTTTTGTGATTAATGATATCTGACTTTAATTTTTTACAGGTATCTATAAACATTTGCACACATGAATGACAGAATATATTATATTTTAAAAATATATATATATACACAAGCACTCTCAAAGCACTATAATATCGATCGGGTTTTGTTTGCACTTTTGAATAGAAAATCTTTGCTAATATTCCATGGACTTAGAAAAATACACAGTACATGACAGGTGGATTTCTACCAAATCACTTGTCAAGTGAATGTTTTACAGAACTCATATTTTTTTACACAAACTGATTTTTCTAAGGGCCACCGGATTTATCTACACATCCATCAAGAGACAATTTGCTTGCTTGTCTGCTGTTTATCGGCACCTGTAAGTTGAAGTTGAGTGGATAATTCACTCTGTGTGTGATTTGGTTGTAATCCATCCTGCACTTATCTTACACACACGAAATACATTGTGTGAACAAACTAGACACTTTGCAAGAAGCATTAGCTATATATTTATTTATTTATTGGTGTTTAAGGTCACTTTTCATCAGCTATGGCTAATTGTGCCCATCGGTCGCAATAGGCAATAGTTGCAGAAAAGTGACATTAATCACCAATAAATAAATAAATTGTGACCGCAACAAGGGTCTAAAGTCGAGTTTAGCCGATCGTTTACCCATTTGGTGCCCATTTTAGTGGACATCCACCCCAGGCACTGGTGACTGGGTCCTATTTCACCAGTAAAGCAGAACTTTCTTACCATAGTAAAAAAGCACTGCTTCACTTCCCGTTCCCACAGGGAAAGAAGCACTATTAAATATTATCACAGCGTACATTATTGTCTAAGAAATTCTGTGGAAATGCAATGACCCCCCCCCCCCCCCCCCCAAATATTTCAGACAGCACACCTCTTGAGCAATGTGGTAGTGATCCATTGAACATGTGTTTGTTTAAACACATGAGAATAATTTCACTGGGGGCTTTAAACAATTTTTTGTGGTTGGGAGACGTGATTTGGTTTTTCTCACGCAACTCGTGTTTTTTTTATCTTGTTTAAAAAATAGCTTTCCCTGGTTAAACTTTTGTTTCTCCATTGCTGGCGACATTTATCTTTTTGGCGAGGAGATAACTGCTTCCAATTTTTGTGAAGTGACACAAACAATTCACAAGTCTCTTTAAAATTTAATCGGGGTCTTTTTTTAGAATTTCACTTCTTTTTTTGAAAACAAAGTACAAAGAACTATTTCGACCAGGGGAGATAAGTTTGACCGGTGTTTTTATTTTTTTCTTCTTCATTTTTTTTTCATGTCACTGATCATGTTGCCTGTCCTGCCCAAATATTTTTTTTCAAGGGTGGTATCTTTTAAAATGGACACATTTTTCGGTAAATTTAACTGATAATTTTCTGTTGGTAAACAATTTTTACTGTCAATGCAGTCCTGGATGTGATGGAAGGGCATGACGGGAATACCCCTTTGAGGTGCTTGCCTTATCGGAATGGGAATCTTTTTCCCTTTCAGTGCTCCATCGCAGGTCAAAACAACCGAAACCTTGGTTGACATTCCTTTACCGCGATCATCGAGATCGTTCCAATGAGAGGTCATAAGCTATGTTTTTTTAACAAAAATTTAAAACATAATAAAATTTGAATGGAGATTTTTGTGTATAGTGCTGGCTGAATTTGGCTGTTGACGTTGGGTAAAAACAGAAAGCTTGCTAGTGGTTTTCATGCTTTTTCCCGCATATTGGACGATTAATTTTTTTAATGAATAATACATTCTCATTTTAGTTCATCTAAACTATTTCGGTAAAATGCTTATGCTACAATAAAAATTAAATCACCGGGTTTTAACTTTGAAATGTTCGGGCACTCGGCACAGTATAATCCCGTATTGGAAAAGCTATTGCTGCAGCGAAACGCCAGGATATTTCGCCAAGACTGTCACATTGTTGTTTCAAAAACACCGTACACCAAGAACACATTTTATTCACTGAAATACTCGTTCTATTCCATAATTTCATTTAAAAAATACAGATGAAGCGTTATGAGAATGAATGAAGACAAGATCATTTCGACGGAGACAATCCGACCTTCAAATATACGGAGGTGGGGAGGGGGGAATCCAAATCATATATCAGCGAAAATTTTATTTTAATATGAAAACAAATCGAAAATCTCACGAATTAAAGAACGGATTTTTTCAATTCCTATATTAAACTGCAGTACAGAGTTCTGGAAATGAAAGATATTTCATTTGTATCTGAATATTTTATTAAATGTAGGGTTTAGAAATTTTCTGACTGAACAATATAATTGCTAATCAGGAACAGTCTCTGAAAGATTTTTCTCGCCAAACATTAATTGGTTATGTAATCCTTCTCACATGACCGCACTAAAACAGCTTTTCATACCCGGTCGTTTCTACACAAACAAGGAGGTAATTAACAAGTGCAGTTTTGTATGCAATGTACACGTAATGCAAAGATGAGGGCGTTCTTATTATCAATGTGCTTGAAATTAATTTGCATTCACAACAAACTTGTTGTCCATCATTTATGCTGTATTTTTGTTTAAATAAATAGTTGATTCCTTTTGGGGGACAAATAATGAATTAATCTACATTCATTTTTATTATTTTTGAAAACGAATCGATGTATTAATTGCATAAACGCAGAATGTTTTTCATATGCCACTGGATATCAGTAATTTGGTTTCATCAAGAAACGAACTGCCTTTGATGTCTGGATTTTTCCGTCGTCTTTAATTAGCCTCGCAAAGGGGGTTGTGGACCCGTGAAGACAATGTGTTCACCGGGTGTGACGAAAGGGGGTTTTAAATGGAGCGTACACGTAATGTTGAAGACTGAAACCAGGACAAAAACTTTTTACCTGTTCTGGTATTGGAAAATCCATTGTGGTTATACTAACATAATTAAAAGTATTACAAGCTCTTAATTGGGTTTCAATTGCTAACTCATTAAAGATTGAAATGTTTTTATAAGATCCCTGTGAAAAGATTAGGATTATTGCTGAATAAACAATTTCATACAAATCTGAAATGTGACAGATAGGAATAAAAATAAATTTGTGTTGAAAATCTTTTTGTAACAAATTGAAATGGACTGTTGTAAAAATTATAAAAATAATTTAGTGTTGAAAATCTTCAATGAAGATTTTCAACACTAATTTATTTTTATAATTTTTATAAGTCTATTTCAATTTGTTACAAAAACTTCATAAAAAAGAACAACTACAAAATAATTACAAAAATCCATTCTTCTCCATTTCTGAATTTTGTGGTTGGTGATTCACTGACTTGAGAAAATCTGAAACCTGTTATGAGAGACCACCTGTCTTGAGAGACCACTTTTGTGTGGCCCAGAGTCCAGTCTCTCAAGACAGGTTCTACTGTACACCATCCTTAGAGGAGTCAGATACAAAGATAAAATCAAAATCAAGTCCCTGGGTTCATATTTGGGCTCTGTAACAAAATCCAATATGAGGAATAATCTTTTAAAATCTGCTTCTTCAGAGCCAGGGGTCAGAATTCTGATTGGGGGAAGGGGAGGTGGTGTTTAGTTCAAGTTTGTGCAAGTTAAATACCTAGGTTGATATTTGGGCTCCTTATTTTCCATTATTGGAAATCTGGGCATTATATATGTGGTAGCATCTCAATACTAGAAAAAATTGTCTTACTGGATGACAAGAGTTTTGAATAGTCATATGGCTTCATTCCTCAGAAGTGTTTACTAGCCATAGATACTAATTAACCCCTAGCACTATGGTTGTGCAACAGAATTTTCTCCAGTCATTCTGCTTATCTCTTGTTTAACTATGAATTAAACCAATTATATCTTGTTTAACAGAGCTCTGTGAGCTCTGTTAAACAAGGTATATTTGGTTCAATATCATATTGAATTATGGGACATATTTGCTGCTCGAAACTTTACCTTTTTGACATCAGAGTGTAGGGTGTTAAATCATTCTTTAAACAACCATGTCAGGTGATCTCCTCAGGACCAAACCCCTGTGAGGCCTCTTGTTTTATTTGCTTTTTCACATAGAAGTAAAATCTGAGTCAATATTAATATTTTTTTCCAAATTAGAGGCTTATCATTCCTTTAATACCACTGATATCTTGCTTGGGCTGTCTAAAAAGCAATCTTAAGAGTAGACTCATAATATTTCTTGATTTAACACATATATACAGTTAAAACTAGAAGTCCAGTCATGAAATACACACAAATAGTACGTCGATCTGCACGTTAATCTACATGTTATGACAATAGTAAGGCCATCAAATTCTGTACATAGGGCCTGTGCACAAGCAGTGTTCCAACCAATGGACCTCCGAGTAACCCGGAGGTCCATTGGCAGAAACATTGCCTGTGTTTGCCATGAGTAACCAGGAGAACCTGCCGTGCTTTGGATGCCGTTCAATATCGAAATTGCGCGCAATTCCTTTGCACAATCAAGCCCAGATAAGCGCACAGTTCGTGACAAGACTTCCAGTTTTAACTGTACCCATTGAAAAAGTCACACAATGAAAAAAAATGCAGCATACTGAATGCCATCCAATTAGTGTCCTAGCTGCATAACTCGATACTATCAGATATCCATGCAACATACAACATACTATTTATTCGTCCATCCATCCATCCATCTGTATGTACATCCACTATTCCATTGCATGCAGCTTCTACGTGTTGGAAATGATTTTGTTCAAACTTCTCAAACATTATGACTAACATGTGGGCATGTGCATATTCTAAAATGTTTGATTTGGCACAATTTAAACTGGTGTGCCATTGCCAAGATTCCCAGTGGGAACCCCGGGAAGTAAGCAGCACTTGTTTACTGTGGTAAACCAGTTCCGCTTTACTTGTAAAATAGGACCCAGTCACCAATGCTTGGGGTGAAAGTCCTCTAAAATGGGCAACATGTAGATCAACGATTGACTAAACTTGACTTCATCTCCATGTTGTGTCACGATTAGCCATGGTGCATAAATATGTGACGTTAACCACCAACAAACAAACAAACATTGCCAAGATATCTTCATCCTGGACATCTCTCCTCCCCCAGAAGATGTCCTTGGATATCTCCCCTGCCCCATGAGGGGGTGATCCTAGGATATAATCCTCACACCCTGGATATCCCCCCCCCCCCCCCACCTAAAAAATAAAAAATTTAAACTACTTATGATAACTAACATTTATTTACTGAATTTTCATCATGTTAACATTGAAAACGTTGTTCAAATTCTTGAATACATTTATACATTTCCTTTTAAGTTCATGTCAAAATATGATTATCTTACCCTTCACCCTTTCCCGTTGCAACCATTTGAAAAAAATAAATAAATAGGTGTAATTTACAATCTCACCCAACCATGACAAGGCCCAAACAATGTTTGTAAAGGTCGAATGAATGTCTACAGCAAGTTGACAAGGTGGGGGGTAAATCCAGGCCTTGTATCTTCTGCCACTCTTTCGCCCACCCCACTCAGAAAATGGTGATAAGTAACCTTTTTTAAAATGATTAATGTGAAGACCTTCTTCATGATGCTTACTTTATCAATATCACCACTTACTTCCTTATTAAGCAGAAAATTGGCTTGAAGTAAATATCATCACTGCATTGTGTTACCCTCAAAGATAAAAGAAGTAACAAGAGAGTCATCTTATCACTTGGAAATTTAAAAAATGAACATTTTGGAATGCTGTACTAATGTTTGTGGACAAATGAATTAGAAACAGCAAATCTTAGAATCTTTGTAAATTTTTTTTTTTTTTTTAGATTTTGACAGGGTGAGGGTAATGATGTCCAGGCCTGGTTATATCCTCCCTATCCCCCCTCTCCCCCCACCTGTTGTCAAAATATATCACACTCCTAAAAAAGGAAGATATATATTTTATTGAGATACAGTGGACCCCACTTAATTGGATATCTCTTAATTGTATATCTCTATTAATTGAATATAATTTACCAACACAAAACCATTTACCATACTTCCGGTACAAATTTGACCTGTTAATTGAATATAGGTTATAGAGTAAACTCCTGTTAATTGAATAAAAAATCTTGTAACCTGTAAAGAAATTATCCTGACTCTCCCCATTTTTCCTTTGTTTATAGACCTGTTTGATCTCAGTGCATCCAATACAGGCATTTAATCTATTATATCTTGTTTGACAGAGCTCATGGAGCTCTGTCCTACAAATATAATAGTATAATGCAAAGTTTATTTCTAGTGACACAATCCCTGTTAATTGAATACTCCCGCTAATTGAATAACTGTCCCCCGAAAATTTGCTATAGAAATCAGCGGTGTCCGTCCGTCTGCATCCGTCCCACTTGGTGTCCCCATGATAACTCCAGTTTGGATCATTTGATTGGAACCAATTTTGGTATGTGACCTTCTTAGCCCAAACCACAGGTCAAGTTCGAATGTGGGTTCGGCCAGGTTATTTCTATTAGAGTTGTACCCCTTTTTCGACTTCAAAATTTCAAGATTTGCGGTGTCCGGATGATAACTTCAGTTAGGATTATTTGATCGGAAAGAATTTTGGTATGTGACTTTCTGGGGTAATAATACAGGTCAAGTTCGAATATGGGTTCAGACCGATAATTTTTACTAGAGTTATGCCCCTTTTTCGACTTGTTTTTTCGGGAGACATGTGGCCGAGTGGCTATTCAAATAACAGGGTTCCACTGTACTATTAACTCTTATCAACTGAATTTTCTTTTTTCGATACAGAGATACAGTGAACAGACAGCTGGACAATAAGAGACAACAGTTATCCGATTATAATGAGCAAGTTCAACAACTAAAATCAAAGAGCAATGACCTAACTCAGGAGAAACTGCAAATAGAACGAGATCTGCAAGAGCGATGTCGTCTGGAGGAAAACAAAGCATCGTTAACCAGTGAGAACGAAACTTTTACCACAGATATTGAGGTATTGTCATCACTAGAAGATCAAAAACCTTTTCATCATATATTATTCTGATAAAATGTAGAACTTTCTTAACTGTTTGGGTGCTTAAAGACCACATTTGGGCTTTCTTTAATGAAAAATGCAGGTACCACAATTAATTAAATTGGGATATTCTGCGGATTTTGTTAATATGGATATATGTTGTTGCATTGTGGGAAGGTGCTCATAGGTTCTCTCCAATAAATTGTAACAAACAATCCAGGTGAACAAATTCTGGCTACTAGAATTACTTTAACACTCCACCAGTTGTGAACCTTTTATAGCTTACCCTGACAAAGTCAAGCTTAGTTAATTTCATTGCTCTCCATCTGTCATCCGGTGTCCGTTGTCCTTCAATACCATGTTTTGGTCTTCTCCTCCAAAACCACTGGGCCAATTCAACTGTAAGTTTGTGTGAGTGATGGTCCCAAAGAGGCATTGCATTTTTGTTCAACTCAATATTGCAGGCCCCATAGGGAGGGGGTGGGGAAAATGCTCCAAAATATTTTTAAAATCTTCTTCTCATGAACCAGTGGGTACAATGACTTGATATTTTTTATGGAGCTTTCTATTGAGGTGTAGAATCTAGTTTGTTCAAACGAAGTTCATGGAGCAATCTTTGGCTTTGTAATGGGAGGGGTAAGATTTTTGGCCCTGTCCAAAATTTCTATTTTCCAAACCGATGGTCCGATTTGAACCAAATTTGGTATGTGGTATTATTGGGTTATAAGTACTTGATTCGTGAAAAAAAGAAATTGCTGCATCCCCATCAGAACCCCAGGAGCTAAAAATACAAATATTTTCAAACACCCATATTTCTCAAACCACACGGAACAGAGAGCTGTTATTTGGTATGAAGCATCCTTAGGACCAGCAGAATTGAATGGTAAAAAAAAATTGCCATCGGTTATGATAGGGCGTTCTGTAGAGGGCAACGGAAAAATGATGAGTCAGCATATTTGCAAATATCTTTTCTCCAGAACCAATGGTCAGAATCTTTTGATATTCGGAATGCAGCATTCATTGGGGGTCAGATACTAGATTGTTAAAATAAAGTCCATTGGTTCATATTTGGGCTCAATGCAGAAACCCGAATTTTTAACTTACAGCAATATGGGGAATATTTTTTAAAAATCTTCTTCTTCAGAACCACCTGTCAGAATCTTTTAATGTATGATATACATCATTGTTATGTGGGTCAGATTCAAGATTGTTCAAACCAAGTCCCTGGGTTAATATTTGAGTTTCCTATGGAAGCCTAAATTTTAACTTAGTTCAATTTGGGGGATAATTTTTTAAAATCTTTTTCTTCAGATTCACCAGTCAGAATGCTTTCATGTTTGGTATACAACATCTCCAGGGTGGTCAGATTGAAGTTTGTTCAAATCGGGTCCACAAGTATATATTTGGGCTTGCAATGGTAGCCCAAATTTTAACTTAGTGCAATATGAGGAAATTTCTTTAAAAATCTTCTTCTTCAGATCCACTAGTCAGAATGCTTTCATATGTGGTATACAACATATCTAGGGGGGCAGCGGGGGGGGGGGGGGGGGGGGGGGGGTCAGATTCAAATTTGTTGAAATTGGGTCCGTAGGTTAATTTTGGGCTCGCTATGGTAGTCCAAATTTTAACTTAGTGCAATATGAAATAATTTCTTGAAAATTTGTGTTCTTCAGATCCAACAGTCAGAATGCTTTCATATTTGGTGTACAACATCTCTTGGGAGGTCAGACTCAACTTTGTTCAAATCGAGAGCCTGGGTTAATATTTGGGGTCCCTATGGGAGCCGCAATTAGCCATGTAATGTCGCTGAAGAATTAGTATTTTGTATTCAGTACCCTCTAGAGATGTGTAACTAATATTAATTCACGTAGGTTGTATCAAGGGGCTTCATAGGGGAGCTCCACTTTTTACATTACAGTGGAACCCACTTAATTGGAAATCTTTTAAATGTATATCCCTTTTAATTGAATATAATTTCCCAACACAAAACCATTTACTATACCTCCAGTACAAATTTTACCTGTTAATTGACTAGAGGTTATAGAGTAAACTCCTGTTAAGTGAATAAAAAATCTTGTAACATGTCGAGAAATTACCCGACTCTCCCCAGTTTTGCTTTGGTTATAGACCTATTTGGCCTCAGTACATCCAATACAGGCATTTAATCTATTATACCTTGTTTGACAGAGCTCATAGAGCTCTGTCAAACAAGATATATTAGAATAAATGCTAAGTTTATCTCTAGAGTACAGGAAAGTGTCACAATCCCTGTTAATTGAATACTCCTGTTAATTGAATAATCTTCATTGGCAAAGTGGCTATTCAATTAACAGGGTTCCACTGTATGAAGGAAAGGCGTGATGCTTGGACTATTTTTGTCACTCCTGATGGGCTCAATGATTGCCAATGTATCCTATGGGAATGGATTGCTTAATGTAGATTCATTCTTGGACTCTGTTTATATTGTGTTCTGTTCAAGGTGAGCGCTTCAGGCCCCGTGGGGCCTCTTGTTATTTCAAGTTGGACTGATTGTGCTATCAATTGTTTTTTTTTACATTTTCACCTTCTCTTGTGCAGAGATGGACAACATACCGAAAAACCAAACCAATACCGATATCATGGTTATACCAAAAAAACACACCAAACCACCCGATGAATACCAAAACCATCCAAATATTTTTATACTGTACCAATGACCCAGACATAGCTGGTGCTAACTCTTAAAATATAGGGCCAAACACAAATTTTGCCCCCCAATCCCCAAAATTTGCATCTAAAACCAAAGAAAACATGTCCTGAAAGGCCCTCCACACTTCGCCCCTACTGCGCATGTGCAGTGTCAAGGACGTTCCGAAATTGGCGCCATTAATCATTCTAAGTTTGGCCCTTCATCAGTTAACATCTGACTGATCTTTGTGCTTATAAATCTCAGTTTAAATGATGCCAGACACATAAATATTAGTGAAATGGTGATTCTAAGGAGGATAGAGAAGGAGGAGAGGAAAAAAATGTGTGACAGAATATTATCAGGGCTGTAACTTAAAATTTTTTAATGAAATTATGTTAAGTTACCTATTTTCGAGGCAGCAGCCATTTTGTTGTCATTCTGATTATTTAGTTACACTGTTTTTTAAGTGTTTTCCTCTCTAGTCCCCCCTTGCTATTCTCCCATGCTTTTGGCATAGTTTTTGTAATTATTATTACTAAATTTTCTTGGGAGTTTTAGCTGAATAACAGAATGAATTCTGTTCTTTTCCCCATGTTTACGTCTTCACCTACGGGTGGTTAGGCGTTGTGTTCTGCATCTACCATCTGATGTTCTGCAGTTTCTTCCCTGGAAGTCTCTGTTTTGCATCAGATAGTGTATTTTTGGTAACTGATTTCGGGCCTGGGTGCCTGGAGTCTTATTTTAGTGTTTTTACACTCATTGTTTACATTTATAACAGCCCTCTGTGTGAGGGGGGGATTTCTGGAAAATAATATCTTGATGTTATTTTAATCATAACTAGATACATTATTATTGTTCGTAAGTGTTGAATAAATTGTTTAAAATATTTTTAAAATTTTTGTCCACACTTAGGCTTGGGATCCATTGGGGCTCAACGTTACTTTTCAGAAACTTGGGCTGTTCTGAAAAAATATTTTTTCAAAATATTTTGATTTCAATTATTTTTTCTATATTAATGGATCATATTATTATTATGTATTTTGATTGCCAGGGGTTAGTGTGAGTACCAGGACTTGTTTTCTTTTCACATTGAAAGGATATTGATCAATTGTATTAAGAGGAAGTCTTCCTCTGACTTTATAATCATTCTATATGTGGTCAGTGTACTCGCATTAACTCCTGTTCTGTATCGTATGATTTCGATGACAATATGGGAAGCGTATGTCACGGTATGTTATTGGGGATTTGGACACTCCGGTCCTTTCCCCGCAGGGTCACTCTACTTTATCAATTTCTATTTCAGACAATCAAGATTAGGGTGATATATCTGTGATGTCTTCCAACAGTGTGCCTCCGTCGTCACAATTAATGAAGGGCTAGCGGAAAAGTGCTCATGTAAATACGCCAATTGCCTAAGAGGACCCTAGTAGGTTCGACGGCCTTTGACGTCCGCTAGCTCGCCCGGTGTAGCGTCCATTCACCGAATGGTTCGGCAGCCGGGTTCGTCCGTTGCGGTCTAGAAGGAATTTTGGGGTGATGCGAGCACTATAAATTAACCTAATGCACACCCAGTGACGGCGGATCGGAGGGAGAACGGAGGAAGCCTTTTAGTCCGGTTCATAGCTCGTTCTGGTCCATCCGGACGGCAAGTGAGAGAGGCCCCTCTCTCGTTCAACAACATCTGGCCCCAGATGTTGTGGTACAAAATGTGTCGCAAGCGGAGCATACGTCCGTCGCTCGGGACGCTCCGTTGTATAGGCAGTCCGCGGAGACTGCTAAGGCTTCCTCTTCTCGTCAGCGCACACGACCGCACCTTGGCTGCGTGACCGCCGATATATTACCAGCTTCGCCGATCAAGGATTCTTCGGCGACCAGGTCACACCATCCGGTAGCCAGGGACACGAGGCCTGCAGACTCCGGACGTTCGCATATGAAGTGTGCGGGAGTCAACGTACACGGAGCTTCCGGCGGCAATGCATCGTAAGACCGCTACTGCACAGGCCTCGGGAACGGACGTGCTTTCCTTAATAGCACAGTTTATCGCAGCATCCCAGCATCAACTGAATCTGTCGCATATATTTTATCCGACGATGCTGGGTCGGGACGCTCCGCGGAAGCGGGTACGGACGTCCGAAAGTTTCATCCGGTCCGACGGGATGACGAAAGGGATTTGGAGGATTTCGAGCTTTCCCTTTCGGAACAACATATGCTGTTGTGTATGTCATCTGACTTGGTCTTCTACAGCTTCTTTCGTCGGACCAGAATGCTGCGATGCCGGATAAGAAACTGATAGCGTCGGTGGACTTAGAAATTTTTGGTTCGGCTCAGGGACATCGTCCCTCAGTTCCGACATAGTCCAATAATGTCACACAGACTTTCGAATTATTGAACGACGCTATATATATTATTATTTTATGCTTGCTATAACCAAGCATTTCTGGTTTCTTGTTCGCAGAGTTACGGAGATGTCTTTCAAAAGTGTGCCTCTGTCGTCATAGTTAATGAAGAGCTAGCGGCAATAAGTGCTCATGGAATATGTCTATCGCCTACAGAGTGACATTCGCTAGCTCACCCGGTGTAGCGTACATTCATCGAATGATTCGGCTGCCGGGTTCGTCCGTTGCGGTCTAGGAAGGAGATTTGGGTGATGCGAGCACTTTAATTACTTTAGTACTCACCCAGTGACGGCAGATTGAGGACAGATCGGAGGAAGCCTGTTAGTCCGGTTCCTGGCTTGTCCAGGTCCGTCCGGGCTGTGAGCGAGAGAGGTCTCTCTCTGGTCCAACAACATAGGGGACCGCATGTTGTGGTTCAGATATTTTACATTCGGAGCATATGTCCGTCGGTCGGGACGCTCCGTTATATTGACAGTCCGAGAGACTGTCCTTAATGCTTCCTCATCCTCACAGCAGGGCACACGACCGCACATTGGCTACGTGACCTCGAGTATCCGATCAGTTTCGTCATTCAGTGATTCCACGGCGAATAGGTCGCGCCATCCGGTAGCCAAGGGACACGAGGCCTATACACTCCGTTCGCTCGCATATTGGTAGTATGCACGGGGTAATGATCACGGAGCTTCCAGCGGCAATGCATCGTAAGACCGCTTCTCCTCAGGCCTCAGTGACGGACGTGCTATCCGAGTTAGCACAGTTGTTTCGCAGCATCCCAGCAATTGACAGTTTCTCGGTCGAATCAGGAATTATCCGACGGCGCTGGGTCGGTGCGGTCCGCGGTTGCATCAGGTACGGACGACCGAACGCTTTATAGGTTCCGACAGGATGGCGAAAGGGATTCGAAAGATTTCGAGTTTTCCGTTTAGTAGTATCGGAAGCTGCCTTTCATATCTTCTGGCATTATCTTCCAGTGATTGTTATTTCGGACTTCATTGCTGCGATCTTGGATAAGAGACTTATAGCGTCATTGGACTCGGATTTTTCGATCGGTTCAGGGACATTGTCCCTGACTTACCGACGCAGTCCAATATTGTCATTACAACATGTGTTTTATTTTTCGACGCTATATATATATATATACAAGCCTGCTACCAAGCATGATAGTTTAGTTTCTTGTCCGCGTTGCTCATTTCTGCCATTTTATCATTTATACGAATAGTTTATTTTGGCAGAGCAGGGCATGCCGAGAGTTCATATGCGTCTAGACTGTGTGGTTAAAGACTGCATATATTCTTTTTCGCCGTTTATGTCTTTTCCAATTTCAATGTTGGAAACGACATGATGTATAGTAGACTTAACTTAGACGCTTTATCATACGTAATCCGCCTTACTGAGGCGTTATCATTACGTCTTCAAGAAAAGATTTACGGGATATTATTCTCAATGTAATTTCTTTTGAGGGCAGTAGTTTGTTCACGTATAACTCCGCCCTTCAGTGGCTGATTGGAGTTGGTTAGACGTGACGCAGCCCTAGCTACATCCACACGCGTGGATAGTAAGGTTAAGAACTCTCTCAGAGTCGCTTCGTTCTCGGAGGAGCTTCTCTTCGACGGCAACTTTTCGGCAATCCATGAATTGCTCGATTTACACGTTCTCTTGTCTATCTAGTGTTACAAGAGATTCAGACTGGGGTGCAAACATTCGGTGGTTGACTCAGAGAGTGCCACCGCAGTTGCCGGACCCGAGTGTGGCTGTTATGACGGTTGCCAGTCAAACAGATTGGGATATAATACTGATCCCCACGGATTCGAAGTGCCAGGGTCTTTGGGTTCCGCAGTCTCTTAGCAATCAGTTTTCTTCTGCGGAATAATGTTTTTTAGGCTTGCTTTATGTCATTGCATGAACATTATTCAGAAACACATGCCCAAATCCTGTCCTTTAATTCGACAGTAGTGGCGTATCTCCGGAACCAGGGAGGCACTCTTTCGTTTCCGTTATTCAATTTAATGGAAAGAATCCGTCTGTTGGTTATAGTACACCAAGTTCTGTTTTGGTCCATCATATTCCGGGTCGTCTGATTGTTTTACCGGACTCCCGTTCTCTTACGGGTCGCTTGTTGCTGTCAGAATGGACTCTCAACAAACAAGTATTCAATCAGATTTGCTATCTATGGGAGCGCCCAATGATGATTTATTTACGACACAGCTTGCTAATCAATTGCAGACGTATGTGTTGGCTTGTCCAGATCTCTGAGCTAATGTTGTTAACGCTCTATTGATCTATAGGACGGAATGATAGGATACGCGTATCCTCCGGCGCTGTTGTTTCAGCAGGTATTGCTAAGATAAACAACCACAATACATTTCTGTTGATAGCATCTCTATCTTCACAGAGTTCATGGGTAATTTACTCTCTTGTCTACTGTGGGTCTTAACGTGAAATCTTCCTCTATGTGAGGATCTTTTTTCACTGGGTAAATCGTGTCATCTTTATCACAACCCGCAAGGTCGCAACCTTCATGTATTCCATTGTGTGGTCCGTATTGCATTGTAAGCACTGTACTGGACGAGCTTTGGACGCGATTTCTTACTATAGGAGATCCTCTTCTTCGCTATTCTATGCGGCTAAAGTGGAGGCTCTTCCGTCGTTGGTGTAGGGATCATTATGTTCATATTGTTGATCCCTCCATACTACTCATTGCAATTTTTTAGTATACTTGTTTCACAAGATCTACTGCAGCCTGTTATTATTTAGGTTATAGGTTTATGTTACCTCATACCTATGCACTCTACGATAGTTTACAATTGAGTCTTTTGTCTCTTTATCTAAGTCAGTTAGTAACTTTTTGATAAATAGACTTAGAATCATTAGATTAAATTTCTGTATGGAATTTAACTTCGGTTCTTATTTAGCTAAGTAATCATTTGAGCCTCTGGAAACAGTAGTTTTCAAATTCTGACCTTTTAGACAGTAATTCTGTTGGTTTCTCTTTTACTGTAGAGTCAGTGAGTTTCATGCACTATCAATGGATGATTTTCACTTTCGTAGTTTCGGAATCACTACTTCCGTTACTATTTAGGTTGGATTTTTGCATAAGAGTTAGGCTCCTATTATCCGGAACCTATTGTTATTAAGGTCCTTCCGTCTTTGTATGGGCATAGGCCTTTACTCTTTCCGGGTACAGTTTATGTATTTATAAACAGATATCTGTTTATTACTATGGGCGTAAGCTTCTTCTGTCTTTGATGCCTAGTAGAAGGTTGTTACGCTCCATTTTATTGTTAATGGATTCTATTAACTATCGGTACTGCTTATGGTATATCATTGACTTAGCAGTTGTGCTTAAGATTTCGGCTCATGAAGTAAGAGTTCTTCTACTTCTTAGGCTTACATTAATAGTGTCGCTATTATAGATTTTTGAAGGCCGCTCATTGCGCTCAGCCATCCACATTCATGAATTTTATCTCAGAAATATCGAGTCCATTTCTAGAGGCCTCTATTGTTAGGTCTATTATCTACTGCTCAGAATGTCATTCACTTAACAGTTGCTACTATAGCTAGGTAGGCTGTCTGTTTCGGCAGTGTCTCCGTTCTGCTGCCCTCTTCGCTCTGGGCTATTTGACCCAGGGCAAGAAAAAGGGGGGTGGGGGGGAGGGTGTTCCCTTGGGTCACCTGTTTTACTATGAAACAAGGGGATACCTCCTCCGGAGTTAGTAATTCTGAGCTGTTATTAGGATGGTTGTTTAGTGAGAAGTTTAGGTTTTTAAAATTCATTCAAGTCTTAGTTTTTAAAGTATAGCTTTTGAATATTGCATATGTCAACGGACATGATTATGCAATCCTCAGACACTTTTAGGAGTATAAGAGTCTCTATTCTCTAGACTTACTTTATTTATTGGCTTACTTTAAAAATTATTAGTATAAGGATTATATTGGATATTAATAGAGTACATGGATGTATGAAGCTCAATTTTGGAAGGTGTTGTATCTTTCTAATTTATCATAAATAAGAAAGATACATGTAAGGCCTATTACTTCTTTTTCCCTACAGGGGATGACTCTATTTTATTTTATTGAGCGTATTCCATTTTGCTCTATGTCCTTGGCCCTCCAGCCTTTTTACTATTCAGCTATGTCTGGGTCATTGGTACAGTATAAAAATGTTAAAAAATTTATAGTAATTTCTATATTTTTTATACTTACCAATGACCCAGTCGGGGATGGCCCTCCCAGGAGTTGGGAACTCTTACCTCCCCGCTGAGTACATAGCGCTTACCAGGCACTGGTTATTAGAATGATTAATGGCGCCAATTTCGGAACGTCCTTGACACTGCGCATGCGCAGTAGGGGCGAAGTGTGGAGGGCCTTTCAGGACATGTTTTCTTTGGTTTTAGATGCAAATTTTTGGGATTGGGGGGCAAAATTTGTGTTTGGCCCTATATTTTAAGAGTTAGCACCAGCTATGTCTGGGTCATTGGTAAGTATAAAAAATATAGAAATTACTATAAATTTTTTAACTTTCCTACATTTTCTATCTATAAGTGAGGCTTGATAACAGTTGAAAGGTTCATTTTCATGGAAGAAGTGGCTGATTTTCTTTTTAGTTTTGTTAACCCCGAAGGGACTGGGCAACTGTCCTGAATTCCCACTACACTATCCCATGCATCTCCAATTTCTTAGCAGTGATTTCTAGTCAAGTTGACCTGACCATCAATCACTGCCCAGGTGTTTTGTCTTTTGTAAGGAGGACCTCTAAAGACCACATGGTCAAGGCACATGCTTTGAGATAGTAAAAGCCTGAAATAGGTCTTTAAACATTAAGGTGCATTTAAAACAAGTCACAAAATTACTGAGGATATGATTTATAGCGTTGAGCTCAGTGGCATTGACATTTATAGCATTATGGTAGAATGGTACTACAACTTATTCCAATACCACCAATCTCTCCTCTGATGCTTGTAATAGATTCATGACTGATGATTTTTAATAAAAAATTGGGAACATGGTGAATTCAGAGGTTGACAGTTCATTCCTAACCCAAACCATCTGTGCGTTCTTTGGCAAGACATTTCGCCATGATTGCCTATGCAAGAGTGGTGCTGTGTACTGAGGTGTAGGGCACGACGCAAGGAAAGTTGCCTACAACTGGTTGGAACATAGGAAAGTCTGACAATTACTAATTTTTTCTTGGTGTTCTCTCCAGGTACTCTTGACTTCCTCTCTCCATAAAACTGTCTGACATGCTGTGACCGAGGCTGTTGAAAATGTTAACTGGTCGAGGGTTAGATTATTTTTGGTAGTCTGAATTTGTTACTTGAAATTTGTTTCATTACAAATTATTGGAGAGTGCCCATAGGCACTCTCAAATAATTTGTAGTAAAATAATTTATGTAAGGCCTAAAAAAAAATAAAAATCTGTTTCTCGGACCCTCCCGCATGGTTCTTTTGGCTGCCGCATGCTCTCTTTTTATAACATATCCTAACTTAAAAAAAACAAAATCGAATGGATTATGTCTGATATTTTACCCAAGTTAATAAAATTGTCCCTTGAGTGCAAGAAGGCTTTGCAATGCTTTAGCATTGCAAAGCCTTCTTGCACTCAAGAGACATAATACACCACCACCAATGCTACTATGTAGAGTATGGGACCTAAAATAATAAAACAAATGAAGAACATGAACTTTTTAATGGCAAAGAAATAATTACAAAAATAAAAAAAAATAAAAAAAAACGCCCGCACGCATGCAATTTGACAAAAAATGGCCTGAGAAACAGAGGATCTACTTTGTGAGGCCTAAACAAAATATTATTTGCATTTGACTGAATATGAAGCATGAGCAAGAAAAATATTGGTGTTTGCTCTGGTACCAAACATGAAAATAAGCAGACTGTTATCTACAAAATGAGATCCCCAGAGAGTGAATTTGGTGATGCTACCCTGCATCACAAAATTTACTCTCTGTAAACCTCCGTCTGAATCAAGGTCTCAAGCCAGAACAGAAAGATATACCTAGAGGATAAATTGGCCCACTATATGGGATAGCATCAGCAAATTCACCGTCTGGGGACCCCATTTTGCAAATAACAGGTTGCTTATATTCAGGCTTGTCTGGTACCCACCTTTTTAAAAGTCCTGATAGTGGCTTCTGGCACTCGTCCAGTTAAACTGCCATAACAAACAAACAAACAATCAGTTCTGAAATTGCTCCTGGGGATCCAAAAATAATTTTGAAGAGTGAATTGAACGTCTTCCCTAACAATAATTAATTTTACTTATTTATCTTTATGGTAATGCTCATCTTGTATCTTGTTATTTGATATTCAGTTCTTGTCTTCATCTGTATCACCTACATCACCATCTCTCATTCTCACTAGGGAGCGTGGTGGCTCAGTGGTAGACTCTTGGACTTCTGTGCTAGAGGTCCTGAGTTTGATCCCCACAGGGGAGACCCACATTGTGTCCTTGGGCAAGGCACTTTATCCCAGTTGCCTACATGGGGGCATGATGACGCTGTGCACTGAGGCATACTGCACATCGGTGGTGCACATGTCTTCAACCGCTGTAACCCTGCCTGAGCGGAGCTTGAACAGAGTTAAAATGTTGAGAAGCGGACAGTTGCTCGTCGATGCTCGTTGGTTCTCTCCAGGTACTCCGGCTTCCTCCACCCGTAAAACTGTCATGGTCACGATTAGCCATTGTGCATAAGTATGTGACCTTAAACTCCAATAAATAAATAAATAAATAAATAAATAATCTCATTCTCACCCTTGTCTTGTACAGCAAGTATGCCTTCTGGACCCTTTGCTATAAAACTCTGTGCAGTGATAATTGTGTTGAAGATTACAACTACAGATTCAAGCCATTGTTCTAGGTCCATCCAACTTGTTCAAGTGTTTCCACTTAAATCAGTAGTGATCTCAAATAACAAAAAATATATCATCATGATCTTTATTTCCCGATTAATTACATGTGTAAGGAAGAAAAACTTTACCTGTAAGATAACTTATTAGGTTTTGGTGAAGGTTAAAATACAAGTGTAATCTCAGTAATTCATCCATGTTACTGTTTGTCTATTTCCAGGAAACACAGAGAAAGTTAAAACCATTATCAGTAAGTTTTCATTTATACCTCTCATTTATCAGTCAAACCTGTCAATTTGGAAATCACACGAGAGCAGCAAACACCCTCCTTATAAAAAGTCTTGGATGTGGCAGCTCCCATAGTATAACTAATTCCACTGTGATAGGAAACCTGGTACCTTGACATTCCTTTAAGCTCATCCATTGGGACCTGAGAATAGGTAAGTAAACATGCAGTCAAGGAGAGATCCTGTGGACAATACATCGCCTCAGTGCTAGAATGTTCTATGTCCTGTAGGGGACATAGAACATTCCAGCACTCAGGCGACGAATAGTCAAATTTCTTTGGCCGTTTTTTTTTTTCATTTTGACAACAAGGACCATGGTAAGTCAAATACGAGGAGTCAACAATACAGGCCAGATATGAGTTCTGAAATGCAGGTGTAGCTCTTGCTGTTTATACAGCATCTCATTTCAAGTTGGGTGGTAAAAAAACCCTTCTCATCGGTTCTCATTGCAAAGCCCAGTTGCACTCAATCGACAAATTTATCAGTTTTATTAACTTGGGTAAAATATCGGGCATAAACAATTTAATTTTATTTTTTAGTCGAGTTGTGACAAAGTCAAACTCGACTTATAGTTTGATGAATGACGGGCGGTTGGTGGGCGTAAAGAATTGGTTTCCGGATGATAACTTGATAATGGTTCAACCCATGTTCATGAATCTTAATAGGTAAGTTGGCATCAGAGAGAGGAAGAACCTTATTTATTTATTTATTTTGGACTTGCTAGGTGAAAGGTCAAGGTCAATGATCAGTACTCCACGACTTAAATCAATAAATGTTAACAAAATCACAAGAAATGTGATTTGTGTTGTGTTTCATTTATTTCACTGGCATTTGAAGCAGGAATTATAAAAAAAGGGCAGATTCGGGTGTTTCTAGCAGTGATGTCTAATTACCAAAATAAGCACAACAATTGCATATTATTAAAGCTTAGTAACTCCTCAAAAAATAAGGAAATGTTGATTTTTGCTAAAATGCAGCTTTTTTTGTAAATTTTTGCATCTTGATAAAGCACCAAATCATACTTTCCAGTGGTGGAGCCATGGTCTGAAATCCTCGGAGATCATGCTGGGGGGGGGGGGGGGGGGGGGTGGGGGGGGAGGGGGGGGATCTCAGACCTGAAGGCACATACTGTATTTGTACAGAGAGCAGGAAAGCAAAACAATTATCTTCAACTTTGGGGGTGGGAGTTCCACCCCTCCCCCATTTTTCTGACTTGAATTTATGGTATGTTTATGGGGTGGGGAGTCGGGTTGGGGGGTTGTTTGGAATTTATTTTCTGCAAATTTTTTTCAACCTTATTTTTATCAGTCAGATGCTAATATTTTATTTATTCTTTTTGCTTGATTTCTAAAAGTAATGGATGGGGTGGGGGAGGGGAGGGGAGGGGGCGAATTACAGTTTTTGTCTTGTATGGAAAAACAACCTTTGCCACGTAAAAACCTCACTATTTTAAGTTTCTCAAACTTAACATGTCTCGTTATATATACTACACAAAGTTTGCTAAGCACCAAGTATATGCAACTACATGTTTTATATTTTAGTTGAAATATTGTTATCAAAAGTGTATATATTTTATATTTATTTATATCTTTAATAATTTAAGTACAGAAAATAAAGATTTTATTTGTGTTTGACATTAGTTTTTAGCTTTTGAAAATGATAACCATGGAAAATGGATATTATTAGTAAAAGAGGAAATCTTTCAAATTTGCCAAAATGTTGACGGAGAGAACTGATATGGGTTCAATATTGAGTATGAGACCCATTATTTTTAATTACAGCTTGACAACGCCTTCTCATTCTCCCAATCAGGTTCCTGATGGTTCTTTGTGGGATGTTGTTCCATTCTTGGACAGGCATGGCACCAAGCTCCTGGACACTTCTTGGTTGGACTGGACGGACTGAAATTGCAAGCTGTAACTCATTCCAGACATGTTCGATTGGATTGAGGTGAGGTCAGGGGAATCTTGCTGGCTAGTCCATACGCTTAATCCCCTCCCTCTGTCAGTACTCCCGGACAGGATGGGCATTACTGTTCATCAGAATGAATGTATCACCCACTGCACCTGCATCCAGGATCTCATCAATATACTGCTATGCAGACCCTCCACCATAGCGGTCATGCTCAGCAATGTTGGCTGCATGGAATCGCTGTCTTGGTCTTCTCCATACCCTAGAACGCATGTCTGTGTTGTCTAGGCAGTACTTTGACCAATCTGTAAAAGGACAGGTCGTCAATCTTCTCTGGTCCATCCAACGTGATCCATGGCCTATTCATATAGTGCCTGGTGGTGGTTCTGGGACAGCTGAATGCAAATACATGGTCTTCTTGATCGGAGACCACCTTCGTGCAACCTTACCCGGATAGTCTGCGTCGAAACATTTACCATGGATGCATTCTGAAGGTCACTGTGAAGCTCTGTTGCTGTGTCAAAGCGGTTCCTATGGGCCTGAATGATCAAAAACCGGATTTCAGCTGCAGATGTTGCCCTGTCTCTGCCACCACGACGTCATCTGACTGGTGTGCCAGACTGCTGAAATCTTGCCCAGGCTCTGGTGATCACCTTACAGTGCACACCAAGGGCTTCACCAACCTGCCATATTCAGTCATTAAATCACAATGGTTTTGTTGAAATGAAGACTGAATACCCTACACATGGCATGTACAAGTTGACAGTACACAAAAACATCATGAAAATCAAAGGGTACATTCCATGGCTGTCACGAAAAGTCTGCCTGTCAAGAGAGCTAATGTAAACCCTGGGGACCATCTCAAATACATTCCTCAATCATATCCACCAAAAATATCGCAAATGTGTCACAAGAAGATTTCACAATGATGTGTCAAATATGTGGTGCTTAGCAACTTTGAGTGGTATAGATATCAACTTGACCTGTTAATTGAATATAGGTTATAGAGTAAACTCCTGTTAATTGAATAAAAAATCTTGTAACTTGTCGAGAAATTATCATGACTCTCCCCAGTTTGTCTTTGTTTATAGACCTATTTGGCCTCATTACATCCATTACAGGCATTTAATATATTATATCTTGTTTGACAGAGCTCATGGAGCTCTGTCAAACAAGATATACTAGAATAAATGCTAAGTTTATCCCTAGAATACAAGAAAGTGATACATCCCTGTTAATTGAATACTCCTGTTAACTGAATAATATTTTTATACTGTACCAATGACCCAGACATAGCTGGTGCTAACTCTTAAAATATAGGGCCAAACACAAATTTTGCCCCCCAATCCCCAAAATTTGCATCTAAAACTAAAGAAAACATGTCCTGAAAGGCCCTCCACACCTCGCCCCCACTGCGCATGCGCAGTGTCAAGGACGTTCCGAAATTGGCGCCATTTATCATTCTAAGTTTGGCCCTTCATCAGTTAACATCTGACTGATCTTTGTGCTTTTAAATCTCAGTTTAAATGATGCCAGACACATAAATATTAGTGAAATGGTGATTCTAAGGAGGATAGAAAAGGAGGAGAGGAAAAGAATGTGTGACAGAATATTATCAGGGCTGTAACTTAAAATTTTTTAATGAAATTATGTTAAGTTACCTATTTTCAAGGCAGCAGCCATTTTGTTGTCATTCTGATTATTTAGTTACACTGTTTTTTCAAGTGTTTTTCCTCTCTCCCTGTCCTTTAAGTTCCCCCTTGCTATTCTCCCATGCTTTTGGCATAGTTTCTGTAATTATTATTACTAAAATTTCTTGGGAGTTTTAGCTTAATAACAGAATGAATTCTGTTCTTTCCCCATGTTTACGTCTTCACCTACGGGTGGTTAGGCGTTGTGTTCTGCATCTACCATCTGATGTTCTGCAGTTTCTTCCCTGGAAGTCTCTGTTTTGCATCAGATGGTGTATTTTTGGTAACTGATTTCGGGCCTGGGTGCCTGGAGTCTTATTTTAGTGTTTTTACACTCATTGTTTACATTTACAACAGCCCTCTGTGTGAGGGGGGGATTTCTAAATAATAATATCTTTATGTTATTTTAATCATAACTAGATACATTATTATTGTTCGTAAGTGTTGAATAAATTGTTTAAAATATTTTTAAAATTTTTGTCCACACTTAGGCTTGGGATCCATTGGGGCTCAACGTTACTTTTCAGAAACTTGGGCTGTTCTGAAAAAATATTTTTTCAAAATATTTTGATTTCAATTATTTTTTCTATATTAATGGATCATATTATTATTATGTATTTTGATTGCCAGGGGTTAGTGCGAGTACCAGGACGTGTTTTCTTTTCACATTGAAAGGATATTGATCAATTGTTTTAAGAGGAAGTCTTCCTCTGACCTTATTATCATTCTAGATGTGGTCAGTGTACTCGCATTAACTCCTGTTCTGTATCGTATGATTTCGATGACAATATGGGAAGCGTATGTCACGGTATGTTGTTGGGGATTTGGACACTCCGGTCCTTTCCCCGCAGGGTCACTCTACTTTATCAATTTCTATTTCAGACGATCAAGATTAGGGTGATGTATCTGTGATGTCTTCCAACAGTGTGCCTCCGTCGTCACAATTAATGAAGGGCTAGCGGAAAAGTGCTCATGTAATACGCCAATTGCCTAAGAGGACCCTAGTAGGTTTGACGGCCTTTGACGTCCGCTAGCTCGCCCGGTGTAGCGTCCATTCACCGAATGGTTCGGCAGCCGGGTTCGTCCGTTGCGGTCTAGAAGGAATTTTGGGGTGATGCGAGCACTATAAAATTAACTTAATGCACACCCAGTGACGGCGGATCGGAGGGAGAACGGAGGAAGCCTTTTAGTCCGGTTCATAGCTCGTTCCGGTCCATCCGGACGGCAAGCGAGAGAGGCCCCTCTCTCGTTCAACAACATCTGGCCCCAGATGTTGTGGTACAAATGTGTCGTTAGCGGAGCATACGTCCGTCGCTCGGGACGCTCCGTTGTATAGGCAGTCCGCTGAGACTGCTAAGGCTTCCTCTTCTCGTCAGCGCACACGACCGCACCTTGGCTGCGTGACCGCCGATATATTACCAGCTTCACCGATCAAGGATTCTTCGGCGACCAGGTCACACCATCCGGCAGCCAGGGATTCGAGACCGATGGACTCCGGACGTTCGCATAGGAAGTATGCGGGAGCCATCTGATGCGGAGCTGCCCTCGGCGAAGCACCGATAGACTGCGCCTCCGCAGGTCTCGACGCCGGACATTCTTGTGCACATAGCACAGCTTATCGCAGCATCCCAGCAGCCGACAGAAACGGTGTCGGATCGAGAATTATCCGACAGCGCTGGGTCGGTAGCCGGGGACTTGAGGCCTGCAGACTCCGGACGTTCGCATAGGAAGTGTGCGGGAGTCAACGTACACGGAGCTTCCAGCGGCAATGCATCGTAAGTCCGCTACTGCACAGGCCTCGGGAACGGACGTGCTTTCCTTAATAGCACAGTTTATCGCAGCATCCCAGCATCAACTGAATCTGTCGCATATATTTTATCCGACGATGCTGGGTCGGGACGCTCCGCGGAAGCGGGTACGGACGTCCGAAAGTTTCATCCGGTCCGACGGGATACCGAAAGGGATTCGGTGGATTTCAAGCTTTCCCTTTCGGAACAACATATGCTGCGATGCCGGATAAGAAACTGATAGCGTCGGTGGACTTAGAAATTTTTGGTTCGGTTCAGGGACATCGTCCCTCAGTTCCGACATAGTCCAATAATGTCACACAAACTTTCGAATTATTGAACGACGCTATATATATTATTATTTTATGCTTGCTATCCAAGCATTTCTGGTTTCTTGTTCGAAGAGTTATGGAGATGTCTTTCAAAAGTGTGCCTCTGTCGTCATAGTTATTGAAGAGTTAGCGGCAATAAGTGCTCATGGAATATGTCTATCGCTTACGGAGTGACATTCGCTAGCTCACCCGGTGTAGCGTACATTCATCGAATGGTTCGGCTGCCGGGTTCGTCCGTTGCGGTCTAGGAAGGAGATTTGGGTGATGCGAGCACTTTAATTACTTTAGTACTCACCCAGTGACGGCAGATTGAGGACAGATCGGAGGAAGCCAACAACATAGGGGACCGCATGTTGTGGTTCAGATATTTTACATTCGGAGCATATGTCCGTTGCTCGGGACGCTCCGTTATATTGACAGTCCGAGAGACTGTCTTTAATGCTTCCTCATCCTCACAGCAGGGCACACGACCGCACATTGGCTACGTGACCTCGAGTATCCGATCAGTTTCGGCATTCAGTGATTCCACAGCGAATAGGTCGCGCCATCCGGTAGCCAACGGACACGAGGCCTATACACTCCGTTCGCTCGCATATTGGAAGTATGCACGGGGTAACGATCTCGGAGCTTCCTGCGGCAATGCATCGTAAGACCGCTGCTCCTCAGGCCCCAGTGACGGACGTGCTATCCGAGTTAGCACAGTTGTTTCGCAGCATCCCAGCAATTGACGGTTTCTCGGTCGAATCAGGAATTATCCGACGGCGCTGGGTCGGTGCGGTCCGCGGTTGCATCAAGCTACGGACGACCGAACGCTTTATAGGGTCCGACAGGATGGCGAAAGGGATTCGAAAGATTTCGAGTTTTCCCTTTAGTAGTATCGGAAGATGCCTTTCATATCTTCTGGCATTTCTTCCAGTGATTATTTTTCGGACTTCATTGCTGCGATCTTGGATAAGAGACTTATAGCGTCATTGGACTCGGATTTTTCGATCGGTACAGGGACTTTGGCCCTGACTTACCGACGCAGTCCAATATTGTCATTACAACATGTGTTTTATTTTTCGACGCTATATATTATATATATATATACAAGCCTGCTACTAAGCATGATAGTTTAGTTTCTTGTCCGCGTGGCTCATTTCTGCCATTTTATCCTTTTTACATATAGTTTATTTTGGCAGAGCAGGGCATACCGAGAGTTCATATGCGTCTAGACGGTGTGATTAAAGACTGCATATATTCTTTTTCGCCGTTTATGTCTTTTCCAATTTCAATGTTGGGAACGACATTATGTATAGTAGACTTAACTTAGACGCTTTATTATACGTAATCCGCCTTACTGAGGCGTTATCATTACGTCTTCAAGAAAAGATTTACGGGATATTATTCTCAATGTAATTTCTTTTGAGGGCAGTAGTTTGTTCACGTATAACTCCGCCCTTCAGTGGCTGATTGGAGTTGGTTAGACGTGATGCAGCCCTAGCTACATCCACGCGTGGATAGTAGGTTATGAACTCTCTCAGAGTCGCTTCGTTCTCGGAGGAGCTTCTCTTCGACGGCAACTTTCCGGCAATCCATGAATTGCTTGATTTATACATTCTCTTGTCTATATAGTGTTACAAGAGATTCAGACTGGGGCAAACATTCGGTGGTTGACTCAGAGAGTGCCGCCGCAGTTGCCGGACCCTAGTGTGGCTGTTATGACGGTTGCCAGTCAAACAGATTGGGATATATACTGATCCCTACGGATTCGAAGTGCCAGGGTCTTTGGGTTCCGCAGTCTTTTAGCTATCAATTTAACTTCCGCGGAATAATGTTTTTTAGGCTTGCTTTATGTCATTGCATGAACATTATTCAGAAACGCATGCCCAAATTCCTGTCCTTTAATTCGACAGTAGTGGCGTATCTCCGGAACCAGGGAGGCACTCTTTCGTTTCCGTTATTCAATTTAATGGAAAGAATCCGTCTGTTGGTTATAGTACTCCAAGTTCAGTTTTGGTCCGTCATATTCTGGGTCGTCTGATTGTTTTATCGCACTCCCGTTCTCTTACGGGTCGCTTGTTGCTGTCAGAATGGACTCTCAACAAACAAGTATTTAATCAGATTTGCTATCTATGGGAGCGCCCAATGATGTTTTATTTATGACACAGCTTGCTTATCAATTGCAGACGTATGTGTTAGCTTGTCCAGATCTCTGAGCTAATACTGTTAACGCTCTATTGATCTATAGGACGGAATGATAGGATACGCGTATCCTCCGGCGCTGTTGTTTTAGCAGGTATTGCTAAGATAAACAACCACAATACATTTCTGTTGATAGCATCTCTATCTTCACAGAGATCATGAGTAATTTACTCTCTTGTCTACTGTGTATCTTAACGTGAAATCTTCCTCTATGTGAGGATCTTTTTTCACTGGGTAAATCGTGTCATCTTTATCACAACCAGCAAGGTCGCAACCTTCATGTATTCCGTTGTGTGGTCCGTATTGCATTGTAAGCACTGTACTGGACGAGCTTTGGACGCGATTTCTTACTATAGGAGATCCTCTTCGTCGCTATTCTATGCGACTAAAGTGGAGGCTCTTCCGTCGTGGTGTAGGGATCATTATGTTCATATGGTTGATCCCTCCATACTACGCATTGCTAGTTTTTAGTATACTTGTTTCACAAGATCTACTGCAGCCTGTTGTTATTTAGGTTATAGGTTTATGTTACCTCATACCTATGCACTCTACGATAGTTTACAATTGAGTCTTTTGTCTCTTTATCTAAGTCAGTTAGTAACTTTTTGATAAATAGACTTAGAATCTTTAGATTAAATTCCTATACGGATTTTAACTTCGGTTCTTATTTAGCTAAGTAATCATTTGAGCCTCTGGAAACAGTAGTTTTCAAATTCTGACCTTTTAGACAGTAATTCTGTTGGTTTCTCTTTTACTGTAGAGTCAGTGAGTTTCATGCACTATCGATGGATGATTTTCACTTTCATAGTTTCGGAATCAATACTTCCGTTACTATTTAGGTTGGATTGTTGCATAAGAGTTAGGCTCCTATTATCCGGAACCTATTATTTTAAGGTCCTTCCGTCTTCGTATGGGCATAGGCCTTTACTCTTTCCGGGTACAGTTTATGTATTTATAAACAGATATCTGTTTATTACAAGGGCGTAAGCTTCTTCTGTCTTTGATGTCTAGTAGAAGGACGTTACGCTCCATTTTATTGTTAATGGATTCTATTAACTAGCGTACTGCTTATGGTATATCATTGGCTTAGCAGTTGTGCTTAAGATTTCGGCTCATGAAGTAAGAGTTCTTCTACTTCTTGGGCTTACATTAATAGTGTTGCTATTATAGTTTTTTGAAGGCTGCTCATTGCGCTCAGCCATCCATTCATGAATTTTATCTCAGAAATATCGAGTCCATTTCTGGAGGCCTCTATTGTTAGGTCTATTATCTACTGCTCAGAATGTCATTCACTTAACAGTTGCTACTATAGCTAGGTAGGCTGTCTGTTTTGGCAGTGTCTCCGTTCGGCTGCCCTCTTCGCTCTGGGCTATTTGACCCAGGGCAAGAAAAGGGGGGGGGGGGGGGAGGGTGTTCCCTTGGGTCACCTGTTTTTACTATGAAAACAAGGGGATACCTCCGCCGGAGTTAGTAATTCTGAGCTGTTATTGGGATGGTTGTTTAGTGAGAAGTTTAAGTTTATAAAATTCATTCAAGTCTTAGTTTTTAAAGTATAGCTTTTGAATATTGCATATGTCAACGGACATGATTATGCAATTCTCACACACTTTTAAGAGTATAAGAGTCTCTATTCTCTAGACTTACTTTATTATTGGCTTACTTTAAAAATTATTAGTATAAGGATTATTGGATATTAATAGAGTACATGGATGTATGAAGCTCAATTTTTGGAAGGTGTTGTATCTTTCTAATTTATCATAAATAAGAAAGATACATGTAAGGCCTATTACTTCTCTTCCCTACAGGGGATGACTCTATTTTATTTTATTGAGCGTATTCCATTTTGCTCTATGTCCTTGGCCCTCCAGCCTTTTTACTATTCAGCTATGTCTGGGTCATTGGTACAGTATAAAAATGTTAAAAAATTTATAGTAATTTATATATTTTTTATACTTACCAATGACCCAGACGGGGATGGCCCTCCCAGGAGTTGGGAACTCTTGCCTCCCCGCTGAGTACATAGCGCTTACCAGGCACTGGTTATTAGAATGATAAATGGCGCCAATTTCGGAACGTCCTTGACACTGCGCATGCGCAGTGGGGGCGAGGTGTGGAGGGCCTTTCAGGACATGTTTTCTTTAGTTTTAGATGCAAATTTTGGGGATTGGGGGGCAAAATTTGTGTTTGGCCCTATATTTTAAGAGTTAGCACCAGCTATGTCTGGGTCATTGGTAAGTATAAAAAATATATAAATTACTATAAATTTTTTAACTTTCATTGGCAAAGTGGCTTTTCAATTAGCAGGGTTTCACTGTATTGCCAGAAATGGTGACCTCAACATGTGTATAACTGGAAGGATCAAATGCAGCTTCAAAAGTGATTTCTCTTTCGGAGTTTGTCTATTTGCGGAACATTGCTAGCCTCAGTACACATTTATATTTCATCTAGATGTTTTTATTATGCCCCCACTCTCGAAGATACTGGATTACATGCATCAGTCTGTCCATCAGTCTGTTCATCTGTCCATATGTTGCGATATATTGCCAGTGAGTGGATGGATTTCAATGATATTTGGTATCAAGGATCTTTATGACAAGCTGCTCCTGCACATGTTACAAAAAGTTGCCCACCTTTTTTCAACAGGGTTATGGTCCTTACTTTGTTTTTAATTAATTCATGCTTCATCAGTTCAGCACTGCAATGGGGGTATAAATTGCCTTCAGCAATAGCTCTTGTTTTTATTTAATGCTCAGGCATCAATTCACGCTGAAAAATTAAGTCATATTCCCCTGTCGGTCGGCAAAACGAAATATCAAAATGATATTTAGAAATCGATATTTCATCGTAGGTTCGGATGACGAATCACATGTACTTTAAACGAGTCAGCACATCAGTAATGAATTCCAGAGTCCCAAATACAAACGAATTCGAATAATTGATAGTGACAGTGACTAAATCAATTCATTAAATCAGCGGTTTCAAAGTTTGACTTTCTCATTCACCTTCCACCGAAAAGCCGAAATCACTTTCAAATTTCTTCAGTTCAACTTCACACGTCTTCAGTGCATTGAGTTCAAAAAATATAAAATGACGTGTCTTGTTATTGAAAATAAGAAAGTGGTGTTTTTTGTTATTGTTCTATTTCTTCGAAACACATTGCGATTATTTCAATTCGCCAGCCTTGGTAAATCGTAAAGTTAGGGGAGAAATAAGACAGGACTACTTTTTGTGCGGATATTCACACATTCCAATGGTTGGAGTTTGGTTGTTGTAATTTTTGTATGGACGCCGGTTCAGCACATAAATTTTGCGCCTTAATGGCAAATAAAGGCCACAAATTGGAGAGTTTGTAGTCGTAGAGCATTAAATAAAAAGAAAATTCACGAAAATTTGATGAATACCGAAAATATCTCGTTCGTGGCTACAAGAAATATGAGGATCTTCACTCGCGACTGCGTCGCTCGTGAAGATCCTCATATTTCTTTGTAGCCACTCACGAGATATTTTCGGTATTCATCAAATTTTCGTGAATATCCTCTATATATTGAAGAAAATATATGCTTGTGTTTGAAGAGTGCCTCAAGTTTTCTTACAAGGTGGTAAAATTGTTTGCAGGACCAAATTGAAAAACATCAGAATGAAAAATATAAAGTGGCTAACCAGAAGGAAGACAGGCTAGAGCGAGCTAAGGAGGAGGTAAGCAAAGACTCTTAATATACCATAATATATTTTACAACCGGAATATATCGCGGTTCATATGGAAAAGCTCCCATTGAGAACCCTGCGGTAAAAAAGCTTGTTTTTTACTGGTAAAATAAGACCCGCTCTTGAGTGCTTGGGTTGGAAATCCTCTAAAATGGGCAACATGGGTATAATGATTGACTAAACTTTATCTCCATGTTGTTGTCATGATAGCCATTGTTCAGAAATATGTGACCTTAAACACCAATAAATAAAAACATGGAAAAATCGGGGGTGCGGTGGCATTGCGGTAACCAGTTCTCATCAGATACCAAAGTTAAGCAACGTCAAGCCTGGTTAATCATTAGATGGGTGATCATCTGAGCGATCAATTCAGACTCCCTCATGGTGTCCTTGGGCAAGGCACTTAACCCTGATTGTCCACATGGTGGCACGATGACGCTGTGTACTGAGGCATACTGCACATTGATGATACACATGTCTTCAACCAATCTATCCCTGAGTGTGCTGCAGTGCGGAGTTACGATGTTGGGGAGCTGGCAGCTGCTCATCGTTGCTCAGTGGTTCTCTCTGGGTACTCTGGCTTCCTCCACCCATAAAACTATGATTAGCCATTGTGCATAAGTATATGACCTTAAACACTAATAAATAAATAAATAAATAAATAAATAATACATGGAAAAATCATGAAAAAAATGGGGAATATAGAGAACCTCCAATGAGTCTCCATTCTTTCCTTTACCTAGAAGAGGGCTAAATTATTTTTGGTCATCAAAATTATTTTCAGATGTGTTTGCCCTATAACAATTTATGGGAGAGTTGCCTATCGACAGTCTCCCATAAATTGTAACAAGACAAGTCCATACAGACTAAATAATATCACTTTAACCCTTTACCCAACGTACCCGGCCAAAACCGGCCAGCGCTATTCTCAAAAATCGACAATTAATTTTCAAAATATTTTCATTTTTTGTCTCAAAAACATAGGTTATGACCCCTCGTTGGAACGAGCTCGTCGAGCTCGTTCCAACGAGGGGTCATAACCTATGTTTTTGAGACAAAAAATGAAAAAAATTAGTTATTCAAGAATTTTTTTTGCAAGTGTCGTCTGCTTTTCATGTTAGGTAAAGGGTTAAAGATAGTATGAATCACATTGAAAGAGTACAAAGTATTATAAGTTGGGATACCTGCCCTCAGATTAGAGCCCAAATATTGACTTCTAGCACCCCACTTGTTAGCCCATTACCAAAAGCAACAAGAAAATCTGGACAGTGTTATTCACAAACATCGACCATTTAGATTTTAGCAGGGCCCTGCTAATAGCCCTAAAGTGATCATTCTGTCCATTCCCCATGTGTGCATATGTCCCACAGTCCGATTTGGTTTCTGTTTTTTTAGTTAACAACACTTTGACCTAGTATCATGAAAAAGGTATACTTCCTAGGGGAAAAAAGATGAACCTATCAGTTAGGGGAGGGGGGTGCAAAAGGTCATAGGGTGCTTCGGATTTGGTTTTCAGGCTCTAATTTAGGAGTGCACCCCAAGAATTTGGTGGTCCAGTGGTAAATGTAACAGGGTGTACTAACCTGACAACAGTTTCCAAACTTGACAATGCTTTAGCCAAGGATCATGATACTTCAGAGGTGCATTTCCTAGGGGAAAAGGCTGAACTCTATTGGGTTGGTTGGTCAGTCACATGTCAAGATCACCAGGAACTCTAACCTGAGAATGACTTCCTGATTCTTAACTTATCAACACTTTTGCCTAAAATAATGAAACTCCACAGGTACAGCCTATGACAACTGAATGGACCCTCTTGATTTAGAGGTCATATAGTCAAGCTCACAAGGTGTTCTAACCCTAAAATGGTTTCTGGACTCTAACAGTGTTTCAGGATCATGGAACTGCACAACTATGCAGCCTGGAAAAGAGGAATGAACCCTATCCATTTGGGAGTCTGAAGAACAAAGATGAGGGCCACAGGTGCTGTAAAATGTGTTCCGGACTTCAACTTGACAACATCTTGGACTGGGATCATGAAACTAAACAGGCAGACAGCCTAGGGGACAAGGATGAACCCTGTTGATTTGATGGTCAGGGTCACAAGGTGCTCTAAATCAAAAACAGTTTCCAGACTCTAGAACTTGTTGATGCTTTGGCCTAGGATCATGAAACTGCAATTGCACTGCTTAGGGGACAGGAATGAACTCTAATTTTTGGTGTCAAAAAAGGTCAAGGTCGCAGGGTGCTTCAGTCTGAAAAAGTTTGCAGACTCGAACACAAGAGCACGTTGACCTGAGATTCTTGAGGCCCAGTGATTGTCTTCATCAGAAAAGTATCTAGTTATTTTTTCACTTTTTATCTCAAAAACCATAGCATATAACCCCTCTTTGGATTGAGCTGAAGCTGATTTTGAGGCAAAAAATTACAATAAAATTTGCAGTAATTCTAGGATTTTTTTCTAGTGGATCACCACTAAAACACACATGAACTAAAAATTTCCACCTGATAAAAAGACTCCACAATTTGAAGAAAGACAGTCAATGACTCATCCATTGGACCCCTGGTAGAGCTGGGAGGTTAAGATTTTTCAGTTTTGTTTCAGTTCAAGTTCAGTTTTTCCATAAATAAAACTTCAGGCTCCTCACCTTGGAAAAAATACCAAATAGTTGAAGAGTTTGATAGCAATCACCATGAAAAGCCCTGTCTGTAAGTATCATATTGGGTTCACCCTAATGTTTCTTTGATCATTGTTAGATGTTCTATGGGATCAGTTGTTAAGCCTATTGAGTCCGAAATAAAAATTAGTGTACCAGTTAAACAAAGTTCATCTAAGGCCTGAAAAAATTAATCTGTTTTCAGGCTCTTCCGCATGGTTCTTTTGGCTGCCGCATGCCCTCTTTTTATGTGTACCCATACTATGTATGGTACACGAAATGCTGGCATCCGGGGTGACCATCCGTCGTTCGTCCATCCTTTGTCCATCCATCTGTCCGTCCGTCCATCTGTCCGTCCATCTGTCTGTCCGTCCATCTGTCCATCCAGCGTCCATATCCACTTCTTTGGCATTCGATACCTTGAAAAATATTGCTTGGATTGTCAAGTTACTTTATATTTGTGTTCAGGTTACTGATGTGCCGTGCTGTATAGATTTTTATACTGTACCAATGACCCAGACATAGCTGGTGCTAACTCTTAAAATATAGGGCCAAACACAAATTTTGCCCCCCAATCCCCAAAATTTGCATCTAAAACCAAAGAAAACATGTCTTGAATGGCCCTCCACACTTCACCTCTACTGCGCATGCGCAGTGTCAAGGACGTTCCGAAATTGGCGCCATTAATCATTCTTAGTTTGGCCCTTCATCAGTTAACATCTGACTGATCTTTGTGCTTGTAAATCTCAGTTTAAATGATGCCAGACACATAAATATTAGTGAAATGGTGATTCTAAGGAGGATATAGAAGGAGGAGAGGAAAAATGTGTGACAGAAAATTATCAGGGCTGTAACTTAAAATTTTTTAATGAAATTATGTTAAGTTACCTATTTTCGAGGCAGCAGCCATTTTGTTGTCATTCTTGTTATCAAGTTACACTGATTGTTCAGTGTTTTCCTCTCTCCCTTTCCTTTAAGTCCCCTCTTGCTATTCTCCCATGCTTTTGGCATATTTTCAGTAATTTTATTACTAAAATTTCTTGGGAGTTTTAGCTGAATAACAGAATGAATTCTGTTCTTTTCCCCATGTTTACGTCTTCACCTATGGGTGGTTAGGCGTTGTGTTCTGCATCTACCATCTGATGTTCTGCAGTTTCTTCCCTGGAAGTCTCTGTTTTGCATCAGATAGTGTATTATTGGTAACTGATTTCGGGCCTGGGTGCCTGGAGTCTTATTTTAGTGTTTTTACACTTGTTGTTTACATTTACAACAGCCCTCTGTGTGAGGGGGGGATTTCTTAAAAATAATATCTTGATGTTAATTTAATCATAACTAGATACATTATTATTGTTCGTAAGTGTTGCATAAATTGTTTAAAATATTTTTAAATTTTTTGTCCACACTTAGGCTTGGGATCCATTGGGGCTCAACATTACTTTTCAGAAACTTGGGCTGTTCTGAAAAAATATTTTTTCAAAATATTTTGATTTCAATTATTTTTTCTATGTTAATGGATCATATTATTATGTATTTTGATTGTCAGGGGTTGGTGCGAGTACTAGGACTTTGTTTTCTTTTCACATTGAAAGGATTTTGGTAAGTTGTAATAAGAGGAAATCTTCCTCTGACTTTTATAATCATTCTATATGTAGTCAGTGTACTCGCATTAACTCCTGTTCTGTATGTGATGATTTCGATGACAACATGGGAAGCGTGTGTCACGGTATGTTAGTGGGGAATTGGACATTCCGGTCCTTTCCCCGCAGGGTCACTCTACTTTATCAATTTCTATTTCAGACGATCAAGATTAGGGTGATGTATCCGTGATGTCTTCCAAAAGTGTGCCTCCGTCGTCACAATTAATGAAGGGCTAGCGGAAAAGTGCTCATGTAAATACGCCAATTGCCTAAGAGGACCCTAGTAGGTTCGACAGCCTTTGACGTCCGCTAGCTCGCCTGGTGTAGCGTCCATTCATCGAATGGTTCGGCAGCTGGGTTCGTCCGTTGCGGTCTAGAAGGAGTTTTGGGGTGATGCGAGCACTATAAATCAACCAAATGCACACCCAGTGACGTCGGATTAGAGGGAGAACAGAGGAAGCCTTTTAGTCCGGTTCCTAGCTCGTCCAGGTCCATCCGGACGGCGAGCGAGAGAGACCCCTCTCTCGTACAACAACATCTGGCCCCAGATGTTGTGGTACAAAATGTTTCGCATTCGGAGCATACGTCCGCCGCTCGGGATGCTCCGACATATAGTCAGTCCGGAGAGACTGTCAATAAGGCTTCCTCATTCTCATAGTAGCGCACACGACCGCTCTTGGCTACGTGACCTCGGATATCCAGTCAGCTTCGCCAATCCGAGAATCATCGGCGACTAGGTCACACCATCCGGTAGCCAGTGACACGAGGCCTGCAGACTCCGGACGTTCGCATAAGAAAGTGTGCGGGAGTCAACGTACACGGAGCTTCCGGCGGCAATGCATCGTAAGACCGCTACTGCACAGGCCTCGGGGACGGACGTGCTATCCCAAATAGCACAGCTTATTGCAGCATCCCAGCAACAACTGAATCTGTCGCATAATGTATTATCCGACGATGCTGGGTCGGGACGCTCCGCGGAAGCAGGTATGGACGTCCGAAAATTTCATCCGGTCCGACGGGATACCGAAAGGGATTCGGAGGATTTCGAGCTTTCCCTTTCGGAACAACATATGCTGTTGTGTATGTCATCTGACTTGATCTTTTACAGGTTCTTTCGTCGGACCAGAATGCTGCGATGCCGGATAAGAAACTGATAGCGTCGGTGGACTTAGAAATTTTTGGTTCGGTTCAGGCACATCGTCCCTCAGTTCCGACATAGTCCAATAATGTCACACAAACTTTCGAATTATTGAACGACGCTATATATATTATTATATGCTTGCTATTACCAAGCATTTCTGGTTTCTTGTTCGCAAAGTTACGGAGATGTCTTTCAAAGTGTGCCTCTGTCGTCATACTTAATGAAGAGCTAGCGGCAATAAGTGCTCATGGAATATGTCTATCGCCTAAGAGGTCCCTTGTAGGATCGACGGAGTGACATTCGCTAGCTCACCCGGTGTAGCGTACATTCATCGAATGGTTCGGCTGCCGGGTTCGTCCGTTGCGGTGTAGGAAGGAGATTTGGGTGTTGCGAGCACTATAATAACTTTAGTACTCACCCAGTGACGACGGATTGAGGACAGATCGGAGGAAGCCTGTTAGTCCGGTTCCTGGCTCGTCCAGGTCCGTCCGGGCTGTGAGCGAGATAGGTCCCTCTCTCGTCCAACAACATAGGGGACCGCATGTTGTGGTTCAGATATTTTGCATTCCGAGCATATGTCCGCCGCTCGGGACGCTCCGTTATATTGACAGTCCGAGAGACTGTCGATAATGCTTCCTCATCCTCACAGCAGCGCACACGACCGCACATTGGCTACGTGACCTCGAGTATCCGACCAGTTTCGTCATTCAGTGATTCCACGGCGAACAGGTCACGCCATCCGGTAGCCAAGGGACACGAGGCCTATACACTCCGTTCGCTCGCATAATAGAAGTATGCACGGGGTAACGATCACGGAGCTTCCAGCGGCAATGCATCGTAATACCGCTTCTCCACAGGCCTCAGTGACGGACGTGCTATCCAAGTTAGTACAGTTTTTCGCAGCATCCCAGCAATCGACAGTTTCTCGGTCGGATCAGGAATTATCCGACGGCGCTGGGTCGGTGCGCTCCGCTGTTGCATCAGGTTCGGACGACCGAGCGCTTTATAGGGTCCGACAGGATGGCGAAAGGGATTCGGACGATTTCAAGTTTTCCCTTTCGGAACATCGGAAGCTGCCATACATTTCTTCCGGCATTATCTTCCAGTGGCTGTTCCTTCGGACTACATTGCTGCGATGTTGGATAAGAGATTTATAGCGTCATTGGACACGGATTTTTGGATCGGTTCAGGGACATTGTCCCTGACTTACCGACACAGTCCAATAATGTCATTAGAACATGTGTATTATTTATCGACGCTATATATATATATAAGCCTGCTACCAAGCATGATAGTTTAGTTTCTTGTCCGCAATGCTCAATTCTGCCTTTTATCATTTCTAGGAATAATTTATTTTGGCAGAACAGGGCATACCGAGAGTTCATATGCATCTAGACGGCGTGGTTAAAGACTGGAAATTATCTTTTTCGCCATCTATGTCTTTTCCAACCACAATGTTGGAAACGACAATGATGTCTAAAAGACTTAACTTAGACGCTTTATCATACGTAATCCACCTTACTGAGGCGTTATCATTACGTCTTCAAGAGAAAGAATTCCGGGATATGATCCTCAATGTGATTTCTTTTGAGGGCAGTAGTTTGTCCATGTATAACTCCGCCCTTCAGTGGCTACCTGGAGTTGGTTAGATGTGACGCAGCCCTAGCTACATCCACGCGCGTGGATAGTAAGGTGAAGAACTCTCTCAGAGTCGCTTCGGTCTTGGAGAAGCTTCTCTTAGACGGCAACTTTTCAGCAATCCATGAATTGCTCGATTTACACGTTCCCTTGTCTATCTAGTGTAGCAAGAGATTCAGACTGGGGCAAACATTCGGTGGTTGACTCAGAGAGTGCCACTGCAGTTGCCGGATCCGAGTTTTATAATTATGACGGTTGCCAGTCAAACAGGTTGGGATACAATATTGATCCCAACGGATTCGAAGTGCCAGGGTCTTTGTGTTCCGCAGTCTCTAGGCAAGCACTTATCTTCCACGGAATAATGTTTTTTAGGCTTGCTTTATGTCATTGGATGAACATTATTCAGAAACGCATGTCCAAATCCTGTCCAATAATACGACAGTAGTGGCGTATCTCCGGAACCAGGGAGGCACTCTTTCGTTTCCGTTATTCAATTTAATGGAAAGAATCCTTCTGTTTGTTATAGTACACCAAGTTCTGCTTCGGTCCGTCATATTCCGGGTCGTCTGATTGTATTACCGGACTCCCTTTCACTTATGGGTCGCTTGTTGCCATCAGAATGGACTCTCGACAAACCAGTATTCAATCAGATTTGCTATCAATGGGAACGCCCAATGATAATTTATTTACGACACAACTTGCTAATCAATTGCAGACGTATGTGTTTACATGTCCGGATCTCTGAGCTTATGTTGTTAACGCTCTATTGATCTAATAGGACGGAATGATAGGATATGCGTATCCTCCTGCGCTGTTGTTTCAGCAAGTATTGCTAAGATAAACAACCACAATACATTTCTGTTGATAGCATCTCTGTCTTCACAGAGACCGTGGGTAAATTTACTCAGATGTCTACTGTGGGACTGAACACGAAAACTTCCTCCATGAGAGGATCTTCTTTCGCTGGGGAAAATCGTGTCATCTTCATCACAACCCGCTAGGTCTTAACCTTCACGTATTCCGTTGTGTGGTCCTTATTGCATTGTAAGCATTGTACTGGACGAGCTTTGGACACGATTTCTTACTGTAGGAGAACCTCTTCTTCGCTATACTATGCGGCTAAAGTGGAGGCTCTTCCGTCGTTGGTGTAGGGATCACTATGTTGATATTGTTGATCTCTCCATACTAGTCATTGCGACTTTCTAGTATACTTGTTTGACAAGATCTACTGCAGCCTGTTACTATTAAGGTTATAGGTTTATGTTATCTCATACCTATGCACTCTATGATAGTTTACAATTGAGTCTTATGTCTCTTTATCTAAGTCAGTTAGTAACTTTTTGATAAATAGACTTAGAATCATTAGATTAAATTTCTATACGGAATTTAACTTCAGTTCTTATTTAGCTAAGTAATCATTTGAGCCTCTGGAAACAGTAGTTTTCAAATTCTGACCTTTTAGACAGTAATTCTGTTGGCTTCTCTTTTACTGAAGAGTCAGTGAGCTTCATGCACTATCGGTGGATGATTCTCACTTTCGTAGTTTCGGAATCACTACTTCCTTTACTATTTAGGTTGGATTTTTGCATAAGAGTCAGGCTCCTAATAAATATCCGGAACCTATTGTTATTAAGGTCCTTCCGTCTTCGTACGGGCATAGGCCTTTACTCTGTCTGGTTAAAGTTTACGTATTTATAAACAGATATCTGTTTATTACTACGGGCGTAAGCTTCTTTTGTCTTTGATGCCTAATTATTTATTTATTTATTTATTTATTTATTTATTTGTGTTTAAGGTCACATTCTTATGCACAATGGCTAATCGTGACCGTGACAGTTTTACGGGTGGAGGAAGCCGGAGTACCCGGAGAGAACCACCGAGCAGGGGTCAGCCTGGCAGCTGAGTTTAGGGAGAAGTGACTTCTCCCTTCAGAGACTTTAGGGAGAAGTCAGGACCCAGGAGGGAGAAGTCAGTGGACATGAAGGAGAAATCAGAAAAAAAACATAAAACGTATATGACATCGTGATAAAATAAATGAACATAGAGGACACAATTGTGGAGATAAAAATAAATAAAAGTTATACAAACATACATACACACACAAACCTAAGTCAGATGGTATATGACAGAATGTAGGTTAAAATCCCACCTCCCCCCCCCCCCCCCCCCACCCCACAAAAAACTGTGTCGTTCATGGTTTCTGAATATCCCCTAACTCTTTGCCTAACAGTGATGACTAAGGTTACCATGCAGTTGATTTTTTATTTGCCTCAACGCAGTGGATTTGAAATTTAGTATGACCCATGGTGAGTGTGTTCTTCTCTGTAAAAGAAGGTATATTCTTTTTAAAAAAATATTTAAAGTGTTTAAAATAAATTTCATGTTCATATAAGAAGCTGGATCGTTCATGGTTTCTGAATGCCCTAACTGAGTTGAAAAGCGTAGTTAAAAAGGTTTTCGATATCCTTCGTAAATTCAGCGTTATTAACAATTTGAGTTAATTTATTTCTTAGGTAAATGACAAAATATTTCAGTTGTCTCCCTTCCCGGCTGCGCTGGGTAATAATACACTGTTCAGAAAACTGACAATTTCTGCCAACCATCTCACACTGACACGTGCGATTGGTGCTTTGAAGGTCTGCCATTCTTATCCATCCAAATACCTGTGATTTCTATTGTAGCCTTATTCCATTTAACCCCTTCCAACACAACTTCACAAGTTAAAGTTTTCAAAGAAAAAAAATTCAATGCAAATTGCGGGGCGAATTTCAATGCAACCACTTTTTCAGTGGAACAGAGCGTCACCGCAAGCAATTTCGATATGGACGAACTGTCTCCAATACATTTTTTTTGTTTTGAAACGGTGGTTAACTTTAATAAATTCTAATTAACTCGATGCGTGTCTTGTGTGATTCGTTGTTTTGGCTGGCACTTTGTTTTTAAATACCCATTTTGCGCTGGTTGTTATCAGTTGGGGCGAATTGTTCGAACGACTACGCCATTACAATTCTTTTCAAAAATATAAAATTGGGCTAGTTTAGGCTATTTTCATAGCCGTGTGACGGACTTTAACAGCAGCCGTGTTTACTTTTTTTGCGAATGCGGAAGCGGGTGATTTTAAAAAATAAAACATAAGAAAATACAGTAAACTGCCATGTCTCCCAAGGAAGTTTTGGAGGGCGACTTGAATTTCGCCCCCAGTGCAAGCCAAGGCGACTTGAGGAATGACAAGGCGACTTCTTCGCCCAAGTCGCCCACTCGGCTGACCCCTGCCACCGAGCAACGACGAGCAGCTGTCAGCTCTCCAACATCGTAACTCTGAACTCTGCACCACAGCACAGGCAGGGTTAGATTGGTTGAAGACATGCGCACCATCGACGTGCAGTACGCCTCAGTACACAGCGTCATCGTGCCCCCATGTAGGCAATCGGGGTGAAGTGTCTTGCCCAAGGACACAACGCGGTTGCCGCAGGTGGGATTCGAACCGAGGACCTCTCGGCGTGCAGCCTACACCTCTACCAACTGAGCCACCGCACCCCCTTGATGCCTAATAGAAGGACGTTATGCTCCATTCTATTGCTAATGGATTCAATTAACTATCGATACTGCTTATGATATATCATTGACTCAGCAGTTGTGCTTGAGATTTCGGCTCATGAAGTAAGAGTTCTTCTACATCTTGGGCTTACATTAATAGTGTCGCTATTATAGATTTTTGAAGGCTGCTCATTGCGCTCAGCCATCCACATTCATGAATTTTTATCTCAGAAATATCGAGTCCATTTCTGGAGGCCTCTATTGTTAGGTCTATTATCTACTGCTCAGAATGTCATTCACTTAACAGTTGCTACTATAGCTAGGTAGGCTGTCTGTTTCGGCAGTGACTCCGTTCTGCTGCCCTCTTCGCTCTGGGCTATTTGACCCAGGGCAAGAAAAAGGGGGGGGGGGGGGAGGTTGTTCCCTTGGGTCACCTGTTTTACTATGAAAACAAGGGGATACCTCCTCCGGAGTTAGTAATTCTGAGCTGTTATTGGGATGGTTTTTAGTGAGAAGTTTATGTTTTAAAAATTCATTCAGGTCTTAGTTTTTAAAGTATAGCTTTTGAATATAGCACGTGTCAAACGGACGTTATTATACAATCCTCAGACACTTTTAAGGAGTATAAAGAGTCTCTATTCTCTAGGCTTACTTTATTTATTGGATTACTTTAAAAATTATTAGTATAAGGATTATACTAGATATTAATAGAGTACATGGATATATGATGCTCAATTTTGGAAGGTGTTGTATCTTTCTAATTTATCATAAATAAGAAAGATACATGTAAGGCCTAATACTTCTTTTTCCCTAGAGGGGATGATATTTTATATAATTGAGCGTATTCCAACTTGCTCTATGTCCTAGGCCCTCCAGCCTTTTTACTATTCAGCTATGTCTGGGTCATTGGTACAGTATAAAAATGTTAAAAAATTTATAGTAATTTATATATTTTTTATACTTACCAATGACCCAGACGGGGATGGCCCTCCCAGGAGTTGGGAACTCATACCTCCCCGCTGAGTACATAGCGCTTACCAGGCACTGGTTATAAGAATGATTAATGGCGCCAATTTCGGAGCGTCCTTGAAACTGCACATGCGCAGTAGTGGTGGAGGGCCATTCAGGACATGTTTTCTTTGGTTTTAGATGCAAATTTTGGGGATTGGGGGGCAAAATTTGTGTTTGGCCCTATATTTTAAGAGTTAGCACCAGCTATGTCTAGGTCATTGGTAAGTATAAAAAATATATAAATTACTATAAATTTTTTAACTTTTTGGTGCAAATCGGATAATTTGATCCTGAGATATTAACCCTTTATCCTTCAAATTGAACATAATGTCATCATCCGTGGTGACCCTCCATCATACAGCTTTCTACTAGTTGCACGTATGGGTACACATCTGACGATTTCATCGGCCTATTTTTATAACCAATGCAAACTTAACAACAACAAAATTAAGTGAGTTATGTCTGATATTTTACCCAAGCTGATAAATTTTATAAATTTATCCCTTGAGTGCAAGAAGGCTTTGCAATGCTTCAGCATACTTGCACTCAAGGGATGAAATACACTACCACCCATGCTATTCAGAAGCTTATGAGGCCCAAATCCGAATACAAACTAAGAACATTATTTTTTTATTCAAAGATATAGTAATTCCAAAAATAAAAAATAAAATAAAAAAACGCCTCATCTGCATACAGTTTTATAAACGGCCCGAGAAACAGAAGATCTACTTCGTGTGGTCTAATCTTTGTTGTGTTCTCACTGTCCTATTTTCTCCCTTATTAGATCATCCAGTTGACGAGTAATAAGGCAAAAAAATGGGACAATGAGAACGCAATGTAACGTATTTGCATCTTTGCCAAATAGTCTAATTGACGAGAATCAATAGTCCAGTTACCTCCCATTAAAATTCTTAAATCAGTTTATGCACAAACATAGTGAAACCGTTTGGCCATTTTTTTGCTGGGTCTTGTTCAGTTTTCCGGCTTTCTGCAAAAACTGGCACCAGATTGGAAAACCCCAAAACCATCTAGCTCCAACTTCAGGGTTTAACTCATAAAGGCCCATTTCTGACTTTTATGACTTAACGTGCCATCACGAGTAGATCCTGCTGACAATAGACAAAGCACCAGCTCCCCAACAGCATAACTCTGCACTGCAACACAAGCAGGGTTAGATTGGTTGAAGACATGCGTACCATTGACGTGCAGTATGCCTTAGTATACGGCGTCATTGTGCCCCCATATGGACAATCGGGGTGAAGTGATTTGCCCAAGGACACAACATGGGAGTCCGAATTAATCGCTCAGACAGTCACCCATCCAATGATTAACCAGGCTCGATGATGCTTAACTTCGGTGATCTGACGAGAACCGGTTACTGCAATGCCACCACGCCCCCTGGCAGGCCCTTAACCCTTTACCTAACGTAACAGCCAAAACCGGCCAGCGCTATTCTCAAAAATCGCCAATTAATTTTCATTATTTTTTTCATTTTTTGTCTCAAAAACATAGGTTATGACCCCTCGTTGGAACGAGCTCGTCGAGTTCGTTCCAACGAGGGGTCATAGCCTATGTTTTTGAGACAAAAAATGAAAAAAATTAGTTATTCAAGAATTATTTTTGCAAGTGTCGTCTGCTTTTCAGGTTAGGTAAAGGGTTAAAGGTTAAATGAGATTCAGAGGATGGTTCTTTGTTTTGTTTTCCTTATGCATTATTACAGGAAGTTATAGTTATCATCTGAGGTAAAGGCTTCAGGGGTTGTGTGGAAACTCTTGCTTTTACTGATGAAATTCCGATATGTGCTGCACTGTTGACCATCTGAACATTTCACTTGGGCATTAACTGGTAAGAGTTCTGACTTAATTTTTAACCCTTTACCTAACGTAACGGCCAAAACCGGCCAGCGCTATTCTCAAAAATCGCCAATTAATTTTCGTTATTTTTTCATTTTCATTTTTTGTCACCAAAACATAGGTTATGACCCCTCATTGGAACGAGCTTGTCGAGCTCGTTCCAATGAGGGGTCATAACCTAAGTTTTTGAGACAAAAAATGAAAATAATAGTTATTCAAGAATTTTTTTGGCAAGTGTTGTCTGCTTTTCATGTTAGGTAAAGGGTTAAAGGTGATTTGTAACACAAATTCCAGTTTCATGGGGGGGGGGGGGGGGGGGGGGGGCATTCAAACCTTTATCCCAGGTGGATATGCATTTTCTCACATACAAGATGGCTTTTCAGTCAGATGGGTTAGTGGGCTTCACGCCCTCTCGGTTGATCCAGCCTTTTTCAGGAGCTCTGCCAACAGTGTTACTTTTACCACTGATTGCTCCTTTCTGGCCAAGAATCAGATACCAGAAAGTAATCACCCTTTGCTCTGTCCGGTCCGTGCACTTCGTATTTATCTCAACCGGATGCAGTTCATTAGGAAAGGCAGGAAACGATTCTTTCTGTCTCTTATTCCTGGTCAACAGAAGATATCTCCTCAATCCATTTCTCGATGGATTTATCTTTCTATTCGCACGGCTTATGCTCGTCTAGCGACAGATGGTATTACCAATCGTATTTCTGCCCACGAGGTGTGTGCCTTGTCTACCTCCTGGGCTTATGCTAACTCCGTCAAGTTGTCGGATGTTATGCAGGTAGCCTACTGGAGAAATGCTTCTACTTTCTCCACCTTCTATCTGCATCAGTTGCAGGAGCAGTCTAAGGGCCTTTTTTCTTTGTGGCCCTCTTTTCTTCTGCTCCGGCTGTTGTCTATTAGGCTTCAAGGTCAGTTCCAGCCCTGTGCTGTTTTACTGTCCTTTCTGTCTGTGCGTCGCACAGTGCCATATGCCTCATCTCTCATTGTCTTTTACTAATGTTTGTGATGCTATGGTTTGATAGGCCTTGGGTACCCTTATTTTAGCCAGATTTTATTTGAAAATAATTGTTTTGTATCAATTTATTGTGGATTGCCTGTTTTATAAATATGTTTTTTTCTACTCTACATAAAGAGTAAAGTCTCTCAAAGCATTTTTCAGATTTCCAAAGGAGCCATGATAGCAGCTTCTGGCTCACGGTCAAGTGTCTAAATCTAACTTTGATCAACTTCACAGTGATTTTTTCCCAAGGTTCAGCTGCCTTTATTGGGAGTCAAGAAAATTATCCACTCCGTTAAGGGATAACACCATAACTTGGCAAAGAAAATCAGAGAATGAGTTAACCCTTTACCCAACGTAACTGCCAAAACCGGCCAGCGCTATTCTCAAAAATCGCCAATTAATTTTCAAAATATTTTCATTTTTTGTCTCAAAAACATAGGTTATGACCCCTCGTTGGAACGAGCTCGTCGAGCTCGTTCCAACGAGGGGTCATAACCTATGTTTTTGAGACAAAAAATGAAAAAATTTAGTTATTCAAGAATTTTTTTTTCAAGTGTCGTCTGCTTTTCATGTTAGGTAAAGGGTTAAAATTTCAGCTTGGACTCTCTGTAACAACATAAGATATTAAAACCTTTACGATACAAAATATGAAATCCATTTCGAGTTCAGCTGATTATAGTATTTAGCAGGCACGATAGAAAGAATGATGCTTGATGCCAATTTCGGTACCTACCTGGTTACCGCGCATGTGCAGTAAACAAAAGTATGGAGGTCCAGATAGGACTTTCATTTTTCGTTTTTGTATGCAAATTTTGGGGGATTGGGGAGTTCAAAATTTGTGTTTGGCCCTGGATTTTATCGAGTTTGCACCAGATAAGTCTGGGCCATTGGTAAGTATAAAAAATATACAAATTACTTTACATTTATAAATTTTAATACAACAACCAATGGTCCAGACTAGCTGGTGCTAACTCAAAAATTTTAATCCAGGGCCAAACACAAATTTTGCCCCCCCCCCCACCCTCCCCCCCCCCCCCATCCCCAAAATTTTCATGCAAACTCGAAAATTGAATGTCCTATCTGGTCCTCCATACTTTTGCAATCTGCGCATGCACAGTATCCAGGAAGACACCGAAATTGGCGCCAACCATCTTTCTTTGTTTGGCCCTCCAGTCAGTAAAAACAAACTGACATCTGTGCTTTTAAATCTCAGTTTTGAAGATGCCAGACACAAATCAATGGTAGAATTGGTGGATCCAAGTACATAATTGGATGATGGAAGTGAACAACGGTGGTTGGAAACGTTCAGGGCTGTACCTTTATAATTTTTATCAAAATTATTTCATGTTTCCCAATTTCAGGACGTGGGCCTGACGTCATTATTCTTGCTAATGATTTATTCACTGTTTAAGTGTTCCTTCCCTATCCTTCCTTGAAGCCCTCCTGTTAAACTCCTGTTAAAAATTTCTTGGGAGTTTGACGTCTTATACAGAATGTTTTTTCTGTATATCCCCATGGTTACCTCCTCACCCTAGGGGTGTTTAGACCTTTGTGTCATGTATCTTGTAGCTGATGTATTGTTTTTTCTTCATCAGAAAATCTTGCTTTATATTGGATAGTTTAAAATCTGTTTCTGACTTTGGTCCTCTTTATTCAGTGCCTGGGGTCTTGTTTACATTTTTTCTTGTGACGTTGTTTACATTAGCAACGTGTTATAAATATATGTAGTTTCCTATTTATTTTCCTGTAGGATTGTTGTAAGATACATATTATGTTATTCCGGTAGTGTAGCAATTATTTTTGGAATTTTTGTCCACACTTAGGCTCTATCGGGATACTTTTGGGCTCATCTGTTCCCTTTTTTTCGAAAGATTTTTTTGAATTAATTTTTCGATTTGTATTTAGAATGTTGTTTATTATGTATCTTTTATCATATATTTATTGTGAAGTTGGTGGGAGTACTGTCGACTTTGTTTTGATTAATTATGAAAGCTTATTCATCAAAATGCAAGGCAAGGAAATCTACTTCAGATTTATATGCTTGTTGCGTTGCTTGTAGTTGATGTAACCCCACTAATTCTGTGTTGGCTGGGATGACAGATGTTGGACACGGGGGTCACGGTATGGTGTTGGCGGTGAGAGGCCAATGCCGCTCCTCTCGCCGCAAAGTCAATCAAGTTTCTCAGTTTCTTTTTCAGAGGAACAAGAACATGGTGATGGTTATGTGACACCAAGAGAAAGTGTGCTACCGTCGTCGTGCTCTGATGAGCAAATAGAGCTAGCTTCCAAGGTGCTCATGAATATTAGACGGGGGATAAAGCCACCAGCTGGTGGTTTTAGCCCCTTGTCTGCAGCTAGCTCGACTGGTGAAGCGGTTACTCTGTCTTTGGGTACTGTGATTCCAGATATGTCTGTTGCGGTAGATAGAAGTGGATTGGGTGGAGCGAGCACCTTAAAACATAAACATGCTCACCCAGCGACGACGGAACAGAGGAAGAAGCCAGCAAGAGCCATGAGAAGCTCAGCGAGGTCTGAAAGGACCGCGAGCGAGAGAGGTCCCACATACTGTACATGGTTTGTGTAATTATGGAGTACGTCATCACGTAATGTATATTTGGAAAAAAGTCTCTGGGAAACTGTGTTGACGACACACTTCAAACTTCACAAACTGCACTTTTTTTTTACATGTACCTCTTTCAAATTGCGAAAATTGCCATTTGAGGCGACCGATTTTGAGGTGCCTTCAATTGAATTAATGGGCCGCAGAAATCGGGGTTAGGCAGACGTTTACTGTCCACGGAATATTGAACTCAGGCAGGCAACTGCGGCCCGGGGCGATAGCCCACCTCAAAATGACAAGCCTGGTCTCAGCATTATGGACCTAATGCTTCATTGTCCAAACTGGTTAGAAATTTCTCTATTAATAGAGCTAGAACCCTCAGATTAATTCCTAAGTGGAATTTGGCTTGGGTTCTGTTGAAGTTTGAAGAAGCTCTGTTTGAGCCGTTGGGCATTCTAGAGTTCAAATTCTTGACCTATAGAACAGCATTTCTCTTAGCCTTTGCATTTGCTAGAAGAGTTAGTGAACTTCATGTTTTACCTGTTGACGAATCTCACTACCGTAGTGTGGGTAATACCGTTACTCTAACTACACAAGTGGGATATTTTTATACTGTACCAATGACCCAGACTTAGCTGGTGCTAACTCTTAAATTCTAGGGCCAAACACAAATTTTACCCCCCAATCCCCAAAATTTGCATCTAAAACCAAAAATTACATGTCCTATATGGTCCTCCATACCTTTCCTCCACTGCGCATGCGCAGTGTCAAGGAGGTCTCAAAATTGGCACCAAAAGTCATTCTTTGTTTGGCCCTTCATCAGTTCACATCTGACTGATTTTTGTGCTTGTAAATCTCAGTTTAAATGATGCCAGACACATAAATATGAGAGAAATGGTGGATCTAAAGAGGAAATAGAAGGATGAGAGGAAAATTCAGTGGCAGGAAATAATCAGGGCTGTAACTTAAAATTTTTTATGAAATTATGTTATGTTCCCTAATTTCGAGGCATGAGCCTGTTGTTATCATTCTTGCTATGAAAGTTCCACTGCTTGATCAGTGTTGCCTCTCTCCCTTTCCTTTATTCCCCCCTTGCTATTCTCCCATGCTTTTGGCATATTTTCTGTAATATTATTACTAAAATTTCTTGGGAGTTTTGGCTTCGTAACAGAATGAATTTCTGTTCTTTTCCCCATGTTGACGTCCTCACCCTTGGGTGTTTAGGCATTGTGATCTGCATCTACCATCTGATGTTCTGCAGTTTCTTCTATGGAAATCTCTGTTTTTGCATCAGATAGTGTTTATTCGGGCCATGTTTATCAGTGCCTGGAGTCATGTTTCCGGTTTTTGTACAACTTCTTGTTTACATTGACAACGGTTACTGCTGATAGTGATTTCTTGTCTTTACATTAGTTTAGACATAGCAAGATACATTAATATTGTATGTAAGTGTTGCATTAATTTTTTGAAATGTTTTAAAAAATTTTGTCCACACTTAGGCTTTTTTGGGATCCATTTGGGCTCATTGTTCCCATTGGGAACTTGGGCTCTTCTGAAAACATTTTTCAAAATTTTTTTTTTTTTGAAAATTATTTTCTTTCAAAGATTATAATGGATTATGTTGTATTATGTATCTTTATTTCAAGGGATAGTGTGACTAATATGACTGTGTATTTTTTATTGATAAAAAAAAAAAAAAAAAAAAAAATTTTATTTTTAATGCGAGGATATTTTCCTCTAATTCTCAGGTTCAATGTATTCGCACTAATTCCTGCTCTGTGCGTGTTGATTGAAATGACAGCGTTGGAGGCGTGTGTCACGATATTGTGTTTGCGGGAGGGGTCCTTACCGGTCCTCTCTCCGTAGGGTCACTATACTGTCATTTTATTTTTCTGAATTCAGAGTGATGTTTTCGTGATGTCTTCAACAAGTGTGTCTCCGTCGATGCAGTGTTAGGGCTAGCGGCTAAGTGCTCAGGGTAATACGACAATTGCCGAAGAGGTCCCTAGCAGGATCAAAGGCATTGATCGTCCACTAGTCCGCCCGGTGTAGCGACCATTCATCGAATGGCTCGGCAGCCGGGTTTGTCCGTTACGGTTTTGGGAAGCAGTGTGGGTGATGCGAGCACTATAAACTTGGAACGTGCACACCCAGCAACGACGGATCCGAGGATAGTATGGAGGAAGCCTGTCAGTCTAGTAGCTAGCTCATCCAGGTCTATCCGGACCACGAGCAAGGGAGGCCCCCTCTCTCTTACAACTACATTTGAGCCGCAGTGTTGTTGTATGTTTGTTTGTTAGTCGGAACATACGTCCAATCCTCCTGTTTGGGACGTTCTGTCACATACACAGTCTGAACTGGCTTCCTCATCCTCATGTCAACATACACCACCGCACCTTGGCTTGTGACCACAGAGTTCCAGGGGACGTTCGCATATTATATAAATGCAGGAATGAACATTCCTAGAGCTCCTGCTTTGCCGACCAGGGAATATTGTCGACCAGGTTACTTCATCTGTTAGCCAAGGATATGAGGTCTTTCCTGATGAGACGTTTGCATATTATATAAATGCAGGAATGAACGTCCCTGGATCTGCCAGTGGATATTATGTAAATCACGGCTCCACAGGCCTCATTCAGGAATAAGAATGCGGTGATTTTCTGTGATGTCTTCAAAAAGTGTGCTTCCGTCATCACAGTCAATTGAAGAGCTAGCGGATAAGTGCTCATGATATTACGTCAATTGCCTAAGAGGTCCCAAGTAGGATTGACGGCTTTGGCGTCCGCTAGCTCGCCCGGTGTAGCATCCATTCATCGAATGGTTCGGTAACCGGGTTTGTCCGTTGCGGTCCAGGAAGGAGATTTGGGTGATGCGAGCACTATAAAATATACTACGTGCACACCCAGTGATGATGGATACGAGGAGGGTACGGAGGAAACCTTTAAGTCCGGTTCCTAGCTCGTCCAGGTCCACCCGGGCTGCGAGTGAGAGAGGTCCCTCTCTCGTACAACAACATCTGAGAACAGATGTTGTGGTACAAATGTTTCTCATTCGGAGCATACGTCCACCACTCGGGACGCTCTGTTATATAGACAGTCCGGAGAGACTGCTCTAATGGCTTCCTCATCCTCACGGCAGCGCACACGACTGCACCTTGACTATGTGACCACTGTTTAGCCAGTCTCGCCGACCAAGGATTTCACGGCGACCAGGTCACGCCATCCGGTAGTCAGGAATACGAGGCCTATAGACTCCGGACGTTCGCATAAGAAATATGCAGGAGTTCACGTCCTGGGAGCTTTCAGCGGCTAAGTAACGTAAGACCGCTGCTCCACAGGTCTCCGTAACGGACGTGCTATTACAAATAACACAAATTATCGCAGCATCCCAGCAGATGACAGAATCTCTGTCGGATCAGGATTTATCCGACGACGCTGGGTCGGTACACTCCGCTGAAGCATCAGGTACGGACGACCGAGAATTTCAAGTGGTCCGACAGGATGGCAAAGGGATACCGAGGAGTTGGTTTTTTCCCTTTCGGAACAACATAAAGTTGCCATAGATATCATCCGTCATTATCTTTCAGAAGTTGTTCTGTCGGGCCAAAAGGCTGCGATGCCGGATAAGAAACTGTTAGCGTCACTGGACACGGAATAATTTTATCGGTTTAGGGACATCGTCCCTGAGTTTCCGACACAGTCCAATAATGTCACAAGAACATTTGAACTATTGTAGGACGCTATATATAAGCTTGCTACCAAAATGAGCAAGTCAGGTTTCTTATCGGCGGATGCTCTACATCTGCCTTTCATCAATTCAAGGAATAATTTCGAAACAGCAGGACAGGGCATACCGAGAGTTCCTCTGCGTCTAGACGATCAGGCCAAAGATCTAGAATGATCTATAACGTCGTCTATGTCAATTTCAACCGCGATGTTGGAAACGACAATAATGTCTAACAGAGTTATCTTAGACGCATTATCATACGCAGATCACCTTACTAAAGCGTTTTCATTACGCCTTGAAGGGAAAGAATTCCAGGATGTACTATCTTCCTTAAGAGTTCTTTCAAGGGCAATAGCTTATTCCACGGTTAACTCCGCCCTTTCAGTGGCAAACCTGGAGTTGGTTAGACGTGATGCGGCCCTAGCTACATCCACACACGTGGATGGTAAGGTGAAAAACTCTCTCAGAGTCGCTTCGGTTTCTGGAGAGCTTCTCTTCGACGGCAAGCTTTCAGCAATCTATGATCAGATAACTAAGAAAGCTTCGGATTCTCTGCTATTCAAATCCGCTTCTAAAAAGTCGGATACAGCAGAAAAGAGTAAAACAGGCACTTCTGGGACAAGTACGCCCAACAGAAGTTCCTATAGAGGTTCCTATGCGTCCTCTAGGTCTTATTCTAGAGACTGTCAAGGCAGCGACTCACGTGAGGGATGTTATTCTGGCCGAGATAACCGGTCAGACGTCCCTAGGTCGACGGGGCGAGGTGCGGGTCGTGGAGGACATAGTTTCTACTTCCGCAAGCCTCGCAGGTCCAGGAGGTGATGGTATGAACCTCTATCGTGTTCCGGTAGGCGGAAGATTGTCGAGTTTTATAAACAATTGGGCGTCAATTACGGATGACCCCTGGGTTCGAGGGGTAATTTCGGAAGGACTAAGAATATCCTTCAAACGAAAGCCTCCATTAACTCGAAGTCCAAAATGGACTCAGCTTCCGTCAAATCCACGGAAAAGAGACGCTCTTCTATCAGAAGTACAGTCTCTTCTGGAGAAGAACGCGGTAGAGGTCGTAGAAGACCAGGAATCACCGGGTTTCTACAGCCATCTGTTTCTGGTTCCAAAACCAGACGGCTCGTTCCGTCCAGTCATAGATCTGAGCTGGATAAACAAGCTGATCATCGCTCCGAAGTTCCATATGGAGACAATCAATCAGTCAGAGCGAGTATTCGGGTGAACGACTATGTTACAAGCATAGATCTTAAGAATGCTTACTTTCACGTCCTGGTACATCCGACATTCACAAAGTATCTACGCTTCGCAGTCCTAGGAGTTGTATACCAGTTCCGAGCGATGTGCTTCGGTTTGAACCTAGCGCCCTGGGCTTTCACTCGAACAATGAACTCGGTAATGATACATTTCCAAGCTCATTCGTCTGCGGTAACGTTGGCTTACTTGAACGACATTCTTCAGAGGTACGGCAACGAGTTAACGCTTCAGAATGATGTGCAGAATCTGCTTCTATTACTCCGATGTCTCGGTTTTATAATAAACGAGGAGAAGTCGGATCTGGTGCCGTCCAAGTCATTCACCCACTTGGGAATGAGCTTTGAGACGCACAACAATCTCGTTTGTCTGCCGTTAACCAGAGCGAAATTAATCAGTTGTTACGCTCGCTATTGTCTTCACTCAGACAAAGTTACAGCGAGAGAATTCATCAGACTGATAGGGTTGTGTGTAGCTGCCGCGGATTTTATTCCAATGGGGCGGCTACGCACTTGTCCTCTCCAAATCTTTTTGACTCAAAAAGGACAGAGTTGGAGGGTGAAGATTCTTTCGCTCGTTACGTACATCCTTTTGTAAGTCAAGTGAAACAGATTCAGACTTGGGCAGATATTCAGTGGTTTATTCAGGGAAATAACTTCCACTGCAATTGCCGGATCCGAGTTTTACAGTTTTGACGGATGCCAGTTAAATAGGTTGGGACCCAACATTGAGCCCAACGGTTTTTAAGTGCTAGGGTCCTTGGGATCCGTAGTTCCTAATCAAGCACATAAACATCAGGAATTGATGTTATTTTGGCTTGCGTTACATCATTGCATGAATGTTATCCAGATTGCCCACAGGCAATTCTGTCCGACAATTCAACTGGGTAAGCGTATTTTCGGAACTAGGGAGGTACTCATTCCATTCTGTTATTCACTGTAACGGAATGGATCCTTCTGTTGGCACTAGAACATCAAGTTCTCCTATCGGTCCGTCGTATTCCGGGTCATCTGAACGTATTAGCGGACTCCCTTTCACGAAAGGGCCGCTTGTTGCAGTCAAATGGACTTTTAACAACGAGTATTTATATCAGATTTGCTACCTATGAGAGCGGCCAATGATGGACTTATTTGCGACGCATCTCAACAATCACAATAAGTGTATGTGTCAACATGTTCGGATCCTCGAGTGTTTGCAGTTGACGCTCTATCCATCTCGTGAGACGGGATAATAGGATATGGGTATCCTCCAGCGCCGTTGATTCAGCAGATATTGCTTAAGTTAAATAATCTCAATGCAATTCTGTTGGTAGCACCTCTGTCTCCACAAAGACCGTGCATTAATCTATTCAGGTGTCTGTTGTGGCTTATGCTGTGGAAGCTTCCTCCACATTTCGGTCCATTCTATAGCTAGATGGATTCTATTAGCTTTCAGTACTGCTTATGATAATATCTTCAACACAGCAGTCTGCGATTAAGATTTTAGCTCTTGAAGTAAGAGTTCTTTCTACTTCAGAGGCTTATGCTAATAGCGTTGCTATTACAGTTCTAATGACGGCTGCATATTGGTTTTAGCCTTTCACTTGCACGAATTTATACCTCAGAAATATTGAATCCATTTCTAGAGACCGGCATTGTTTAGGTTCGTTATCTGTTGCTCAGAATGTCATCCACTAAACAGTTGCAACTATAGTTGTGTAGGCTTTTGGTTCCGGCAGTGACTCTGTGCTGCCGCCCTCTTCGCTCTGGGGTATTTGACCCAGGGCAAGGGGAAGGGGGGGTGGGGGGGGGTGTTCCCTTAGGTCACCTGCTTTATAGTGAAAAGCAAGGGAATACCTCCCCTAGAGTCAGTAATTCTAGTCGGTACTGGGATGATTTTTAAAGTGTAAAGATAATTTTTTACTCATCCATGTAATATTTTTAAGTGTACCTCGGTGTGTAGTATTTGTATATGTCACATATCATGCAGACGTTAATATACAATTATCGGTCACTTTTAATGAATTTAAGAGTCTCATTTATCTGGACTACTTTATTTATCGGCTTTCCTTTAAAAATAATTACCATAATGGATTATACTGGAGGTTAATAGACATCAGTGATGTTATTATGCTCAAGTACAGAATGGTGTTGTGTCTTTCTCGTTTTGATGCAGAATAGAAAGATACATGTAAAGCCTATTTCTCCTTTCTCCTTGAGGGGATAATTCTGTATAATTGAGTTATTGGATTGCTTTATGTCCTGGGCCCTCCAATCTTTTTACTATTCAGCTAAGTCTGGGTCATTGGTACAGTATAAAAATGTTAAAAAATTTATAGTAATTTATATATTTTTTATACTTACCAATGACCCAGACGGGGATGGCCCTCCCATGAGTTGGGAACTCATACCTCCCCGCTGAGTACATAAAGCTTTTCCAGGCACTGCTTGTAAGAATGACTTTTGGCTTCAATTTCGAGACCTCCTTGACATTGCGCATGTGCAGTGGAGGAAAGGTATGGAGGACCATATAGGACATGTAATTTTCGGTTTTAGATGCAAATTTTGGGGATTGTGGGGTAAAATTTGTGTTTGGCCCTAGAATTTAAGAGTTAGCATCAGCTAAGTCTGGGTCATTGGGAAGTATAAAAAATATATAAATTACTATAAATTTTTTAACTTTTGGCTAAGAATCAGGCTCCAAATAAATGGCCTGGAGCATATTACCATAAAGGCCCTGCCGTCTATGGACAACCGTAGACCTCTGCTGTGTCCAGTCAGGGCTATGCGCATGTATAAACGTCGATCAGATTTTATAATAAAACGTAGGAAACGTTTCTTTCTTTCAGCAATTCCTAACCGAAAAGATATTTCTGTTCATTCAATTGCTAGATGAATTCAGTTGGCAATACGCATCGCCTATGAAAATCTATCTTCGGATCATCGTTCTGTAAATAAGATATCAGCGCATGATGTTAGAGAGCTGTCCTCTTCCTGGGCTTATTCTAACAGTATAGCCATTACTGATCTCATGAAGGCTGCGTACTGGACACAGCCCTCTACATTTACCAAGTTTTACCTGAGAAATTTAGAGTCCATCTCCTGTGACAGATGTTTAGGTCCTCGTTCTGTTGCTCAGAATGTCATCCATTATGGGGTTACATCTATAGTTATTTAAGCAGCTCATTCCAGCAGTGACGCTGTTCCACTGCCCTCTTCATTCTGCAGTCTTGTACCTCAGAACATGGGGAGGGGGGATGTTTTTTTCCCCTTATGATCATGTGGCTTTATAGTGAAAAGCAAGGGAAGACCTCCTCCAGTGTCAGTAGTCCCGAGTCAGTGCTGGGATGGTTTTAATGTGTAGCTTGGTGTGAAGCAAATAATATGTCTCATTTATGTATTGTTTTTGAATTGAAGCTCACTGTGAAGCATTTGTATATATCACGTGTCAAACGGGCATTAATATACAATCCTTGGACACTTTTAAATGAGTATAAAGAGTCTCATTCTCTGGACTGTCTGTATATTTTGGCTTCCCTTCACCAAATTAGCATAATGGGTTATGCTGGCATTAAATGGAGAATTATATATTATGTAATACTCAATTACAATGTTGGTGTTATGTCTTTCTCGTTTCTCGTAAAGGAGAAAGACATATATAATTCCTTTCTCTCCTATTCTCCTGTAGGAGATATCCTTTATGAAGTGATTGAGTAATTGGATTTTCCTTTATGTCCAGGTCCTCCAGCATTTTTACGATTCAGCTAGTCTGGGCCATTGGTTGTTGTATAAAAATATTATGAATTCAAAGTAATTTGTATATTTTTTATACTTACCAATGGCCCCGATGGGTATGGCCCTCCCATGAGTGAGCACTCATACTTCCCCGATGTTTGCAACATTCAACAGGCAATTATAGAAAGAGTGATAGTTGGCACCAATTTCGGTGTCTTCCTGGATACCGTGCAGATTGCAAAAAAAGGACCAGATAGGACATTCAGTTTTCGGTTTTGTATGAAAATTTTGGGGATTGGTGGGCAAAATTTGTGTTAGGCCCGGGATTAATTTTTGAGTTAGCACCAGCTAATCTGGGCCATTGGTAAGTATAAAAAATATACAAATTACTTTGAATTTATAATTTTTTCTTTGAAAAATATGTAATAAAAAGTAAGGAATTTGCAAAGATTAAAAATGTTATTATATTCTTGAATTTTAGAAAAGATTTGTAGGATTTTCTTTGATGAAACTGAATTAAAACTTTGAAAGAATAAATTGTTTGATGTTATAGAATAAACATGTCAGATTTTGTGAATAATTCTGATTGGACTGATAGTGTTTGGGTAGAATTAAGATTGATATAAATTAAATCTTTCTTATCAATGATTGAGGGTGATACCAGTAAGGAATTCCACATTCATCCAATTGAGGTTTTTTCTTCAGTGCATTCGCCATGGAGTGGTCGTAATCCACCTCTGGGTAGTGATGTTCACGCATGCATTTACCAGGTAATAAAAGTCATCATCAGTAATATTTTAATTAATGAAGCACCAGGTTGTACCCGGTGTTTCAATAATTAAATTTTTGATGATTATTCCTATAATGAGTGTTTGGAATCTAATATTGTGTCAGTGGAAATATTTCCCACATGTGGAAAGTGACCAGTCCAGGCAGCCATGCTGTACTTGGCCTCTTACCATCGTGAAGTCTAACCTTCAGGTAAGCTCTCAGGTCACCAGTCTAATTTTTCCCCCACTTTTTTGTGTCGCCGCCCCACGAAGTGGGGAGTGACATATAGGGATTACTTTTGTCGTCTTGCGTCGTCCGCGTCACACTTTCTCTTATCCGCCACTCCTCTTTAACCTATGAATGGATTTTGATGAAACTTTCAGTGATTCTTTATCACATAATGGCATTGTGCACCTCCTATTTTATTTTTTGATCCGCTGTATTTTTTCCAGAGTTATGCCCTGTCGTCTTGCGTCGTCCGCATCACACTTTCTCTTATCCGCCACTCCTCTTTAACCTATGAATGGATTTTGATGAAACTTTCAGTGATTCTTTATCACATAATGGCATTGTGCACCTCCTATTTTATTTTTTGATCCGCTGTATTTTTTCCAGAGTTATGCCCCTTTTCCACTTAGAATTCTGTCTGAAACGCCAGGCGACACACGTCTTCCATGGAAGACTCACTTTTTTTTCATCAAGTGGGGTATACTGGATTGCGTCGTACATCTGTCCATCTGTACTCAGTTGTCAGTTTGTGTTATAACTTCAACATTACTGCTCAGATTTTGATGAAATTTGATACAGCTGTTAATTACCACAATATTTTTAAGCAGCATCAGCCGTTTTGCTGTTGGAATATTTTTTCTGTCAGTTTCATTAACCTGTTGGTTAACCACCAAAAATCCAAACATGATATGCCACTGGCATATCCCAAAAGCCATAGGCCTGCGCTCGTGGGGAGGTTTGGGAGGTAAATATAGAGTTATGTCCCTTCAGTTGGCAACATATGATGACTTCTGACGATAAAAATATCAATGAAACAGAAATGTGCAATCACTAGAAATATAGAGTTGTGCCTCTTCTGTTGACAGCATTGCATATAAGAGTTGTGCATCTTCTATTGGCAGCATTGCATATAGCGGTGAATAGGTCCAGAATTGATTTGGCTGTGGCCCCATTATACATCAGGCTGCAGTGCATTTCAGTTTCGATAAACTGTAACAACATATTTCTAATTATGCTTACAGTAGTCCAAACATGGCCTGAAAGTCTGTAATATAATTTTTTGGTTTGGTACATCCTTTCTGGACTATGCTTACAGCTGAATAATAATAACAAATTTAATATTTGTATATGTACTACTTTCTGTTCAGACATCTATTGGTTAACCGATAGATCCTTTTGGTTAACCGATAGTCTGTTCACCTCAATTTTGATTTGCATAACCTCTAGGGGAACAGAATGATCACTTGAATTGTCGAGGCCTGGTACACCATGGACATTTGTGCTTCCCTACCCACTCCTCCCTCCCCCCCCCCCCCCATAAAAAAAACATGCACATTTTCATTGAGACCTGCTGCATTTGTTTCATTTTCTTTGAGAAAAAGATGTTACGTTTGGAACAGTTTCATGAGAAATGTACTATATTTTTGTTTATAGATTGACAGAGTGCGAATGGCAGGAAATGACGTGAAACACAAGAACAAAGAAATAAAAACGTATGTCATCAAAGTTTGCTTTATTTATTTTTGATGCTTTGTATATTAAATGGAAGTCCTGTCAAATCATACTTCAATAGTTTTATCAATCTAACCTTTTTATTAGGCCTATACAAAGACAATTTATTGTTTCTCAGACAATTTTTTCTCAAGATTCAAATGAGGGTTTTTTTTAATCCAGAAAACTGTACTGAAATAGTTGGAACTTTTTCAGAAATTTAACTCTCAGCACTCCGATGTTGAAAAAATCATTTTTTTTCGTGTCCAGCATTGTCCCTATATTCCAATAAATTCTGACTTTTGATTGCTCAGAATGCCTTGGACAAATAGCCATGACAAAGGGTGAACCCAACATCCAAGGTATATGAGAGCATGCAACATCCAGGGTATAAGCGCGTGGGAAACATCGGGGGTATATGGTATCAATGAAAGTTTTTCGCTTCCGCTTGCCTCATTATAAAACTCGAATCGAAACACCCGAAAATAGTCACAAATATCACCAGATTTCCGACAATACAATCATAAAAATAAAATAAGAGCAAATAATTCGTCCCCTGAGTACCACATATTGGAACTCAGGGGACAATATGTCAACAAAATGCTGTTTACTCGTTTCCTTAATGACTCAAGGGATGTAACTCTATCTGTTGTCTTCTGTGATTATAAAAACAATAGCGCACACGAAACATCGGGGGTATATGGTTCAAAGTTAATCGAAAGCTTTCCATGTTTGCTCGCCTTGACATAAAAATCGAACCAAAAACCTGAAAATAATCTCAAATATCATCAGATTTCAGACAATTTCAGTCATATTTTGTCAGTATAAATTAAATAGCCAAATAATTAAAATGAAACAACTTGAGAAAAATAAAATAAGAGCAAATAATTCATCCCCTGAGTACCAATGTGTTCTATGTGCCCGTAGGCACATAGAACACATTGGAACTCTTGGGACGATATGTCAACAAAATACTGTTTACTTGTTTCCGTAATGACCCAAGGGATGTAACTCTATCTGTTGTCTTCTGCATTTGTAAAAACAAAACACTTAGGAGCTTGAGAAATGCATCCCCAAATTTATTTTCACTATGTTTCTATTGTGATTCAAAAGGGACAAAAACGTTATCTCTGCCGACATGTATATGGAGATTTGATACCTGGATGTCTCATTTAAACACTTCGCCTGCAGCTGGGTGTTTAAAAACCGACATCCAGGTATTAAATCTCCATATACTACCATACATGTTGGCGGAGATAACTTATAATATCTTGTTTGACAGAACTCAGGGACTAATGTTGGATTTCTGGCTAAGAATCAGGCTCCTAATAAGTATCCTGAACCTATTGTAATTAAGGCTCTTCCGTCTTCAGACGGTCATAGGCCTTTGCTCTGTCCAGTTAGAGCTATGCGTATTTACAAACGTAGATCTGAGTTTATCAAAAAGGGCCGTAAACGTTTCTTTCTGTCTCTGCTGCCTAATAGAAGGGACATTACGGTCCATTCTTTTGCAAGGTGGATTCAATTAACTATCTGTACTGCTTATGAAAAATTATCTTCAACTCAGCAGTCTGTGCTTAAGATTTCGGCACATGAAGTAAGAGCGCTGTCTACATCTATAGTGTTGCTATTACCGATTTGATGAAGGCTGCATATTGGCCTCAGCCTTCCACGTTCACAAATTTTTATCTTAGAAATGTTGAGTCCATTTCTGGCAACCTGCACTGTTTAGGTCCGTTATCTGTTGCACAGAATGTTGTCCACTAAACAGTTGCAACTATAGTTATGCAGGCTTTCTGTTCCAGCAGTGACTCTGTACTGCTGTCCTTTTCGCTCTGGGGTATTTGACCCAGAGAAAGATGAAGGGGGGGGGGGGGGGGGGGATGATGTTCCCTTATATCACCTGCTTTATAGTAAAAAGCAAGGAATACCTCCTCTGGAGTCATAATTCCGAGTCGGTGCCGGGATGGTTTTAAAGTGTAAAGCTAATGTTTTTCTCATTTATATAATATTTTTAAAGTGTAGCGCGGTGTGAAGCATTTGTATATGTCACGTGTCATACGAATGCTAATATACAAGCCTCGGACACTTTTCATTCTCTGGACTATCTTTATTTATTGGCTTTCCTTTAAAAAATTAGTATATTGGGTTATACTGGATGTTAATAGAGGTCATTGATGTTATTGTGCTCAATTACAGAATGGTATTGTGTCTTTCTTCTTTGGTATAAATAAGAAAGATACATGTAAAGCCTGTTCTCCTCTTCTCTGAGGGGATAATTCTGTTTACATGTAATTAAGCCTATTGGATTTTCCTTTATGTCCTAGGCCCTCCACCCTTTTTTCTATTCAGCTAAGTCTGGGTCATTGGTACAGTATAAAAATGTTAAAAAATTTATAGTAATTTATATATTTTTTATACTTACCAATAACCCAGACGGGGATGGCCCTCCCATGAGTTGGGAACTCATTCCTCCCGCTGCTTACATAACACTTACTAGGCACTGGTTATAAGAATGAGGATTTGGTGCCAATTTCGGTACTTCCTTGACACTGCGCATTCACAGTGGATAAAAGTATGGAGTACCACATAGGGGACATTGATTTTTTGGATTCTGATGCAAATTTTTGGGATTGGGGGGGGGGGCAAAATTTGTGTTTGGCCCCAGAATTTTAAGAGTTAGCACCAGCTAAGTCTGGGTCATTGGTAAGTATAAAAAATATATAAATTACTATAAATTTTTTAACGTTTATGACCCCTCATTGAAACGAGCTTGTTCCAATGAGGGGTAATAACCTATGTTTTTGAGACAAAAAATGAAAAAAATTAGTTGAAGAATTTTTTTTTGTAAGTGTTTTTCATGTTAGGTAAAGGGTTAATAGAATAAAGACTACTATTCAGACAGATGATGTTGACAAGAACAATTACTACAACACTGCACAGGTGCATAGAACTGAGTTGGGTCTTCTAGGAGTTAAAGGCACTACTGGAAATGAACAAAATTGACAGGTGCAGTCTTATAGTTTTTGGTGTAAATCTGATAATTTAATCCTGAGATATTAACCCTTTATCCTTCAAATTGAAAATTCCTTCAATCCCTTTGGCATTCGATAACTTGAAAAATATTGCTTGGATTGTCAAGTTACTTTATATTTGTGTTCAGGTTACTGATGTGCCGAGCTGTATAGTTTTTGGTGTAAATCTGATAATTTAATCCTGAGATATTAACCCTTTATCCTTCAAATTGAAAGTTCCTCTAATCCCTTTTGCATTCGATAACTTGAAAAATATTGCTTGGATTGTCAAGTTACTTTATAATTGTGTTCAGGTTACTGATGTGCTGAGCTGGTATGATAATAATACATCCAGTATCTCACAGTAAGTGTTATTTGATGTAACAGTCTTCAGGGATTGGGAAGCTGTTGGAAATTATCTAATGTTAAAAGAATCAGCAATGTCATTTTGTCTGATTGATGTAGACATAATTGGATTTAATCTGCTGATTTAACAGGATTTTTTCTAACCATTCACAGGTGGTGTATATCGATGGAAGGAAGCTCCCTTTCGTTTAGTGTCGCCGTTCGATTAGTCATTCCAGAGTTATGGGACTTTATTACTTTTTTAATTGATTGAAACGGGGGAGGCAGAAACAAAGGCATGCTTACAGGCAGTTGTGGGAGTCCGGTACATGACTTTTTGCGAAGAGAGAGTTAGGATGTCTCAAGAGCTAGTCTTGTGGCTGTATGTTTACCACTGCACATTTAGTGCGAGACGTTCGGTGGGTCCGACATAGAGTGTATGTGGGGAGGGTGGTACCCCTCCAATACTCTTAGAGTATGCGGTCACGTCTCTCTGCACGCTGAGTATATGGGCAGAGAATTGTTATAGACTGTGGTCCATGTTTTGGACACTCATATGGGTGGACTTCCACCCCGAGGAGTTTTGTAACTTTTCACTGCTTATGAAAATGGATTGCGCTCCATCAGCTGTAGGCTGAGCATAGGTACGGGTTGCTTATTTAGCGCATGATACAGCGTGTTGTTTGTGGTTTTTGAGTAACTGCTGCGTGTGAGAATACGTGTTTCACTGATTGTGTGAAATTCAAATATACTACGTGTACACTGTTTTATTTGTGAGATCGTATCAGTATTTGGTATGCGTGATGGTCGATGGCACTGGTAGAGGACCGAAGGCGGATGGCTTAGCTACCCGTTTCCTCCATTCACCTCTAGACCTCGCTGTAAGGCTCATCTATAATTGCATGTTATATTGTTGAATGCATGTGCTTTCCATGATACGACGCCGAGGCCGTCAGTGTTTCCAGTAAAATGATCTGGTCCTATTTTTAGCGTGTAAGGCCGTTTCAGTGTCGGCGTGCAGTATTAAATATGGCCGTACCAAAAGGCTCATCAGCATGTGTGTGCTGTATTGTTGGAGGTAATGTGCTTTCCAACTATTAGGCTGAGTACATTGCCTGAGCAATTAATTGTCGACTTTTCAAAGATATTGTCGATAGATTGAGAGCAAGTGCGCAGTGTATGCTATTTTTTGTCTGTCCGTGCCCTTTATTTGCACTTAATTTATGCTGAAAAAGCATGTGGGTGGATTTCCACTCATTGCGATTATATAACCCTTTATTGCCATTAAGAACAGATTAGGCTGTATCAGATGTCAGCACCCTTATTTAAGGGTTATTTATTTGACTATTGGCTGCTTTATCGAGGAGCTTGGCTGCTTTGTCGACGAGCTTGATTGCGTAAGCGTAGCATTTGGCTGTTTTATAGAAGAGCTTCGCTTATTCATAATTTGAATAGCTCACCTATCATATTTGGAAGATTTTGATAGGTACCGGTATGAAGTCTATCATCCATACTATTTTATCGTTGTCAGAATGTTTAACAAGATAGGCTTGTGTATATACAGTTGTGTTTTGCTAACCGACCACTGTATTTTGTATATTTTTATACTGTACCAATGACCCAGACTTAGCTGGTGCTAACTCCACAAAAACCAGGGCCAAACACAAATTTTGCCCCCCAATCCCCAAAATTTGCATCCAAAACAAAAAGAAATCATGTCCTAAAGGATCTCCATAGTACGACTCTACTGCGCATGCGCAGTGACGCAGTCGTCCCGAAATTGGCGCCAAATATCATTCTCTGTTTGGCCCTTCATCAGTCAACATCTCACTGATCTTTGTGCTTGTAAATCTCAGTTTAAAGGATGCCAGACACGTAATTTTTGGAGAAAATGTGATTCTAAGGAGGATAGAAGGAGGAGAGGAAAAAAGAAGTGGCAAAAAATAATCAGGGCTGTACTTAAAATTTTTTGTTGAAATTATGTTAAGTTGCCTATTTTCGAGGCATGGGCCTCTTGTTGTCATTCTTGCTAATTGTTGCACTGCTTATTCAGTGTTTCCTCTCCCCTAGCCTTCTAAAGTCCCCCCTTGCAATTCTCCCATGCTTTTGGCATATTTTTGAGAAGTTTCATTTCTAAAATTTCCTGGGAGAGTTGCTTGGTTACAGAATGTTTTCTGTTATTTTCCCCATAGTTACGTTTTCACCCATGGGTGTATAACGTTTGTGTTCTGCATCTTCCATCTGATGTTCTGCAGATTCTCCCCTGGGAGTCTCTGTTTTGCATCAGATAGAGTGTAATTGATGACTGATTCCGGGCCAGTTTTTTCAGTGCCTGGAGTTATGTTTTCTAGTGTGTTTACACTGTTTGTTTTCATTGGCAACAGCCTTTTTTGAGGGGGGCTGTTTGCCTTTGTGGTAGTTTATCTCATTATAAGATACATTTATATTATCCGAAAGTGTCTCATTAATTATTTTATATAATTTTAAAATTTTTGACCACACTTTGCCATCGGATCCATCGGGGCTCAACGTTACTTTTCAGCAACTTGGGCTTCTCTGAAAAAATATTTTTTCAAAATTATTTTGTTTTGCAATTGTTTTTTCATTTATTAATGGATCATGTTATTATGTATCTTTGTGTCAGGGGTTTTTGCGAGTAACTAGGACTTATTGTTGTTCTTTCACAATGAAGGGACATTGTTCAAATTGTAATAGGAAGAAATCTTCCTCTGACTTTCATGATCATTGTATTAATTGTAGTCAGTGTTCTCGCATTAATCCCTGTCCTATATGTGAACATTGGGATGAGAAACATTGGAAACGTGTGTCACGATATGTTGTTTCTGGAGAAAGGGCGATGCCGGCTCTTTCTCCACAAGGTCACTCTACTCTCTCAGTTTCTATTTCAGAGGAACCAGAACAGGGTGATGTTTCCATGTTATCTTCTTCAAGTGTGCGTCCGTCGTCACAAATGAATTCAGAGCTAGCGGCAAAAGTGCTCATGGAGATTAGACAAATGTCGTCCGCTAGCTCGCCCGGTGTAGCGTCCATTCACCGAATGGTTCGGCAGCCGGGTTCGTCCGATGCGGTCCAAGAGGAAATTTTGGGTGATGCGAGCACTATAAAAATAATAGATGCACACCCAGTGACGGCGGATAGTAAACGAGAACGGAGGAAGCCTTTTAGTCCGGTTCCTAGCTCGTCCAGGTCCAGCCGGGCCGCGAGCGAGAGAGGCCCCTCTCTCGTACAACAACATCTGGGACCAGATGTTGTGGTACAAAATGTGTCTTTAGCGGAGCATACGTCCGTCGCTCGGGACACTCCGTTGTATAAGCAGTCCGCAGAGACTGTTAAGGCTTCCTCTTCTCGTCGGCGCACACGACCGCACCTTGGCTGCGTGACCTCCGATATTTTGCCAGCTTCGCCGATGAAGGATTCTTCGGCGACCAGGTCACACCATCCGGCAGCCAGGGATTCGAGACCGATGGACTCCGGACGTTCGCATAGGAAAAGTATGCGGGAGCCATCTGATGCGGAGCTGCCCTCGGCGAAGCAGCGAAAGACCGCGCCTCCGCAGGTCTCGACGTCGGACATTCTAGTGCAGATAGCACAGCTTATCGCAGCATCCCAGCAGCCGACAGAAACGGTGTCGGATCGAGAATTATCCGACGGCGCTGGGTCGGTACGCTCCGCCGAAGCATCGGGGGCGGACGACCGGGAACATCGGGAGGTCCGACCGGATGGTGAAAGGGATACGGATGAATTGGAGCTATCCCTTTCGGAACAACATAAAGCTGCCGTGGACTTCATCCGGCACTTTCTTCCTCAAGTTGTTCCGTCGGGCCAGACTGCTGCGCTTCCGGACAGGAGAATTATAGCGTCATTGGACTCTGAATTTTTTGAGCGGTTCAGGGACATCGCTCCCGAGTTTCCGTCGCAGTCCAATAATGTTGCAAGAACATTTGAATTATTGAACGACGCTATTTTTAAACTTGCTTCCAGGACGGGGAAAGCAGGTTTCTTGTCCGCAAATACTCTCAACCTGCCTTTCATTAATGCAAGGAATAAATTCGACACGGCAGGTCAGGGTATACCGAGAGTTCCTCTGCGTATGGACGACGAGGCGGAAGACTTAGAGCTATCATTACCGTCGTCAGCTTCTATTCCAACCGCAGTGTTGGAAACAGCTATTGCGTCTAACAGAGCCAATTTAGATGCCTTATCTTACGCAGATCACCTTACTAAGGCGTTATCACTGCGCCTTCAAGGGGAAGAGTTTCAGGATATACAATCCTCTTTAAGACTTCTTTCAAGGGCAGTAGCTTATTCCACGTGTAACTCCGCCCTTTCAGTGGCAAATCTGGAGTTGGTTAGACGTGACGCAGCCCTGGCTACATCCACACTAGTGGATTCTAAGGTGAAGAACTCTCTTAGAGTCGCTTCGGTCTCAGGAGAACTTCTCTTTGACGGCAAGCTTTCCGCTATTTATGATAATATTAAAAAGAAAGCTAGTGATTCTCTGTTGTTCAGATCCGCTCCTAAAAGGTCGGATACAGCAGACACGAATAAGGCGGGCACTTCTGGGTCTTATGCGCCCAAGAGAGGTTCCTATAGAGGTTCCGGTGCGTCCTCTGGCTCTTATTCGAGAGACCGTCAGGATAGCGACTCTCGTTCGGGACGTCCTTCAGGCCGGGACAATCGGTCGGACGCCCCGAGGTCGACGAGGCGAGGTGCAGGTCGTGGAAGACGTGGTTTCTCCTACCGCAGGCCTCGCAGATCCAGGAGGTGATGGCTTAAACCTCTATCGCGTTCCGGTTGGCGGAAGGTTGTCGAGTTTTTCTCAAGAGTGGGCGTCGATTACGGACGACCCGTGGGTGAGAGGAGTGACTTCGGAACGTCTAAAGATATCCTTCAAACGAAAGCCTCCATTAACTCGAAGTCCAAAGTGGACTCATCTTCCGTCAAATCCTCAGAAAAGAGACGCTCTGGTATCAGAGGTGCAGTCTCTTTTAATGAAGAACGCGGTAGAGGTCGTAGAAAACCAGGAATCGCTGGGATTCTACAGCCATCTGTTTCTGGTTCCGAAACCAGACGGCTCGTTCCGTCCAGTCATAGATTTGAGCTGGATAAACAAGCTGATCGTCGCTCCGAAGTTTTATATGGAGACGATTCGATCGGTCAGAGCGAGTATTCGGGTGAACGATTATGCAACGAGCATAGATCTCAAAGATGCGCACTTTCACGTCATGGTACATCCGACATTCCGAAAGTATCTACGCTTCGCAGTCCTAGGAGTGGTGTATCAGTTCCGGGCCATGTGCTTCGGATTGAATCTAGCACCCTGGGCTTTCACTCGGGTAATGAACTCGGTAATGATCTACTTCCGAGCTCATTCGTCTGCGGTAACGTCGGCCTACCTGGACGACATTCTTCAGAGGTACGGCAACGAGTTAACGCTTCAGAACGATGTTCAGAATCTTCTTCTATTGCTCCGACGTCTCGGTTTCATAGTAAACGAGGAGAAGTCGGATCTGGTGCCGTCCAAGTCATTCACTCATCTGGGAATGAGCTTCGAGACGCACAACAATCTCGTTCGTCTGCCGTTAACCAGAGCGAAATTAGTCAGTTGTTACGCTCGCTATTGTCTGAATGCAGACAAAGTCACGGCGAGAGAATTTATGAGACTGATAGGTCTGTGCGGAGCCGCCGCGGATCTCATTCCGATGGGACGGCTACGCACACGGCCTCTTCAAATTTTCCTGACTCAGAATTGGAGTGTGAAAATTCATTCGCTCGATGTAGACGTTCTCTTGTCAGATCAAGTGAAACAAGAGATTCAGACTTGGGCAAACATTCAGTGGTTAACTCAAGGAGTTCCGCTGCAGTTGCCGGATCCGAGTTTTACCATTATGACGGATGCCAGTCAAACAGGTTGGGGTGCATCATTAATCCCAACGGATTCGAGATGCCAGGGTCTTTGGGATCCGCAATTCCTGTGCAAGCACATAAACATCAAGGAAATGATGTCAATTTGGCTTGCGTTACGTCACTGGATGGACATTATTCACGATGCTCATGTCCAAATCCTATCCAACAATACGACAGTAGTGGCGTATATACGGAATCAGGGAGGCACTCATTCAGTTCCGTTGTTCAATCTAACGGAAAGAATCCTTCTGTTTGCGTTGGAACATCACCTTCTTCTTTCGGTCCGTCACATACCGGGTCGTCTGAATGTGCTAGCAGACTCCCTTTCATGAAAGGGTCGCTTGTTGCCGTCGGAGTGGACTCTCAACAAACAAGTATTCAATCAGTTTTGCTACCAATGGGAACGGCCAATGATAGACTTATTTGCGACACATCTCAACAATCAGTTGCAGACGTATGTGTCCCCGTGTCCGGATCCAAGAGCATTTGCAGTAGACGCTCTGTCGATCCCTTGGGACGGAATGATAGGATATGCGTATCCTCCAGCGCCGTTAATTCAACAAGTATTGCTAAAGATAAAACAATCTCAATGCAAGATTCTGTTGGTAGCATCTCTGTCGCCACAGAGACCGTGGATAAATCTACTCAGGTGTCTGTTGTGGGACCTACCGCGGAAGCTTCCTCCACGAGAGGATCTTCTTTCGCAGGGGAAATCGCGCCAACTCCATCACAACCCGCAAGGTCTCAACCTTCACGTTTTTCCGTTGTGCGGTCCTTCTTGCATGGCAAGCACTTTACAGGACGAGCAGTGGACGCGATTTCTAACTGTAGGAGGACCTCCTCTTCGCTAAACTATGCGGCTAAGTGGAAGGTTTTCTGTCGTTGGTGTAGGGATCATTCTGTAGATATATTTGATCCCTCTATACCAGACATTGCAAACTTTCTAGTATACTTGTTTGACGAAATCAAACTGCAGCCTGTTACTATAAAGGGTTATAGATCTATGTTATCTGATACCTATGCACATCATGATAGTTTACAAATTGGATCTAATGTCTCTTTATCGAAATTGGTTAGAAACTTTTCGATAAATAGACCCAGAACTCTTAGATTAATTCCTAAGTGGAATTTAGCTTGGGTTCTCCTTAAATTGAAGGAAAAGCCATTTGAACCTCTTGGGACAGTAGATTTCAAATTCTTATCTTATAAGACAGCTTTTCTCTTAGCTTTCTCTTCTGCCAGAAGAGTCAGTGAGCTTCATGCACTATCGGTGGATGATTCTCATTATCGTAGTGTTGGGAATACTATCACCTTCACTACTAATGTGGGTTTTTTAGCTAAGAATCAGGCTCCTAATAAATATCCGGAACCTATTGTTATTAAGGCTCTTCCGTCTTCAGACGGGCGTAGGCCTTTACTCTGTCCTGTTAGAGCACTACGTATCTATAAACAGAGATCTCAGTTCATCAGAAAGGGACGGAAACGTTTCTTTCTGTCTTTGATGCCTAATAGAAAGGACATTTCAGTCCATTCTATTGCTAGATGGATTCAGTTAACTATCCGTACTGCGTATGAAGATTTATCTTCTTCTCAGCAGTCTGTGCTTAAGATTTCTGCTCATGAAGTAAGAGCTCTTTCTACTTCCTGGGCTTATGCTAATAGTGTTGCTATTACAGATTTAATGAAGGCTGCTTATTGGTCTCAGCCTTCCACATTTACTAATTTTTATCTCAGAAATATTGAGTCCATTTCTGGAGACCTGCATTGTTTAGGTCCGTTATCTGTTGCTCAGAATGTCGTCCACTAAACAGTTGCAACTATAGTTATGCAGGCTTTCTGTTCCGGCAGTGACTCCGTCCGGCTGCCCTCTTCGCTCTGGGCTATTTGACCCAGGGCAAGGGGAAGGGGGGGGGGGGGAGGCGGGTGTTCCCTTAGGTCACCTGCTTTATAGTGAAAAGCAAGGGAATGCCTCCTCCAAGACAGTATTTCTGAGTCGCTTCCAGGATGGTTTTAAAGTGTAATATTAATGTTTAATTTCATTCATGTCTTATTTTTAAAGTGTAGCTCGGTGTGAAGCATTTGTATATGTCAAGTGTCAAACGGGCTTTAATATACAATACTCGGACACTTTTAAATGATTATAAAGAGTCTCAATTCTCCGGACTACTTTATTTATTGGCTTGCTTTAAAAATAATTAGTATAAGGGTTATACTGGATGTTAATAGAGAACATGAATGTTATTGTGCTCAATTATTAAGGGTAGTGTATCTTTCTAATTTAATATTAAATAAGAAAGATACATGTAAAGCCTAATACTCCTTTTCTCCTTAAGGGGTTACCTCTTTATTATATAATTGAGCTTATTGGATTTTCCTCTATGTCCTAGGCCCTCCAGCCTGTTTACTATTCAGCTAAGTCTGGGTCATTGGAACAGTATAAAAATGTTAAAAAATTTATAGTAATTTATATATTTTTTATACTTACCAATGACCCAGACGGGGATGGCCCTCCCTGAGTTGGGAACTCTTGCCTCCCCGCTGAGTACATAGCGCTGACCAGGCACTGCCAGTAAGAATGATATTTGGCGCCAATTTCAGGACGACTGCGTCACTGCGCATGCGCAGTAGAGTCGTACTATGGAGGTCCTTTAGGACATGATTTCTTTTTGTTTTGGATGCAAATTTTGGGGATTGGGGGGCAAAATTTGTGTTTGGCCCTGGTTTTTGTGGAGTTAGCACCAGCTAAGTCTGGGTCATTGGTAAGTATAAAAAATATATAAATTACTATAAATTTTTTAACTTTCTAATTCAGTTGGTTCCGTAGAAGTCACTTGGAATCAACATGGAGATGCTGCCTTTCTCATAGTCAGTCGGATGGTTTTTGACCTAGCTCCCTTTGAGCATTTGGACTGAAGGAGTCCGGGGGAGGCATGTTTCTATGTTTGTCCATTACTGTGTGAGGTGGACTTTTGTATTTGTTTCAGTGAGTTAGAATGTAGAGCCCCATGTTGGGGGAAAGGAAATCTCGTAGTATTTGCCCGGTAGAGCCGCTGGAAAATTGTTGATTTTTTACACGTCGTACGATAACTCGAGAACGCTTCGAGAGATTTTCACGATTTTTTGGTAGGTGGTTTATGTTGATGGAGGGAAGCTCCCTTTCGTTTAGTGTCGCCGTTTGATTAGTCATTCCAGAGTTATGGGACTTTATTACTTAGAAAATTGTTGATTTTTAACACGTCGTACTTTAACTCGAGAATGCTTTGAGAGATTTTCATGATTTTTTGGTAGGTGGTTTATGTTGATGGAAGGAAGCTCCCTTTCGGTTGGTGTCGCCGTTCGATTAGTCATTCCAGAGTTATGGGACTTTATTTTTCACATGTCGAACAATAACTTGAAAATGCTTGGAGCAATTTTCATGATTTTTTGGTTGCAAGTATTTGTTGATAGAAGGAATCTCCCTTTCGATTTGTGTCGCTGTCCGATTTGTCATTCCAGAGTTATGGGACTTTATTCATCAAAATATAGGCAATTTTCCACATGTTGGACTTTGAGCAATTTTCATGATTTTTTGATGGCAAGTATATGTGACCTGACAAGTTCACATTTTTACTCATATTGTGTGGTTCCCTCTTGTAATTAATAATGGGTGTATCATGCGCTCATGGCGCAGCTGTTTATTAAGGATATCAGGAAGCTGTTGGAAATTATCTCATGTTGAAAGAATAAGCAATGTCACTTTGCCTCATGGCTATTGACAAAACTGGATTTAAACTGCTGGATTAACAGGATTTTTTTTTAACCATTCCCAAGATGAAGATTTTAAAGAAATTTTACTTTATTAGAACAGTGTCTGTGACAAAATAATTTTTATGTGTACCCATACTATGTATGGTACACATAATGCCGGCATCCGGGGTGACCATCCGTCGTTCGTCCATCCTTTGTCTGTCCGGCGTCCGTATCCATTTCTTTGGCATTCGATAACTTGCAAAATATTGCTTGGATTGTCAAGTTACTTTATATTTGTGTTCAGGTTACTGATGTGCCGAGCTGTATAGTTTTTGGTGTAAATCGGATAATTTGATCCTGAGATATTAACCCTTTATCCTTCAAATTGAAAATTCCTCCAATCCCTTTGGCATTCGATAACTTGAAAAATATTGTTTGGATTGTCAAGTTACTTTATATCTGTGCTCAGGTTACTGATGTGCCGAGCTGTATAGTTTTTGGTGTAAATCTGATAATTTAATCCTGAGATATTAACCCTTTATCCTTCAAATTGAAAATTCCTCCAATCCCTTTGGCATTCGATAACTTGAAAAATATTGCTTGGATTGTCAAGTTACTTTATATTTGTGTTCAGGTTACTGATGTGCCGAGCTGTATAGTTTTTGGTGTAAATCTGATAATTTAATCCTGAGATATTAACCCTTTGTCCTTCAAATTGAAAATTCCTCCAATCCCTTTGGCATTCGATAACTTGAAAAATATTACTTGGATTGTCAAGTTACTTTATGTTTGTGTTCAGGTTACTGATGTGCCGAGCTGTATAGTTTTTGGTGTAAATCTGTTATTTTGATCCTGAGATATTAACCCTTAATCCTACAAATTGAAAATTCCTCCAATCCCTTTGGCATTCGATAACTTGAAAAATATTGCTTGGATTGTCAAGTTACTTTATATTTGTGTTCAGGTTACTGATGTGCCGAGCTGTATAGTTTTTGGTGTAAATCTGATAATTTAATCCTGAGATATTAACCCTTTATCCTTCAAATTGAAAATTCCTCCAATCCCTTTGGCATTCGATAACTTGAAAAATATTACGTGGATTGTCAAGTTACTTTATATTTGTGTTCAGGTTACTGATGTGCTGAGCTGTATAGTTTTTGGTGTAAATCTGTTATTTTGATCCTGAGATATTAACCTTTTATCCTTCAAATTGAAAATTCCTCCAATCCCTTTGGCATTCGATAACTTGAAAAATATTGCTTGGATTGTCAAGTTACTTTATATTTGTGTTCAGGTTACTGATGTGCCGAGCTGTATAGTTTTTGGTGTAAATCTGATAATTTAATCCTGAGATATTAACCCTTTATCCTTCAAATTGAAAGTTCCTCCAGTCCCTTTGGCATTCGATAACTTGAAAAATATTGCTTGGATTGTTAAGTTACTTTATAATTGTGTTCAGGTTACTGATGTGCTGAGCTGTATAGTTTTTGGTGTTAATCTGATAATTTTATCCGGAGATATTAACCCTTTATCCTTCAAATTGAAAATTCCTCCAATCCCTTTGGCATGAGATAACTCAATCCGATTGTCATGTTTCTTTATATATTTATTCAGGTTACTGATGTGCTGTGCTGTATAGTTTTTTATGTAAATCTGGTAATTTGATTTGGAGATATTAACCCTTTATCCATCAAATTAGACACTCCTCCAATCCATTTCTATATGTACCCATGCCTTGTATGGTGTACATAATGTCAGCATCCGTGGTGGCCCTCCGTCATACAGCTCTCTACTAGTTGCACGTATGGGTACACATCTGACGATTTCATCGGCCTATTTTTTATTATCATTGTCTTGTAATAATTTGGGCATGAAGAGAGCTGAACAAAATATTTTTTCAGGTATGCGCAGTCTGGAAAAGCTGATACTTTGATAGAAAATAAGGAAAGAGTAGATGAAATCTCTTCATCACAGATAAATAAGGAAAAGAAACTCGAAGATTTGAATGAGAATATTAATACACTGAGAAAGGAAATTGCCTCACAACAGGTGAGAATAGCTCTGTTGAAACTGATTGAAATAAAAAAAAAAAATTGTTAACCCCCTGCACACTGATGTCAAAATATCTAAATTTCAGACAGAAAAAACTTCCTATAATGCAACTAGAAATTTAACCAATTCAATCTCGTTTGACAGAGCTCATTGAGCTCTGTCAAACGAGATTGAATTGGTTAAATTTCTAGATGCATTATGGGAAAAAACAGCTTCCTGAAATTTTGGTATTTTGACATCAGAGTGAAGGGGGTTAATACCTCAAGGCCTAAAAAGTTAAAAATCTGTATTTTTGTACTAATAACCAATGGCCCAGACTTAGCTGGTGCAAACTCAATATTATCAAGGGCCAAACATAAATTTTGAATCCAACAATTCCCCAAATTTACATATAGTACCGAAAATTAAAAGTCCTATCTGGCCCTTCATACTTTTACTATCTGCGCATGCACAGTACTCAGGATGAGACCAGAATTGGCGCAAACATCATTCTTTGTTTGGCCCAAAGTCCGTAGACATCTCAACTGACATCTGTGCTTTAAATCTCTCTTTTGGTGGATGCCAGACACAAGTCAATGAAGTATATGGTGAATTCAAGGCAGTAAATGGATGATGGAAGTGAACAACGGTGGTTTGAGACATTCAGGGCTGTAACTTTTAAATAATATGAAAATTATTTCATGTTGCCCAATTTCGGGATTTGACGTCATTAGTTTAGCAAATGATTTACCTACTGTTGGTTGTGTGTTGCTTCACTATCCTTCCATGAACCCTCCGGTTAAACTTCTAAGCTTTCTGGCTGCTTTTTGTGTCGCCGCCCCACGAAGTGGGGAGCGACATAGGGATTACTTTTGTCGTCTTGCGTCATCTGCGTCGTCGTCCGCGTCACACTTTCTCTTATCCGCCACTCCTCTTTAACCTATGAATGGATTTTGATGAAACTTCCAGTGATTCTTTATCACATAATGGCATTGTGCATCTCCTATTTTATTTTTTGATCCACTGTATTTTTTTGAGAGTTATGCCCCTTTTACACTTAGAATTCTGTCTGAAATATTAAAATATAGTGCAGGTGACACACGTCTTCCATGGAAGACTCACATCTAAGTTTATTGAAATTTTTTATTAAATTTCTTGGGAATTTAACGTGTTGTACAGAATGTAATTTTCTGTTTATCCCCACTGTTACGTCCTCACCCTAGGGATGTTGGATTGTTTTTGTCTTGCATCTCCTACCGGTTGCATTATTTTTCTTCACATGAAGATCTAGCTTTGCATCAGGTATCAGTTAATTATTTACTCACTTGCGCCTTTGGTGTGCCTTTTGTCTAGTTTCCGGTTTTTCTATCCTGACATTGTTTACTTTTAACAACTCCCTTAACAGGTAATATTTAGGGATTTATTTCATCACAATCATATTAGGATACGTTTATTAATATTCCAGTAGTGTAGCTTTTATATTTTGATTTGTCTACACTTAGGCTCTATTGGCATGCCCTTGGGCTCGTGTGGTTCCCTTTGGGAACTTAGGCATTTTCAAAAAAAAAATTTGGAAAAAATTTGTTTTAGGCCTAAAAAAAAATAAAAAATCTGTTTCTCAGGCTCTCCCACATGGTCCTTTTGGCTGCCGCATGCTCTCTTTTTATAACCAATTTAAACTTTAAAAAAATTAAAATTAAATGGTTTTTGTCTGATATTTTATCCAAGTTAAAAAAATTGACGAATTTGTCCCTTGAGTGCAAGAAGACTTTGCAATGCTTTAGCATTGCAAAGCCTTCTTGCACTCAAGGGACGAAGTACACCACCACCCAAGCTATTCTGTAGATTATGGGGCCTAAAACTTCAACCAAGAACATGAACTTTTCATAGCAAAGAAGTAATTACTGAAATAAAAAATAAAATAAAAAACCGCTTGCCCGCATGTAATTTTACAAATAATGGCCTGAGAAACAGAAGGTCTACTTTGTGTGGCCTTAATTTAATTAGAAATTATTTTTGATTGCCCTCATCATGTATCCTTATATTGTATGATTATATGTTAGATGTTAGGAGTGCAGTGAACTTGTTTGGATTATAATTATTTTTGAATTACTGCTCTCAGTGTAGGGCGAAGTAGTTTACATCAGATTTACATGCTTGTTGTCTTGCCTGTAGTCGCTGCACTCCTTCTCCTTCAGGTCCTTCTTGTGTGGTCAGGGTCAACTCATTAGGACACTAATGTTGGAAGCGGGTGTCGCCCTATGTATTCACGGTGACATTCCAACGTCGTGGCTGTCACCGCAAGATAATTCTATTTCTCTGTTTCTTTTCCAGAGGAACAAAAACATGGTGATGGTATTGTGACACCCATCCAGAATGTGCTTCCGTCGTCGCGCTCTTAGGAGTAAATAGAGCTTGCTGCTAAGGTGCTCTTTAATATAAGGAATAAGGCCTCTTATTCCAGCAGCTAGCTCGACCGGTCAGGCGGTTACCCGTAAGTGGGAACCCTAATACCAATGTGGGAACCCTAATACCATATATGTCCGATGTGGTCGAGGAGATCGTAGATTTGGGTAGAGCGAGCACCTTTTAATCAAAAGCTCACCCAGCGACCATGGCAAAATAAGGGGAAGAAGTCTGCAAGTTTCTCTTTGGGAAGCTTGGCGAGGTCTGCTTCTGGCCACGAGCAGAAGAGAGCCTTCTCTAACCCCATTGTAGTCGTGGTCGACTATTGCTTTGAGAAACTTGCACTAAGTCGGAACTAATATCCTCCCTGGCCACTCGGGACGCTCCTTCTACACTGCAGCCTCAGCTGGCTGCAGTTAAGACTTCTTCCTCCGCTTTAGCGAAGCACATGCGACTGCACACTAGCTACCCAACTATAGATGCTCATGCAGCCGAGTGAAGATGCTCCAGTCTTTACCCTTGAAGAAAGAAGATGAAGAAGGAAAAGAAAGTCAGTCCATCCAGTAGGATCTTTTGGCTCGGTTGTCGGGGGCTTTTGTCCTGATTAACCCTTTACCTAACCTGAAAAGCAGACGACACTTGCAAAAATAATTCTTGAATAATTAATTTTTTTCATTTTTTGTCTCAAAAACATAGGTTATGACCCCTCGTTGGAACGAGCTCGACAAGCTTGTTCCAACGAGGGGTCATAACCTATGTTTTTGAGACAAAAAATGAAAAAAAATAATGAAAATTAATTGGCGATTTTTTAGAATAGCGCTGACCGGTTTTGGCCGTTACGTTGGGTAAAGGGTTATCAACGCCTTCCTTGCCTTAGCAATAGTATAAGAAATACTATGTCCTATTATTTATGAATAGAAGTTCCATAGTGCATAGTTAGGTTGGGACAGCAGTCTTGTTGGAATAGAGCCATTAGAGGTAATTTTTTTCCTTCTCAGTGTTGTATTCCTTGGCGTCAGGACATTTAATGCCATTGTGGACGCCATAGTAGCCTTATGTACTGTTACTGCAGTCTTTTCTTATACATTAGTGGCTGGTGTTGTAAGTTTCCATTTAGTGAGTTTTCAAAAGCCGCAATTGACACAGATATGTCTTCACGCAGACGAGGACTCATAACTGCGTAGCTACTTGAGACTTCTTTTTCTTTGGGAATTACGGCTGTATGAATAGTGGTTCGTCATTCCCTACCTTGCGCAGTGATGGTTGTAAGTCTTTGTTTAGTGAGCTTTCAAGGTCTCAAGCTACACTGAGATATCTGTCTTGATGGAGTTGAAGACTTCGAAGCTGCATTAACTAGGCTCTGTCTTTTGGGAATAAAACCGCTAAAGGAAGAATGCTTTTTGGTTTGTTTTCCTAGGTGTCATAGACTTGAGTTTTATTGTTTACACCATAGTAGCCTTGCTAGAATCCTGAGCAATGTTTTTCAGTAATTATGCAATGACATAACTGAAATAATTATCTCTTGAGACTACTGTCTCTTTGTGAATTTAGGGCTGTTAAAATAGCGGCTCTTCATTCCGTACCTTGCGCAACAATAGTTGTAAGTCTCCGATCAGTGAGCTTTCAAGGTCGCAACTTACACTTATATATCTGTCTTTTTGGAGATGAAGACTCATAAGCTACAGCTGGCATTGTAAGTCTCCTTAGTGAGTTTCTAAGGCCACAGTTGTCAACCTTTTTATTGTCTTGACAAAAAAGGAAGACCTTTAGCTGCTTCAGCTAGGCTGAGTTCATTGTTCTATTAGACAGGATACCTTTATGTTAGAGGAGGTTATTCTCTTCCTACCGGTATGGTTTGGTGTTATATGAGGTGATAAGCCCTATTGATGATGCCATATTTACCTAGTGTGATTAATGAGTGTTTCTTCAAATGCCTATACTTAACTCCTCAGGAATATATTTCCTGATATCAGATCGAACGTAAGGGGTTCATTTAGGTTTTTATGACCGGGTGTTTTTGTCTCCCTTTTCATTTCTGTCCAATCTATTGCTGTCGATTATATTTCCACCTTAGAGAGTGGATGTTATGTCTATATGGTGTATTATATGTTCATCACATCCCTCTCCGTGGCATTATGGAGTCGGTCAGACGTGAGGGAGCCCTGCAGTTCCTCTACTGTTTGACAGCTAACACAAGAACGATTCAAGTAATGCAGGTGAGGTGGGTTCGAGAGGAAATATTCGGCTCAACCCCCTCCCTGCCCCCCCCCCCCTCCCCAATCCCAACAATGTGTTAAGAGGCGATTACAGGGCAGGATGTAGTTTTCTTCCTGTAAGCCGTGAATGCATTTAAGTATATGCATGCCTTTCATGGCTCCTCAGTTGGCAGCTGGGTCGTGTTCTAACAGCGACCTCATGGGCACATCCATTATTTAGTTGGTTTGTTTCCTGTGGTTGTTCGTTTATAAGTCATATACGAGCATATGATTCCTTATCAATAAAATTGCTAGCCTTTGTGTACCTGTGTGGCTGACATGTCAGTTATCTGGGCGACATTCTCCATTGTGGCAATTTGTCCACTCTGAAAAGTTTCGCTCCGAGTAGTCTGGCCTTTTCTTACAACGTATGAGTTTATAACTCAGTTAACTGCATAATAACGTTCTATTATTCATTCAGTTTCCTGTTTACACTTGGTCATACCAAGGATACAGGCTGTATTCAGATGAGTACATTCAGGATTTCATTGCTCGCATGCATAATATGTGTATTTATTAGGCAGATGCATTATTGAACAGATTATATAAATTCTTGCTTATAGAGCTCATTAGAATTTTTGAGCTATTTGAATCAGTTGTGAAACTTCCAATAGGCCGTCTGTGCATACATTCTCAATTTTTGGCATCAATATTCGGAGTAGTATATTCTTTCTCCGAACAGTCATTGGTTGTTACGGACCTAGGAAACAATTAATTATTTCGGGGATGGTCCGTGATGAGTCTGTTAATCACAGCTCACTCCATGTTCTAAGTCAAGTTTTCGACCAGAGACGATACAGAGCAAAATTCTCATTCTCGTATATTCGCACGGTTAAATTGGAGTTTTATTATTGGAATTAATTGTACACCTGAACGGGGTTGCCTGTTGGTTGCCTCAGAAGCATGTTTTATCTAACAGATACTTTCCATTGGGATTTGATTGGACAAATGTATGGTTGTACACGTTATATCACCGGTTTTCGACCTAGCTACATATTCCAACTCCAGTATACGTTAGAAGCGTGCGCTGTTAATAACCGGGATCGCCACGATAGCCTTAGCTTCTGAAGTGGCATTAAGCATCAATAATTAATAATAATTAATAACGGAGTGCCTGATGGGCGAATATATATTGATTATTTTACTTTTTTTTTTTTTTTTTACTTTTCACAGTTTCCAGAGCGCTTCCCTCTTTGTTTTGAAGAATATTCCTTCCTGATTTTTCTTCCTCTCTTCCAGCTTGATAAGTGTGTAACTAATCAGCGGCCGTGTTATTACTATGAGTGAAGCTGTTTTGTCTGTACATTATTACCTATCCTAGATGCAGCTTGCTTATTATTTATATATGGTGTGTGTTTGTGGGGGTTAGTCTCTCACTCTCAAAAACACCATCCACATTTAAGGGGCTTAGTCTGGACTAGCCTTAAATTTGGGGGCATTTCAAGTAATTTCTATATTTTTTATACTTACCAATTGCCCAGACTGGGATGGCCCTTCCATGAGTGGGCACTCATACTTCCCCACTGAGTTATTATTTTAGTAGGCTCGTCTATAAAGAATGATGTTGGCACCAATTCCGGTCTCTTCCTGAGTACTGCACATGCGCAGATAGTAAAAGTATGGAGGGCCAGATAGAACTTTTAATTTTCAGTATTGTATGCAAATTTTGAGGATTGGGGAGGGTTCAAAATTTGTGTTTGGTCCCTGATAATATTGAGTTTGCACCAGCTAAGTCTGGGCCATTGGTAAGTATAAAAAATATGTATGGTCCTTTTGGGTGCCACATGGTCTCTTTTATCACCAATGCAAATTTAAAAAAAATAAAAATTACATGGTTTAAGTTGATTTTTTTGGTTCGAGAAACTATAGTTAATAAAATTGATAAATTTGTCCCTTGAGTGCAACAAGGCTTTGCAATGCATTAGCATTGCAAAGCCTTCTTGCATTCAAGGGACGAAATACACCAGCACCCATGCTACTCTGTAGATTATGTGACCTAAAACATAAAGCAAACCAAGAACATGAACTTTTGATGGCAAAGAAATAAATACAGTGGAGCCCACTTAATTGGATATCTCTTAATTGTATATCCCTGTTAATTGAATATAATTTTCAAACACAAAACCATTTACCATACCTTCAGTACAAATTTGATCTGTTAATTGCATATGGGTTGTAGAGTAAACTCCTGTTAATTGTATATAAATTTTTGTAATATATCGAAAAAATTACTGTGACACGCACCAAATTCCCCTTATTTATCAACCTTTTTGGCCTCACTACATCCAATACAGGCATTTATTCTATTATATCTTGTTTGACAGAGCTCTATGAGCTCTGTCAAACAAGATATAATAGAATAAATGCTCAGTCTACCTCCAGAACACAGGAAACTGACCAAATCCCTGTTAATTGTATACTCCTGTTAATTGAATAATTTTCATTGGCAAAATGGATATTCAATTAAGAGGGTTCTACTGTACAAAAATAAAAATGCCCGCCCACATCCAATTTTACAAAAAATGGCCTAAGATACAGAAGATCTATTTGTGGGTTCTAAATTATTGACAGTATTTAACAGGCCACACAAAGTAGATCTTCTGTTTCTCAGGCCATTATTTGTAAAATAACATGCGGGCGAGCGGTTTTTTATTTTATTTTTTATTTCAGTAATTACTTCTTTGCCATCAAAAGTTCATGTTCTTGGTTGAAGTTTTAGGCCTCATAATCTACAGAATAGCTTGGGTGGTGGTGTATTTCATCCCTTGAGTGCAAGAAGGCTTTGCAATGCTAAAGCATTGCAAAGCCTTCTTGCACTCAAGGGACAAATTCATCAAATTTTTATACTGTACCAATGACCCAGACTTAGCTGGTGCTAACTCCAACAAAACCAGGGCCAAACACAAATTTTGCCCCCCAATCCCCAAAATTTGCATCCAAAACAAAAAGAAATCATGTCCTAAAGGACCTCCATACTACGCCTCTACTGCACATGCGCAGTGACGCAGTCGTCCTGAAATTGGCGCCAATTATCATTCTCTGTTTGGCCCTTCATCAGTCAACATCTCACTGATCTTTGTGCTTGTAAATCTCAGTTTAAAGGATGCCAGACACGTAATTCTTGGAGAAAATGTGATTCTAAGGAGGATAGAAGGAGGAGAGGAAAAAGAAGTGGCAAAAAATAATCAGGGCTGTACTTAAAATATTTTGATGAAATTATGTTAAGTTGCCTATTTTCGAGGCATGGGCCTCTTGTTGTCATTCTTGCTAATTGTTGCACTGCTTATTCAGTGTTTCCTCTCCCCTAGCCTTCTAAAGTCCCCCCTGGCAATTCTCCCATGCTTTTGGCATATTTTTGAGAAATTTCATTTCTAAAATTTCCTGGGAGAGTTGCTTGGTTACAGAATGTTTTCTGTTATTTTCCCCATAGTTACGTTTTCACCCATGGGTGTATAACGTTTGTGTTCTGCATCTTCCATCTGATGTTCTACAGATTCTCTCCTGGGAGTCTCTGTTTTGCATCAGATAGAGTGTAATTGATGACTGATTCCGGGCCAGTTTTTTCAGTGCCTGGAGTCATGTTTTCTAGTGTGTTTACACTGTTTGTTTTCATTGGCAACAGCCTTTTTTGAGGGGGGCTGTTTGCCTTTGTGGTAGTTTATCTCATTATAAGATACATTTATTTTATCCGAAAGTGTCTCATTAATTATTTTATATAAATTTAAAATTTTTGACCACACTTTGCCATCGGATCCATCGGGGCTCAACGTTACTTTTCAGCAACTTGGGCTTCTCTGAAAAAATATTTTTTCAAAATTATTTTGTTTTGCAATTGTTTTTTCATTTATTAATGGATCATGTTATTATGTATCTTTGTGTCAGGGGTTTTTGCGAGTAACTAGGACTTATTGTTGTTCTTTCACAATGAAGGGACATTGTTCAAATTGTAATAGGAAGAAATCTTCCTCTGACTTTCATGATCATTGTATTAATTGTAGTCAGTGTTCTTGCATTAATCCCTGTCCTATATGTGAACATTGGGATGAGAAACATTGGAAACGTGTGTCACGATATGTTGTTTCTGGAGAAAGAGCGATGCCGGCTCTTTCTCCACAAGGTCACTCTACTCTCTCAGTTTCTATTTCAGAGGAACCAGAACAGGGTGATGTTTCCATGTTATCTTCTTCAAGTGTGCGTCCGTCGTCACAAATGAATTCAGAGCTAGCGGCAAAAGTGCTCATGGAGATTAGACAAATGTCGTCCGCTAGCTCGCCCGGTGTAGCGTCCATTCACCGAATGGTTCGGCAGCCGGGTTCGTCCGATGCGGTCCACGAGGAAATTTTGGGTGATGCGAGCACTATAAACATAATAGATGCACACCCAGTGACGGCGGATAGTAAGCGAGAACGGAGGAAGCCTTTTAGTCCGGTTCCTAGCTCGTCCAGGTCCAGCCGGGCCGCGAGCGAGAGAGGTCCCTCTCTCGTACAACAACATCTGGGACCAGATGTTGTGGTACAAAATGTGTCTTTAGCGGAGCATACGTCCGTCGCTCGGGACGCTCCGTTGTATAAGCAGTCCGCAGAGACTGTTAAGGCTTCCTCTTCTCGTCAGCGCACACGACCGCACCTTGGCTGCGTGACCGCCGATATTTTACCAGCTTCGCCGATGAAGGATTCTTCGGCGACCAGGTCACACCATCCGGCAGCCAGGGATTCGAGACCGATGGACTCCGGACGCTCGCATAGGAAAAGTATGCGGGAGCCATCTGATGCGGAGCTGCCCTCGGCGAAGCAGCGAAAGACTGCGCCTCCGCAGGTCTCGACGTCGGACATTCTTGTGCAGATAGCACAGCTTATCGCAGCATCCCAGCAGCCGACAGAAACGGTGTCGGATCGAGAATTATCCGACGGCGCTGGGTCGGTACGCTTCGCCGAAGCATCGGGGGCGGACGACCGGGAACATCGGGAGGTCCGACCGGATGGTGAAAGGGATACGGATGACTTGGAGCTATCCCTTTCGGAACAACATAAAGCTGCCGTGGACTTCATCCGGCACTTTCTCCCTCAAGTTGTTCCGTCGGGCCAGACTGCTGCGCTTCCGGACAAGAGAATTATAGCGTCATTGGACTCTGAATTTTTTGAGCGGTTCAGGGACATCGCTCCCGAGTTTCTGTCGCAGTCCAATAATGTTGCAAGAACATTTGAATTATTGAACGACGCTATATTTAAACTTGCTTCCAAGACGGGGAAAGCAGGTTTCTTGTCCGCTAATACTCTTAACCTGCCTTTCATTAATGCAAGGAATAAATTCGATACGGCAGGACAGGGTATACCGAGAGTTCCTCTGCGTATGGAAGACTTAGAGCTATCATTACCGTCGTCAGCTTCTATTCCAACCGCGGTGTTGGAAACAGCTATTGCGTCTAACAGAGCCAATTTAGATGCCTTATCTTACGCAGATCACCTTACTAAGGCGTTATCACTGCGCCTTCAAGGGGAAGAGTTTCAGGATATACAATCCTCTTTAAGACTTCTTTCAAGGGCAGTAGCTTATTCCACGTGTAACTCCGCCCTTTCAGTGGCAAATCTGGAGTTGGTTAGACGTGACGCAGCCCTAGCTACATCCACACTAGTGGATTCTAAGGTGAAGAACTCTCTTAGAGTCGCTTCGGTCTCAGGAGAACTTCTCTTTGACGGCAAGCTTTCCGCTATTTATGATAAAATTAAAAAGAAAGCTAATGATTCTCTGTTGTTCAGATCGGCTCCTAAAAAGTCGGATACAGCAGACACGAATAAGGCAGGCACTTCTGGGTCTAATGCGCCCAAGAGAGGTTCCTATAGAGGTTCTGGTGCATCCTCTTGGTCTTATTCGAGAGACCGTCAGGATAGCGACTCTCGTTCGGGACGTCCTTCAGGCCGAGACAATCGGTCGGACGCCCCGAGGTCGACGAGGCGAGGTGCGGGTCGTGGAAGACGTGGTTTCTCCTACCGCAGGCCTCGCAGGTCCAGGAGGTGATGGCTTAAACCTCTATCGCGTTCCGGTTGGCGGAAGGTTGTCGAGTTTTTCACAAGAGTGGGCATCGATTACGGACGACTCTTGGGTGAGAGGAGTGACTTCGGAAGGTCTAAAGATATCCTTCAAACGAAAGCCTCCATTAACTCGAAGTCCAAAGTGGACTCATCTTCCGTCAAATCCACAGAAAAGAGACGCTCTGTTATCAGAGGTGCAGTCTCTTTTAATGAAGAACGCGGTAGAGGTCGTAGAAAACCAGGAATCTCTGGGATTCTACAGCCATCTGTTTCTGGTTCCGAAACCAGACGGCTCGTTCCGTCCAGTCATAGATTTGAGCTGGATAAACAAGCTGATCGTCACTCCGAAGTTTTATATGGAGACGATTCGATCGGTCAGAGCGAGTATTCGGGTGAACGATTATGCAACGAGCATAGATCTCAAAGATGCGTACTTTCACGTCATGGTACATCCGACATTCCGAAAGTATCTACGCTTCGCAGTCCTAGGAGTGGTGTATCAATTCCGGGTGATGTGCTTCGGATTGAATCTAGCACCCTGGGCTTTCACTCGGGTAATGAACTCGGTAATGATCTACTTCCGAGCTCATTCGTCTGCGGTAACGTCGGCCTACCTGGACGACATTCTTCAGAGGTACGGCAACGAGTTAACGCTTCAGAACGATGTTCAGAATCTTCTTCTATTTCTCCGACGTCTCGGTTTTATAGTAAACGAGGAGAAGTCAGATCTGGTGCCGTCCAAGTCATTCACTCATCTGGGAATGAGCTTCGAGACGCACAACAATCTCGTTCGTCTGCCGTTAACCAGAGCGAAATTAGTCAGTTGTTACGCTCGCTATTGTCTGCACGCAGACAAAGTCACGGCGAGAGAATTTATGAGACTGATAGGTCTGTGCGGAGCCGCCGCGGATCTCATTCCGATGGGGCGGCTACGCACACGTCCTCTTCAAATTTTCCTGACTCAGAATTGGAGTGTGAAAATTCATTCGCTCGATGTAGACGTTCTCTTGTCAGATCAAGTGAAACAAGAGATTCAGACTTGGGCAAACATTCAGTGGTTAACTCAAGGAGTTCCGCTGCAGTTGCCGGATCCGAGTTTTACCGTTATGACGGATGCCAGTCAAACAGTTTGGGGTGCATCATTAATCCCAACGGATTCGAGATGCCAGGGTCTTTGGGATCCGCAATTCCTGTGCAAGCACATAAACATCAAGGAAATGATGTCAGTTTGGCTTGCGTTACGTCACTGGATGGACATTATTCACGATGCTCATGTCCAAATCCTATCCGACAATACGACAGTAGTGGCGTATATACGGAATCAGGGAGGCACTCATTCAGTTCCGTTGTTCAATCTAACGGAAAGAATCCTTCTGTTTGCGTTAGAACATCACGTTCTTCTTTCGGTCCGTCACATACCGGGTCGTCTGAATGTGCTAGCAGACTCCCTTTCACGAAAGGGTCGCTTGTTGCCGTCGGAGTGGACTCTCAACAAACAAGTATTCAATCAGATTTGCTACCAATGGGAACGGCCAATGATAGACTTATTTGCGACACATCTCAACAATCAGTTGCAGACGTATGTGTCTCCGTGTCCGGATCCAAGAGCATTTGCAGTAGACGCTCTGTCGATCCCTTGGGACGGAATGATAGGATATGCGTATCCTCCAGCGCCGTTAATTCAACAAGTATTGCTAAAGATAAAACAATCTCAATGCAAGATTCTGTTGGTAGCATCTCTGTCGCCACAGAGACCGTGGATAAATCTACTCAGGTGTCTGTTGTGGGACCTACCGCGGAAGCTTCCTCCACGAGAGGATCTTCTTTCGCAGGGGAAATCACGCCAACTCCATCACAACCCGCAAGGTCTCAACCTTCACGTTTTTCCGTTGTGCGGTCCTTCTTGCATGGCAAGCACTTTACAGGACGAGCAGTGGACGCGATTTCTAACTGTAGGAGGACCTCCTCTTCGCTAAACTATGCGGCTAAGTGGAAGGTTTTTCATCGTTGGTGTAGGGATCATTCTGTAGATATATTTGATCCCTCTATACCAGACATTGCAAACTTTCTAGTATACTTGTTTGACGAAATCAAACTGCAGCCTGTTACTATAAAGGGTTATAGATCTATGTTATCTGATACCTATGCACATCATGATAGTTTACAAATTGGATCTAATGTCTCTTTATCGAAGTTGGTTAGAAACTTTTCGATAAATAGACCCAGAACTCTTAGATTAATTCCTAAGTGGAATTTAGCTTGGGTTCTCCTTAAATTGAAGGAAAAGCCATTTGAACCTCTTGGGACAGTAGATTTCAAATTCTTATCTTATAAGACAGCTTTTCTCTTAGCTTTCTCTTTTGCCAGAAGAGTCAGTGAGCTTCATGCACTATCGGTGGATGATTCTCATTATCGTAGTGTTGGGAACACTATCACCTTCACTACTAATGTGGGTTTTTTAGCTAAGAATCAGGCTCCTAATAAATATCCGGAACCTATTGTTATTAAGGCTCTTCCGTCTTCAGACGGGCGTAGGCCTTTACTCTGTCCTGTTAGAGCGTTACGTATCTATAAACAGAGATCTCAGTTTATCAGAAAGGGACGGAAACGTTTCTTTCTGTCTTTGATGCCTAATAGAAAGGACATTTCAGTCCATTCTATTGCTAGATGGATTCAGTTAACTATCCGTACTGCTTATGAAGATTTATCTTCTTCTCAGCAGTCTGTGCTTAAGATTTCTGCTCATGAAGTAAGAGCTCTTTCTACTTCCTGGGCTTATGCTAATAGTGTTGCTATTACAGATTTAATGAAGGCTGCTTATTGGTCTCAGCCATCCACATTTACGAATTTTTATCTCAGAAATATTGAGTCCATTTCTGGAGACCTGCATTGTTTAGGCCCGTTATCTGTTGCTCAGAATGTCGTCCACTAAACAGTTGCAACTATAGTTATGCAGGTTTTCTGTTCCGGCAGTGACTCCGTCCGGCTGCCCTCTTCGCTCTGGGCTATTTGACCCAGGGCAAGGGGAAGGGGGGGGGGGGGGGGGGGGCGGGTGTTCCCTTAGGTCACCTGCTTTATAGTGAAAAGCAAGGGAATGCCTCCTCCAAGTCAGTATTTCTGAGTCGCTTCCGGGATGGTTTTAAAGTGTAATATTAATGTTTAAATTCATTCATGTCTTATTTTTAAAGTGTAGCTCGGTGTGAAGCATTTGTATATGTCAAGTGTCAAACGGGCTTTAATATACAATACTCCGACACTTTTAAATGATTATAAAGAGTCTCAATTCTCTGGACTACTTTATATTGGCTTGCTTTAAAAATAATTAGTATAAGGGTTATACTGGATGTTAATAGAGAACATGAATGTTATTGTGCTCAATTATTAAGGGTAGTGTATCTTTCTAATTTAATATTAAATAAGAAAGATACATGTAAAGCCTAATACTCCTTTTCTCCTTAAGGGGTTACCTCTTTACTATATAGTTGAGCTTATTGGATTTTCCTCTATGTCCTAGGCCCTCCAGCCTGTTTACTATTCAGCTAAGTCTGGGTCATTGGTACAGTATAAAAATGTTAAAAAATTTATAGTAATTTATATATTTTTTATACTTACCAATGACCCAGACGGGGATGGCCCTCCCTGGAGTTGGGAACTCTTGCCTCCCCGCTGAGTACATAGCACTGACCAGGCACTGCCAGTAAGAATGATAATTGGCGCCAATTTCGGGACGACTGCGTCACTGCGCATGCGCAGTAGAGGCGTAGTATGGAGGTCCTTTAGGACATGATTTCTTTTTGTTTTGGATGCAAATTTTGGGGATTGGGGGGCAAAATTTGTGTTTGGCCCTGGTTTTGTTGGAGTTAGCACCAGCTAAGTCTGGGTCATTGGTAAGTATAAAAAATATATAAATTACTATAACTTTTTTAACTTTTTTTTAACTTCGGTAAAATTCAGACAAAAACCATATAATTTTAATTTTTTTTAAGTTTAAATTGGTTATAAAAGAGAGCATGCGGCTGCCAAAAGGACCATGTGGGAGGGCCTGAGAAACTGATTTTTTATTTTTTTAGGCCTTGAGGCCCCTGTTTGGAATGGGATCGGTAAGCTTGTTCCAATGTGGAGTCATATGCTATGCTGTTGATATGCTATGTTACTGCAAAAATAATAAAATTTGAATGGTGATTTTTGTGTAATATTCCAGTTACATTCTCTTGCTTCATATAGAAGTTGTCGATTCATCAGAGGAAGTGCTTTCTCCTCTAACATACTTGGTTTGGAGTGTGAAGTGATGGTTACCACTTTGATTTGTCACTGATTAAAGGATGCATTATGCAATATTTAACCACCTTGTGCAATCTTTTATCTTACAATAAGTATGTATTGAGTGCATACTTATCTTAATACATCATATATCAAAATCTGTATCTTGTAACTGCAGTACAGAAGTGCATTCACAGTTGTAATTTGTTTATACAGTGGAGCCCACTTAATTGTATATCTCTTAATTGAAAAATCCTGGTAATTGAATTTAATTTACAAACACCAAACCATTTACCATACTTTTAGTACAAATTTGACCTGTTAATTGAATATGAGTTACAGAGCAAACTCCTGTTAATTAAATACAAAAATCCTGTTCTGTGTTGAGAAATTATCATGACCATCACCAAATACTTTTTAGACCTTTTTCACATAAAGTGAATCCAATACATGCATTTGTTCCATTATATCTTGAAGATATAATATAATAAATGCTCAATTTATCTCTCAAATACAGGAAAGTGACCAAATCCATGTTAATAGAATACTCCTGTTAATTGAATAATTTTCTCTGGCATGACAGCTATTCAGTTAACAGGGTTCAAATGTATTACTATTTATAGAACATTATATTCTTTCGAAAGGCATTTGCAAGATCCACTACATATGTTTCTATACTACTCAAAGTTTGCTAAGCACCAAGTACATCGAACTACCTGCTTTACGTTTTAGTTCAAATATTGTAATGATGAGTGTATATATTTTTTATTTAATTATATCTTTAATGATTTAAGTACAGAAATTAAGATTTTTATACTGTACCAATGACCCAGACTTAGCTGGTGCTAACTCTTAAAAATATAGGGCCAAACACAAATTTTGCCCCCCAATCCCCAAAATTTGCATCTAAAACCAAAGAAAACATGTCCTGAATGGCCCTCCACACTTCACCTCTACTGCACATGCGCAGTGTCAAGGACGTTCCGAAATTGGTGCCATTAATCATTCTTTGTTTGGCCCTTCATTAATTTAATCATAACTAGATACATTATTATTGTTCGTAAGTGTTGCATAAATTGTTTAAAATATTTTTAGAATTTTTGTCCACACTTAGGCTTGGGATCCATTGGGGCTCAACGTTACTTTTCAGAAACTTGGGCTGTTCTGAAAAAATATTTTTTCAAAATTTTTTGATTGCAATTATTTTTTCTATATTAATGGATCATATTATTATGTATTTTGATTGTCAGGAGTTGGTGCGAGTACTAGGACTTTGTTTTCTTTTCACAATGAAAAGATATTGTTCAATTGTAATAAGAGGAAATCTTCCTCTGACTTTCATAATCATTGTATATGTAGTCAGTGTACTCGCACTAACTCCTGTTCTGTATGTGTTAATTTCGATGACAAAATGGGAAGCGTATGTCACGTTATGTTAGTGGGGAATTAGCCATTCCGGTCCTTTCCCCGCAGGGTCACTCTACTTTATTAATCTCTATTTCAGACGATCAAGAATAGGGTGATGTATCCGTGATGTCTTCCAAAAGTGTGCCTCCGTCGTCACAATTAATGAAGAGCTAGCGGAAAAGTGCTCATGTAAATACGTCAATTGCCTAAGAGGACCCTAGTAGGTTCGACGGCCGTTGACATCCGCTAGCTCGCCCGGTGTAGCGTCCATTCATCGAATGGTTCAGCAGCCGGGTTCGTCCGTTGCGGTCTAGAAGGAGTTTTGGGGGTGATGCGAGCACTATAAATCAACCAAATGCACACCCAGTGACGGCGGATTAGAGGGAGAACGGAGGAAGCCTTTCAGTCCGGTTCCTAGCTCGTCCAGGTCCATCCGGACTGCGAGCGAGAGAGGCCCCTCTCTCGTACTGCAACATCTGGCCCCAGATGTTGTGGTACAAAATGTTTCGCATTCGGAGCATACGTCCGCCGATCGGGATGCTCCGATATATAGTCAGTCCGGAGAGACTGTCAATAAGGCTTCCTCATTCTCCTGATAGCGCACACGACCGCTCTTGGCTACGTGACCTCGGATATCCAGTCAGCTTCGCCAATCAGAGAATCATCGGCGACCAGGTCACACCATCCGGTAGCCAGGAACACGAGGCCTGCAGACTCCGGACGTTCGCATAAGAAAGTGTGTGTGAGTCAACGTACACAGAGCTTCCGGCGGCAATGCATCGTAAGACCGCTACTGCACAGGCCTCGGTGACGGGCGTGCTATCCCAAATAGCACAGCTTATCGCAGCATCCCAGCAACGACAGAATCTGTCGCATCATGTATTATCCGGCGACGCTGGGTCGGGACGCTCCGCGGAAGCAGGTACGGACGTCCGAAAATTTCATCCGGTCCGACGGGATGCCGAAAGGGATTTGGAGGATTTTGAGCTTTCCCTTTCGGAACAACATAAGCTGTTGTTTATGACATCTGACTTTATCTTCTAGAGGTTCTTTCGTCGGACCAGAATGCTGCGATGCCGGATAAGAAACTGATAGCATCGGTGGACACAGAAATTTTTGGTTTGGTTCAGGGACATCGTCCCTCAGTTCCGACATAGTCCAATAATGTCACACAACTTTCGAATTATTGTACGACGCTATATATATTATTATTTGCTTGCTATTAACAAGCATGTCTGGTTTCTTGTTCGCAAAGTTATGGAGATGTCTTTCAAAAGTGTGCCTCTGTCAGCATAGTTAATGAAGAGCTAGCGGCAATAAGTGCTCATGGAATATGTCAATCGCCTAAGAGGTCCCTAGTGGGATCGACGGAGTTGACATTCGCTAGCTCACCCGGTGTAGCGTCCATTCATCGAATGGTTCGGCAGCCGGGTTCGTCCGTTGCGGTCTAGGAAGGAGATTTGGGTGATGCGAGCACTATAATAAACTTTAGTACACACCCAGTGACGACGGATTAGAGGACAGATCGGAGGAAGCCTGTTAGTCTGGTTCCTAGCTCGTCCAGGTCCGTCCGGGCTGCGAGCGAGAGAGGTCCCTCTCTAGTACAACAACATATGGGACCGGATGTTGTGGTACAGATATTCCGCATTCGGAGCATATGTCCGCCGCTTGGGACGCTCCGTTATATTGACAGTCCGAGAGACTGTCGATAATGCTTCCTCATCCTCACAGCAGCGCACACGACCGCACGTGACCTCGAGTATCCGGCCAGCTTCGTCATTCAGTGATTCCACGGCGAACAGGTCACGCCATCCGGTAGCCAAGGGACACGAGGCCTATACACTCCGTTCGTTCGCATAATAGAAGTATGCACGGGGTAACGAACATGGAGCTTCCAGCTGCAATGCATCGTAAGACCGCTTCTCCACAGGCCTCAGTGACGGACGTGCTATCCAAGTTAGCACAGTTTATCGCAGCATCCCAGCAATCGACAGATTCTCGGTCGGATCAGGATTTATCCGATGGAGCAGGATCGGTGCGCTCTGCTGTTGCATCAGGTTCGGACGACCGAACACTTTATAGGGTCCGACAGGATGGCGAAAGGGATTCGGACGATTTCGAGCTTTTCCTTTCGGAACAACGGAAGCTGCCATACATATCTTCCGGCATTATCTTCCACAGGTTGTTCCGTCGGACTACATTGCTGCGATGCTGGATAAGAGACTAATAGCGTCATTGGATACAGAGTTTTGGATCGGTTCAGGGACATTGTCCCTGACTTACCGACACAGTCCAATAATGTCATTAGAACATTCGAATTATTTAACGACGCTATATATAAGCTTGCTACCAAGCATGATAGTCTAGTTTCTTGTCCGCAATGCTCTTCTGCCTTTTATCAATTCTAGGAAATAATTTATTTTGGCAGAACAGGGCATACCGAGAGTTCATATGCGTCTAGATGGAGGGGTTAAAGACTGGGAATTATCTTTTTCGCCGTCTATGTCAATTCCAACCATGATGTTGGAAACGACAATGATGTCTAATAGACTTAACTTAGATGCTTTATCATACGTAGACCAGCTTACTGAGGCGTTATCATTACGTCTTCAAGAGAAAGAATTCCAGGATATGATCCTCAATGTGATTTCTTTCAAGGGCAGTAGTTTTTCCACGTATAACTCCGCCCTTCATTGGCAACCTGGAGTTGGTTAGACGTAACGCAGCCCTAGCTACATCCACTCGCGTGGATAGTAAGGTGAAGAACTCTCTCAGAGTCGCTTCGGTCTCGGAGAAGCTTCTCTTCGACGGCAACTCTTCAGCAATCTTTGAATTCTCGATATACACGTTCTCTTGTCTATCAAGTGTAGCAAGAGATTCAGACTGGGGCAACATTCGGTGGTTGACTCAGAGAGTGCCACTGCAGTTGCCAGATCCGAGTTTTAGGATTATGACGGATGCCAGTCAAACAGATTGGGGTACAATATTGATCCCAACGGATTCGAAGTGCCAGGGTCTTTGGGTTCCGCAGTTTCTAGGCAAGCACTTATCTTCCAGGGAATAATGTTCTTTAGGCTTGCACTATGTCATTGGATGAACATTATTCAGAAACGCATGTCCAAATCCTGTCTGATAATACGACAGTAGTTGCGTTTCTCCAGAACCAGGGAGGCACTCATTCGATTCCGTTTTTCAATTTAACGGAAAGAATCCTTCTGTTTGTTATAGTACACCAAGTTCTGCTTCGGTCCGTCATATTCTGGTTCGTCTGATTGTATTAGCAGACTCCCTTTCACTTAAGGGTCACTTGTTGCCGTCAGAATGGACTCTCAACAAACAAGTATTCAATCAGATTTGCTATCAATGGGAACGCCCAATGATAATTTATTTGCGACACAACTCACTATTCATTTGCAGACGTATGTGTTTGCATGTCCGGATCCCTGAGCTTATGTTGATAACGCTCTATTGATCTAATAGGACGGAATGATAGGATATGCGTATCCTCCAGCGCTGTTGATTCAGCAGGTATTGCTAAGATAAACAACCATAATACAATTCTGTTGATAGCATCTCTGTCTTCACAGAGACCGTGGGTAAATTTACTCAGGTGTCTACTGTGGGACTTACCGCGAAAACTTCCTTCATGAGAGGATCTTCTATCGCTGGGGAAATCGTGTCAACTTCATCACAACCCGCAAGGTCTCAACCTTCACGTATTCCGTTGTGTCGTCCTTCTTGCATGGCAAGCATTGTACAGGACGAGCTTTGGACGCGATCATTAGATTAAATTCCTATATGGAATTTAGCTTCAGTTCTTATTTAGCTAAGTAATCATTTGAGCCTCTGGAAACAGTAGTTTTCAAATTCTGATCTTTTAAGACAGTAATTCTGTTAGTCTTCTCTTTTACTGAGGAGTCAGTGAGCTTCATGCACTATCGGTGGACGATTCTCACTTTTGTAGTGACGGAAACACTACTTCCTTTACTACTTAGGTTGGATTTTTGGTTAAGAGTCAGGCTCCTAATAATATCCGGAACCTATTGTTATTAAGGTCCTTCCGTCTTCGTACGGGCATAGGCCTTTACTCTGTCCGGTTAGAGTTTACGTATTTATAAACAGATATCAGTTTATTAGTACGGACGTAAGCTTCTTCTGTCTTTGATGCCTAATAGAAGGACGTTACGCTCCATTCTATTGCTAATGGATTCAATTACCTATCGGTACTGCTTATGGTATATCATTGACTCAGCAGTTTGTGCTTGAGATTTCGGCTCATGAAGTAAGAGCTCTTTCTACATCTTGGGCTTACACTAATAGTGTCGCTATTATAGATTTTTGAAGGCTGCTCATTGCGCTCAGCCATCCACATTCATGAATTTTTATCTCAGAATATTGAGTCCATTTTTGGAGGCCTCCATCGTTAGGTCTATTATCTACTGCTCAGAATGTCATTCACTTAACAGTTGCTACTATAGCTAGGTAGGCTTTCTGTTCCGGCAGTGACTCTGTCCTGATGACCTCTTCGCTCTGGGCTATTTGACCCAGGGCAAGAAAAAGGGGGAGGGGGGGGGAGGGTGTTCCCTTGGGTCACCTGTTTTATTATGAAAACAAGGGGATACCTCCTCTGGAGTTAGTAATTCTGAGCTGTTACTGGGATGGCTTTTAAGTGAGAAGTTTATGTTTTAAAAATCCATTCAGGTCATAGTTTTTAAAGTATAGCTTTTGAATATATCATGTGTCAAACAGGCGTTATTATACAATCCTCAGACACTTTTAAGGAGTATAAAGAGTCTCTATTCTCTAGACTAACTTTATTTATTGGCTTACTTTAAAAATTATTAGTATAAGGATTATACTGGATATCAATAGAGTACATGGATGTTTTGATGCTCTATTTTGGAAGGTGTTGTGTCTTTCTAATTTATCATCAATAAGAAAGATACATGTAAGGCCTAATACTCCTTTTCCCCTAGAGGGGATGACTCTATTTTATATAATTGAGCGTATTTCAACTTGCTCTATGTCCTAGGCCCTCCAGCCTTTTTACTATTCAGCTAAGTCTGGGTCATTGGTACAGTATAAAAATGTTAAAAAATTTATAGTAATTTATATATTTTTTATACTTACCAATGACCCAGACGGGGATGGCCCTCCCAGGAGTTGGGAATTCATACCTCCCCGCTGAGTACATAGCGCTTACCAGGCACTGGTTACAAGAATGATTAATGGCGCCAATTTCGGAATGTCCTTGACACGGCGCATGCGCAGTAGAGGTGAAGTGTGGAGGGCCATTCAGGACATGTTTTCTTTGGTTTTAGATGCAAATTTGGGGGATTGGGGGGCAAAATTTGTGTTTGGCCCTATATTTTTTAAGAGTTAGCACCAGCTAAGTCTGGGTCATTGGTAAGTATAAAAAATATATAAATTACTATAAATTTTTTAACATTTTATTTGTGTTTGACATTATTTTTTAGCTTTTGAATCCGATAACCATGGATAATGGTTATTATTGGTAAAAGAGGAAATTTTTCAATATGCCAAAAAGTTGATGGAGCAAACTGGTATGGCTTCAATATCGAGTATGAGACCCATTACTGTCAATTACAGCTTGACAACACCTTCTCATGCTCCCAGTCAGGTTCCTGGTGGTCCTTTGTTCCATTCTTGTACCAGCATGGCACCAAGCTCCTGGGCACTTCTTGGCTGGACTGGATGGTCTGATATTGGATGCTGCAACTAATTCCAGACATGTTCGATTGGATTGAGGTCGGGATCTTGCTGGCCAGTCCATACACTTAATCCCCTCCCTCTGTCGGTACTCCCCGGCAGCATGGGCAACATGAGGACGGGCATTATCATCCATCAGAATGAATCTATAGCCCACTGCACCTGCCCTGCATACAATTTGACGTGGACATCCAGGATGTCATCAATATACTGTTGTGCAGTCAATGTACCATGTTAAGGACACAGAGCTCTGTACGTCCATCCCAGCTGATGCTGTCCCAGACCATGATTGATCCTCCATAATAGTGGTCATGCCCATCAATGTTGACCGCATGGAATCGGTCTCTTGATCTTCTCCATGCCCTAGAACGCCTATCTATGGTCCATGGCCTATTCATATCATGTCAGGCGGGGGTTCTGGGACAGCGGAATGCGAATACATGGTCTTGTCGATCGGAGACCACCTTCTTGTAATCTTGCCAGGATAGTCTGCATCGAAACATTTACCCCGGATGCATTTTGAAGGTCACTGTGGCAAAAGGGTTCCTACAGGCTTGAATGATCAAAAAACGGTGTTCAACTGCAGATGCTGCCCTGTCTCTGCCACCACCATGCCGTCTTACTGGTGTGCCATACTGCTGAAATCTTGCCCAGGCTCTGGTGATCACCATATGGTGCCCACCAAGGGCTTTGCCAACCTCCCAATGGATAGCCCCTTGCTCCACCATCCCTACAGCCCGCCACATTTCTGCTTCAGACAAATGTCTTCTTACTTTTGCATTTGCCATATTCAATCATTAAAGTACAAGGGTTTGTTTTGAAATGAAGATTGAATACCCTACACATGTCATGTACATGTAGACAGTACACAAAAACATCATGAAAATCAAGAGGTACATGCTTTACGTGACTGTCACGAATAGTCTGCCTGTCAAGAGAGGTAATGTAAACACTGTGGACCATCTCAATACATTCCTCAATCATATCCACCAAAAATATCGCAAATCTGTCACAAGCAAATTTCACAATGATATGTCAAATATTTGGTGCTTAGCTTTGAGTAGTATATATATGAAAGGTGAATGTTCAAGTCAACCATATACAGTTTCTAGTGCCACAACCTGCATTTCATGTAAAAATTAAATCTGAAAAGGCTAGTTCATTAAATTATTGGCACTAAATTTGAAAATTGTAAGATAAATCTATCATCACCATTATGTTTATGTACAAAATGTTGTATGATGAAAGTCTTGATCTTGTTTCAGAGGCTATATCTTGACTCGCAATATATAGCCTTAGAGACAACTCGACAAGCTTGTTCCTATAAGACAGGGATTCTTCCTTTTTTGGAAAAGCGTCAAGGGCTCAATCCATTAGGAAAATTTCTGTCATGGGGGCTCCAATTGGGAATTTGTTTTAGAGGGGGGAAAAAATACAAAGACTTAGAGCAGAGAACATTAACTCTTTACCCAACACAATGGCTAAAACTGGCCAGCACTGTTCACAGAAATTATTATATTTTTATACTGTACCAATGACCCAGACTTAGCTGGTGCTAACTCTAACAAAACCAGGACCAAACACAAATTTTGCCCCCCAATCCCCAAAATTTGCATCCAAAACAAAAAGAAATCATGTCCTATAGGACCTCCATACTACGCCCCCACTGCGCATGCGCAGTGTCAAGGACGTCCCGAAATTGGCCCCAATTATCATTCTCTGTTTGACCCTTCATCAGTCAACATCTCACTGATCTTTGTGCTTGTAAATCTCAGTTTAAAAGATGCCAGACACGTAATTTTTGGAGAAATGGTGATTCTAAGGAGGATATAGAAGGAGGAGAGGGAAAAGAAGTGACAAAAAATAATCAGGGCTGTACTTAAAATTTTTTGATGAAATTATGTTAAGTTGCCTATTTTCGAGGCATGGGCCTCTTGTTGTCATTCTTGCTAAATGTTGCACTGCTTATTCAGTGTTTCCTCTCCCCTAGCCTTCTAAAGTCCCCCCTTGCAATTCTCCCATGCTTTTGGCATATTTTTGAGAAAGTTCATTTCTAAAATTTTCCTGGGAGAGTTGCTTGGATACAGAATGTTTTCTGTTATTTTCCCCATAGTTACGTTTTCACCCATGGGTGTATAAACGTTGTGTTCTGCATCTTCCATCTGATGTTCTGCAGATTCTCCCCTGGGAGTCTCTGTCTTGCATCAGATAGAGTGTAATTTTGATGACTGATTTCGGGCCAGTTTTTTCAGTGCCTGGAGTCATGTTTTCTGGTGTTTTACACTGTTTGTTCACATTGGCAACAGCCTTTTTTGAGGGGGGCTGTTTGCCTTTGGTGTAGTTTATCTCACTATAAGATACATTTATATTATCCGTAAGTGTCTCATTAATTATTTAATATAAATTTAAAATTTTTGACCACACTTTGCCATCGGATCCATCGGGGCTCAACGTTACTTTTCAGCAACTTGGGCTTCGCTGAAAAAATATTTTTTCAAAATTATTTTGATTTGCAATTGTTTTTTCATTTATTAATGGATCATGTTATTATGTATCTTTGTGTCAGGGGTTTGTGCGAGTAACTAGGACTTGTTGTTGACTTTTCACAATGAAAGGATATTGTTCAAATTGTAATGGGAAGAAATCTTCCTCTGACTTTCATGATCATTGTATTAATTGTAGTCAGTGTTCTCGCACTAATCCCTGTTCTATATGTCAATATTGGGATGACAAACATTGGAAACGTGTGTCACGGTATGTTGTTTCTGGAGAAAGGGCTATGCCGGCTCTTTCTCCGCAAGGTCACTCTACTCTCTCAGTTTCTATTTCAGAGGAACAAGAACAGATGTTTCCATGTTATCTTCCGCAAGTGCGCTTCCGTCGTCACAAATGAATTCAGAGCTAGCGGCAAAAGTGCTCATGGAGATTAGACAAATGTCGTCCGCTAGCTCGCCCGGTGTAGCGTCCATTCACCGAATGGTTCGGCGGCCGGGTTCGTCCGATGCGGTCCAGGAGGAAATGTTGGGTGATGCGAGCACTATAAACATTCAATGTGCACACCCAGTGACGGCGGATAGTAAGCGAGATCGGAGGAAGCCTTTGAGTCCGGTTCCTAGCTCGTCCAGGTCCAGCCGGGCCGCGAGCGAGAGAGGCCCCTCTCTCGTACAACAACATCTGGGACCAGATGTTGTGGTACAAAATGTGTCGCAAGCGGAGCATACGTCCGTCGCTTGGGACGCTCCGTTGTATAGGCAGTCCGCGGAGACTGCTAAGGCTTCTTCTTCTCGTCAGCGCACACGACCGCACCTTGGCTGCGTGACCGCCAATATCTTACCAGCTTCGCCGATCAAGGATTCTTCGGCGACCAGGTCACACCATCCGGCAGCCAGGGATTCGAGACCGATGGACTCCGGATGTTCGCATAGAAAAAGTATGCGGGAGCCATCTGATGCGGAGCTGCCCTCGGCGAAGCAGCGAAAGACTGCGTCTCCGTAGATCTCGACGCCGGACATTCTTGTGCAGATAGCACAGCTGATCGCAGCAGCCGACAGAAACGGTGTCGGATCGAGAATTATCCGACGGCGCTGGGTCGGTACGCTCCGCCGAAGCATCGGGGGCAGACGACCGGGAGCATCATGAGGTCCGACCGGATGGTGAAAGGGATACGGATGATTTGGAGCTATCCCTTTCGGAACAACATAAAGCTGCCGTGGACTTCATCCGGCACTTTCTCCCTCAAGTTGTTCCGTCGGGCCAGACTGCTGCGGTTCCGGACAAGAGGATTATAGCGTCATTGGACTCTGAATTTTTTGAGCGGTTCAGGGACATCGCTCCTGAGTTTCCGTCGCAGTCCAGTAATGTTGCAAGAACATTTGAATTATTGAACGACGCTATATTTAAACTTGCTTCCAAGACGGGGAAAGCAGGTTTCTTGTCCGCCAATACTCTCAACCTGCCATTCATTAATGCAAGGAATAAATTCAACACGGCAGGACAGGGTATCCCGAGAGTTCCTCTGCGTATGGACGACGAGGCGGAAGACTTAGAGCTATCATTACCGTCGTCGGTTTCTATTCCAACCGCGGTGTTGGAAACAGCTATTTCGTCTAACAGAGCCAATTTAGATGCCTTATCTTACGCAGATCACCTTACTAAGGCATTATCACTGCGCCTTCAAGGGAAAGAGTTTCAGGATATACAATCCTCTTTAAGACTTCTTTCAAGGGCAGTAGCTTATTCCACCTGTAACTCCGCCCTTTCTGTGGCAAACCTGGAGTTGGTTAGACGTGACGCAGCCCTAGCTACATCCACACTCGTGGATACTAAGGTGAAGAACTCTCTTAGAGTCGCTTCGGTCTCCGGAGAACTTCTCTTTGACGGCAAGCTTTCTGCTATTTATGATAAAATTACAAAGAAAGCTTCGGATTCTCTGTTGTTCAAATCTGCTTCTAAGAAGTCGGATACAGCAGACAAGAATAAGACAGGCACTTCTGGGTCTAATGCGCCCAAGAGAGGTTCCTATAGAGGTTCCGGTGCGTCCTCTTGGTCTTATTCGAGAGACCGTCAGGGTAGCGACTCTCGTTCGGGACGTCCTTCGGGCCGGGATAACCGGTCGGACGCCCCGAGGTCGACGGGACGAGGTGCGGGTCGTGGAGGACGTGGTTTCTCCTACCGCAGGCCTCGCAGGTCCAGGAGGTGATGGCTTAAACCTCTATCGCGTACCGGTTGGTGGAAGGTTGTCGAGCTTTTCACAAGAATGGGCGTCGATTACGGACGACCCTTGGGTGAGAGGAGTGACTTCGGAAGGTCTAAAGATATCCTTCAAACGAAAGCCTCCATTAACTCGAAGTCCAAAGTGGACTCAACTTCCGTCAAATCCGCAGAAAAGAGACGCTCTGTTATCAGAGGTGCAGTCTCTTTTAATGAAGAACGCGGTAGAGGTCGTAGAAAACCAGGAGACTCCGGGATTCTACAGCCATCGGTTTCTGGTTCCGAAACCAGACGGCTCGTTCCGTCCAGTCATAGATTTGAGCTGGATAAACAAGCTGATCGTCGCTCCGAAATTTTATATGGAGACGATTCGGTCGGTCAGAGCGAGTATTCGGGTGAACGATTATGCAACAAGCATAGATCTCAAAGATGCGTACTTTCACGTCATGGTACATCCGACATTCAGAAAGTATCTACGCTTCGCAGTCCTAGGAGTGGTGTATCAATTCCGGGCGATGTGCTTCGGATTGAATCTGGCACCCTGGGCTTTCACTCGGGTAATGAACTCGGTAATGATCTATTTCCGAGCTCATTCGTCTGCGGTAACGTCGGCCTACCTGGACGACATTCTTCAGAGGTACGGCAATGAGTTAACGCTTCAGAACGATGTTCAGAATCTACTTCTATTGCTCCGACGTCTCGGTTTTATAGTAAACGAGGAGAAGTCGGATCTGGTGCCGTCCAAGTCATTCACTCATCTGGGAATGAGCTTCGAGACGCACAACAATCTCGTTCGTCTGCCGTTAACCAGAGCGAAATTAGTCAGTTGTTACGCTCGCTATTGTCTGCACGCAGACAAAGTCACAGCGAGAGAATTTATGAGACTGATAGGTCTGTGCGGAGCCTCTGCGGATCTCATTCCGATGGGGCGGTTACTCACGCGTCCTCTCCAAATTTTCTTGACTCAGAATTGGAGTGTGAAAATTCATTCGCTCGACGTAGACGTTCTCTTGTCAGATCAAGTGAAACAAGAGATTCAGACTTGGGCAAACATTCAGTGGTTAACTCAGGGAGTTCCGCTGCAGTTGCCGGATCCGAGTTTTACCATTATGACGGATGCCAGTCAAACAGGTTGGGGTGCATCATTGATCGCAACGGATTCGAGATGCCAGGGTCTTTGGGATCCGCAATTCCTGTGCAAGCACATAAACATCAAGGAAATGATGTCAATTTGGCTTGCGTTACGTCATTGGATGGACATTATTCACAATGCTCATGTCCAAATCCTATCCGACAATACGACAGTAGTGGCGTATATACGGAATCAGGGAGGCACTCATTCAGTTCCGTTGTTCAATCTAACGGAAAGAATCCTTCTGTTTGCACTAGAACATCACGTTCTTCTTTTGGTCCGTCACATACCGGGTCGTCTGAATGTGCTAGCAGACTCCCTTTCACGAAAGGGTCGCGTGTTGCCGTCGGAGTGGACTCTCAACAAACAAGTATTCAATCAGATTTGCTACCAATGGGAACGGCCAATGATAGACTTATTTGCGACACATCTCAACAATCAGTTGCAGACGTATGTGTCTCCGTGTCCGGATCCAAGAGCATTTGCAGTAGACGCTCTGTCGATCCCTTGGGACGGAATGATAGGATATGCGTATCCTCCAGCGCCGTTAATTCAACAAGTATTGCTAAAGATAAAACAATCTCAATGCAAGATTCTGTTGGTAGCATCTCTGTCGCCACAGAGACCGTGGATAAATCTACTCAGGTGTCTGTTGTGGGACCTACCGCGAAAGCTTCCTCCACGGGAGGATCTTCTTTCGCAGGGGAAATCGCGCCAACTCCATCACAACCCGCAAGGTCTCAACCTTCACGTTTTTCCGTTGTGCGGTCCTTCTTGCATGGCAAGCACTTTACAGGACGAGCAGTGGACGCGATTTCTAACTGTAGGAGGACCTCCTCTTTGCTAAACTATGCGGCTAAGTGGAAGGTTTTTCGTCGTTGGTGTAGGGATCATTCTGTAGATATTTTTGATCCCTCTATACCAGACATTGCAAACTTTCTAGTATACTTGTTTGACGAAATCAAGCTGCAGCCTGTTACTATTAAGGGTTATAGGTCTATGTTATCTGATACCTATGCACATCATGATAGTTTACAAATTGGATCTAATGTCTCTTTATCTAAGTTGGTTAGAAACTTCTCGATAAATAGACCCAGAACTCTTAGATTAATTCCTAAATGGAATTTAGCTTGGGTTCTTCCTAAATTGAAGGAAAAGCCATTTGAACCTCTTGGGACAGTAGATTTCAAATTCTTATCTTATAAGACAGCTTTTCTCTTAGCTTTCTCTTCTGCTAGAAGAGTCAGTGAGCTTCATGCACTGTCAGTGGATGATTCTCACTATCGTAGTGTCGGGAACACTATCACCTTCACTACTAATGTGGGTTTTTTAGCTAAGAATCAGGCTCCTAATAAATATCCGGAATCCTATTGTTATTAAGGCTCTTCCGTCTTCAGACGGGCGTAGGCCTTTACTCTGTCCTGTTAGAGCGTTACGTATCTATAAACAGAGATCTCAGTTTATCAGAAAGGGACGGAAACGTTTCTTTCTGTCTTTGATGCCTAATAGAAAGGACATTTCGGTCCATTCTATTGCTAGATGGATTCAATTAACTATCCGTACTGCTTATGAGAGTTTATCTTCTTCTCAGCAGTCTGTGCTTAAGATTTCCGCTCATGAAGTAAGAGCTCTTGCTACTTCTTGGGCTTATGCTAATAGTGTTGCTATTACAGATTTAATGAAGGCTGCTTATTGGTCTCAGCCATCCACATTCACGAATTTTTATCTCAGAAATATTGAGTCCATTTCTGGAGACCTGCATTGTTTAGGTCCGTTATCTGTTGCTCAGAATGTCGTCCACTAAACAGTTGCAACTATAGTTATGCAGGCTTTCTGTTCCGGGAGTGACTCCATCCGGCTGCCCTCTTCGCTCTGGGCTATTTGACCCAGGGCAAGGGGAAGGGGGGGGGGGGGTGTTCCCTTAGGTCACCTGCTTTATAGTGAAAAGCAAGGGAATGCCTCCTCCAAGTCAGTATTTCTGAGTCACTTCCGGGATGGTTTTAAAGTGTAATATTAATGTTAAAATTCATTCATGTCTTATTTTTAAAGTGTAGCTCGGTGTGAAGCATTTGTATATGTCAAGTGTCAAACGGGCTTTAATATACAATACTCGGACACTTTTAAATGACTATAAAGAGTCTCAGTTCTCTGGACTACTTTATTTATTGGCTTACTTTAAAAATAATTAGTATAAGGGTTATACTGGATGTTAATAGAGAACATGAATATTATTGTGCTCAATTATTAAGGGTATTGTATCTTTCTAATTTAATATTAAATAAGAAAGATACATGTAAAGCCTAATACTCCTTTTCTCCTTAAGGGGTTACCTCTTTATTATATAGTTGAGCTTATTGGATTTTCCTCTATGTCCTAGGCCCTCCAGCCTGTTTACTATTCAGCTAAGTCTGGGTCATTGGTACAGTATAAAAATGTTAAAAAATTTATAGTAATTTATATATTTTTTATACTTACCAATGACCCAGACCGGGATGGCCCTCCCAGGAGTTGGGAACTCTTGCCTCCCCGCTGAGTACATAGCACTGACCAGGCACTTCCAGTAAGAATGATAATTGGCGCCAATTTTGGGACGTCCTTGACACTGCGCATGTGCAGTGGGGGCGTAGTACGGAGGTCCTATAGGACATGATTTCTTTTTGTTTTGGATGCAAATTTTGGGGATTGGGGGGCAAAATTTGTGTTTGGCCCTGGTTTTGTTAGAGTTAGCACCAGCTAAGTCTGGGTCATTGGTAAGTATAAAAAATATATAAATTACTATAAATTTTTTAACTTTTTTCATTTTTTTGTCTCAAAAACATAGGTTATGCCCCTCTTTGGAACGAGCTCGACGAGCTCGTTCCAATGAGGGGTCATAACCTACGTTTTTGAGACAACAAAAATGAAAAAAATTAGTTATTCAAGAAGTTTGTTCGCAAGTATCGTCTGCTTTTCCTGTTAGGTAAAGGGTTAATATCAATATCTAAGCAACTGCATGTATGCTACAAGTAAGTTTAACAACAATGGAATCATGTTCATGTAGTCCCTGTACACTGTTCTTACACTATTAAAGAAGAACTTGTCATTTGCCTTTGAATTAAGAGACTTCGTTAGCCAAGCAATTTTAATTTAATGTATAGGGGGGCACGGTGGCTCAGTTGGTAGAGGTGCAGGCTCCAAGCCGAGAGGTCCCTGGTTCGAATCCCACCTGCGGCAACCACGTTGTGTCCCTGGGCAAGACACTTCACCCCATTGCTCATCTGGTCGTATACCAAGGCGTACTGCACGTCGATGGTGCACTTGTCTTCAACCAATGCTAACCCTGCTTGTGTGGAGTTAGTATGTTGGGGAGCTGACAGTTGCTCACCGTTGCTCAGTGGTTCTCTCCGGGTACTCCGGCTTCCTCCACCTGTATAACTGTCATGGTCATGGTTAGTCATTGTGCAGAAATATGTGACCTTAAACCCCAATAAATAAATAAATAGCCAGGCAATTTTAATTTAATGTACAAATGGCGATCTAAACTGGGTCGTCATAAGGCCTCAGAAAACCATTGGTTTTCTGAGGCCTTATGACTACCCAGTTTAGGTCACCTGTTGTGCATTAAATTTTTGTTTGAGTGGGACCTGAAAAGTCCTCTAAAATGGACAGCATGAGTATAAACGATAGACTTGACTTTTTCTCCATGTTGTAGTCACGATTAGCCACTGTGCGAAGTATGTGACCTTAACCCTTTACCCAATGCAGACGATTTCAAAATTTATTATTTTAAATATCATTTTTTAAATTTTTTCAAAAAATTCCAACAGAACCATATCATGTGACCCCTCTTTGGAACAAGTTTGACGAGCTCGTTCCAAAGAGGGGTCACACGATATGGTTTTGTTTAAATTTTTCGAAAAATATTTTTTCATCTGCTGAATTTGCATATTATGCAGGCGGGTGTGAGCGATTCATTGGATAAAGGGTTAAACACCAATAAATAAAATAAATATCTGAATGCAGAATTAAAAATAAACCGTTCTTGTTTTTTATTATGTAGATGAAAGAAAGGGAGCTACAAGATAATTTGCAATTGTTCAAAAAGGAAAATGAGGTTGAGTCCATGATCAAGAAAATGGATGAATTGAATGATAAGTTAGGCGGACTTGATCCGAGAAGTTTGGAGAAAGAGAGAAAAAAACTACATAAACAACAAGAAGATCTGACCAAAGAGGTATCCTTTTTATACGCACATTTGAAAAAAACGGTTTTATTATGTAAATTAGTTGTCCATCCGGAGTACGTCATCCCGTGTCCATCCATCCGATTTTTTTGTCTGGAGATTTTCTCAGCTGATCGAAGGCTATTCCCTTCAAAACTTGATATGCATGTTCACCACCATACAAACACCTATGCAAGTGCAATTATAGTTCTGGTGGGACTGTTTTTGCCAGGGTTTTCAACTTAGAATAATTTGCCTCATTGGTCTGAATTTTGTCCGGTGACTTTCTTGGAGGTTTATGGACCAATACCTTCAAAACATGGTATGCATGTTCACCACCATGGGAACCTATGCATGTGCAATTATAGTTCTGGTGGGTCAATTTTTGCCAGAGTTATGCCAATTTTCAATTTAGAATAATTTGCTGGGGGCGTGGTGGTGTTGCGGTAACCGGTTCTCGTAAGATCACTGAAGTTAAGCAACATCGAGTTCGGTTAATCATTGGATGGGTGACCATCTGAGCGATCAATTTGGACTCCCACGTTGTGTCCTTGGGCAAGGCACTTAACCCTGATTGTCCACATGGGGGCACAATGATGCCTTGTACTAAGGCGTACTGCACGTCGATGGTACGCATGTCTTCAACCAATCTAACCCTGCCTGTGCTGCAGTGCGGAGTTACAATGTTAGGGAGCTGGCAGCTGCTTATCGTTGGGCGGTGGTTTTCTCTGGGTACTCCAGCTTCCTCCACACGTAAAACTGTCACGGTCATGATTAGCCGTTGTGCATAAGTATATGACCTTAAAACACCAATACATAAATAAATAGAATAATGTGCCTTATCGGTCTGAATTTTGTCCAGAGATTTTCTCTGTGGTTTATGGACCAATCCTTTCAAAACTGGGCATGCATCTTCACCATCAAGGGAACCCGTGCATGGGTGATTATAGTTCCAGTAGGACTTTTTTTTCCAGAGTTATACCCCTTTATGACTAATTTGCCTCATCGGTCTGAAATTTTTCTGGCAATTTTTCTGGCGGTTTTTGGACCAATTCATTCGAAGGTTACTATACATGTTCACCACCATGTGAACCTGTGGACCTGTGATTATAGTTCCGGTCAGACTTTTTTTGCCAGAGTTATGCCCCTTTTTGACTTAAAATAATTCACCACATTGGTCAAATTTTGTCTGGAGATTTCCTCAGAGGTTTATAGACTAATTCTTTTGATACTTAGTATACATGGTCACTGCCATGAGAACCCTTGCACCTGTGATCATTCTGGTCAGACTATTTTTTTTTTAGATTCAAGTCCCTTTTCAACTTGGAATAATCTTTCGCTTGAATTTTGTCTAGAGGGTTTTGGGACCCATACATTCAAAAGTTGGTATGCATGTTCACCACAATGGGAACTTGTGATTATAATTTGGGTCAGACTATTCTTTCCAGAGTTATGCCCCTTTTCAGCTTTAGAAATTTCGCATTTTTGTCAACATTTCGTTTTTTGGTCGTGAAAATATTTCTTTTAACCTTTTATTTACATAACATAGTATTTTTTAAAAATAAAATTTCACATTTTCCAAAAACAAATTTCACAATTTTGCAATAAAACCATACAAACAAATATGGATATCATTAGAACCAGCTCAGCTAGCAATATCCATATTTGTATGGTTTTATTGAAAAGCTTTCAAGATATTTTAGGTTGTGGTAGGCATATTCTGATTAATTTTCTGGCCGCTTTGTTAGGTAAAGGGTTAAAAAAGTAAGTTCACGAACATTATTTTTTTCAGAGACTTACGGCTGTTGGTCGACAGACAGGGTTTGAAGAACAAATTCGAAATTTGAAGAAAGAGCTGAGAAGTGATATGTACAAAGATGCTGGGAAGAAATACAAGGATAAAATGATAGAACTTAGGGTAAGTGAGAATATGGGAATTTTCAAACCACATACTTTATCGAGCAATTACAACGTTATTCAGACCCAGCAGGCCGGAAAATAAGCTGAATGTCATCTGCAGAAAGAGGGCCCCACAGCAGGGCTGCATCACTAAATTTACTCTCTGTAAACCTCAAGATGAATCAAGATCTCATGCCTAAACAAAATGAGGTATCTAGAGGGTAAATTGGCTCACTGTATGGGATAGCATCAGCAAATTCACCTTCTGGTGACCTCATTCTGTAAATGACAGATTGCTTATTTCCAGAGTTCACACCCAGAAGTCTGGAGTCAAGTCTATTCACTTCCTAAGTTTCACGGCAGGTGCTGTGATTTTGACAGTTTGTTTAACCCTTTACCCAACGAATTGCCCACATCCGCCCACGTAATATGCAAATTCAGCAGCTGAAAAAATATTATTTTTCGAAAAATTTCAAATAAACCATATCATGTGACCCCTCTTTGGAACGAGCTCGTTCCAAAGAGGGGTCACATGATATGGTTTCGTTGAAATTTTTTTTAAAAATTTAAAATAATAAATTTTGAAATCGTCTGCATTGGGTAAAAGGTTAATAGTGAGCTACAAAAATCTGGAATATGATCAGATGACACTTGACTGGATACAGCTATTACCCGGGACATCTTGATAACTTTTTATACAGTCTAATACAGAAAATGACATCAGACGTCCACTTTTACATAACGGAAGTAGATTTGAATTAATCTTCTCTTAGCCCTTTACCTAACATGAAAAGCAGACGACACTTGCAAACAAAATTTTTTTCAGTTTTTGTCTCAAAAACATAGGTTATGCCCCTCATTGGAACGAGCTCATTCCAAAGATGGGTCATAACCTATGTTTTTGAAACAAAAGATGAAAAAATAATGAAAATTAATTGGCAACTTTTGTGAATAGCGCTGGCAAGTTTTGGCCATAACTTTGGGTAAAGGGTTAATATGCATTAACTGTCTACCTTTCCAAATAGCAGATGACATTTGCAGAAAACATTTCCCAACAACTAAATGTTTTCATTTTTTTATCTTGAAAACATAGCTTGTGATCTCTCATTGGAACGAGCTCAATGACTAAAATTTCGATAGCAATGTTTTTTAGTTGTTACAGAAGGTGAAAGGTTAAATTGCATGTTATTTGAGAAGAAAGAATCTCAAATTCGTCATGATCTGACGTGGAATTATGAGTCTTGTTCACTCAAATCTGGTGAACCTCAGCTTGAATTAATATAAGTTGACTAGATTTATCCCATGAAATAAGTTGATGTGACGTAATGGAATTGCTAGCCGGTTGTTTTGGGGTTTTTTTTCTCCTTTACCAAATCATGGCCACAGTTTTCAACTGAATCTGATTTTAAATTTGGCATAAATGTTATTGGTTGCCCAGCACTGAAAGTAATAATGCCCGATCTTTGATTTTCAACGTTTATCCAAAACAATACCTCCCTCCCTTCTCACCCATTTTTGAAATTTTGGAAATATCATCTCCAACTCTATCCAGGTCTAAAAATGTTGTACCAAGCTGGAAAATTCTGAAGAGCTTTGGGCATATGGATGAAGTTATTAAGGCGATGACTCAAAAATTAAATGTCTGCTGATTTCATAAAATTTTCATATCTTGTACTGCAGTTCCAGAAAATAAAAAATATATGTGTTTTTGACCTATAGTTTCCTGAAGTCGAAGTACGGATGGGTAGGCAGATGGTCGGGTGGCATAACTTTTGTTGGTGACACTTGGACAAATATCAGTGGATTTGGTCAGTATTTTGTATGTGAGACTTGGTTAACAATATCCTGAGGTACAGTAGTTTGAAAACTGGCACAGTTTGGCCACACTGAGTGGAGCTATGGTCGAAAATTAGTTACTTTTTACCTGTTGTCCGCTCATTAGCACGATAACTTGTACAAATGTCAATGGATTTGGTCAGTATATGATATGTGAGACTTTCTCAACAATGTCTTGAATGAGTTTGAAAACTGGTAAGGTTCAACCATACTGAGTAGAGTTATGGCCCTCAGTTAATTATACCCCCCCCCCCCCCTGCAAACAAAGTTGGGGGGGGGGGGGGGGTATATAGGAATCACCCCGTCCGTCTGTCTATCCTTGTAAGCGCAACTCCTCCTAAACTTTTCATGAAACTTTACACAATGGAAGAACTCCATATGAAGATGTGCATGAAGCAATATAATTCCGTTCTTACATTTCCAAGGGGAGATAATCTAACTGTCTGTCCATCCTTGTAAGTGTAACTCCTCCTAAACCGTTTGAAGAATTTTCATGAAACTTTACACAATGGAAGAACTCCATATGGAGATGTGCATGAAGCAATATAATTCCGTTCTGACATTTCCAAGGGGAGATAATCTAACTTATACCATCTGTCCATCGTTGTAAGCGCAACTCCTCCTAAACCGTTTGAAGAATTTTCATGAAACTTTACACAATGGAAGAACTCCATATGAAGATGTGCATGAAGCAATATAATTCCGTTCTGACATTTCCCAGGGGAGATAATCTAACATACATTTCAGGCACAGGGGGTATCACATTGTGAGTTTGCTCACAGTACCTCTAGTTTTTGTCTGTTTTCACCTCGTTGGCATGATAACTTGAACAATTGGCATGTGAGTCTTTCTTAACAATGTCTTGAATGAGTTTGCAAACAGGTGGAGTTTTGGCCCTTAATCAGTTAATTTTTGTCTGTTTTCACCTCGTTGGCGTGATAACATGAACAATTGGCATGTGAGACTTTCTCAACATTGTCTTGCTTGAGTCTGAGAAAATGGTGCAGTTTGGCCATACTGAGCCAAGTTATAGCACTTAATTAGTAAATTTTTGACTGTTTTCAGCTCGTTAATGCAGTAACTTGAACAAATATTAATGGATTTTGCGAATATTTGGTATATGAGACTTTCCAAACAATGTCTTGAATGAGTTGGTAAACCAGTTTTGTTTGGGCTTACTGAGCAGATTTTTGGTCCTTAATAAGTTAATTTTTGCTTGTTTTCAGCTTGTTAGGCCATACAAAGTTGATTGTCTGTTTCTCAGGCCATTTTTTCCAAAAAAGCATGTGGGCAGGCGGGCGGGTTTTTTTTTTTCTTTTTATTTTCTTCCCGAGAGGTTGTTTGTGGTAATTTGATGCCAACCCAAACGCCTGGTGGACCACGCAAAATTTCGCAAATATATTGGTTATTCACCATAGGGGTGTTGGGTCATAAATGAAGTGGGGGTTGAATGTTTGTTTTTCAGTGAAACGTGAAAATTATAACACAGGACGAAAGTCACGAAATGCCTCATGGGTGAAACGTCTTGGGTTGAAACGTCTCTGGGACAAATCAAATGTCGAAGTGCCAACTTTCAGAGATTTATTTTACCAAAAAAAAAAATCCTTTCACAACCTGCCTAATAAAATCGTGAATCGCAATTTTTCCCCATTATATTCAAAATTATCACAACCCATTTGAACGGGCAGTTCATCCATAAATCATATTTTTTTGAAATCTGAAAATGAAATACAAAACGAATGTTTGCGTGTTTTTATTAGCCAATTCGACCGCACATAACTGCCTATATGCGATTTATTTTCAACTATGACGGTTACTTTTATATCAAGCAACGGTTACTATTAGTTATCCAATTATCCTGCATCTCAAATGCATTTATTTAAATTAACGGGAAACTCGTAACGGTTTCAAATAACAGTACACAAATTCCCAATGACGGCCATTTACAATACAAATGTTACTAAAAATAAATGCCAGGAGACTGTGTTCCATTCAACATAGCACCTGACTTTGCAGACTTTCTGAGGGTTGGTGCGAATCAAACGTGGTGCAAATCGACCATTCCCCTTTGTGACTGTTTGTTGTCAGACTGAAAGACACCTTCCTTCTTGCTGTCATTATGACTTACCTTTTTCAGAATAAAACACTTTCTGTCGTGAATATTGCTAAAACCCACCCACTTTATTAAAGTATGATGTAGAAAAAGCTTGAAGTGTGTTAATTTAAAATTTGCGAACGCATCGATATCGATTTACCGAAATGAGCACAATATCTCAAATTTTTTTTGAAGATTTTTTGGTGTCATAAAAAGGTTGCATGTGCACCAAAAATGACCATGCGCGCGGGCCTGAGAAACAGAGGTTCTTTTTTTTATGGCCTTAGCACGACAGCTTGATCACATATCAATGAATTTGATTATCTTATAATGACAAGCCTTACATATGCACAAAAATATTAACGCAGCGTCGGCAATATGTAATCCTTGTTTTATTTTTTGATCTATCACGATTTTTTACCTTTTTCCAGCACTTCAGATTTAGAGGTTTTTTGCACATTTCTGATTGAAAATGCTGATTTTCTTGAATAATGCACATCCTTCTATCAATACTACACACGGCCATAAATTTTCACTCACTTTTTACTTTCATGATGGTGCTATTAAATGCATTTGTTACAATTTCAAAGTTAACCATTTATCCAAAATAGCATCAATTTGACATTTTTTTCATGAACAATTGATATCTGTTCATTTGTTCGACTCTCACCATCGAAATTTGGGAAATATATTCTCCAATAAATACCATATCTAAAAATGCAATCCATTTTCAGTGGACAAACAATTCATCGGGGGCTGCCATTAGGTTGATGGTAGGATGTCAAAGTCAGAAAAATTAAAGTTTTTCTGATTTACATGAAAATTTAGTATGTTGTAAAGCTTGAAAATATAAAAAAAACAGCTGTTTTTTTTTTATTTAACATCATTTTCTATGTTTTTACACCCCCCTGCTATTATGTAGTACCTATATGTCAAAAATGACAATACATACACCCATAGAAACTAAACACACCCCAGTGTAGGGGATAGTTGGAGGGATGTACAGGTGCATTTGTATCATCAGTGATGGAACAAGCTGAATGCTATAATGTCAAATACTGTGAGAGTGCAAAAACATAAGAATTAAATTCAACTTTCGGAGGGTTTGACCATGTCGGCATACAGTAGAACCTGTTTTGAGAGACCGCCCTTTGGTTTTAGGTTTTCTCAAGTCAGTGAATAACCAACCACAAAATTCAGAAATGGAGAAGAATGGATTTTTGTAATTACTTTGTAGTTGTTCTTTTTTATGAAGTTTTTGTAACAAATTGAAATGGACTGTTAGAAAAATAAATTAGTGTTGAAAATCTTCATTGAAGATTTTTAACACAAATTTATTTTTATAATCCTATCTGTCACATTTCAGGTATGTATGAAATTGTTTATTCAGCAATAATCCTAATCTTTTCGCAGGGGTCTTATAAAACATCTCAATCTGTAATGAGTTAGCAATTGAAACCCAATTAAGAGCTTTTAATACTTTTAATTATGTTAGTATAACCACAATGGATTTTCCAATTCCAGAACAGGTAAAAAGTTTTTGTCATGGTTTCAGTTTTCAAAGGGGCGGTTTCTCAAGACAGGTCCATTATGGCATAAAAATACAAGTTGGTACCAGGTCACAGTGGTCTCTCAAGACAGGTGGTCTCTCAAGACAGGTGGTCTCCCATAGCAGGTCCATTATAGAGTAAAACCAATCGGTGCCTGGCTGATGTGGTCTCTCAAGACAGGTGGTCTCTTTAGGCAGTGGTCCCTCAAGACAGGTTTTACTGGACATGATCCAAAACACAATGTTAAAAAATTTTCAAAATCAGATGTCAAACACAGTTGACCCCATATCCTTTTAAATTTGGTCTTTTGATTGGTCAGTGTGCCTTGGACAAATAGCCATGGCAAAGGAATCACCCAACATCCAAGGTATATTATGAGAGCATGCAACATCCAGAGTATGAAACATCAGGGGTATATGGTTTAAACAAACTCTTTCTGATTTTGCACACCTTGAAATAAAAATCAACCCCAAAAAACCCGAAAATAGTCACTGCTAGGAACTGTTTGACTCCTCAACGTACTAACACCACACAAGCATCTTAGTACACTGTGCCACCGTGCCTCTATGTTGGCAATCAAGATTAACTCTTAAACCGCTATTTTCAAAATATTTTTCAGCAAATCTGTTAAGTATCCATGACTAGATTTGATGAAAAGTTCATCTGAATTTAAGTCAAAAAATTATTGGCAACAAATCCATTCAGTTTGAGGGAGGAAATTTGACTAAATATACTCAAATTGTACTAATTTCAGTGGCAAGATTAATTCTGTCTTGGGCAGGAAAATCCACCTGCAGCATGCAAGGAGTTAAATGCCGTGCCCACTTGCCCAAGGACACAATGCAGTTGTGGACCTTTCAGTTTGAAGTCCAATGCTCTAACCACTGGGCCACCACCCTCCTGTCAGATCATATGTCTTGTCCCTATATCCCGATAAATTCTGTCTTTTGATTCGTCAGAATGTCTTGGACAAATAGCCATGGTAAAGGGTGCACCCAACATCCAAGGTATATGAGAGCATGCAACATCCAGAGTATAAGCGTGCGCGAAACATCGGGGGTATATGGTTTAAACGAAAGCTTTCCATGTTTGCTCACCTCAACATAAAAATCGAACCAAAAAACCTGAAAATAGTCACAAATATCATCAGATTTCTGACAATTCAATCATAAAAATAAAATAAGAGCAAATAATTTGTCCCCTAAGTACCAATGTGTTCTATGTGCCAGTAGGCTGCCAGTAGGCACATAGAACACATTGGAAATCAGGGGACGATATGTCAACAAAATACTGTTTACTCATTTCCTTAACAAGCCAAGGGATGTAACTCTATCTGTGGCTCGGTGTTTAAAAACTGACATCCAGGTATTAAATCTCCATATACCATACATGTTGGCGGAGATAATTTATAATATACATAAACAACTTTGAGTGAACACCTCTCATACGCTGACATCTCTACTCCCAAAACTACAAAATGTTCCACTAAATTGTAGATCACCAGAGACTGGAGGAATAATTGAAGTCGGTCATTGCCAATTTTTATCCACATTACCTGAAAATTGTTGACGCTGTGACGTAAATGCCTGTTGAGATCCGAAAATGTCAGAATTAAATTTCACTGCAAGAAGTCAAAATGAGGATATTTTAGTACTTGTGTGCTAAAATACAAAACTGAAAACATTTTGAAAATCAAGACTTCAGATACCGAAGATATGGCGAAAACAACGTAGGGGTAGCAATCTTATGTTTTTGTGTTTACACTCACTTGGGGGCGCGGTGGCCCAGTAGGTAGAGGTGCAGGCTGCAAGCCGAGAGGTCCTCGGTTCGAATCCCACCTGCGGCAACCGCATCATGTCCTTGGGCAAAACACTTCACCCCCATTGCCCATGTGGGGGCACGGTGACGTTGTGTGCTACGGCTTACTGCACGTCGATGGTGCACTTGTCCTCAACCAATGCTAACCCTGCTTGTGTGGAGTTAGTTTGTTGGTGAGCTGACAGCTGCTCGTTGTTGCTCGGTGGTTCTCTCCGGGTACTCCGGCTTCCTCCACCCATAAAACTGTCATGGTCATGATTAGCCATTGTGCAAAACTATGTGACCTTAAACCCTAATAAATAAATAAATTACACTCTCTTTTTCCATCATTTGCCTTTCAAAATTTTACTCACATTAGACACCAGACTTGGGTGCCAGAATGGCCTTTGCTGCCATAACAACATCAGTTGTCCTCTTGGCAGTGACTGTACTTCATTGAATGACTTCTGGGAATTTGCATTGCGATTTCAAACCCCTCTAGTTGTGTTATTGATACTCTTTTGGTGATTTTTTTCTCTTCAGACAACGGAATTAGCTAAGAGTGATTTAGAGAAGTATTACAAAGCCCTAGACAAGTGAGTATGACTTCTGACATGAAAAACATAAACTTAAGGCTAAAAAAAATAATGTTTTGATTCTCAGGCCCTCCCTCGTTGGATTTGAACCTCCTCATTAGACATTTTTATTATGTCATGTTTTTTTAAGAATTCGTGAAAACATGGAATGGTCATTTTTTCACATTTCTCGACATATAATTATTTAGCTGTGTTTGCACAAAATTGGTTTTTCTTGTTGCAGTTTATGGGAGAGTGCCCAGAGGCACTCTCCCATAAACTGTAACAAGGAAAATTCTGATATACTGGATCATGATTTAATTATTTATTTATTTGCTGGTGTTTAAGGTCATATAATTCTGCACAATGGCTAATAATGGCCGCAACACTGATATAAACTCAAGTTTAACCAAACATTTAGAGCCATGTTTCCCATTTTAAAGGACTCCTACCCCAAGCTTTGGTTACTGGGGCCTATTCTAAAAGATCATGATGTTTGACAGATCTATACCATTAAAAAAGAACAATAAAATACAAATCCTTTTAGCTGTTGTTACGGCAGTTAGTTATAAAAGGTATACTATAATTACACTAAAATACAACCTTTTCTCTTTTTCAAGTGGAAAGACAGCAAAAAGATTTACTGAGTATACTCAACCCTTTACATTAAAAAAAAAAAATAAAAATAAAATCCTCCCTCCCTCACTGATTTGAAAAAAAAATTGCCTGAGAATCAATTCATTTTTTTTATTTGGCCTAAATTAATTCCTTCCCTTGAAAAAGCACTTGATCACTCAATCTTTTAAATTTTCCCCAAATTTCCACAAAACCATAAGCATGTCATGTGACCCCCACCCCCACCCCACCCCACCCCAGTGGCGTAGATAAAGGGGGGGGGGGCGGATTGGAGGCCCCCCACCAGAAGTTTTGTCGGAAATTTTTTGGGACCATTTTTAGGCGAATTTATGCCTAATAACATTAAAATGCTGGCTTTGGGGATAAAAACATGCCATTTTGGGTGAATTTGGGGTAAAAAAGACCAATTTTCAGTACATTTGCAGTGAACAACAGATTCTTTCTGTTTGTTTGGGTTTTTGTTGTTGTTACACTGTCGGAAAATTTTCGGTCTGTCGGAAAATTTTGGGCTTGCCCCTCCGCCAGCGAAAAGCTATCTACGCCACTGCCCCACCCCCTTGTAATAACCTCAACAAGCTTGTACAGTGGAATCCTGTTAATTGAATAGCCACTTTACCAAAGAAAAATATTCAATTAACAGGAGTATACAATTAACAGGAATTTGGGCATTTTACTATCTTTCAGCTATAAATAGAACATTTATTCTATAATATTTTGTTTGACAGAGCTCAATGAGCTCTGTCAAACAAGATATAATAGAATAATTGCCTATAATTGATCTATTAGACTAAAAATGTCTATAAATTGGGGAATTTAGTGGAAATTGGAAAAATTCTTCAACAAATTGCAAGATTTTTTATTCAATTAACAGGAGTGTACTCAATACTCCATGTACAATTAACAGATCAAATTTGTACTGAAAGTGTGGTAAATGGTTCTGTGTTTGGAAGTTGTATTCAATTAACAGGATTATTCAATTAAGAGATATCCAATTAAGTGGGATCCACTGTACCATTGAGGAGCACCTGATATGGTTTCTTGAAAATTGTTTTTCAACAATTGTTTTTCCTCCTCCTTAACCCTTTACCCAACGAATCGCACGCATCCGCCCACATAATATGCAAATTGAGCAGTTGAAAAAATTAAATTTTTCAAAATATTCCAACAAAACCATATCATGTGACCCCTCATTGGAACGAGCTCAATGAGCTTGTTTCAATGAGGGGGTCATATGATATGGTTTTGTTGGAATATTTTAAAAAATTTAAAAACATTATATTTAAAATAATAAATTTTGAAATCGTCTGCGTTGGATAAAGGGTTAATTTATGGATTCATTGGAAACTGGATTAACCCTTTGCCCCACACACACGAAATTAAAATTTATTATTTTAATTATTATTTTTTTTTAAAATTATTATTTTTTTTTTTAAATTTTCAAAACATTTCAACAAAACCATATCATGTGACCCCCTCATTGAAACGAACTCAACTGTTTAATTTATAAATTACCATATTTACTCTATGTATTGGGACACTCTATGATTTGGGACACACATTTTTTCCAGAAAACTGTATTTTTTTTATGCTCCAAAGTTTGAGACATTCAGGAGATTTGTTTCCAGTTGGCCCGTCACTAGTAGCAGACGACACTGATAGAAAAAATTCTTGGGTAACTAAAAATTTTCATTTTTTGCTTCCAAAACATAGCTTATGATCCCTCATTGGAACGAGCGCAATACGCTCGTTCCAATGAGGGATCATAAGCTATGTTTTGGAAGCAAAAAATGAAAATATAAAAAAAAATTGGACGGCGATTTTCGTATATAGTGATGGAAAACGAATCACACACAACTTTATTCAGCATCAAATCAAGACCAGGCTGTGTTCTTTCCCCATTTTTCTAAGAATTGGGACACCTGTGAAAATAATTATTTTCAGCTTTCCCAATACATAGAGTAAATACGGTAGACGGGTGGATACAGTTGATTCATTAGGTAAAGAGTTAAGCCTTTACCCAATGTTGACGATATCAAAATGTATTATTTTAAATATCATTTTTTTTTTTAATTTTGCCAAAAATTTCAACTCAACAATATCATGTGACCCCTCATTGGAACGAGCTTGACAAGCTCGTTCCAAAGAGGGGTCACATGATGTGGTTTTTGTTGAAATTTTTTGAAAAATAATATTTATTTCAGCTGCTGAATTTGCATATTTTTATACTGTACCAATGACCCAGACATAGCGGGTGCTAACTCTTAAAATATAGGGCCAAACACAAATTTTGCCCCCCAATCCCCAAAATTTGCATCTAAAACTAAAGAAAACATGTCCTGAAAGGCCCTCCACACTTCGCCCCTACTGCGCATGCGCAGTGTCAAGGACGTTCCGAAATTGGCGCCATTATTCATTCTAAGTTTGGCCCTTCATCAGTTAACATCTGACTGATCTTTGTGCTTATAAATCTCAGTTTAAATGATGCCAGACACATAAATATTAGTGAAATGGTGATTCTAAGGAGGATAGAGAAGGAGGAGAGGAAAAGAAAGTGTGACAGAATATTATCAGGGCTGTAACTTAAAATTTTTTAATGAAATTATGTTAAGTTACCTATTTTCAAGGCAGCAGCCATTTTGTTGTCATTCTGATTATTTAGTTACACTGTTTTTTAAGTGTTTTCCTCTCTCCCTGTCCTTTAAGTTCCCCCTTGCTATTCTCCCATGCTTTTGGCATAGTTTTTGTAATTATTATTACTAAATTTTCTTGGGAGTTTTAGCTGAATAACAGAATGAATTCTGTTCTTTCCCCATGTTTACGTCTTCACCTACGGGTGGTTAGGCGTTGTGTTCTGCATCTACCATCTGATGTTCTGCAGTTTCTTCCCTGGAAGTCTCTGTTTTGCATCAGATAGTGTATTTTTGGTAACTGATTTCGGGCCTGGGTGCCTGGAGTCTTATTTTAGTGTTTTTACACTCATTGTTTACATTTACAACAGCCCTCTGTGTGAGGGGGGGATTTCTAAAAAATAATATCTTGATGTTATTTTAATCATAACTAGATACATTATTATTGTTCGTAAGTGTTGAATAAATTGTTTAAAATATTTTTAAAATTTTTGTCCACACTTAGGCTTGGGATCCATTGGGGCTCAACGTTACTTTTCAGAAACTTGGGCTGTTCTGAAAAAAATTTTTTTTCAAAATATTTTGATTTCAATTATTTTTTCTATATTAATGGATCATATTATTATTATGTATTTTGATTGCCAGGGGTTAGTGCAAGTACCAGGACTTGTTTTCTTTTCACATTCAAAGGATATTGATCAATTGTTTTAAGAGGAAGTCTTCCTCTGACTTTATTATCATTCTATATGTGGTCAGTGTACTCGCATTAACTCCTGTTCTGTATCGTATGATTTCGATGACAATATGGGAAGCGTATGTCACGGTATGTTGTTGGGGATTTGGACACTCCGGTCCTTTCCCCGCAGGGTCACTCTACTTTATCAATTTCTATTTCAGACGATCAAGATTAGGGTGATGTATCTGTGATGTCTTCCAACAGTGTGCCTCCGTCGTCACAATTAATGAAGGGCTAGCGGAAAAGTGCTCATGTAAATACGCCAATTGCCTAAGAGGACCCTAGTAGGTTCGACGGCCTTTGACGTCCGCTAGCTCGCCCGGTGTAGCGTCCATTCACCGAATGGTTCGGCAGCCGGGTTCGTCCGTTGCGGTCTAGAAGGAATGTTGGGGTGATGCGAGCACTATAAATTAACCTAATGCACACCCAGTGACGGCGGATCGGAGGGAGAACGCAGGAAGCCTTTTAGTCCGGTTCATAGCTCGTTCCGGTCCATCCGGACGGCAAGCGAGAGAGGCCCCTCTCTCGTTCAACAACATCTGGCCCCAGATGTTGTGGTACAAAATGTGTCGTAAGCGGAGCATACGTCCGTCGCTCGGGACGCTCCGTTGTATAGGCAGTCCGCTGAGACTGCTAAGGCTTCCTCTTCTCGTCAGCGCACACGACCGCACCTTGGCTGCGTGACCGCCGATATATTACCAGCTTCGCCGATCAAGGATTCTTCGGCGACCAGGTCACACCATCCGGTAGCCAGGGACACGAGGCCTGCAGACTCCGGACGTTCGCATAGGTAGTGTGCGGGAGTCAACGTACACGGAGCTTCCGGCGGCAATGCATCGTAAGACCGCTACTGCACAGGCCTCGGGAACGGACGTGCTTTCCTTAATAGCACAGTTTATCACAGCATCCCAGCATCAACTGAATCTGTCGCATATATTTTATCCGACGATGCTGGGTCGGGACGCTCCGCGGAAGCGGGTACGGACGTCCGAAAGTTTCATCCGGTCCGACGGGATACCGAAAGGGATTCGGAGGATTTCGAGCTTTCCCTTTCGGAACAACATATGCTGTTGTGTATGTCATCTGACTTGGTCTTCTACAGCTTCTTTCGTCGGACCAGAATGCTGCGATGCCGGATAAGAAACTGATAGCGTCGGTGGACTTAGAAATTTTTGGTTCGGTTCAGGGACATCGTCCCTCAGTTCCGACATAGTCCAATAATGTCACACAAACTTTCGAATTATTGAACGACGCTATATATATTATTATTTTATGCTTGCTAACCAAGCATTTCTGGTTTCTTGTTCGAAGAGTTATGGAGATGTCTTTCAAAAGTGTGCCTCTGTCGTCATAGTTAATGAAGAGTTAGCGGCAATAAGTGCTCATGGAATATGTCTATCGCCTACGGAATGACATTCGCTAGCTCACCCGGTGTAGCGTACATTCATCGAATGGTTCGGCTGCCGGGTTCGTCCGTTGCGGTCTAGGAAGGAGATTTGGGTGATGCGAGCACTTTAATTACTTTAGTACTCACCCAGTGACGGCAGATTGAGGACAGATCGGAGGAAGCCTGTTAGTCCGGTTCCTGGCTTGTCCAGGTCCGTCCGGGCTGTGAGCGAGAGAGGTCCCTCTCTTGCCCAACAAAATAGGGGACCGCATGTTGTGGTTCAGATATTTTACATTCGGAGCATATGTCCGTTGGTCGGGACACTCCGTTATATTGTCAGTCCGAGAGACTGTCTTTAATGCTTCCTCATCCTCACAGCAGGGCACACGACCGCACATTGGCTACGTGACCTCGAGTATCCGATCAGTTTCGGCATTCAGTGATTCCACGGCGAATAGGTCGCGCCATCCGGTAGCCAAGGGACACGAGGCCTATACACTCCGTTCGCTCGCATATTGGTAGTATGCACGGGGTAACGATCACGGAGCTTCCAGCGGCAATGCATCGTAAGACCGCTTCTCCTCAGGCCTCAGTGACGGACGTGCTATCCGAGTTAGCACAGTTGTTTCGCAGCATCCCAGCAATTGACAGTTTCTCGGTCGAATCAGGAATTATCCAACGGCGCTGGGTCGGTGCGGTCCGCGGTTGCATCAGGTACGGACGACCGAACGCTTTATAGGGTCCGACAGGATGGCGAAAGGGATTCGAAAGATTTCGAGTTTTCCCTTTAGTAGTATCGGAAGATGCCTTTCATATCTTCTGGCATTATCTTCCAGTGATTATTATTTCGGACTTCATTGCTGTGATCTTGGATAAGAGACTTATAGCGTCATTGGACTCGGATTTTTCGATCGGTTCAGGGACATTGTCCCTGACTTACCGACGCAGTCCAATATTGTCATTACAACTTGTGTTTTATTTTTCGACGCTATATATATATATATACAAGCCTGCTACTAAGCATGATAGTTTAGTTTCTTGTCCGCGTTGCTCATTTCTGCCAATTTATCATTTATACAAATAGTTTATTTTGGCAGAGCAGGGCATACCGAGAGTTCATATGTGTCTAGACGGTGTGATTAAAGACTGCATATATTCTTTTTCGCCGTTTATGTCTTTTCCAATTTCAATGTTGGGAACGACATTATGTATAGTAGACTTAACTTAGACGCTTTATTATACGTAATCCGCCTTACTGAGGCGTTATCATTACGTCTTCAAGAAAAGATTTACGGGATATTATTCCCAATGTAATTCCTTTTGAGGGCAGTAGTTTGTTCACGTATAACTCCGCCCTTCAGTGGCTGATTGGAGTTAGTTAGACGTGACGCAGCCCTAGCTACATCCACACGCGTGGATAGTAAGGTTAAGAACTCTCTCAGAGTCGCTTCGTTCTCGGAGGAGCTTCTCTTCGACGGCAACTTTTTGGCAATCCATGAATTGCTCGATTTACACGTTCTCTTGTCTATCTAGTGTTACAAGAGATTCAGACTGGGGCAAACATTCGGTGGTTGACTCAGAGAGTGCCACCGCAGTTGCCGGACCCGAGTGTGGCTGTTATGACGGTTGCCAGTCAAACAGATTGGGATATAATACTGATCCCTACGTTCCGCAGTCTTTTAGCAATCAGTTTTCTTCCGCGGAATAATGTTTTTTAGGCTTGCTTTATGTCATTGCATGAACATTATTCAGAAACGCATGCCCAAATTCCTGTCCTTTAATTCGACAGTAGTGGCGTATCTCCGGAACCAGGGAGGCACTCTTTCGTTTCCGTTATTCAATTTAATGGAAAGAATCCGTCTGTTGGTTATAGTACACCAAGTTCAGTTTTGGTCCGTCATATTCCGGGTCGTCTGATTGTTTTATCGGACTCCCGTTCTCTTACGGGTCGCTTGTTGCTGTCAGAATGGACTCTCAACAAACAAGTATTCAATCAGACTTGCTATCTATGGGAGCGCCCAATGATGATTTATTTATGACACAGCTTGCTAATCAATTGCAGACGTATGTGTTGGCTTGTCCAGATCTCTGAGCTAATATTGTTAACGCTCTATTGATCTATAGGAGGGAATGATAGGATACGCGTATCCTCCGGCGCTGTTGTTTTAGCAGGTATTGCTAAGATAAACAACCACAATACATTTCTGTTGATAGCATCTCTATCTTCACAGAGATCATGAGTAATTTACTCTCTTGTCTACTGTGGGTCTTAACGTGAAATCTTCCTCTATGTGAGGATCTTTTTCACTGGGTAAATCGTGTCATCTTTATCACAACCAGCAAGGTCGCAACCTTCATGTATTCCGTTGTGTGGTCCGTATTGCATTGTAAGCACTGTACTGGACGAGCTTTGGACGCGATTTCTTACTATAGGAGATCCTCTTCTTCACTATTCTATGCGGCTAAAGTGGAGGCTCTTCCGTCGTGGTGTAGGGATCATTATGTTCATATTGTTGATCCCTCCATACTACTCATTGCTATTTTTTAGTATACTTGTTTCACAAGATCTACTGCAGCCTGTTATTATTTAGGTTATAGGTTTATGTTACCTCATACCTATGCACTCTACGATAGTTTACAATTGAGTCTTTTGTCTCTTTATCTAAGTCAGTTAGTAACTTTTTGATAAATAGACTTAGAATCTTTAGATTAAATTCCTATACGGATTTTAACTTCGGTTCTTATTTAGCTAAGTAATCATTTGAGCCTCTGGAAACAGTAGTTTTCAAATTCTGACCTTTTAGACAGTAATTCTGTTGGTTTCTCCTTTACTGTAGAGTCAGTGAGTTTCATGCACTATCGATGGATGATTTTCACTTTCATAGTTTCGGAATCAATACTTCCGTTACTATTTAGGTTGGATTGTTGCATAAGAGTTAGGCTCCTATTATCCGGAACCTATTATTTTAAGGTCCTTCCGTCTTCGTATGGGCATAGGCCTTTACTCTTTCCGGGTACAGTTTATGTATTTATAAACAGATATCTGTTTATTACTATGGGCGTAAGCTTCTTCTGTCTTTGATGTCTAGTAGAAGGACGTTACGCTCCATTTTATTGTTAATGGATTCTATTAACTATCGGTACTGCTTATGGTATATCATTGACTTAGCAGTTGTGCTTAAGATTCGGCTCATGAAGTAAGAGTTCTTCTACTTCTTGGGCTTACATTAATAGTGTCGCTATTATAGATTTTTGAAGGCCGCTCATTGCGCTCAGCCATCCACATTCATGAATTTTATCTCAGAAATATCGAGTCCATTTCTGGAGGCCTCTATTGTTAGGTCTATTATCTACTGCTCAGAATGTCATTCACTTAACAGTTGCTACTATAGCTAGCTAGGCTGTCTGTTTCGGCAGTGTCTCCGTTCGGCTGCCCTCTTCGCTCTGGGCTATTTGACCCAGGGCAAGAAAAAGGGGGGGGGGGGGGGGAGGGTGTTCCCTTGGGTCACCTGTTTTACTATGAAAAAAAAGGGGATACCTCCTCCGGAGTTAGTAATTCTGAGCTGTTATTGGGATGGTTGTTTAGTGAGAAGTTTAGGTTTTTAAAATTCATTCAAGTCTTAGTATTTTTATACTATACCAATGACCCAGACATAGCTGGTGCTAACTCTTAAAATATAGGGCCAAACACAAATTTTGCCCCCCAATCCCCAAAATTTGCATCTAAAACTAAAGAAAACATGTCCTGAAAGGCCCTCCACACCTCGCCCCCACTGCGCATGCGCAGTGTCAAGGACGTTCCGAAATTGGCGCCATTTATCATTCTAAGTTTGGCCCTTCATCAGTTAACATCTGACTGATCTTTGTGCTTTTAAATCTCAGTTTAAATGATGCCAGACACATAAATATTAGTGAAATGGTGATTCTAAGGAGGATAGAAAAGGAGGAGAGGAAAAGAATGTGTGACAGAATATTATCAGGGCTGTAACTTAAAATTTTTTAATGAAATTATGTTAAGTTACCTATTTTCAAGGCAGCAGCCATTTTGTTGTCATTCTGATTATTTAGTTACACTGTTTTTTCAAGTGTTTTTCCTCTCTCCCTGTCCTTTAAGTTCCCCCTTGCTATTCTCCCATGCTTTTGGCATAGTTTCTGTAATTATTATTACTAAAATTTCTTGGGAGTTTTAGCTTAATAACAGAATGAATTCTGTTCTTTCCCCATGTTTACGTCTTCACCTACGGGTGGTTAGGCGTTGTGTTCTGCATCTACCATCTGATGTTCTGCAGTTTCTTCCCTGGAAGTCTCTGTTTTGCATCAGATGGTGTATTTTTGGTAACTGATTTCGGGCCTGGGTGCCTGGAGTCTTATTTTAGTGTTTTTACACTCATTGTTTACATTTACAACAGCCCTCTGTGTGAGGGGGGGATTTCTAAATAATAATATCTTTATGTTATTTTAATCATATCTAGATACATTATTATTGTTCGTAAGTGTTGAATAAATTGTTTAAAATATTTTTAAAATTTTTGTCCACACTTAGGCTTGGGATCCATTGGGGCTCAACGTTACTTTTCAGAAACTTGGGCTGTTCTGAAAAAATATTTTTTCAAAATATTTTGATTTCAATTATTTTTTCTATATTAATGGATCATATTATTATTATGTATTTGATTGCCAGGGGTTAGTGCGAGTACCAGGACTTGTTTTCTTTTCTCATTGAAAGGATATTGATCAATTGTTTTAGGAGGAAGTCTTCCTCTGACCTTATTATCATTCTATATGTGGTCAGTGTACTCGCATTAACTCCTGTTCTGTATCGTATGATTTCGATGACAATATGGGAAGCGTATGTCACGGTATGTTGTTGGGGATTTGGACACTTCGGTCCTTTCCCCGCAGGGTCACTCTACTTTATCAATTTCTATTTCAGACGATCAAGATTAGGGTGATGTATCTGTGATGTCTTCCAACAGTGTGCCTCCGTCGTCACAATTAATGAAGGGCTAGCGGAAAAGTGCTCATGTAATACGCCAATTGCCTAAGAGGACCCTAGTAGGTTCGACGGCCTTTGACGTCCGCTAGCTCGCCCGGTGTAGCGTCCATTCACCGAATGGTTCGGCAGCCGGGTTCGTCCGTTGCGGTCTAGAAGGAATTTTGGGGTGATGCGAGCACTATAAAATTAACTTAATGCACACCCAGTGACGGCGGATCGGAGGGAGAACGGAGGAAGCCTTTTAGTCCGGTTCATAGCTCGTTCCGGTCCATCCGGACGGCAAGCGAGAGAGGCCCCTCTCTCGTTCAACAACATCTGGCCCCAGATGTTGTGGTACAAATGTGTCGTTAGCGGAGCATACGTCCGTCGCTCGGGACGCTCCGTTGTATAGGCAGTCCGCTGAGACTGCTAAGGCTTCCTCTTCTCATCAGCGCACACGACCGCACCTTGGCTGCGTGACCGCCGATATATTACCAGCTTCGCCGATCAAGGATTCTTCGGCGACCAGGTCACACCATCCGGCAGCCAGGGATTCGAGACCGATGGACTCCGGACGTTCGCATAGGAAGTATGCGGGAGCCATCTGATGCGGAGCTGCCCTCGGCGAAGCACCGATAGACTGCGCCTCCGCAGGTCTCGACGCCGGACATTCTTGTGCACATAGCACAGCTTATCGCAGCATCCCAGCAGCCGACAGAAACGGTGTCGGATCGAGAATTATCCGACAGCGCTGGGTCGGTAGCCGGGGACTCGAGGCCTGCAGACTCCGGACGTTCGCATAGGAAGTGTGCGGGAGTCAACGTACACGGAGCTTACAGCGGCAATGCATCGTAAGTCCGCTACTGCACAGGCCTCGGGAACGGACGTGCTTTCCTTAATAGCACAGTTTATCGCAGCATCCCAGCATCAACTGAATCTGTCGCATATATTTTATCCGACGATGCTGGGTCGGGACGCTCCGCGGAAGCGGGTACGGACGTCCGAAAGTTTCATCCGGTCCGACGGGATACCGAAAGGGATTCGGTGGATTTCAAGCTTTCCCTTTCGGAACAACATATGCTGCGATGCCGGATAAGAAACTGATAGCGTCGGTGGACTTAGAAATTTTTGGTTCGGTTCAGGGACATCGTCCCTCAGTTCCGACATAGTCCAATAATGTCACACAAACTTCGAATTATTGAACGACGCTATATATATTATTATTTTATGCTTGCTATCCAAGCATTTCTGGTTTCTTGTTCGAAGAGTTATGGAGATGTCTTTCAAAAGTGTGCCTCTGTCGTCATAGTTAATGAAGAGTTAGCGGCAATAAGTGCTCATGGAATATGTCTATCGCTTACGGAATGACATTCGCTAGCTCACCCGGTGTAGCATACATTCATCGAATGGTTCGGCTGCCGGGTTCGTCCGTTGCGGTCTAGGAAGGAGATTTGGGTGATGCGAGCACTTTAATTACTTTAGTACTCACCCAGTGACGGCAGATTGAGGACAGATCGGAGGAAGCCAACAACATAGGGGACCGCATGTTGTGGTTCAGATATTTTACATTCGGAGCATATGTCCGTTGCTCGGGACGCTCCGTTATATTGACAGTCCGAGAGACTGTCTTTAATGCTTCCTCATCCTCACAGCAGGGCACACGACCGCACATTGGCTACGTGACCTCGAGTATCCGATCAGTTTCGGCATTCAGTGATTCCACAGCGAATAGGTCGCGCCATCCGGTAGCCAAGGGACACGAGGCCTATACACTCCGTTCGCTCGCATATTGGAAGTATGCACGGGGTAACGATCTCGGAGCTTCCTGCGGCAATGCATCGTAAGACCGCTGCTCCTCAGGCCTCGGTGACGGACGTGCTATCCGAGTTAGCACAGTTGTTTCGCAGCATCCCAGCAATTGACGGTTTCTCGGTCGAATCAGGAATTATCCGACGGCGCTGGGTCGGTGCGGTCCGCGGTTGCATCAAGCTACGGACGACCGAACGCTTTATAGGGTCCGACAGGATGGCGAAAGGGATTCGATAGATTTCGAGTTTTCCCTTTAGTAGTATCGGAAGATGCCTTTCATATCTTCTGGCATTTCTTCCAGTGATTATTTTTCGGACTTCATTGCTGCGATCTTGGATAAGAGACTTATAGCGTCATTGGACTCGGATTTTTCGATCGGTACAGGGACTTTGTCCCTGACTTACCGACGCAGTCCAATATTGTCATTACAACATGTGTTTTATTTTTCGACGCTATATATTATATATATATATACAAGCCTGCTACTAAGCATGATAGTTTAGTTTCTTGTCCGCGTGGCTCATTTCTGCCATTTTATCTTTTTTACATATAGTTTATTTTGGCAGAGCAGGGCATACTGAGAGTTCATATGCGTCTAGACGGTGTGATTAAAGACTGCGTATATTCTTTTTCGCCGTTTATGTCTTTTCCAATTTCAATATTGGGAACGACATTATGTATAGTAGACTTAACTTAGACGCTTTATTATACGTAATCCGCCTTACTGAGGCGTTATCATTACGTCTTCAAGAAAAGATTTACGGGATATTATTCTCAATGTAATTTCTTTTGAGGGCAGTATTTTGTTCACGTATAACTCCGCCCTTCAGTGGCTGATTGGAGTTGGTTAGACGTGATGCAGCCCTAGCTACATCCACGCGTGGATAGTAGGTTAAGAACTCTCTCAGAGTCGCTTCGTTCTCGGAGGAGCTTCTCTTCGACGGCAACTTTCCGGCAATCCATGAATTGCTTGGTTTATACATTCTCTTGTCTATCTAGTGTTACAAGAGATTCAGACTGGGGCAAACATTCGGTGGTTGACTCAGAGAGTGCCGCCGCAGTTGCCGGACCCTAGTGTGGCTGTTATGACGGTTGCCAGTCAAACAGATTGGGATATATACTGATCCCTACGGATTCGAAGTGCCAGGGTCTTTGGGTTCCGCAGTCTTTTAGCTATCAGTTTAACTTCCGCGGAATAATGTTTTTTAGGCTTGCTTTATGTCATTGCATGAACATTATTCAGAAATGCATGCCCAAATTCCTGTCCTTTAATTCGACAGTAGTGGCGTATCTCCGGAACCAGGGAGGCACTCTTTCGTTTCCGTTATTCAATTTAATGGAAAGAATCCGTCTGTTGGTTATTGTACACCAAGTTCAGTTTTGGTCCGTCATATTCGGGGTCGTCTGATTGTTTTATCGCACTCCCGTTCTCTTACGGGTCGCTTGTTGCTGTCAGAATGGACTCTCAACAAACAAGTATTTAATCAGATTTGCTATCTATGGGAGCGCCCAATGATGTTTTATTATGACACAGCTTGCTAATCAATTGCAGACGTATGTGTTGGCTTGTCCAGATCTCTGAGCTAATACTGTTAACGCTCTATTGATCTATAGGACGCAATGATAGGATACGCGTATCCTCCGGCGCTGTTGTTTTAGCAGGTATTGCTAAGATAAACAACCACAATACATTTCTGTTGATAGCATCTCTATCTTCACAGAGATCATGAGTAATTTACTCTCTTGTCTACTGTGGATCTTAACGTGAAATCTTCCTCTATGTGAGGATCTTTTTTCACTGGGTAAATCGTGTCATCTTTATCACAACCAGCAAGGTCGCAACCTTCATGTATTCCGTTGTGTGGTCCGTATTGCATTGTAAGCACTGTACTGGACGAGCTTTGGACGCGATTTCTTACTATAGGAGATCCTCTTCTTCGCTATTCTATGCGACTAAAGTGGAGGCTCTTCCGTCGTGGTGTAGGGATCATTATGTTCATATGGTTGATCCCTCCATACTACGCATTGCTAGTTTTTAGTATACTTGTTTCACAAGATCTACTGCAGCCTGTTGTTATTTAGGTTATAGGTTTATGTTACCTCATACCTATGCACTCTACGATAGTTTACAATTGAGTCTTTTGTCTCTTTATCTAAGTCAGTTAGTAACTTTTTGATAAATAGACTTAGAATCTTTAGATTAAATTCCTATACGGATTTTAACTTCGGTTCTTATTTAGCTAAGTAATCATTTGAGCCTCTGGAAACAGTAGTTTTCAAATTCTGACCTTTTAGACAGTAATTCTGTTGGTTTCTCTTTTACTGTAGAGTCAGTGAGTTTCATGCACTATCGATGGATGATTTTCACTTTCATAGTTTCGGAATCAATACTTCCGTTACTATTTAGGTTGGATTGTTGCATAAGAGTTAGGCTCCTATTATCCGGAACCTATTATTTTAAGGTCCTTCCGTCTTCGTATGGGCATAGGCCTTTACTCTTTCCGGATACAGTTTATGTATTTATAAACAGATATCTGTTTATTACAAGGGCGTAAGCTTCTTCTGTCTTTGATGTCTAGTAGAAGGACGTTACGCTCCATTTTATTGTTAATCGATTCTATTAACTAGCGTACTGCTTATGGTATATCATTGGCTTAGCAGTTGTGCTTAAGATTTCGGCTCTTGAAGTAAGAGTTCTTCTACTTCTTGGGCTTACATTAATAGTGTTGCTATTATAGATTTTTGAAGGCTGCTCATTGCGCTCAGCCATCCATTCATGAATTTTATCTCAGAAATATCGAGTCCATTTCTGGAGGCCTCTATTGTTAGGTCTATTATCTACTGCTCAGAATGTCATTCACTTAACAGTTGCTACTATAGCTAGGTAGGCTGTCTGTTTCGGCAGTGTCTCCGTTCGGCTGCCCTCTTCGCTCTGGGCTATTTGACCCAGGGCAAGAAAAAGGGGGGGGGGGGAGGGTGTTCCCTTGGGTCACCTGTTTTTACTATGAAAACAAGGGGATACCTCCTCCGGAGTTAGTAATTCTGAGCTGTTATTGGGATGGTTGTTTAGTGAGAAGTTTAAGTTTATAAAATTCATTCAAGTCTTAGTTTTTAAAGTATAGCTTTTGAATATTGCATATGTCAACGGACATGATTATGCAATTCTCACACACTTTTAGGAGTATAAGAGTCTCTATTCTCTAGACTTACTTTATTATTGGCTTACTTTAAAAATTATTAGTATAAGGATTATTGGATATTAATAGAGTACATGGATGTATGAAGCTCAATTTTTGGAAGGTGTTGTATCTTTCTAATTTATCATAAATAAGAAAGATACATGTAAGGCCTATTACTTCTTTTCCCTACAGGGGATGACTCTATTTTATTTTATTGAGCGTATTCCATTTTGCTCTATGTCCTTGGCCCTCCAGCCTTTTTACTATTCAGCTATGTCTGGGTCATTGGTATAGTATAAAAATGTTAAAAAATTTATAGTAATTTATATATTTTTTATACTTACCAATGACCCAGACGGGGATGGCCCTCCCAGGAGTTGGGAACTCTTGCCTCCCCGCTGAGTACATAGCGCTTACCAGGCACTGGTTATTAGAATGATAAATGGCGCCAATTTCGGAACGTCCTTGACACTGCGCATGCGCAGTGGGGGCGAGGTGTGGAGGGCCTTTCAGGACATGTTTTCTTTAGTTTTAGATGCAAATTTTGGGGATTGGGGGGCAAAATTTGTGTTTGGCCCTATATTTTAAGAGTTAGCACCAGCTATGTCTGGGTCATTGGTAAGTATAAAAAATATATAAATTACTATAAATTTTTTAACTTTTAAAGTATAGCTTTTGAATATTGCATATGTCAACGGACATGATTATGCAATCCTCAGACACTTTTAGGAGTATAAGAGTCTCTATTCTCTAGACTTACTTTATTTATTGGCTTACTTTAAAAATTATTAGTATAAGGATTATATTGGATATTAATAGAGTACATGGATGTATGAAGCTCAATTTTGGAAGGTGTTGTATCTTTCTAATTTATCATAAATAAGAAAGATACATGTAAGGCCTATTACTTCTTTTTCCCTACAGGGGATGACTCTATTTTATTTTATTGAGCGTATTCCATTTTGCTCTATGTCCTTGGCCCTCCAGCCTTTTTACTATTCAGCTATGTCTGGGTCATTGGTACAGTATAAAAATGTTAAAAAATTTATAGTAATTTATATATTTTTTATACTTACCAATGACCCAGACGGGGATGGCCCTCCCAGGAGTTGGGAACTCTTGCCTCCCCGCTGAGTACATAGCGCTTACCAGGCACTGGTTATTAGAATGATTAATGGCGCCAATTTCGGAACGTCCTTGACACTGCGCATGCGCAGTAGGGGCGAAGTGTGGAGGGCCTTTCAGGACATGTTTTCTTTAGTTTTAGATGCAAATTTTGGGGATTGGGGGGCAAAATTTGTGTTTGGCCCTATATTTTAAGAGTTAGCACCAGCTATGTCTGGGTCATTGGTAAGTATAAAAAATATATAAATTACTATAAATTTTCTAACATTTTGCAGGTGGCTGTGGCCGATTCGTTGGATAAAGGGTTAAATTCACTCATGCTAATATATGTATTACATCTAACATTCAAATTACAAGATACAAAAAGGTTTTTGTCCCCTGTTCTTGAAATACTGATTGGATTAAAATAGGTGAAATACACTTTTTTTGAAAAGAAATCTTGTTAGGAAAAGTTAAAAAATATATCATTTTATAACTCATTTGCATGATTTCACATGGTGTGACTTGATGAGAAAAATACTGAAACTTTGTACTTGTTTTTCACTATCCCGTCTCTTCTATTCAGTTACTTTTCTGAAAGTAAATACATAGAGAGTTTAGATTGTAGCAATTATCTTGAGAGTGGGCAGGAGAAATATGATTTGCCACAAGTGGAAAGACATAGTTTCCTGTGCTCACAAAGGAGCCAATCATTGGTATCCATGCCAAAAAAACACTCAATAATTCTCTTTTTAAGATACACACTTCAGACAAATTTTAATTCGATCGATCCATCGGTAAATCATTCAAAGAACAAATCATCTGATTGTCATTTAACCAGTCTTCTAACTAGGTAGACTTATTAAATGATGCTGCAGGAGTGCGTGGCTCAGTAGTAGACTGTTGGACTTATATGCTAGAGGTACCGAGTTCGACCCCCGTCCGGAACGACCCTCATTGTGTCCTTGGCAAGGCACTTATCCTGATTGCCTACATGGGTGCACAATGACGCCCTGTACTAAGGCGTACTGCATGTCGATGGTGCACATGTCTTCAACTGCTATAACTCTGCTTGAGCAGAGCTTTAACAGAGTTAGAATTGTTTATTCTGATAGGGAGCGTGTTGGCTCAGTGGTAGACTGTTGGACTCCTATGCTAAAGGTCCTGAGTTTGATCCCTGTCCAAGATGACCCATGTTGTGTCCTTGGGCAAGGCACTTTATCCTTGTTGCCTACTTGGGGGCACGGTGACACTGTGTACTAAGGCATACTGCACATCGATGGTGCACATGTCTTCAACTGCTGTAACCCTGCTTGAGATGGAACCTTGAACAGAGTTAGAATGTTGAGCTGACAGTTGCTCATGGATGCTCGGTGGTTCTCTCCGGGAACTCCGGCTTCCTCCACCTGTAAAATTGTCATGGTCACGATTAGCCATTGTGCATAAGTATGTAACCTTAAACACCAATAAATAAATAACTGATTCTGTAAATTGTAGAACTCAAGTATTACCTACACAACATTCACAAATGTATCAAAATTGTTTTAGAAAAAGAACTTTATGAGAAGGGAAACACCAATATATTTTTTATTGAAGTGGAATAGTTTTATTAAATTATTCAAGATGACACTAGAAATATAGAGTTGTGCCTCTTCTATTGGCAACATTACATATTTTATTTATTTATTTGTGTTTAACTTCACCCCCCATTGCCCATGTTGGGGCATGGTGACGTCATGTACTAAGGCGTACTGCACGTCGATGGTGCACTTGTCTTCAACCAATGCAAACTCTGCTTGTGTGGAGTTAGTATGTTGGGGAGCTGACAGTTGCTCACCATTGCTCGGTGGTTCTCTCTGGGTACTCTGGCTTCCTCCACCCGTAAAACTGTCATGGTCATGATTGGCCATTGTGCAAAAATATGTGACCTTAAACCCCAATAAATAAATAAATTTGTGTTTAACCCTTTACCCAAAGTAATGGCCCAAACTGGCCAGCGCTATTCACAGAAATCGCCAATTAATTTTCATTATTTTTTCATTTTTTGTCTCAAAAACATTAGTTATGACCCCTCATTGGAACGACCTCAACGAGCTCGTTCCAATGAGGGGTCATAACCTATGTTTTTGAGACAAAAAATGAAAAAAAATTAGTTATTCAAGAATTTTGTTTGCAAGTGTCGTCTGCTTTTCATTTTAGGTAAAGGGTTAAGGTCACATACTTATGCACAATGCCTAATCGTGACCGTGACAGTTTTACGGGTGGAGGAAGCCGGAGTACCCGGAGAGAAATGCCAATCATCGACAAGCAACTGTCAGCTCCTCAACATTCTAACTCTGTTCAATCGCCACCCAAGCAGCGGTTGAACACATGTGCACCATCGACGTGCAGTACGCCTTAGTACACAGCATCATCGTGCCCCCCCATCTAAGCAGCCGGGATAAAGAGCCTTGCCCAAGGACATGACAAGTTTTGGGAGTGCAGTGGCTCAGTGGCTACAGCATTGGACTTCAAACCAAAAGCTCCCACTGTTTGATCCCACCAGGGGGAAACTGTAGTGTGTCCTTGGGCAAGACACTTAATCGTGATTGCCCCCGTACAGTGGTGCTGTGTACTAAGGCATACTGCAAGTCAATGATGAACTTGTCTTCAACCAATGCTAACACTGCTTGTTTGGAGTTAGTACGTTGGGGAGTCTGACAGTTACCCACAGTTGCTCAGTGGTTTTCTCTGGGTACTCCGGCTTCTTCCACCCATAAAACTATCCGACACAAGGTGACCCTGGCTGTCGAAAGTGTCATTAAACCCGAATAAATAAATTGACTTGGTATTTTAATGTTCAACTTTGTCAGGGAACCAATTCTCTTTATTTCCTGCTTGGGACATATCAAGATATCAGAACTTTTACTTTCTATTGATCACTGGTAATTAACCTAAACACACTGCTCCCTGGAAATCTCCTCACTGAAATTATTTTGCAAATGTAGAACTACTGATTTAACTAACTATATCTTGTTTGACAGAGCTCAGTGAGCTCTGTCAAACAAGATATAGTTAGTTAAATTTCCAACTGCATTATGAGAACTTGTCACTGCTAGACTCTTTGGAGTTTTCACATAATTGTGAAAAGTGTTAAATTTTTAATTCATTTTCAGGAATGTTTTGCAGATTATCCCCCCCCCCCCTGCCAATGCCTCCCTCCTACAGAAACAAGAATTTTTTTTATAAGCCTAATTTACTGCAGAGCAGATAAGAAATAGTTATTCAGAGACTCCCTTAACCCTTTACCTAACATGAAAAGCAGACGACACTTGCAAAAAAATTCTTAAGTGACTAATTTTTTTCATTTTTTGTCTCAAAAACATAGGTTATGACCCCTCGTTGGAACGAGCTCGATGAGCTCGTTGCAACGAAGGGTCATAACCTATGTTTTTGAGACAAAAAATGAAAATTAATTGAAGATTTTTGAGAATAGCGCTGGCCGGTTTTGGCCGTTACGTTGGGTAAAGGGTTAATTATTAAGTTTGCGGGGGATATAGAAATGGGGTCCATCTATCCATCCACCCATTCGTCTGTCCCTCCATTTGTAACAACTTTGGACCTTCATATCTCAGTCAGTGGATGTTGGATTTAAATAATCTTTGGGTTGCTGATAGAAAACTCTAGGGGAAAGGATATTCACAAGTAACAGGTTTTTCCATTTTTTTTGTCAAGAGTTATGGACCTTTTCCCACGTTTTTCAACTTAGAAACCCTTGGCAGGATACCGGTGACATTGCAACTTGTTTGTTTTGAGGAATAATCATGTTTAATTTTTATGCAGGGCAATAATGAATTACCACATAATGAAAATGGAAGAATTGAATAAAATCATTAGAGAATTGTGGAGAAATACATACAGAGGAAATGGTATTTATATATTCATGTATCATTTGTTAATCTTACATCTTTTGTTCTTCAACAAGTATTCAGGTTTTTAATCAATTAACTTACTAATATACTATTTCTAAAGACTAAATATATTTGTCTTTGGGGGACTATAGAAATCAGCGGTGTCCGTCCATCCATGCATCCATCTGTGCATCCGTCCCACTTGGTGTCCCCATGATAACTCCAGTTTGGATCATTTGACTGGAACCAATTTTGAATTTTGGTATGTGACCTTCTTAGCCCAAACCACAAGTTTGAATATGGGTTCAGCCAGATTATTTTATTAGAGTTATACCCCTTTTTCAACTTAGAAATTTCAAGATTTGCGGTGTCCGGATGTCAACTCCAGTTAGGATTATTTAATTGGAGATCGGAAAGAATTTTGGTATGTGACTTTGTGGAGTAATAATACAGGTCAAGTCCGATTATGGGTTCGGACCGATCATTTTTACTAGAGTTATACCCCTTTTTTGACTTGTTTTTTTCGGGGGACATGGACATGTGGCCGAGCGGCCTTTTATTTTCACTGCCCTACTGTAAGCAAGGTTTGGGAAAATGTTGATTTTTGATTGACAGGCATTTAATGATGCTCTCAACACCTAGGGTCATGTTGATTGTGACAGTTTTACGGGTGATGGAAGATGAAGTACCCAAAGAGAACCACTGAGCTATGGTGAGTAAATGTTGGACCATCCAACTTACTATCCTGGCACAATCAAGTTTAGCATTGGTTGAAGGTAAGGGTACTGCTGTCAGCAGGCTGTACACACCACCCCGTCCTCCCATTTGAATTAATTGTTTCGCCCAAGGATACAACACCAATGATGTTGGTCAGGATTAGGGCTGTCGCGATTATTCGATTAGTCGACTAACCGTCGACTATTGAAGTAGTTGACGTTTTTTATATTTTTATACTGTACCAATGACCCAGACAGAGCTGGTGCTAACTCTTAAAATATAGGGCCAAACACAAATTTTGCCCCCCAATCCCCAAAATTTGCATCTAAAACTAAAGAAAACATGTCCTGAAAGGCCCTCCACACTTCGCCCCTACTGCGCATGCGCAGTGTCAAGGACGTTCCGAAATTGGCGCCATTTATCATTCTAAGTTTGGCCCTTCATCAGTTAACATCTGACTGATCTTTGTGCTTTTAAATCTCAGTTTAAATGATGCCAGACACATAAATATTAGTGAAATGGTGATTCTAAGGAGGATAGAAAAGGAGGAGAGGAAAAGAATGTGTGACAGAATATTATCAGGGCTGTAACTTAAAATTTTTTAATGAAATTATGTTAAGTTACCTATTTTCAAGGCAGCAGCCATTTTGTTGTCATTCTGATTATTTAGTTACACTGTTTTTTCAAAGTGTTTTCCTCTCTCCCTGTCCTTTAAGTTCCCCCTTGCTATTCTCCCATGCTTTTGGCATAGTTTCTGTAATTATTATTACTAAAATTTCTTGGGAGTTTTAGCTGAATAACAGAATGAATTCTGTTCTTTCCCCATGTTTACGTCTTCACCTACGGGTGGTTAGGCGTTGTGTTCTGCATCTACCATCTGATGTTCTGCAGTTTCTTCCCTGGAAGTCTCTGTTTTGCATCAGATAGTGTATTTTTGGTAACTGATTTCGGGCCTGGGTGCCTGGAGTCTTATTTTAGTGTTTTTACACTCATTGTTTACATTTACAACAGCCCTCTGTGTGAGGGGGGGATTTCTAAATAATAATATCTTTATGTTATTTTAATCATAACTAGATACATTATTATTGTTCGTAAGTGTTGAATAAATTGTTTAAAATATTTTTAAAATTTTTGTCCACACTTAGGCTTGGGATCCATTGGGGCTCAACGTTACTTTTCAGAAACTTGGGCTGTTCTGAAAAAATATTTTTTCAAAATATTTTGATTTCAATTATTTTTTCTATATTAATGGATCATATTATTATTATGTATTTTGATTGCCAGGGGTTAGTGCGAGTACCAGGACTTGTTTTCTTTTCACATTGAAAGGATATTGATCAATTGTTTTAAGAGGAAGTCTTCCTCTGACCTTATTATCATTCTATATGTGGTCAGTGTACTCGCATTAACTCCTGTTCTGTATCGTATGATTTCGATGACAATATGGGAAGCGTATGTCACGGTATGTTGTTGGGGATTTGGACACTCCGGTCCTTTCCCCGCAGGGTCACTCTACTTTATCAATTTCTATTTCAGATGATCAAGATTAGGGTGATGTATCTGTGATGTCTTCCAACAGTGTGCCTCCGTCGTCACAATTAATGAAGGGCTAGCAGAAAAGTGCTCATGTAATACGCCAATTGCCTAAGAGGACCCTAGTAGGTTCGACGGCCTTTGACGTCCGCTAGCTCGCCCGGTGTAGCGTCCATTCACCGAATGGTTCGGCAGCCGGGTTCGTCCGTTGCGGTCTAGAAGGAATTTTGGGGTGATGCGAGCACTATAAAATTAACTTAATGCACACCCAGTGACGGCGGATCGGAGGGAGAACGGAGGAAGCCTTTTAGTCCGGTTCATAGCTCGTTCCGGTCCATCCGGACGGCAAGCGAGAGAGGTCCCTCTCTCGTTCAACAACATCTGGCCCCAGATGTTGTGGTACAAATGTGTCGCTAGCGGAGCATACGTCCGTCGCTCGGGACGCTCCGTTGTATAGGCAGTCCGCTGAGACTGCTAAGGCTTCCTCTTCTCATCAGCGCACACGACCGCACCTTGGCTGCGTGACCGCCGATATATTACCAGCTTCGCCGATCAAGGATTCTTCGGCGACCAGGTCACACCATCCGGCAGCCAGGGATTCGAGACCGATGGACTCCGGACGTTCGCATAGGAAAAGTATGCGGGAGCCATCTGATGCGGAGCTGCCCTCGGCGAAGCAGCGATAGACTGCGCCTCCGCAGGTCTCGACGCCGGACATTCTTGTGCACATAGCACAGCTTATCGCAGCATCCCAGCAGCCGACAGAAACGGTGTCGGATCGAGAATTATCCGACAGCGCTGGGTTGGTAGCCGGGGACTCGAGGCCTGCAGACTCCGGACGTTCGCATAGGAAGTGTGCGGGAGTCAACGTACACGGAGCTTCCAGCGGCAATGCATCGTAAGTCCGCTACTGCACAGGCCTCGGGAACGGACGTGCTTTCCTTAATAGCACAGTTTATCGCAGCATCCCAGCATCAACTGAATCTGTCGCATATATTTTATCCGACGATGCTGGGTCGGGACGCTCCGCGGAAGCGGGTACGGACGTCCGAAAGTTTCATCCGGTCCGACGGGATACCGAAAGGGATTTGGAGGATTTCAAGCTTTCCCTTTCGGAACAACATATGCTGCGATGCCGGATAAGAAACTGATAGCGTCGGTGGACTTAGAAATTTTTGGTTCGGTTCAGGGACATCGTCCCTCAGTTCCGACATAGTCCAATAATGTCACACAAACTTTCGAATTATTGAACGACGCTATATATATTATTTTTTATGCTTGCTATCCAAGCATTTCTGGTTTCTTGTTCGAAGAGTTATGGAGATGTCTTTCAAAAGTGTGCCTCTGTCGTCATAGTTAATGAAGAGTTAGCGGCAATAAGTGCTCATGGAATATGTCTATCGCTTACGGAGTGACATTCGCTAGCTCACCCGGTGTAGCGTACATTCATCGAATGGTTCGGCTGCCGGGTTCGTCCGTTGCGGTCTAGGAAGGAGATTTGGGTGATGCGAGCACTTTAATTACTTTAGTACTCACCCAGTGACGGCAGATTGAGGACAGATCGGAGGAAGCCAACAACATAGGGGACCGCATGTTGTGGTTCAGATATTTTACATTCGGAGCATATGTCCGTTGCTCGGGACGCTCCGTTATATTGACAGTCCGAGAGACTGTCTTTAATGCTTCCTCATCCTCACAGCAGGGCACACGACCGCACATTGGCTACGTGACCTCGAGTATCCGATCAGTTTCGGCATTCAGTGATTCCACGGCGAATAGGTCGCGCCATCCGGTAGCCAAGGGACACGAGGCCTATACACTCCGTTCGCTCGCATATTGGAAGTATGCACGGGGTAACGATCTCGGAGCTTCCTGCGGCAATGCATCGTAAGACCGCTTCTCCTCAGGCCTCAGTGACGGACGTGCTATCCGAGTTAGCACAGTTGTTTCGCAGCATCCCAGCAATTGACAGTTTCTCGGTCGAATCAGGAATTATCCGACGGCGCTGGGTCGGTGCGGTCCGCGGTTGCATCAGCTACGGACGACCGAACGCTTTATAGGGTCCGACAGGATGGCGAAAGGGATTCGAAAGATTTCGAGTTTTCCCTTTAGTAGTATCGGAAGATGCCTTTCATATCTTCTGGCATTTCTTCCAGTGATTATTTTTCGGACTTCATTGCTGCGATCTTGGATAAGAGACTTATAGCGTCATTGGACTCGGATTTTTCGATCGGTACAGGGACATTGTCCCTGACTTACCGACGCAGTCCAATATTGTCATTACAACATGTGTTTTATTTTTTCGACGCTATATATTTATATATATATACAAGCCTGCTACTAAGCATGATAGTTTAGTTTCTTGTCCGCGTGGCTCATTTCTGCCATTTTATCATTTTTACAAATAGTTTATTTTGGCAGAGCAGGGCATACCGAGAGTTCATATGCGTCTAGACGGTGTGATTAAAGACTGCATATATTCTTTTTCGCCGTTTATGTCTTTTCCAATTTCAATGTTGGGAACGACATTATGTATAGTAGACTTAACTTAGACGCTTTATTATACGTAATCCGCCTTACTGAGGCGTTATCATTACGTCTTCAAGAAAAGATTTACGGGATATTATTCTCAATGTAATTTCTTTTGAGGGCACTAGTTTGTTCACGTATAACTCCGCCCTTCAGTGGCTGATTGGAGTTGGTTAGACGTGACGCAGCCCTAGCTACATCCACACGCGTGGATAGTAAGGTTAAGAACTCTCTCAGAGTCGCTTCGTTCTCGGAGGAGCTTCTCTTCGACGGCAACTTTCCGGCAATCCATGAATTGCTCGATTTATACATTCTCTTGTCTATCTAGTGTTACAAGAGATTCAGACTGGGGCAAACATTCGGTGGTTGACTAAGAGAGTGCCGCCGCAGTTGCCGGACCCGAGTGTGGCTGTTATGACGGTTGCCAGTCAAACAGATTGGGATATATACTGATCCCTACGGATTCGAAGTGCCAGGGTCTTTGGGTTCCGCAGTCTTTTAGCTATCAGTTTAACTTCCGCGGAATAATGTTTTTTAGGCTTGCTTTATGTCATTGCATGAACATTATTCAGAAACGCATGCCCAAATTCCTGTCCTTTAATTCGACAGTAGTGGCGTATCTCCGGAACCAGGGAGGCACTCTTTCGTTTCCGTTATTCAATTTAATGGAAAGAATCCGTCTGTTGGTTATAGTACACCAAGTTCAGTTTTGGTCCGTCATATTCTGGGTCGTCTGATTGTTTTATCGGACTCCCGTTTCTCTTACGGGTCGCTTGTTGCTGTCAGAATGGACTCTCAACAAACAAGTATTCAATCAGATTTGCTATATATGGGAGCGCCCAATGATGTTTTATTTATGACACAGCTTGCTAATCAATTGCAGACGTATGTGTTGGCTTGTCCAGATCTCTGAGCTAATACTGTTAACGCTCTATTGATCTATAGGACGGAATGATAGGATACGCGTATCCTCCGGCGCTGTTGTTTTAGCAGGTATTGCTAGATAAACAACCACAATACATTTCTGTTGATAGCATCTCTATCTTTACAGAGATCATGAGTAATTTACTCTCTTGTCTACTGTGGATCTTAACGTGAAATCTTCCTCTATGTGAGGATCTTTTTTCACTGGGTAAATCGTGTCATCTTTATCACAACCAGCAAGGTCGCAACCTTCATGTATTCCGTTGTGTGGTCCATATTGCATTGTAAGCACTGTACTGGACGAGCTTTGGACGCGATTTCTTACTATAGGAGATCCTCTTCTTCGCTATTCTATGCGACTAAAGTGGAGGCTCTTCCGTCGTGGTGTAGGGATCATTATGTTCATATTGTTGATCCCTCCATACTACTCATTGCTATTTTTTAGTATACTTGTTTCACAAGATCTACTGCAGCCTGTTATTATTTAGGTTATAGGTTTATGTTACCTCATACCTATGCACTCTACGATAGTTTACAATTGAGTCTTTTGTCTCTTTATCTAAGTCAGTTAGTAACTTTTTGATAAATAGACTTAGAATCTTTAGATTAAATTCCTATACGGATTTTAACTTCGGTTCTTATTTAGCTAAGTAATCATTTGAGCCTCTGGAAACAGTAGTTTTCAAATTCTGACCTTTTAGACAGTAATTCTGTTGGTTTCTCTTTTACTGTAGAGTCAGTGAGTTTCATGCACTATCGATGGATGATTTTCACTTTCATAGTTTCGGAATCAATACTTCCGTTACTATTTAGGTTGGATTGTTGCATAAGAGTTAGGCTCCTATTATCCGGAACCTATTATTTTAAGGTCCTTCCGTCTTCGTATGGGCATAGGCCTTTACTCTTTCCGGGTACAGTTTATGTATTTATAAACAGATATCTGTTTATTACAAGGGCGTAAGCTTCTTCTGTCTTTGATGTCTAGTAGAAGGACGTTACGCTCCATTTTATTGTTAATGGATTCTATTAACTAGCGTACTGCTTATGGTATATCATTGACTTAGCAGTTGTGCTTAAGATTTCGGCTCATGAAGTAAGAGTTCTTCTACTTCTTGGGCTTACTTTAATAGTGTCGCTATTATAGATTTTTGAAGGCCGCTCATTGCGCTCAGCCATCCACATTCATGAATTTTATCTTAGAAATATCGAGTCAATTTCTTGAGGCCTCTTTTGTTAGGTCTATTATCTACTGCTCAGAATGTCATTCTCTTAACAGTTGCTACTATAGCTAGGTAGGCTGTCTGTTTCGGCAGTGTCTCCGTTCGGCTGCCCTCTTCGCTCTGGGCTATTTGACCCAGGGCAAGAAAAAGGGGGGGGGGGGAGGGTGTTCCCTTGGGTCACCTGTTTTTACTATGAAAACAAGGGGATACCTCCTCCGGAGTTAGTAATTCTGAGCTGTTATTGGGATGGTTGTTTAGTGAGAAGTTTATAAAATTCATTCAAGTCTTAGTTTTTAAAGTATAGCTTTTGAATATTGCATATGTCAAAGGACATGATTATGCAATTCTCAGACACTTTTAGGAGTATAAGAGTCTCTATTCTCTAGACTTACTTTATTATTGGCTTACTTTAAAAATTATTAGTATAAGGATTATATTGGATATTAATAGAGTACATGGATGTATGAAGCTCAATTTTTGGAAGGTGTTGTATCTTTCTAATTTATCATAAATAAGAAAGATACATGTAAGGCCTATTACTTCTTTTCCCTACAGAGGATGACTCTATTTTATTTTATTGAGCGTATTCCATTTTGCTCTATGTCCTTGGCCCTCCAGCCTTTTTACTATTCAGCTATGTCTGGGTCATTGGTACAGTATAAAAATGTTAAAAAATTTATAGTAATTTATATATTTTTTATACTTACCAATGACCCAGACGGGGATGGCCCTCCCAGGAGTTGGGAACTCTTGCCTCCCCTCTGAGTACATAGCGCTTACCAGGCACTGGTTATTAGAATGATAAATGGCGCCAATTTCGGAACGTCCTTGACACTGCGCATGCGCAGTAGGGGCGAAGTGTGGAGGGCCTTTCAGGACATGTTTTCTTTAGTTTTAGATGCAAATTTTGGGGATTGGGGGGCAAAATTTGTGTTTGGCCCTATATTTTAAGAGTTAGCACCAGCTATGTCTGGGTCATTGGTAAGTATAAAAAATATATAAATTACTATAAATTTTTTAACTTTTAGTCGATCGTTGTTCATTTTCAAGGTGGCACACGTCTACTAAACGTCGGGGCTAAATTGCATTGTTTTGTGAGGTGAATGATCAATGAAGGTGAATAACTTTAAATATCTAACCATAGTTAACATTCATATCCGGAAGACTGTATGACTGTCACTGACTGTGTAAGAAAGAACACTCACAGTTACTTGAGAAGAATAGATTCTTCTGAATTTCTCCAGTCTTGTACACACGAATGCACCCATTGGAAAACCCAAAGTGCAGAAGTGACAAAATTATGACGAAAGTCAGAACGTCAGATCACTTCTCAAAGTTCGGAACTTCAGACTAAGATCCAATTTTAACAACTGATGAGGGAATGCATAGATCTCATGTTCAAAATTTTGAGAAACTTATTGCAGAAAGGAAACATATGCAGGAACGTTCTTTTGGTAAATTCATTTTAATTCATCGGCTTCAATCTAGTTCAAACTTGGACCCGCAGTCAGTAATATTATTTTTGGGGTTGGTACGTCCTACAGGACGTACCAACCCCAAAAATTATATTACGGACTGTGGGTCCAAGATTGGACTACATGTAGCTTCAGTCGGGACTGATTTGTTGTTCCCACAACCCCACTTCGTCTGAACACACTAGTGCTATTGTCATTTTCAGAGTTTTACGAACAGAAAAATGATTTCGTAAAAATTCATGGGAAGCGACTATTAATTGACTAACCGTTGATTACTGGTCACGATTGATCGATTACAAAAAATGATAGTCGCGACAGCCCTAGTCAGGATAGAACCATCGATCTGAAGTCTAGTGCACCAACTAATTGAGCAACCACAAAGGCTATTTAAAAAAAATTCTCATTTCTCGGGCACTTCCTTTGTTATAGAAAATCTGTCTCCGCACCTTTTTTCCATCAGGAAATCTCTTCTATGATACTGTATTAGGACAAATATTTAACCATCTATACATGGGCGCGATGGCTCAGTTGGTAGAGGTGCAGGCTGCAAGCCGAGAGGTCCTCAGTTCGAATCCCACCTGCGGTAACCGCGTTGTGTCCTTGGGCAAGACACTTCACCCCGATTGCCTACATGGGGGCACGATGACGCTGTGTACTGAGGCGTACTGCACGTCGATGGTGCGCATGTCTTCAACCAATCTAACCCTGCCTGTGCTGCGGTGCAGAGTTCAGAGTTACGATGTTGGAGAGCTGACAGCTGCTCGTTGTTGCTCGTGGTTCTCTCCGGGTACTCCGGCTTCCTCCACCCGTAAAACTGTCACGGTCACGATTAGCCATTGTGCATAAGTATGTGACCTTAAACACCAATAAATAATAAATAAATAACCATCTATACATCTATACATCTATACTACTTACACATAATAGTGTAAGTAGTTCAAATTTCTGATTCCAACTATTTTAAGAACTGTTTTGTGTGTGAATAAGAAAAAGCCTCCCTGCCTCATCATAAAACAGGGGAAAAATTGCCAGTGAAACAAGAATTTTTTTTCGTAGGCTTAAGCTCCCATTTAAAAAAAAAAAAGAAAAAAAAGTGGTATACCAAAAAATTGCATCAAATAAAAATAGCAGCCTTACACACAGAGACTTCATACAACTCACTGTATCTCACTCCCCCCCCCACTTCACACACACACACACACACACACACACTGGCATTCAGTCTCTTTGCAATCACAGACATGAGCCTCTGTCTTGGAGTAAGCTGAGCAGTGTGCTCACAATCTTTAGTTGTACATTATTTGTTCTGGTGATATAGCCAAAGGGATACCAAAAAATTGCATCAAATAAAAATAGCAGCCTTACACACAAAGACTTAATACAACTCACTGTATCTCGCTCTCCCCCCCCCCCCCCCACTTCACACACACACACACACACCCTCACACACACACACACACACACACACACACACACACACACACACACACACACACACACACACACACACACACACACACACACACACTGGCATTCAGTCTCTTTGCAATCACAGACATGAGCCTCTGTCTTGGAGTAAGCTGAGCAGTGTGCTCACAATCTTTAGTTGTACATTATTTGTTCTGGTGATATAGCCATGTCAGTGTATCTGTAGACTGAGATTGTATCCATTCTATAATTTAAGTTCCACTTAACCGATTGAACTCAAACTTATCATGTGATTCGGGTATGAAGAGAGAAAGAACACTGTTTATTTTGCAGTCATTGTGTCTTAAGGTCAAGGTCACTGTGACCTTGAACATGAAAATTGTCCAGAAATTGGTTTTTTCCTCTAATTAAAATTTCACTTGGCTGATCAAAAGAAAAGTTGACATGTGGGTTAGGTATGATGAGATGCAGAACACTTTTTATTGTTGGGGCATTGTGCGAAATACGAATGAAGGACACACTGACCTTTAGCTTACAATGACGGTTCTGCTTGGCTGGTCAAAACCAAACTGTGGGTTGGGTAAGTTGAGAGGAAGAACTCTGTATATGTTGGGGCCATCGTGCCAGTCTTTCGATTTTGAGGCGAGCTGTCGCTCTTGTATGTCATTACACCTGCAATTTTTTCTTTTTGCAAGTAGACAACAGTGAGTGATTAACCCTTACCTAACGAATTGGCTGCATCTGCTGCATAATATATGTTTAGCTCGTTCCACTGAGGAAGTCAGATGATATGGTTTTACTGAATTTTTAGCTCACCGAAGGGAGCTAAACTTATCACTTGCCGTCCGTCGTCGTCCGTCCGCCGTCGTGAACATTTTTCAAACGACTTCTCCTCTGAAACCACTAGGTTGATTTGCTCGAAACTTAGTATGGATGTTCATTACCATATGTCAATTCAACTTTGTTCAAATGAAATGGACATGCCCACTTGGGGTTCCATAGGGGGCATAACTCCGATAGCACCCTATGTATATAAGAGAAATTACTAAAAAATCTTCTTCTCCTGCACAAGTGGGCAGAATCATATGATATTTGGTATACAGCATTATGGGGTGGATCTGATTCAAGTTTGTTCAAATCGGCCCCCTGGATTCATATTTGGGCTCACTATAGAAGCCCAAATTCGAACTTAGTGCATTTCAGGCAAATTTCTTAAAAACTCTTTTTCTCCAGATCCAGCAGGCAGAATCTTTTGATATTTGGTATGCAACATTGTGGGATGGATCTGATTCAAGTTTGTTTGAATCAGCCCCCTGGATTCTAATTTGGGCTCACTATAGAAGCCCAAATTCGAACTTAGTGCATTTCAGGCAAATTTCTTAAAAAATCTTCTTCTCCAGATCCAGCAGGCAGAATCTTTTGATATTTGGTATGCAACATTGTGGGATGGATCTGATTCAAGTTTGTTCAAATCGGCCCCCTGGATTCACATTTGGGCTCGGTATAGAAGCCCGAATTCGAACTTTGTGCATTTCAGGCAAATTTCTTAAAAAATCTTCTTCTCCAGATCCAGCAGGTAAAATCTTTTGATATTTGGTATGCAACATTGTGGGGTGGATCTGATTCAAGTTTGTTCAAATCGGTCCCCTGGATTCATATTTGGGCTCACTATAAAAGCTCGAATTCGAACTTAGTGCATTTCAGGTAAATGTCTTAAAAAATCTTTTTCTCCAGATCCAGCAGGCAGAATCTTTTGATATTTGGTATGCAACATTGTGAGGTGGATCTGATTCAAGTTTGTTAAGGAGCCCAAATTTGAACTTAGTGCATTTCAGGCAAATTTCTTCAAAAATCTTCTTCTCAAGATCCAGCAGGCAGAATCTTTTGATATTGGGTATGCAGCATGCTTAGTGGGGTGAGATTAAAGTTTGTTCAAGCCAAGTCCCTGGGTTCATATTTGGGCTCACTGTGGTAGCCTGAATTATAACTTAGTTCATAATGAGGAATTTTCTTTAAAAATCTTCTTCAGATCCAGCAGTCGGAATGTTTTGATATTTGGTATGCAGCATCCTTAGGAGGGTGAGATTCAAGTTTGTTCAAGCCATGTCCCTAGGTCCATATTTGGGCTCATTGTGGGAGCTTGAATTGTAACTTAGTTCGAAATGAGGAATTTTCTTAAAAAATCTTCTTCAGATCCAGCAGTCGGAATGTTTAGATATGTGGTGTGTAGCATCCTTAGGGGGGTGAGATTCAAGTTTGTTAAAGCCAAGTCCCTGGGTCTATATTCGGGCTCCCTGTGGGAGCCTGAATTATAACTTGGTCAATATGAGGAATTGTTCTTTAAAAATCTTCTTCAGCTTCAGCAGTCTGAATGTTTTGATATTTGGCATGCAGCATCCTTAGGGGGTGAAATTCAAGTTTGTTCAAGCCATGTCCCTGGGTTCATATTTGGGCTCACTGTGGGAGCCCGAATGATAACTTAGTTCAAAACGAGGAATTTTCTTTAAAAATCTTCTTCAGATCCAGCAGATGAATGCTTTTGATATTTGGTATGCAGCATCCTTGTGGGGTAAGATTCAAGTTTGTTCAAGCCATGTCCCTAGTTCCATAAAATTTGTCTCTCATGACTTGTAGTGTTGATGAACCATGTCTAACTGAATGTGACCCCAAATACTTCTTTGAACCACTTTGGCCGGTGAGCGATTAAGGCTCCTTGGGGCCTCTTGTTTTTTAAGAATTGGGGGAAAAGAAATTAAAATAACAAATTTTGATATCATGTGTTTTCTGTAAAGGGTTAAAATCTGTTTGTGGGAAATAGGTCAGATAATACAATTTGTACACGAAGATGTGAAAAATGCACCATGAATTATAAGCTGTAGCATTCCATCACTTCAAACTTCATTTTCTGGAAATTGGTACGTAAACAACATACCGTATTTACTCTATGTATTGGGACAGCTGAAAACAATTCTTAGAAAATGGGGAAAGAGAACAGCCTGGTCTTGATTTGATGCTGAATAAAGTTGTGGAGTGATTTGTTTTCCATCACTGTATACGAAAATCGGCGTCCAATTTTTTTTTTATATTTTCATTTTTTGCTTCCAAAACATAGCTTATGATCCCTCATTGGAATGTGCGCATTGCGCTCGTTCCAATGAGGGATCATAAGCTATGTTTTGGAAGCAAAAAATGAAACTTTTTAGTGACTCAGGAATTTTTTTTATGAGTGTCGTCTTCTACTAGCGACGGGGCAACTGGAAACAAATCTCCTGAATGTCCCAAACTTTGGAGCATAAAAAAAATATAGTTTTCTGGAAAAAATGTGTGTCCCAAATCATAGAGTGTCCCAATACATAGAGTAAATACGGTAATTTGACAAACTTCAAAGGCCAGTAATGATGCCACTCACTTCTTGCTCATGTATTCTGTGGAGAATCATTTGACTGACTTACAATTGCTTCAATGAAGAAGTTGCATTTCATGTATTATACTGAACTCAGATAAATTTTATTATTGCTGTGAAAAGCTTATTTGAAAAATTGGGTACAGTAAAACCTGTCTTGAGAGACCACTGTCTTGAGAGACCACCTGTCTTGAGAGACCACATCTGCCAGGCACCGATTGGTTTTACTCTATAATGGACCTGCTATGGGACACCACCTGTCTTGAGAGACCACCTGTCTTGAGAGACCACTGTGACCTGGTACCAACTTGTATTTTTATGCCATAATGGACCTGTCTTGAGAGACCGCACCTTTGAAGACTGAAACCATGACAAAAACTTTTTACCTGTTCTGGAATTGGAAAATCCATTGTGGTTATACTAACATAATTAAAAGCTCTTAATTGGGTTTCAATTGCTAACTCATTAAAGATTGAGATGTTCTTATAAGACCCCTGTGAAAAGATTAGGATTATTGCTGAATAAACAATTTCATGCATACCTGATATGTCACAGATAGGAATAAAAATAAATTTGTGTTGAAAATCTTTTTGTAACAAACTGAAATGGACTGTTATAAAAACTATAAAAATAAATTAGTGCTGAAAATCTTCAATGAAGATTTTCAACACTAATTTATTTTTATAATTTTTATAACAGTCCATTTCAATTTGTTATAAAAAATTCATAAAAAAGAACAACTACAAAGTGATTACAAAAATCCATTCTTCTCCATTTCTGAATTTTGTGGTTGGTTATTCACTGACTGACCTGAAACCTGTTATGAGAGACCACCTGTCTTGAGAGACCACTTTTGTGTGGCCCAAAGGGCGGTCTCCCAAGACAGGTTCTTCTGTAATATTTTTGGAATTCCTACTTACTGTGCACCAGTGGAGTGAAAGATGTGCAGATGTTTGAAGTATTGTTTGGCCAATTGAAACCAAACTTGATATGTGTGTTGGGTATGGTGAGAGGAAGCACCCTATTTATTTTTGGGATCATTGTGTCAACATGAATTTGGTTTCTGCTCCATAACTTTGATGTTTTCAAAACAAATATAATAAAGAGACTCTGTATTTTACTGAAACCCTTTGGGTGATTTTTTTTTTGCAAACACATTTATTGAAGATATCTAGTGTTTTTGAGTGTATACCGAAAATTATCTCATGAGTGACCAAGACAAATGTTTATTCTTTGTAAGCACTTGCGTGAGTGAAAATAACCATTTGTCTCTATCACAAGTGAAATAACTTTCGGCATCCACTCAAAAACACTACATTTTCTTTTTATTATAAACTTTTTATAAGAATCTGATTATTCCTGTCAATAATTCCACTCATTTCAACCTTGAATTGATGCATGAAAGTAAACAGCTGATGCACATTGATACGAGTAATTGATTTCATCCATACTCTGAACAGGTAGCATCTTGCGATCTGATTCAGCTGGCGGTCTCATGCATCAATTCAAGGTGAATATGTGTTGAATTATTTCTGGAAATGATCGGTATCCACTCAGAAACACTGGATTTTCTTTTCATTATACGTTTTTTGAACAAATTGCTCATTTCCAGTGATAATTTGACTCGTATTCACCTTGAAGTGATGCTTTGAAAGCCGCCATTTTCATTGATACCGTGAAAGTGAAAATGTCTATATCTTGACAGTGGGGGATACGATTTCTATCTTTCCCCAATTTCTTCGATAATCTACCTTTTAGCATATAATAAAAATTCTTTGCAGTTCAAACAAAAATATGTTGAAATTAAATCTTGAGTGGATACCAAAAATGATCTCATGAGTGATCGAAAGAAATGTTTATTTTTTGCGGGCGCTTGTGCAAGCGAAAATAACCATTTATCTCGGTCACAAGTGAGATTATTTTCGATATCCACTCAAAAACACTAGATTTTCTTTTTATTATACGCTTTTTATAAGAATCTGATAATTCCTCTCATTTCAACCTTGAATTGATGCATTGAATCATTGAAACGCGGAAGGGATTTGATTAATACTCGTAACAGATAGCATCTTGCAACCTGATTCAGCAGGCGGGTTTCTAGTCCAAACATGGCCTGAAAATCTGTAATATAAGTTTTTGGTTGGGTACGTCCTTTGAAAGGACGTACCAAACCAAAAACTTATATTATGGACTTTCAGGCCATGTTTGGACTGGTGGGTTTTTTACATCAATTCAAGGTGAATATGTGTTGAATTATTGCTGGAAATGATCGGTATCAACTCGAAAACACTAGATTTACTTTTCATTATACGTTTTTAGAACAAATTGCTCATTTCTAGTGATAATTTGACTCATATTCACTTTGAAGTGATGCTTTGAAAGCCGCCATTTTCATTGGTACCGTGAAAGTGAAAATTTCTGTATCTTCACAGTGGGGGATTTCTATCTTATCGAAGTTTTTTCGATAATCTATCGTTTAGCATATAATAAATAGAGATTATTACCATTATGTGGATGTACAGAATATTATCCGAGTCGAACTCCGGATTCTAAGGGCAGATCATGATGAGTTGAAGATGAGTCGTGATCTACCCTTAGAACCTGGAGCGAGACTCGGATACATATTTTGTACATCCACATAATGGTAATAATCATTTTATCTTACAATATATTGGGGATAAGTCAAGAATGTAGACGAATATATAACAAACTATTTATTCGTGCTGATGAACAAAAAGAAAAAAAAATGGAACTCACGCGAAAGGAACATGCTTGTATCCGACCCCCTGATACAAACATCTGTATCAGGGGGTCGGATACACAACAGTTGCGGAGTTAATACAGACAAAATATATGTTGATTGTAAGATAAAAATAGATATACATCAATCAAAGAAAGTAAAAATTTTAAATCTCATGATTTTATAATAATTTTAGTTCAAGCCAATAAAACTGTTCAATAATGCGATTCAGTTTCAGTGAGGGATTGCCCGGGAAACAAAATCCATATTTTTATACTGTACCAATGACCCAGACATAGCTGGTGCTAACTCTTAAAATATAGGGCCAAACACAAATTTTGCCCCCCAATCCCCAAAATTTGCATCTAAAACTAAAGAAAACATGTCCTGAAAGGCCCTCCACACCTCGCCCCCACTGCGCATGCGCAGTGTCAAGGACGTTCCGAAATTGGCGCCATTTATCATTCTAAGTTTGGCCCTTCATCAGTTAACATCTGACTGATCTTTGTGCTTTTAAATCTCAGTTTAAATGATGCCAGACACATAAATATTAGTGAAATGGTGATTCTAAGGAGGATAGAAAAGGAGGAGAGGAAAAGAATGTGTGACAGAATATTATCAGGGCTGTAACTTAAAATTTTTTAATGAAATTATGTTAAGTTACCTATTTTCAAGGCAGCAGCCATTTTGTTGTCATTCTGATTATTTAGTTACACTGTTTTTTCAAGTGTTTTTCCTCTCTCCCTGTCCTTTAATTCCCCCTTGCTATTCTCCCATGCTTTTGGCATAGTTTCTGTAATTATTATTACTAAAATTTCTTGGGAGTTTTAGCTTAATAACAGAATGAATTCTGTTCTTTCCCCATGTTTACGTCTTCACCTACGGGTGGTTAGGCGTTGTGTTCTGCATCTACCATCTGATGTTCTGCAGTTTCTTCCCTGGAAGTCTCTGTTTTGCATCAGATGGGGTATTTTTGGTAACTGATTTCGGGCCTGGGTGCCTGGAGTCTTATTTTAGTGTTTTTACACTCATTGTTTACATTTACAACAGTCCTCTGTGTGAGGGGGGGATTTCTAAATAATAATATCTTTATGTTATTTTAATCATAACTAGATACATTATTATTGTTCGTAAGTGTTGAATAAATTGTTTAAAATATTTTTAAAATTTTTGTCCACACTTAGGCTTGGGATCCATTGGGGCTCAACGTTACTTTTCAGAAACTTGGGCTGTTCTGAAAAAATATTTTTTCAAAATATTTTGATTTCAATTATTTTTTCTATATTAATGGATCATATTATTATTATGTATTTTGATTGCCAGGGGTTAGTGCGAGTACCAGGACTTGTTTTCTTTTCACATTGAAAGGATATTGATCAATTGTTTTAAGAGGAAGTCTTCCTCTGACCTTATTTTCATTCTATATGTGGTCAGTGTACTCGCATTAACTCCTGTTCTGTATCGTATGATTTCGATGACAATATGGGAAGCGTATGTCACGGTATGTTGTTGGGGATTTGGACACTCCGGTCCTTTCCCCGCAGGGTCACTCTACTTTATCAATTTCTATTTCAGACGATCAAGATTAGGGTGATGTATCTGTGATGTCTTCCAACAGTGTGCCTCCGTCGTCACAATTATGAAGGGCTAGCGGAAAAGTGCTCATGTAATACGCCAATTGCCTAAGAGGACCCTAGTAGGTTCGACGGCCTTTGACGTCCGCTAGCTCGCCCGGTGTAGCGTCCATTCACCGAATGGTTCGGCAGCCGGGTTCGTCCGTTGCGGTCTAGAAGGAATTTTGGGGTGATGCGAGCACTATAAAATTAACTTAATGCACACCCAGTGACGGCGGATCGGAGGGAGAACGGAGGAAGCCTTTTAGTCCGGTTCATAGCTCGTTCCGGTCCATCCGGACGGCAAGCGAGAGAGGCCCCTCTCTCGTTCAACAACATCTGGCCCCAGATGTTGTGGTACAAATGTGTCGTTAGCGGAGCATACGTCCGTCGCTCGGGACGCTCCGTTGTATAGGCAGTCCGCTGAGACTGCTAAGGCTTCCTCTTCTCGTCAGCGCACACGACCGCACCTTGGCTGCGTGACCGCCGATATATTACCAGCTTCGCCGATCAAGGATTCTTCGGCGACCAGGTCACACCATCCGGCAGCCAGGGATTCGAGACCGATGGACTCCGGACGTTCGCATAGGAAGTATGCGGGAGCCATCTGATGCGGAGCTGCCCTCGGCGAAGCACCGATAGACTGCGCCTCCGCAGGTCTCGACGCCGGACATTCTTGTGCACATAGCACAGCTTATCGCAGCATCCCAGCAGCCGACAGAAACGGCGTCGGATCGAGAATTATCCGACAGCGCTGGGTCGGTAGCCGGGGACTCGAGGCCTGCAGACTCCGGACGTTCGCATAGGAAGTGTGCGGGAGTCAACGTACACGGAGCTTCCAGCGGCAATGCATCGTAAGTCCGCTACTGCACAGGCCTCGGGAACGGACGTGCTTTCCTTAATAGCACAGTTTATCGCAGCATCCCAGCATCAACTGAATCTGTCGCATATATTTTATCCGACGATGCTGGGTCGGGACGCTCCGCGGAAGCGGGTACGGACGTCCGAAAGTTTCATCCGGTCCGACGGGATACCGAAAGGGATTCGGTGGATTTCAAGCTTTCCCTTTCGGAACAACATATGCTGCGATGCCGGATAAGAAACTGATAGCGTCGGTGGACTTAGAAAATTTTTGGTTCGGTTCAGGGACATCGTCCCTCAGTTCCGACATAGTCCAATAATGTCACACAAACTTTCGAATTATTGAACGACGCTATATATATTATTATTTTATGCTTGCTATCCAAGCATTTCTGGTTTCTTGTTCGAAGAGTTATGGAGATGTCTTCAAAAGTGTGCCTCTGTCGTCATAGTTAATGAAGAGTTAGCGGCAATAAGTGCTCATGGAATATGTCTATCGCTTACGGAGTGACATTCGCTAGCTCACCCGGTGTAGCGTACATTCATCGAATGGTTCGGCTGCCGGGTTCGTCCGTTGCGGTCTAGGAAGGAGATTTGGGTGATGCGAGCACTTTAATTACTTTAGTACTCACCCAGTGACGGCAGATTGAGGACGGATCGGAGGAAGCCAACAACATAGGGGACCGCATGTTGTGGTTCAGATATTTTACATTCGGAGCATATGTTCGTTGCTCGGGACGCTCCGTTATATTGACAGTCCGAGAGACTGTCTTTAATGCTTCCTCATCCTCACAGCAGGGCACACGACCGCACATTGGCTACGTGACCTCGAGTATCCGATCAGTTTCGGCATTCAGTGATTCCACAGCGAATAGGTCGCGCCATCCGGTAGCCAAAGGACACGAGGCCTATACACTCCGTTCGCTCGCATATTGGAAGTATGCACGGGGTAACGATCTCGGAGCTTCCTGCGGCAATGCATCGTAAGACCGCTGCTCCTCAGGCCTCAGTGACGGACGTGCTATCCGAGTTAGCACAGTTGTTTCGCAGCATCCCAGCAATTGACGGTTTCTCGGTCGAATCAGGAATTATCCGACGGCGCTGGGTCGGTGCGGTCCGCGGTTGCATCAAGCTACGGACGACCGAACGCTTTATAGGGTCCGACAGGATGGCGAAAGGGATTCGAAAGATTTCGAGTTTTCCCTTTAGTAGTATCGGAAGATGCCTTTCATATCTTCTGGCATTTCTTCCAGTGATTATTGTTCGGACTTCATTGCTGCGATCTTGGATAAGAGACTTATAGCGTCATTGGACTCGGATTTTTCGATCGGTACAGGGACTTTGTCCCTGACTTACCGACGCAGTCCAATATTGTCATTACAACATGTGTTTTATTTTTCGACGCTATATATTATATATATATACAAGCCTGCTACTAAGCATGATAGTTTAGTTTCTTGTCCGCGTGGCTCATTTCTGCCATTTTATCTTTTTTACATATAGTTTATTTTGGCAGAGCAGGGCATACCGAGAGTTCATATGCGTCTAGACGGTGTGATTAAAGACTGCATATATTCTTTTTCGCCGTTTATGTCTTTTCCAATTTCAATGTTGGAAACGACATTATGTATAGTAGACTTAACTTAGACGCTTTATTATACGTAATCCGCCTTACTGAGGCGTTATCATTACGTCTTCAAGAAAAGATTTACGGGATATTATTCTCAATGTAATTTCTTTTGAGGGCAGTAGTTTGTTCACGTATAACTCCGCCCTTCAGTGGCTGATTGGAGTTGGTTAGACGTGATGCAGCCCTAGCTACATCCACGCGTGGATAGTAGGTTAAGAACTCTCTCAGAGTCGCTTCGTTCTCGGAGGAGCTTCTCTTCGACGGCAACTTTCCGGCAATCCATGAATTGCTTGATTTATACATTCTCTTGTCTATCTAGTGTTACAAGAGATTCAGACTGGGGCAAACATTCGGTGGTTGACTCAGAGAGTGCCGCCGCAGTTGCCGGACCCTAGTGTGGCTGTTATGACGGTTGCCAGTCAAACAGATTGGGATATTCTGATCCCTACGGATTCGAAGTGCCAGGGTCTTTGGGTTCCGCAGTCTTTTAGCTATCAGTTTAACTTCCGCGGAATAATGTTTTTTAGGCTTGCTTTATGTCATTGCATGAACATTATTCAGAAACGCATGCCCAAATTCCTGTCCTTTAATTCGACAGTAGTGGCGTATCTCCGGAACCAGGGAGGCACTCTTTTGTTTCCGTTATTCAATTTAATGGAAAGAATCCGTCTGTTGGTTATAGTACACCAAGTTCAGTTTTGGTCCGTCATATTCTGGGTCGTCTGATTGTTTTATCGCACTCCCGTTCTCTTACGGGTCGCTTGTTGCTGTCAGAATGGACTCTCAACAAACAAGTATTTAATCAGATTTGCTATCTATGGGAGCGCCCAATGATGTTTTATTTATGACACAGCTTGCTAATCAATTGCAGACGTATGTGTTGGCTTGTCCAGATCTCTGAGCTAATACTGTTAACGCTCTATTGATCTATAGGACGGAATGATAGGATACGCGTATCCTCCGGCGCTGTTGTTTTAGCAGGTATTGCTAAGATAAACAACCACAATACATTTCTGTTGATAGCATCTCTATCTTCACAGAGATCATGAGTAATTTACTCTCTTGTCTACTGTGGATCTTAACGTGAAATCTTCCTCTATGTGAGGATCTTTTTTCACTGGGTAAATCGTGTCATCTTTATCACAACCAGCAAGGTCGCAACCTTCATGTATTCCGTTGTGTGGTCCGTATTGCATTGTAAGCACTGTACTGGACGAGCTTTGGACGCGATTTCTTACTATAGGAGATCCTCTTCTTCGCTATTCTATGCGACTAAAGTGGAGGCTCTTCCGTCGTGGTGTAGGGATCATTATGTTCATATGGTTGATCCCTCCATACTACGCATTGCTAGTTTTTAGTATACTTGTTTCACAAGATCTACTGCAGCCTGTTGTTATTTAGGTTATAGGTTTATGTTACCTCATACCTATGCACTCTACGATAGTTTACAATTGAGTCTTTTGTCTCTTTATCTAAGTCAGTTAGTAACTTTTTGATAAATAGACTTAGAATCTTTAGATTAAATTCCTATACGGATTTTAACTTCGGTTCTTATTTAGCTATGTAATCATTTGAGCCTCTGGAAACAGTAGTTTTCAAATTCTGACCTTTTAGACAGTAATTCTGTTGGTTTCTCTTTTACTGTAGAGTCAGTGAGTTTCATGCACTATCGATGGATGATTTTCACTTTCATAGTTTCGGAGTCAATACTTCCGTTACTATTTAGGTTGGATTGTTGCATAAGAGTTAGGCTCCTATTTCCGGAACCTATTATTTTAAGGTCCTTCCGTCTTCGTATGGGCATAGACCTTTACTCTTTCCGGGTACAGTTTATGTATTTATAAACAGATATCTGTTTATTACAAGGGCGTAAGCTTCTTCTGTCTTTGATGTCTAGTAGAAGGACGTTACGCTCCATTTTATTTTTAATGGATTCTATTAACTAGCGTACTGCTTATGGTATATCATTGGCTTAGCAGTTGTGCTTAAGATTTCGGCTCATGAAGTAAGAGTTCTTCTACTTCTTGGGCTTACATTAATAGTGTTGCTATTATAGATTTTTGAAGGCTGCTCATTGCGCTCAGCCATCCATTCATGAATTTTATCTCAGAAATATCGAGTCCATTTCTGGAGGCCTCTATTGTTAGGTCTATTATCTACTGCTCAGAATATCATTCTCTTAACAGTTGCTACTATAGCTAGGTAGGCTGTCTGTTTCGGCAGTGTCTCCGTTCGGCTGCCCTCTTCGCTCTGGGCTATTTGACCCAGGGCAAGAAAAAGGGGGGGGGGGAGGGTGTTCCCTTGGGTCACCTGTTTTTACTATGAAAACAAGGGGATACCTCCTCCGGAGTTAGTAATTCTGAGCTGTTATTGGGATGGTTGTTTAGTGAGAAGTTTAAGTTTATAAAATTCATTCAAGTCTTAGTTTTTAAAGTATAGCTTTTGAATATTGCATATGTCAACGGACATGATTATGCAATTCTCACACACTTTTAGGAGTATAAGAGTCTCTATTCTCTAGACTTACTTTATTATTGGCTTACTTTAAAAATTATTAGTATAAGGATTATTGGATATTAATAGAGTACATGGATGTATGAAGCTCAATTTTTGGAAGGTGTTGTATCTTTCTAATTTATCATAAATAAGAAAGATACATGTAAGGCCTATTACTTCTTTTCCCTACAGGGGATGACTCTATTTTATTTTATTGAGCGTATTCCATTTTGCTCTATGTCCTTGGCCCTCCAGCCTTTTTACTATTCAGCTATGTCTGGGTCATTGGTACAGTATAAAAATGTTAAAAAATTTATAGTAATTTATATATTTTTTATACTTACCAATGACCCAGACGGGGATGGCCCTCCCAGGAGTTGGGAACTCTTGCCTCCCCGCTGAGTACATAGCGCTTACCAGGCACTGGTTATTAGAATGATAAATGGCGCCAATTTCGGAACGTCCTTGACACTGCGCATGCGCAGTGGGGGCGAGGTGTGGAGGGCCTTTCAGGACATGTTTTCTTTAGTTTTAGATGCAAATTTTGGGGATTGGGGGGCAAAATTTGTGTTTGGCCCTATATTTTAAGAGTTAGCACCAGCTATGTCTGGGTCATTGGTAAGTATAAAAAATATATAAATTACTATAAATTTTTTAACTTTTTTAGCTTTAGGCTAAAAAAAAATAATGTTTTGATTCTCAGGCCCTCCCTCGTTGGATTTGAACCTCCTCATTAGACATTTTTATTATGTCATGTTTTTTTAAGAATTTGTGAAAACTTGGAATGGTCATTTTTTTCACATTTCTCGACATATAATTATTTAACTGTGTTTGCAGTAACTTGTTTTTTCTTGTTGCAGTTTATGGGAGAGTGCCCAGAGGCACTCTCCCATAAACTGTAACAAGGAAAATTCTGATATACTGGATCATGATTTAATTATTTATTTATTTGCTGGTGTTTGAGGTCATATAATTCTGCACAATGGCTAATAATGGCCGCAACACTGATATAAACTCAAGTTTAACCAAACATTTAGAGCCATGTTTCCCATTTTAAAGGACTCCTACCCCAAGCTTTGGTTACTGGGGCCTATTCTAATGGATCATGATGTTTGACAGATCTATACCATTAAAAAGAACAATAAAATACAAATCCTTTTAGCTGTTGTTACGGCAGTTAGTTAAAAAAGGTATACTATAATTACACTAAAATACAACCTTTTCTCTTTTTCAAGTGGAAAGACAGCAAAAAGATTTACTGAGTATACTCAACCCTTTACATTAAAAAAAAAAAATAAAAATAAAATCCTCCCTCCCTCACTGATTTGAAAAAAAAATTGCCTGAGAATCAATTCATTTTTTTTATTTGGCCTTATAAACTAGATTCCTCTTAATTGAATAAAAAGTCCATTGGTCTTAGAACTGCAGTTACAGCACTGAATTCCAGTATTGATTAACCCCTTTGGCCTCAGTGCATATACAGTACAGGAATCTGACTCTTAACCCGCTGAATATTTTCAAAATATTTTTTCACCAAATCTGGTCATGACTGCTATATAGCACCCATGATTTGACTTGATGAAAAATTTGTCTAAATTTAATTCAAGAAATTATTGGTCAAAACGTCCATTCTATTTAGAGGGAAAATTTGATTAAATGTACCCAAATTGTACTTATTTCAGAGGCAAGAGATTTTGAGTCCTGGTCAGGAATATCCACCAGCAGCATGCAAGGAGTTAATCTTCAAGAAGGGAAACATTGCTTGATTATTGTGGTAGATGTGCTGTGAGGCAGCCATGACTAGATTTGATGAAAAAATCACCAAAATTTAACTCTAGAAATCATTTGTCCATTCAATTTATGTCAGAGATTTTGTTAAATCTGTCTGAATTATACTTATTTCAGTGGCACAAGTTTTTATGGCCTTGGTAGAAGTTAATCTATTACTTTTTTGTCAACAGATTTCATTGGGAACCCCCATGAAGACAAACCATGCTTGATTATTAAGATAGACAAGTTCTGTTTCATTGGTATAATAGGATACCTGAGTATGAGTCCTCTAAAATGTGCTGCATTGGATTTATTTATTTATTTATTTATTTATTTATTTATTTATTTATTTATTTATTTATTGGGGTTTAACAACACTTTGTACAGCCAGGGCCACCTCATTTTGGACACTTGTATGGGCGGGGCCAGAGAGAACTACCAAACAGTGGCGAGCAACTATCAGGCTCCCCAATGCATTAACTCCACACAAGCAGGGTTAGCATTGGTTAAAGACAAGTGCACCATCGATGTGCAGTACAGCGTCACCATGCACCCACACAGGCAATCAGGATTAAGTGCCCTGCCCAAGGACACAATGCTGTTGCCCCTGCCAGAGAACAAAACAATTATTTATGAACAAAAATTTGCTAAACTAAAGGTATGCTTGCTGGAGGCATATGTTTGAAGAAATACCCATTTAGCACTCAGCAAGTTAAAACAAAAAAAAGAAATACCCAATCGACCCCCCACCCCCCTCCACTCTTAAGTATTCTTGTCGGCCACCGTGCCCCCAAATATGCAATCGGCATTAAGTGCCTTGCCCACAGACACAATGTAATTACCCCTTGGAGGGATCAAACTGTGGACCTTTCAGTTTGAAGTCCAATGCTTTAACTACTGAGGCACCACACTCCCACCATTGGCTTAACCCTTAAAGGCCTATTTCCAACTTTTACAGCCTCAGAACAGGTACCCATAACATGCTATCATGAGGAGGTCTTGCTGACAATAGACAAATTACATAGGCAGTGGTTTCTAGTCAAGTCTTGGCTGCCTATTAAGGCAGCCAAGACTTGACTAGAAATCATGGTTAAACCTCTTGATGTGTACAGGCTGTGGGTAGGTGTGAATTCTGGGTAATTGTCCAGGCCCTTGAGGGTTAACCGATTGCCCGAACATGACTTGTTTTGCGTTCATGAAATAGTTATAGATGCTGAAAATGATCATAAATACCAATATACAAATTTGTTTGACACATATTCAATTTACTGATAACGTGATCATAATATAACCAAGAATGTCATCAAGATTTTTATGTGTACCCATACTATGTATGGTACACATAATGCCGGCATCCGGGGTGACCATCCGTCGTTCGTCCATCCTTTGTCCGTCCGTCCGTCTGTCCGTCCGGCGTCTGTATCCATTTCTTTGGCATTCGATAACTTGAAAAATATTGCTTGGATTGTCAAGTTACTTTATATTTGTGTTCAGGTTACTGATGTGCCGAGCTGTATAGTTTTTGGTGTAAATCGGATAATTTGATCCTGAGATATTAACCCTTTATCCTTCAAATTGAAAATTCCTCCAATCCCTTTGGCATTCGATAACTTGAAAAATATTGCTGGGATTATCAAGTTACTTTATATTTGTGTTCAGGTTACTGATGTGCCGAGCTGTATAGTTTTTGGTGTAAATCTGTTATTTTGATCCTGAGATATTAACCCTTTATCCTTCAAATTGAAAATTTCTCCAATCCCTTTGGCATTCGATAACTTGAAAAATATTGCTTGGGTTGTTAAGTTACTTTATATTTGTGTTCAGGTTACTGATGTGCCGAGCTGTATAGTTTTTTGTGTAAATCTGATAATTTAATCCTGAGATATTAACCCTTTATCCTTCTAATTGAAAATTCCTCCAATCCCTTTGGCATTCAATAAATTGAAAAATATTGCTTGGATTGTCAAGTTACTTTATATTTGGGTTCAGGTTACTGATGTGCCAAGCTGTATAGTTTTTGGTGTAAATCGGATAAATTTGATCCTGAGATATTAACCCTTTATCCTTCAAATTGAAAATTCCACCAATCCCTTTGGCATTCAATAACTTGAAAAATATTGCTTGGATTGTATAGTTACTTTATATTTGTGTTCAGGTTACTGATGTGCCGAGCTGTATAGTTTTTGGTGTTAATCTGATGATTTGATCCAGAGATATTAACCCTTTATCCTTCAAATTGAAAATTCCTCCAATCCCTTTGGCATTCGATAACTTGAAAAATATTACTTGGATTGTCAAGTTACTTTATATTTGTGTTCAGGTTACTGATGTGCCGAGCTGTATATTTTTTGGTGTAAATCTGTTATTTTGATCCGGAGATATTAACCCTTTATCCTTCAAATTGAAAATTCCTCCAATCCCTTTGGCATTCGATAACTTGAAAAATATTACTTGGATTGTCAAGTTACTTTATATTTGTGTTCAGTTTACTGATGTGCCGAGCTGTATAGTTTTTCGTGTAAATCTGATAATTTAATCCTGAGATATTAACCCTTTATCCTTCAAATTGAAAATTCCTCCAATCCCTTTGGCATTCGATAACTTGAAAAATATTGCTTGGATTGTCAAGTTACTTTATATTTGTGTTCAGGTTACTGATGTACTGAGCTGTATAGTTTTTGGTGTAAATCCGTTATTTTAATCCTGAGATATTAACCCTTTATCCTTCAAATTGAAAATTCCTCCATTCCCTTTGGCATTTGATAACTTGAAAAATATTGCTTGGATTGTCAAGTTACTTTATAATTGTGTTCAGGTTACTGATGTGCTGAGCTGTATAGTTTTTGGTGTTAATCTGATAATTTGATCCGGAGATATTAACCCTTTATCCTTCAAATTGAAAATTCCTCCAATCCCTTTGGCATGAGATAACTCAAAAAATATCAATCCGATTGTCATGTTACTTTATATATTTATTCAGGTTACTAATGTGCTGTGCTGTATAGTCTTTAGCTCACCAACTTTAATTGTGTGAGCTTATGGCATGGCTCGATCGGTCGGCGTCAGCGTACGTGTCCAATAATGTTAAAGCTTCTGTTTAGGTCACTTACTCACCCTATTTCCATATCATGACCTTTATAATGCTGCTATATGATGATTATTATCATTATACCATGATTTAACCCCTCATACCCTGCATTTTAAACATTTTTCTTGACATTTTTAGTTGCGTTTAGTTTTCTGTTTAGCTCAGAATTTCATGTTTAACTAAATGTTTAGGTCAGCTGCTGTGCTCCTTCTCTTCCCATGGCACTTATATTCATCATACATGTTCCTCAGTATCATTGTTCCATGATTAACCCCTCATACCCTGCATTTTAAACATTTTTCTTGACATTTTTAGTTGCGTTTAGTTTTCTGTTTAGCTCGGAATTTCATGTTTAACTTAGTGTTTAGGTCAGCTGCTGTGTTCCTTCTCTTCCCATGGCACTTATATTCATCATACATGTTCCTCAGTATCATTGTTCCATGATTAACCCCTCATACCCTGCATTTTAAACATTTTTCTTGACATTTTTAGTTGCGTTTAGTTTTCTGTTTAGCTCGGAATTTCATGTTTAACTTAGTGTTTAGGTCAGCTGCTGTGCTCCTTCTCTTCCCATGGCACTTATATTCATCATACATGTTCCTCAGTATCATTGTTCCATGATTAACCCCTCATACCCTGCATTTTAAACATTTTTCTTGACATTTTTAGTTGCGTTTAGTTTTCTGTTTAGCTCGGAATTTCATGTTTAACTTAGTGTTTAGGTCAGCTGCTGTGCTCCTTCTCTTCCCATGGCAATTATTTTCATCATACATGTTCCTCAGTATCATTGTTCCATGATTAATGCCTCATACATTGCATTTTAAACATTTTTCTTGAAATTTTTAGTTGCGTTTAGTTTTCTGTTTAGCTCGGAATTTCATGTTTAACTAAGTGTTTATGTCAGCTGCTGTGCTCCTTTTCTTCCCACGGCACTTATATTCATCATACATGTTCCTCAGTATCATTGTTCCATGATTAACCCCTCATACCCTGCATTTTAAACATTTTTCTTGACATTTTTAGTTGCGTTTAGTTTTCTGTTTAGCTCGGAATTTCATGTTTAACTTAGTGTTTAGGTCAGCTGCTGTGCTCCTTCTCTTCCCATGGCAATTATTTTCATCATACATGTTCCTCAGTATCATTGTTCCATGATTAACCCCTCATACATTGCATTTTAAACATTTTTCTTGAAATTTTTAGTTGCGTTTAGTTTTCTGTTTAGCTCGGAATTTCATGTTTAACTAAGTGTTTATGTCAGCTGCTGTGCTCCTGTTCTTCCCACGGCACTTATATTCATCATACATGTTCCTCAGTATCATTGTTCCATGATTAACCCCTCATACCCTGCATTTTAAACATTTTTTTTGACATTTTTAGTTGAGTTTAGTTTTCTGTTTAGCTCGGAATTTCATGTTTAACTAAGTGTTTAGGTCAGCTGCTGTGCTCCTTCTCTTCCCATGGCACTTATATTCATCATACATGTTCCTCAGTATCATTGTTCCATGATTAACCCCTCATACCCTGCATTTTAAACATTTTTCTTGACATTTTTAGTTGCGTTTAGTTTTCTGTTTAGCTCAGAATTTCATGCTTAACTTAGTGTTTATGTCAGTTTCTGTGTTTTACTTTTAAGAGGTTGTGTTTAGGTAAGCTTTGTCACATGTTATGAGCCTGTTTGATACAGTTCTTGTGTTTGCCAAAGTTACTATCAAACAGGAATGTTGGTGAGCTATAGGGCGTTGGCGTCCTTCTTGTTTATGTTAATCTGATAATTTGATCTGGAGATATTAACCCTTTATCCATTAAATTGGGCACTCCTCCAATCCATTTCTTTATGTACCCATCCCTTGTATGGTGTACATAATGTTGGCATCCGTGGTGGCCCTCCGTCATACAGCTTTCTACTAGTTGCGCGTATGGGTACACATCTGACGATTTCATCGGCCTATTTTTGTGTAGAGTATTGGTAACCAAAAATTTGTGGATGAAAAATGTTTCACGTTTTCTGAATACCCGTATTTACTCTATATATTGGGATACCCTATAATTTGGGACACACATTTTTTCCAGAAAAATATTTTTATTTTATGCTCCAATGTTTGGGACACTCGATTTGTTTCCAGTTGGCCCAGTCACCTGAAAATGGTGCAAAATGCTCAATATTAAAGCTAAGTTTGTGCGCTCGTTCCAATGAGGGGCGTAAGCTATGTTTTGGAAGCAAAAAATGAAAATCTAAAAAACAATTGGATGGCGATTTTCGTATATAGTGATGGAAGACAAATCACACACTTCTTGATTCAGCATCAAAAACAAGACCAGGTTGTGTTTTTTCCCCATTTTCTAAGATGTGGGGCATCTGTGAAAATATTTATTTTTAGCTGTCCCAATACATAGAGTAAATACGGTATGATCTTTCCATGCTTCGTTTTGATTTTTGATTATTATTGATATATAATTTATTATATATCAATGTTTTCGTAGATTTATGGATGTGCCAGTAGAAGTACAGATGACGTCTCAGTTGTATATGCACAGAAGATACGAAATTATGCTTGACGACCATGTGAAATGTCACACATAGCATTTATCCATATATCTTTCTATCAACGCCTTCAGCAGCTTTTTATCCGCCCGTTTGAAAAACGGGACGTATTATAGTATGGCGTTGTCCGTCCGTCCGTTTGGTTTCCGAACAATAACTTTAGTATTTGTTTTCTGATCGGCTCCAAATGTGATATGTGGTTTAATCACAACAAAATACAGGTCAAGTTCGAATATGGGGTCGGTCCGAACATTTTTCGCCTGAATTATGGCCCCAGTTGGACTTAGAATTCGTCAAATATTTGGTTTCCGGATAATAACTTTAGTATTTGTTTTCCGATCGGCTCCAAATGTGGTATGTGGTTTAATCACAACAAAATACAGGTCAAGTTCGAATATGGGGTCGGTCCGAACATTTTTCGCCTGAATTATGGCCCCAGTTGGACTTAGAATTCGTCAAATATTTGGTTTCCGGATGATAACTTTAGTATTTGTTTTCCGATCGGCTCCAAATTTGGTATGTGGTTTAATCACAACAAAATACAGATCAAGTTCGAATATGGGGTCGGTCTGAACAATTTTTGCCTGAATTATGGCCCCTGTTGGACTTAGAATTCGTCAAATATTTGGTTTCCGGATGATAACTTTAGTATTTGTTTTCCTATCGGCTCCAAACTTGGTATGTGGTTTAATCACAACAAAATACAGGTCAAGTTCGAATATGGGGTCGGTCTGAACAATTTTTGCCTGAATTATGGCCCCTGTTGGACTTAGAATTCTTCGTCAAATATTTGGTTTCCGGATGATAACTTTAGTATTTGTTTTTCGATTGCCTTCAAACTTGTTAGTCTTTTTCTCAAATGACTGAAAAATTTTGTCATTTCACAAAATCAATGATTTCAAAGTCTGACCGTAGCATATATATATATGCCAGTATAAATTTCTCGCACTCTAAAAATGCAAATGTGTTAAAATGGTACAATTTGAACAGTTCACGGGCGTATGATGCAATGCCCAGCGGTGCTCTTGTTGATGTAGATACAATGTGCCATTGTAGGGTGCACGTCACTGTGTTTGTGAATCCACTTCTTCACCCTCCCCCAGTAATCAGAATTTTTCAAATTCTTGAGTATTGAATTGAATATTTGTGTTAGTATCGAATCAAATCCTCTATGATATGCCGGACCCTATAAATAAATAAGGTTCAGAGTTAATTTGTTGACAAACATTCCTAAAATTTATGCAGTGGTTTCAAGGAAGAGTAAAAGAGATTTTTTTTATTTCAGATATTGAAACCATAGAAATCCGATCCGATGAAGATGAGAGTGGCATCATGAAGACTCGCCGTAATTATAATTACAGAGTTGTCATGATAAAAAGTGATACAGCATTGGATATGAGAGGAAGATGTAGTGCTGGACAAAAGGTTATTAGTTCACCTGACTGAAAGTCAGGGTGAGCTTTTCTTATCACTCTTCGTCCGTCGTCCATTCGTCCATCATCCGTTGTCCTGCGTGAAGGTGGTGTTTGAGCCTCTTTCTTCTAAACCACTGGCCACATTTTAATTAAATTTCATGTAAGTAGTGGTTATATAGGGGCATATTGATTTTTATGCAAATTAGGTTTCGGCTCATATTGAGCAGAGGGGTGTGGAAAAAATGGCTAAATTTTTTGAAAGTCTTCTTCTAATGAACCACCAGTAGCAGAGAATTGATATATGGTATACAGAGTCCTTTTGAGGTTTAGAATCAAGTTTGTTCAAGAGAAGTTTGTCAGGCATTATTTGCCTTTGTTATGGGAGGGGCAAAAATTTTGGCCACGCCTAAAATTTCTATTTTCCGAACCGTGAGGTCGATTTGAACCAAATTTGATATGAGATGATAATGGGTCATAAGTAGTTGACTGATGCAAAAAAAATTTTTCTCATTGCCCTGTGGGAACCTCGGGAGCTAAAAATAGGAAAAACCTTAAAACTTCCATATCTCCAAAACTACATGGCACAGAGAATTCTCATTTTGTATAAAGCTTACTTTTATCCAGTAGAATAGAATGGTTAAAAAAAATCCCTATCGGTTTGATCACAAGGTACTTTTTTCAGGACTTTGAAAAAGTGCTGAGTCAGCACTTTTTAACACCGCAGGCAATGGGAAAAACATTAAAAAATCTTCTTCTCCAGATCCAGCGGGCAGAATCTTTTGATATTTGGTATGCAACATTGTCGGGTGGATCTGATTCAAGTTTGTTCAAATTGGCCCCCTGGGTTTATATTTGGGATCAGTATAGGAGCCGGATTTCGAACTTAGTGCATTTCAGGCAAATTTCTTTAAAAATCTTCTTCTCCATATCCAGCAGGCAGAATCGTTTGATATTTGGTATGCAACATTGTGTGGTGGATCTGATTGAAGTTTGTTCAAATCGTCTCCCTGGATTCATATTTGGGCTCACTATAGAAGCCCGAATTCGAACTTAGTGCATTTCAGGCAAATTTCTTAAAAAATCTTCTTCTCCAGATCCAGCAGGCAGAATCTTTTGATATTTGGTATGCAACATTGTGGGGTGGATCTGATTCAAGTTTGTTCAAATCGGTCCCATGGATTTATATTTGGGCTCAGTCTAGAAGCTCGAATTCGAACTTAGTGCATTTCAGGCAAATTTCTTAAAAAATCTTCTTCTCCAGATCCAGCAGGCAGAATCTTTTGATATTTGGTATGCAACATTGTGGGGTGGATCTGATTCATGTTTGTTCAAATCGGCCCCCTGGGTTTATATTTGGGCTCAGTATAGAAGCTCGAATTCGAACTTAGTGCATTTCAGGCAAATTTCTTAAAAAATCTTCTTCTCCAGATCCAGCAGGCAGAAACTTTTGATATTTGGTATGCAACATTGTGGGGTGGATCTGATTCAAGTTTGTTCAAATCGGCCCCCTGGATTCATATTTGGGATCACTATAGAAGCTCGAATTCGAACTTAGTGCATTTCAGGCAAATTTCTTAAAAAATCTTCTTCTCCAGATCCAGCAGGTAGAATCTTTTGATATTTGGGATGCAACATTGTGGTGTGGATCTGATTCAAGTTTGTTCAAATCGGCTCCCTGTGTTTATAGTTGGGCTCAGTATAAAAGCTCGAATTCAAACTTAGTGCATTTCAGGCAAATTTCTTAAAAAATCTTCTTCTCCAGATCCAGCAGGCAGAATCTTTTGATATTTGGTATGCAACATTGAGGGGTGGATCTGATTCAAGTTTGTTCAAATCGGCCCCCTGGATTCATATTTGGGCTCACTATAGAAGCTCGAATTCGAACTTAATGCATTTCAGGCAAATTTCTTCAAAAATCTTCTTCTCCAGACCAAGCAGGCAGAATCTTTTAATATTTGGTATGCAACATTGTGGGGTGGATCTGATTCAAGTTTGTTCAAATCAGCCAACTGGTTTCATATTTGGGCTCACTGTAGAGGCCCGAATTCGAACTTAATGCATTTCAGGCAAATTTCTTAAAAAATCTTCTTCTCCAGATCCAGCAGGCAGAATCTTTTGATATTTGGTATGCAACATTGTGGGATGGATCTGATTCAAGTTTGTTCGAATCACCCCCCTGGATTCATATTTGGGCTCACTATAGAAGCCCAAATTCCAACTTAGTGCATTTCAGGCAAATTTCTTAAAAAATCTTCTCCAGATCCAGCAGGCAGAATCTTTTGATATTTGGTATGCAACATTGTGGGATGGATCTGATTCAAGTTTGTTCGAATCGGCTCCCCTGGATTCATATTTGGGCTCACTATAGAAGCCCAAATTCAAACTTGGTGCATTTCAGGCAAATTTCTTAAAAAATCTTCTTCTCCAGATCTAGCAGGCAGCATCTTTTGATATATGGTATGCAACATTGTGGGTTGGATCTGATTCAACTTTGTTCAAATCGGCCCCCTGGGTTTTTATTTCGGCTCAGTGTAGAAGCTCGAATTCGAACTTAGTGCATTTCAGGCAAATTTCTTAAAAAATCTTCTTCTCCAGATCCAGCAGGTAGAATCTTTTGATATTTGGTATGCAACATTGTGGGGTGGATCTGATTCAAGTTTGTTCAAATCGGCCCCCTGGATTCATATTTGGGATCACTATAGAAGCTCGAATTCGAACTTAGTGCATTTCAGGCAAATTTCTTAAAAAATCTTCTTCTCCAGATCCAGCAGGCAGAATCTTTTGATATTTGGTATGCAACATTGTGGGGTGGATCTGATTCAAGTTTGTTCAAATTGGCCCCCTGGATTCATATTTGGGCTCACTATAGAAGCCCAAAATCGAACTTAGTGCATTTCAGGCAAATTTCTTAAAAAATCTTCTTCTCCAGATTCAGCAGGCAGAATCTTTTGATATTTGGTATGCAACATTGTGGGGTGGATCTGATTCAAGTTTGTTCAAATCGGCTCCCTAGATTCATATTTGGGCTCACTATAGAAGCTCGAATTAGAACTTAGTGCATTTCAGTCAAATTTCTTTGAAAATCTTCTCCAGATCCAGCAGGCAGAATCTTCTGATATTGGGTATGCACCATGCTTTGGAGGGGTGAGTTTCAAGTTTGTTGAAGCCAAGTCCCTGGGTTCATATTTGGGCTCACTGTGGTAGCCCGAATTATAACTTAGTTCAAAATGAGGAATTTTCTTTAAAAATCTTCTTCCAAAGATCCAGCAGTCGGAATGTTTTGATATTTGGTATGCAGCATCCTTAGGGGGGTGAGATTCAAGTTTGTTCATGCCATGTCCCTAGGTCCATATTTGGACTCACTGTGGGAGCTTGAATTGTAACTTAGTTCAAAATGAGGAATTTTCTTTAAAAATCTTTTTCTTAAGATCCAGCAGTCGGAATGTTTTGATATTTGGTGTGCAGCATCCTTAGGGGGGTGAGATTCAAGTTTGTTAAAGCCAAGTCCCTGGGTTCATATATGGGCTCCCTGTGGGAGCCTGAATTATAACTTTGTTCAATATGAGGAATATTCGATTAAAAATCTTCTTTTTTAGCTCACCGAAGGGAGCTCAACTTATCACTTGCCGTCCGTCGTCTGTCGTCGTGAACATTTTTCAAACGACTTCTCCTCTGGAACCACTGGTCCGATTTTCACGAAACTTCGTGTGGATATTCATTACTATATGGCGATTCAGGTTTGTTCAAATGAAATGGCCACGTCCTTTGGGGGCTCTGTATGGGGCATAACTCTGATAGTACCGTATGAATTATAGAAAAATTATTAAAAAATCTTCTTCTCCAGAACCACTGGTATGGGTCTGATTCAAGTTTGTTCAAATCGGCCCCCTGGATTCACATTTTGGCTCAGTATAGAAGCCCGAATTCAAACTTAGTTCAATTCAGGCAAATTTCTTAAAAAATCTTCTCCAGATCCAGCAGGCAGAATCTTTTGAGATTTGGTATGCAACATTGTGGGGTGGATCTGATTCAAGTTTGTTAAAATCGGCCCCCTGGGTTCATATTTGGGCTCTGCATTGGAGCCCAATTTGAACTTAGTGCATTTCAGGCAAATTTCTTCAAAAATCTTCTTCTCCAGATACAGCAGGCAGAATCTTTTGATATTGGGTATGCAGCATGCTTAGGGGGATGGGATTCAAATTTGTTCAAGCCAAGTCCCTGGGTTTATATTTGGGCTCTATGTGGTAGCCCGAATTATAACTTAGTTCAAAATGAGGAATATTTTTATACTGTACCAATGACCCAGACTTAGCTGGTGCTAACTCTAACAAAACCAGGGCCAAACACAAATTTTGCCCCCCAATCCCCAAAATTTGCATCCAAAACAAAAAGAAATCATGTCCTAAAGGACCTCCATACTACGCTTCTACTGCGCATGCGCAGTGATGCAGACGTCCCGAAATTGGCGCCAATTATCATTCTCTGTTTGGCCCTTCATAAGTCAACATCTCACTGATCTTTGTGCTTGTAAATCTCAGTTTAAAGGATGCCAGACACGTAATTTTTGGAGAAAATGTGATTCTAAGGAGGATAGAAGGAGGAGAGGAAAAAGAAGTGACAAAAAATAATCAGGGCTGTACTTAAAATTTTTTGATGAAATTATGTTAAGTTGCCTATTTTCGAGGCATGGGCCTCTTGTTGTCATTCTTGCTAAATGTTGCACTGCTTATTCAGTGTTTCCTCTCCCCTAGCCTTCTAAAGTCCCCCCTTGCAATTCTCCCATGCTTTTGGCATATTTTTGAGAAAGTTCATTTCTAAAATTTCCTGGGAGAGTTGCTTGGTTACAGAATGTTTTCTGTTATTTTCCCCATAGTTACGTTTTCACCCATGGGTGTATAACGTTGTGTTCTGCATCTTCCATCTGATGTTCTGCAGATTCTCCCCTGGGAGTCTCTGTTTTGCATCAGATAGAGTGTAATTTTGATGACTGATTCTGGGCCAGTTTTTTCAGTGCCTGGAGTCATGTTTTCTGGTGTTTATTTACATTGGCAACAGCCTTTTTTGAGGGGGGCTATTTGCCTTTGCTGTAGTTTATCTCACTATAAGATACATTTATATTATCCGTAAGTGTCTCATTAATTATTTAATATAAATTTAAAATTTTGACCACACTTTGCCATCGGATCCATCGGGGCTCAACGTTACTTTTCAGCAACTTGGGCTTCGCTGAAAAAATATTTTTTCAAAATTATTTTGATTTGCAATTGTTTTTTCATTTATTAATGGATCATGTTATTATGTATCTTTGTGTCAGGGGTTTTGTGAGTAACTAGGACTTGTTGTTGTCCTTTCACAATGAAGGGACATTGTTCAAATTGTAATAGGAAGAAATCTTCCTCTGACTTTCATGATCATTGTATTAATTGTAGTCAGTGTTCTCGCATTAATCCCTGTCCTATATGTGAATATTGGGATGAGAAACATTGGAAACGTGTGTCACGATATGTTGTTTCTGGAGAAAGGGCTATGCCGGCTCTTTCTCCGCAATGTCACTCTACTCTCAGTTTCTATTTCAGAGGAACAAGAACAGGGTGATGTTTCCATGTTATCTTCTACAAGTGTGCATCCGTCGTCACAAATGAATTCAGAGCTAGCGGCAAAAGTGCTCATGGAGATTAGACAAATGTCGTCCGCTAGCTCGCCCGGTGTAGCGTCCATTCACCGAATGGTTCGGCAGCCGGGTTCGTCCGATGCGGTCCAGGAGGAAATTTTGGGTGATGCGAGCACTATAAACATAATAGATGCACACCCAGTGACGGCGGATAGTAAGCGAGAACGGGGGAAGCCTTTGAGTCCGGTTCCTAGCTCGTCCAGGTCCAGCTGTGCCGCGAGCGGGAGAGGCCCCTCTCTCGTACAACAGCATCTGGGACCAGATGTTGTGGTACAAAATGTGTCGCTAGCGGAGCATACGTCCGTCGCTCGGGACGCTCCGTTGTATAGGCAGTCCGCGGAGACTGCTAAGGCTTCCTCTTCTCGTCAGCGCACACGACCGCACCTTGGCTGCATGACCGCCGATATATTACCAGCTTCGCCGATCAAGGATTCTTCGGCGACCAGGTCACACCATTCGGCAGCCAGGGATTCGAGACCGATGGACTCCGGACGTTCGCATAGGAAAAGTATGCGGGAGCCATCTGATGCGGAGCTGCCCTCGGCGAAGCAGCGAAAGACTGCGCCTCCGCAGGTCTCGACGCCGGACATTCTTGTGCAGATAGCACAGCTTATCGCAGCATCCCAGCAGCCGACAGAAACGGTGTCGGATCGAGAATTATCCGACGGCGCTGGGTCGGTACGCTCCGCCGAAGCATCGGGGGCGGACGACCGGGAACATCATGAGGTCCGACCGGTTGGTGAAAGGGATACGGATGATTTGGAGCTATCCCTTTCGGAACAACATAAAGCTGCCGTGGACTTCATCCGGCACTTTCTCCCTCAAGTTGTTTCGTCGGGCCAGACTGCTGCGGTTCCGGACAAGAGGATTATAGCGTCATTGGACTCTGAATTTTTTGAGCGGTTCAGGGACATCGCTCCCTAGTTTCCGTCGCAGTCCAATAATGTTGCAAGAACATTTGAATTATTGAACGACGCTATATTTAAACTTGCTTCCAAGACGGGGAAAGCAGGTTTCTTGTCCGCTAATACTCTCAACCTGCCTTTCATTAATGCAAGGAATAAATTTGATACGGCAGGACAGGGTATCCCGAGAGTTCATCTGCGTATGGACGACGAGGCGGAAGACTTAGAGCTATCATTACTGTCGTCGGCTTCTATTCCAACCGCAGTGTTGGAAACAGCTATTGCGTCTAACAGAGCCAATTTAGATGCCTTATCTTACGCAGATCACCTTACTAAGGCGTTATCACTGCGCCTTCAAGGGAAAGAGTTTCAGGATATACAATCCTCTTTAAGACTTCTTTCAAGGGCAGTAGCTTATTCCACGTGTAACTCCGCCCTTTCAGTGGCAAATCTGGAGTTGGTTAGACGTGACGCAGCCCTAGCTACATCCACACTAGTGGATACTAAGGTGAAGAACTCTCTTAGAATCGCTTCGGTCTCCGGAGAACTTCTCTTTGACGGCAAGCTTTCTGCTATTTATGATAAAATTACAAAGAAAGCTTCGGATTCTCTGTTGTTCAAATCTGCTTCTTAGAAGTCGGATACAGCAGACAAGAATAAGACAGGCACTTCTGGGTCTAATGCGCCCAAGAGAGGTTCCTATAGAGGTTCCGGTGCGTCCTCTTGGTCTTATTCGAGAGACCGTCAGGGTAGCGACTCTCGTTCGGGACGTCCTTCGGGCCGGGACAATCGGTCGGACGGGGCGAGGTGCGGGTCGTGGAGGACGTGGTTTCTCCTACCGCAGGCCTCGCAGGTCCAGGAGGTGATGGCTTAAACCTCTATCGCGTACCGGTTGGCGGAAGGTTGTCGAGCTTTTCACAAGAATGGGCGTCGATTACGGACGACCCTTGGGTCAGAGGAGTGACTTCGGAAGGTCTAAAGATATCCTTCAAACGAAAGCCTCCATTAACTCGAAGTCCAAAGTGGACTCATCTTCCGTCAAATCCGCAGAAAAGAGACGCTCTGTTATCAGAGGTGCAGTCTCTTTTAATGAAGAACGCGGTAGAGGTCGTAGAAAACCAGGAATCTCCGGGATTCTACAGCCATCTGTTTCTGGTTCCGAAACCAGACGGCTCGTTCCGTCCAGTCATAGATTTGAGCTGGATAAACAAGCTGATCGTCGCTCCGAAGTTTTATATGGAGACGATTCGGTCGGTCAGAGCGAGTATTCGGGTGAACGATTATGCATCAAGCATAGATCTCAAAGATGCGTACTTTCACGTCATGGTACATCCGACATTCCGAAAGTACCTACGCTTCGCAGTCCTAGGAGTGGTGTATCAATTCCGGGCGATGTGCTTCGGATTGAATCTAGCACCCTGGGCTTTCACTCGGGTAATGAACTTGGTAATGATCTATTTCCGAGCTCATTCGTCTGCGGTAACGTCGGCCTACCTGAACGACATTCTTCAGAGATACGGCAACGAGTTAACGCTTCAGAACGATGTTCAGAATCTTCTTCTATTGCTCCGACGTCTCGGTTTTATAGTAAACGAGAAGAAGCTTTAATATACAATACTCGGACACTTTTAAATGACTATAAAGAGTCTCAATTCTCTGGACTACTTTATTTATTGGCTTACTTTAAAAATAATTAGTATAAGGGATATACTGGATGTTAATAGAGAACATGAATGTTATTGTGCTCAATTATTAAGGGTAGTGTATCTTTCTAATTTAATATTAAATAAGAAAGATACATGTAAAGCCTAATACTCCTTTTCTCCTTAAGGGGTTACCTCTTTACTATATAGTTGAGCTTATTGGATTTTCCTCTATGTCCTAGGCCCTCCAGCCTGTTTACTATTCAGCTAAGTCTGGGTCATTGGTACAGTATAAAAATGTTAAAAAATTTATAGTAATTTATATATTTTTTATACTTACCAATGACCCAGACGGGGATGGCCCTCCCTGGAGTTGGGAACTCTTGCCTCCCCACTGAGTACATAGCGCTGACCAGGCACTGCCAGTAAGAATGATAATTGGCGCCAATTTCGGGACGTCTGCGTCACTGCGCATGCGCAGTAGAGGCGTAGTATGGAGGTCCTTTAGGACATGATTTCTTTTTGTTTTGGATGCAAATTTTGGGGATTGGGGGGCAAAATTTGTGTTTGGCCCTGGTTTTGTTAGAGTTAGCACCAGCTAAGTCTGGGTCATTGGTAAGTATAAAAAATATATAAATTACTATAAATTTTTTAACTTTCAGAGTTTTACAAACAGAAAAATGATTTGCTAAAAATTCATGGGAAGTGACTATTAATCGACTAACCGTCGATTACTGGTCACGATTAGTCGATTACAAAAAATGATAGTCGCGACAGCCCCAGTCAGGATAGAATCATCGATCTGAAGTCTAGTGCACCAACTAATTAAGCAACCACAAAGGCTATTTTAAAAAAATTCTCATTTCTCTGGCACTTCCTTCGTTATAGAAAATCTGTCTCCGCACCTTTTTTCCATCAGGAAATCTCTTCTATGACACTATATTAGGACAAATATTTAACCATCTATACAATGTTTGACAGAGCTCTGTCAAACAAGCTACAGTTGGTTAAATGTTTACAACATTATGGGAGTAGAGGCGTAGTATGGAGGTCCTTTAGGACATGATTTCTTTTTGTTTTGGATGCAAATTTTGGGGATTGGGGGGCAAAATTTGTGTTTAGCCCTGGTTTTGTTAGAGTTAGCACCAGCTAAGTCTGGGTCATTGGTAAGTATAAAAAATATATAAATTACTATAAATTTTTTAACTTTCTTTAAAAATCTTCTTCTTCAGATCCAGCAGTCGGAATGTTCTGATATTTGGTACGCAGCATCCTTAGGGGGGATGAGATTCAAGTTTGTTCAAGCCATGACCCTAGGTCCATATTTGAGCTCACTGTGGGAGCTTGAATTGTAACTTGGTTCGAAATGAGGAATTTTCTTAAAAAATCTTCTTCAGATCCAGCAGTCGGAATGTTTTGATATGTGGTGTGTAGCATCCTTAGGGGGGTGAGATTCAAGTTTGTTAAAGCCAAGTCCCTGGGTCCATATTTGGGTTCCCTGTGGGGAGTCAATATGAGAAATTTTTCTTTAAAAATCTTCGTCAGATTCAGCAGTCGGAATGTTTTGATATTTGGCATACAGCATCCTTAGGGGGTGAGATTAAAGTTTGTTCAAGCCAAGTCCCTGGGTTTATATTTGGGCTCACTGTGGGAGCCCGAATGTTAACTTAGTTCAAAATGAGGAATTCTCTTTAAAAATCTTCTTCAGATCCAGCAGATGAATGCTTTTGATATTTGGCATGCAGCATCCTTAGGGGGGTAAGATTCAAGTTTGTTCAAGCCATGGCCCTAGTACCATAAAATTTGTCTCTCATGACTTCATTCCTTTGTAGTGTTGATGAATCATGTCTAACTGAATGTGACCCCCAAATACTTCTTTGAACCACTTTGGCCGGTGAACGATTAAGGCTCCTTGGAGCCTCTTGTTTTTTAGATCCACTGGTCAGAATCTTTGGATATTTGGTATAAGCTTTACTTAGGAGGAGCAGATGCAACTTGTTGAAATCAATTCTCTGGGTTGATATTTAGGCTACCATGTCAGGTGAGCGCCCTCAGGCACCTTGGGGCCTCTTGTTATTATCTGCCGAGACATTAGGCAATAAAAATTTTTAACCCCTTAACACATCGACCTGAGGTTTTTATACATTTTCGTTATACTTTGAAGTCTACCTCCTGTGGCTTTGTAGTTGTTTCTAGTCATATCTTGGCTGCTTTCAAACAATGCCTCTGCTTCCAGAGGAAGCCAAGACTCGCCGAGAAACAACTGACAAGGTACTTAGAAAACAAGTTTTTATACGATAGATATGGCCCTTTGAAAACACAATTTTTCTAAAAAAATTGGTTTCCGTTCATTTAAAGCTGAACGCCTTGACGGATTGACACCAAATTTTTCAGATGCTGTTTTTATACGCCCGTTTGAAAAACGGGATGTATTATAGTATGGCGTTGTCCGTCCGTCCGTCCGTTTGGTTTCCGAACAGTAACTTTAGTAGTTGTTTTCCGATCGGCTCCAAATTTGGTATGTGGTTTAATCACAACAAAATACAGGTCAAGTTCGAATATGGGGTCGGTCCGAACATTTTTCGCCTGAATTATGGCCCCTGTTGGACTTAGAATTCGTCAAATATTTGGTTTCCGGATGATAACTTTAGTATTTGTTTTCCGATCGGCTCCAAATTTGGTATGTGGTTTAATCACAACAAAATACAGGTCAAGTTCGAATATGGGGTCGGTCTGAACAATTTTTGCCTGAATTATGGCCCCTGTTGGACTTAGAATTCGTCAAATATTTGGTTTCCGGATGATAACTTTAGTATTTGTTTTTCGATCGGCTTCAAACTTGGCATGTGGTTTAATCACAACAAAATACAGGTCAAGTTCGAATATGGGGTCGGTCCGAACAATTTTCGCCTCAATTATGGCCCCGGTTGGACTTGGAATTTGTCAAATATTTGGTTTCCGTATGATAACTTTAGTATTTGTTTTTCGATCGGCTTCAAACTTGGCATGTGGTTTAATCACAACAAAATAAAATTTCTAATATATATATATATCTATATAAATATGTTACAGTCAAACTGTGAAATCAAGAATTTTTTTTTGAAATTATTAAATTATTGAGTCCTTTTGTGAAGCTATTGTCCTTAATTTTTAGTCTTTTTCTCAAATGACTGAAAAATTTAGTCATCTCACAAAATCACTGATTTCAAAGTCTGACCGTAACATATATATATATGCCAGTATAAATTTCTCGCACTCTAAAAAAATTGCAAATGTGTTAAAATGGTACAATTTGAACAGTTCACGGGCATATGATCCAATGCCCAGCGGTGCTCTTGTTAGCAATGAAATACAGGTCAAGTTCGATATTGGTGTTTCTCAGTCCATCCACAGCAGAGTTATGGCTCTTTGAAAACACAATCTGTCGAAAAAAATTGGTTTTCCTTCATTTAAAGTCGAACGCCTTGACGGATCGACATCAAACTTTGAGATGTTGTTTGTAGCAATAAAATACAAGTCAAGTTCAATATTGGTGTTTCTCAGTCCATCCGCTACAGAGTTATAGCCCTTTGAAAACACAATTTTTGAAAAAAAATTGGTTTTCGTTCATTTAAAGCCGAACACCTTGACGGATTGACACCAAATTTTTCAGATGTTGATTTTATACACCCGTTTGAAAAACGGGACGTATTATGTGAATGGTCTCTCCACCTGTCTGTCTGTCCGCCCATGGACACATTTCGTTTCCGGACGATAACTTTAGTTGTAATGGTTTGAGCTGAGTTAAATTTGGCATGTGGATTTAGTATGATAAAATACAGGATGGGTTCGATTTCCGTTTCTAGCGGCCCATTTGCAGTAGAGTTATGGCCCTTTATTTATGGGAATTTAGTTCAACTTTTCGTTTCCGGACGATAACTTTAGTTTGCCTTGACCGATTTATTTCAAATTTGCAGTTTTTTGTTTTTGACCACAAAATACAGCTCAAGTTCACTTTTGATCACAGTCGCATGTACCTTTCCAGAGTTATTCCCCTTGAATGATTGCAAATTTGTGGATTTTGTGGTTTCTGGGTGATAACTTTAGTTTGCCTTGACCGATTTTTTTCAAATTCTCAGATTTTGTTTTTGCCCACAAAGCACAGCTCAAGTTCACCTTTGGCCATAATCGCAGGTACCCTTCCATAGTTATTCCTCTTGAATTTGTGCTTTTTGTGTTTTCCGGATTATAACTTTAGTATGGCCTAACTGATTTTCTATTATACGCATGTTGAAAAACCATCGAATTATGGAATCAGTCTGTCTGTCTGTCTGTTCATTTGTCCATCCATTTGTCCATCCGTCGGTCTGTCCGTTCATCAACATTTGGTTTCCAGATGATAACTTTAGTATTTTTTTTTCGATTGACTCCTAAACTTGGTATGTGGTTTATTCAAAACAAAAGACAGGTCAAGTTCGAATATGGGGTCAGTTCGAACTTCGAAGTTCCCCTGAATTATGGACCTTGTTGGACATAGAATGCATCAAATATTTGGTTTCCGGATGATAACTTTTATTATTTGTTTTCCGATTGGTTCCAAACTTGGTATGTTGTTTAATCACAACAAAATAAAGGTCAAGTTCGAATATGGGGTTGGTCCAAACAATTTTCTCCCTCACCCCCATCCTTACCCCAAACCTTCAAAAATACAAAACGGGCGTAAATTGTCCCGCTATGCGGTGCTCTTGTTGAATTTACCCAAACAATGCATATTTTTATACTATACCCAAGCCGAAAATTGAAAGTCCTATCTGGCCCTCCATACTTTTACTCATGAGGAGACCGGAATTGGCGCAAACATCATTCTTTGTTTGGCCCTAAATCAGTAAACATCTCGACTGACATCTGTGCTTTAAATCTCTCTTTTGGTGGATGCTAGACACAAATCAATGAAGTATATGGTGGATTTAAGGCAGTGATGTATGATGGAAGAAGTGAACAACGGTGGTTTGAGACGTTCAGGGCTGTAACTTTTAAATAATATGAAAATTATTTCATGTTACCCAATTTCGGGATATACGCCTTGACGTCATTAGTTTTGCTAATGATTTACCCACTGTTGGTTATGTGTTCCTTTCTTATCCTTTCATGAACCTGCTGGTTAAACACCTAAGCTTTCTGACTGTTTTTTAGCTGCGACTTGCTGCTCTATAAGTGGCAATGTCGGTCGGTCGGTCGGTCTGTCTGTGACCAATGAGCTTCAAAACTCAATAACTTTTGAAATACTTGATGGAATGACTTTATATTTGGCATGTAAGTGTATCTTATTGATGTCTAGCCACTGTTCAATGCATGTGTTGTTCCAAATATTTTTAGCTGCGACTAGCAGCTCTATAAGTGGCAATGTCGGTCTGTCTGTCGGTCAGTCTATCTGTCTGTGACCAACGAGTTTGTCTGTGACCAACGAGTTTCAAAACTCAATAACTTTTGAAATGCTTGATGGAATGACTTTATATGTGGCATGTAAGTGTATCTTATTGATGTCTAGCCACTGTTCAATGCATGTGTTGTTCCAAATATTTTTCTTGGAGTTATGGCCCTTGATGAACTTAGAATTTTGTGAGATTGCACCACCTGTCGCAGCTACGACGTTGATGTCACGATTTTTAGCTGCGACTAGCAGCTCTGTAAGTGGCAATGTCGATCTGTCTGTCGGTCAGTCGGTCTGTCTATGATCAACGAGTTTGTCAGTGACCAACGAGTTTCAAAACTCAATAACTTTTGAAATACTTGATGGAATGACTGTATATTTGGCATGTAAGTGTATCTTATTGATGTCTAGCCACTGTTCAATGCATGTGTTGTTCCAAATATTTTTCTTGGAGTTATGGCCCTTGATGAACTTAGAATTTTGTGAGATTGCACCACCTGTCGCAGCTACGATGTCGCGATTTTTATTGGAATTTTTAGCTCAACTTTGACGAAGTCAGATTTGAGCTATTGTCATGGCCCGTCGTCCGTCTGTCCGTCCGTCCGTCTGTCCGTACGTCAACAATTGGCTATGGCTCGGGCTAGAGGTCGTATTTTTGAACCGATCTTTACGAAACTTCTTGGGTACCTTTGTTATGACCATGGGACGAGAACGAGTGTTTTTGGGTGCGGTCCGAAATTCAAGATGGCTGCCAGCCGCCATTTTGTACCGATGATGCAGAAATCTGTATTTTTATACTGTACCAATGACCCAGACATAGCTGGTGCTAACTCTTAAAATATAGGGCCAAACACAAATTTTGCCCCCCAATCCCCAAAATTTGCATCTAAAACCAAAGAAAACATGTCCTGAATGGCCCTCCACACTTCACCTCTACTGCGCATGCGCAGTGTCAAGGACGTTCCGAAATTGGCGCCATTAATCATTTGGCCCTTCATCAGTTAACATCTGACTGATCTTTGTGCTTGTAAATCTCAGTTTAAATGATGCCAAACACATAAATATTAGTGAAATGGTGATTCTAAGGAGGATAGAGAAGGAGGAGAGGAAAAATGTGTGACAGAATATTATCAGGGCTGTAACTTAAAATTTTTTAATGAAATTATGTTAAGTTACCTATTTTCGAGGCAGCAGCCATTTTGTTGTCATTCTTGTTATTTGGTTACACTGATTTTTCAGTGTTTTCCTCTCTCCCTTTCCTTTAAGTCCCCTCTTGCTATTCTCCCATGCTTTTGGCATAGTTTCTGTAATTATTATTACTAAAATTTCTTGGGAGTTTTAGCTGAATAACAGAATGAATTCTGTTCTTTTCCCCATGTTTACGTCTTCACCTATGGGTGGTTAGGCGTTGTGTTCTGCATCTACCATCTGATGTTCTGCAGTTTCTTCCCTGGAAGTCTCTGTTTTGCATCAGAGAGTGTATTTTTGGTAACTGATTTCGGGCCTGGGTGCCTGGAGTCTTATTTTAGTGTTTTTACACTCATTGTTTACATTTACAACAGCCCTCTGTGTGAGGGGGGGATTTCTTGAAAATAATATCTTGATGTTAATTTAATCATAACTAGATAACATTATTATTGTTCGTAAGTGTTGCATAAATTGTTTAAAATATTTTTAAATTTTTTGTCCACACTTAGGCTTGGGATCCATTGGGGCTCAACGTTACTTTTCAGAAACTTGGGCTGTTCTGAAAAAATATTTTTTCAAAATATTTTGATTTCAATTATTTTTTCTATGTTAATGGATCATATTATTATTATGTATTTTGATTGTCAGGGGTTGGTGCGAGTATCAGGACTTTGTTTTCTTTTCACTTTGAAAGGATTTTGATCAATTGTAATAAGAGGAAGTCTTCCTCTGACTTTTATAATCATTCTATATGTGGTCAGTGTACTCGCATTAACTCCTGTTCTGTATCTGATGATTTCGATGACAACATGGGAAGCGTATGTCACGGTATGTTAGTGGGGAATTGGACATTCCGGTCCTTTCCCCGCAGGGTCACTCTACTTTATCAATTTCTATTTCAGACGATCAAGATTAGGGTGATGTATCTGTGATGTCTTCCAACAGTGTGCCTCCGTCGTCACAATTAATGAAGGGCTAGCGGAAAAGTGCTCATGTAAATACGCCAATTGCCTAAGAGGACCCTAGTAGGTTCGACGGCCTTTGACATCCGCTAGCTCGCCCGGTGTAGCGTCCATTCATCGAATGGTTCGGCAGCCGGGTTCGTCTGTTGCGGTCTAGAAGGAGTTTTGGGGTGATCCGAGCACTATAAATCAACCAAATGCACACCCAGTGACGGCGGATTAGAGGGAGAATGGAGGAAGCCTTTTAGTCCGGTTCATAGCTCGTTCTGGTCCATCCGGACGGCGAGCGAGAGAGGCCCCTCTCTCGTACAACAACATCTGGCCCCAGATGTTGTGGTACAATATGTTTCGCATTCGGAGCATACGTCCGCCGCTCGGGACGCTCCGACATATAGTCAGTCCGGAGAGACTGTCAATAAGGCTTCCTCATTCTCATGGTAGCGCACACGACCGCTCTTGGCTACGTGACCTCGGATATCCAGTCAGCTTTGCCAGTCAGAGAATCATCGGCGACCAGGTCACACCATCCGGTAGCCAGGGACACGAGGCCTGCAGACTCCGGACGTTCGCATAGGAAAGTGTGCGGGAGTCAACGTACACGGAGCTTCCGGCGGCAATGCATCGTAAGACCGCTACTGCACAGGCCTCGGGGACGGACGTGCTATCCTAAATAGCACAGCTTATCGCAGCATCCCAGCAACAACTGAATCTGTCGCATAATGTTTTATCCGACGATGCTGGGTCGGGACGCTCCGCGGAAGCGGGTACGGACGTCCGAAAATTTCATCCGGTCCGACGGGATACCGAAAGGGATTCGGAGGATTTCGAGCTTTCCCTTTCGGAACAACATATGCTGTTGTGTATGTCATCTGACTTGATCTTCTACAGGTTCTTTTTCGTCGGACCAGAATGCTGCGATGCCGGATAAGAAACTGATAGCGTCGGTGGACTTAGAAATTTTTGGTTCGGTTCAGGGACTTCGTCCCTCAGTTCCGACATAGTCCAATAGTGTCACAAAACTTTCGAATTATTGAACGACGCTATATATTTATTATTTTATGCTTGCTATTACCAAGCATTTCTGGTTTCTTGTTCGTAAAAGTTACGGAGATGTCTTTCAAAAGTGTGCCTCTGTCGTCATAGTTAATGAAGAGCTAGCGGCAATAAGTGCTCATGGAATATGTCTATCGCCTAAGAGGTCCCTTGTAGGATCGACAGAGTGACATTCGCTAGCTCACCCGGTGTAGCGTACATTCATCGAATGGTTCGGCTGCCGGGTTCGTCCGTTGCGGTCTAGGAAGGAGATTTGGGTGATGCGAGCACTATAATTACTTTAGTACTCACCCATTGATGACGGATTGAGGACAGATCGGAGGAAGCCTGTTAGTCCGGTTCCTGGCTTGTCCAGGTCCGTCCGGGCTGTGAGCGAGAGAGGTCCCTCTCTCGTCCAACAACATAGGGGACCGCATGTTGTGGTTCAGATATTTTACATTCGGAGCATATGTCCGTCGCTCGGGACGCTCCGTTATATTGACAGTCCGAGAGGCTGTCGATAATGCTTCCTCATCCTCACAGCAGTGCACACGACCGCACATTGGCTACGTGACCTCGAGTATCCGATCAGTTTCGTCATTCAGTGATTCCACGGCGAACAGGTCACGCCATCCGGTAGCCAAGGGACACGAGGCCTATACACTCCGTTCGCTCGCATATTAGTAGTATGCATGGGGTAACGATCACGGAGCTTCCAGCGGCAATGCATCATAGGACCGCTTCTCCACAGGCCTCAGTGACGGACGTGCTATCCGAGTTAGCACAGTTTTTTCGCAGCATCCCAGCAATCGACAGTTTCTTGGTCGAATCAGGAATTATCTGATGGCACTGGGTCGGTGCGGTCCGCAGTTGCATCAGGTACAGACGACCGAACGCTTTATAGGGTCCGACAGGATGGCGAAAGGGATTCGAAAGATTTCGAGTTTTCCCTTTCGTAGCATCGGAAGCTGCCATACATATCTTCCGGCATTATCTTCCAGTGATTGTTATTTCGGACTACATTGCTGCGATGTTGGATAAGAGACTTATAGCGTCATTGGACACGGAATTTTGGATCGGTTCAGGGACATTGTCCCTGACTTACCGACACAGTCCAATAATGTCATTAGAACATGTGTATTATTTATCGACGCTATATATATATATAAGCCTGCTACCAAGCATGATAGTTTAGTTTCTTGTCCGCAATGCTCATTTCTGCCTTTTATCATTTATACGATTAATTTATTTTGGCAGAACAGGGCATACCGAGAGTTCATATGCGTCTAGACGGAGTGGTTAAAGACTGGAAATAATCTTTTTCGCCGTCTATGTCTTTTCCAACCACAATGTTGGAAACGACAATGATGTCTAATAGTCTTAACTTAGACTCTTTATCATACGTAATCCACCTTACTGAGGCGTTATCATTACGTCTTCAAGAGAAAGAATTCCGGGATATAATCCTCAATGTGATTTCTTTTGAGGGCAGTAGTTTGTTCACGTATAACTCCGTCCTTCAGTGGCTGCTTGGAGTTGGTTAGACGTGACGCAGCCCTAGCTACATCCACGCGCGTGGATAGTAAGGTGAAGAACTCTCTCAGAGTCGCTTCGTTCTCGGAGAAGCTTCTCTTCGACGGCAACTTTTCAGCAATCCATGAATTGCTCGATTTACACATTCTCTTGTCTATCTAGTGTAGCAAGAGATTCAGACTGGGGCAAACATTCGGTGGTTGACTCAGAGAGTGCCACTGCAGTTGCCGGATCTGAGTTTTATAATTATGACGGTTGCCAGTCAAACAGGTTGGGATATAATATTGATCCCAATGGATTCGAAGTGCCAGGGTCTTTGGGTTCCGCAGTCTCTAAGCAAGCACTTATCTTCCATGGATTAATGTTTTTTTTAGGCTTGCTTTATGTCATTGGATGAACATTATTCAGAAACGCATGTCCAAATCCTGTCCGTTAATTCGACAGTAGTGGCGTATCTCCGGAACCAGGGAGGCACTCATTCGTTTCCGTTATTCAATTTAATGGAAAGAATCCTTCTGTTTGTTATAGTACACCAGGTTCTGCTTCGGTCCATCATATTCCGGGTCGTCTGATTGTATTACCGGACTCCCGTTCACTTATGGGTCGCTTGTTGCCGTCAGAATGGACTCTCAACAAACAAGTATTCAATCAGATTTGCTATCAATGGGAGCGCCCAATGATAATTTATTTACGACACAACTTGCTTGTCAATTGCAGATGTATGTGTTTGCTTGTCCGGATCTCTGAGCTTATGTTGTTAACGCTCTATTGATCTAATAGGACGGAATGATAGGATATGCATATCCTCCTGCGCTGTTGTTTCAGCAAGTATTGCTAAGATAAACAACCACAATACATTTCTGTTGATAGCATCTCTGTCTTCACAGAGACCGTGGGTAAATTCACTCTGATGTCTACTGTGGGACTTAACGCGAAATTTTCCTCCATGAGAGGATCTTTTTTCGCTGGGTAAAATCGTGTCATCTTTATCACAACCCGCAAGGTCTCAACCTTCACGTATTCCATTGTGTGGTCCTTATTGCATTGTAAGCATTGTACTGGACGAGCTTTGGATCTACTGCAGCCTGTTATTATTAAGGTTATAGGTTTATGTTACCTCATACCTATGCACTCTATGATAGTTTACAATTGAGTCTTATGTCTCTTTATCTAAGTCAGTTAGTAACTTTTCGATAAATAGACTTAGAATCATTAGATTAAATTCCTATATGGAATTTAACTTCGGTTCTTATTTAGCTAAGTAATCATTTGAGCCTCTGGAAACAGTAGTTTTCAAATTCTGACCTTTTAGACAGTAATTCTGTTGGCTTCTCTTTCACTGAAGAGTCAGTGAGTTTCATGCATCTATCGGTGGATGATTTTCACTTTCGTAGTTTCGGAATCACTACTTCCTTTACTATTTAGGTTGGATTTTTGTATAAGAGTCGGGCTCCTAATTAATAATCCGGAACCTATTGTTATTAAGGTCCTTCCATCTTCGTACGGGCATAGGCCTTTACTCTGTCCGGTTAGAGTTTCTGTATTTATAAACAGATATCAGTTTATTACTACGGGCGTAAGCTTCTTCTGTCTTTGATGCCTAATAGAAGGACGTTACGCTCCATTCTATTGCTAATGGGATCAATTAACTATCGATACTGCTTATGGTATGTCATTGACTCAGCAGTTGTGTTTGAGATTTCGGCTCATGAAGTATGAGTTCTTCTACATCTTGGGCTTACATTAATAGTGTCGCTATTATAGATTTTTGAAGGCTGCTCATTGCGCTCAGCCATCCACATTCATGAATTTTTATCTCAGAAATATTGAGTCCATTTCTGGAGGCCTCTATTGTTAGGTCTATTATCTACTGCTCAGAATGTCATTCACTTAACAGTTGCTACTATAGCTAGGTAGGCTGTCTGTTTCGGTAGTGACTCCGTTCTGCTGCCCTCTTCGCTCTGGGCTATTTGACCCAGGGCAAGAAAAGGGAGGGGGGGGAGGGTGTTCCCTTGGGTCACCTGTTTTACTATGAAAACAAGGGGATACCTCCCCCGGAGTTAGTAATTCTGAGCTGTTATTGGGATGGTTGTTTAGTGAGAAGTTTATGTTTTAAAAATTCATTCAGGTCTTAGTTTTTAAAGTATAGCTTTTGAATATAGCACGTGTCAACGGACATTATTATACAATCCTCAGACACTTTTAAGGAGTAGAAAGATTCTCTATTCTCTAGACTTACTTTATTTATTGGCTTACTTTAAAAATTATTAGTATAAGGATTATACTAGATATTAATAGAGTACATGGATGTATGATGCTCAATTTTGGAAGGTGTTGTATCTTTATCTGTATAATTTATCATAAATAAGAAAGATACATGTAAGGCCTAATACTTCTTTTTCCCTAGAGGGGATGACTCTATTTTATATAATTGAGCGTATTCCATCTTGCTCTATGTCCTTGGCCCTCCAGCCTTTTTACTATTCAGCTATGTCTGGGTCATTGGTACAGTATAAAAATGTTAAAAAATTTATAGTAATTTATATATTTTTTATACTTACCAATGACCCAGACGGGGATGACCCTCCCGGGAGTTGGGAACTCTTACCTCCCCGCTGAGTACATAGCGCTTACCAGGCACTGGTTATTAGAATGATTAATGGCACCAATTTCGGAACGTCCTTGACACTGCGCATGCGCAGTAGAGGTGAAGTGTGGAGGGCCATTCAGGACATGTTTTCTTTGGTTTTAGATGCAAATTTTGGGGATTGGGGGGCAAAATTTGTGTTTGGCCCTATATTTTAAGAGTTAGCACCAGCTATGTCTGGGTCATTGGTAAGTATAAAAAATATATAAATTACTATAAATTTTTTAACTTTTTGTACAGAACTTCCATATGAAAGCTCTGATTTGAATAATTTTTTGTATGAATGTTTAGTACCATGGGGTACATCACATATAATACGGGTTTTTTTCTCGTGCGTAAATTGTGCAAATTAGACTAATTTTGATGTTTTTTGGTGTTAATTTCAGCACTGTAAGTGCAAATGCCAATACGGCTCGGGCTAGAGGCCGTATTTATGAACCGATCTTTACGAAACTTCTTGGGTACCTTTGGTATCACCATGGGACGAGAACGAGTGTTTTGGGGTCCGGTCCGAAATTCAAGATGGCCGATGGCAGCCATTTTGTTCAAAATTAGGTGCAATCAGATTTTTGCACAGAACTTCCATATGAAAGCGCTGATTTGAATAATTTTTTGTGTGAATGTTTAGTACCATGGGATACATCACATATAATACGGGTTTTTTTCTCGTGCAGAAATTATGCAAATTAGATGAACTTTGATATTTCAGTGCGACTTACACACATTAAGTACACATGTCAATACGGCTCAGACTTGAGTCTGTATTTATGAACTGATCTTCACGAAATGTCTTGGGTACCTTTGTTATCACCTTGGGACGAGAACGAGTGTTTCTGGGTGCGGTCTAAAATTCAAGATGGCTGCCAGTGGCCATTTTGTACCGAAATTAGGTCTAATCAGTTTTTTGTACACAACTTCTATACAGCTCAGACTAGAGGCCATATTTATGAACCAATCTTTACGAACCTTGTTGGGTACCTTTGTTATCACCGTGGGATGAGAGCGAGTGTTTTTGGGTGTGATCCGAAATTCAAGATGGCCACCAGCAGCCATTTTGTACCAAAATTAGTGCAATCAGTCTTTTGTACAGAACTTCTGTATGAAAGTTCTGATTTGAATAAATTTTTGTATGAATGTTTAGTAACATGGAATACATCACATATTCTAAGGGGTTTTTTTTCGTGCAGAAATTATGCAAATTAGATGAACTTTGACTTATTCAGTGCTACTTGCACAATGTGAGCACACATGTCAATACGGCTCAGGGTAGAGGCTGTATTTATGAACCGATCTTCACAAAACTTCTTGGGTACCTTTGTTATCACCTTGGGACGAGAATGAGTGTTTCTGGGTACAGTCCAAAATTCAAGATGGCTGCCAGTGGCCATTTTGTACCAAAATTAGGTCCAATCAGTTTTTTGTCACAAGTTCTATACAGCTCGTATTTATGAATTGATCTTCACAAAACTTCTTGGGTACCTTTGTTTTCACCTTGGGGCAGGAACGAGTGTGTTTTGGGGTGCCTTTGTTATCACTGTGCTATGAGAACAAATATTTTGGGGTTCAGTCAGACCCACTCTGGGACTCAAAGTTTTCTTTTCTAGTTTAGCATCTGACTGTCACCCACCTTTACAATACTTTACCTATACATTTGTTACAGGCAACGGTCAGTATTTATGTACAGATCATTACAATACTTTATATGTACCTTTGTTATCAGGTCATTACCTAGATGTTTGTCATTGCTGTGTCACATACTATACATGTGCATGTCTTTGTCTTGACAAGTTGAGGTACAGTGTCATTGACACTTTCATTTAGTAAATTTCTTGGGAGTTTAACGTGTTATACAGAAGGTTTATTCTGTTTATCCCCACTGTTACGTCCTAACCCTAGGGGTGTTGGGCCGTTGTTGTCTTGCATCTCCTACCGGATGCATTGTTTTTTCTATTAATTATTTACTGACTTGGGCCTTCTGGGTGCCTTTTGTCTAGTTCCCGTTTTTTTCTTTCCTGATGTTGTTTTCCTTTTAACAATGCCCTTAATAGGTAATATTCAGGGTTTTATGTCATCACAATTATATTAGGATACATTTATTAGTCGAGTTGTGATGAAGTCAAATTCAACTTACAGTTTGATGAATGACAGGCAGGCGGATATAAACAATTGGTTTCCAAACGATAACATGATAATGGTTTGACCCACGTTCTTGAAACGTCATAGGTAGGTTGACATCGGTGAGAGGAAGAACCCTATTTATTTTGGACCCACTAGGTCAAAGGTCAAGGTCACAGTGACCCTGAAAATAGTAAATCAAAACCATTGGTTCCAGATGATAACTTGATAATGGTTTGATCCACGTTCATGAAACTTCATAGGTAGGTTGGTATCAGTGAGAGGAAGAACCCTATTTATTTTGGTCTCGCTAGGTGAAAGGTCAAGGTCACAGTGACCTTCAACATAGTAAATCGTAAACAATTGGTTTCCGGATGGTAACTCGATAATGGTTTGACCCCCATTCATGAAACTTCATATGTAGGTTGACCTAGGTGAGTGGAAGACCCCTATTTATTTTGTGCTCGCTAAGTCAAGGTCACAGTGACCTTGAACATAATAAATCGTAAACAATTGGTTTCCAGATGATAATTTGACAATGGTTCCACCCACCTTTATGAAACTTCATAGGTAGGTTGGCATTGCTGCAAGAAAGAGGGCTATTTATTTTGGAATCACTAGGTCAAAGCTCAAGGTTAAAGTAACCCTTCACATACTAAATTGTAAACAATTGGTTTCCGGACGATAAGTTGATAACGATTAAACCCACTTTTGTGCTGTCACAACTCTTTGGATCGGCGATCCTATCGGCATTTTTAATATTCCGGTAGTGTAGCTTTAATATTTTGGTGTTTGTCCACACTTAGGCTCTATCGGGATGCCCTTGGGCTCATTTCTGTTGCCCGACAATTCAACAGTGGTTGCTTACATTCAGAACCAGGGTGGCAAGCACTCAGTTCCCATGTATGAATTGGCTGGGGATCTTCTACTGCTCGCTCAGGGTGTCATCGCCGAGGTGGTGGTTCGTCACATTCCCAGTCGTCTGAACATCCTAGCCGACTCCCTGTCTCGATGGGGCAGGGTCATTTCCACTGAGTGGATGCTCCAAAGGGTGGTGTTCCAGTCGCTTTGCAATCTCTGGGGTCGTCCCCACTTCGATCTCTTTGCGACTCGTTGGAACCATCAGGTGGACACTTTCGTGTCCCCGTGTCCAGATCCTCTGGCTTTTGCCGTGGGTGGATGCTCTGTCACTCGATTGGAATGGTCTTGTTGGCTGCGCTTTCCCGCCGGTTCCGATTCTGCCTCAGGTTCTAGCCAAGTTACAAACCTGCAGTTGTCGAATCATTCTGATCGCTCCCCTATCGCCTCAGCGGGTGTGGATCAATCAGTTCCTCTCTCTGTTGGCGGCAGTTCTGGCACGTCTCCCTCTATGTCGCGACCTTCTTTGCCAAAGCCACCCGAGGAGGTTTCACGTCGACCCGACTTCATTGTACCTTCACACATTTTTTAGCTCACCTGAGCGAAGCTCAAGGGGAGCTTAACTAATCACTTTCTGTCCGTCGTCCGTCGTCCATCGTCCGTCGTCCGTCGTCGTCCGTCCGGCGTTAACTTTACATTATCGACTTCTCCTCCTAAACCACTAGCCCAATTTTATTCAAATGTTGGCTAAATGTTTATTACCTAATGCCAATTCAGATTTGTTCAAATGAAGTTGCCCCTCCTCCTGGGTGGTGCCACACCCCCAAGGGGCACCAAAATCTTTGTAAATCTTCTTCTCATGAACCAGCAGTAGCAGAGACTTGATATTTGGTGTGCAGCTTCCTTTTGAGGTGTAGACTCAGATTTGTTCAAGAGAAGTTTGTGGGGCTATACTTGACGTTGTTATGAGAGGGGCAAAATTTTTTGCCCCGCCCAAAATTTCTATTTTCCAAACCGAGAGGCTGATTTGAACCAAATTTTATGTGAGGGCTTATTGGGTCATGAGTACTTGATTTATGCAAAAAAAAATTTTCCCGCAGCCCCGTGGGAACCACAGGAGCTAAAAATAGAAAAAATTTAAAACGCCCATATCTCCAAAACTGCACGGCACTGAGAATTTTTATTTGGTGTGCAGCTTCCTTAGGACCAACAGAAAGGATTGGTAAAAAAAAAATTGCCATCGGTTTTATCATAGGGTACAGTTTTGGGACTTTGTTTATAGTGTCATAGATAACGGATCATACACGTCGGGGAGTGTTGTTACTGGAATTTATTGTACACCTGAATGGGGTCGCCTGTGGGTTACCTCAGAAGTGTGTTTACTATCCAGAGATCCATACAGGCTACCATCAATGATGTAAAAACACTGCAAGATAAATGCAGTCTACTAGTTGAATTCTCAGGTTAGAATACAGTTTGTGTGCAACTTTTTCAAAGCAATATAAAAGTGACATTTTGTGTCTATATGGGGGCTGAAGAGTTAACTGATGGACATTTTGTGGCTATATGGGGGCTGAAGAGTTAACTGATGGACATTTTGTGGCTATATGGGGGCTGAAGAGTTAACTGATGGACATGTTGTGGCTATATGGGGGCTGAAGAGTTAACTGATGGACATTTTGTGGCTATATGGGGGTGGAAGAGTTAACTGATGGATATTTTGTGGCTATATGGGGGCTAAAGAATTAACTGATGGACATGTTGTGGCTATATGGGGGCTGAAGAGTTAACTGATGGACATGTGGCTATATGGGGCTGAAGAGTTAACTGATGGACGTTTTGTGGCTATATGGGGGCTGAAGAATTAACTGATGGACATGGTGTGGCTATATGGGGGCTGAAGAGTTGACTGATGGACATGTTGTGGCTATAAGGGGGCTGAAGAGTTAACTGATGGATGTTTTGTGGCTATATGGGGGCTGAAGAGTTAACTGATGGACATTTTGTGGCTATATGGGGGTTGAAGAGTTAACTGATGGACATTTTGTGGCTATATGGGGGCTGAAGAGTTAACCGTATAGGAGCCCAAATTTTAACTTAGTGCGTTTCAGGCATATTTCTTAAAAAATCTTCTTCTCCAGATCCAGCAGGCAGAATCTTTTGATATTTGGTATGCAACATTGTAGGGTGGATCTGATTGTGATTCATGAACATATTTATTTGTAAAGTTGATAGAATCTTAGACAAAATTTGCAGAAAAGATCTACTATAGAAGGGGTGGTATCCAGGGTGAACCGTTTACCCAAATCTAGCAGTACTAATGCATTATTCACACAAATCTTCGTTCAAATTTTATGACCCCTCATTGGAACACACGCATTCAGCTCATTCCAACAAAGGTCATATGCCATGTTTTCGAGACAAAGGAATAAAAATTTTAGTTATTCATGAAATTTTTAGGCAACTGTTGTCTGTTATTCACATTGCTTCATGAAATTTCAGTACTTTTAGAAGTTACCTCAGTAATCAAGGGTTAATTCCCCTTAATTAAATGTCGCCTCTAAAAAACAACCACTTTGCATATCTTACCTTTTTACCAGCATAACTGCCAAAACTTGTCAGCATTCTTCGCAAAAATCGCTATTCAAATTTTAATTTTTGTCTCTTAAACATACATGTACTTATCGCTTGTAAATACCCCATTGGAATGAGCTTTTTGAGCTCATTCCAATGAGAGGTCACACACCATGCTTTTTGAGTCAAAAAAGCAATTTTTTTAGTTATTCCAGAATTTCGTACGTAAAACACAGCTTTATGACTTCACATTAAAATGAGCTCTCTAAGCTTGTTCCAATCAACATTCACGCACTATGTCTTTCACACAAAAAATAAAATTTTCCATTTATTCAGGAATTTTGTTTGCAAGAACACTCTTACCCCCCCCCCCCCCCCCCCCCCCCCACAAACACACACACACACACACAAACACAGACACACACATCTAAAAGTTCGTCAGCAAAAAAACAGTTACTTCAATTTTTAAATGCATTATAGGAACAACTTGCCTAATCAAATTTAAATACTTTTGCATCATTCTGTATCTAGAACAAACCATTTACCATATCTTTACGCAAAATTCTCCAGCATCATTCACAAAAAAACACCATTATTTATATGTTCACATTTCTGTCTCAAAAATATACCTGATCTTCCCATACCCCTATTGGAATAAGCTGTTTGAGCTTGTTCCAATGATGATAAAAAAAAATAAAATTTGTGAAAATTTTTGTTTTCTTGCATGCAAATATATACATGTAGCACATGGAAGATATCCACAGTTGGGGAGAGATGTCCAAGGCTATCTCTTCACATTCCTTGTTTGTGCTTCATGCTAAACCAGTTTGTCTGCAGAGATAAATTTGCTTTATTAAAAATCATTGGAGATTGGCCACACACCAATGATTTTAAATAAAACTAATTTTAGGTAACAAATGTTGAACTTCAAACAAAATCTATCACTCAACCAGTTAATGTTGATGAGGCATGACATGGTGAAGGTGACCTAAAATACTTCTTAGAGTCACTTTGTCAGGTGAGCGATTAAGGCCACGTGGGGCCTCTTGTTTTGTCAGGTGCTGTCTCCTCCGTAGAGGTTTTTCGAGATGAGCAGTGGAGTACATTTTTTCTTCTTCTTATCATCCGGACTTCGAATCCCCCCCTCCTCATCCCCCACTGCCGATGTGTTTAGAGGCGATTACCGGGCAAGACGTAGTTTTTCTTCCTGCAAGAGTTTAAATATGTACATGCATTTCATGACATCTCGATTGGCGGCTGGGTCGTGTTCTATGGGGACCTCATGGGCACATCCACTTTTTAGTTGGTTGGTTTCCTGTGATTGTTCGTCTATATTAGTGCTGCCGCGGTTATCCGGATAACTGGTTAACATGTGGTTAAAACTTTGACCGGTCAAAAAAATGTTTTAACCGGTTAACCTTATATTCACTATACTCACCGTATATGTCCGTGTATAAGTCGCCCCCGTGTATAAGTCACACCCCAAACTCACACTTGGAATTCCTCCCTTTTGCCTAAAGCCCATGTAGAAGTCGCACACCCATTTTTAAATATATGCAGTCAAAAAGAATTAGTTGTAAGTTAAGTTTTGCCAATTTGGGGCAATAAGTTTTGACGAGTTACCACATGGTGAATAAGATAAAAGAATAAAGGAAAATTATTATTAAAGATTTAAAAAATACTCGCATTCATTTGTTTTTCGTTGTTTGTTTATCACCCCAATGTCTTCATCCCTGTCAAGAAAATCCAACGCACGTTTGTGACTGAAGTTTCAAAGTTTCAGAATCAGAGCACCATTTGCGGCGTGACCTGCGCAGTTGTTGTGATTAAGTTGGTTTTTCCGGAACGCGAGAACGTTCCGGAAAAACCAATAAAAATACAACAAATGCGTGGGTTACAGCGCAAATTACTTTCAAATTGTTGTCCCACTTAAGCATTATTGGTGCTATTGAAACTAACTTTACCTGGTGCACGTGTGCGTAATTCATAACCGTACATTACACATCAGTGAATTGGAGTTCATGGAATAAATAAATAAGTCTCTCCAGGACCAGGTGTTGCAAACATTTAATCTGATATTATTTATTTTTCGTTGTTATTTTGATGATTTTGTATTTTTTATGGTTTCATCCATATTGTCCCCATAAACCTGTTGATTTCCGGTACACGCACTGATGTAAACACATGGGTAATTGAACAACAATGACTAAATAGAATACTTCTTTATTATTATTTATGGTCAATGTAAATAACATTGGCCGTCCCGATATAATAGTTACAGTTGAAGCAAGAACACACTACAAATATAGGTACCTTAAATGCGGTTAACCACGGTTAACCACGGTCAAACACGCTGGTTAACTTGTCAGAAAAAAGTCTTAACCGCAGCAGCAATAGTCTATATGTCATATACAAGCACATAATTCATCATACATAAATTGCTGGTCTTTGGATGTCAGAACTCAATCAAATACACCTTGTTTACACTCTTGTATATTCGCATGTTTATAGTGTCATAGATAACGGATCATACACGTCGGGGAGTGTTGTTACTGGAATTTATTGTACACCTGAATGGGGTCGCCTGTGGGTTACCTCAGAAGTGTGTTTACTATCCAGAGATCCATACAGGCTACCATCAATGATGTAAAAACACTGCAAGATAAATGCAGTCTACTAGTTGAATTCTCAGGTTAGAATACAGTTTGTGTGCAACTTTTTCAAAGCAATATAAAAGTGACATTTTGTGTCTATATGGGGGCTGAAGAGTTAACTGATGGACATTTTGTGGCTATATGGGGGCTGAAGAGTTAACTGATGGACATTTTGTGGCTATATGGGGGCTGAAGAGTTAACTGATGGACATGTTGTGGCTATATGGGGGCTGAAGAGTTAACTGATGGACATTTTGTGGCTATATGGGGGTGGAAGAGTTAACTGATGGATATTTTGTGGCTATATGGGGGCTAAAGAATTAACTGATGGACATGTTGTGGCTATATGGGGGCTGAAGAGTTAACTGATGGACATGTGGCTATATGGGGCTGAAGAGTTAACTGATGGACGTTTTGTGGCTATATGGGGGCTGAAGAATTAACTGATGGACATGGTGTGGCTATATGGGGGCTGAAGAGTTGACTGATGGACATGTTGTGGCTATAAGGGGGCTGAAGAGTTAACTGATGGATGTTTTGTGGCTATATGGGGGCTGAAGAGTTAACTGATGGACATTTTGTGGCTATATGGGGGTTGAAGAGTTAACTGATGGACATTTTGTGGCTATATGGGGGCTGAAGAGTTAACTGGTGGACATTTTGTGGCTATGTGGGGGCTGAAGAGTTACCTGATGGACATTTTGTGGCTATATGGGGGCTGAAGAGTTAACTGATGGACATGTTGTGGCTATATGGGGGCTGAAGAATTAACTGATGGATATTTTGTGGCTATATGGGAGCTGAAGAGTTAACTGATGGACATTTTGTGGCTATATGGGGGCTGAAGAGTTAATTGATAGATATTTTGTGGCTATATGGGGGCTGAAGAGTTAACTGATGGATATTTTGTGGCTATATGGGGGCTGAAGAGTTAACTGATGGACATTTTGTGGCTATATGGGGGCTGAAGAGTTAACTGATGGACATTTTGTGGCTATATATGGGTGCTGAAGAGTTAACTGATGGATATTTTGTGTTTATATGGGGGCTGAAGAGTTAACTGATGGACATTTTGTGGCTATATGGGGGCTGAAGAGTTTACTGATGGACATTTTGTGGCTGTATGGGGGCTGAAGAGTTAACTGATGGACAAATTTTTTCTAGAGTGTATTGAATAGTGTTTGTAATGGAAAGTGAAATTAATGTTCAAATTTACTATTACTTTTAGGTACTGGCATCTTTAATCATCCGTTTAGCATTGGCTGAAACCTTCTGCTTAAATTGTGGAATATTAGCTCTTGATGAACCAACCACAAATTTAGATAGAGAGAATATTGAAAGTTTAGCATTCGCCCTTGTTGAGTAAGTTTTGCATTAAATTCATCATTCATTGGTAAGAATGTTCAAGTCTTATGTGTGCCAAATTCAGGGATGTGGCGGCAAGGAGGGTTTGGGGGTGGGGGGGGGGGGGGGGTTACCCCCCAATCCTGGCCAAAATTTTCTCTAGTTGGAAATTCGGAGGGCAAGTCATGAATAGTTGGAAATTCCATCTATGTGGACTTGAGAGCTTCTTTGGTGATGCTGATGTCTCCCTTTCTTCCCAAAATTCCAACTCAATTTCAAATCGGCAAAAATTCCAACTGTTACTATTTACAACTACAGTGTATGCAATATCGAGCTTCATAAGTATGCATGATGTCAATCGGTATTAGATTTTTATAGTACGTTTACTTATCGTAATAAAAAAAATCCTCGACTTGCACTTCAAGAAAATCTCATCATGTAAAATTGTTATACTGAGTTAATTCCATCATTCACAGTTTCAAAATGATGAAACATCAAAAATTGATTATTCCTGCATAAGATCTGATTTAATGTTAGGACAATGTGAATTGCTGAAAGTTCTCAGCTTGAGCATTTGTTAAGCACATATTCAATTCCCAGAATAATACCAAATAATAATAACCTGATAATTGTATCATAAATATGTTGTCATTTCAGTTACTAGAATCAATTTTATGCCCCCTTCCATGGCTTCATTTTCAAAAGTTTTCTCGGCGGTAAATTTCCAAATAGGGGAGGTCCCTCCCTCTAATTGGAAATTCACTACCCTACACCCCCTCCCCATCCCCCCAATTGGAAACCTCTATCAACGTCCCTGGCCAAGTTACTTCACAAGCATGGCATGAGATTTATATCAACTGATGACTCAAGTTGTGACTGATATTGGATTTACATCATTGGATTGTGTTTCAATAAGACTTAAGATCCCCCCCCCCCCCCCCCCCCCCCCCCCTCATTGCATGAAAGCATGCATAGTAGGGCTGTCGCGATTATTCGATTAGTCGACTAACCGTCGTCTATTGAAGTAGTCGACGTTTTTTATTTTTAGTCGATCGTCGTTCATTTTCAAGGTGGTACACGTCTACTACACGTCTGTGCTAAATTGCATTGTTTTGTGAGGTGAATGATCAATGAAGGTGAATAACTTTAAATATCTAACCATAGTTAACATTCATATCCGGAAGACTGTACGACTGTCACTGACTGTGTAAGAAAGAACACTCACAGTTACTCGAGAAGAATAGATTCTTCTGAATTTCTCCAGTCTTGTACACACGAATGCACCCATTGGAAAACCCAAAGCGCGGAAGTGACAAAATTATGACGAAAGTCAGAACGTCAGATCACTTCTCAAAGTTCGGAACTTCAGACTAAGATCCAATTTTAACAACTGACGAGGGAATGCATAGATCTCAATGTTCAAAATTTCGAGAAACTTATTGCAGAAAGGAAACATATGCAGGAACGTTCTTTGGTAAAATTCATTTTAATTCATCGGCTTCAATCTAGTTCAAACTTGGACACGCAGTCAGTAATATTATTTTTGGGGTTGGTACATCCTACAGGACGTACCAACCCCAAAAATTATATTACGGACTGTGGGTCCAAGATTGGACTACATGTAGCTTCTGTCGGGACCGATTTGTTGTTCCCACAACCCCACTTCGTCTGAACACACTGGTGCCATTGTCATTTTCAGAGTTTTACGAACAGAAGAATGATTTGCAAAAAAATCATGGGAAGCGACTATTAATCGACTAACCGTCGATTACTGGTCACGATTATTCGATTACAAAAAATGATAGTCGCGACAGCCCTAATGCATAGTTTCTTCTCTGTTTACAGCTCCAGTAGCATATGTTATTATCTGATGTCGCCTCATGAAATATTTGAAACGATGTTGCTCATTTCGCAATTATTCCATCAATGGTGTGAGTTGCAAAATGTTTGGGCTGCACAATATTCAAAAGTGAATACCGGTATCGGCTTTCAAAAACATACCGCGGTATATCAAAAACTGCTCAGATATATGAACATAGGTACCACAATCGAGACTTGAGGCATCACAGTCAGAACGAATCAGCATGCATTGATACTGCGGATCGAAAAACATTTACCCAACGCAGAGGATATCAAAATTTATTATTTTAAAAATCAGTTTATCAGATTTTCCCCCAAAACTTATATAAAACAATATCATGTGACCCCCTCATTGGAACGAGCTTGTTGAGGGTCACCACATGATATAGTTTTGTGGAAATTTTTTAAAATTATTTTTACCTGCGTCGCCAGCGGCAGAGCAGGTCTAGTAACCGCTCGACTCCGTCTGTCAGTCCATCCGTCAGTCCGTCCGTTCGTCCATCCAAAACACTTTTTCCGTCAAAGTTTTCTTGGCTTCTATGAAAGGGAATGATTTTATATTTGGTCTGCTGCTTCATAGTGATGAGTTGTATCGTGTAAGCAATTTTCAGATCTGCCGTGCGGCCACTTCCTGTTTGCCGATACTTTGAAATTTTACAGTACCCACTGAACATTGAAATTTTCCGTCAAGGTTTTCTCGGCTTCTATGCAAGGGATTGATTTTATATTTGGTCTGCTGCTTCATAATGATGAGTTGTATCGTGTATGCAATTTTCAGGTCTGCTGTGCTGCCACTTCCTGTTTGCCGATACTTTGAAATTTTACAGTACCCACTGAACATTGAAATTTTCCGTCAAGGTTTTCTCGGCTTCTATGCAAGGGATTGATTTTATATTTGGTCTGCTGCTTCATAATGATGAGTTGTATCGTGTAAGCAATTTTTAGATCTGCCGTGCAGCCACTTCCTGTTTGCCGATACTTTGAAATTTTACTGTACCCACTGAACATTGAAATTTTTCGTCAAACTTTTCTCGGCTTCTATGCAAGGGATTGATTTTATATTTCATCTGGAGCCTGATAATGATCAGTTGTATCGTGTATGCAATTTTCAGATCTGCTGTGCAGCCACTTCCTGTTTGCCGATTCAATTGCATGCAGCGACGCAGGTCCAGACCCGGTATTGGTCTTGTTTCAACTGGGGAATTTGTATATTTCGTGGGCGCATGCAGGTGATTCCTTGGGTAAAGGGACAATATTATTCATTCGGGGCTACAGTTAAAAAACTCAAGTCATCTTGAAAATTAAATTGTGGGTAAATAAATGATGACAATAAACCAATATTTTTGCAATTACACCGGTATTCAATCGATTTTTATATATCAGTTTATCATTATACTGTGCAGCCCAACAAAATGCTTCACTTTTCTGCATTTTTCACACGTGCAGCAGACAATGTTCCAAATGGAAGTATTGTTTAAAATACAAATCAGTTACAATTTGAACTGAGATGGAGTGACCTCGGCCTTTATTTTAAATGAATTATTGTTTAAATTTCAAATCAGTTTACGATTTGAACTGAGATGGCGTGACCTGGGCCTTTATTTTAAATGAAGTATTGTTTGAATTTCAAATCAGTTTAAGATTTGAACTGAGATGGAGTGACCTCAGCCTTTATTTTAAATGAGATATTGTTTAAATTTCAAATCAGTTTACGATTTGAACTGAGATGGAGTGACCTGGGCCTTTATTTTAAATGAAGTATTGTTTAAATTTCAAATCAGTTTAAGATTTGAACTGAGATGGAGTGACCTCAGCCTTTATTTTAAATGAGGTATTGTTTAAATTTCAAATCACTTTACAATTTGAACTGAGATGGAGTGACCTGGGCCTTTATTTTAAATGAAGTATTGGTTAAATTTCAAATCACTTTACAATTTGAACTGAGATGGAGTGACCTGGGCCTTTAAATGAAGTATTGGTTAAATTTCAAATCAGTTTACGATTTGAACTGAGATGGAGTGACCTGGGCCTTTATTTTAAATGAAGTATTGGTTAAATTTCAAATCAGTTTATGATTTGAACTGAGATGGAGTGACCTGAGCCTTTATTTTAAATGAAGTATTGGTTAAATTTCAAATCAGTTTACGATTTGAACTGAGATGGAGTGACCTGGGCCTTTATTTTAAATGAAGTATTGGTTAAATTTCAAATCAGTTTACGATTTGAACTGATATGGTGTGACCTGGGCCTTTATTTTAAATGAAGTATTGGTTAAATTTCAAATCAGTTTACGATTTGAACTGAGATGGAGTGACCTCGTGCCTTTATTAGCTCACCTGACTGAAAGTCAGGGTGAGCGTTTCTTATCACTCTTCATCCGTCGTCCTGCGTGAAGGTGGTGTTTGAGCCTCTTTCTCCTAAACCAGTGGCCACATTTTAATTAAATTTCATGTAAGTGGTGGTTATATAGGGGCATTTTGATTTTTATCCAAATTAGGTTTCGGCTCATATTGAGCAGAGGTGTGGGGAAAAAATGGCCAAATTTTTTAAAAATCTTCTTCAAATGAACCACCAGCAGCAGAGACTTGATATGTGGTATACAGAGTCCTTTTGAGGTTTAGAATCAAGTTTGTTCAAGAGAAGTTTCTCGAGCATTATCCACCATCGTTATGGGAGGGGCAAATATTTTGGCCACGCCTAAAATTTCTATTTTCTGAACCGTGAGGTCAATTTGAACCAAATTTGATACGAGATGATAATGGGTCATAAGTAGTTGATTGATGCCAAAAAAAATTTTCTCATTGTCCCGTGGGAACATCGGGAGCTAAAAATAGAAAAAAACCTTAAAACTGCCATATCTCCAAAACTATACGGCACAGAGAATTCTTATTTTGTATAAAGCTTACTTTCATCCAGTAGAATAGAATGGTTAAAAAAAATCCCTATCGGTTTGATCACAAGGTACTTTTTTCAGGACTTTGAAAAAGTGCTGAGTCAGCACTTTTTAACACTGTAGGCAATGGGAAAAACATTAAAAAATCTTCTCCAGATCCAACAGGCAGAATCTTTTGATATTTGGTATGCAACATTGTAGGGTGGATCTGATTCAAGTTTGTTCAAATTGGCCCCCTGGGTACATATTTGGGCTCAGTATAGGAGCCCGATTTCGAACTTAGTGCATTTCAGGCAAATTTCTTAAAAAATCTTCTTCTCCAGATCCAACAGGCAGAATCTTTTGATATTTGGTATGCAACATTGTAGGGTGGATCTGATTCAAGTTTGTTCAAATCAGCCCCCTGGGTTCATATTTGGGCTCAGTATAGGAGCCCGAATTCGAACTTAGTGCATTTCAGGCAAATTTCTTAAAAAATCTTCTTCTCCAGATCCAGCAGGCAGAATGTTTTGATATTTGGTATGCAACATTGTGGGGTGGAGCTGATTCAAGTTTGTTCAATTTGGCTCCCTAGATTCATATTTGGGCTCACTATAGGAGCTCGAATTCGAACTTAGTGCATTTCAGGCAAATTTCTTCAGAAATCTTCTTCTCCAGATCCAGCAGGCAGAATCTTTTCATATTTGGTATGCAACATTGCGGGGTGGATCTGATTCAAGTTTGTTCAAATCTGCCCCCTGGCTGCATATTTGGGCTTACATTAGAAGCCCGAATTCGAACTTAGTGCATTTCAGGCAAATTTCTTAAAAAACCTTTTTCTCCAGATCCAGCAGGCAGAATCTTTTGATATTAGGTATGCAACATTGTAGGGTGGATCTGATTCAAGTTTGTTCAAATCAGCCCCCTAGGTTCATACTTGGGCTCCGTATAGGAGCCCGATTTCGAACTCCGTGCATTTCAGGCAAATTTCTTAAAAAATCTTCTTCTCCAGATCCAGCAGGCAGAATGTTTTGATATTTGATATGCAACATTGTGGGGTGGATCTGATTCAAGTTTGTTCAAATCGGCCCCCTGGGTTTATATTTGGGCTCAGTATAGGAGCCCAAATTTGAACTTAGTGCATTTCAAGCAAATTTATTAAAAAATCTTCTTCTCCGCAGCAGGCAGAATCTTTTCATATTTGGTATGCAACATTGAGGGGTGGATCTGATTCAAGTTTGTTCAAATCGGCCCCCTGGATTCATATTTGGGCTTACTATAGAAGCCCCAATTCGAACTTAGTGCATTTCAGGCAAATTTCTTCAGAAATCTTCTTCTCCAGATCCAGCAGGCAGAATCTTTTCATATTTGGTATGCAACATTGCGGGGTGAATCTGATTCAAGTTTGTTCAAATCGGCCCCCTGGATTCATATTTGGGCTTACATTAGAAGCCTGAATTCGAACTTAGTGCATTTCAGGCAAATTTCTTAAAAAATCTTCTCCAGATCCAGCAGGCAGAATCTTTTGATATTTGGTATGCAACATTGTAGGGTCGATCTGATTCAAGTTTGTTCAAATCTGCCCCCTGGGTTCATATTTGGGCTCAGTATAGGAGCCCGATTTCGAACTTAGTGCATTTCAGGCAAATTTCTTAAAAAATCTTCTTCTCCAGATCCAGCCGGCAGAATCTTTTGATATTTGGTATGCAACATTGTAGGGTGGATCTGATCCAAGTTTGTTCAAATCGGCCCCCTGGGTTTATATTTGGGCTCAGTATAGGAGCCCAAATTTGAACTTAGTGCATTTCAAGCAAATTTATTAAAAAATCTTCTTCTCCAGATCCAGCAGGCAGAATCTTTTGATATTTGGTATGCAACATTGTGGGGTGGATCTGATTCAAGCATGTTCAAATCGGCTTCCTAGATTCATATTTGGGCTCACTATAGAAGCTTGAATTCGAACTTAGTGCATTTCAGGCAAATTTCTTAAAAAATCTTCTTCTCCAGATCCAGCAGGCAGAATCTTTTCATATTTGGTAAGCAACATTGTGGGGTGGATCTGATTCCATTTTGTTCAAATCGGCCCTCTGGGTTTATATTTGGGCTCAGTATAGGAGCCTGATTTCGAACTTAGTGCATTTCAGGCAAATTTCTTAAAAAATCTTCTTCTCCAGATCCAACAGGCAGAATCTTTTGATATTTGGTATGCAACATTGTAGGGTGGATCTGATTCAAGTTTGTTCAAATCGGCCCCCTGGGTTCATATTTGGGCTCAGTATAGGAGCCCCTATTTCGAACTTAGTGCATTTCAGGCAAATTTCTTAAAAAATCTTCTTCTCCAGATCCAACAGGCAGAATCTTTTGATATTTGGTATGCAACATTGTAGGGTGGATCTGATTCAAGTTTGTTCAAATCGGCCCCCTGGGTTCATATTTGGGCTCAGTATAGGAGCCCCTATTTCGAACTTAGTGCATTTCGGGCAAATTTCTTAAAAAATCTTCTTCTCCAGATCCAGCAGGCAGAATCTTTTGATATTTGGTATGCAACATTGTGGGGTGGATCTGATTCAAGTTTGTTCAAATCAGTACCCTAGATTCATATTTGGGCTCACTATAGGAGCTCGAATTCGAACTTAGTGCATTTCGGGCAAATTTCTTAAAAAATCTTCTTCTCCAGATCCAGCAGGCAGAATCTTTTCATATTTGGTATGCAACATTGCGGGGTGGATCTGATTCAAGTTTGTTCAAATCGGCCCCCTGGATTCATATTTGGGCTTACTATAGAAGCCCGAATTCGAACTTAGTGCATTTCAGACAAATTTCTCAAAAAATCTTCTCCAGATCCAGCAGGCAGAATCTTTTGATATTTGGTATGCAACATTGTAGGGTGGATCTGATTCAAGTTTGTTCAAATCTGCCCCCTGGGTTCATATTTGGGCTTAGTATAGGAGCCCGATTTCGAACTTAATGCATTTCAGGCAAATTTCTTTAAAAATCTTCTTCTCCAGATCCAGCAGGCAGAATCTTTTGATATTTGGTATGCAACATTGTGGGGTGGATCTGATTCAAGTTTGTTCAAATCGGCCCCCTGGGTTTATATTTGGGCTCAGTATAGGAGCCCAAATTTGAACTTAGTGCATTTCAAGCAAATTTATTAAAAAATCTTCTTCTCCAGATCCAGCAGGCAGAATCTTTTGATATTTGGTATGCCACATTGTGGGGTGGATCTGATTCAAGTATGTTCAAATCGGCTTCCTAGATTCATATTTGGGCTCACCATAGAAGCTCGAATTCGAACTTAGTGCATTTCAGGCAAATTTCTTAAAAAATCTTCTTCTCCAGATCCAGCAGGCAGAATCTTTTCATATTTGGTAAGCAACATTGTGGGGTGGATCTGATTCCAGTTTGTTCAAATCGGCCCCCTGGGTTCATATTTGGGCTCAGTATAGGAGCCTGATTTCGAACTTAGTGCATTTCAGGCAAATTTCTTAAAAAATCTTCTTCTCCAGATCCAGCAGGCAGAATCTTTTGATATTTGGTATGCAACATTGTAGGGTGGATCTGATTCAAGTTTGTTCAAATCGGCCCCCTGGGTTCATATTTGGGCTCAGTATAGGAGCCCCTATTTCGAACTTAGTGCATTTCGGGCAAATTTCTTAAAAAATCTTCTTCTCCAGATCCAACAGGCAGAATCTTTTGATATTTGGTATGCAACATTGTAGGGTGGATCTGATTCAAGTTTGTTCAAATCAGTACCCTAGATTCATATTTGGGCTCACTATAGGAGCTCGAATTCGAACTTAGTGCATTTCAGGCAAATTTCTTCAAAAATCTTCTCCAGATCCAGCAGGCAGAATCTTTTCATATTTGGTATGCAACATTGCGGGGTGGATCTGATTCAAGTTTGTTCAAATCTGCCCCCTGGATTCATATTTGGGCTTACTACAGAAGCCTGAATTCGAACTTAGTGCATTTCGGGGAAATTTCTTAAAAAATCGTCTTCTCCAGATCCAGCAGGCAGAATCTTTTGATATTTGGTATGCGACATTGTGGGGTGGATCTGATTCAAGTTTGTTCAAATCGGCTTCCTGGATTCATATTTGGGCTTAATATAGAAGCCCGAATTCGGACTTCATGCATTTCAGGCAAGTTTCTTAAAAAATCTTCTTCTCCAGATCCAGCTTCAGAATCTTTTCATATTTGGTAAGCAACATTGTGGGGTGGATCTGATTCAGGTTTGTTCAAATCGGCCCCCTGGGTTTATATTTGGGCTCAGTATAGGAGCCCAAATTTGAACTTAGTGCATTTCAGGCAAATTTCTTTGAAAATCTTCTTCTCAAGATCCAGCAGGCAGAATCTTCTGATATTGGGTATGCACCATGCTTAGGGGGGTGAGATTCAAGTTTGTTCAAGCCAAGTCCCTCGATTCATATTTGGGCTCACTGTGGTAGCCCGAATTATAACTCAGTTCAAGATGAGGAATTTTCTTTAAAAATCTTCTTCAGATCCAACAGTCGGAATGTTTTGATATTTGGTGTGCAGCATCCTTAGGGGGGTGAGATTCAAGTTTGTTAAAGCCAAGTCCCTGGGTTCATATATGGGCTCCCTGTGGGAGCCTGAATTATAACTTAGTTCAATATGAGGAATATTCTTTAAAAATCTTCTTTTTTTTTAGATCCACTGGTCAGAATCTTTGGATATTTGGTATAAGCTTTTCTTAGGAGGAGCAGATGCAACTTGTTGAAATCAATTCTCTGGGTTGATATAAATTTAGGCTACCATGTTAGGTGAGTGCCTTTGGGGCCTCTTGTTTTAAATGAAGTATTGGTTAAATTTCAAATCAGTTTATGATTTGAACTGAGATGGAGTGATCTGGGCCTTTATTTGATTTATTGATTATTTGTGCAGTGAAGGTTTATTTGTCAAACTTGTTAATCGTTAAAAGTTGATTTGCCTCTTGGTTGAACATAAGCACCAAGCCACAAACCTCAGACCATGTTACCATCAATTCATCAGCTCCAAGCCACAAACCTCAGACCATGTTACCATCAATTCATCAGCTCCAAGCCTCAAACCTCAGACCATGTTACCATTAATTCATCAGCTCCAAGCCACAAATCTCAGACCATGTTACCATCAGTTCATCAGCTCCAAGCCACAAATCTCAGACCATGTTACCATCAATTCATCACAATAAATTATAACATTGTTGAAGGCACGCTTTGATGATGTAATTAGAATATTAGGATTACAGTAAAAAAAAATGAGCCCTTTACCCAACACAGACGATATCAAAATTTATTATTTTAAATATAATTTTTTTTTAATTTAAAAAAAAAAAACCAACCAAACCATATCATGTGACCTCTCATTGAAACGAGCTCAACGGGCTCATTCCAAAGAGGGTTCATATATGGTTTTGTTGAAATATTTTGAAAAATATTTTTTCAGCTGCTGAATTTGAGTATTACGTGGGCGGCTGTGGCCGATTCGTTGGGTAAAGGGTTAACACTTCTTGGAAATTTATTCGTGAATACACTTTGGTTTTGAAAAATAAAGGTGCAGTGGTGCACAAACAATAGCACTCTTTTTTTAACTCGGGTACACGTTTTTTACAGTCATGCCTAGCATATGGAGACAGACAATTTCAACGCCTGCCTACCGCCCATTAAAAAGCAATCCCTGGAGGGCAAAAAAATGTTTGTGCAATTTGGTCAATTCTGAAAAGGAAATATCGTCAAATGACTTATGAGACCACAGTTCATTGTTATTGCGGATCAGTGACAGTGTAATTGCATCAAAATTTGAAAACCATTTTAATTTTATTCATCCTCACTCGAATAATGCAACATTGTTGAGACCTCATTTAACCAAAATTTCTCACAATCAAATAGAATAAGTTTCCCATTACCCATTGTATGTGTAACCAGGGTTTCCGCTAGGGGAAAATTTGTGGGTCTGGTAGTTTAAATAAAGTGAAACTCAGACGCCAAAGGCGTCTGCAGCACATGCCAAAGGCATATGCATATAGAGGGGGGAGCTGGGGAAAAATTTTCCCGGGAAAATTTTGATTTTTAGGTGCTCTCTGGGGGCATTCTGGTCGCTAAAATGCTGAATAATTGAAGTGGAAAATATGTATTTTTATACTGTACCAATGACCCAGACATAGCTGGTGCTAACTCTTAAAATATAGGGCCAAACACAAATTTTGCCCCCCAATCCCCAAAATTTGCATCTAAAACTAAAGAAAACATGTCCTGAAAGGCCCTCCACACTTCGCCCCTACTGCGCATGCGCAGTGTCAAGGACGTTCCGAAATTGGCGCCATTAATCATTCTAAGTTTGGCCCTTCATCAGTTAACATCTGACTGATCTTTGTGCTTATAAATCTCAGTTTAAATGATGCCAGACACATAAATATTAGTGAAATGGTGATTCTAAGGAGGACAGAGAAGGAGGAGAGGAAAAGAATGTGTGACAGAATATTATCAGGGCTGTAACTTAAAAATTTTTAATGAAATTATGTTAAGTTACCTATTTTCAAGGCAGCAGCCATTTTGTTGTCATTCTGATTATTTAGTTACACTGTTTTTTAAGTGTTTTCCTCTCTCCCTGTCCTTTAAGTTCCCCCTTGCTATTCTCCCATGCTTTTGGCATAGTTTTTGTAATTATTATTACTAAATTTTCTTGGGAGTTTTAGCTGAATAACAGAATGAATTCTGTTCTTTCCCCATGTTTACGTCTTCACCTACGGGTGGTTAGGCGTTGTGTTCTGCATCTACCATCTGATGTTCTGCAGTTTCTTCCCTGGAAGTCTCTGTTTTGCATCAGATAGTGTATTTTTGGTAACTGATTTCGGGCCTGGGTGCCTGGAGTCTTATTTTAGTGTTTTTACACTCATTGTTTACATTTACAACAGCCCTCTGTGTGAGGGGGGGATTTCTAAGAAATAATATCTTGATGTTATTTTAATCATAACTAGATACATTATTATTGTTCGTAAGTGTTGAATAAATTGTTTAAAATATTTTTAAAATTTTTGTTCACACTTAGGCTTGGGATCCATTGGGGCTCAACGTTACTTTTCAGAAACTTGGGCTATTCTGAAAAAATATTTTTTCAAAATATTTTGATTTCAATTATTTTTTCTATATTAATGGATCATATTATTATTATGCATTTTGATTGCCAGGGGTTAGTGCGAGTACCAGGACTTGTTTTCTTTTCACTTTGAAAGGATATTGATCAATTGTTTTAAGAGGAAGTCTTCCTCTGACTTTGTTATCATTCTATATGTGGTCAGTGTACTCGCATTAACTCCTGTTCTGTATCGTATGATTTCGATGACAATATGGGAAGCGTATGTCACGGTATGTTGTTGGGGATTTGGACACTCCGGTCCTTTCCCCGCAGGGTCACTCTACTTTATCAATTTCTATTTCAGACGATCAAGATTAGGGTGATGTATCTGTGATGTCTTCCAACAGTGTGCCTCCGTCGTCACAATTAATGAAGGGCTAGCGGAAAAGTGCTCATGTAAATACGCCAATTGCCTAAGAGGACCCTAGTAGGTTCGACGGCCTTTGACGTCCGCTAGCTCGCCCGGTGTAGCGTCCATTCACCGAATGGTTCGGCAGCCGGGTTCGTCCGTTGCGGTCTAGAAGGAATTTTGGGGTGATGCGAGCACTATAAATTAACCTAATGCACACCCAGTGACGGCGGATCGGAGGGAGAACGCAGGAAGCCTTTTAGTCCGGTTCATAGCTCGTTCCGGTCCATCCGGACGGCAAGCGAGAGAGGCCCCTCTCTCGTTCAACAACATCTGGCCCCAGATGTTGTGGTACAAAATGTGTCGCAAGCGGAGCATACGTCCGTCGCTCGGGACGCTCCGTTGTATAGGCAGTCCGCTGAGACTGCTAAGGCTTCCTCTTCTCGTCAGCGCACACGACCGCACCTTGGCTGCGTGACCGCCGATATATTACCAGCTTCGCCGATCAAGGATTCTTCGGCGACCAGGTCACACCATCCGGTAGCCAGGGACACGAGGCCTGCAGACTCCGGACGTTCGCATAGGAAGTGTGCGGGAGTCAACGTACACGGAGCTTCCGGCGGCAATGCATCGTAAGACCGCTACTGCACAGGCCTCGGGAACGGACGTGCTTTCCTTAATAGCACAGTTTATCGCAGCATCCCAGCATCAACTGAATCTGTCGCATATATTTTATCCGACGATGCTGGGTCGGGACGCTCCGCGGAAGCGGGTACGGACGTCCGAAAGTTTCATCTGGTCCGACGGGGATACTGAAAGGGATTCGGAGGATTTCGAGCTTTCCCTTTTGGAACAACATATGCTGTTGTGTATGTCATCTGACTTGGTCTTCTACAGCTTCTTTCGTCGGACCAGAATGCTGCGATGCCGGATAAGAAACTGATAGCGTCGGTGGACTTAGAAATTTTTGGTTCGGTTCAGGGACATCGTCCCTCAGTTCCGACATAGTCCAATAATGTCACACAAACTTTCGAATTATTGAACGACGCTATATATATTATTATTTTATGCTTGCTATCCAAGCATTTCTGGTTTCTTGTTCGAAGAGTTATGGAGATGTCTTTCAAAAGTGTGCCTCTGTCGTCATAGTTAATGAAGAGTTAGCGGCAATAAGTGCTCATGGAATATGTCTATTGCCTACGGAGTGACATTCGCTAGCTCACCCGGTGTAGCGTACATTCATCGAATGGTTCGGCTGCCGGGTTCGTCCGTTGCGGTCTAGGAAGGAGATTTGGGTGATGCGAGCACTTTAATTACTTTAGTACTCACCCAGTGACGGCAGATTGAGGACAAATCGGAGGAAGCCTGTTAGTCCGGTTCCTGGCTTGTCCAGGTCCGTCCGGGCTGTGAGCGAGAGAGGTCCCTCTCTCGCCCAACAACATAGGGGACCGCATGTTGTGGTTCAGATATTTTACATTCGGAGCATATGTCCGTTGGTCGGGACGCTCCGTTATATTGACAGTCCGAGAGACTGTCTTTAATGCTTCCTCATCCTCACAGCAGGGCACACGACTGCACATTGGCTACGTGACCTCGAGTATCCGATCAGTTTCGGCATTCAGTGATTCCACGGCGAATAGGTCGCGCCATCCGGTAGCCAAGGGACACGAGGCCTATACACTCCGTTCGCTCGCATATTGGTAGTATGCACGGGGTAACGATCACGGAGCTTCCAGCGGCAATGCATCGTAAGACCGCTTCTCCTCAGGCCTCAGTGACGGACGTGCTATCCGAGTTAGCACAGTTGTTTCGCAGCATCCCAGCAATTGACAGTTTCTCGGTCGAATCAGGAATTATTCGACGGCGCTGGGTCGGTGCGGTCCGCGGTTGCATCAGCTACGGACGACCGAACGCTTTATAGGGTCCGACAGGATGGCGAAAGGGATTCGAAAGATTTCGAGTTTTCCCTTTAGTAGTATCGGAAGATGCCTTTCATATCTTCTGGCATTATCTTCCAGTGATTATTATTTCGGACTTCATTGCTGCGATCTTGGATAAGAGACTTATAGCGTCATTGGACTCGGATTTTTCGATCGGTTCAGGGACATTGTCCCTGACTTACCGACGCAGTCCAATATTGTCATTACAACATGTGTTTTATTTTTCGACGCTATATATATATATATACAAGCCTGCTACTAAGCATGATAGTTTAGTTTCTTGTCCGCGTTGCTCATTTCTGCCATTTTATCATTTATACAAATAGTTTATTTTGGCAGAGCAGGGCATACCGAGAGTTCATATGCGTCTAGACGGTGTGATTAAAGACTGCATATATTCTTTTTCGCCGTTTATGTCTTTTCCAATTTCAATGTTGGGAACGACATTATGTATAGTAGACTTAACTTAGACGCTTTATTATACGTAATCCGCCTTACTGAGGCGTTATCATTACGTCTTCAAGAAAAGATTTACGGGATATTATTCTCAATGTAATTTCTTTTGAGGGCAGTAGTTTGTTCACGTATAACTCCGCCCTTCAGTGGCTGATTGGAGTTAGTTAGACGTGACGCAGCCCTAGCTACATCCACACGCGTGGATAGTAAGGTTAAGAACTCTCTCAGAGTCGCTTCGTTCTCGGAGGAGCTTCTCTTCGACGGCAACTTTTCGGCAATCCATGAATTGCTCGATTTATACGTTCTCTTGTCTATCTAGTGTTACAAGAGATTCAGACTGGGGCAAACATTCGGTGGTTGACTCAGAGAGTGCCGCCACAGTTGCCGGACCTGAGTGTGGCTGTTATGACGGTTGCCAGTCAAACAGATTGGGATATAATACTGATCCCTACGGATTCGAAGTGCCAGGGTCTTTGGGTTCCGCAGTCTTTTAGCAATCAGTTTAACTTCCGCGGAATAATGTTTTTTAGGCTTGCTTTATGTCATTGCATGAACATTATTCAGAAACGCATGCCCAAATTCCTGTCCTTTAATTCGACAGTAGTGGCGTATCTCCGGAACCAGGGAGGCACTCTTTCGTTTCCGTTATTCAATTTAATGGAAAGAATCCGTCTGTTGGTTATAGTACACCAAGTTCAGTTTTGGTCCGTCATATTCCGGGTCGTCTGAATGTTTTATCGGACTCCTGTTCTCTTACGGGTCGCTTGTTGCTGTCAGAATGGACTCTCAACAAACAAGTATTCAATCAGATTTGCTATCTATGGGAGCGCCCAATGATGATTTATTTATGACACAGCTTGCTAATCAATTGCAGACGTATGTGTTGGCTTGTCCAGATCTCTGAGCTAATATTGTTAACGCTCTATTGATCTATAGGACGGAATGATAGGATACGCGTATCCTCCGGCGCTGTTGTTTTAGCAGGTATTGCTAAGATAAACAACCACAATACATTTCTGTTGATAGCATCTCTATCTTCACAGAGATCATGAGTAATTTACTCTCTTGTCTACTGTGGGTCTTAACGTGAAATCTTCCTCTATGTGAGGATCTTTTTCACTGGGTAAATCGTGTCATCTTTATCACAACCAGCAAGGTCGCAACCTTCATGTATTCCGTTGTGTGGTCCGTATTGCATTGTAAGCACTGTACTGGACGAGCTTTGGACGCGATTTCTTACTATAGGAGATCCTCTTCTTCGCTATTCTATGCGGCTAAAGTGGAGGCTCTTCCGTCGTGGTGTAGGGATCATTATGTTCATATTGTTGATCCCTCCATACTACTCATTGCTATTTTTAAGTATACTTGTTTCACAAGATCTACTGCAGCCTGTTATTATTTAGGTTATAGGTTTATGTTACCTCATACCTATGCACTCTACGATAGTTTACAATTGAGTCTTTTGTCTCTTTATCTAAGTCAGTTAGTAACTTTTTGATAAATAGACTTAGAATCTTTAGATTAAATTCCTATACGGATTTTAACTTCGGTTCTTATTTAGCTAAGTAATCATTTGAGCCTCTGGAAACAGTAGTTTTCAAATTCTGACCTTTTAGACAGTAATTCTGTTGGTTTCTCTTTTACTGTAGAGTCAGTGAGTTTCATGCACTATCGATGGATGATTTTCACTTTCATAGTTTCGGAATCAATACTTCCGTTACTATTTAGGTTGGATTGTTGCATAAGAGTTAGGCTCCTATTATCCGGAACCTATTATTTAAGGTCCTTCCGTCTTCGTATGGGCATAGGCCTTTACTCTTTCCGGGTACAGTTTATGTATTTATAAACAGATATCTGTTTATTACAAAGGGCGTAAGCTTCTTCTGTCTTTGATGTCTAGTAGAAGGACGTTACGCTCCATTTTATTGTTAATGGATTCTATTAACTATCGGTACTGCTTATGGTATATCATTGACTTAGCAGTTGTGCTTAAGATTTCGGCTCATGAAGTAAGAGTTCTTCTACTTCTTGTGCTTACATTAATAGTGTCGCTATTATAGATTTTTGAAGGCCGCTCATCGCGCTCAGCCATCCGCATTCATGAATTTTATCTTAGAAATATCGAGTCCATTTCTGGAGGCCTCTATTGTTAGGTCTATTATCGACTGCTCAGAATGTCATTCACTTAACAGTTGCTACTATAGCTAGGTAGGCTGTCTGTTTCGGCAGTGTCTCCGTTCGGCTGCCCTCTTCGCTCTGGGCTATTTGACCCAGGGCAAGAAAAAGGGGGGGGGGGGAGGGTGTTCCCTTGGGTCACCTGTTTTACTATGAAAACAAGGGGATACCTCCTCCAGAGTTAGTAATTCTGAGCTGTTATTGGGATGGTTGTTTAGTGAGAAGTTTAGGTTTTTAAAATTCATTCAAGTCTTAGTTTTTAAAGTATAGCTTTTAAATATTGCATATGTCAACGGACATGATTATGCAATCCTCAGACACTTTTAGGAGTATAAGAGTCTCTATTCTCTAGACTTACTTTATGTATTGGCTTACTTTAAAAATTATTAGTATAAGGATTATATTGGATATTAATAGAGTACATGGATGTATGAAGCTCAATTTTGGAAGGTGTTGTATCTTTCTAATTTATCATAAATAAGAAAGATACATGTAAGGCCTATTACTTCTTTTTCCCTACAGGGGATGACTCTATTTTATTTTATTGAGCGTATTCCATTTTGCTCTATGTCCTTGGCCCTCCAGCCTTTTTACTATTCAGCTATGTCTGGGTCATTGGTACAGTATAAAAATGTTAAAAAATTTATAGTAATTTATATATTTTTTATACTTACCAATGACCCAGACGGGGATGGCCCTCCCAGGAGTTGGGAACTCTTGCCTCCCCGCTGAGTACATAGCGCTTACCAGGCACTGGTTATTAGAATGATTAATGGCGCCAATTTCGGAACGTCCTTGACACTGCGCATGCGCAGTAGGGGCGAAGTGTGGAGGGCCTTTCAGGACATGTTTTCTTTAGTTTTAGATGCAAATTTTGGGGATTGGGGGGCAAAATTTGTGTTTGGCCCTATATTTTAAGAGTTAGCACCAGCTATGTCTGGGTCATTGGTAAGTATAAAAAATATATAAATTACTATAAATTTTTTAACATTTTTTCCTCCTACAATTCTCTAAATTCCCACGGGACACACAATACTACATCTGGTCGGAGGTTTCATAAAAATACAAACCCAAAACAACACAAAATCCATGAATCCTGGAAATTCACGAATCCTCATATTTTTATACTGTACCAATGACCCAGACTTAGCTGGTGCTAACTCCACAAAAACCAGGGCCAAACACAAATTTTGCCCCCCAATCCCCAAAATTTGCATCCAAAACAAAAAGAAATCATGTCCTAAAGGACCTCCATAGTACGACTCTACTGCGCATGCGCAGTGACGCAGTCGTCCCGAAATTGGCGCCAAATATCATTTCTCTGTTTGGCCCTTCATCAGTCAACATCTCACTGATCTTTGTGCTTGTAAATCTCAGTTTAAAGGATGCCAGACACGTAATTCTTGGAGAAAATGTGATTCTAAGGAGGATAGAAGGAGGAGAGGAAAAAAGAAGTGGCAAAAAATAATCAGGGCTGTACTTAAAAATTTTTGTTGAAATTATGTTAAGTTGCCTATTTTCGAGGCAAACGCCTCTTGTTGTCATTCTTGCTAATTGTTGCACTGCTTATTCAGTGTTTCCTCTCCCCTAACCTTCTAAAGTCCCCCCTTGCAATTCTCCCATGCTTTTGGCATATTTTTGAGAAGTTTCATTTCTAAAAATTCCCTGGGAGAGTTGCTTGGTTACAGAATGTTTTCTGTTATTTTCCCCATAGTTACGTTTTCACCCATGGGTGTATAACGTTTGTGTTCTGCATCTTCCATCTGATGTTCTGCAGATTCTCCCCTGGGAGTCTCTGTTTTGCATCAGATAGAGTGTAATTGATGACTGATTCCGGGCCAGTTTTTTCAGTGCCTGGAGTCATGTTTTCTACTGTGTTTACACTGTTTGTTTTCATTGGCAACAGCCTTTTTTGAGGGGGGCTGTTTGCCTTTGTGATAGTTTATCTCATTATAAGATACATTTATATTATCCGAAAGTGTCTCATTAATTATTTTATATAATTTTAAAATTTTTGACCACACTTTGCCATCGGATCCATCGGGGCTCAACGTTACTTTTCAGCAACTTGGGCTTCTCTGAAAAAATATTTTTTCAAAATTATTTTGTTTTGCAATTGTTTTTTCATTTATTAATGGATCATGTTATTATGTATCTTTGTGTCAGGGGTTTTTGCGAGTAACTAGGACTTATTGTTGTTCTTTCACAATGAAGGGAATTTGTTCAAATTGTAATAGGAAGAAATCTTCCTCTGACTTTCATGATTATTGCATTAATTGTAGTCAGTGTTCTCGCATTAATCCCTGTCCTGTATGTGAACATTGGGATGAGAAACATTGGAAACGTGTGTCACGATATGTTGTTTCTGGAGAAAGAGCGATGCCGGCTCTTTCTCCACAAGGTCACTCTACTCTCTCAGTTTCTATTTCAGAGGAACCAGAACAGGGTGATGTTTCCATGTTATCTTCTTCAAGTGTGCGTCCGTCGTCACAAATAAATACAGAGCTAGCGGCAAAAGTGCTCATGGAGATAAGACAAATGTCGTCCGCTAGCTCGCCCGGTGTAGCGTCCATTCACCGAATGGTTCGGCAGCCGGGTTCGTCCGATGCGGTCCAAGAGGAAAGTTTGGGTGATGCGAGCACTATAAAAATAATAGATGCACACCCAGTGACGGCGGATAGTGAACGAGAACGGAGGAAGCCTTTTAGTCCGGTTCCTAGCTCGTCCAGGTCCAGCCGGGCCGCGAGCGAGAGAGGCACCTCTCTCGTACAACAACATCTGGGACCAGATGTTGTGGTACAAAATGTGTCTTTAGCGGAGCATACGTCCGTCGCTCGGGACGCTCCGTTGTATAAGCAGTCCGCAGAGACTGTTAAGGCTTCCTCTTCTCGTCGGCGCACACGACCGCACCTTGGCTGCGTGACCTCCGATATTTTGCCAGCTTCGCCGATGAAGGATTCTTCGGCGACCAGGTCACACCATCCGGCAGCCAGGGATTCGAGACCGATGGACTCCGGACGTTCGCATAGGAAAAGTATGCGGGAGCCATCTGATGCGGAGCTGCCCTCGGCGAAGCAGCGAAAGACTGCTCCTCCGCAGGTCTCGACGTCGGACATTCTAGTGCAGATAGCACAGCTTATCGCAGCATCCCAGCAGCCGACAGAAACGGTGTCGGATCGAGAATTATCCGACGGCGCTGGGTCGGTACGCTCCGCCGAAGCATCGGGGGCGGACGACCGGGAACATCGGGAGGTCCGACCGGATGGTGAAAGGGATACGGATGAATTGGAGCTATCCCTTTCGGAACAACACAAAGCTGCCGTGGACTTCATCCGGCACTTTCTTCCTCAAGTTGTTCCGTCGGGCCAGACTGCTGCGCTTCCGGACAGGAGAATTATAGCGTCATTGGATTCTGATTTTTTCGAGCGGTTCAGGGACATCGCTCCCGAGTTTCCGTCGCAGTCCAATAATGTTGCAAGAACATTTGAATTATTGAACGACGCTATTTTTAAACTTGCTTCCAGGACGGGGAAAGCAGGCTTCTTGTCCGCAAATACTCTCAACCTGCCTTTCATTAATGCAAGGAATAAATTCGACACGGCAGGTCAGGGTATACCGAGAGTTCCTCTGCGTATGGACGACGAGGCGGAAGACTTAGAGCTATCATTACCGTCGTCAGCTTCTATTCCAACCGCAGTGTTGGAAACAGCTATTGCGTCTAACAGAGCCAATTTAGATGCCTTATCTTACGCAGATCACCTTACTAAGGCGTTTTCACTGCGTCTTCAAGGGGAAGAGTTTCAGGATATACAATCCTCCTTAAGACTTCTTTCAAGGGCAGTAGCTTATTCCACGTGTAACTCCGCCCTTTCAGTGGCAAATCTGGAGTTGGTTAGACGTGACGCAGCCCTGTCTACATCCACACTAGTGGATTCTAAGGTGAAGAACTCTCTTAGAGTCGCTTCGGTCTCAGGAGATCTTCTCTTTGACGGCAAGCTTTCCGCTATTTATGATAATATTAAAAAGAAAGCTAGTGATTCTCTGTTGTTTAGATCCGCTCCTAAAAGGTCGGATACAGCAGACACGAATAAGGCGGGCACTTCTGGGTCTTATCCGCCCAAGAGAGGTTCCTATAGAGGTTCCGGTGCGTCCTCTAGCTCTTATTCGAGAGACCGTCAGGATAGTGACTCTCGTTCGGGACGTCCTTCAGGCCGGGACAATCGGTCGGACGCCCCGAGGTCGACGAGGCGAGGTGCGGGTCGTGGAAGACGTGATTTCACCTACCGCAGGCCTCGCAGATCCAGGAGGTGATGGCTTAAACCTCTATCGCGTTCAGGTTGGCGGAAGGTTGTCGAGTTTTTCTCAAGAGTGGGCGTCGATTACGGACGACCCGTGGGTGAGAGGAGTGACTTCGGAAGGTCTAAAGATATCCTTCAAACGAAAGCCTCCATTAACTCGAAGTCCAAAGTGGACTCATCTTCCGTCAAACCCTCAGAAAAGAGACGCTCTGCTATCAGAGGTGCAGTCTCTTTTAATGAAGAACGCGGTAGAGGTCGTAGAAAACCAGGAATCGCTGGGATTCTACAGCCATCTGTTTCTGGTTCCGAAACCAGACGGCTCGTTCCATCCAGTCATAGATTTGAGCTGGATAAACAAGCTGATCGTCGCTCCGAAGTTTTATATGGAGACGATTCGATCGGTCAGAGCGAGTATTCGGGTGAACGATTATGCAACGAGCATAGATCTCAAAGATGCGTACTTTCACGTCATGGTACATCCGACATTCCGAAAGTATCTACGCTTCGCAGTCCTAGGAGTGGTGTATCAGTTCCGGGCCATGTGCTTCGGATTGAATCTAGCACCCTGGGCTTTCACTCGGGTAATGAACTCGGTAATGATCTACTTCCGAGCTCATTCGTCTGCGGTAACGTCGGCCTACCTGGACGACATTCTTCAGAGGTACGGCAACGAGTTAACGCTTCAGAACGATGTTCAGAGTCTTCTTCTATTGCTCCGACGTCTCGGTTTCATAGTAAACGAGGAGAAGTCGGATCTGGTGCCGTCCAAGTCATTCACTCATCTGGGAATGAGCTTCGAGACGCACAACAATCTCGTTCGTCTGCCGTTAACCAGAGCGAAATTAGTCAGTTGTTACGCTCGCTATTGTCTGAATACAGACAAAGTCACGGCGAGAGAATTTATGAGACTGATAGGTCTGTGCGGAGCCGCCGCGGATCTCATTCCGATGGGACGGCTACGCACACGGCCTCTTCAAATTTTCCTGACTCAGAATTGGAGTGTGAAAATTCATTCGCTCGATGTAGACGTTCTCTTGTCAGATCAAGTGAAACAAGAGATTCAGACTTGGGCAAACATTCAGTGGTTAACTCAGGGAGTTCCGCTGCAGTTGCCGGATCCGAGTTTTACCATTATGACGGATGCCAGTCAAACAGGTTGGGGTGCATCATTAATCCCAACGGATTTGAGATGCCAGGGTCTTTGGGATCCGCAATTCCTGTGCAAGCACATAAACATCAAGGAAATGATGTCAATTTGGCTTGCGTTACGTCACTGGATGGACATTATTCACGATGCTCATGTCCAAATCCTATCCGACAATACGACAGTAGTGGCGTATATACGGAATCAGGGAGGCACTCATTCAGTTCCGTTGTTCAATCTAACGGAAAGAATCCTTCTGTTTGCGTTGGAACATCACGTTCTTCTTTCGGTCCTTCACATACCGGGTCGTCTGAATGTGCTAGCAGACTCCCTTTCACGAAAGGGTCGCTTGTTGCCGTCGGAGTGGACTCTCAACAAACAAGTATTCAATCAGATTTGCTACCAATGGGAACGGCCAATGATAGACTTATTTGCGACACATCTCAACAATCAGTTGCAAACGTATGTGTCCCCGTGTCCGGATCCAAGAGCATTTGCAGTAGACGCTCTATCGATCCCTTGGGACGGAATGATAGGATATGCGTATCCTCCAGCGCCGTTAATTCAACAAGTATTGCTAAAGATAAAACAATCTCAATGCAAGATTCTGTTGGTAGCATCTCTGTCGCCATAGAGACCGTGGATAAATCTACTCAGGTGTCTGTTGTGGGACCTACCGCGGAAGCTCCCTCCACGAGAGGATCTTCTTTGGCAGGGGAAATCGCGCCAACTACATCACAACCCGCAAGGTCTCAACCTTCACGTTTTTCCGTTGTGCGGTCCTTCTTGCATGGCAAGCACTTTACAGGACGAGCAGTGGACGCGATTTCTAACTGTAGGAGGACCTCCTCTTCGCTAAACTATGCGGCTAAGTGGAAGGTTTTCCGTCGTTGGTGTAGGGATCATTCTGTTGATATATTTGATCCCTCTATACCAGACATTGCTAACTTTCTAGTATACTTGTTTGACGAAATCAAACTGCAACCTGTTACTATAAAGGGTTATAGATCTATGTTATCTGATACCTATGCACATCATGATAGTTTACAAATTGGATCTAATGTCTCTTTATCGAAATTGGTTAGAAACTTTTCGATAAATAGACCCAGAACTCTTAGATTAATTCCTAAGTGGAATTTAGCTTGGGTTCTCCTTAAATTGAAGGAAAAGCCATTTGAACCTCTTGGGACAGTAGATTTCAAATTCTTATCTTATAAGACAGCTTTTCTCTTAGCTTTCTCTTCTGCCAGAAGAGTCAGTGAGCTTCATGCACTATCGGTGGATGATTCTCATTATCGTAGTGTTGGGAACACTATCACCTTCACTACTAATGTGGGTTTTTTAGCTAAGAATCAGGCTCCTAATAAATATCCGGAACCTATTGTTATTAAGGCTCTTCCGTCTTCAGACGGGCGTAGGCCTTTACTCTGTCCTGTTAGAGCACTACGTATCTATAAACAGAGATCTCAGTTCATCAGAAAGGGACGGAAACGTTTCTTTCTGTCTTTGATGCCTAATAGAAAGGACATTTCAGTCCATTCTATTGCTAGATGGATTCAGTTAACTATCCGTACTGCGTATGAAGATTTATCTTCTTCTCAGCAGTCTGTGCTTAAGATTTCTGCTCATGAAGTAAGAGCTCTTTCTACTTCCTGGGCTTATGCTAATAGTGTTGCTATTACAGATTTAATGAAGGCTGCTTATTGGTCTCAGCCATCCACATTTACTAATTTTTATCTCAGAAATATTGAGTCCATTTCTGGAGACCTGCATTGTTTAGGTCCGTTACCTGTTGCTCAGAATGTCGTCCACTAAACAGTTGCAACTATAGTTATGCAGGCTTTCTGTTCCGGCAGTGACTCCGTCCGACTGCCCTCTTCGCTCTGGGCTATTTGACCCAGGGCAAGGGGAAGGGGGGGGGGGGGCGGGTGTTCCCTTAGGTCACCTGCTTTATAGTGAAAAGCAAGGGAATGCCTCCTCCAAGACAGTATTTCTGAGTCGCTTCCGGGATGGTTTTAAAGTGTAATATTAATGTTTAATTTCATTCATGTCTTATTTTTAAAGTGTAGCTCGGTGTGAAGCATTTGTATATGTCAAGTGTCAAACGGGCTTTAATATACAATACTCGGACACTTTTAAATGATTATAAAGAGTCTCAATTCTCTGGACTACTTTATTTATTGGCTTGCTTTAAAAATAATTAGTATAAGGGTTATACTGGATGTTAATAGAGAACATGAATGTTATTGTGCTCAATTATGAAGGGTAGTGTATCTTTCTAATTTAAATATTAAATAAGAAAGATACATGTAAAGCCTAATACTCCTTTTCTCCTTAAGGGGTTACCTCTTTATTTTATAATTGAGCTTATTGGATTTTCCTCTATGTCCTAGGCCCTCCAGCCTGTTTACTATTCAGCTAAGTCTGGGTCATTGGTACAGTATAAAAATGTTAAAAAATTTATAGTAATTTATATATTTTTTATACTTACCAATGACCCAGACGGGGATGGCCCTCCCTGAGTTGGGAACTCTTGCCTCCCCGCTGAGTACATAGCGCTGACCAGGCACTGCCAGTAAGAATGATATTTGGCGCCAATTTCGGGACGACTGCGTCACTGCGCATGCGCAGTAGAGTTGTACTATGGAGGTCCTTTAGGACATGATTTCTTTTTGTTTTGGATGCAAATTTTGGGGATTGGGGGGCAAAATTTGTGTTTGGCCCTGGTTTTTGTGGAGTTAGCACCAGCTAAGTCTGGGTCATTGGTAAGTATAAAAAATATATAAATTACTATAAATTTTTTAACTTTTTAGTAAACTTTGCGTGTGTGCTTGAACTTTGTTTACAACCGCTCGCAGTAATATTCAAAAAGAACCATGATGCGGACGTGTGACGTCATGCACGTGCAATTACATCATTTATCACTCGAAATAAAAGCCAGTGATTTCGGACCAAACACGACAATTTGAGTCCAAAATTTTATAGGCAACATTTAGGATTTGAACTTTGTTTCGCCCTCTCGTCTGGTGGTTATAAAGTATCAGGTTGTCGCCAGTAATAGTAGGCATAGTATACAACATAATTATGCCTATAATACGTGGAAACAAAGGATCCTGAGTGTCGTTATGATACAGCATTGTACTCGACATTTTAACCACCAACTTTTCTGACTGATCATAGTATGATCGGCAGGGGGAATGGGTCCGGTCGACGGACCCGCAGCCGTTCTAGTGGAAACCCTGGTGTAACTTAAACCATTCCATGTTGCATGTTCTGGAAAATTCCAAGCATTTCTTATAGATAGTTTCTGATTGAATAATACCACAAGAGGTATATAATCAATTGAATTGATTAGGAATAACACTCCAGCACACTGACATAGAAATAGTAATTTAAGTAAGGTTTGCTGTGAGTATCTGTTCACAACTACGACCGGTGGGGACTGCCGTGTATGTACTGCTTCAACGGTAACCTCCGTCTGTATGCCCAAAATTTGTGAGGCGGACAGTTTTGGGTACCCATCTTTTGGAAACCAGATGTGTGATGGGGTGCAATTGTGCACTTTAGAATCTAAGATCTGCTTGTAGTTGTTATGATGGAACTTCTAATTAACTCTTTCAACACGAGAGACCGCTTTTCCGGTCCAGGAACACGATACGTCATAATTTCATTAAGTAGGATGGCCACCAAGTGAACGTGTGGCAGAACAATTAATATTTTCAATGTGCAGCCTTCGGGCTGCACGTTGAAAATATTAACTGTTCTACCCCCACATAATGGATATGGGCTCTTCTAATTTCTGCCATTTAACTGGCATGGAAGATACCACTAGTGTTGAAAGGGTTAACAAACATGTATAGTACCAGTACTCCATATTGGTCTTGCTGGAGCCCAATAGCCTGAATCGGGGGGCGCGGTGGCATCGTGGTAACCGGTTCTCATTAGATCACCGAAGTTAAGCAACGTCGAGCGCGGTTAGTAGTTGGATGGGTGACCATTTCAGCGACTGATTCGTGCTCCCGCGTTGTGTTCTTGGGCAAGGCACTTAACCCCGATTGCCTACATGTGGGCACGATGACGCTGTGTACTAAGGCATACTGCACGTCGATGGTGCACATGTCTTCAACCAATCTAACCCTGCCTGTGCCATGGTGCAGAGTTCAGAGTTACGATGTTGGAGAGCTGACAGCTGCTCGTCGTTGCTCGGTGGTTCTCTCTGGGTACTCCGGCTTCCTCCACCTGTAAAACTGTCACCGACATATGACCCTGGCTGTTAATGTGTCGTTAAACCCTAATAAAAAAAAATAAAAAAACAATAAAAATAGCCTGAATCGGGTTCTACAGAACTCTAGTTGTATGACCAACAAGCCCAAGTATCAAATCTGGTCTTTGCTAAAACTATATGATTACAAGCAAGGGAGAAACTTTTACTGCATGATTGGAAACAACTGCTGGGGGCACCCCTCCCACAGTAATTTTGTTTTCAAGTCTCTCCCTCCCTTCCCCCACAATCTGACCTAACCTTTTGACCCAGGTTGTGGAGCCTCCCTGGATGACTGCATTGACTTTGTGACTGCAAAATGGCCCAGTCATGCTCTCAATTGACTGGGTCATGACACTGTCTACCGAGTGTATAAAAAGGGAGCAAGCAGCACAGACATCTGGCGTTCATGCCACTGAAGAAGAACACAGCAATTAAAAACTAGTTTGGCTCCGTAATAGCAACACAATAACCTTCGAACTTAGGCTAACCTCCATTATATATTTTATTTTATTACATGCCCATGCAGTCTCTCTTATGCAATACGGCGTGCAATACGGCTTTGCAATACGGAATTCCGTATTGCACACCAGCCTGTTCCAACCGGGACTTTTTTTATGCAATGCGACTGCATAAAGTGCATGGTGTTTACCACCGTTGATAGAAAAGAAAATTAGGTCAGTAGGTGCTTGGGTCATGTAATAAATACAAAACCACATGTATGTTTCAATGAGTCATTTTGTATTCAATTCGTCAGATGTGCGTAGAAAGAAAACGTCTCGACCTTCGGTCTCGACGTTTTCTTCCTACGCACATCTGACTCATTGAATACAAAACGATTCATTGAAACATACATGTAGTTTTGTCTATTTATTTAACTTGTTAGTACACTATTTTCAAATATTATGTTCAACATAATACTATTGATTTCATCTAGTAATGTATGGGTTCAGATGATAGTGTCGCCACATTTTACAGCTCATCTTCTGACGCCTCTATTAACCCTTTACCCAACGCAGACGATATCAAAATTTATTATTTTAAATATCATTTTTTAAATTTTTTGAAACAATTTCAACAAAACCATATCATGTGACCCCTCATTGAAACGAGCTCGGCAAGCTCGTTCCAATGAGGGGGTCACATGATATTGTTTTGTAGAAGTTTTGGGGGCAAAACTGATAAAAATATTTTTTCAGCTGCTGAATTTGCATATTATGCGGGCGGATGTGGGCGATTCATTGGGTAAAGTGTTAATGTCTGTCAGGCAAATAAAAGAGTAAAATTGATCCTGGCAAGACCTCAACAAGAGAGAAACTTGTCAAACTTAGAATATCAGAGGAATGCTACAAGATTTAACCGAAAGTACAACTGTTTACCTACCGTTCTCAACTGTAAAACCCACTTAATCCCAATTGCCCACAAATGGCATGGTGGCACTATGTATTAAGACATACTGCATGTCGATGGTGAACTTGTCTTCAACCAATGCTAACCCCGCTTGAGTGGAGTTGGTACGTTGGGGTGTAGGTCAGTTGCTCACTGTTGCTCAGTGTTCTTTCCGAGTACTCTGGCTTCCTCCGCCTGTAAAACTGTCCAACACGAGGTGACCATGGCTGTTGAAAGTGTCATTAAATCCTAATAAATAAATAAATAAATAATACCATCCAACATGCCCATGGTTGTTGAAAGTGTCATTAAAACCTCAGTAAATAAATAATTTATATAAAAATAATCTTCTGCTTGTTTCAGAGTGTAAAGATTATGCATGCAATATCCAGTGTAAGATAAAATCAAAAGGTAGACAATTATCAAAACCGAAATGTGATTTACCTCTTACATTATGTCGTGAATGTTGAAAGTGACATTAAACACCAATAAATACATAGATGAAAATTGTTTATGTTGGTTAGAGCATTGGCCTTCAGATCAAAAGCTTGTGGGCTCTGTCCTGACCCTTATCATCTGTATTGTCTTCTTGGGCAAGACACTGAACCCATAACTGGTAGAGTGCTGGAAGCCCATATTTGGTCTTTATTCTGAAGTGAAGGTGGGGGTGCGGTGGTTCAGTGAGTAGAGGTGCAGGCTGCAAGCCGAGAGGTCCTCGGTTCGAATCCCACCTGCAGCAATCGCATTGTGTCCTTGGGCAAGACACTTCACCCCCATTGCCCACGTGGGGGCACGGTGACGCTGTGTACTAAAGTGTACTGCACGTCGATAGTGCACCTGTCTTCAGCCAATGCTCACCTGCTTGTATGGAGTTAGTATGTTGGGGAGCTGACAGTTGCTCGCTGTTGCTCGGTGGTTCTCTCCGGGTACTCCGGCTTCTTCCTCTCGTAAAACTGTCGAGGTCATGATTAGCCATTGTGAAGAAATATGTGACCTTAAACACCAATAAATATGAAATGAAGGTATCATAACTTGGAAAGCTTTGTTTTCTGTCGATGTGCTCCATATTATCTTTGAAGTAATATTATTTAGTCTGTAAAGATTTGCCCTGTTACAATTTATGGGAGAGTGCCTGAACAAGGCAAACATATAGGAAAAAATTTGATGACCAAAAATAATTCAGCACTCTACCAGTTAAATCCTTTTGTTTGCGTGTGTGCGTGCGTGCATGCGTATGTGTGTCTTTATGTATATATATGCGTGTGTATATGTATCTGTGTATATGTGTATGTGTATGAACGTAGACGGCTTCCCTGCACACAGTCCATATCTAATTTATACGTATGCTGTGATTACAGTCTACTTGTATTCTCTGTAATACTAGATGAGTTACCGGATCAGTTTGCACCCAGGTTGGCTTCTTGCTTTCTTTCTTTCTTCATTCATTATTCTCTTTTTTCTACAGTACCTCTCATGTTAATTTCCATGGTTTAAACAATATAAACATAACTGTATGAGTGTCATTAATCCAATTATATCGTTATATTGTAAATGTCAAACGTGGAAACAACCTTGTATAAGCTCTTTAGCTTTCTGTTGGATCCACCATCAACAATGTTGTACTTTGTATCTCTTGAAATGTTGAACAAATTAATATTGTTTAAACTAAATCCTCAGATTCATCTTACGTTAATACTGCAATGACCCAGGAAAAAGCCCATAATCAAAATAAGTCTACTTCTCAACTTTTCAGTTTCAGAGTCCCCCTCCTTGTAAATAAGCCCAGTCCATGACTTTGGATGACAATATTGACTACAGCCATACTGGTAAGTTGTTACAATGAAAAAAGAATTCCTTACCCAATCTACATGATTTCCATATTATTTTTTTTTCAAGTCTTGACAAAAATTTCAACAAAACCATATCATGTGACACCTCTTTGGAATGAGCTTGATGAGCTCATACCTCATTGGAATGAGTTCATACCAATGTGATGTCACGTGATATGGTTTTGTTATGCTCCTGACCTTCGAAGGAGGGTTCAGGAGAATCTAGTGGAGACCTCCGTCCGCCGTCTGTCTGTACAAACTTTTTGGATTGTAATTCCATCGGTTTGATTCGGATATCCTTTGATATGCTGATAGATCCTCACGGGGAGCGGATATCCACAAGGAACGAGTTCGGTCCAATAATTTTTCCCAGAGTTATGGCACTTCTTCATTCTTTCAACTTAGAAAATTTTCTGTAAACTATCAATGTGTAACAAAAATATGTAAAAATCTCTGGGTTCTTAAGGGTTAAGGCATACTGAACAGTGATGATACACATGCCTTCAATGATGCTAACACCCACTTGTGTGGGGTTAGTAAGTTGGGAAGTTTACCAGTTTCTTGCCACTGCTGAATGGTTCTCTATACTCTGGTTTTCTCAACCATAAAACCATCCCGCATGATATGACCTTTGTTGTTGAAATTGTCATTAACCATTTACCCAACGCAGACGATTTCAAAATTTATTATTTTAAATATCATTTTTTAACTTTTTTCAAAAAATTTCAACAAAACCATTTCATGTGACCCCTCTTTGGAACAAGCTTGTTCCAAAGAGGGGGTCACATGATATGGTTTTGTTGAAATTTTTTCGAAAAATATTTTTTCAGCTGCTGAATTTGCATATTATGCAGGCGGATGCGGGTGATTCGTTGGGTAAAGGGTTAAGTAGGATGATTGCTAAGTTCAATAAGCTCATTCGATTGAGGAGGTCATACAATCATTTTTCAGGGAAACGCTTATTTTCTCAAATGCACTACTTCGTATAAATAATATACACAGGTATGAACTCTCACACACTTTATTTGCATGATGACTCTATCAAATGCAATTGTCAAATTTTTCAATTTCGACCATTAACCCTTTACCCAACACAGACGATTTCAAAATTTATTATTTTAAATATTTTTTAACTTTTTTCAAAAAATTTTATCAAAACCGTATCATGTGACCCCCCTCTTTGGAACGAGCTCGTTCCAAAGAGGAGTCACATGATATGGTTTTGTTGAAATCTTTCAAAAAATAAAAAATTTTCAGCTGCCGAATTTGCATATTACGCATGCAAAATCATAGAATCATCTTCAGGAAAGATTGTGGATGCTGAATCATAGAATCATCTTCAGGAAAGATTGTGGATGCTGAATCATAGAATTATCTTCAGGAAAGATTGTGGATGCAGAATCATAGAATCATCTTCAGGAAAGATTGTGGATGCTGAATCATAGAATCATCTTCAGGAAAGATTAGACATACAAAGTTATGGAATCATGCTAAAAAAAATCCTGGTATTATGACTCTGAGATAAGTTCATGAAGCCCTCTAACTGTTGTTGAATTGTTTTTATATTTGTATTTTAGGATTATCAAGGGTAGAGCTCATCAAAGAAATTTTCAACTCGTTGTAATCACTCATGATGAAGATTTTGTTGAGTTGTTAGGAAGATCAGAGTATGTTGATGACTTTTATAAAGTCAGCAAGAATCAGTAGTAAGTTCTTTTTTATCCACAGATTTTTTAACTCTCTGCTAGCCTTCTGTTGACAAACATTTTCTTGAAATATAAACATTTTCATTTGTTGCCTCAAAAGCCTAGTTTGTGACCTCTCCTTGTAACAACACGAAGAACAGGGCTTAAAATTCATGTGAGAAGCAGATTCGATTGTTGCAAATGATGCTCTTAAGGAAAACATCTTTGATTCCCAGAAAATATTCCTTTGATTCTTGTCATAGATTCTGAAAGTGTCCTTAACCCTTTACCCAACGCAGACGATTTCAGAATTTATTATTTTAAATACCATTTTTTTAAATTTTTCAAAACATTTCAACAAAACCATATCATGTGACCCCTCGTTGGAACGAGCTCGTTGAGCTCGTTCCAACGAGGGGTCACATGATATGGTTTTATTGAAATATTTTGAAAAATAGTATTTTTTCAACTGCTGAATTTGCATATTACGCGGGCGGATGCGGGCGATTCGTTGGACAAAGGGTTAACTGGTTGAGTTCTAAAAGCCACTATCAGGGCTCCACTGAAAAGTACTGAAAGCCACAATACTGGCTTTACAATGTTTATACTAATTTGTTTACAATGTTTACACTAATTTGTTGTTAGAGAAATATTAATGTAAAATTGTTTTGTTACAGTTTATTGGAAAGTGCCAATGGGTACAAATTGGGTACAAATTATGTATGAATCCCGAAGGTACTCTGAGAGACCCATTGAGCAAAGAAAAGTTACTCTCAGACTTTAGAACTTACTAATTGGCACCAGGTCTTGAACTCTTGTTGCAGGGAAGTTTTCTCCTGTTAATTGAATAAAAAAATTGAGAAATTACCCTGACAGTCCATGAATTTCCCTTGTTTATACACCTATTGGGCTTCCGATATTTGGTTTACAGAATCCCTATGGGGGGGCAGATTCAAGTTTGTTCAAATCAAGTCCCTGGGTGTATATTTGGGCTTCTTTACCCAAAATCTTTTGATATTTGGTATGCAGCATCTTCATGGGGATCAAGTTTGTTCAAATCAAGTCTCTGAATTCTTATTTGAGCTTTTCTGGAACCTGTTTTGAGCTCTAAGCAAAATGCTTTAACCCTTAAGGTCCTGGACAATTGTCCTGAATTCCCACCAGCCCACAGCCTCTATAGGACCAGTGGTTTAACAGTCCTTTCTAGTCAAATCTTAACAGGCAGCCAAGACTTGACTAGAAACCACTGCCAATGTAATTTGTTTATTGTCATGATGACATGTTGAGGGCACCTGTTCTGAGGTCATAAAAGCCAGAAATAGGGTTAAAAATCTTCTTCAGATTCAGTTGTCAGAAATTTTTTATATTTAGTATACAGCATCCTTAAGGAGGTCAGATCCAAGGTTGTTCCAATTAAATCCCTATCATATTTGCACTCACTTTGGAAACCCAAATTTTAACTTAGTGCTGTATGAGAAATATCCTTTAAAAATCTTCTTCAGATCCACTGCAATATGAGACTTTGACAGATTTTGAGTTTACAAAACAATATGCAGTTACGAGACAGTTGTGGCGCCAGAATTTTCCTGACAAAGGGGAGCTTGTGCTCCTCGACATGGTGGCTAGGGTATTCCCCGACAAACACACAATAAAGGAGTCAGTTTCCCCAAAAGGGAGGGGGGAAGGTGTACCCAAACCCTTGGTGTCACCCCTGTTGTGAGGAAATTTTGCAGATTATTGTTGCTTTATCCTTATAATTAATTAATGTTTTCTAGTCAAATCTCTTACGCATATACAGAACATCAAAACTTAAATGGAAATCATTGCCGAGTATAGGCAGCAAAAACATAACAGGAAGTCACTGCCAAGAATAGGCGGCTAAATTTAACTGACATCATTGCCAAGTTTTACAGCTTATGGAAATTCTGGAAAACTTGACCGTCACTAGGAGCTTAATCCTTTGAACACTGGTGGTATCTTCCATGCCAGTTAAATGGCAGAAATTGGAAGAGTCCATATCCATTATTTGGGGGTAGAGCAATTAATATTTTCAACATGCAGCCTTCAGGCTGCATGTTGAAAATATTAATTGTTCTACCACACACGTTCTCTTAGTAGCCATCCTACTTAAGGAAATTATGACATGTCATGTTCCTGGACCATAAAAGCGGTCTCTCATGTTGAAAGAGTTAACTATTATGGCCCTGGATATTTTTCTGTATTTTTGTTACACTTTGATACTCTACATCGTGCTGCTTTGCAGCTGTTTTTTGGCAAGTCTTAGCTGCCTCTAAAATCATCCAAGACTTTCATAGTAGCAACTACATCATGCGGCTTTGCAGCTGTTTCTAGGCTAGGCTTGGCTGCCTCCATAGGTATCGAAAGCTTACCTAGTAGCAACTGCCAATGCACTTAGAATTTACCTTGCAAGTTTACCCAGACTACATGTTGGAGCACCTGTTTTGTTATAGTAAAAAGTGATTACAGTTCGAATTAGGCCTTTAATGGTTGAATATTGAAAATGAATAGTAGACATAGAAATTTTCTTTCTATTTTCAGTGGTTGTTCTCAGTTGAAGAAAGCCTGTGTCAAAGATTTACACATGAGATGAATGAGAAATATATTTTATATTAAACAATGGTTGTGCGGGACTGAAAATCATGTGTTGATTTTTTATAATGTTCACAAGTGATCACCTGATAACATTCAAGTGCCATATTTATGGTCTAAAAGACCTCTCTTTGATCTTCTACTGTTTTAGTGCTGTTAATTACTCTGTGACGGTTTGTCAGTTTTTGGATGATATTGAAAATCTTGGAACTCATCGATTCTTTCCCATTTTTGGAAATCTTCCTGGAATATAATGGAAAATAATTCATTTTTAGCTCATCTGAGCAAAACTCGAGCTGAGCTTTAATGGTCACTTTCCATCCGGTGTCTGTCTAGCTATCATATGGCGTGAACTTTACATTATCGACTCTTCATAACCTACTGGACTTAATTGAACTAATTTTGATAATCATGTTCCTTATCATATGTCAATTCAAGTTTGCTCAAATAAG